>OY743225.1:70510127-71848756 GCA_963555765.1 Orthonevra nobilis
GAGCTAAATTTTCAAATTTGTACTAAGTTACGGATACTCTTTATAGTCAGTGCATCAGAAATCGTAATTGTCGATTTCAGGAAAAAAGTGCATTTTGAAATCATGGGCTATAGTCCAGAAGAATTTTGCAAAAAAGCCTCGGATTTCAGATCTCTATATTTTTATCAATAAAAGGTTCTCAGAGCTAAATTTTCAAATTTGTACTCAGCTGGAGTAACTCTTTATTATCTGCGCCTCAGAATTCGTAATTTTCGATATCAGGAAAAAACTGCATTTTGAAATCATGGGCTATAGTCCAGCAGAATTTCGCAAAAAAGCCTCGGATTTCAGATCTCTATATTTTTGTCAATAAAAGGTTCTCAGAGCTAAATTTTCAAATGTGAACTAAGTTATGGATACTCTTTATAGTCAGTGAATCAGAAATCGTAATTGTCGATTTCAGGAAAAAAGTGCATTTTGAAATCATGATCTATAGTCAAGCAGAATTTTGCAAAAAGCCTCGGATTTCAGATCTCTATATTTTTGTCAATAAAAGGTTCTCAGAGCTAAATTTTCAAATTTGTACTAAGTTACGGATACTCTTTATAGTCAGTGCATCAGAAATCGTAATTGTCGATTTCAGGAAAAAAGTGCATTTTGAAATCATGGGCTATAGTCCAGAAGAATTTTGCAAAAAAGCCTCGGATTTCAGATCTCTATATTTTTATCAATAAAAGGTTCTCAGAGCTAAATTTTCAAATTTGTACTCAGCTGGAGTAACTCTTTATTATCTGCGCCTCAGAATTCGTAATTTTCGATATCAGGAAAAAACTGCATTTTGAAATCATGGGCTATAGTCCAGCAGAATTTCGCAAAAAAGCCTCGGATTTCAGATCTCTATATTTTTGTCAATAAAAGGTTCTCAGAGCTAAATTTTCAAATGTGAACTAAGTTATGGATACTCTTTATAGTCAGTGAATCAGAAATCGTAATTGTCGATTTCAGGAAAAAAGTGCATTTTGAAATCATGATCTATAGTCAAGCAGAATTTTGCAAAAAGCCTCGGATTTCAGATCTCTATATTTTTGTCAATAAAAGGTTCTCAGAGCTAAATTTTCAAATTTGTACTAAGTTACGGATACTCTTTATAGTCAGTGCATCAGAAATCGTAATTGTCGATTTCAGGAAAAAAGTGCATTTTGAAATCATGGGCTATAGTCCAGCAGAATTTTGCAAAAATGCCTCGGATTTCAGATCTCTATATTTTTGTCAATAAAAGGTTCTCAGAGCTAAATTTTCAAATTTGTACTCAGCTGGAGAAACTCTTTATTATTTGCGCCTCAGAAATCGTAATTGTCGATTTCAGGAAAAAAGTGCATTTTGAAATCATGGGCTATAGTCCAGCAGAATTTTGCAAAAAAGCCTCGGATTTCAGATCTCTATATTTTTGTCAATAAAAGGTTCTCAGAGCTAAATTTTCAAATTTGAACTAAGTTATGGATACTCTTTATAGTCAGTGAATCAGAAATCGTAATTGTCGATTTCAGGAAAAAAGTGCATTTTGAAATCATGGGCTATAGGCCAGCAGAATTTTTCAAAAATGCCTTGGATTTCAGATCTCTATATTTTTGTCAATAAAAGGTTCTCAGAGCTAAATTTTCAAATTTGTACTCAGCTGGAGAAACTCTTTATTATTTGCGCCTCAGAAATCGTAATTGTCGATTTCAGGAAAAAAGTGCATTTTGAAATCATGGGCTATAGTCCAGCAGAATTTTGCAAAAAAGCCTCGGATTTCAGATCTCTATATTTTTGTCAATAAAAGGTTCTCAGAGCTAAATTTTCAAATTTGAACTAAGTTATGGATACTCTTTATAGTCAGTGAATCAGAAATCGTAATTGTCGATTTCAGGAAAAAAGTGCATTTTGAAATCATGGGCTATAGTCCAGCAGAATTTTTCAAAAATGCCTTGGATTTCAGATCTCTATATTTTTGTCAATAAAAGGTTCTCAGAGCTAAATTTTCAAATTTGAACTAAGTTATGGATACTCTTTATAGTCAGTGAATCAGAAATCGTAATTGCCGATTTCAGGTAAAAAGTGCATTTTGAAATCATGGGCTATAGTCCAGCAGAATTTTGCAAAAAAGCCTCGGATTTCAGATCTCTATATTTTTGTCAATAAAAGGTTCTCAGAGCTAAATTTTCAAATTTGAACTAAGTTATGGATACTCTTTATAGTCAGTGAATCAGAAATCGTAATTGTCGATATCAGGAAAAAACTGCATTTTGAAATCATGGGCTATAGTCCAGCAGAATTTTGCAAAAAAGCCTCGGATTTCAGATCTCTATATTTTTGTCAATAAAAGGTTCTCAGAGCTAAATTTTCAAATTTGAACTAAGTTATGGATACTCTTTATAGTCAGTGAATCAGAAATCGTAATTGTCGATTTCAGGAAAAAAGTGCATTTTGAAATCATGGGCTATAGTCCAGCAGAATTTTGCAAAAAAGCCTCGGATTTCAGATCTCTATATTTTTGTCAATAAAAGGTTCTCAGAGCTAAATTTTCAAATTTGTACTAAGTTACGGATACTCTTTATAGTCAAAGCATCAGAAATCGTAATTGTCGATTTCAGGAAAAAAGTGCATTTTGAAATCATGGGCTATAGTCCAGCAGAATTTTGCAAAAATGCCTCGGATTTCAGATCTCTATATTTTTGTCAATAAAAGGTTCTCAGAGCTAAATTTTAAAATTTGTACTCAGCTGGAGAAACCCTTTATTATCTGCGCCTCAGAAATCGTAATTTTCGATATCAGGAAAAAACTGCATTTTGAAATCATGGGCTATAGTCCAGCAGAATTTTGCAAAAAAGCCTCGGATTTCAGATCTCTATATTTTTGTCAATAAAAGGTTCTCAGAGCTAAATTTTCAAATGTGAACTAAGTTATGGATACTCTTTATAGTCAGTGAATCAGAAATCGTAATTGTCGATTTCAGGAAAAAAGTGCATTTTGAAATCATGGGCTATAGTCCAGAAGAATTTTGCAAAAAAGCCTCGGATTTCAGATCTCTATATTTTTGTCAATAAAAGGTTCTCAGAGCTAAATTTTCAAATTTGTACTCAGCTGGAGTAACTCTTTATTATCTGCGCCTCAGAAATCGTAATTTTCGATATCAGGAAAAAACTGCATTTTGAAATCATGGGCTATAGTCCAGCAGAATTTCGCAAAAAAGCCTCGGATTTCAGATCTCTATATTTTTGTCAATAAAAGGTTCTCAGAGCTAAATTTTCAAATTTGAACTAAGTTATGGATACTCTTTATAGTCAGTGAATCAGAAATCGTAATTGTCGATTTCAGGAAAAAAGTGCATTTTGAAATCATGATCTATAGTCAAGCAGAATTTTGCAAAAAGCCTCGGATTTCAGATCTCTATATTTTTGTCAATAAAAGGTTCTCAGAGCTTAATTTTCAAATTTGTACTAAGTTACGGATACTCTTTATAGTCAGTGCATCAGAAATCGTAATTGTCGATTTCAGGAAAAAAGTGCATTTTGAAATCATGGGCTATAGTCCAGCAGAATTTTGCAAAAATGCCTCGGATTTCAGATCTCTATATTTTTGTCAATAAAAGGTTCTCAGAGCTAAATTTTCAAATTTGTACTCAGCTGGAGAAACTCTTTATTATTTGCGCCTCAGAAATCGTAATTTTCGATATCAGGAAAAAACTGCATTTTGAAATCATGGGCTTTAGTCAAGCAGAATTTTGCAAAAAGCCTCGGATTTCAGATCTCTATATTTTTGTCAATAAAAGGTTCTCAGAGCTAAATTTTCAAATTTGAACTAAGTTATGGATACTCTTTATAGTCAGTGAATCAGAAATCGTAATTTTCGATTTCAGGAAAAAAGTGCATTTTGAAATCATGGGCTATAGTCCAGCAGAATTTTGCAAAAAAGCCTCGGATTTCAGATCTCTATATTTTTGTCAATTAAAGGTTCTCAGAGCTAAATTTTCAAATTTGAACTAAGTTATGGATACTCTTTATAGTCAGTGAATCAGAAATCGTAATTGTCGATTTCAGGAAAAAAGTGCATTTTGAAATCATGGGCTATAGTCCAGCAGAATTTTGCAAAAAAAGCCTCGGATTTCAGATCTCTATATTTTTGTCAATAAAAGGTTCTCAGAGCTAAATTTTCAAATTTGAACTAAGTTATGGATACTCTTTATAGTCAGTGAATCAGAAATCGTAATTGTCGATTTCAGGAAAAAAGTGCATTTTGAAATCATGGGCTATAGTCCAGCAGAATTTTGCAAAAAAGCCTCGGATTTCAGATCTCTATATTTTTGTCAATAAAAGGTTCTCAGAGCTAAATTTTCAAATTTGAACTAAGTTATGGATACTCTTTATAGTCAGTGAATCAGAAATTGTAATTGTCGATTTCAGGAAAAAAGTGCATTTTGAAATCATGGGCTATAGTCCAGAAGAATTTTGCAAAAAAGCCTCGGATTTCAGATCTCTATATTTTTGTCAATAAAAGGTTCTCAGAGCTTAATTTTCAAATTTGTACTAAGTTACGGATACTCTTTATAGTCAGTGCATCAGAAATCGTAATTGTCGATTTCAGGAAAAAAGTGCATTTTGAAATCATGGGCTATAGTCCAGAAGAATTTTGCAAAAAAGCCTCGGATTTCAGATCTCTATATTTTTGTCAATAAAAGGTTCTCAGGGCTAAATTTTCAAATTTGTACTCAGCTGGAGAAACTCTTTATTATCTGCGCCTCAGAAATCGTAATTTTCGATATCAGGAAAAAAGTGCATTTTGAAATCATGGGCTATAGTCCAGAAGAATTTTGGAAAAAAGCCTCGGATTTCAGATCTCTATATTTTTGTCAATAAAAGGTTCTCAGAGCTAAATTTTCAAATTTGTACTAAGTTACGGATACTCTTTATAGTCAGTGCATCAGAAATCGTAATTGTCGATTTCAGGAAAAAAGTGCATTTTGAAATCATGGGTTATAGTCCAGCAGAATTTTGCAAAAATGCCTCGGATTTCAGATCTCTATATTTTTGTCAATAAAAGGTTCTCAGAGCTAAATTTTCAAATTTGAACTAAGTTATGGATACTCTTTATAGTCAGTGAATCAGAAATCGTAATTGTCGATTTCAGGAAAAAAGTGCATTTTGAAATCATGGGATATAGTCCAGCAGAATTTTGCAAAAAAGCCTCGGATTTCAGATCTCTATATTTTTGTCAATAAAAGGTTCTCAGAGCTAAATTTTCAAATTTGTACTAAGTTACGGATACTCTTTATAGTCAAAGCATCAGAAATCGTAATTGTCGATTTCAGGAAAAAAGTGCATTTTGAAATCATGGGCTATAGTCCAGCAGAATTTTGCAAAAAAGCCTCGGATTTCAGATCTCTATATTTTTGTCAATAAAAGGTTCTCAGAGCTAAATTTTCAAATTTGTACTCAGCTGGAGAAACTCTTTATTATCTGCGCCTCAGAAATCGTAATTTTCGATATCAGGAAAAAACTGCATTTTGAAATCATGGGCTATAGTCCAGCAGAATTTTGCAAAAAAGCCTCGGATTTCAGATCTCTATATTTTTGTCAATAAAAGGTTCTCAGAGCTAAATTTTCAAATGTGAACTAAGTTATGGATACTCTTTATAGTCAGTGAATCAGAAATCGTAATTGTCGATTTCAGGAAAAAAGTGCATTTTGAAATCATGGGCTATAGTCCAGCAGAATTTTGCAAAAAAGCCTCGGATTTCAGATCTCTATATTTTTGTCAATAAAAGGTTCTCAGAGCTAAATTTTCAAATTTGTACTAAGTTACGGATACTCTTTATAGTCAGTGCATCAGAAATCGTAATTGTCGATTTCAGGAAAAAAGTGCATTTTAAAATCATGGGCTATAGTCCAGCAGAATTTTTCAAAAATGCCTCGGATTTCAGATCTCTATATTTTTGTCAATAAAAGGTTCTCAGAGCTAAATTTTCAAATTTGTACTCAGCTGGAGAAACTCTTTATTATTTGCGCCACAGAAATCGTAATTTTCGATATCAGGAAAAAACTGCATTTTGAAATCATGGGCTTTAGTCCAGCAGAATTTTGCAAAAAAGCCTCGGATTTCAGATCTCTATATTTTTGTCAATAAAAGGTTCTCAGAGCTAAATTTTCAAATTTGAACTAAATTATGGATACTCTTTATAGTCAGTGAATCAGAAATCGTAATTGTCGATTTCAGGAAAAAAGTGCATTTTGAAATCATGGGCTATAGTCCAGCAGAATTTTGCAAAAAAGCCTCGGATTTTAGATCTCTATATTTTTGTCAATAAAAGGTTCTCAGAGCTAAATTTTCAAATTTGAACTAAGTTATGGATACTCTTTATAGTCAGTGAATCAGAAATCGTAATTGTCGATTTCAGGAAAAAACTGCATTTTGAAATCATGGGCTATAGTCCAGCAGAATTTTGCAAAAAAGCCTCGGATTTCAGATCTCTATATTTTTGTCAATAAAAGGTTCTTAGAGCTAAATTTTCAAATTTGAACTAAGTTATGGATACTCTTTATAGTCAGTGAATCAGAAATTGTAATTGTCGATTTCAGGAAAAAAGTGCATTTTGAAATCATGGGCTATAGTCCAGAAGAATTTTGCAAAAAAGCCTCGGATTTCAGATCTCTATATTTTTGTCAATAAAAGGTTCTCAGAGCTAAATTTTCAAATTTGAACTAAGTTACGGATACTCTTTATAGTCAGTGCATCAGAAATCGTAATTGTCGATTTCAGGAAAAAAGTGCATTTTGAAATCATGGGCTATAGTCCAGAAGAATTTTGCAAAAAAGCCTCGGATTTCAGAGCTCTATATTTTTGTCAATAAAAGGTTCTCAGAGCTAAACTTTCAAATTTGTACTCAGCTGGAGAAACTCTTTATTATCTGCGCCTCAGAAATCGTAATTTTCGATATCAGGAAAAAACTGCATTTTGAAATCATGGGCTATAGTCCAGCAGAATTTTGCAAAAAAGCCTCGGATTTCAGATCTCTATATTTTTGTCAATAAAAGGTTCTCAGAGCTAAATTTTCAAATTTGAACTAAGTTATGGATACTCTTTATAGTCAGTGAATCAGAAATCGTAATTGTCGATTTCAGGAAAAAAGTGCATTTTAAAATCATGGGCTATAGTCCAGCAGAATTTTGCAAAAATGCCTCGGATTTCAGATCTCTATATTTTTGTCAATAAAAGGTTCTCAGAGCTAAATTTTCAAATTTGTACTCAGCTGGAGAAACTCTTTATTATTTGCGCCTCAGAAATCGTAATTTTCGATATCAGGAAAAAACTGCATTTTGAAATCATGGGCTATAGTCCAGCAGAATTTTGCAAAAAAGCCTCGGATTTCAGATCTCTATATTTTTGTCAATAAAAGGTTCTCAGAGCTTAATTTTCAAATTTGTACTAAGTTACGGATACTCTTTATAGTCAGTGCATCAGAAATCGTAATTGTCGATTTCAGGAAAAAAGTGCATTTTGAAATCATGGGCTATAGTCCAGAAGAATTTTGCAAAAAAGCCTCGGATTTCAGATCTCTATATTTTTGTCAATAAAAGGTTCTCAGAGCTAAATTTTCAAATTTGTACTCAGCTGGAGAAACTCTTTATTATCTGCGCCTCAGAAATCGTAATTTTCGATATAAGGAAAAAACTGCATTTTGAAATCATGGGCTATAGTCCAGCAGAATTTTGCAAAAAAGCCTCGGATTTCAGATCTCTATATTTTTGTCAATAAAAGGTTCTCAGAGCTAAATTTTCAAATTTGTACTCAGCTGGAGAAACTCTTTATTATCTGCGCCTCAGAAATCGTAATTTTCGATATCAGGAAAAAACTGCATTTTGAAATCATGGGCTATAGTCCAGCAGAATTTTGCAAAAAAGCCTCGGATTTCAGATCTCTATATTTTTGTCAATAAAAGGTTCTCAGAGCTAAATTTTCAAATTTGAACTAAGTTATGGATACTCTTTATAGTCAGTGAATCAGAAATCGTAATTGTCGATTTCAGGAAAAAAGTGCATTTTGAAATCATGGGCTATAGTCCAGCAGAATTTTGCAAAAAAGCCTCGGATTTCAGATCTCTATATTTTTGTCAATAAAAGGTTCTCAGAGCTAAATTTTCAAATTTGTACTAAGTTACGGATACTCTTTATAGTCAGGGCATCAGAAATCGTAATTGTCGATTTCAGGAAAAAAGTGTATTTTGAAATCATGGGCTATAGTCCAGCAGAATTTTGCAAAAATGCCTCGGATTTCAGATCTCTATATTTTTGTCAATAAAAGGTTCTCAGAGCTAAACTTTCAAATTTGTACTCAGCTGGAGAAACTCTTTATTATCTGCGCCTCAGAAATCGTAATTTTCGATATCAGGAAAAGACTGCATTTTGAAATCATGGGCTAAAGTCCAGCAGAATTTTGCAAAAAAGCCTCGGATTTCAGATCTCTATATTTTTGTCAATAAAATGTTCTCAGAGCTTAATTTTCAAATTTGTACTAAGTTACGGATACTCTTTATAGCAAGTGCATCAGAAATCGTAATTGTCGACTTCAGGAAAAAAGTGCATTTTGAAATCATGGGCTATAGTCCAGAAGAATTTTGCAAAAAAGCCTCGGATTTCAGATCTCTATATTTTTGTCAATAAAAGGTTCTCAGGGCTAAATTTTCAAATTTGTACTCAGCTGGAGAAACTCTTTATTATCTGCGCCTCAGAAATCGTAATTTTCGATATCAGGAAAAAAGTGCATTTTGAAATCATGGGCTATAGTCCAGAAGAATTTTGCAAAAAAGCCTCGGATTTCAGATCTCTATATTTTTGTCAATAAAAGGTTCTCAGAGCTAAATTTTCAAATTTGTACTAAGTTACGGATACTCTTTATAGTCAGTGCATCAGAAATCGTAATTGTCGATTTCAGGAAAAAAGTGCATTTTGAAATCATGGGTTATAGTCCAGCAGAATTTTGCAAAAATGCCTCGGATTTCAGATCTCTATATTTTTGTCAATAAAAGGTTCTCAGAGCTAAATTTTCAAATTTGAACTAAGTTATGGATACTCTTTATAGTCAGTGAATCAGAAATCGTAATTGTCGATTTCAGGAAAAAAGTGCATTTTGAAATCATGGGCTATAGTCCAGCAGAATTTTGCAAAAAAGCTTCGGATTTCAGATCTCTATATTTTTGTCAATAAAAGGTTCTCAGAGCTAAATTTTCAAATTTGTACTAAGTTACGGATACTCTTTATAGTCAGTGCATCAGAAATCGTAATTGTCGATTTCAGGAAAAAAGTGCATTTTGAAATCATGGGCTATAGTCCAGCAGAATTTTGCAAAAAAGCCTCGGATTTCAGATCTCTATATTTTTGTCAATAAAAGGTTCTCAGAGCTAAATTTTCAAATTTGTACTAAGTTACGGATACTCTTTATAGTCAGTGCATCAGAAATCGTAATTGTCGATTTCAGGAAAAAAGTGCATTTTGAAATCATGGGCTATAGTCCAGCAGAATTTTGCAAAAAAGCCTCGGATTTCAGATCTCTATATTTTTGTCAATAAAAGGTTCTCAGAGCTAAATTTTCAAATTTGAACTAAGTTATGGATACTCTTTATAGTCAGTGAATCAGAAATCGTAATTGTCGATTTCAGGAAAAAAGTGCATTTTGAAATCATGGGCTATAGTCCAGCAGAATTTTGCAAAAAAGCCTCGGATTTCAGATCTCTATATTTTTGTCAATAAAAGGTTCTCGGAGCTAAATTTTCAAATTTGTACTAAGTTACGGATACTCTTTATAGTCAGGGCATCAGAAATCGTAATTGTCGATTTCAGGAAAAAAGTGTATTTTGAAATCATGGGCTATAGTCCAGCAGAATTTTGCAAAAATGCCTCGGATTTCAGATCTCTATATTTTTGTCAATAAAAGGTTCTCAGAGCTAAATTTTCAAATTTGTACTCAGCTGGAGAAACTCTTTATTATCTGCGCCTCAGAAATCGTAATTTTCGATATCAGGAAAAGACTGCATTTTGAAATCATGGGCTATAGTCCAGCAGAATTTTGCAAAAAAGCCTCGGATTTCAGATCTCTATATTTTTGTCAATAAAATGTTCTCAGAGCTTAATTTTCAAATTTGTACTAAGTTACGGATACTCTTTATAATCAGTGAATCAGAAATCGTAATTGTCGATTTCAGGAAAAAAGTGCATTTAGAAATCATGGGCTATAGTCCAGCAGAATTTTGCAAAAAAGCCTCGGATTTCAGATCTCTATATTTTTGTCAATAAAAGGTTCTCGGAGCTAAATTTTCAAATTTGTACTAAGTTACGGATACTCTTTATAGCCAGTGCATCAGAAATCGTAATTGTCGACTTCAGGAAAAAAGTGCATTTTGAAATCATGGGCTATAGTCCAGAAGAATTTTGCAAAAAAGCCTCGGATTTCAGATCTCTATATTTTTGTCAATAAAAGGTTCTCAGAGCTAAATTTTCAAATTTGTACTAAGTTACGGATACTCTTTATAGTCAGTGCATCAGAAATCGTAATTGTCGATTTCAGGAAAAAAGTGCATTTTGAAATCATGGGTTATAGTCCAGCAGAATTTTGCAAAAATGCCTCGGATTTCAGATCTCTATATTTTTGTCAATAAAAGGTTCTCAGAGCTAAATTTTCAAATTTGAACTAAGTTATGGATACTCTTTATAATCAGTGAATCAGAAATCGTAATTGTCGATTTCAGGAAAAAAGTGCATTTAGAAATCATGGGCTATAGTCCAGCAGAATTTTGCAAAAAAGCCTCGGATTTCAGATCTCTATATTTTTGTCAATAAAAGGTTCTCAGAGCTAAATTTTCAAATTTGTACTCAGCTGGAGAAACTCTTTATTATCTGCGCCTCAGAAATCGTAATTTTCGATATCAGGAAAAAACTGCATTTTGAAATCATGGGCTATAGTCCAGCAGAATTTTGCAAAAAAGCCTCGGATTTCAGATCTCTATATTTTTGTCAATAAAAGGTTCTCAGAGCTAAATTTTAAAATTTGTACTAAGTAACGGATACTCATTTTAGTGAATCAGAAATCGTAATTGTCGATTTCAGGAAAAAAGTGCATTTTGAAATCATGGGCTATAGTCCAGCAGAATTTTGCAAAAAAGCCTGGGATTTCAGATCTCTATATTTTTTCAATAAAAGGTTCTCAGAGCTAGATTTTCAAATTTGAACTAAGTTATGGATACTCTTTATAATCAGTGAATCAGAAATCGTAATTGTCGATTTCAGGAAAAAAGTGCATTTTGAAATCATGGGCTATAGTACAGCAGAATTTTGCAAAAAAGCCTCGGATTTCAGATCTCTATATTTTTGTCAATAAAAGGTTCTCAGAGCTAAATTTTCAAATTTGTACTAAGTAACGGATACTCATTTTAGTGAATCAGAAATCGTAATTGTCGATTTCAGGAAAAAAGTGCATTTTGAAATCATGGGCTATAGTCCAGCAGAATTTTGCAAAAAAGCCTGGGATTTCAGATCTCTATATTTTTTCAATAAAAGGTTCTCAGAGCTAGATTTTCAAATTTGAACTAAGTTATGGATACTCATTATAGTGCATCAGAAATCGTAATTGTCGATTTCAGGAAAAAAGTGCATTTTGAAATCATGGGCTATAGTCCAGCAGAATTTTGCAAAAAAGCCTCGGATTTCAGATCTCTATATTTTTGTCAATAATAGGTTCTCAGAGCTAAATTCTAAAATTTGAACTAAGTTATGGATATTTTGAAATCATGGGCTATAGTCCAGCAGAATTTTGCAAAAATGCCTCGGATTTCAGATCTCTATATTTTTGTCAATAAAAGGTTCTCAGAGCTAAATTTTCAAATTTGTACTCAGCTGGAGAAACTCTTTATTATCTGCGCCTCAGAAATCGTAATTTTCGATATGAGGAAAAAAGTGCATTTTGAAATCATGGGCTATAGTCCAGCAGAATTTTGCAAACAAGCCTCGGATTTCAGATCTCCATATTTTTGTGAATAAAAGGTTCTCAGAGCTAAATTTTCAAATTTGAACTAAGTTATGGATACTCTTTATAGTCAGTGCATCAGAAATCGTAATTGTCGATTTCAGGAAAAAAGTGCATTTTGAAATCATGGGCTATAGTCCAGCAGAATTTTGCAAAAAAGCCTCGGATTTCAGATCTCTATATTTTTGTCAATAAAAGGTTCTCAGAGCTAAATTTTCAAATTTGTACTCAGCTGGAGAAACTCTTTATTATCTGCGCCTCAGAAATCGTAATTGTCGATTTCAGGAAAAAAGTGCATTTTGAAATCATGGGCTATAGTCCAGCAGAATTTTGCAAAAAAGCCTCGGATTTCAGATCTCTATATTTTTGTCAATAAAAGGTTCTCAGAGCTAAGTTTTCAAATTTGAACTAAGTTATGGATACTCTTTATAGTCAGTGAATCAGAAATCGTTATTGTCGATTTCAGGAAAAAAGTGCATTTTGAAATCATGGGCTATAGTCCAGCAGAATTTTGCAAAAATACCTCGGATTTCAGATCTCTATATTTTTGTCAATAAAAGGTTCTCAGAGCTAAATTTTCAAATTTGTACTCAGCTGGAGAAACTCTTTATTATCTGCGCCTCAGAAATCGTAATTTTCGATATCAGGAAAAAAGTGCATTTTGAAATCATGGGCTATAGTCCAGCAGAATTTTGCAAAAAAGCCTCGGATTTCAGATCTCTATATTTTTGTCAATAAAAGGTTCTCAGAGCTAAATTTTAAAATTTGAACTAAGTTATGGATAATCTTTATAGTCAGTGAATCAGAAATCGTAATTGTCGATTTCAGGAAAAAAGTGCATTTTGAAATCATGGGCTATAGTCCAGCAGAATTTTGCAAAAAAGCCTCGGATTTCAGATCTCTATATTTTTGTCAATAAAAGGTTCTCAGAGCTAAATTTTCAAATTTGTACTCAGCTGGAGAAACTCTTTATTATCTGCGCCTCAGAGATCGTAATTTTCGATATCAGGAAAAAAGTGCATTTTGAAATCATGGGCTATAGTCCAGCAGAATTTTGCAAAAAAGCCTCGGATTTCAGATCTCTATATTTTTGTCAATAAAAGGTTCTCAGAGCTAAATTTTCAAATTTGTACTCAGCTGGAGAAACTCTTTATTATCTGCGCCTCAGAAATCGTAATTTTCGATATCAGGAAAAAAGTGCATTTTGAAATCATGGGCTATAGTCCAGCAGAATTTTGCAAAAAAGCCTCGGATTTCAGATCTCTATATTTTTGTCAATAAAAGGTTCTCAGAGCTAAATTTTCAAATTTGTACTCAGGTGGAGAAACTCTTTACTATCTGCGCCTCAGAAATCGTAATTTTCGATATCAGGAAAAAATTGCATTTTGAAATCATTGGCTATAGTCCAGCAGAATTTTGCAAAAAAGCCTCGGATTTCAGATCTCTATATTTTTGTCAATAAAAGGTTCTCAGAGCTAAATTTTCAAATTTGAACTAAGTTACGGATACTCTTTATAGTCAGTGCATCAGAAATCGTAATTCTCGATTTCAGGAAAAAAGTGCATTTTGAAATCAGGGGCTATAGTCCAGCAGAATTTTGCAAAAAAGCCTCGGATTTCAGATCTCTATATTTTTGTCAATAAAAGGTTCTCAGAGCTAAATTTTCAAATTTGAACTAAGTTACGGATACTCTTTATAGTCAGTGCATCAGAAATCGTAATTGTCGAATTCAGAAAAAAAGTGCATTTTTAAATCATGGGCTATAGTCCAGCAGAATTTTGCAAAAAAGCCTCGGATTTCAGATCTCTATATTTTTGTCAATAAAAGGTTCTCAGAGCTAAATTTTCAAATTTGTACTAAGTTACGGATACTCTTTATAGTCAGTGCATCAGAAATCGTAATTTTCGATATCAGGAAAAAAGTGCATTTTGAAATCATGGGCTATAGTCCAGCAGAATTTTGCAAAAAAGCCTCGGATTTCAGATCTCTATATTTTTGTCAATAATAGGTTCTCAGAGCTAAATTTTAAAATTTGAACTTAGTTATGGATACTCTTTATAGTCAATGCATCAGAAATCGTAATTGTCGATTTCAGGAAAAAAGTGCATTTTGAAATCATGGGCTATAGTCCAGCAGAATTTCGCAAAAATGCCTCGGATTTCAGATCTCTATATTTTTGTCAATAAAAGGTTCTCAGAGCTAAATTTTCAAATTTGTACTCAGCTGGAGAAACTCTTTATTATCTGCGCCTCAGAAATCGTAATTTTCGATATCAGGAAAAAAGTGCATTTTGAAATCATGGGCTATAGTCCAGCAGAATTTCGCAAAAATGCCTCGGATTTCAGATCTCTATATTTTTGTCAATAAAAGGTTCTCAGAGCTAAATTTTAAAATTTGAACTAAGTTATGGATACTCTTTATAGTCAGTGCATCAGAAATCGTAATTGTCGATTTCAGGAAAAAAGTGCATTTTGAAATCATGGGCTATAGTCCAACAGAATTTCGCAAAAATGCCTCGGATTTCAGATCTCTATATTTTTGTCAATAAAAGGTTCTCAGAGCTAAATTTTCAAATTTGTACTCAGCTGGAGAAACTCTTTATTATCTGCGCCTCAGAAATCGTAATTTTCGATATCAGGAAAAAAGTGCATTTTGAAATCATGGGCTATAGTCCAGCAGAATTTCGCAAAAATGCCTCGGATTTCAGATCTCTATATTTTTGTCAATAAAAGGTTCTCAGAGCTAAATTTTCAAATTTGTACTCAGCTGGAGAAACTCTTTATTATCTGCGCCTCAGAAATCGTAATTGTCGATTTCAGGAAAAAAGTGCATTTTGAAATCATGGGCTATCCAGCAGAATTTTGCAAAAAAACCTCGGATTTCAGATCTCTATATTTTTGTCAATAAAAGGTTCTCAGTGCTAAATTTTCAAATTTGAACTAAGTTGCGGATACTCTTTATAGTCAGTGCATCAGAAATCGTAATTGTCGATTTCAGGAAAAAAGTGCATTTTGAAATCATGGGCTATAGTCCAGCAGAATTTTGCAAAAAAGCCTCGGATTTCAGATCTCTATATTTTTGTCAATAAAAGGTTCTCAGAGCTAAATTTTCAAATTTGTACTAAGTTCCGGATACTCTTTATAGTCGGTGCATCAGAAATCGTAATTGTCGATTTCAGGAAAAAAGTGCATTTTGAAATCATGGGCTATAGTCCAGCAGAATTTTGCAAAAAAGCCTCGGATTTCAGATCTCTATGTTTTTGTCAATAAAAGGTTCTCAGTGCTAAATTTTCAACTTTGTACTCAGCTGGAGAAACTCTTTATTATCTGCGCTTCAGAAATCGTAATTTTCGATATCAGGAAAAAAGTGAATTTTGAAATCATGGGCTATAGTCCAGCAGAATTTTGCAAAAAAGCCTCGGATTTCAGATCTCAATATTTTTGGCAATAAAAGGTTCTCAGAGCTAAATTTTCAAATTTGTACTAAGTTCCGGATACTCTTTATAGTCAGTGCATCAGAAATCGTAATTGTCGATTTCAGGAAAAAAGTGCATTTTGAAATCATGGGCTATCCAGCAGAATTTTGCAAAAAAGCCTCGGATTTCAGATCTCTATATTTTTGTCAATAAAAGGTTCTCAGTGCTAAATTTTCAAATTTGAACTAAGTTGCGGATACTCTTTATAGTCAGTGCATCAGAAATCGTAATTGTCGATTTCAGGAAAAAAGTGCATTTTGAAATCATGGGCTATAGTCCAGCAGAATTTTGCAAAAAAGCCTCGGATTTCAGATCTCTATGTTTTTGTCAATAAAAGGTTCTCAGTGCTAAATTTTCAACTTTGTACTCAGCTGGAGAAACTCTTTATTATCTGCGCTTCAGAAATCGTAATTTTCATTATCAGGAAAAAAGTGCATTTTGAAATCATGGGCTATAGTCCAGCAGAATTTCGCAAAAATGCCTCGGATTTCAGATCTCTATATTTTTGTCAATAAAAGGTTCTCAGAGCTAAATTTTCAAATTTGTACTCAGCTGGAGAAACTCTTTATTATCTGCGCCTCAGAAATCGTAATTGTCGATTTCAGGAAAAAAGTGCATTTTGAAATCATGGGCTATAGTCCAGCAGAATTTTGCAAAAAAGCCTCGGATTTCAGATCTCTATATTTTTGTCAATAAAAGGTTCTCAGTGCTAAATTTTCAAATTTGAACTAAGTTGCGGATACTCTTTATAGTCAGTGCATCAGAAATCGTAATTGTCGATTTCAGGAAAAAAGTGCATTTTGAAATCATGGGCTATAGTCCAGCAGAATTTTGCAAAAAAGCCTCGGATTTCAGATCTCTATATTTTTGTCAATAAAAGGTTCTCAGAGCTAAATTTTCAAATTTGTACTAAGTTCCGGATACTCTTTATAGTCGGTGCATCAGAAATCGTAATTGTCGATTTCAGGAAAAAAGTGCATTTTGAAATCATGGGCTATAGTCCAGCAGAATTTTGCAAAAAAGCCTCGGATTTCAGATCTCTATGTTTTTGTCAATAAAAGGTTCTCAGTGCTAAATTTTCAACTTTGTACTCAGCTGGAGAAACTCTTTATTATCTGCGCTTCAGAAATCGTAATTTTCGATATCAGGAAAAAAGTGCATTTTGAAATCATTGGCTATAGTCCAGCAGAATTTTGCAAAAAAGCCTCGGATTTCAGATCTCTATATTTTTGGCAATAAAAGGTTCTCAGAGCTAAATTTTCAAATTTGTACTAAGTTCCGGATACTCTTTATAGTCAGTGCATCAGAAATCGTAATTGTCGATTTCAGGAAAAAAGTGCATTTTGAAATCATGGGCTATAGTCCAGCAGAATTTTGCAAAAAAGCCTCGGATTTCAGATCTCTATATTTTTGTCAATAAAAGGTTCTCAGAGCTAAATTTTCAAATTTGTACTCAGCTGGAGAAACTCTTTATTATCTGCGCCTCAGAAATCGTAATTGTCGATTTCAGGAAAAAAGTGCATTTTGAAATCATGGGCTATAGTCCAGCAGAATTTTGCAAAAAAGCCTCGGATTTCAGATCTCTATATTTTTGTCAATAAAAGGTTCTCAGAGCTAAATTTTCAAATTTGTACTAAGTTCCGGATACTCTTTATAGTCGGTGCATCAGAAATCGTAATTGTCGATTTCAGGAAAAAAGTGCATTTTGAAATCATGGGCTATAGTCCAGCAGAATTTTGCAAAAAAGCCTCGGACTTCAGATCTCTATATTTTTGTCAATAAAAGGTTCTCAGAGCTAAATTTTCAAATTTGTACTAAGTTCCGGATACTCTTTATAGTCGGTGCATCAGAAATCGTAATTGTCGATTTCAGGAAAAAAGTGCATTTTGAAATCATGGGCTATAGTCCAGCAGAATTTTGCAAAAAAGCCTCGGATTTCAGATCTCTATATTTTTGTCAATAAAAGGTTCTCAGAGCTAAATTTTCAAATTTGTACTCAGCTGGAGAAACTCTTTATTATCTGCGCCTCAGAAATCGTAATTGTCGATTTCAGGAAAAAAGTGCATTTTGAAATCATGGGCTATAGTCCAGCAGAATTTTGCAAAAAAGCCTCGGATTTCAGATCTCTATATTTTTGTCAATAAAAGGTTCTCAGAGCTAAATTTTCAAATTTGTACTAAGTTCCGGATACTCTTTATAGTCGGTGCATCAGAAATCGTAATTGTCGATTTCAGGAAAAAAGTGCATTTTGAAATCATGGGCTATAGTCCAGCAGAATTTTGCAAAAAAGCCTCGGATTTCAGATCTCTATGTTTTTGTCAATAAAAGGTTCTCAGTGCTAAATTTTCAACTTTGTACTCAGCTGGAGAAACTCTTTATTATCTGCGCTTCAGAAATCGTAATTTTCGATATCAGGAAAAAAGTGCATTTTGAAATCATGGGCTATAGTCCAGCAGAATTTTGCAAAAAAGCCTCGGATTTCAGATCTCTATATTTTTGGCAATAAAAGGTTCTCAGAGCTAAATTTTCAAATTTGTACTAAGTTCCGGATACTCTTTATAGTCAGTGCATCAGAAATCGTAATTGTCAATTTCAGGAAAAAAGTGCATTTTGAAATCATGGGCTATAGTCCAGCAGAATTTTGCAAAAAAGCCTCGGACTTCAGATCTCTATATTTTTGTCAATAAAAGGTTCTCAGAGCTAAATTTTCAAATTTGTACTAAGTTCCGGATACTCTTTACAGTCGGTGCATCAGAAATCGTAATTGTCGATTTCAGGAAAAAAGTGCATTTTGAATCATGGGCTATAGTCCAGCAGAATTTTGCAAAAAAGCCTCGGATTTCAGATCTCTATGTTTTTGTCAATAAAAGGTTCTCAGTGCTAAATTTTCAACTTTGTACTCAGCTGGAGAAACTCTTTATTATCTGCGCTTCAGAAATCGTAATTTTCGATATCAGGAAAAAAGTGCATTTTGAAATCATGGGCTATAGTCCAGCAGAATTTTGCAAAAAAGCCTCGGATTTCAGATCTCTATATTTTTGGCAATAAAAGCTTCTCAGAGCTAAATTTTCAAATTTGTACTCAGCTGGAGAAACTCTTTATTATCTGCGCCTCAGAAATCGTAATTTTCGATATCAGGAAAAAAGTGCAATTTGAAATCATGGGCTATAGTCCAGCAGAATTTTGCAAAAAAGCCTTGGATTTCAGATCTCTATATTTTTGTCAATAAAAGGTTCTCAGAGCTAAATTTTCAAACTTGAACTAAGTTGTGGATACTCTTTATAGTCAGTGCATCAGAAATCGTAATTGTCGATTTCAGGAAAAAAGTGCATTTTGAAATTATGGGCTATAGTCCAGCAGAATTTTTCAAAAAAGCCTCGGATTTCAGATCTCTATATTTTTTGCAATAAAAGCTTCTCAGAGCTAAATTTTCAAATTTGTACTCAGCTGGAGAAACTCTTTATTATCTGCGCCTCAGAAATCGTAATTTTCGATATCAGGAAAAAAGTGCATTTTGAAATCATGGGCTATAGTCCAGCAGAATTTTGCAAAAAAAGCCTCGGATTTCAGATCTCCATATTTTTGTCAATAAAAGGTTTTCAGAGCTAAATTTTCAAATTTGTACTCAGCTGGAGAAACTCTTTATTATCTGCGCCTCAGAAATCGTAATTTTCGATATCAGGAAAAAAGTGCATTTTGAAATCATGGGCTATAGTCCAGCAGAATTTTGCAAAAAAAGCCTCGGACTTCAGATCTCTATATTTTTGTCAATAAAAGGTTCTCAGAGCTAAATTTTCAAATTTGTACTAAGTTCCGGATACTCTTTATAGTCGGTGCATCAGAAATCGTAATTGTCGATTTCAGGAAAAAAGTGCATTTTGAAATCATGGGCTATAGTCCAGCAGAATTTTGCAAAAAAGCCTCGGATTTCAGATCTCTATATTTTTGGCAATAAAAGCTTCTCAGAGCTAAATTTTCAAATTTGTACTCAGCTGGAGAAACTCTTTATTATCTGCGCCTCAGAAATCGTAATTTTCGATATCAGGAAAAAAGTGCATTTTGAAATCATGGGCTATAGTCCAGCAGAATTTTGCAAAAAAGCCTTGGATTTCAGATCTCTATATTTTTGTCAATAAAAGGTTCTCAGAGCTAAATTTTCAAACTTGAACTAAGTTGTGGATACTCTTTATAGTCGGTGCATCAGAAATCGTAATTGTCGATTTCAGGAAAAAAGTGCATTTTGAAATCATGGGCTATAGTCCAGCAGAATTTTGCAAAAAAGCCTCGGATTTCAGATCTCTATATTTTTGGCAATAAAAGCTTCTCAGAGCTAAATTTTCAAATTTGTACTCAGCTGGAGAAACTCTTTATTATCTGCGCCTCAGAAATCGTAATTTTCGATATCAGGAAAAAAGTGCATTTTGAAATCATGGGCTATAGTCCAGCAGAATTTTGCAAAAAAGCCTCGGATTTCAGATCTCTATATTTTTGGCAATAAAAGCTTCTCAGAGCTAAATTTTCAAATTTGTACTCAGCTGGAGAAACTCTTTATTATCTGCGCCTCAGAAATCGTAATTGTCGATTTCAGGAAAAAAGTGCATTTTGAAATCATGGGCTATCCAGCAGAATTTTGCAAAAAAGCCTCGGATTTCAGATCTCTCTATTTTTGTCAATAAAAGGTTCTCAGTGCTAAATTTTCAAATTTGAACTAAGTTGCGGATACTCTTTATAGTCAGTGCATCAGAAATCGTAATTGTCGATTTCAGGAAAAAAGTGCATTTTGAAATCATGGGCTATAGTCCAGCAGAATTTTGCAAAAAAGCCTCGGATTTCAGATCTCTATATTTTTGGCAATAAAAGGTTCTCAGAGCTAAATTTTCAAATTTGTACTAAGTTCCGGATACTCTTTATAGTCAGTGCATCAGAAATCGTAATTGTCGATTTCAGGAAAAAAGTGCATTTTGATATCATGGGCTATAGTCCAGCAGAATTTTGCAAAAAAGCCTCGGATTTCAGATCTCTATATTTTTGGCAATAAAAGCTTCTCAGAGCTAAATTTTCAAATTTGTACTCAGCTGGAGAAACTCTTTATTATCTGCGCCTCAGAAATCGTAATTTTCGATATCAGGAAAAAAGTGCATTTTGAAATCATGGGCTATAGTCCAGCAGAATTTCGCAAAAATGCCTCGGATTTCAGATCTCTGTATTTTTGGCAATAAAAGGTTCTCAGAGCTAAATTTTCAAATTTGTACTAAGTTCCGGATACTCTTTATAGTCAGTGCATCAGAAATCGTAATTGTCGATTTCAGGAAAAAAGTGCATTTTGATATCATGGGCTATAGTCCAGCAGAATTTTGCAAAAAAGCCTCGGATTTCAGATCTCTATATTTTTGGCAATAAAAGCTTCTCAGAGCTAAATTTTCAAATTTGTACTCAGCTGGAGAAACTCTTTATTATCTGCGCCTCAGAAATCGTAATTGTCGATTTCAGGAAAAAAGTGCATTTTGAAATCATGGGCTATCCAGCAGAATTTTGCAAAAAAGCCTCGGATTTCAGATCTCTATATTTTTGTCAATAAAAGGTTCTCAGTGCTTAATTTTCAAATTTGAACTAAGTTGCGGATACTCTTTATAGTCAGTGCATCAGAAATCGTAATTGTCGATTTCAGGAAAAAAGTGCATTTTGAAATCATGGGCTATAGTCCAGCAGAATTTTGCAAAAAAGCCTCGGATTTCAGATCTCTATATTTTTGTCAATAAAAGGTTCTCAGAGCTAAATTTTCAAATTTGTACTAAGTTCCGGATACTCTTTATAGTCAGTGCATCAGAAATCGTAATTGTCGATTTCAGGAAAAAAGTGCATTTTGAAATCATGGGCTATAGTCCAGCAGAATTTTGCAAAAAAAGCCTCGGATTTCAGATCTCTATATTTTTGGCAATAAAAGCTTCTCAGAGCTAAATTTTCAACTTTGTACTCAGCTGGAGAAACTCTTTATTATCTGCGCTTCAGAAATCGTAATTTTCGATATCAGGAAAAAAGTGAATTTTGAAATCATGGGCTATAGTCCAGCAGAATTTTGCAAAAAAGCCTCGGATTTCAGATCTCTATATTTTTGGCAATAAAAGGTTCTCAGAGCTAAATTTTCAAATTTGTACTAAGATCCGGATACTCTTTATAGTCAGTGCATCAGAAATCGTAATTGTCGATTTCAGGAAAAAAGTGCATTTTGAAATCATGGGCTATAGTCCAGCAGAATTTTGCAAAAAAGCCTCGGACTTTAGATCTCTATATTTTTGTCATTAAAGGTTCTCAGAGCTAAATTTTCAAATTTGTACTAAGTTCCGGATACTCTTTATAGTCGGTGCATCAGAAATCGTAATTGTCGATTTCAGGAAAAAAGTGCATTTTGAAATCATGGGCTATAGTCCAGCAGAATTTTGCAAAAAAGCCTCGGATTTCAGATCTCTATATTTTTGGCAATAAAAGCTTCTCAGAGCTAAATTTTCAAATTTGTACTCAGCTGGAGAAACTCTTTATTATCTGCGCCTCAGAAACCGTAATTGTCGATTTCAGGAAAAAAGTGCATTTTGAAATCATGGGCTATAGTCCAGCAGAATTTTGCAAAAAAGCCTCGGATTTCAGATCTCTATATTTTTGTCAATAAAAGGTTCTCAGAGCTAAATTTTCAAATTTGTACTAAGTTCCGGATACTCTTTATAGTCGGTGCATCAGAAATCGTAATTGTCGATTTCAGGAAAAAAGTGCATTTTGAAATCATGGGCTATAGTCCAGCAGAATTTTGCAAAAAAGCCTCGGATTTCAGATCTCTATGTTTTTGTCAATAAAAGGTTCTCAGTGCTAAATTTTCAACTTTGTACTCAGCTGGAGAAACTCTTTATTATCTGCGCTTCAGAAATCGTAATTTTCGATATCAGGAAAAAAGTGCATTTTGAAATCATGGGCTATAGTCCAGCAGAATTTTGCAAAAAAGCCTCGGATTTCAGATCTCTATATTTTTGGCAATAAAAGGTTCTCAGAGCTAAATTTTCAAATTTGTACTAAGTTCCGGATACTCTTTATAGTCAGTGCATCAGAAATCGTAATTGTCGATTTCAGGAAAAAAGTGCATTTTGAAATCATGGGCTATAGTCCAGCAGAATTTTGCAAAAAAGCCTCGGACTTCAGATCTCTATATTTTTGTCAATAAAAGGTTCTCAGAGCTAAATTTTCAAATTTGTACTAAGTTCCGGATACTCTTTATAGTCGGTGCATCAGAAATCGTAATTGTCGATTTCAGGAAAAAAGTGCATTTTGAAATCATGGGCTATAGTCCAGCAGAATTTTGCAAAAAAGCCTCGGATTTCAGATCTCTATATTTTTGGCAATAAAAGCTTCTCAGAGCTAAATTTTCAAATTTGTACTCAGCTGGAGAAACTCTTTATTATCTGCGCCTCAGAAATCGTAATTTTCGATATCAGGAAAAAAGTGCATTTTGAAATCATGGGCTATAGTCCAGCAGAATTTTGCAAAAAAGCCTTGGATTTCAGATCTCTATATTTTTTGCAATAAAAGCTTCTCAGAGCTAAATTTTCAAATTTGTACTCAGCTGGAGAAACTCTTTATTATCTGCGCCTCAGAAATCGTAATTTTCGATATCAGGAAAAAAGTGCATTTTGAAATCATGGGCTATAGTCCAGCAGAATTTTGCAAAAAAGCCTTGGATTTCAGATCTCTATATTTTTTGCAATAAAAGCTTCTCAGAGCTAAATTTTCAAATTTGTACTCAGCTGGAGAAACTCTTTATTATCTGCGCCTCAGAAATCGTAATTTTCGATATCAGGAAAAAAGTGCATTTTGAAATCATGGGCTATAGTCCAGCAGAATTTTGCAAAAAAAGCCTCGGATTTCAGATCTCTATATTTTTGTCAATAAAAGGTTCTCAGTGCTTAATTTTCAAATTTGAACTAAGTTGCGGATACTCTTTATAGTCAGTGCATCAGAAATCGTAATTGTCGATTTCAGGAAAAAAGTGCATTTTGAAATCATGGGCTATAGTCCAGCAGAATTTTGCAAAAAAGCCTCGGATTTCAGATCTCTATATTTTTGTCAATAAAAGGTTCTCAGTGCTTAATTTTCAAATTTGAACTAAGTTGCGGATACTCTTTATAGTCAGTGCATCAGAAATCGTAATTGTCGATTTCAGGAAAAAAGTGCATTTTGAAATCATGGGCTATAGTCCAGCAGAATTTTGCAAAAAAGCCTCGGATTTCAGATCTCTATATTTTTGGCAATAAAAGCTTCTCAGAGCTAAATTTTCAACTTTGTACTCAGCTGGAGAAACTCTTTATTATCTGCGCTTCAGAAATCGTAATTTTCGATATCAGGAAAAAAGTGAATTTTGAAATCATGGGCTATAGTCCAGCAGAATTTTGCAAAAAAGCCTCGGATTTCAGATCTCTATATTTTTGGCAATAAAAGGTTCTCAGAGCTAAATTTTCAAATTTGTACTAAGTTCCGGATACTCTTTATAGTCAGTGCATCAGAAATCGTAATTGTCGATTTCAGGAAAAAAGTGCATTTTGAAATCATGGGCTATAGTCCAGCAGAATTTTGCAAAAAAGCCTCGGACTTTAGATCTCTATATTTTTGTCAATAAAAGGTTCTCAGAGCTAAATTTTCAAATTTGTACTAAGTTCCGGATACTCTTTATAGTCGGTGCATCAGAAATCGTAATTTTCGATTTCAGGAAAAAAGTGCATTTTGAAATCATGGGCTATAGTCCAGCAGAATTTTGCAAAAAAGCCTCGGATTTCAGATCTCTATATTTTTGGCAATAAAAGCTTCTCAGAGCTAAATTTTCAAATTTGTACTCAGCTGGAGAAACTCTTTATTATCTGCGCCTCAGAAACCGTAATTGTCGATTTCAGGAAAAAAGTGCATTTTGAAATCATGGGCTATAGTCCAGCAGAATTTTGCAAAAAAGCCTCGGATTTCAGATCTCTATATTTTTGTCAATAAAAGGTTCTCAGAGCTAAATTTTCAAATTTGTACTCAGCTGGAGAAACTCTTTATTATCTGCGCCTCAGAAATCGTAATTGTCGATTTCAGGAAAAAAGTGCATTTTGAAATCATGGGCTATAGTCCAGCAGAATTTTGCAAAAAAGCCTCGGATTTCAGATCTCTATATTTTTGTCAATAAAAGGTTCTCAGAGCTAAATTTTCAAATTTGTACTAAGTTCCGGATACTCTTTATAGTCGGTGCATCAGAAATCGTAATTGTCGATTTCAGGAAAAAAGTGCATTTTGAAATCATGGGCTATAGTCCAGCAGAATTTTGCAAAAAAGCCTCGGATTTCAGATCTCTATGTTTTTGTCAATAAAAGGTTCTCAGTGCTAAATTTTCAACTTTGTACTCAGCTGGAGAAACTCTTTATTATCTGCGCTTCAGAAATCGTAATTTTCGATATCAGGAAAAAAGTGCATTTTGAAATCATGGGCTATAGTCCAGCAGAATTTTGCAAAAAAGCCTCGGATTTCAGATCTCTATATTTTTGGCAATAAAAGGTTCTCAGAGCTAAATTTTCAAATTTGTACTAAGTTCCGGATACTCTTTATAGTCAGTGCATCAGAAATCGTAATTGTCGATTTCAGGAAAAAAGTGCATTTTGAAATCATGGGCTATAGTCCAGCAGAATTTTGCAAAAAAGCCTCGGATTTCAGATCTCTATATTTTTGGCAATAAAAGCTTCTCAGAGCTAAATTTTCAAATTTGTACTCAGCTGGAGAAACTCTTTATTATCTGCGCCTCAGAAATCGTAATTTTCGATATCAGGAAAAAAGTGCATTTTTAAATCATGGGAAATCAGATCTCTATATTTTTTGCAATAAAAGCTTCTCAGAGCTAAATTTTCAAATTTGTACTCAGCTGGAGAAACTCTTTATTATCTGCGCCTCAGAAATCGTAATTTTCTATATCAGGAAAAAAGTGCATTTTGAAATCATGGGCTATAGTCCAGCAGAATTTTGCAAAAAAGCCTTGGATTTCAGATCTCTATATTTTCGTCAATAAAAGGTTCTCAGAGCTAAATTTTCAAACTTGAACTAAGTTGCGGATACTCTTTATAGTCAGTGCATCAGAAATCGTAATTGTCGATTTCAGGAAAAAAGTGCATTTTGAAATCATGGGCTATAGTCCAGCAGAATTTTGCAAAAAAGCCTCGGATTTCAGATCTCTATATTTTTGTCAATAAAAGGTTCTCAGATCTAAATTTTCAAATTTGTACTCAGCTGGAGAAACTCTTTATTATCTGCACCTCAGAAATCGTAATTTTCGATATCAGGAAAAAAGTGCATTTTGAAATCATGGGCTATAGTCCAGAAGAATTTTGCAAAAAAGCCTCGGATTTCAGATCTCTATATTTTTGTCAATAAAAGGTTCTCAGAGCTAAATTTTAAAATTTGTACTAAGTTACGGATACTCTTTATAGTCAGTGAATAAGAAATCGTAATTGTCGATTTCAGGAAAAAAGTGCATTTTGAAAACATGGGCTATAGTCCAGCAGAATTTTGCAAAAAAGCCTCGGATTTCAGATCTCTATATTTTTGTCAATAAAAGGTTCTCAGATCTAAATTTTCAAATTTGTACTCAGCTGGAGAAACTCTTTATTATCTGCACCTCAGAAATCGTAATTTTCGATATCAGGAAAAAAGTGCATTTTGAAATCATGGGCTATAGTCCAGAAGAATTTTGCAAAAAAGCCTCGGATTTCAGATCTCTATATTTTTGTCAATAAATTTTCTCAGAGCTAAATTTTCAAATTTGTACTCAGCTGGAGAAACTCTTTATTATCTGCACCTCAGAAATCGTAATTTTCGATATCAGGAAAAAAATGCATTTTGAAATCATGGGCTATAGTCCAGAAGAACTTTGCAAAAAAGCCTCGGATTTCAGATCTCTATATTTTTGTCAATAAAAGGTTCTCAGAGCTAAATTTTCAAATTTGTACTCAGCTGGAGAAACTCTTTATTATCTTCGCCTCAGAAATCGTAATTTTCGATATCAGGAAAAAAGTGCATTTTGAAATCATGGGCTATAGTCCAGCAGAATTTTGCAAAAAAGCCTTGGATTTCAGATCTCTATATTTTCGTCAATAAAAGGTTCTCAGATCTAAATTTTCAAATTTGTACTCAGCTGGAGAAACTCTTTATTATCTGCACCTCAGAAATCGTAATTTTCGATATCAGGAAAAAAGTGCATTTTGAAATCATGGGCTATAGTCCAGAAGAATTTTGCAAAAAAGCCTCGGATTTCAGATCTCTATATTTTTGTCAATAAAAGGTTCTCAGAGCTAAATTTTCAAATTTGTACTAAGTTACGGATACTCTTTATAGTCAGTGCATCAGAAATCGTAATTGTCGATTTCAGGAAAAAAGTGAATTTTGAAATCATGGGCTATAGTCCAGAAGAACTTTGCAAAAAAGCCTGGGATTTCAGATCTCTATATTTTTGTCAATAAAAGGTTCTCAGAGCTAAATTTTCAAATTTGTACTAAGTAACGGATACTCTTTATAGTCAGTGCATCAGATATCGTAATTGTCGATTTCAGGAAAAAAGTGCATTTTGAAATCATGGGCTATAGTCCAGAAGAATTTTGCAAAAAAGCCTCGGATTTGAGATCTCTATATTTTTGTCAATAAAAGGTTCTCAGAGCTAAATTTTCAAATTTGTACTCAGCTGGAGAAACTCTTTATTATCTGCGCCTCAGAAATCGTAATTTTCGATATCAGGAAAAAAGTGCATTTTGAAATCATGGGCTATAGTCCAGCAGAATTTTGCAAAAAAGCCTCGGACTTCAGATCTCTATATTTTTGTCAATAAAAGGTTCTCAGAGCTAAATTTTCAAATTTGTACTAAGTTCCGGATACTCTTTATAGTCGGTGCATCAGAAATCGTAATTGTCGATTTCAGGAAAAAAGTGCATTTTGAAATCATGGGCTATAGTCCAGCAGAATTTTGCAAAAAAGCCTCGGATTTCAGATCTCTATATTTTTGTCAATAAAAGGTTCTCAGAGCTAAATTTTCAAATTTGTACTCAGCTGGAGAAACTCTTTATTATCTGCGCCTCAGAAATCGTAATTGTCGATTTCAGGAAAAAAGTGCATTTTGAAATCATGGGCTATAGTCCAGCAGAATTTTGCAAAAAAGCCTCGGATTTCAGATCTCTATATTTTTGTCAATAAAAGGTTCTCAGAGCTAAATTTTCAAATTTGTACTAAGTTCCGGATACTCTTTATAGTCGGTGCATCAGAAATCGTAATTGTCGATTTCAGGAAAAAAGTGCATTTTGAAATCATGGGCTATAGTCCAGCAGAATTTTGCAAAAAAGCCTCGGATTTCAGATCTCTATGTTTTTGTCAATAAAAGGTTCTCAGTGCTAAATTTTCAACTTTGTACTCAGCTGGAGAAACTCTTTATTATCTGCGCTTCAGAAATTGTAATTTTCGATATCAGGAAAAAAGTGCATTTTGAAATCATGGGCTATAGTCCAGCAGAATTTTGCAAAAAAGCCTCGTATTTCAGATCTCTATATTTTTGGCAATAAAAGGTTCTCAGAGCTAAATTTTCAAATTTGTACTAAGTTCCGGATACTCTTTATAGTCAGTGCATCAGAAATCGTAATTGTCGATTTCAGGAAAAAAGTGCATTTTGAAATCATGGGCTATAGTCCAGCAGAATTTTGCAAAAAAGCCTCGGACTTCAGATCTCTATATTTTTGTCAATAAAAGGTTCTCAGAGCTAAATATTCAAATTTGTACTAAGTTCCGGATACTCTTTATAGTCGGTGCATCAGAAATTGTAATTGTCGATTTCAGGAAAAAAGTGCATTTTGAAATCATGGGCTATAGTCCAGCAGAATTTTGCAAAAAAGCCTCGGATTTCAGATCTCTATATTTTTGGCAATAAAAGCTTCTCAGAGCTAAATTTTCAAATTTGTACTCAGCTGGAGAAACTCTTTATTATCTGCGCCTCAGAAATCGTAATTTTCGATATCAGGAAAAAAGTGCATTTTGAAATCATGGGCTATAGTCCAGCAGAATTTTGCAAAAAAGCCTTGGATTTCAGATCTCTATATTTTTGTCAATAAAAGGTTCTCAGAGCTAAATTTTCAAACTTGAACTAAGTTGTGGATACTCTTTATAGTCAGTGCATCAGAAATCGTAATTGTCGATTTCAGGAAAAAAGTGCATTTTGAAATTATGGGCTATAGTCCAGCAGAATTTTTCAAAAAAGCCTCGGATTTCAGATCTCTATATTTTTTGCAATAAAAGCTTCTCAGAGCTAAATTTTCAAATTTGTACTCAGCTGGAGAAACTCTTTATTATCTGCGCCTCAGAAATCGTAATTTTCGATATCAGGAAAAAAGTGCATTTTGAAATCATGGGCTATAGTCCAGCAGAATTTTGCAAAAAAAGCCTCGGATTTCAGATCTCCATATTTTTGTCAATGAAAGGTTTTCAGAGCTAAATTTTCAAATTTGTACTCAGCTGGAGAAACTCTTTATTATCTGCGCCTCAGAAATCGTAATTTTCGATATCAGGAAAAAAGTGCATTTTGAAATCATGGGCTATAGTCCAGCAGAATTTTGCAAAAAAGCCTCGGACTTCAGATCTCTATATTTTTGTCAATAAAAGGTTCTCAGAGCTAAATTTTCAAATTTGTACTAAGTTCCGGATACTCTTTATAGTCGGTGCATCAGAAATCGTAATTGTCGATTTCAGGAAAAAAGTGCATTTTGAAATCATTGGCTATAGTCCAGCAGAATTTTGCAAAAAAGCCTCGGATTTCAGATCTCTATATTTTTGGCAATAAAAGCTTCTCAGAGCTAAATTTTCAAATTTGTACTCAGCTGGAGAAACTCTTTATTATCTGCGCCTCAGAAATCGTAATTTTCGATATCAGGAAAAAAGTGCATTTTGAAATCATGGGCTATAGTCCAGCAGAATTTTGCAAAAAAGCCTTGGATTTCAGATCTCTATATTTTTGTCAATAAAAGGTTCTCAGAGCTAAATTTTCAAACTTGAACTAAGTTGTGGATACTCTTTATAGTCGGTGCATCAGAAATCGTAATTGTCGATTTCAGGAAAAAAGTGCATTTTGAAATCATGGGCTATAGTCCAGCAGAATTTTGCAAAAAAGCCTCGGATTTCAGATCTCTATATTTTTGGCAATAAAAGCTTCTCAGAGCTAAATTTTCAAATTTGTACTCAGCTGGAGAAACTCTTTATTATCTGCGCCTCAGAAATCGTAATTTTCGATATCAGGAAAAAAGTGCATTTTGAAATCATGGGCTATAGTCCAGCAGAATTTCGCAAAAATGCCTCGGATTTCAGATCTCTATATTTTTGTCAATAAAAGGTTCTCAGAGCTAAATTTTCAAATTTGTACTCAGCTGGAGAAACTCTTTATTATCTGCGCCTCAGAAATCGTAATTGTCGATTTCAGGAAAAAAGTGCATTTTGAAATCATGGGCTATCCAGCAGAATTTTGCAAAAAAGCCTCGGATTTCAGATCTCTATATTTTTGTCAATAAAAGGTTCTCAGTGCTAAATTTTCAAATTTGAACTAAGTTGCGGATACTCTTTATAGTCAGTGCATCAGAAATCGTAATTGTCGATTTCAGGAAAAAAGTGCATTTTGAAATCATGTCCAGCAGAAATCAAGTCCAGCAGAATTTTGCAAAAAAGCCTCGGATTTCAGATCTCTATATTTTTGGCAATAAAAGGTTCTCAGAGCTAAATTTTCAAATTTGTACTAAGTTCCGGATACTCTTTATAGTCAGTGAATCAGAAATCGTAATTGTCGATTTCAGGAAAAAAGTGCATTTTGAAATCATGGGCTATAGTCCAGCAGAATTTTGCAAAAATGCCTCGGATTTCAGATCTCTATATTTTTGTCAATAAAAGGTTCTCAGAGCTAAATTTTCAAATTTGTACTCAGCTGGAGAAACTCTTTATTATCTGCACCTCAGAAATCGTAATTTTCAATATCAGGAAAAAACTGCATTTTGAAATCATGGGCTATAGTCCAGCAGAATTTCGCAAAAATGCCTCGGATTTCAGATCTCTATATTTTTGTCAATAAAAGGTTCTCAGAGCTAAATTTTCAAATTTGAACTAAGTTGTGGATACTCTTTATAGTCAGTAAATCAGAAATCGTAATTGTCGATTTCAGGAAAAAGTGCATTTTGAAATCATGGTTTATAGTCCAGCAGAATTTTGCAAAAAAGCCTCGGATTTCAGATCTCTATATTTTTGTCAATAAAAGGTTCTCAGAGCTAAATTTTCAAATTTGTACTCAGCTGGAGAAACTCTTTATTATCTGCACCTCAGAAATCGTAATTTTCAATATCAGGAAAAAACTGCATTTTGAAATCATGGGCTATAGTCCAGCAGAATTTTGCAAAAAAGCCTCGGATTTCAGATCTCTATATTTTTGTCAATAAAAGGTTCTCAGAGCTAAATTTTCAAATTTGAACTAAGTTATGGATACTCTTTATAGTCAGTGAATCAGAAATCGTAATTGTCGATTTCAGAAAAAAAGTGCATTTTGAAATCATGGGCTATAGTCCAGCAGAATTTTGCAAAAATGCCTCGGATTTCAGATCTCTATATTTTTGTCAATAAAAGGTTCTCAGAGCTAAATTTTCAAATTTGAACTAAGTTATGGATACTCTTTATAGTCAGTGAATCAGAAATCGTAATTGTCGATTTCAGGAAAAAAGTGCATTTTGAAATCATGGGCTATAGTCCAGCAGAATTTTGCAAAAAAGGCTCGGATTTCAGATCTCTATATTTTTGTCAATAAAAGGTTCTCAGAGCTAAATTTTCAAATTTGAACTAAGTTATGGATACTCTTTATAGTCAGTGAATCAGAAATCGTAATTGTCGATTTCAGGTTAAAAGTGCATTTTGAAATCATGGGCTATAGTCCAGCAGAATTTTGCAAAAATGCCTCGGATTTCAGATCTCTATATTTTTGTCAATAAAAGGTTCTCAGAGCTAAATTTTCAAATTTGTACTCAGCTGGAGAAACTCTTTATTATCTGCACCTCAGAAATCGTAATTTTCAATATCAGGAAAAAACTGCATTTTGAAATCATGGGCTATAGTCCAGCAGAATTTTGCAAAAAAGCCTCGGATTTCAGATCTCTATATTTTTGTCAATAAAAGGTTCTCAGAGCTAAATTTTCAAATTTGAACTAAGTTATGGATACTCTTTATAGTCAGTGAATCAGAAATCGTAATTGTCGATTTCAGGAAAAAAGTGCATTTTGAAATCATGGGCTATAGTCCAGCAGAATTTAGCAAAAATGCCTCGGATTTCAGATTTCTATATTTTTGTCAATAAAAGGTTCTCAGAGCTAAATTTTCAAATTTGAACTAAGTTATGGATACTCTTTATAGTCAGTGAATCAAAAATCGTAATTGTCGATTTCAAGAAAAAAGTGCATTTTGAAATCATGGGCTATAGTCCAGCAGAATTTTGCAAAAAAGCCTCGGATTTCAGATCTCTATATTTTTGTCAATAAAAGGTTCTCAGAGCTTAATTTTCAAATTTGTACTAAGTTACGGATACTCTTTCTAGTCAGTGAATCAGAAATCGTAATTGTCGATTTCAGGTAAAAAGTGCATTTTGAAATCATGGGCTATAGTCCAGCAGAATTTTGCAAAAATGCCTCGGATTTCAGATCTCTATATTTTTGTCAATAAAAGGTTCTCAGAGCTAAATTTTCAAATTTGTACTCAGCTGGAGAAACTCTTTATTATCTGCACCTCAGAAATCGTAATTTTCAATATCAGGAAAAAACTGCATTTTGAAATCATGGGCTATAGTCCAGCAGAATTTTGCAAAAAAGCCTCGGATTTCAGATCTCTATATTTTTGTCAATAAAAGGTTCTCAGAGCTTAATTTTCAAATTTTTACTAAGTTACGGATACTCTTTCTAGTCAGTGAATCAGAAATCGTAATTGTCGATTTCAGGAAAAAAGTGCATTTTGAAATCATGGGCTATAGTCCAGCAGATTTTTGCAAAAAAGCCTCGGATTTCAGATCTCTATATTTTTGTCAATAAAAGGTTCTCAGAGCTTAATTTTCAAATTTGTACTCAGCTGGAGAAACTCTTTATTATCTGCACCTCAGAAATCGTAATTTTCAATATCAGGAAAAAACTACATTTTGAAATCATGGGCTATAGTCCAGCAGAATTTTGCAAAAAAGCCTCGGATTTCAGATCTCTATATTTTTGTCAATAAAAGGTTCTCAGAGCTAAATTTTCAAATTTGAACTAAGTTATGGATACTCTTTATAGTCAGTGAATCAGAAATCGTAATTGTCGATTTCAAGAAAAAAGTGCATTTTGAAATCATGGGCTATAGTCCAGCAGAATTTTGCAAAAATGCCTCGGATTTCAGATCTCTATATTTTTGTCAATAAAAGGTTCTCAGAGCTAAATTTTCAAATTTGTACTCAGCTGGAGAAACTCTTTATTATCTGCACCTCAGAAATCGTAATTTTCAATATCAGGAAAAAACTGCATTTTGAAATCATGGGCTATAGTCCAGCAGAATTTTGCAAAAAAGCCTCGGATTTCAGATCTCTATATTTTTGTCAATAAAAGGTTCTCAGAGCTAAATTTTCAAATTTGAACTAAGTTATGGATACTCTTTATAGTCAGTGAATCAGAAATCGTAATTGTCGATTTCAAGAAAAAAGTGCATTTTGAAATCATGGGCTATAGTACAGCAGAATTTTGCAAAAAAGCCTCGGATTTCAGATCTCTATATTTTTGTCAATAAAAGGTTCTCAGAGCTTAATTTTCAAATTTGTACTAAGTTACGGATACTCTTTCTAGTCAGTGAATCAGAAATCGTAATTGTCGATTTCAGGAAAAAAGTGCATTTTGAAATCATGGGCTATAGTCCAGAAGAATTTTGCAAAAAAGCCTCGGATTTCAGATCTCTATATTTTTGTCAATAAAAGGTTCTCAGAGCTTAATTTTCAAATTTGTACTAAGTTACGGATACTCTTTCTAGTCAGTGAATCAGAAATCGTAATTGTCGATTTCAGGAAAAAAGTGCATTTTGAAATCATGGGCTATAGTCCAGAAGATTTTTGCAAAAAAGCCTCGGATTTCAGATCTCTATATTTTTGTCAATAAAAGGTTCTTAGAGCTAAATTTTCAAATTTGTACTCAGCTGGAGAAACTCTTTATTATCTGCGCCTCAGAAATCGTAATTTTCGATATCAGGAAAAAACTGCATTTTGAAATCATTGGCTATAGTCCAGCAGAATTTTGCAAAAAAGCCTCGGATTTCAGATCTCTATATTTTTGTCAATAAAAGGTTCTCAGAGCTAAATTTTCAAATTTGAACTAAGTTATGGATACTCTTTATAGTCAGTGAATCAGAAATCGTAATTGTCGATTTCAGGTAAAAAGTGCATTTTGAAATCATGGGCTATAGTCCAGAAGAATTTTGCAAAAAAGCCTCGGATTTCAGATCTCTATATTTTTGTCAATAAAAGGTTCTCAGAGCTTAGTTTTCAAATTTGTACTAAGTTACGGATACCCTTTATAGTCAGTGCATCAAAAATCGTAATTGTCGATTTCAGAAAAAAAGTGCATTTTGAAATCATGGGCTATAGTCCAGCAGAATTTTGCAAAAATGCCTCGGATTTCAGATCTCTATATTTTTGTCAATAAAAGGTTCTCAGAGCTAAATTTTCAAATTTGAACTAAGTTATGGATACTCTTTATAGTCAGTGAATCAGAAATTGTAATTGTCGATTTCAGGAAAAAAGTGCATTTTGAAATCATGGGCTATAGTCCAGAAGAATTTTGCAAAAAAGCCTCGGATTTCAGATCTCTATATTTTTGTCAATAAAAGGTTCTCAGGGCTAAATTTTCAAATTTGTACTCAGCTGGAGAAACTCTTTATTATCTGCGCCTCAGAAATCGTAATTTTCGATATCAGGAAAAAACTGCATTTTGAAATCATGGGCTATAGTCCAGCAGAATTTTGCAAAAAAGCCTCGGATTTCAGATCTCTATATTTTTGTCAATAAAAGGTTCTCAGAGCTTAATTTTCAAATTTGTACTAAGTTACGGATACTCTTTATAGTCAGTGAATCAGAAATCGTAATTGTCGATTTCAGGAAAAAAGTGCATTTTGAAATCATGGGCTATAGTCCAGCAGAATTTTGCAAAAAAGCCTCGGATTTCAGATCTCTATATTTTTGTCAATAAAAGGTTCTCAGAGCTAAGTTTTCAAATTTGTACTAAGTTACGGATACTCTTTATAGTCAGTGCATCAAAAATCGTAATTGTAGATTTCAGGAAAAAGTGCATTTTGAAATCATGGGCTATAGTCCAGCAGAATTTTGCAAAAATGCCTCGGATTTCAGATCTCTATATTTTTGTCAATAAAAGGTTCTCAGAGCTAAATTTTCAAATTTGTACTCAGCTGGAGAAACTCTTTATTATCTGCGCCTCAGAAATCGTAATTTTCGATATCACGAAAAAACTGCATTTTGAAATCATGGGCTATAGTCCAGCAGAATTTTGCAAAAAAGCCTCGGATTTCAGATCTCTATATTTTTGTCAATAAAAGGTTCTCAGAGCTAAATTTTCAAATTTGTACTCAGCTGGAGAAACTCTTTATTATCTGCGCCTCAGAAATCGTAATTTTCGATATCAGGAAAAAAATGCATTTTGAAATCATGGGCTATAGTCCAGCAGAATTTTGCAAAAAAGCCTCGGATTTCAGATCTCTATATTTTTGTCAATAAAAGGTTCTCAGAGCTAAATTTTCAAATTTGAACTAAGTTATGAATACTCTTTATAGTCAGTGAATCAGAAATCGTAATTGTCGATTTCAGGAAAAAAGTGCATTTTGAAATCATGGGCTATAGTCCAGCAGAATTTTGCAAAAATGCCTCGGATTTCAGATCTCTATATTTTTGTCAATAAAAGGTTCTCAGAGCTAAGTTTTCAAATTTGTACTAAGTTACGGATACTCTTTATAGTCAGTGCATCAAAAATCGTAATTGTAGATTTCAGGAAAAAGTGCATTTTTAAATCATGGGCTATAGTCCAGCAGAATTTTGCAAAAATGCCTCGGATTTCAGATCTCTATATTTTTGTCAATAAAAGGTTCTCAGAGCTAAATTTTCAAATTTGTACTCAGCTGGAGAAACTCTTTATTATCTGCGCCTCAGAAATCGTAATTTTCGATATCACGAAAAAACTGCATTTTGAAATCATGGGCTATAGTCCAGCAGAATTTTGCAAAAAAGCCTCGGATTTCAGATCTCTATATTTTTGTCAATAAAAGGTTCTCAGAGCTAAATTTTCAAATTTGTACTCAGCTGGAGAAACTCTTTATTATCTGCGCCTCAGAAATCGTAATTTTCGATATCAGGAAAAAAATGCATTTTGAAATCATGGGCTATAGTCCAGCAGAATTTTGCAAAAAAGCCTCGGATTTCAGATCTCTATATTTTTGTCAATAAAAGGTTCTCAGAGCTAAATTTTCAAATTTGTACTAAGTTACGGAAACTCTTTATAGTCAGTGCATCAGAAATCGTAATTGTCGATTTCAGGAAAAAAGTGCATTTTGAAATCATGGGCTATAGTCCAGCAGAATTTTGCAAAAAAGCCTCGGATTTCAGATCTCTATATTTTTGTCAATAAAAGGTTCTCAGAGCTAAATTTTCAAATTTGAACTAAGTTATGAATACTCTTTATAGTCAGTGAATCAGAAATCGTAATTGTCGATTTCAGGAAAAAAGTGCATTTTGAAATCATGGGCTATAGTCCAGCAGAATTTTGCAAAAAAGCCTCGGATTTCAGATCTCTATATTTTTGTCAATAAAAGGTTCTCAGAGCTAAATTTTCAAATTTGTACTAAGTTACGGATACTCTTTATAGTCAGTGCATCAGAAATCGTAATAATCGTTTTCAGGAAAAAAGTGCATTTTGAAATCAGGGGCTATAGTCCAGCAGAATTTTGCAAAAATGCCTCGGATTTCAGATCTCTATATTTTTGTCAATAAAAGGTTCTCAGAGCTAAATTTTCAAATTTGTACTCAGCTGGAGAAACTCTTTATTATCTGCGCCTCAGAAATCGTAATTTTCGATATCAGGAAAAAAATGCATTTTGAAATCATGGGCTATAGTCCAGCAGAATTTTGCAAAAAAGCCTCGGATTTCAGATCTCTATATTTTTGTCAATAAAAGGTTCTCAGAGCTTAATTTTCAAATTTGTACTAAGTTACGGATACTCTTTATAGTCAGTGAATCAGAAATCGTAATTGTCGATTTCAGGAAAAAAGTGCATTTTGAAATCATGGGCTATAGTCCAGCAGAATTTTGCAAAAAAGCCTCGGATTTCAGATCTCTATATTTTTGTCAATAAAAGGTTCTCAGAGCTAAATTTTCAAATTTGTACTAAGTTACGGATACTCTTTATAGTCAGTGCATCAGAAATCGTAATAATCGTTTTCAGGAAAAAAGTGCATTTTGAAATCAGGGGCTATAGTCCAGCAGAATTTTGCAAAAATGCCTCGGATTTCAGATCTCTATATTTTTGTCAATAAAAGGTTCTCAGAGCTAAATTTTCAAATTTGTACTCAGCTGGAGAAACTCTTTATTATCTGCGCCTCAGAAATCGTAATTTTCGATATCAGGAAAAAACTGCATTTTGAAATCATGGGCTATAGTCCAGCAGAATTTTGCAAAAAAGCCTCGGATTTCAGATCTCTATATTTTTGTCAATAAAAGGTTCTCAGAGCTTAATTTTCAAATTTGTACTAAGTTACGGATACTCTTTATAGTCAGTGAATCAGAAATCGTAATTGTCGATTTCAGGAAAAAAGTGCATTTTGAAATCATGGGCTATAGTCCAGCAGAATTTTGCAAAAAAGCCTCGGATTTCAGATCTCTATATTTTTGTCAATAAAAGGTTCTCAGAGCTAAGTTTTCAAATTTGTACTAAGTTACGGATACTCTTTATAGTCAGTGCATCAAAAATCGTAATTGTAGATTTCAGGAAAAAGTGCATTTTGAAATCATGGGCTATAGTCCAGCAGAATTTTGCAAAAATGCCTCGGATTTCAGATCTCTATATTTTTGTCAATAAAAGGTTCTCAGAGCTAAATTTTCAAATTTGTACTCAGCTGGAGAAACTCTTTATTATCTGCGCCTCAGAAATCGTAATTTTCGATATCACGAAAAAACTGCATTTTGAAATCATGGGCTATAGTCCAGCAGAATTTTGCAAAAAAGCCTCGGATTTCAGATCTCTATATTTTTGTCAATAAAAGGTTCTCAGAGCTAAATTTTCAAATTTGTACTCAGCTGGAGAAACTCTTTATTATCTGCGCCTCAGAAATCGTAATTTTCGATATCAGGAAAAAAATGCATTTTGAAATCATGGGCTATAGTCCAGCAGAATTTTGCAAAAAAGCCTCGGATTTCAGATCTCTATATTTTTGTCAATAAAAGGTTCTCAGAGCTAAATTTTCAAATTTGAACTAAGTTATGAATACTCTTTATAGTCAGTGAATCAGAAATCGTAATTGTCGATTTCAGGAAAAAAGTGCATTTTGAAATCATGGGCTATAGTCCAGCAGAATTTTGCAAAAATGCCTCGGATTTCAGATCTCTATATTTTTGTCAATAAAAGGTTCTCAGAGCTAAGTTTTCAAATTTGTACTAAGTTACGGATACTCTTTATAGTCAGTGCATCAAAAATCGTAATTGTAGATTTCAGGAAAAAGTGCATTTTGAAATCATGGGCTATAGTCCAGCAGAATTTTGCAAAAATGCCTCGGATTTCAGATCTCTATATTTTTGTCAATAAAAGGTTCTCAGAGCTAAATTTTCAAATTTGTACTCAGCTGGAGAAACTCTTTATTATCTGCGCCTCAGAAATCGTAATTTTCGATATCACGAAAAAACTGCATTTTGAAATCATGGGCTATAGTCCAGCAGAATTTTGCAAAAAAGCCTCGGATTTCAGATCTCTATATTTTTGTCAATAAAAGGTTCTCAGAGCTAAATTTTCAAATTTGTACTCAGCTGGAGAAACTCTTTATTATCTGCGCCTCAGAAATCGTAATTTTCGATATCAGGAAAAAAATGCATTTTGAAATCATGGGCTATAGTCCAGCAGAATTTTGCAAAAAAGCCTCGGATTTCAGATCTCTATATTTTTGTCAATAAAAGGTTCTCAGAGCTAAATTTTCAAATTTGTACTAAGTTACGGAAACTCTTTATAGTCAGTGCATCAGAAATCGTAATTGTCGATTTCAGGAAAAAAGTGCATTTTGAAATCATGGGCTATAGTCCAGCAGAATTTTGCAAAAAAGCCTCGGATTTCAGATCTCTATATTTTTGTCAATAAAAGGTTCTCAGAGCTAAATTTTCAAATTTGAACTAAGTTATGAATACTCTTTATAGTCAGTGAATCAGAAATCGTAATTGTCGATTTCAGGAAAAAAGTGCATTTTGAAATCATGGGCTATAGTCCAGCAGAATTTTGCAAAAAAGCCTCGGATTTCAGATCTCTATATTTTTGTCAATAAAAGGTTCTCAGAGCTAAATTTTCAAATTTGTACTAAGTTACGGATACTCTTTATAGTCAGTGCATCAGAAATCGTAATAATCGTTTTCAGGAAAAAAGTGCATTTTGAAATCAGGGGCTATAGTCCAGCAGAATTTTGCAAAAATGCCTCGGATTTCAGATCTCTATATTTTTGTCAATAAAAGGTTCTCAGAGCTAAATTTTCAAATTTGTACTCAGCTGGAGAAACTCTTTATTATCTGCGCCTCAGAAATCGTAATTTTCGATATCAGGAAAAAAATGCATTTTGAAATCATGGGCTATAGTCCAGCAGAATTTTGCAAAAAAGCCTCGGATTTCAGATCTCTATATTTTTGTCAATAAAAGGTTCTCAGAGCTAAATTTTCAAATTTGTACTAAGTTACGGATACTCTTTATAGTCAGTGCATCAGAAATCGTAATTGTCGATTTCAGGAAAAAAGTGCATTTTGAAATCATGGGCTATAGTCCAGCAGAATTTTGCAAAAAAGCCTCGGATTTCAGATCTCTACATTTTTGTCAATAAAAGGTTCTCAGAGCTAAATTTTCAAATTTGTGCTCAGCTGGAGAAACTCTTTATTATCTGCGCCTCAGAAATCGTAATTTTCGATATCAGGAAAAGACTGCATTTTGAAATCATGGGCTATAGTCCAGCAGAATTTTGCAAAAAAGCCTCGGATTTCAGATCTCTATATTTTTGTCAATAAAAGGTTCTCAGAGCTAAATTTTCAAATTTGAACTAAGTTATGGGTACTCTTTATAGTCAGTGAATCAGAAATCTTAATTGTCGATTTCAGGAAAAAAGTGCATTTTGAAATCATGGGCTATAGTCCAGCAGAATTTTGCAAAAAAGCCTCGGATTTCAGATCTCTATATTTTTGTCAATAAAAGGTTCTCAGAGCTAAATTTTCAAATCTGAACTAAGTTATGGATACTCTTTATAGTCAGTGAATCAGAAATCGTAATTGTCGATTTCAGGAAAAAAGTGCATTTTGAAATCATGGGCTATAGTCCAGCAGAATTTTGCATAAATGCCTCGGATTTCAGATCTCTATATTTTTGTCAATAAAAGGTTCTCAGAGCTAAATTTTCAAATTTGTACTCAGCTGGAGAAACTCTTTATTATCTGCGCCTCAGAAATCGTAATTTTCGATATCAGGAAAAAACTGCATTTTGAAATCATGGGCTATAGTCCAGCAGAATTTTGCAAAAAGCCTCGGATTTCAGATCTCTATATTTTTGTCAATAAAAGATTCTCAGAGCTTAATTTTCAAATTTGTACTAAGTTACGGATACTCTTTATAGTCAGTGCATCAGAAATCGTAATTGTCGATTTCAGGAAAAAAGTGCATTTTGAAATCATGGGCTATAGTCCAGCAGAATTTTGCATAAATGCCTCGGATTTCAGATCTCTATATTTTTGTCAATAAAAGGTTCTCAGAGCTAAATTTTCAAATTTGTACTCAGCTGGAGAAACTCTTTATTATCTGCGCCTCAGAAATCGTAATTTTCGATATCAGGAAAAAACTGCATTTTGAAATCATGGGCTATAGTCCAGCAGAATTTTGCAAAAAAGCCTCGGATTTCAGATCTCTATATTTTTGTCAATTAAAGGTTCTCAGAGCTAAATTTTCAAATCTGAACTAAGTTATGGATACTCTTTATAGTCAGTGAATCAGAAATCGTAATTGTCGATTTCAGGAAAAAAGTGCATTTTGAAATCATGGGCTATAGTCCAGCAGAATTTTGCAAAAAGCCTCGGATTTCAGATCTCTATATTTTTGTCAATAAAAGATTCTCAGAGCTTAATTTTCAAATTTGTACTAAGTTACGGATACTCTTTATAGTCAGTGCATCAGAAATCGTAATTGTCGATTTCAGGAAAAAAGTGCATTTTGAAATCATGGGCTATAGTCCAGCAGAATTTTGCATAAATGCCTCGGATTTCAGATCTCTATATTTTTGTCAATAAAAGGTTCTCAGAGCTAAATTTTCAAATTTGTACTCAGCTGGAGAAACTCTTTATTATCTGCGCCTCAGAAATCGTAATTTTCGATATCAGGAAAAAACTGCATTTTGAAATCATGGGCTATAGTCCAGCAGAATTTTGCAAAAAAGCCTCGGATTTCAGATCTCTATATTTTTGTCAATTAAAGGTTCTCAGAGCTAAATTTTCAAATTTGAACTAAGTTACGGATACTCTTTATAGTCAGTGCATCAGAAATCGTAATTGTCGATTTCAGGAAAAAAGTGCATTTTGAAATCATGGGCTATAGTCCAGAAGAATTTTGCAAAAAAGCTTCGGATTTCAGATCTCTATATTTTTGTCAATAAAAGGTTCTCAGAGCTAAATTTTCAAATTTGTACTCAGCTGGAGAAACTCTTTATTATCTGCGCCTCAGAAATCGTAATTTTCGATATCAGGAAAAAACTGCATTTTGAAATCATGGGCTATAGTCCAGCAGAATTTTGCAAAAAAGCCTCGGATTTCAGATCTCTATATTTTTGTCAATAAAAGGTTCTCAGAGCTAAATTTTCAAATTTGTACTAAGTTACGGATACTCTTTATAGTCAGTGCATCAGAAATCGTAATTGTCGATTTCAGGAAAAAAGTGCATTTTGAAATCATGGGCTATAGTCCAGCAGAATTTTGCAAAAATGCCTCGGATTTCAGATCTCTATATTTTTGTCAATAAAAGGTTCTCAGAGCTAAATTTTCAAATTTGTACTAAGTTACGGATACTCTTTATAGTCAGTGCATCAGAAATCGTAATTGTCGATTTCAGGAAAAAAGTGCATTTTGAAATCATGGGCTATAGTCCAGCAGAATTTTGCAAAAATGCCTCGGATTTCAGATCTCTATATTTTTGTCAATAAAAGGTTCTCAGAGCTTAATTTTCAAATTTGTACTCAGCTGGAGAAACTCTATATTATTTGCGCCTCAGAAATCGTAATTTTCGATATCAGGAAAAAACTGCATTTTGAAATCATGGGCTATAGTCCAGCAGAATTTTGCAAAAAAGCCTCGGATTTCAGATCTCTATATTTTTGTCAATAAAAGGTTCTCAGAGCTTAATTTTCAAATTTGTACTAAGTTACGGATACTCTTTATAGTCAGTGCATCAGAAATCGTAATTGTCGATTTCAGGAAAAAAGTGCATTTTGAAATCATGGGCTATAGTCCAGAAGAATATTGCAAAAAAGCCTCGGATTTCAGATCTCTATATTTTTGTCAATAAAAGGTTCTCAGAGCTAAATTTTCAAATTTGTACTCAGCTGGAGTAACTCTTTATTATCTGCGCCTCAGAAATCGTAATTTTCGATATCAGGAAAAAAGTGCATTTTGAAATCATGGGCTATAGTCCAGAAGAATTTTGCAAAAAAACCTCGGATTTCAGATCTCTATATTTTTGTCAATAAAAGGTTCTCAGAGCTAAATTTTCAAATTTGAACTAAGTTATGGATACTCTTTATAGTCAGTGAATCAGAAATCGTAATTGTCGATTTCAGGAAAAAAGTGCATTTTGAAATCATGGGCTATAGTCCAGAAGAATTTTGCAAAAAAGCCTCGGATTTCAGATCTCTATATTTTTGTCAATAAAAGGTTCTCAGGGCTAAATTTTCAAATTTGTACTCAGCTGGAGAAACTCTTTATTATCTGCGCCTCAGAAATCGTAATTTTCGATATCAGGAAAAAAGTGCATTTTGAAATCATGGGCTATAGTCCAGAAGAATTTTGCAAAAAAACCTCGGATTTCAGATCTCTATATTTTTGTCAATAAAAGGTTCTCAGAGCTAAATTTTCAAATTTGTACTCAGTTACGGATACTCTTTATAGTCAGTGCATCAGAAATCGTAATTGTCGATTTCAGGAAAAAAGTGCATTTTGAAATCATGGGTTATAGTCCAGCAGAATTTTGCAAAAATGCCTCGGATTTCAGATCTCTATATTTTTGTCAATAAAAGGTTCTCAGAGCTAAATTTTCAAATTTGAACTAAGTTATGGATACTCTTTATAGTCAGTGAATCAGAAATCGTAATTGTCGATTTCAGGAAAAAAGTGCATTTTGAAATCATGGGATATAGTCCAGCAGAATTTTGCAAAAAAGCCTCGGATTTCAGATCTCTATATTTTTGTCAATAAAAGGTTCTCAGAGCTAAATTTTCAAATTTGTACTAAGTTACGGATACTCTTTATAGTCAAAGCATCAGAAATCGTAATTGTCGATTTCAGGAAAAAAGTGCATTTTGAAATCATGGGCTATAGTCCAGCAGAATTTTGCAAAAAAGCCTCGGATTTCAGATCTCTATATTTTTGTCAATAAAAGGTTCTCAGAGCTAAATTTTCAAATTTGTACTCAGCTGGAGAGACTCTTTATTATCTGCGCCTCAGAAATCGTAATTTTCGATATCAGGAAAAAAGTGCATTTTGAAATCATGGGCTATAGTCCAGCAGAATTTTGCAAAAAAGCCTCGGATTTCAGATCTCTATATTTTTGTCAATAAAAGGTTCTCAGAGCTAAACTTTCAAATGTGAACTAAGTTATGGATACTCTTTATAGTCAGTGAATCAGAAATCGTAATTGTCGATTTCAGGAAAAAAGTGCATTTTGAAATCATGGGCTATAGTCCAGCAGAATTTTGCAAAAAAGCCTCGGATTTCAGATCTCTATATTTTTGTCAATAAAAGGTTCTCAGAGCTAAATTTTCAAATTTGTACTAAGTTACGGATACTCTTTATAGTCAGTGCATCAGAAATCGTAATTGTCGATTTCAGGAAAAAAGTGCATTTTGAAATCATGGGCTATAGTCCAGCAGAATTTTGCAAAAATGCCTCGGATTTCAGATCTCTATATTTTTGTCAATAAAAGGTTCTCAGAGCTAAATTTTCAAATTTGTACTCAGCTGGAGAAACTCTTTATTATTTGCGCCTCAGAAATCGTAATTTTCGATATCAGGAAAAAACTGCATTTTGAAATCATGGGCTTTAGTCCAGCAGAATTTTGCAAAAAAGCCTCGGATTTCAGATCTCTATATTTTTGTCAATAAAAGGTTCTCAGAGCTAAATTTTCAAATTTGAACTAAGTTATGGATACTCTTTATAGTCAGTGAATCAGAAATCGTAATTGTCGATTTCAGGAAAAAAGTGCATTTTGAAATCATGGGCTATAGTCCAGCAGAACTTTGCAAAAAAGCATCGGATTTCAGATCTCTATATTTTTGTCAATAAAAGGTTCTCAGAGCTAAATTTTCAAATTTGTACTAAGTTACGGATACTCTTTATAGTCAGTGCATCAGAAATCGTAATTGTCGATTTCAGGAAAAAAGTGCATTTTAAAATCATGGGCTATAGTCCAGCAGAATTTTGCAAAAATGCCTCGGATTTCAGATCTCTATATTTTTGTCAATAAAAGGTTCTCAGAGCTAAATTTTCAAATTTGTACTCAGCTGGAGAAACTCTTTATTATTTGCGCCTCAGAAATCGTAATTTTCGATATCAGGAAAAAACTGCATTTTGAAATCATGGGCTATAGTCCAGCAGAATTTTGCAAAAAAGCCTCGGATTTCAGATCTCTATATTTTTGTCAATAAAAGGTTCTCAGAGCTTAATTTTCAAATTTGTACTAAGTTACGGATACTCTTTATAGTCAGTGCATCAGAAATCGTAATAGTCGATTTCAGGAAAAAAGGTGCATTTTGAAATCATGGGCTATAGTCCAGAAGAATTTTGCAAAAAAGCCTCGGATTTCAGATCTCTATATTTTTGTCAATAAAAGGTTCTCAGAGCTAAATTTTCAAATTTGTACTCAGCTGGAGAAACTCTTTATTATCTGCGCCTCAGAAATCGTAATTTTCGATATCAGGAAAAAACTGTGTTTTGAAATCATGGGCTATAGTCCAGCAGAATTTTGCAAAAAAGCCTCGGATTTCAGATCTCTATATTTTTGTCAATAAAAGGTTCTCAGAGCTAAATTTTCAAATGTGAACTAAGTTATGGATACTCTTTATAGTCAGTGAATCAGAAATCGTAATTGTCGATTTCAGGAAAAAAGTGCATTTTGAAATCATGGGCTATAGTCCAGCAGAATTTTGCAAAAAAGCCTCGGATTTCAGATCTCTATATTTATGTCAATAAAAGGTTCTCAGAGCTTAATTTTCAAATTTGTACTAAGTTACGGATACTCTTTATAGCAAGTGCATCAGAAATCGTAATTGTCGACTTCAGGAAAAAAGTGCATTTTGAAATCATGGGCTATAGTCCAGAAGAATTTTGCAAAAAAGCCTCGGATTTCAGATCTCTATATTTTTGTCAATAAAAGGTTCTCAGGGCTAAATTTTCAAATTTGTACTCAGCTGGAGAAACTCTTTATTATCTGCGCCTCAGAAATCGTAATTTTCGATATCAGGAAAAAAGTGCATTTTGAAATCATGGGCTATAGTCCAGAAGAATTTTGCAAAAAAGCCTCGGATTTCAGATCTCTATATTTTTGTCAATAAAAGGTTCTCAGAGCTAAATTTTCAAATTTGTACTAAGTTACGGATACTCTTTATAGTCAGTGCATCAGAAATCGTAATTGTCGATTTCAGGAAAAAAGTGCATTTTGAAATCATGGGTTATAGTCCAGCAGAATTTTGCAAAAATGCCTCGGATTTCAGATCTCTATATTTTTGTCAATAAAAGGTTCTCAGAGCTAAATTTTCAAATTTGAACTAAGTTATGGATACTCTTTATAGTCAGTGAATCAGAAATCGTAATTGTCGATTTCAGGAAAAAAGTGCATTTTGAAATCATGGGCTATAGTCCAGCAGAATTTTGCAAAAAAGCCTCGGATTTCAGATCTCTATATTTTTGTCAATAAAAGGTTCTCAGAGCTAAATTTTCAAATTTGTACTAAGTTACGGATACTCTTTATAGTCAGTGCATCAGAAATCGTAATTGTCGATTTCAGGAAAAAAGTGCATTTTGAAATCATGGGCTATAGTCCAGCAGAATTTTGCAAAAAAGCCTCGGATTTCAGATCTCTATATTTTTGTCAATAAAAGGTTCTCAGAGCTAAATTTTAAAATTTGTACTAAGTTACGGATACTCTTTATAGTCAGTGCATCAGAAATCGTTATTGTCGATTTCAGGAAAAAAGTGCATTTTGAAATCATGGGCTATAGTCCAGCAGAATTTTGCAAAAAAGCCTCGGATTTCAGATCTCTATATTTTTGTCAATAAAAGGTTCTCAGAGCTAAATTTTCAAATTTGTACTCAGCTGGAGAAACTCTTTATTATCTGCGCCTCAGAAATCGTAATTGTCGATTTCAGGAAAAAAGTGCATTTTGAAATCATGGGCTATAGTCCAGCAGAATTTTGCAAAAAAGCCTCGGATTTCAGATCTCTATATTTTTGTCAATAAAAGGTTCTCAGAGCTAAATTTTAAAATTTGTACTAAGTTACGGATACTCTTTATAGTCAGGGCATCAGAAATCGTAATTGTCGATTTCAGGAAAAAAGTGCATTTTGAAATCATGGGCTATAGTCCAGCAGAATTTTGCAAAAAAGCCTCGGATTTCAGATCTCTATATTTTTGTCAATAAAAGGTTCTCAGAGCTTAATTTTCAAATTTGTACTAAGTTACGGATACTCTTTATAGTCAGTGCATCAGAAATCGTAATTGTCGATTTCAGGAAAAAAGTGCATTTTGAAATCATGGGCTATAGTCCAGCAGAATTTTGCAAAAATGCCTCGGATTTCAGATCTCTATATTTTTGTCAATAAAAGGTTCTTAGAGCTAAATTTTCAAATTTGTACTCAGCTGGAGAAACTCTTTATTATCTGCGCCTCAGAAATCGTAATTTTCGATATCAGGAAAAAACTGCATTTTGAAATCATGGGCTATAGTCCAGCAGAATTTTGCAAAAAAGCCTCGGATTTCAGATCTCTATATTTTTGTCAATAAAAGGTTCTCAGAGCTAAATTTTCAAATTTGAACTAAGTTATGGATACTCTTTATAGTCAGTGAATCAGAAATCGTAATTTTCGATTTCAGGAAAAAAGTGCATTTTGAAATCATGGGCTATAGTCCAGCAGAATTTTGCAAAAATGCCTCGGATTTCAGATCTCTATATTTTTGTCAATAAAAGGTTCTCAGAGCTAAATTTTCAAATTTGTACTCAGCTGGAGAAACTCTTTATTATCTGCGCCTCAGAAATCGTAATTTTCGATATCAGGAAAAAACTGCATTTTGAAATCATGGGCTATAGTCCAGCAGAATTTTGCAAAAAAGCCTCGGATTTCAGATCTCTATATTTTTGTCAATAAAAGGTTCTCAGAGCTAAATTTTCAAATTTGAACTAAGTTATGGATACTCTTTATAGTCAGTGAATCAGAAATCGTAATTGTCGATTTCAGGAGAAAAGTGCATTTTGAAATCATGGGCTATAGTACAGCAGAATTTTGCAAAAAACCTCGGATTTCAGATCTCTATATTTTTTCAATAAAAGGTTCTCAGAGCTAGATTTTCAAATTTGAACTAAGTTATGGATACTCATTATAGTGCATCAGAAATCGTAATTGTCGATTTCAGGAAAAAAGTGCATTTTGAAATCATGGGCTATAGTCCAGCAGAATTTTGCAAAAATGCCTCGGATTTCAGATCTCTATATTTTTGTCAATAAAAGGTTCTCAGAGCTAAATTTTCAAATTTGTACTCAGCTGGAGAAACTCTTTATTATCTGCGCCTCAGAAATCGTAATTTTCGATATGAGGAAAAAAGTGCATTTTGAAATCATGGGCTATAGTCCAGCAGAATTTTGCAAACAAGCCTCGGATTTCAGATCTCCATATTTTTGTCAATAAAAGGTTCTCAGAGCTAAATTTTCAAATTTGAACTAAGTTATGGATACTCTTTATAGTCAGTGAATCAGAAATCGTAATTGTCGATTTCAGGAAAAAAGTGCATTTTGAAATCATGGGCTATAGTCCAGCAGAATTTTGCAAAAAAGCCTCGGATTTCAGATCTCTATATTTTTGTCAATAAAAGGTTCTCAGAGCTAAGTTTTCAAATTTGAACTAAGTTATGGATACTCTTTATAGTCAGTGAATCAGAAATCGTAATTGTCGATTTCAGAAAAAAAGTGCATTTTGAAATCATGGGCTATAGTCCAGCAGAATTTTGCAAAAATGCCTCGGATTTCAGATCTCTATATTTTTGTCAATAAAAGGTTCTCAGAGCTAAATTTTCAAATTTGTACTCAGCTGGAGAAACTCTTTATTATCTGCGCCTCAGAAATCGTAATTTTCGATATCAGGAAAAAAGTGCATTTTGAAATCATGGGCTATAGTCCAGCAGAATTTTGCAAAAAAGCCTCGGATTTCAGATCTCTATATTTTTGTCAATAAAAGGTTCTCAGAGCTAAGTTTTCAAATTTGAACTAAGTTATGGATACTCTTTATAGTCAGTGAATCAGAAATCGTAATTGTCGATTTCAGAAAAAAAGTGCATTTTGAAATCATGGGCTATAGTCCAGCAGAATTTTGCAAAAATGCCTCGGATTTCAGATCTCTATATTTTTGTCAATAAAAGGTTCTCAGAGCTAAATTTTCAAATTTGAACTAAGTTATGGATACTCTTTATAGTCAGTGAATCAGAAATCGTAATTGTCGATTTCAGAAAAAAAGTGCATTTTGAAATCATGGGCTATAGTCCAGCAGAATTTTGCAAAAATGCCTCGGATTTCAGATCTCTATATTTTTGTCAATAAAAGGTTCTCAGAGCTAAATTTTAAAATTTGAACTAAGTTATGGATACTCTTTATAGTCAGTGCATCAGAAATCGTAATTGTCGATTTCAGGAAAAAAGTGCATTTTGAAATCATGGGCTATAGTCCAGCAGAATTTTGCAAAAAAGCCTCGGATTTCAGATCTCTATATTTTTGTCAATAAAAGGTTCTCAGAGCTAAATTTTAAAATTTGAACTAAGTTATGGATAATCTTTATAGTCAGTGAATCAGAAATCGTAATTGTCGATTTCAGGAAAAAAGTGCATTTTGAAATCATGGGCTATAGTCCAGAAGAATTTTGCAAAAATGCCTCGGATTTCAGATCTCTATATTTTTGTCAATAAAAGGTTCTCAGAGCTAAATTTTCAAATTTGTACTCAGCTGGAGAAACTCTTTATTATCTGCGCCTCAGAAATCGTAATTTTCGATACCAGGAAAAAAGTGCATTTTGAAATCATGGGCTATAGTCCAGCAGAATTTTGCAAAAAAGCCTCGGATTTCAGATCTCTATATTTTTGTCAATAAAAGGTTCTCAGAGCTAAATTTTAAAATTTGAACTAAGTTATGGATAATCTTTATAGTCAGTGAATCAGAAATCGTAATTGTCGATTTCAGGAAAAAAGTGCATTTTGAAATCATGGGCTATAGTCCAGCAGAATTTTGCAAAAAAGCCTCGGACTTCAGATCTCTATATTTTTGGCAATAAAAGGTTCTCAGAGCTAAATTTTTAAATTTGTACTCAGCTGGAGAAACTCTTTATTATCTGCGCCTCAGAAATCGTAATTTTCGATATCAGGAAAAAAGTGCATTTTGAAATCATGGGCTATGGTCCAGCAGAATTTTGCAAAAAAGCCTCGGATTTCAGATCTCTATATTTTTGTCAATAAAAGGTTCTCAGAGCTAAATTTTAAAATTTGAACTAAGTTATGGATAATCTTTATAGTCAGTGAATCAGAAATCGTAATTGTCGATTTCAGGAAAAAAGTGCATTTTGAAATCATGGGCTATAGTCCAGAAGAATTTTGCAAAAATGCCTCGGATTTCAGATCTCTATATTTTTGTCAATAAAAGGTTCTCAGAGCTAAATTTTCAAATTTGTACTCAGCTGGAGAAACTCTTTATTATCTGCGCCTCAGAAATCGTAATTTTCGATATCAGGAAAAAAGTGCATTTTGAAATCATGGGCTATGGTCCAGCAGAATTTTGCAAAAAAGCCTCGGATTTCAGATCTCTATATTTTTGTCAATAAAAGGTTCTCAGAGCTAAATTTTCAAATTTGTACTAAGTTACGGATACTCTTTATAGTCAGTGAATCAGAAATCGTAATTGTCGATTTCAGGAAAAAAGTGCATTTTGAAATCATGGGCTATAGTCCAGCAGAATTTTGCAAAAAAGCCTCGGATTTCAGATCTCTATGTTTTTGTCAATAAAAGGTTCTCAGTGCGCCTCAGAAATCGTAATTTTCGATATCAGGAAAAAAGTGCATTTTGAAATCATGGGCTATAGTCCAGCAGAATTTTGCAAAAAAGCCTCGGATTTCAGATCTCTATATTTTTGTCAATAAAAGGTTCTCAGAGCTAAATTTTCAAATTTGTACTCAGCTGGAGAAACTCTTTATTATCTGCGCCTCAGAAATCGTAATTTTCGATATCAGGAAAAAAGTGCATTTCGAAATCATGGGCTATAGTCCAGCAGAATTTTGCAAAAAAGCCTCGGACTTCAGATCTCTATATTTTTGGCAATAAAAGGTTCTCAGAGCTAAATTTTTAAATTTGTACTCAGCTGGAGAAACTCTTTATTATCTGCGCCTCAGAAATCGTAATTTTCGATATCAGGAAAAAAGTGCATTTTGAAATCATGGGCTATGGTCCAGCAGAATTTTGCAAAAAAGCCTCGGATTTCAGATCTCTATATTTTTGTCAATAAAAGGTTCTCAGAGCTAAATTTTCAAATTTGTACTAAGTTACGGATACTCTTTATAGTCAGTGAATCAGAAATCGTAATTGTCGATTTCAGGAAAAAAGTGCATTTTGAAATCATGGGCTATAGTCCAGCAGAATTTTGCAAAAAAGCCTCGGATTTCAGATCTCTATGTTTTTGTCAATAAAAGGTTCTCAGTGCGCCTCAGAAATCGTAATTTTCGATATCAGGAAAAAAGTGCATTTTGAAATCATGGGCTATAGTCCAGCAGAATTTTGCAAAAAAGCCTCGGATTTCAGATCTCTATATTTTTGTCAATAAAAGGTTCTCAGAGCTAAATTTTAAAATTTGAACTAAGTTATGGATACTCTTTATAGTCAGTGCATCAGAAATCGTAATTGTCGATTTCAGGAAAAAAGTACACTTTGAAATCATGGGCTATAGTCCAGCAGAATCTTGCAAAAATGCCTCGGATTTCAGATCTCTATATTTTTGTCAATAAAAGGTTCTCAGAGCTAAATTTTCAAATTTGTACTCAGCTGGAGAAACTCTTTATTATCTGCGCCTCAGAAATCGTAATTGTCGATTTCAGGAAAAAAGTGCATTTTGAAATCATGGGCTATAGTCCAGCAGAATTTTGCAAAAATGCCTCGGATCTCAGATCTCTATATTTTTGGCAATAAAAGGTTCTCAGAGCTAAATTTTTAAATTTGTACTCAGCTGGAGAAACTCTTTATTATCTGCGCCTCAGAAATCGTAATTTTCGATATCAGGAAAAAAGTGCATTTTGAAATCATGGGCTATGGTCCAGCAGAATTTTGCAAAAAAGCCTCGGATTTCAGATCTCTATATTTTTGTCAATAAAAGGTTCTCAGAGCTAAATTTTCAAATTTGTACTCAGCTGGAGAAACTCTTTATTATCTGCGCCTCAGAAATCGTAATTTTCGGTATCAGGAAAAAAGTGCATTTTGAAATCATGGGCTATAGTCCAGCAGAATTTTGCAAAAAAGCCTCGGATTTCAGATCTCTATATTTTTGTCAATAAAAGGTTCTCAGAGCTAAATTTTAAAATTTGAACTAAGTTATGGATACTCTTTATAGTCAGTGCATCAGAAATCGTAATTGTCGATTTCAGGAAAAAAGTACATTTTGAAATCATGGGCTATAGTCCAGCAGAATTTTGCAAAAAAGCCTCGGACTTCAGATCTCTATATTTTTGGCAATAAAAGGTTCTCAGAGCTAAATTTTCAAATTTGTACTCAGCTGGAGAAACTCTTTATTATCTGCGCCTCAGAAATCGTAATTTTCGATATCAGGAAAAAAGTGCATTTTGAAATCATGGGCTATAGTCCAGCAGAATTTTGCAAAAAAGCCTCGGACTTCAGATCTCTATATTTTTGGCAATAAAAGGTTCTCAGAGCTAAATTTTTAAATTTGTACTCAGCTGGAGAAACTCTTTATTATCTGCGCCTCAGAAATCGTAATTTTCGATATCAGGAAAAAAGTACATTTTGAAATCATGGGCTATAGTCCAGCAGAATTTTGCAAAAATGCCTCGGATCTCAGATCTCTATATTTTTGTCAATAAAAGGTTCTCAGAGCTAAATTTTCAAATTTGTACTCAGCTGGAGAAACTCTATTATCTGCGCCTCAGAAATCGTAATTGTCAATTTCAGGAAAAAAGTGCATTTTGAAATCATGGGCTATAGTCCAGCAGAATTTTGCAAAAAAGCCTCGGATTTCAGATCTCTATGTTTTTGTCAATAAAAGGTTCTCAGTGCGCCTCAGAAATCGTAATTTTCGATATCAGGAAAAAAGTGCATTTTGAAATCATGGGCTATAGTCCAGCAGAATTTTGCAAACAAGCCCCGGATTTCAGATCTCCATATTTTTGTCAATAAAAGGTTCTCAGAGCTAAATTTTCAAATTTGAACTAAGTTATGGATACTCTTTATAGTCAGTGAATCAGAAATCGTAATTGTCGATTTCAGGAAAAAAGTGCATTTTGAAATCATGGGCTATAGTCCAGCAGAATTTTGCAAAAAAGCCTCGGATTTCAGATCTCTATATTTTTGTCAATAATAGGTTCTCAGAGCTAAATTTTAAAATTTGAACTAAGTTATGGATACTCTTTATAGTCAGTGCATCAGAAATCGTAATTGTCGATTTCAGGAAAAAAGTGCATTTTGAAATCATGGGCTATAGTCCAGCAGAATTTTGCAAAAAAGCCTCGGATTTCAGATCTCTATATTTTTGTCAATAAAAGGTTCTCAGAGCTAAATTTTAAAATTTGAACTAAGTTATGGATACTCTTTATAGTCAGTGCATAAGAAATCGTAATTGTCGATTTCAGGAAAAAAGTGCATTTTGAAATCATGGGCTATAGTCCAGCAGAATTTCGCAAAAATGCCTCGGATTTCAGATCTCTATATTTTTGTCAATAAAAGGTTCTCAGAGCTAAATTTTCAAATTTGTACTCAGCTGGAGAAACTCTTTATTATCTGCGCCTCAGAAATCGTAATTTTCGATATCAGGAAAAAAGTGCATTTTGAAATCATGGGCTATAGTCCAGCAGAATTTCGCAAAAATGCCTCGGATTTCAGATCTCTATATTTTTGTCAATAAAAGGTTCTCAGAGCTAAATTTTAAAATTTGAACTAAGTTATGGATACTCTTTATAGTCAGTGCATCAGAAATCGTAATTGTCGATTTCAGGAAAAAAGTACATTTTGAAATCATGGGCTATAGTCCAGCAGAATTTTGCAAAAAAGCCTCGGACTTCAGATCTCTATATTTTTGGCAATAAAAGGTTCTCAGAGCTAAATTTTCAAATTTGTACTCAGCTGGAGAAACTCTTTATTATCTGCGCCTCAGAAATCGTAATTTTCGATATCAGGAAAAAAGTGCATTTTGAAATCATGGGCTATAGTCCAGCAGAATTTTGCAAAAAAGCCTCGGACTTCAGATCTCTATATTTTTGGCAATAAAAGGTTCTCAGAGCTAAATTTTTAAATTTGTACTCAGCTGGAGGAACTCTTTATTATCTGCGCCTCAGAAATCGTAATTTTCGATATCAGGAAAAAAGTACATTTTGAAATCATGGGCTATAGTCCAGCAGAATTTTGCAAAAATGCCTCGGATCTCAGATCTCTATATTTTTGTCAATAAAAGGTTCTCAGAGCTAAATTTTCAAATTTGTACTCAGCTGGAGAAACTCTATTATCTGCGCCTCAGAAATCGTAATTGTCAATTTCAGGAAAAAAGTGCATTTTGAAATCATGGGCTATAGTCCAGCAGAATTTTGCAAAAAAGCCTCGGATTTCAGATCTCTATGTTTTTGTCAATAAAAGGTTCTCAGTGCGCCTCAGAAATCGTAATTTTCGATATCAGGAAAAAAGTGCATTTTGAAATCATGGGCTATAGTCCAGCAGAATTTTGCAAACAAGCCTCGGATTTCAGATCTCCATATTTTTGTCAATAAAAGGTTCTCAGAGCTAAATTTTCAAATTTGAACTAAGTTATGGATACTCTTTATAGTCAGTGAATCAGAAATCGTAATTGTCGATTTCAGGAAAAAAGTGCATTTTGAAATCATGGGCTATAGTCCAGCAGAATTTTGCAAAAAAGCCTCGGATTTCAGATCTCTATATTTTTGTCAATAATAGGTTCTCAGAGCTAAATTTTAAAATTTGAACTAAGTTATGGATACTCTTTATAGTCAGTGCATCAGAAATCGTAATTGTCGATTTCAGGAAAAAAGTGCATTTTGAAATCATGGGCTATAGTCCAGCAGAATTTTGCAAAAAAGCCTCGGATTTTAGATCTCTATATTTTTGTCAATAAAAGGTTCTCAGAGCTAAATTTTCAAATTTGTACTCAGCTGGAGAAACTCTTTATTATCTGCGCCTCAGAAATCGTAATTTTCGATATCAGGAAAAAAGTGCATTTTGAAATCATGGGCTATAGTCCAGCAGAATTTTGCAAAAAAGCCTCGGATTTCAGATCTCTATATTTTGTCAATAAAAGGTTCTCAGAGCTTAATTTTCAAATTTGTACTAAGTTACGGATACTCTTTATAGTCAGTGCATCAGAAATCGTAATTGTCGATTTCAGGAAAGAAGTGCATTTTGAAATCATGGGCTGTCCAGCAGAATTTTGCAAAAAAGCCTCGGATTTCAGATCACTATATTTTTGTCAATAATAGGTTCTCAGAGCTAAATTTTAAAATTTGAACTAAGTTATATATACTCTTTATAGTCAGTGCATCAGAAATCGTAATTGTCGATTTCAGGAAAAAAGTGCATTTTGAAATCATGGGCTATAGTCCAGCAGAATTTTGCAAAAAAGCCTCGGATTTCAGATCTCTATATTTTTGTCAATAAAAGGTTATCAGAGCTAAATTTTCAAATTTGTACTCAGCTGGAGAAACTCTTTATTATCTGCGCCTCAGAAATCATAATTTTCGATATCAGGAAAAAAGTGCATTTTGAAATCATGGGCTATAGTCCAGCAGAATTTTGCAAAAAAGCCTCGGATTTCAGATCTCTATATTTTTGTCAATAAAAGGTTCTCAGAGCTAAATTTTAAAATTTGAACTAAGTTATGATACTCTTTATAGTCAGTGCATAAGAAATCGTAATTGTCGATTTCAGGAAAAAAGTGCATTTTGAAATCATGGGCTATAGTCCAGCAGAATTTCGCAAAAATGCCTCGGATTTCAGATCTCTATATTTTTGTCAATAAAAGGTTCTCAGAGCTAAATTTTCAAATTTGTACTCAGCTGGAGAAACTCTTTATTATCTGCGCCTCAGAAATCGTAATTTTCGATATCAGGAAAAAAGTGCATTTTGAAATCATGGGCTATAGTCCAGCAGAATTTCGCAAAAATGCCTCGGATTTCAGATCTCTATATTTTTGTCAATAAAAGGTTCTCAGAGCTAAATTTTCAAATTTGTACTCAGCTGGAGAAACTCTTTATTATCTGCGCCTCAGAAATCGTAATTTTCGATATCAGGAAAAAAGTGCATTTTGAAATCATGGGCTATAGTCCAGCAGAATTTCGCAAAAATGCCTCGGATTTCAGATCTCTATATTTTTGTCAATAAAAGGTTCTCAGAGCTAAATTTTCAAATTTGTACTCAGCTGGAGAAACTCTTTATTATCTGCGCCTCAGAAATCGTAATTTTCGATATCAGGAAAAAAGTGCATTTTGAAATCATGGGCTATAGTCCAGCAGAATTTCGCAAAAATGCCTCGGATTTCAGATCTCTATATTTTTGTCAATAAAAGGTTCTCAGAGCTAAATTTTCAAATTTGTACTCAGCTGGAGAAACTCTTTATTATCTGCGCCTCAGAAATCGTAATTGTCGATTTCAGGAAAAAAGTGCATTTTGAAATCATGGGCTATCCAGCAGAATTTTGCAAAAAAGCCTCGGATTTCCGATCTCTATATTTTTGTCAATAAAAGGTTCTCAGTGCTAAATTTTCAAATTTGAACTAAGTTGCGGATACTCTTTATAGTCAGTGCATCAGAAATCGTAATTGTCGATTTCAGGAAAAAAGTGCATTTTGAAATCATGGGCTATAGTCCAGCAGAATTTTGCAAAAAAGCCTCGGATTTCAGATCTCTATGTTTTTGTCAATAAAAGGTTCTCAGTGCTAAATTTTCAACTTTGTACTCAGCTGGAGAAACTCTTTATTATCTGCGCTTCAGAAATCGTAATTTTCGATATCAGGAAAAAAGTGCATTTTGAAATCATGGGCTATAGTCCAGCAGAATTTTGCAAAAAAGCCTCGGATTTCAGATCTCTATATTTTTGGCAATAAAAGGTTCTCAGAGCTAAATTTTCAAATTTGTACTAAGTTCCGGATACTCTTTATAGTCGGTGCATCAGAAATCGTAATTGTCGATTTCAGGAAAAAAGTGCATTTTGAAATCATGGGCTATAGTCCAGCAGAATTTTGCAAAAAAGCCTCGGATTTCAGATCTCTATGTTTTTGTCAATAAAAGGTTCTCAGTGCTAAATTTTCAACTTTGTACTCAGCTGGAGAAACTCTTTATTATCTGCGCTTCAGAAATCGTAATTTTCGATATCAGGAAAAAAGTGCATTTTGAAATCATGGGCTATAGTCCAGCAGAATTTTGCAAAAAAGCCTCGGATTTCAGATCTCTATATTTTTGGCAATAAAAGGTTCTCAGAGCTAAATTTTCAAATTTGTACTCAGCTGGAGAAACTCTTTATTATCTGCGCCTCAGAAATCGTAATTTTCGATATCAGGAGAAAAGTGCATTTTGAAATCATGGGCTATAGTCCAGCAGAATTTTGCAAAAAAGCCTTGGATTTCAGATCTCTATATTTTTGTCAATAAAAGGTTCTCAGAGCTAAATTTTCAAACTTGAACTAAGTTGTGGATACTCTTTATAGTCAGTGCATCAGAAATCGTAATTGTCGATTTCAGGAAAAAAGTGCATTTTGAAATTATGGGCTATAGTCCAGCAGAATTTTTCAAAAAAGCCTCGGATTTCAGATCTCTATATTTTTTGCAATAAAAGCTTCTCAGAGCTAAATTTTCAAATTTGTACTCAGCTGGAGAAACTCTTTATTATCTGCGCCTTAGAAATCGTAATTTTCGATATCAGGAAAAAAGTGCATTTTGAAATCATGGGCTATAGTCCAGCAGAATTTTGCAAAAAAGCCTCGGATTTCAGATCTCCATATTTTTGTCAATAAAAGGTTTTCAGAGCTAAATTTTCAAATTTGTACTCAGCTGGAGAAACTCTTTATTATCTGCGCCTCAGAAATCGTAATTTTCTATATCAGGAAAAAAGTGCATTTTGAAATCATGGGCTATAGTCCAGCAGAATTTTGCAAAAAAGCCTTGGATTTCAGATCTCTATATTTTCGTCAATAAAAGGTTCTCAGAGCTAAATTTTCAAACTTGAACTAAGTTGCGGATACTCTTTATAGTCAGTGCATCAGAAATCGTAATTGTCGATTTCAGGAAAAAAGTGCATTTTGAAATCATGGGCTATAGTCCAGCAGAATTTTGCAAAAAAGCCTCGGATTTCAAATCTCTATATTTTTGTCAATAAAAGGTTCTCAGATCTAAATTTTCAAATTTGTACTCAGCTGGAGAAACTCTTTATTATCTGCACCTCAGAAATCGTAATTTTCGATATCAGGAAAAAAGTGCATTTCGAAATCATGGGCTATAGTCCAGAAGAATTTTGCAAAAAAGCCTCGGATTTGAGATCTCTATATTTTTGTCGATAAAAGGTTCTCAGAGCTAAATTTTAAAATTTGTACTAAGTTACGGATACTCTTTATAGTCAGTGAATAAGAAATCGTAATTGTCGATTTCAGGAAAAAAGTGCATTTTGAAAACATGGGCTATAGTCCAGCAGAATTTTGCAAAAAAGCCTCGGATTTCAGATCTCTATATTTTTGTCAATAAAAGGTTCTCAGATCTAAATTTTCAAATTTGTACTCAGCTGGAGAAACTCTTTATTATCTGCACCTCAGAAATCGTAATTTTCGATATCAGGAAAAAAGTGCATTTTGAAATCATGGGCTATAGTCCAGAAGAATTTTGCAAAAAAGCCTCGGATTTCAGATCTCTATATTTTTGTCAATAAAAGGTTCTCAGAGCTAAATTTTCAAATTTCTACTCAGCTGGAGGAACTCTTTATTATCTGCACCTCAGAAATCGTAATTTTCGATATCAGGAAAAAAGTGCATTTTGAAATCATGGGCTATAGTCCAGAAGAACTTTGCAAAAAAGCCTCGGATTTCAGATCTCTATATTATTGTCAATAAAAGGTTCTCAGAGCTAAATTTTAAAATTTGTACTAAGTAACGGATACTCTTTATAGTCAGTGCATCAGAAATCGTAATTGTCGATTTCAGAAAAAAAGTGCATTTTGAAATCATGGGCTATTGTCCAGCAGAATTTTGCAAAAAAGCCTCGGATTTCAGATCTCTATATTTTTGTCAATAAAAGGTTCTCAGAGCTAAATTTTCAAATTTGTACTCAGCTGGAGAAACTCTTTATTATCTGCGCCTCAGAAATCGTAATTTTCGATATCAGGAAAAAAGTGCATTTTGAAATCATGGGCTATAGTCCAGCAGAATTTTGCAAAAAAGCCTCGGATTTGAGATCTCTATATTATTGTCAATAAAAGGTTCTCAGAGCTAAATTTTAAAATTTGTACTAAGTTACGGATACTCTTTATAGTCAGTGCATCAGAAATCGTAATTGTCGATTTCAGAAAAAAAGTGCATTTTGAAATCATGGGCTATTGTCCAGCAGAATTTTGCAAAAAAGCCTCGGATTTCAGATCTCTATATTTTTGTCAATAAAAGGTTCTCAGAGCTAAATTTTCAAACTTGAACTAAGTTGCGGATACTCTTTATAGTCAGTGCATCAGAAATCGTAATTGTCGATTTCAGGAAAAAAGTGCATTTTGAAATCATGGGCTATTGTCCAGCAGAATTTTGCAAAAAAGCCTCGGATTTCAGATCTCTATATTTTTGTCAATAAAAGGTTCTCAGAGCTAAATTTTCAAATTTGTACTCAGCTGGAGAAACTCTTTATTATCTGCGCCTCAGAAATCGTAATTTTCGATATCAGGAAAAAAGTGCATTTTGAAATCATGGGCTATAGTCCAGCAGAATTTTGCAAAAAAACTTCGGATTTCAGATCTCTGTATTTTTGTCAATAAAAGGTTCTCAGAGCTAAATTTTCAAATTTGTACTCAGCTGGAGAAACTCTTTATTATCTGCGCCTCAGAAATCGTAATTTTCGATATCAGGAAAAAAGTGCATTTTGAAATCATGGGCTATAGTCCAGCAGAATTTTGCAAAAAAGCCTCGGATTTCAGATCTCTATATTTTTGCCAATAAAAGGTTCTCAGAGCTAAATTTTCAAATTTGAACTAAGTAACGGATACTCGTTATAGTCAGTGCATCAGAAATCGTAATTGTCGATTTCAGGAAAAAAGTGCATTTTGAAATCATGGGCTATAGTCCAGCAGAATTTTGCAAAAAAGCCTCGGATTTCAGATCTCTATATTTTTTTCAATAAAAGGTTCTCAGAGCTAAATTTTCAAATTTGTACTCAGCTGGAGAAACTCTTTATTATCTGCGCCTCAGAAATCGTAATTTTCGATATCAGGAAAAAAGTGCATTTTGAAATCATGGGCTATAGTCCAGCAGAATTTTGCAAAAAAACTTCGGATTTCAGATCTCTGTATTTTTGTCAATAAAAGGTTCTCAGAGCTAAATTTTCAAATTTGTACTCAGCTGGAGAAACTCTTTATTATCTGCGCCTCAGAAATCGTAATTTTCGATATCAGGAAAAAAGTGCATTTTGAAATCATGGGCTATAGTCCAGCAGAATTTTGCAAAAAAGCCTCGGATTTCAGATCTCTATATTTTTGTCAATAAAAGGTTCTCAGAGCTAAATTTTCAAATTTGTACTAAGTAACGGATACTCGTTATAGTCAGTGCATCAGAAATCGTAATTGTCGATTTCAGGAAAAAAGTGCATTTTGAAATCATGGGCTATAGTCCAGCAGAATTTTGCAAAAAAGCCTCGGATTTCAGATCTCTATATTTTTGTCAATAAAAGGTTCTCAGAGCTAAATTTTCAAATTTGAACTAAGTTACGGATACTCTTTATAGTCAGTGCATCAGAAATCGTAATTTTCGATTTCAGGAAAAAAGTGCATTTTGAAATCATGGGCTATAGTCCAGCAGAATTTTGCAAAAAAGCCTCGGATTTCAGATCTCTATATTTTTGTCAATAAAAGGTTCTCAGAGCTAAATTTTCAAATTTGTACTAAGTTACGGATACTCTTTATAGTCAGTGCATCAGAAATCGTAATTGTCGATTTCAGGAAAAAAGTGCATTTTGAAATCATGGGCTATAGTCCAGCAGAATTTTGCAAAAAAACCTCGGATTTCAGATCTCTGTATTTTTGTCAATAAAAGGTTCTCAGAGCTAAATTTTCAAATTTGTACTCAGCTGGAGAAACTCTTTATTATCTGCGCCTCAGAAATCGTAATTTTCGATATCAGGAAAAAAGTGCATTTTGAAATCATGGGCTATAGTCCAGCAGAATTTTGCAAAAAAAACTCGGATTTCAGATCTCTGTATTTTTGTCAATAAAAGGTTCTCAGAGCTAAATTTTCAAATTCGTACTCAGCTGGAGAAACTCTTTATTATCTGCGCCTCAGAAATCGTAATTTTCGATATCAGGAAAAAAGTGCATTTTGAAATCATGGGCTATAGTCCAGCAGAATTTTGCAAAAAAGCCTCGGATTTCAGATCTCTATATTTTTGTCAATAAAAGGTTCTCAGAGCTAAATTTTCAAATTTGTACTAAGTTACGGATACTCTTTATTGTCAGTGCATCAGAAATCGTAATTGTCGATTTCAGGAAAAAAGTGCATTTTGAAATCATGGGCTATAATCCAGCAGAATTTTGCAAAAAAACCTCGGATTTCAGATCTCTATATTTTTGTCAATAAAAGGTTCTCAGGGCTAAATTTTCAAATTTGTACTCAGCTGGAGAAACTCTTTATTATCTGCGCCTCAGAAATCGTAATTTTCGATATCAGGAAAAAAGTGCATTTTGAAATCATGGGCTATAGTCCAGCAGAATTTTGCAAAAAAGCCTCGGATTTCAGATCTCTATATTTTTGTCAATAAAAGGTTCTCAGAGCTAAATTTTCAAATTTGTACTAAGTTACCGATACTCTTTATTGTCAGTGCATCAGAAATCGTAATTGTCGATTTCAGGAAAAAAGTGCATTTTGAAATCATGGGCTATAATCCAGCAGAATTTTGCAAAAAAACCTCGGATTTCAGATCTCTATATTTTTGTCAATAAAAGGTTCTCAGAGCTAAATTTTCAAATTTGTACTAAGTTACGGATACTCTTTATAGTCAGTGCATCAGAAATCGTAATTGTCGATTTCAGGAAAAAAGTGCATTTTGAAATCATGGGCTATAGTCCAGCAGAATTTTGCAAAAAAGCCTCGGATTTCAGATCTCTATATTTTTGTCAATAAAAGGTTCTCAGAGCTAAATTTTCAAATTTGAACTAAGTTACGGATACTCTTTATAGTCAGTGCATCAGAAATCGTAATTTTCGATTTCAGGCAAAAAGTGCATTTTGAAATCATGGGCTATAGTCCAGCAGAATTTTGCAAAAAAGCCTCGGATTTCAGATCTCTATATTTTTGTCAATAAAAGGTTCTCAGAGCTAAATTTTCAAATTTGTACTAAGTTACGGATACTCTTTATAGTCAGTGCATCAGAAATCGTAATTGTCGATTTCAGGAAAAAAGTGCATTTTGAAATCATGGGCTATAGTCCAGCAGAATTTTGCAAAAAAACCTCGGATTTCAGATCTCTGTATTTTTGTCAATAAAAGGTTCTCAGAGCTAAATTTTCAAATTTGTACTCAGCTGGAGAAACTCTTTATTATCTGCGCCTCAGAAATCGTAATTTTCGATATCAGGAAAAAAGTGCATTTTGAAATCATGGGCTATAGTCCAGCAGAATTTTGCAAAAAAAACTCGGATTTCAGATCTCTGTATTTTTGTCAATAAAAGGTTCTCAGAGCTAAATTTTCAAATTCGTACTCAGCTGGAGAAACTCTTTATTATCTGCGCCTCAGAAATCGTAATTTTCGATATCAGGAAAAAAGTGCATTTTGAAATCATGGGCTATAGTCCAGCAGAATTTTGCAAAAAAGCCTCGGATTTCAGATCTCTATATTTTTGTCAATAAAAGGTTCTCAGAGCTAAATTTTCAAATTTGTACTAAGTTACGGATACTCTTTATTGTCAGTGCATCAGAAATCGTAATTGTCGATTTCAGGAAAAAAGTGCATTTTGAAATCATGGGCTATAATCCAGCAGAATTTTGCAAAAAAACCTCGGATTTCAGATCTCTATATTTTTGTCAATAAAAGGTTCTCAGGGCTAAATTTTCAAATTTGTACTCAGCTGGAGAAACTCTTTATTATCTGCGCCTCAGAAATCGTAATTTTCGATATCAGGAAAAAAGTGCATTTTGAAATCATGGGCTATAGTCCAGCAGAATTTTGCAAAAAAGCCTCGGATTTCAGATCTCTATATTTTTGTCAATAAAAGGTTCTCAGAGCTAAATTTTCAAATTTGTACTAAGTTACCGATACTCTTTATTGTCAGTGCATCAGAAATCGTAATTGTCGATTTCAGGAAAAAAGTGCATTTTGAAATCATGGGCTATAATCCAGCAGAATTTTGCAAAAAAACCTCGGATTTCAGATCTCTGTATTTTTGTCAATAAAAGGTTCTCAGAGCTAAATTTTCAAATTTGTACTCAGCTGGAGAAACTCTTTATTATCTGTGCCTCAGAAATCGTAATTTTCGATATCAGGAAAAAAGTGCATTTTGAAATCATGGGCTATAGTCCAGCAGAATTTTGCAAAAAAACCTCGGATTTCAGATCTCTGTATTTTTGTCAATAAAAGGTTCTCAGAGCTAAATTTTCAAATTTGTACTCAGCTGGAGAAACTCTTTATTATCTGCGCCTCAGAAATCGTAATTTTCGATATCAGGAAAAAAGTGCATTTTGAAATCATGGGCTATAGTCCAGCAGAATTTTGCCATAAATCCTCGGATTTCAGATCTCTATATTTTTGTCAATAAAAGGTTCTCAGAGCTAAATTTTCAAATTTGTACTCAGCTGGAGAAACTCTTTATTATCTGCGCCTCAGAAATCGTAATTTTCGATATCAGGAAAAAAGTGCATTTTGAAATCATGGGCTATAGTCCAGCAGAATTTTGCAAAAAAGCCTCGGATTTCAGATCTCTATATTTTTGACAATAAAAGGTTCTCAGAGCTAAATTTTCAAATTTGTACCCAGCTGGAGAAACTCTTTATTATCTTCGCCTCAGAAATCGTAATTTTCGATATCAGGAAAAAAGTGCATTTTGAAATCATTGGCTATAGTCCAGCAGAATTTTGCAAAAAAGCCTCGGATTTCAGATCTCTATATTTTTGACAATAAAAGGTTCTCAGAGCTAAATTTTCAAATTTGTACTCAGCTGGAGAAACTTTTTATTATCTGCGCCTCAGAAATCGTAATTTTCGATATCAGGAAAAAAGTGCATTTTGAAATCATGGGCTATAGTCCAGCAGAATTTTGCAAAAAAACCTCGGATTTCAGATCTCTGTATTTTTGTCAATAAAAGGTTCTCAGAGCTAAATTTTCAAATTTGTACTAAGTTACGGATACTCTTTATAGTCAGTGCATCAGAAATCGTAATTTTCGATATCAGGGAAAAAGTGCATTTTGAAATCATGGCTATAATCCAGCAGAATTTTGCAAAAAAACCTCGGATTTCAGATCTCTGTATTTTTGTCAATAAAAGGTTCTCAGAGCTAAATTTTCAAATTTGTACTCAGCTGGAGAAACTCTTTATTATCTGCGCCTCAGAAATCGTAATTTTCGATATCAGGAAAAAAGTGCATTTTGAAATCATGGGCTATAGTCCAGCAGAATTTTGCAAAAAAGCCTCGGATTTCATATCTCTATATTTTTGACAATAAAAGGTTCTCAGAGCTAAATTTTCAAATTTGTACTTAGCTGGAGAAACTCTTTATTATCTGTGCCTCAGAAATCGTAATTTTCGATATCAGGAAAAAAGTGCATTTTGAAATCATGGGCTATAGTCCAGCAGAATTTTGCAAAAAAAACCTCGGATTTCAGATCTCTGTATTTTTGTCAATAAAAGGTTCTCAGAGCTAAATTTTCAAATTTGTACTCAGCTGGAGAAACTCTTTATTATCTGCGCCTCAGAAATCGTAATTTTCGATATCAGGAAAAAAGTGCATTTTGAAATCATGGGCTATAGTCCAGCAGAATTTTGCAAAAAAGCCTCGGATTTCAGATCTCTATATTTTTGTCAATAAAAGGTTCTCAGAGCTACATTTTCAAATTTGTACTAAGTTACGGATACTCTTTACAGTCAGTGCATCAGAAATCGTACTTGTCGATTTCAGGAAAAAAGTGCATTTTGAAATCATGGGCTATAGTCCAGCAGAATTTTGCAAAAAAGCCTCGGATTTCAGATCTCTATATTTGTGTCAATAAAAGGTTCTCAGAGCTAAATTTTCAAATTTGAACTAAGTAACGGATACTCGTTATAGTCAGTGCATCAGAAATCGTAATTGTCGATTTCAGGAAAAAAGTGCATTTTGAAATCATGGGCTATAGTCCAGCAGAATTTTGCAAAAAAGCCTCGGATTTCAGATCTCTATATTTTTGTCAATAAAAGGTTCTCAGAGCTAAATTTTCAAATCTGTACTAAGTTACGGATACTCTTTATAGTCAGTGCATCAGAAATCGTAATTGTCGATTTCAGGAAAAAAGTGCATTTTGAAATCATGGGCTATAGTCCAGCAGAATTTTGCAAAAAAGCCTCGGATTTCAGATCTCTATATTTTTGTCAATAAAAGGTTATCAGAGCTAAATTTTCAAATTTGTACTCAGCTGGAGAAACTCTTTATTATCTGCGCCTCAGAAATCATAATTTTCGATATCAGGAAAAAAGTGCATTTTGAAATCATGGGCTATAGTCCAGCAGAATTTTGCAAAAAAGCCTCGGATTTCAGATCTCTATATTTTTGTCAATAAAAGGTTTTCAGAGCTAAATTTTAAAATTTGAACTAAGTTATGGATACTCTTTATAGTCAGTGCATCAGAAATCGTAATTGTCGATTTCAGGAAAAAAGTGCATTTTGAAATCATGGGCTATAGTCCAGCAGAATTTCGCAAAAATGACTCGGATTTCAGATCTCTATATTTTTGTCAATAAAAGGTTCTCAGAGCTAAATTTTCAAATTTGTACTCAGCTGGAGAAACTCTTTATTATCTGCGCCTCAGAAATCGTAATTTTCGATATCAGGAAAAAAGTGCATTTTGAAATCATGGGCTATAGTCCAGCAGAATTTCGCAAAAATGCCTCGGATTTCAGATCTCTATTTCAATTCAATACATGTTTTCATGTGTCTGATTTGTAGATATTTAGAAGATTTAAAGGACTCACATTTCTGAAATAATTTTCCAAGCAATATGACATGGGCTCAACTTAATTCTGTTTAAGTCCTTAAATTAGTCTTTATAATTCAGAACTAACTAAATTTATTCACACACAAGCTTCGAATGAAACTTGGAAATGAAATTTGGATTCGATAGCTTGATTTATATGGAAGAACCGGCAGAACACACACATACAGACATCTTTCTTAAAACAATGGAATCCGAATACCGGGAACTCGAAACGTGGAGATATAAAAAAAATTAATTCCGAAAATCGGACCGATTACATAAACTTCCGGATGGGAAGTTAAAAAGGCCAATTGACAACGTCCAATTCACGTCCTTTATTCTGACCTTGACTGATATAGAAACTTATGCCAATTGAGTTCAGTTGCTGCGGAAATCCGTTAATAAATTGAAATTTCATGGCTCTAGGCACGTCAGACGTACTAAAGACATTTTTCACAATGTGCCTGCAAAATTACTCGTTTTGATTTAAGCTGAAATAGACATTTTAGCATAATAAATAAAATAAACGCTGTATACTCGCACTTCTTATAAGATTATAACTCAAATATCAATTTACCAATACTATTAGGCAACTTACATTTCCTTCTGTTTAAATGGTCAAATTCAAAATACTTTTAACAGGTTTCTTCACAAAAGTACTAAGTTGGCAGAGTACCAATTCTATCATAGATCAAACAATAAAATGAAAAATAAAATTATTTTCTATATTCTTGCAATTTCATTTCTTCTTCATCGTGCATAAAATAAATTATCACCTCCAAAAATCAAATCTTTTTTCTGTACGCCAACAAACATAATCTAAAACAATCATAAAAAAATAATTCCATATAAGTAAAAATCGGCCTCACATTGAAGGTTTCACAATGACATCTAGGAAGATATGAAAAAGCGGCAAGGCGCGAGTTTGACTCTCAAACGAAGGGTTCCGCGCCATATTAGAGTATGCAATACTTTGTAGTTCTTTAGTTTTAGATTTATTATAGCAATGTTTTTTTCAATTTAAATGCATTTTTATTGAATTCACTTCATTACCTGAAGATCTAGACCAAAAATCTTAAATCTAGCTTCATTAACTTAACTATGTCTTAAATTAGAACAATGTCTTTCGATCTTATTACAAACTGCTAAACCTAAGGGTTTCTACTTGAGGGTGAGCTACTTGCGACGTCTGGGTCGTAGTTGACTCGCCTGTCCACAGCTTTTCGACCAACGTGGAAGATAAACGGCATCGCTAATCTATCCAGGACCAGACTTTTTGTATAAAGATAGAGGAAAGCTTCACGGGGATTAAGGCCATTATAGCGCACTGTCTCATATGTACGAGAAAACCATACAAATTAAAAGCTCAACATCAGTTGGCTTGTAATTCCAGTAAGAAAATAAAAAGGATATTTCATGCAGGCTTACTGTAGAAACGTGTGGATCTATGTTTGCGACTTTTTTTCGGCAATTTCATACGAGAAATACACCTCAAATCGACTTCAAATTCTTTCGAAACTGGTGTATGCGAATTTCCTATTCTTACGCGTGTCTCATACGTTTACGTGTTTGTCTATGGCAAAGAAGTTTTTATCTCAACTAAAAATATTTATAATAATGATATTGTCTTGAAAATAAATTATTGAATTAAATTGTATAGAGTTGTGGAATAATGCGAGTTGCATTCGCTTGATTCGCAGTAATTTATATGTACTATATGTATATATAAATAATATACTTGCAAGTGGGTTTTCTTTGTGTTTAAAAAAATATCGTCATCACACTATTGATGTCAACCCATAACGGACATTTTGTTTGAAACTTCAGGGTACAGGGTACCCACTTAGTCAGAATACTGTTGTCCGTCGAGAGCTCCACTGATAATATTTAAACCCAACGGTCAGGTTCGAAAACTTGATAAAAGTTCGAAACTCACTCTACAATTCGATTTGGAGACCTATCAATTGATCGAATTGAAAGACAGGTGCTAACTATTTGCTCCATCTAGCCATTCCTTTCTGTTAAAATTGAAGGGAAAGGAAAATAAATGAACCTAATACTTTCTATGCCTGTCATCGATCATATTCTATAAATCTGGACATATGATGATAGTGTCCCAAACAGCCTCACGAAGGGAAAAAGACAAGCTGTTCTTGCATACTTTCACGGTCCCTCATATAGGCAGTAACATTTATTTTGTGATATTAATGACTCCCTCGAATGACTTTTTAAATAGGATTCCAATTTTTTGCCCAACACCGGGCGAGTTTGAGTCATATTCCATAAGATCTCAATGTTCATAGTTAACTCAAAAACGAAAACTGGTACGGAAGCAGGCTTCTTTCCTAAAACACTATAATGTTCCAAATCTTTCAGATGAGATCTCTTAAACTCATGTCATTTCCTCAAGAGATCTTAGTCTGTCCACAAAATTGGTTCGTTAGCAGTTTGAATGATTTAACAAATCAGACCGAGCCACTTCTCATTTTTTTATGTAACGAATAACCAACATACAAGAAACAAATCATTTAATTTTTTGTGGCATAAATAAATGTGCGTTTTCCATTGCCAGTGAAGTTCATTCTCGAGTGTCATTCCATCTAACAACGCAATAACATAAATGGCACGGAATGAATTTAACAAATCGTACGCACAACCGAGGAATAAAAATTTACTCGTACATACATCCACGGTTGAAAGTACAAAGCAAATAGCGTACTATGTTCACAGCAAGTTTAAACTTTGACACTCTGTGGGCGTCAGTTTTACCCAACACATCATAACTCGAGGCATCTCTGGATTTAAGAAGGAGTTGAAGTCATGATATACTTCAAATAGCATTGAGACACTACAACGATATGAACATTCCACAAAAGTAACACGGATTACTGATTAGGCTGTTCTCATACAGAATACAGGGGGTGTTATGTGCCACGTACAAACGCCTTTACCGTGTCGTACGTGATTACTACCGGAGGGTGTATATGGTGAACAAAATGACGGTAAAGAAATAAGAAGAGAAATTGGCAATTTCATTGTTGGTGTGGAAGGTGGGTGAACAACACTTTACCTTTGCGCTACTTTGTGAAATAAGTTTGCAAAAAAAAAAGAAACGCTACAACGTCAGCATGCTTAATGAATCTTTTGGGGCAGCTTCCAAGGACTCCTGGTTTCGAGTTCATAAATCTTGAAATTCTTTTCAACGTGTCTTTTAATTCAAATGCACAGAACTGGCAACAAATACAAGCGAGTTCTCAATTAAACTTAGCTTTTAAAGTAAAACAACCATCGACTAATAAAATAAATCGTTTGTGTTAGAAAGTAGAAATGGACTCAAATTTGTATGGAAGAAATGTCACATATTATTAAGAGAACTTATGGTAAAAAAAAGACAGCTAATGTAGTCTGGAAAATAATTGAGTATGATTATTATTCTAGTTCAGAACGACCAAAAACAATTTTTGTTGGGGTTAAAATGATGTTCGGACAGGACAGTAAATAGTTCTTCAACTTCTAAGTGCTTGAAAAAAACTATTTTAAATAGTGTCAATGAATTGAATATTTATATCAGTAACTCGGCTCAGTTCAACTTTGTCACATTATGCCAAATGAAATAAAGGCTGTGAAAGTTTTGATAAATTAAACTTCCTATTTGAGGAGCCTTACTTATCACTGTAATTAATTCAAAGCCGCAATTATTAAGGCATAGACCACCCTGTCAGTCACTTGTCCGTTTGGCATGTATCTTTAATTGTAATCGAAGCCCAAAATGAATATTGAACCTGGCTCAAATCCTCGATTTCTTACTTAAGGTGGCGCTACAGTCTGGGGTGAACCTGGGCCTCAACCAACAAGCGTCTCCAGCCAGCTCGATCTTTCGCTAGCTGCCTTCAGTTTCGTACGCTAAGTTGGTTGAGCTCCCTTTCCACATGAGACGCAGTCTTCCTCTGCTGCGCCGTCCCTCGGGGGTGGATTCGAAGACTTTCTGGGCCGGAGCATTGGTTACCATCCGCTCTATATAAGCTAGCCATCTCAATCTTCACTCTTCTGGCTAGGTCGATGTCGCTGAACAGCTCGTATAGTTCGTGATTATATCTTTTCCTCCACTCACCGTCTGTGCATACAGGATCGAAGATCACCCGAAGAATTTTTCTCTCGAAACAGCCAAGAGCAGCTTCGTCCGCTTTTGACAAAGTATACCAAAACGGGATGCCAAAACTAGACATTGCGCTGAATAGCTCGATTTCTTACTCGTTTAATGTCATACGCGGCCTTGAAATCGATGAAAAGGTGGTGGGAATATTTGATCTATTGTTGATTTCCCTGGTCTAAAGCCACACTGATATGCACCAACCAGGTTGTTGACGAACGGCTCACACAACACGTCAGATAGGATCTTGTAGTTCCTCTTTAGTTCGCGCAATTCAGAGGGTCTCCTTTTTTGTGGATTGGGCCAACAATGCTGAGGTTCAATTCATCGGGCTTGCTTTCCTCCGACCACATTTTACAGAAGAGTTGGTGCATACTCCTTACCAAATCATCGCCCGCCACTTTGAAAAGCTCGGCAGGTAGGCCATCAGCTCCGGCAGCCTTGTTAAATTTCAGTTTAGATATGGCTATCTTCACTTCATTCAGGTCGGGTGGACGGAATTGTTAATCTGCATCTGGAGAAGTGCCTTGCGTTGATCGCAATGTGATAAATCTGGTTGACGGTTAATTGATCAAGAGATCTCCAATTTTCTTTGTGAATGTTGAGTAGGTCGAACTGTGTACTGGCTACTACAACATTTTGCCCCGCTGAAAAGTCGAAAAGTCGATCAGCCTTATTCCGTTTTCGGAGGTGGTGTTATGTAGGATGTATCTCCCGACTGTTCTACCAAAGACACTCTCTCTTCCTAGCCTTGCGTTAAAATCGTGCACGTGGCCTTTGAAGAGAACTAAAATTCAACGTACATAACCGAAGATCGTTGTCCTTATTTCGTTTGCTGTTGCTTCGTAACTGTAATTTTTTTATGTTGAGTTCGGGTTGAGTTCAGGCGAACTACAACCAGTACCCGGTGGCTACCACTTGGAGGTAAAATACGCATCATTGATGTGTAGGAAACGTTACAACACTGGACATCGCCAGGGCCAATCAGTGTCTACCCGATTCCCACAACACCCAACCACATCTAATCCTTGATATCTGCAAATAAAAGATCGCTAACAATGCCTTCGCTGCATCGAGTACCTGCAATTTTATTGGGCGGATAGGATCTGTTTAAATTAATAAAAGTACCATGATTCAAAATATGATTCTTCCGCATCTGGCAGAGTAGCTCCTTTCCGTATCTCTACATACTTTTCTATACCATACCCGGAAATTAATCCCATCAGACTAGCTCCGCCATGTTTCTTAGTTGGCTTAGTGTACTTGGGATTTTTAGCTTGACTTTCTGGGTGACGATGTCATTCTTGAGGAGCATCCGATGACTACTGCAATCTTTCTGATGGAGTCACCTTGATTGTGTAACGCTTAAATGGCTTAAGCTGAGCTTTTGTGTAATGGTTTCCTCTGCCTATTTTTATCCCTTTCTAAATGCGATATTTTTTGTAAGATAGAAAGATATTTTATTGTGGCCAAAATATTTACAATTTAATTTTTATTTATAAAACATCGTATGTACGGATATTTGGTTAACATACCCTTAAACTTAATTTGTATAATATGTTATAAAAAAAACTTATAGTATACAATATCCTCAGGGACTTTTGCATACTTTTTTCAGATAGCCAGATTATCTTCCCACTTTTTTCTTATTTTGTTATTCTTTTAATTTGGTTATTCAGTATCTTGCAACAGATCGATTGGATTTGATTTTTTTTCAAATTTTTGTACATATAATTTTTATTGAACTAAAAATATTATTTACAATTGTTCCATATGATATATTTACCCTGGTTTTATTAATATAGTGTTTGGCTTACATAAATGATTTACATAAATTGATAAAAAAAAATTGTTTAATATTTGCATATACTAAGATTATTACCGCAGAGAGCTCAGGTCTGGGGTTCGATGTCAGTCCTTTAAGGTGGTTTGGTAAAGGAAGTCATCCTCGTTAAGACATGAGTCCAATTTCTTCGAAAAAAGCTGGTTCTTCATTTGTATCTGGGGGAAAGAGTTCCTCTTGTAGTAAAGCCATTACGTTAAGGTATCGGTGTTCGGATATGTGTCCTTGGTTGGCCATGCTGCTCCCGAGTTGGTTTGGATGGTCCTTGGTGGTTGGAATAAATCAACACTGTACCGAGCTAGTGGCTTGATTCCTGATTCGCTGTAGAGTCTGACGTGCTGACGTGCTTTTTGGTGATCCTGTTGTAGTGGACGCCAGTATATATGAGCAAGATCTTCCTCTCGAGCAAAGCAAGTTTCTTGATATATAGTACGTCTTCGAGGCTGTGAGCCATTTGAGGAATCCATATGTTATCATCGGCCTGATGAGCTGTTTGTAGAAGAGCAGCTTCGTCTTCTGGCTGAGGCCGTTCTGCTTGCGCATTAAAGGGTAAGCCCGATGGATGGCGAAGCAAGCCTTACGAAGAATGGTATCCACATGAGGGTTTTACTTCAGCTTCTCAGTGAAGTTTACTCGAAGGTACTTAACCTTGACGATTGTTCCGTCCTGGAATCCAATCCTACGTTGGAATGACCAAATATTCGATGTTGACCAGAATGCGGCGAAATGCTTCCTAAGCTCGTGCACGAAGTACTTTATCCCTTCTGATTAAGCCGCAATTTATAAGTCTTTTATTCGGTCTAAAATGGAGTGCAATGCTCATATCTTGGCAGGTACACCCAAGACCATCATGCAATTTCTACATAGAATTCAAAAGCGAGCGATGGACGATGACAACATATCGAAATCAATTCACTCGCTGGAGCATCCTAGAAATGTCTCTTGCTTGTCACAAATCACTTCACTTTAACAATTCACTGACAACACCCGCACATCATCGAGTGCTCATCATTTTACCCTTTAAGTGTGCCCGAAATACTGTACAATTTAAAGATTCTTTTATAAGCCAAACAATGCGAATTTGGAATGCAATACGTCGCCCTAATATTCCTTTGCAGAACAACCTCCAGAAATTTAAAACCAATGTGCACTGGAACCTTCTTTCTCTCCTTTTCACTTCTACTGCTGTGTTAACAAAATGACTTTTAAGGTATTTTCAATCCCTTGAGCACTTCGGCACTATATAAAAACGGTTTCCAAGTTGTTATTGAAAGTTTTCGAAGCAGCAAGTTTGGTTTTGCAGACTTTCAAAATGTTATAATGCTATTAAAAATTCATTATAGTGATTGAAATCAATGGCGCCAAGTTGCGACCTGGAAAAATCATTAAAATTAGTCAATTTTGAAACCTTTTATGATTTCACGAATCAATTAACACCCATTTTTATTCTTTGAATTCTTTTGTATGTAGTATAAGTTCGTATTTTTTTATAATTTTTTTTGCAAATCTTTTTACAATTTTTCGATTTTCAAAAAAAATTTCAGGGCCCTCAGAACAAGAAGATAAGTAAATCTTAAGGACAATAATATTCACACCCATCATAAGATATTCCAAATGTGAAGCTGTAATGAATTTACTTGTAGGAAACTGGATTCGAAACATTTGCGGACGCCAACAAAATCTACCAACCAAAAAACGAATGTTCTTTTAAGTTTAACCTACAAAACTCGGCGATCAACAAACCGTCATACTCACGGAATCGAGGTACTTCTTGGATAATAAAAATCAAATGAAGTGACATGATACTATGAACCCATGATAGGCTTCCTAATATTTTTTGCGGCCACACCACCGAGAATCCATTCATTTCTACTTTCACTCAGTCCTTACATATCAAATATTTTTTGCTTTTTTCTCCTTTCCAAGATCTTAAGCAAATAAAACCACGAAAATAAAACCATATAAAAAAAAAACTCTTCATAAGTGCACAAGAATATATTTTTTCTCTGAACTCGAGACTGAAATAAAAAATTAGCTCCTGGAGCTAGGGCTTCGAAAAATTCAGTCAAGCGGATTATTTTGCGTCGTATAGTACCCGTCCACTACTAGTCTGCTTTTAAACGAAACACAATTCGGACAGAAAACGATTTTAATGCGAATTAAGTAAAGCCTTTTAATCTCTACGAATATGAAATTTCTTCATCCTTTTCTTTATCCCAAGTGCAGACGCAAAGTACTTCCCATCACTAATGGAAATGGAGAAAAAAAGAAATAACATAATATTACAACCCATGGCTATTGGGATGAACTTAACAATTTTCTTTTCTTCAATTCACAGGCTATGCAAGGGGAAAATGTGCTTTGTCTATTTCTTTTTACATCTATAAAAGTTTTTCTTAGTCCTAGTTTATAACTGCGAAGGATTCTGAACACAAGTATTCCATTTACAAGGAAAAATTCAATTTGAAATTTATTTAATTTTCTGTTCACAACAGACAGAGGGCAACACCTCACCTCGGGATATTTGAAAGGCGGAATTCATGCTTTTGATAGGCTGTCGAGCGTTCAGGCACAGTGATGATTGTGGATTTCCGTAGCGAGCCTATGGCATCTTTTGTCTTTTCGTTCAGTTAAATAATCACTCGAGGCTCGTGGGAGAAATCCTTCAGACGCAATCACAAAAGGCACTGACCAGACAAGTTAACACTAGGCATCACAATCGCCCCTGTTGAATAGCGTGTCTGTGTGCAGTGATGTATGAATTTAATTTAGTTTTGTAAAGGAAACACTGAATTATGCATGAGTAATGTTTCTAAGGTTCTAAGGCTTATTCTTGTTATGTTTTTCTTTTTTCCTCAAATTAAACAAGGATTTTTTTCAGAGATCACATCTAGATTCAATTACAAATGTTGGCGTTTTTGCTTGGTATGAAAATGCTTGAGAATAATAAAACAGTACATATGTTTTTCTTTGTTTATTTATTGAATTTATGTGAAATGCTCTTGGGACTCTTTTCGTTGAGACGAGTTAGTATTGAAACTTCAAACCTTTAACTATTTTGGCACAAATAAACAGACTAGCTAGTTATGCTTAAAACGAAAAAGTTATGAAAATAATTCGATTCGAGTATTCATTGAGATGAGTTGACTTTCGTGCTTACAAAGAAACACTAAAAAATTAGAAAAACAAAACACTGATATTTGCGCATGCGCTCGCAAGTGATGAGACCAGCGAATACGACCACAAAAACCGTGGTTTTTGTAAACGTGTACTTATTTTATGTTTTTAGAGTCGAAGAGCAACAGTATCCACAATTGAATTGCGAGCTGAGTTTCAACGGTAGGGCATGAATCTTAACACAAGGAAAGGATTGTCCCTGTATACATTTAACTGCCAAAATTTACGAGCTCATGCTCAAGACCTTCAGCTTGACAGAATAGCATCGACGTCGAGAAGAAGAAAATTCTTCTCTCCAACATGTGGATGAATGATGAAAACATTTTAGATGTTCCTTTTTTATCACAATTCGAATGACGAAGCCCTTGTTGTTTTACTCCACAAATGGAACTCAATACACAACAGCTGGAATCATTATCAGTTCAGCTTTCTAAAGTATCAGAAATATGTGCATGCAGTATTAATTGTAGCTTTCTACATTTCACCCAACGAATCAATAAATACAATTATTGAATTCTTTCACGAAAATTTAATTAAATATCACGAAAAAATTATGATAAAATTCCGATGATTCTAAGTGAGGATTTTAATGTAATTTTGCATCGGATACAGTGATTCCGTTCATTGAGTTTTTGGATAGCAAATTTACTTTGAATATGTGTAGCAGTCGCACTGTATCAACAAAAAAATTAAAAACAGTAATTGACACAGTATTCCAAAGTTATATTATATTAAGATCACAGTATTTATTTCATTCTTTATTTACGATAAGCCTCTTGTATCATTTATCGAAAATGTAAGTAACTTTGTATCACTATGATCATTACTAAAACGTACAATTATCGTCTTGCCGATTTTACATTCGTCTCATTACCTTGAAACCAAAATTTTTGAAGGTTTTACTTGTGCCACGTGTGAATTGCACACATGCTTTTTCTATTGTTTATTATAAAAAATAAACAAACTTAAGGATAGAAACAAAGAAATAGGCAAATGAACAAACCAGAAAAATCAACATTAAGAAATCAACATACACCGTTTTTAAAACTTAATATGTATATTATAAATATGTATATTAAATGCATAGTACCGAGTGTGGTATCTTTTTTTTATTACGGCCCTTAGACGATTCTTCAAAGAAAGTTCTTTTGTAGTTTTGACGTTACTTCAGGCGTTAATTTTTCTATTCTTCTGAAATAACGGTCTTGAAGTTGTTTTTCCCGGTTATCTGAGATTCTCGGAACTTTTTGTTTCTAATTCATCGCAAACATGTTCTATTGGGTTGAGGTCTTGAGATTGGGGATGAGACTACTGCGTACACTTGCATAAAGTCATCCTGTAGCTTAAAAACCGCTCGCTTTAACGTTATCTTTTAGAATTTGGAGATAATTAAGTTTGTTTATTGTTGTTTCAACGGAAACTAAATTTTCCACCCCGTTTGTCCCCATAGCTCCCCAGAACATCAGATTTCCGCCTCCTTGTTTCACTGTTGGCTGCATATTTTTCAACTCCAAAGCAGTTCGCATGATTAAGGCGATAAGTGCCTTCAGATTTTGCATACGGCATACCACAATTTTGCCAAAATTAAATTATAAGGATAATGCGACAAATAACGTTAACATGCCTCACATTATTGTCTTCATAATCATTACCAATAACCTATGTTCGCCTTAACATCTTCGTGCCAAATATCGTAACCGACAAAATATTATGTGTATTATTATCGCAAACAACAGAAGGTGAAGCTTGCGCTTCTGGATGAAAAAACCCCCATATTCTCATATTCGAGTGTCCGCTGAGCAAACCATGGACTGACTTTTCTCCGTCAGTTGAAGTAAGAGTAAGGACCAATAAGTCGTTGTTTTTGTCCTTCATGATTTTAGTCCTTTAAATAGTTAATTCCTTTCTTAAAGTGTAAGAAGTGCAAAGCATATAAAATCACACAAGCATTTATCCAAAATAGCAAAACTAAAAATTGTTCTGGATCAAATATATCAGCTCAAAATATTATAGTGCCCTTCAGTGGCAGCTTAGAAATCATTCTTTTAACTCATTTAAGCAAGACAAAAAATAGTACGCAAATGATTATGAATCAAATTCACAATTTATTTATTTACTTATTTATTTATTTATTAAATTTTATATATTTAATTTATTTATTTACGTTTTTAGGTATTTATTGATTTATTTTATCTATATTTATTTATCTTTACGCATAGTATATTTCGGCAGTTAAAATCACAGTTTAATAAATAATTATTTAATTGTTTCATTTATATTGATTTATGATGATTTATGCTTCCTTATATATTTATTGTCTTTTTTTTTTTTTTTTTTATATTTTTAGTCTTAATTTAAACCACTCCTCCTCTCTCTATTAAGCTCTTGCTTCAATTATAACGAAGGTTTTTTCTGTAGCTTTTCCTTCTTTTGTTTTATTGTATTGTTAGTGTTATGGAATATTGTTAGTAGTAAGGTAATTTATACCTAATCTCTAATGCGCAATATAGTTAAGAGTCAACAATGTAAATATTTTCGCAAAAATAAACAAACAAATTCACGGACAGCATTATCTCTATTTTTAAAATAATATAATAAAGAGGTAAAGCTTGTTTGTAAGAAGTAATCTTCTAAACTACTCATCCGAAACTTCAAAACTTTTTTCAACAGTACTTACACTGGACTATCATGGCATACTAAATAAATATACTGAAAAATCTAGCGTTTCGTGGTGATCAATTTTAGGATTCAAGTCAATGAAAAAATCGTCGGGCGAATAGGTTTGCTTCGAAAGTTGTCTTAACGGTAAGAGATTTTTAATTGCCTATTCTTAGAAAAGTTATGAGATCGAAAAAGTCTATAAAACAGTCCAGGATATATCTATATGTTTAAGTGGGTGAAGTTTTTTAATCTTATCAAATAACTTTACTATTGTACAATTTTATTTCGTACACGAAATCTACGCGAACCAAGTCGCAGCTGACCGTAAGTATTTAACAAAACTAGTCTTTTCAAGTAGAAAAAAAAATGTTTGAAGTATTATTTCTAATTTTGTTTGAAATCTCTTTTGCTTTTAAATTATATCGTAACCGCCATCGCATATCGCATATCGCAAGTGAAAAAACTGCCGTAATAGGTTAACAATAATATCGTAATTAATGTTATTAAGATCCATGCGCCAAAACATAACCGAATGCCGAAATGAAACCGAATCTATTGTGAAATACGGAATTAAAGTTAAAATAACGTCTCGAGTAAAATTCACTTTTCGTCGCATACGATAAAAATGCGGTTAGGAGTGAAAAAAGGAAGAAAAAAGAAAAGGTTTTCGAAGTTCATATACCTTATTTTTGACAGGGCTGAGCATTCGCAAATGAGGTTATCAATGATTTTATTTTTATTTTATATCAACAACTACTGCCGGTTAAGAAAACTTCTTATCAAATATTGGCTCTCCTAAACATAATATGAAAATGAAGAGCGCTTTGGTTTGTGAACAATTAACAACCACAGTGTAATACAGCCTGCCTCCTTCTAACATTTCCTTAACTTCCTAATGCCGAGTTTCGAAATGGGTATTTTAAAGCCGCTGGTGAAAAAAAGAGCACCGTCTTGTTTAAATTGACGTTGAGTTCATTCATTGCGGAGTATTAAAGGGCAAGCCTTCTCAACATATCTCTTAGTAGTCTTAATTGTCTTCTGTTTTCGACAATTGGTTCCTTAGTAGCAATAGGTTCTTACCATCCGTAGTGACTTGCGCACATGACTGAAGCCCACAATCGAGACTACTCTGAAGAAACTACCTACGTTAGCCATCGAGCCGTCCATTTGTTATGGCAGGTGCTTCTCTATATATTGTTAGCAGAGTGAGTGAAACTGATCAAATCCATGACAAGCTTATTCCCTTTTGCTCTCTTTCAGCACTCGAATAGAGTTCAATCCGAGAAGCCAGCAAAAGCCCCGTTCTTCCTCGTTTAATGATAAAATTTTCAGTTTATTCCTTAAGCAAAATTCTAATGAAAAGATTTTTGAGACTCGATTCCCTTAATCGACGAACTGTCGAAATATTTACAAGTTTGTATGGAACCTTCGTTTCGCGAGTCCGTCCCGCACTTGACCTGATTTATTTAGTCACTTATTTCTCTCCTTGTGTGTTTGTAATCGGGCCAAAAGCTTACGAATTCAAAACAATTTTTTAGGGACATAAAATATTAAGAATTTGTTTTCCAATGAGATAAATTCTAACGAAGCAATTGTTTACATACATTCTTAGAGAAATTACCATTGAAATTTTGTTGACAATTCAATTTCTTTTTTGTAGAAATTGAAAAAACATTCACGTTCTGACTACCAGCAGATTCAAAGGAATGCATCGAAAGCTGTATCCCTTCATCCCTCCTGGCTGCCGATAAGGTTAATGTGGGAAGCAACATATTCGCAGCCATCCTCAGACAGGTATTTACGAGACTACGGATATTTGTTTTGAGTACAAAAAATTTGAACGGTTCCGAACGAAAATTGCAAAATACTCAAGTTGGATAAATTACCTCACACCGAAGCGTTTCGGTAAGTATAAGATGGATATAAACGCTTATATATGTATATAACTAAGGCACAATAGTATGCTCATATACCGTCGTATAGTAAGTGCATTCAAATCCATTTCACAAACACACTTCGGATGCACAAGTCGAAATAAACATTAGGTAACGTGCAACGCTACATCCTGTCAGCTCGTTCATGAGCCAAACGAACCCTACAAACACCATTCCAGTTATTTGCAGACCAACTTCATTCCACGGATCGATGGCTAACCACTGCACCAATAGATACGTGTATAAAACTACAGGTAATGCATCGCTTTGTCAGCTGGGATGGTGATGTAGGCCACATATCCTTCTCCATGTGAAGGACGAACTTTATTGAGTAAAGTAATGTATTGACATTCGCATGGAAATGAAGTGGATATTTAGTGCCTTACCCTGTAACTCAGTTACGATGGAAGAAAATTCGTAAGTTGGCATCCATTATCATTCAAGCTTCGAAGCTTCGGAGGAAGAATAAATTATTCAGAGCCTTGCGAATAGCGTTGCCAGATGATGAGTTTAACTCAATTTGCTACTTATTAAAATTTTAGTAAACATTAATTGTTCGGTTGAGATATTTGTAAAATCGAAAATGCAGCTGCCTCTTTATCCATAGGCAGAAAAGTGTTACGACTTTTTAATTTTATTTTATTTCGTTGAAAACGTATCAGTATTGTATTGATTTGTATTGAAGATTTGTGCGGAAGAGTGGTACCTACTTAACTCCAGGGTAACTTTGCAAAAATCGATTTTCTCGAAAATGGCTCCAACGATTTCATATGTATTAGCTTAGACATATGGTATCAGATTGCGTACCTGGTTTTGGACGAAAAAGTCGTACCACGGCACTTTACATAGAAACCGATTTTCTTAAATGTCGATTCGCTCCACCGATTTTCTTAATAAATAATAACTAAGCATAGTGTGAAAAATAGAACAGAATGACATAAAAAAATGCATGTATATGCGACACACATATGCTCTTTGTTTTTTTTACTCTCAATACCTTTCAACACATAAAAATTGTGAGTACTATTTTGAAATAATTGATGCTAAATAGATTTTCAAATTAAAATCCGATTGTACGGCAACTTTGTCAGAAAAAAAACCGTTAGGTTCTCATATTTCAATGTTTTTAGGCTAATTGAATAAAATTTCCATAGTCTTGAAATTCAAGATGTGCCAAACAAAAAGATGTGAATACAACGAAAACATGATTTGCAGCAGAAGAAAATGCCTGGAAAAGAAAAACATCGTAATGTTTTGATACCAGCGGTCTGCTGTTTTTGTTTTTTGTTGTTGTCTTGTTTTTTGCTACTACAAATATATATGTTTTCGTTTTTACTGTTTTTTTTCGAAATCGGGTCACATGAAAAATTAAATAATTTCTTTTAATAAAATAACAAGATAATATACGAATTCCTATGAATTAAGAACTAAATATATCCTTTTAATCATCGAACGCATAAATGATAGGTGTTGGAAGGAAGAGGACATTAGCTCATAGTATCATAGTAAAACCACCAGCCATGAGTACAGCAATCAAATCAACCAAAGGCAATAATATGTTCAAATGAAAACAAAATTCTGACTTATTTATCGCGCAACTAGAGTAAAGTAGAGTCCGGTGATTAACATGACACCGGCGCAATAACATTGAAATACAAGCACTATGATTCTCTGCATTTCCTGAGACATTGCGTTCGAATTGTGAATTTATCGCCTGTTGTAAGTTTGGAAATGTTGTGCTTGAACCTTTGCACTTTATTCCCACATTAATTCGTGATCTATTAGATGGAAAACATACAAAATCCAAACATTTAAAAATACATCCGCATCTACAACAATATTTTCGACATGGTTACAATGGGTGCATGGTCCGTTTTGTTTTAATACACATGGTATGGTAAATTTAATTCAAGAAGTTTCTTCCTTATCTTTAATTCTGTTCATGAAAATTCTGTAAAAAAATTCGTCCTTTTCGACGGGGATCAGCGCAATTTCTTCAAAAGTTTAATTTGCCATACTTTGCTTGGGAATTAAATTATAGGTTGTTTTTCTTTCTCACTAAATTTCAAGTACTCACAAGAAAGTCCAATTAAACTTTGAAAAATAAATTCGAACACATTCTGATTAAATTACAGAGAATCGGTTATTTTAAAGCTTAATATAAAATTAGTTATATGAACAAAAACCAAAATAGGAAGAAATGTGCATCTTGAAAGAGCATTCTTGTTTTCAGAAATTGAGAACTTATTTCATATTTATACCCCCACTAGTTTCCATTTTTTTACAACTTTGCCGGAAGTTATTTAATATTTCGATTGCGGGTGATTGTCTTTGTAGTGTTATTTTTCAAAGTCGCTCAGGAAGGCCTTAAGTGTTGGTAAATCACTATTAACTTCATGGTTAATTGCACAAAATCAACTTGGCCGGCGCGAATCATCTTAAGAAAACTATAGTTCAAACAGTTTTCTTTACAACACATCTGCTATGAATATGAAGAAGATATGAAGAATTTCCCGCGGAAAATCTTGGGAGATAAAGTGAGGTGACAGGTAATATTCAGCAACCTCCAGTCCAGCCTTGTTAGCTCTATGACCAAAAAACATTAAATAAAAAATAACCTATCGGGAAAAATAGAAGGAGCATGGAGATCAATAATGCAAGCTAGAAAATTTTTTATTTTTAAATTATATATTTAATTAAAATTTAGTAAAACGAACAAGGCGGTCACAATACAAAATTTTTTTTCTCGGAAATTATTTATTTGTTTATTTTTTGTTAAATATTGTACTGTGGTACGGAACTCTTCGTCTGTCAGTCCGGTTCGCACTTGGCCCCATTTTCCTATGATGCCCCGAGTAAAAATAAATGATGTCCTTACAGCGACCGAACAACTCTTGCTCGGAAGTTTGACGGGCATACGACGGCTTGAGAAAACAAAACTATGTCCCTACAGTTTTGTGCGGCTGCACGCTCGGCCATACAGCGGCTAAATTAAAGAAAAGAATCCGATGGCCGTTCATACGGGTGAACCACGTCCAAATTGTGTAAACGTCAACCGAAAAAGAAAAGTCAGTTGGTGTTGAGCTGTCGTCGAAGGAGTATCTCCTCTATAATAATATATTTTGTGCTTGTCCATAGTTACACAGAAATAAACATTAAATTTGTTCTCTTTATAATAAAGGATTATGTTTTGACAACTCTGAAGGGGGATGTAAATTTCATCATCCACAAAGAAGATTCCAGAAAGTACACATTGTGTATCCACAAGCGTAGAAAGAAAAAAACAAAAGGTACACAAATGATCCAAAGATAATCCGTACAAAAATAATATTCGGTAATTTAACAATCTCTCTGGTCCACTTAACAATATTACCTTTTGTAATGTCTGAAATTTTTATTAATAAATGAATTCAATTAAATAAAAATTGTTGTATCAATTTATGGCACCCTTGTCATGTATTACGGTATATATGATTAGATAAGTAATTAGCCGGTAATACGCCCGGGGAATAGCTTACCACATTTTTGTAGACAGCCATCGTACAGCCGTTGTGCAGCCATATGAAAAATATTGTGTCGTATCAGTGCGACAAACGGACCTCACGCAGCCTTACGGCCGGAAAACTTGAAGAACAGACGGCTCTCGTTCGACTGCTATACAACCGTACGAATTAAAATGAAATATTTAAATCATGAAATTGTTTCGGAATAAATTTTAGGGCTCCGTACTTTAAAAGCGGAGTCATTGAAACAGATAAGATTATCACTGATATTATTTATATTGTGGTCAAGTTAGTAGACCCTTCTAAAATCCTTTAGGGCATTGTTGAAACGAGCTACTTTGCATGTTCCCAACATTTTTTTGTATTGATTCCGTCTCTGCTTTGACATTGCCAAGATGTTTTACAATCAATACACCAGTTTTAATATGTAACATAAATCAACAGCACTAATATGTCAAAAGGCTTGCGAAATGAAACTGTAGAAGAAAAGGGATATTAAAAATTTGCCCGACAGGTTGGGGTCAAATCAAACACTCACTGGTTTTGTAAAAAAAATTTCAAATAGCATGCTTAGTAAGAACATTTCGAAAAAATAATAAAATTTGAAAACTTCTCATTATGTTAACTGGAACAGAAATTTGCTTAAACCGCAATGTATAGTTTTATAGAAATGATCGAAAGATCTTGAGAGAAAAAGAAGCTGCCTTTGGCAATGCTTTCGAAGGTTAACAATTAGCAGATCAGAGAAACAGATTTATTCGATAAAACGCTAAGAAACATAATTGTAAAAAAAACAGCGAAGGGATCGTAGCACTCGAATATGAGAAATTTCACCTTTGTAGTAACCACAATCCACATCCGCGAAATCTTTATAAAAAACAGAGTGGCTCATGAAGAGGTCTTAGTCATCATGTTTACATGCACTTGCAGCTGTTCTCAAATTCTGTGAAAATCGGCAGCTTTTTCATAAATAGGGGGCGGCTTCTACTATCTCCGAATGCATGGAGTTACTATAGGATTCACAAGAATAATGGATCACGGGCTGACACCAATTAATTGTGACATAGTTATTATGAAATGTAGGAAGTTAAGGCCAGTATTTTCCTGGTATGCACCTATTATAATTTTCTACGCATGCTTTAAAGGAATGGAAATTGAAAATCGTTGTAATGTTAGATTGTGGTGTTAGACATTTTTTGTATCGCTTCTTAGAAAAATCGTTTACTTATCCAACACATAAGCTCAAGAGCTCCACAATTCTTTTCATTGAGGTTCTTACAATAATATTTAAACTGTTAACAGCATTTCAAATTCTTTGAAGATGACCCAGAGACAAATATGATAAAGCCTCTTCACTTTGATTATTTCATGAAAAAAAGAAAACATTCAAATGTTTCTTACTTTTCTCTGAGCATTTCCAAGGGCCCGGATCGAATAACCCAAGCAGCCAGTTTCTTAAATCCATCGTCAGGTTTATGAAGTCTATATATTATCCATGCGCAAATACGTAGTTATGCCTAGAAATTACATCTGGTGCCGAGAATATGATTATAGAGTCACATGTGTTCAGTGACGTTGATAAACCACCACCCCACGAAGACAATGGAAGTGATAAAACTTTGTTGCACGACTGACAACGAGAGGATTAACTCCCCTCGCCACTGTTGAAACTCAATTTTGTAGCAATCATCGCACATCCAAAAAATTGTTTTTTTTATAACTCAGTAAAAGCTATTTGTTTTTTTGTTTTTTTTTTTTCCTTGATAATTCGTTGAGGATGTACGTATTTACTTTAAGTTCATATTCGCAACAGGATGGTGTACTTGAAAACACCTACTCGTATGTGACACTGTCGGAGGATGTTGTTTAACTGAGTTCAGATGAGTTCATCTGTCAGTTGGCAGGCATTTATTTAATTAAATACTTTCGTAACGTGCATTCGTTTTGCCGTGCTACGTTGGTAAATTGGAGCAGGACGCATGTACGAATACGTTATGTATTTTTTGTCATTTTCGTAGCAGTGATACAAATTTTATTTTCAATACTTCTTTCGTTCAATCGCTTCGGTAATTGAATTTAAATGGATCATCAACTTTGGTTGGCACTCCAGTAAATGTGGAACCACCATACCTTACCTTGTCCATAAGCATCGTTCTCGTCGAAAAAGTAAATCACATTAATTGACTTGTTTACGTTTTCCGATGCCATTAAGGATATGTGATACACAGCAACCGAACTGTTGAGAAAAGATAAATAAATGTATCTGTCGAAATAAAAATTTATCGATGAATGTCATCATTGAATTATAACTTGTTTAATACTTATGTATTCGTGAGTGTTGTTCACATACAAATAGAATACTTAATATTCCCATAAATATCCAAAATGGATGTATTGAATTTGGTAACTCAAAAGGAAAAGTTTTAGCTCAAAGATTTGCTCGTTATAAGAATTAGCAGCAGCATCAAGATATGCCGCCGAAGCAAAGCGTATGGGCTTTTCCTCTGTTAATAATTTTGAATTTTATCAATGGTAATTAAGTATTCACATAGTGAAATGTTTCAAATAACGAAAAAGAATCCTTTATCGATACGAATCAAATATGCTTAACACATCAAATATTGAAGCTCGCTCAGTCGTTAACTGTCCCAAAGTTAAAAAATTCCGCTCTTTTCCGATAAAACTAAAATTTTTATTCATCTGCGAAGCATATTTGCTTAAAAGAATTGAAAAAAATTACCATCGATGTTTAAAATGTTGAAATTCCGAATATGTTTATTTGCATTGCAAATTCAGTGCCCCTGTAAAATACTAAGGGAAAATGTCAACTTGGAGGGAAAAGAAGTCTACCACCAACTGCCGCAAGGCCTTCAATAAAGTTTCGTACAAAACCACCATGTTAAAGCTTGTAGCTCTTGCATTCCCCGCAACCTTTACTACACTTATTAAATCCCACAAAATATACCATCAATATGTTTTTTTTTTTCAGATCATCCCAATCTAATCAATTTGTGACCACATCAAGAGTCGCTCAAGAGATCCACGCTGGCCCTACGATTTTCAGACTAGATATCTATTGTGTCGATCTCATCTTCTAGAACTATTTATTTATGTCGACGACAAAAAATCATTGTTCATGTCCCACTGACTACCACCTCAAGCAAGATGATTTTAGCGGGTTTGTGGTTGGTGATATCAACATAAGCAAATGCAAGGCCATCGCATACATGCTTTTGCGTTTCCACAGCTCTTGAGAACCTACTTCATTTTCAATGAACCTGTTCCGATGGTCTCTGCGATTTGGATATCATATGCAACAGGGAACTCAATTTACGCACTCAGATAGATTCCATCATAAGCCGAGCTACTACTGCACTTGGCTTCCTTAAGCGATGGTCCAAAGAGTTCTTTTTTTGTCAGCAAATCTGTTTACATTACTTTTGTAGGACCACTCGAATATGCTCATCAAGTCTGGTCCCCTTTCTATATAGCCCATAGCCAGCGAAAGGGACTCTGCCAATGACTTACACTGCCGGATCTCTGTAGGGTAGACAGCTTTACTCTACCATCATCCATCCTTAAAAATGTCCTTGCCCCTCACCTCCTTCACAACCCACCAATTTCATATTAAGTATTTATATGTTAGTAGTACGTACAAAATATAAATATAAATTATTTCGAATTATATCAAAATGTATTTGTACCATGGATATAGTGATGTCTACTTTATTTAACCATCGTAGGAAGAATTGTTGCTATCCACGTGCTTCAAAGTTAGCAATAATCTTACAGCATGCAAAAATGAAAGCTGCCTTAGATATCTCAACATTTCGTCTGATTTAGCTGCTCTACATTGTTGAAAAATTTAGTTTAAGTTTTCACAGATCATTTGAATAGCTTTACTCAAGAAACAAACATTGTTTCAAACAATCAATTCAATCAATCAATCAAAAGAAAAGAAGTTCAAATGACGAATGTTTTACTAAGTTTTCAAAACAAAGTGATCGAAAATTTCAATTTAAATATACACCATTTGTGTAGGCGTTTTATATTTTTCGCACAAGTGGCGGCGGTTACACCTACACTTTATTGCCGACTTCGAATGGCACCAGAAGTCTTTTATTTAAATCATCGGAAGATTTTTAGTTACTCGTGAGAAGCTGACTCACGCTTAGAAGCCGACGTGCTTATTACTGAGCCATTGGCACCAAGTTTAGAAATAAAAACATCAATATTGAACTCGAAAAGGGTTTCGATTTGATATGGAGTGATGGACTTATATTTGGACTTACTTCCTGGCTTTGAAAATTACCGATTGCTTCCTAACTATTCTACCAAATCGGATCTGAAAAATCGAAACTTTTTCTAGTGTTCATCCAGGATCAATAACTGCTTCGTTGTAATTTGACGCATACCTTCTGTCAGACTATTTCATAAGATCAAAGTTCACTTGACTATGCGCTACTATGTTTACTGTATTGCCAAGCCCATCGCCAAGTGTTGCCCTAAACAAGATTAAAGAAAAACTTCCACGTGTTGAAAAAGGATCCTCACAGTCAATTTTGTTAATTGTGGTCTCACGTGCTTTAGGAAATCCAGTAGGATGAAAGGCCAATAACATTGAAATGTGAAACAAAATATTAAGGTTTAAATTTTCAAAATCCATTTTTGTTTTAAATAAAGTAAAACCATGTTCAGCGATTTTATAACCTTAACACCAATCCAAGTAGGTGGCGGTTAAAACATTAACCCTTGTGTTTAAAACGTTAATAAGACCAATAGATAGATAGATAGATAGATCTTTATTGTAGCGTCAAGTAATATTCTTTTACAAAAGATTTAACTATTGCACATTTTACAGTGATTTGGCATATTGCTACCTTACAACTGAAATATTAAAAATAAACTTTACACAATAAAATATCACAGATCTTAATTAACTTTGAAAGGAAAAGCTACTTGAAAAACCTTCATACAAATGTTGACTCGAGAGGAGAGAAGCGGTGGTGGCAAACAATACTTGATTGCAAGATTATTTATCACAGAATTTAAAGAAATAAGTGATTAACACATTATGTTATAAATAATTAAATAAATAAATAGATAAATTAACTAATTTATAAATATATAATTAAATAAATAATAAATAAGTAATAAATAAATAATCAATAAATAATAAATAAATATTAAATAAATAAAAAATAAATAATAAATAAATAATAAATGAATAATAAATAAATAATAAATAAATAATAAATAAATATTAAATAAATAATAAGTAAATAGTATAAAAGAAAAAAATAAATAAATATATTAATAAATAAATAAATAACTAAATAAGTTAAATAAATAAATACACAGATAAATAAATATATTACGAAAAATAAACTAATCAACAGGACAAGAAATCAAATAAAAATAATTAACAATAAATAAATATGCATATGAAACTTTTATTAATTTAAATTAATCCTGAAATCAAGTGATTGTCAGAAGAACTACATGACCAAACATAGCGCTCGGATAATTTATTTAGTCTATCAGGTACTTTGTCTATATTAGCGATCAAATGCAGCTCGTCAGTTCCAAAAAACCAAGGTAAATTCAGAATCATTTTCAAAAGCTTGTTTTGCATTACTTGCAATTTTCGTATATGACTTTTTGCACAATTACCCCATACAGGGGACCCATAGAAGAGAATGGATCGGAATATAGCTTTGAAAATCATTAGTTTATTGTCAATGCTCAATTTAGACTTTCGATTTATAAGAGGGTAAAGTATTTTTATTATTGAATTGATTTTCCTGATGGTTTCCTGAATATGGAGGCCAAAGGTTAATGTTTTGTCCAGGTGCACCCCAAGGTACTTGGTGTTCGATCCCCATGCCAATTGTGTGCCGTTTAAAAGAAGTATGTTGCTTGGCAGAAAGCAGGCTTTTCTTTTCTTAGTAAAAAAGACAGCCTGAGTCTTTGAAGCATTGATTTTAATCTTCCAACTATTGAAATAGATTTGAATTGTGTTAAGAGCAGATTGCAAGTTAGTTTCAATGTTGAAACCAGTTGCATCTGATGAGTAAATGCATGTGTCATCTGCGACGATAGCACATTCACAATTATTCAGTGGCGGGAAATCTGAAGTAAAAATGTTATACAGGATGGGTGAAAGAACCGCACCCTGAGGTGCCCCGGCCTCAGCTAAGAATGTATTCGAGAACCAGTTCCCCAAAGAAACCTTAAAGGATCTGTCTGAGATAAAGGACTGAATTATCTTGACTAAGTACATGGGGAATCCAAGGGTGAAGAGCTTATGCAGTAGACCTTTGTGCCAAAGAGTATCAAAAGCTTTTTCTACGTCGAGAAGGACCATACCTGTGCTTCGTCCTTCTGCGAAGTTGGTTTTGACATGCTGAGTTATGCGATGTATTTGATGCACTGTGGAATGAAATGGTCTAAAACCAAACTGTTCCGCGGGGAGAACATCGTTGTGATCTAAGTGTGCTGATAGTTTCATTTTTATTAATTTTTCAAAACACTTGCTTAATGAGCTAAGTAAGCTTATTGGTCTGTAACTATTTGGCGAAGTCGCAGTCTTACCTGGCTTTAGTATGGGTATTACTTTAGCCATTTTCCAACTGCGGGGAAAGTATCCTATTTTGATGCAACCGTTGAATAATTTGTGTAGGAATGCAAAACCGCTAGTGGGAAGATTCTTTAGGTGTAAATTTGTTATCCCATCAAATCCTGGTGATTTTGTACTCTTCAGGTACTTTATAACAAATCTAAGATCGCTCATTGTAATCCCGTTGTTATCGATGCGGATTGGAGATGAATCTATTAAGCTAATGGAATGCTCAACAGCAGCCTCTTCATTGCTAACCATATTATTATTTATAAGGTGGTTAGTGTAAAATACATTGGCTAACGCATTTGCTTTTTCATGGCTGGACAGCATTATCGCACTATCTACTTTGAGGGCAGGAATTAAACTGTTTTTTTTCCTTAAGACTTTTGATAAGTTCCAGAAAGGCTTGGAAGCTTTATCAAGGCCTTGTAGTTTACTATTCCAGGATTTATTTCTGTAACTTGCTAAAATGTCCTTTATAACTGTAGTTAACACTTTCGCTTCAGTTAAGAAAAAATCAACCCTCGATCTTATCCATCTGGACCTAGCGTGATTTCGCAGTTTAATTAATTCCAATATATGTGGGGGAAGAGAATTGGATCCATTTCTGCGAAAAACTTTTTTGGGTACCGAATTCTGGATACTTTCAAGTAGAGAAGAAGTAAAGGAACTTACAGCTTGATCGATTTGGGACTCATTCACTTCGTCAGGCACAGCTTCTCCCAAATTCCTTAGTTTGAATCGCATACTGGCTCTGAATCGATTCCAATTAGCATTTTTGTAGTCAAAAACCCAGGCGGTGTTTTCTGTAGGCGCAAGATGCAGGCTACATTTGACTGGCAGATGATCAGAACTAAGTTCATTCACTACTATCGGTTGGCTTAAAAGTTCCTGCCTATTGGTGAGGAAAATATCAAGCGTTGAAGGATTTTTGCGGCTGTCGGCGGGAATGTAAGTGGGGTGTGGAGGATATAAAATTTGAAATGGATGTCTGGAGCTCAGATCCGCAAGTATATTGCCCCACGTGTTTGCTCTTAAGCATCCCCAATCTCTATGCCTGCAGTTTATATCTCCGCCCAGTAAATAAATATCATTAATACTGACCAGCCGACGTAAATCACTTCGAAATTCAAGGCGCTTTTCCGCTGACACCGGACGACCACAGAAATAAATTGAGAAGAATTTAATTGAATGCCCATTATTAAATGGAACTTCAATCCCAATATTTTCAATTAATTTTGTTTTAACAATTGGAAGTACTTTATGTTTAATTGACCTCTTGACAACAACGGCAACACCGCCTCCTCTTCTCTCCTCTCAATCAAGACGATAACATTTATAATCTCTGTTCGACAGAGTAATATTCTGGTTTAGCCAAGTTTCAGAAACTAAACCTATATCTATGTTATATGTATTTAAGAACGCAAAAAATTCTAGTGATTTATTTTGAATGCTCCTAGCATTCCAACAAATGACTTTCAGACTTTCACTCATTATTTACCTTGTTTATACAAATACTTAACAGCTAAATGTGCAATAGTATTAAACTGCTCAGCTTTCGAGTTACATTTTCCAAGCAGTGTAGTCATCTCTGTGGTGAGAGCGTTGATTTCGTCCATGGAGAACAACTCATTATTTGTTTTTGGTCCAGCGGCGTTTTGAAACCATACGTTTGAGCTACTGTTGCATATAGTTGCTGGTGTAAGCGATGTTGAGATTTTCCGCTGAGGTTTAAGAGCAGGGAAGTGAGTGTCGTTTGTCAGAAACGAGTGTTGAATTGCTTTCTTCATTGGTTGTGTCCGTGATGTGTTTTTACTGGCCATTCTTGCTCTGACTTCATTAAAATTTGTTCGACTGACACATGTAGGATCGGTGGCCTTGTGAGTACCTTTGCAGTTGGCACATTTTATAATGTTTGAGTTGCAATCTTTCGTGTCGTGGTTTTCTGAGCAGTTTGCGCAGTGAGTTCTTACATGGCAATGTTTTTCCCCATGTCCGAACATTTGACAGTTGTAACATTGGGTCGTTTGTTTTTGTTTTCTTCTAGCAAAGTCCCATTTCACTTGAGTTTTAAAAATCGATCGAACACTTTTCTTTAAATCGTTCAATTTAATTGAGCCGCACTCAAGAAAGACAAGATAGAAAACGTCAAGGAATTTGTTGTAATTTTTTTTGATTAATTTGATGTTTTGCACTTTTAGTCCGAGTAGGCTGAGTTCTTTTTTAAGTGATTCAATAGGGAGTTCATCTAAACCGTACAACATGACTTTGAACGACCTTGCGGAGGATAGGTCATGTGAGAAAAATTGCCAATTTTTTGCTTTGAGTATGCCTATTGACATCTTTTTGATGCTATAGTGCTGAATTTTAGCTTCGCGAAATAAACTATGGATGTCTTCACTAGTTTTTTGCAGAACACAAATTGGAGGAATTTTTTCCTTTTTATTTGACGCTGGTGGTGGTATAACATCGTCACATTCGATTTCATTATCAGAATCGGGTAAACACTGGAGTGGTGTAAAATAGTTCATCCTGGAGTTATCAGCTACGGAACTCCTTTTAGACTTATTCATGTTGGAAGACAGATTGTCTTCAACATTAGGTGACCGAATTCTTTTAGGAATTTTGATTTTTTTTTTTTAGAAGTACCGCACAGGAGAGAAGAGCGAACGTCTCACGAGCTCAATGAACCGATTAGTACTGATAAGACCAATATGTACACTTTAATGGTTTTCCTTTTTTGTTAGCAAAATCACCTTAAGTCAAGGAAATGAAAGCATTTAAAAGAATTAATTTAGATTTTGCTGAGGGAAATTTACAGAAATTACAAAAAAAAATGTCTTATAAAGTCATTTATGAAGCAACAAAAATAACACATCTGATGTTTTTAAACTCGAACTTCTGTTGAATAAGTAGAGAGCCCAAACCCTTTTGTTATATCTTTACCTGATTTTCAGATTGGTTTAAGCTTAAATGCGTATCACAATTCAAATAATTTAAGGAGCCTTAACTTGAACAAGATACAAGTAGTAGTACAAGTTTTATGAGAAAGCAGCTGCACTTTATTTAAGGACATGAAACTGATTAAGAAAAAATTCAAATGAGCCTCGTATTGCGACGCAAACTTATTAACTGCCCATCAGTTAGTTCTTGTAATCGATCCGATTTTCGAAATTCAAAATTTTTATTTTTCTCCACGTTTCGCGGTCCCAGTAGTCGGATTCCATTGTTAAAAATTAATTAAATTTATTGTTTACAGCTACCTTATCAGATAAAAAAATATGCGTAAATATATACACTGCCATTAATAAGTTTCCGGACAAATTCATATACATTTTTTTTGTTCAATTTGAATGCCAATAGTTTCATCAATTTTACGATTAGTTAGCCAATTGACTAAACTAAGTAAGTTACTAACTATAGAGATAACCAAAAAGACTAAAATAGTATTTAGTTGAGGCTCTTCCTTATTTGGATGTTCCTCTGTCTCTATTTCCTGATCCAAATTTTCACGGAAGTTCTTGGAAAATTATTTCAGAAATATGAATCCTGTAAGTTTTTCCCATTTTTTATGACTCAGAATGACGTCTGTAACACTGACACATGAAAACATCCTTAGAAAATTATGGAGCCAATTTATACGCAAATCGTATTTCATATGATTCAAAGATGCGAAAACAAATATAAACTTACGGAAAAGCTTTTAAAGTGAAAAGCTTAAAGTTGATGTTGGGAGCAAATTAAAAAGCAACTTTATGTTTTTTTTAATCATGAGATGGTAGTTCATGGTATGGGCAGGTCTACTCGCACCCAAACCAATTTTTTCGATTAAGATATCAACTATAAGAATTTTAAAATTATTCATATCATATATAACAAAAAACTTCTTGAATAAAACTGCACTTATAACATTTTTGAGATCGATAGTCCTAAGATCCACAAAACATTACCCATGATACTCCAAGTCATTGAAAATATAAATGTCCTTTAAATGCACACCACTTGAATGAAGGTTGTTTGCTGCCAAATTGTTTTCGCTGCTTAATTGTTTTCCATGAAAAGCGTCGATAAATCAGTTCATTAGATTCAATGAATTTGAAAATAGAAATGCACGATAAATAGAAAATACCGTAAGACGAAAACTTTCCCAAAAGAGATTAAATTGTGAAATAACTTAACAACAATATTGTGCTTACACAAGATTCTGCTGAATTACATAATTAAATCCCCCTCATCCGATGTAAGTTCGAAAAGTACAAAGCAAAGTCATTTCTCACAACATCTGCACGAGGACTAACGTGAACGACTAGTACCTCTTCGTAAAGTTTGAAAATTAAATAAAGGCATGTACTCACTCCAAGTTAAACTTTAAACATGTGCGGTTCTTTTTGATGGAAAACGTAAGCAAACATTACAGCCCGTATTCTTAATCAATTAGGTCGATTTATATCCGTACAGAGTGCATAAAGCTTAATTCTCCTGTTCTAGATTTCTAAGAATAAATGTCACAACCAAACTATGATACTTTAACAACTGGCAGCTTCGATCCGATGGATAGTGAAGCTCTTCCGCACTTATGAGCACGACCCTTTCGAATGAGGTTCCTTGTATGAGTACAGATGCCGCGGGCAGAAAGTTTATTTGTCATGCTAACTTTGTCGTGTCCTCATTGTGCTTCTTAACGCGATTAACCCCCAATTATCACCACATCCGCTGACGGCAGTTTTCTCATTGTGCATGTATTCGCTTCACAGGATGGTGCACTTTGCATTGCCCGACAGCATTGGATAGTTACTCATTCATTCTTGTGCGTTAAATGGCTTACACTAATTCAATTATTTACAGTTATTTTAAGGATGTTACACGATGAAATAAACGAATCGAATGAAATGTGTCATAGGATGTGGCTGACAATTGTTTTCGGTGCAGAACTAAATCTGAAAATGAGCAGGAAGTCCCTTTTTTGTATCAGTGCTCTGCGTTATCTAAGCGTCACTTATTTTATAAGTTCAACGACAGGACCCTCATCAAATATGCCATAATTTATGCTTTTGATCATTTGACTTGCTAACCTTTCCACAGAATAACAAACGATGTATTTTTGAACCCCAGAGCCGCACACAAGGGTGCCTGCAAGCACTCAAAATGTGTTCACGGTCCTGATTTTATGGTAGTTTGGGCAGAAAGATCAAACTTATTTAGGGCTAACTTATTAGATCAGATTGTCCTGGAGCATGTGATTAACGTCGCCCAAAGAAAATACGTCTTTTGTTCCATTGCTTACAATGTTATGATGAATTGGATTAGACTTAGCATAAAAAATGAAGAGAACTTAATAACCTTCGCAACCTCTGCTGCTCATCAATGCTCTTTTAATAAATTGAATCATAATTTCGCACATTTGTAAATGCATATGTGCAATCGAAAGTAAGCAATCGTGTGTCATTTGGAAATATAATCTTATCGTTGTTTAAAAAAGTTCAGTTTTACTGGTCCAAAGTTTCATTGTCAGTGTCAATTGGAAAACATTTTGTCAGAACTATTTATCTGAGTTTCTAACTGGAGTCAGTGAGTATATAAAGTGTAGGGCATGCAGAAAGAGGTCTGAGTTGTGAAATTTTTTAAATGAAAACTGCCTTAGGCGCGTTGGGAATTTTTGAGATGGGAATAAACCATCTAGCTCACGACACTGTTACCGCAATCGACATCCCTGTGTATAATTTAGTATATTAATATATTAGTAGTGGGGGAAAAGGGAATCGTGGGTTAACGAGAGTAAGAGAAGGGGAATGCTTTCAGTAGTGCACACATACAATACAACGCACGTATTGTGTGAACTCTTGAAATTCTTTAAAATATATATTTTCTTTTACCGTGTAAGTATAAGGCACTGTATGAGGGCAATACGAGTATTTCTGTGTGAAAATTCATTTAATTAATGTAAAGACGCTTCTGCATTACTTCAATATAAAATAAGGAGGAGATTTGCCAATGATTCTGGGTGTGGATTTCAATATCAACTTGGAAAATGATAAAAATTGAATTTTTTTAATTAAATGATGACCAATTGATGCAGTCTTTACAAGACTTACAAATAGATTCAAATCAAAATGGTTTGTTTCCTATTTTAGTTACCATTGTTATATAATTTTTGTTGAATATTTTATAATGAATAAAAATACACTTCATTTAAAAGTATTTCCAGCACAATAAAATATGTATTGACGAATCAAAAATTTCAGACGAAATTGTTCAAGATGTCAATTCTGTCGGCACTGCCGAAGTATTCCTTATAATTGTTTTTTTTTTTTTAATGTAAGTGTTTTGCCCTTAGTTGGTTCATTTTTCTTTTTCAAAATTTTTTTCCATCACATAGCCTGCTCGGATATAGCATACTGCTATGAGGTAGAGTTTTTTTTTTGAAAATTTAGGATCTGAGGTGGATAATTTTGGCAAAAACTTCAGCCGATCCAGGTTACAAATTAAATCCAAACTCTATCAACTCTTAGAACTTTAGAGATACGAGAGCAAGTGATAGAAAATGAACACAATGTCGTCAAAGCCGAAAGGTACAACAAAGCACGAAGTACAAGTTGTCCAATTTATATCCTATATTTCCACTACTCAAATACATATGTACCTCTAAACGTAGACAGCTCGTGTACGAAAAGACCGTTCCGGAAAAACTGCCGGAGGCTCAGAAGTGGTCGCCACTATCTCTCGCATCTATCTCATAGAATGCGCCAATATTTAAAATACTTATTTTCTACAATGGCATTGCCAGTAATGAAAATTGTTTTAGTACCCAACAATTATTCTCCTTTTAAGCAAAAGTTTTCACCCAACAAGTATAAGTATCTGACGGCCAATTCTAATGTGATTTCTTTGCTAATGCTTTGTTATTACTTATTTAAGGTAATGCTAAAATTGATGCAAAGTCGAATTCCACCTAATATTCTAATGTTCCCACCTTCACTTAATTCTTACTTACTTATCTTATCTTCGATGCGAAGAGGTACTTTACATGGTTTGTGAAATACTGCCGTAACATTTTCTTAAAAAAAAATTTACACCATATCGCCTGATTCTGCTGTCGATCTATTATAATTGGGAACTGACACTTAAATTTACCGAACATCGCATTTAAGGAACTTCAAGTTTCCACTGCGATCAAAAGTCCCGATTCGGGAAAACCAATTCAGAGTATGATATCTAAAACCTTTTGAAATCGATTTGACAGGTAGTATTTTATATCAAAGGATTTGCAAAAATCGAGATGACACAGTAATCATCGGATGACGTTGGTCGAACTGTTGCCTCATAACTTGAAATATCTTTACCAAGGCAGTCCAGCAACTATGGTCTGCCCTGAATCCAGGTTGTTAAGGAGAAAGGAGACTGTCATCATCAATGTTCTCTGTAATCTGCTTCGCCAGCAATCAATCAAAAATCTTCGACAAGCAAGGCAAAATGCAAACTGATCGAAGTTCACTTGCTAATGTTGCTTATTGTTGTTATGTTATGTTTTTAAAGAAGCAAGTGCTTAAGTCTTTGTGTAATTTTATGTAACTTTCGCCTTCTTAGAAAGCAAGCAATGAAGATATGATTCTTTGTTTTGAAAAAAAGCTTCTTCGTGATCTATTCCCGAAACTGAGGACACGCCAATCCTTATTATTTTATGAGATAAACTTATCAACGCATTCCCATGGTTAAGGAGCTAAACCATGACAAAGGCAAAAAATCGTGTCATCTAAATGGACATATTAAATGACAGTTATTTCGAAATCACAGACAGACAAAATATATAGAATTCGCCATCGTTTTATGCAAAAGCAATTAAATCTTCATCTTGGTCAAAATGATTTTATTACTTAATCTCGATCTGGAATTCTTCAAAAACATACTCGCTTGGTTTACATAACAGATATCATAGAACAAGAATTTAACAAATGCTGTGTACAAGTATCTTCTTGCATTTCTTCAATTAATTAACCCCTCGCGAAACCATAAATAGCAAAATCAATTATTTTAATGTTTCCCTCCAAAAAAAAATTACCTTTTACATTTTTTTTTATTTTATTGAATATTCAAATTTCAAAAGCTCGAAATGAATTTTCATTAACAGATTAGTCATACCCTCTGGAATAAAAATTGCCGCTCTAACAGCTTCAGCACTAACGCTCACTGCCAGACTTTCATCTAACATTTGCATCATGGCGCATTATGCTGACACCCACAGCTCAAGTTAGAATGTCCGACAATGGGACATTAAACAGCTATTTGCATAGTTAGGAAAAAGATAATAGTACATACGAGTATTCGATCAAGTTGAATCTACTTTTTCTGACCTTTCTTCGTCGTCATAAATGGTAAACGAGTAACATTAATTGTATCGACTTTCAACTCTTTGGGAAAGAAGGAACCAAATGCAACTATAAAAATCGCCCCAAAATTGTTAAATTTATTTCATTTCTCTTGATCTGGCAAAGAAGAAGGACGTAGATATGAGAGCTTTCATTGTGAGTATAGCAGGAGGTGGGATTAACTTTGATCATAAATTGGTTGTCCTTGCAGATCATTGGTTTCTTAATGGCTGCAGCTAACGCTGGCAGGTTGGGATATAATTATGGACCTGAACTATCTAGTCCTTTGGTAAGAGATTATGGCGGCTCTGGATTGATTGGATATGGCAGTGGAAGTGGTCTCCTCAGCAGCGGCGGAGGACTCATCAACACTGGAGGAGGTCTCATCAGCAGCGGCGGAGGACTCATCAGTACTGGAGGAGGTCTCATCAGCAGCGGAGGTGGATTGATCACTAATGGTGTGGGTCTCGTTAGTAGTGGCGGCAGTTTAATAAACAGCGGAAGTGGTTTGATCAATTCTGGAAGCCTTCTGAGTGGTGGTGGATATGGTGGACGAAAACTTATCAATATTGGATCCTTGGACAATATTCCTCAAACTGTGGAAGTCAGTAAGCAGTTCTTCCATTTCTCTGCGCCAGAAGAGGCTCAAGAAGAAGGGCAAGTCACACAACAACTGAGTAACGTTTTGAAGAAAAACCTTCAAGTTGTGCTCATCAAGGCACCAGAAAATAACGCCGCCACTAATGCTGCTTTGCAACTTGCCAAACAGGCTATCGAACAAAAGACAAATATCTATGTCCTGTCCAAGCAGAACGATGGCGCCCAGTTGGTTGGACAGATCGAACAAATCCAAGAAAATGTACCCACAACACCTGAAGTTAGATTTATCAAATACAGGACCCAACAGGACCTTGCAACTGCCAAAAACATTATCCAATCGCAGTACAACAACATTGAGGGAACATCTGAGGTCATCGATGGGGGTGTGGCTCCAGTCCTAAACTACGCCAGCCAGGGCAACACTGTATCAGGTGTTAATTTATTGGGATCAGGCATTTCACATGGAATTGGAGCTGGTGTAAGCTCTGGAATTATCACAAGCGGTGGATCAAGCTATGGCACAGGCATCGGATCTGCTCTGGTGACAGATCTTGGAACAACCATCACCAAAGGTGGTTTGAGCTACGGCACATCATCTTCCAACTATTTACCACCATCTCCTCTAAAGAAATAAAAGTTGTTGCAGTGATTTCTGTAAAATAGTTCTCGAAATGTCGATCAATTAAATTTAGCAGAGGAGAACAACATCCGAAAGATATTCGTACCCGTAGTTTCACTTGCAAACATTAAAACCTTAAAAAAATATTTCTTCTATGTTTTTATGTGTTATCTTTAATCCTTAGCCGTCTCATAAAAATCAGTAGCTTACAAAATCTATTGATTTAAAGCATTCCAAAATGTTTCAGTACAAAAGAATTCTTCAGATGGAATGCTTTTCAAAGATACATATCTCCTTTCGGTTGGGTGGCAACATTTGTAAAGCTATTCTGAACTTTATTTTTGTTTTGGAATTCGGACCGGTTCACCTTATGCTGTTGGGATAAAATAACAGGCGCTACCACTGGAGTTTTTGACCAAAAAAAAGTAGTCTAAACTAGCGGTTGGGTGAGCTGAAGTAACTTATAGAATTTCGTTGAAAAATAATAGTTTGTAAGGATCTGGCGTTGGCTCCGCTGTGGGGGAAAACACATTGTGCTTCCCTAGCCAACTCGATCTCTGAACGCCAATATAGTAGAGGTGGCCTTCCACTTGTGAGCATACCCTGAGTCTCGGTCTTGCTCTACTTAGCCGTCCCTCGAAAGAGAGAATTGGTGAAGATGGGACCATTATACTTTCTTCTCGAAACAATCTTCAGTAGAGAGAGAGCATCCATGCTTCTGCACCATATAGCAGGGCCAGGATGATGAGGGTCTTATAGAGCGCCAACGCTGGTGTTATTTTCTGTATTTTAAGCGGAGCTTATGTGGAGAAAGTCTTAAACTCAAAGATAAAGCTAAAACCCCTCTTTGCCGCTTCTGTCTTTATACTCAGAAAGACTCTTTTGACATTACGCTGCGTTTTTCAGATAATGTCAAGTAGTTGAACAGACTTATAAAAGATAGTGCCTCACTATTCTTTCAAGCACAATATTGAAGAAATCGCATTACAGCGTATCACCTTTGAATCATGATTCGGTGTTAAATTTACTTACCTTAATGCAGCAGCGTAAATTCTCCTTTGTCATCCTGCGCAAATGGACGAGCTTTGCAGGGAAACTCACAGCTCGTTTCTGTAGATGCTGTCATTTTCATCTAAATTGGGGTGGTATGTAACTTCCGTGTGCATTACTATAGTACTGTTAAAATCGTAAGAATTGCGAAGCGTGTTATCTCAACAAACCCCGAGGACTATGCTATGTCCTCGGATAAAAAACATGCTCGGTGCCAGTTCAAATAAGGGCTCCAGATATAATTACTGCAGTCCATTGTAGTGCCAGCAGGATGAAGATGGTGAAAGCATGGACGAAATAGTGTCTCGTCAGTTAAAAAAAAGTGTATGTGCCACCAATTAAACTTTTACAGAAAACTGTATCCATGAGTTAATGAAATTCCTTTCAATTACTGATTACTTTATTAAAAATATTTCAATCGGTATAGAGATTGTATGTGATTCAATTAATTCATATAAATTAGGGCTCGAAATTCAGTCGACCTTCGTAGTGACTGGGCATTTAAAGTTTTACTCTACGGTATGATTGACATTAATTCAAGTGAACTCAAAGCTGAACTTATGAGAATGGGTCTAAAATGCAAATACATTAAATAAATTATAAAAAAATAAAAACTAAGCAAAACAAAGTACACTGAGCACATTTATCTGGTGTCGCTTGAGAGTGGGTCGATTTCTCTCAAAGACTTGAAGAAGAATTTCCGATCAATATTCCACACACAAATATGTTGGAGCTTTTAGCGAAAATTAAGTGGTAAGATCACACAATGCCGCAGCTGCCAAATGTTTGTCCCCACTCAACTACTGCATGTTTTTTTTTTCACTCAAATGTGCAAACTGCAACGAAAATTACGTGGCCACTAACGTTTCATGCATCAGTAGATCCAAATACATGGAAATTAAGACTATCGCAAAGGGAAGAAGGAATGCAAATGCACCCAAAGACAAGACTCATCCTCTTCCAGAGAAGCAAATTTGTTTTTCTGCTATGGAGTTTCCACCTCTCTCGCGACGACTTCGATTCAGAGCAACCGACCATCCACAGCTCCGCAATCGACAAATGTTTGGGCGAGCCAAGATCTTGCAGGTTCGACTGATATCAACAATAACGAGACGCACTCAATGAACTCTGCACTTTTCTCATTCGAAGATCTTAATGCTCTCGCTGCAGAAATGATTACAATATTAGCTAATTGTAAAACTAAAACAGCTTCTAATTTTTTTAACGGTAACTCTTAATAACATGGTAGATAGCGTATACCATCTGCCATAACCCACGGTGACCTGCCGTAATGTGAATATTTGGTCTAAGATGGACTTTTCTGGTCTAAATCCACACTCATATGTTCATAACAGGTTGTTGACGAACGGCTTAAGATGTTCTCCTTATATATATATTAATATAATATGTATAGAGTAAATGGACAACTCAGATGGTTTATAATAAAAACACATTTCTCAATGGCTTAAACAATAGTAAGCTTACGACAACAACGACATAAATCGTATGGGCGAACTTTTTTTAGAAGGGCTTGAAGAAATTATATCAACGTTTTTGAGAAAAAAGTGCGAAATCGATGACGGGAAAGATTGGTTCAATAATTTAAACACAAGATTGAGAAAGCACAAGATTATAAAACACGGTACGGCAACGGTAATGAATACTGAGGCAGATTGGATAGCTTACAAAAATGCAAGAAACAAATACAAATCAGAGCTAAAAAGATGAAAACGTAAATTTTTAAAAAATAAAATCGAAATTGCTATCAACCAAAAAAGTATGTGGAGAAACTTAAAAAAATATGTCATCAAAAATCAAAAAACAAATGGTATTATTAACATTCGATTCGGCAACAATACTTATGGTGATAAAAAATCAATTGCTAACAATTTTATTAAGTTTTTTGTTAACTCTATTCAACACGTGCCTTTCAATACAAGCGTAAACGAATCGAATATGTGAATATATGAATTATAATTTTTTTGAAGAAAACAATTTAATAATTAATGCTGACATTCAATCAGGATTTAGAAAAAAATCATTCGTGTGAAAGTGCTGTTAATTTAATCATTACGGGTTGGAAGGAAGAGTTATAAAAAAAAAAAATAGTGAAGTGTGTTTATTTTTTGGACCTTAAAAGGGCCTTTGAAACGATTGACCGAAATATTCTACTACAGAAACTCAAACGATATCTACGGTATAAAAAGTAAAGAGTTAAATTGGTTTTCATCATATTTGTCAAATAGAACCAAAAAAGACAAAATAAATGAAGTCGAATCAGACTTAATTCAAGTTAGCCTAGGTGTACCGCAAGGAACTGTATGGGGAACATTACTGTTTATGATATATATAAATGACATGAAGGTGATCCTACAAAACACGATATTAGCTCTTTTTGCCGACGATGCGGCGTTATGTGGGACTGGGGAAAATATAGAGGAAAGTCATAGATTACTTCAAGAAGACCTGGAACGGGTAAATATGTGGCTGAAACAGCAAAACGAAGCAAATGCTGATCAGCAACATGCAAGATTGTAATTTAAGAAAGTCAATTGACGGTGAGATCATTGAGCTAGTTGAGGAGATTAAATATTTAGGCGTTATAATTGATAACAGATTTAATTTTGCTAAACATATAGATTATATTTGTAAAAAAATTGCTAAAAAAATTGGCTTCCTAAGAAGGATACGAAATGAAATATCTACTATGAGTGCAATAAATATTTATAATGTGATAGTAAAACCTCACTTTGAGTATTGTTCATCGATTTTGTTTTTGCAAAATGATAGTTTGATTCATAGAATGCAATTGTTGCAAAATAAGACTATGAGAAGTATAGTTAAGTGCAATAGATATGTGTCAATAAATTTAATGTAAAATTAAAAATAGCTTGATGCCAAACTATTTATCTAAATACGTACAATATATTCGTGATATTCAGCTATTTTGTCTAACATATATGAATAATTTTAGATTACCTTATTTAAGAACGAATAACACCCAAAACTCTCTTATCTATAAATGCTTTAAATTATTTAATGAAATGGATGATGGAGCTAAGAATCAACAAAATGTTTTTAGTTTTAGAAAAGAAGCTATTAAGTTTGCTAGAGAGAAAATAACACCGTATTAACTTTTAAAAGTTACTTTTATTTAGTTTTTTAGTTTATCCCGATTGTAAAATATGTAATGATGTAATTAGCTATACAAAGCTATTAAATAAAGATTATCTATCTATATGGCAGAAAAGATCTTAAAGGCAATGTTAAGGGGACTGGTACCTCTATAGGTGGAGCCGCTTAGAGTGTCTCCGTTGCCGAGGACCGAGCAAACAATGCTGCGAGTAAAAATAAATCGATGTCAAATCCTGCATTCCAACAATTGAAATCAAAAATTTTTAATTTTAAATTTTTTTATTTTTATTTATTTATTTTATTATTATTAATTTTTAATTTTAAAAGCATGATTATTGGGCGCACTTTTTTTTATCGCATGACAGGCCGAATTTAGGTGAGTGTATTTTAAGTTGTTTGTTAATTTTGCATATTGAAAATCCATTGGTCTTTACTTGGAAAATTTGTTGGCGAATATTTCCTGCGTTTTCAATACATGTTATAATTATTTAATAAAAAACTTTTTAACAACGAAAGTTGTCACCTGATATTGATGACAATTATAAACAGAATCAATCTTTTGCTTCCGTTTTAAACAAACAATATCATCATCAGTAAATACAGCAGATCGACAAGTTTAAAGATGAGCTAAGACATTGTGTGAATTGTGTACATAACTGGTGAGAGCACGGTACCTTTGGGTACACCATAAGGCATTTAAAAGAAACATTGGGATGACCAGCAGTCTGTTGAACAACACTGTATTAAATGCTTTCTATAAATCTTTGAGGTAAAGTTTGTTTTTATGCACTCTGCAATTCAATGGAATTGACTGACGATATCATGTTGGCACCTGAAAACAAATTGTTCATTGATTTGGATTAATTTTTTGTCACCTGTAGCAAGCAAATTATTGCTGGTTGATATAAACTTCATTCGCTCTTCCCCAGAAGATTCAACTTTTGCAAGTCATGGACAAGGCTCCAGAACTTTAGCTGCTATTCTGTCTTAACAATAATTTGTTAATCCAACGATTCTATATAATGAGCACAACACGAATAAAAATGCTGTGCCTTGGTTATCAAACGACGTGTTGCACTAAGACGCCATTAGCTAAGGCATGATTACATTAATCAAATTCATGCATGTTAATCCTTTCAAAAGCTGAGTGGTGGCGACGGGAATGGTTTTAAGAGGCGTGGCTCCAAGGACAGCTTTCTTTTTATGACCTCTTACATACATTTAGTCAGATAAGACTTACACACAAATTCATTCTCACGAAAATGCAAAAACATTAACATGGGTTTGCATTCCATTCCCGATTCAGAAGTCATTAAACTTACAAGCAAACATTAAAAACACTCCAAAGTTTGCTTTCGCTTTACTTCCTCCTTATAATGACAATGACAAAGTACAGTTTTCCCTGCACGTTCTTACAACTGACAGCACATGACATGTGCCAACAACCTGCCTTGCAGTAGCCCGGTAATCACCAGAAAATAATTAAAAGTAAACACTAAACAACAGGGCCTGTTTAACAGATGTTCCCTTCAATTCCAACTAAAGAGCGCAAACATAAAATATATATGTAAAGTATATACGCGACCATTCAAAAGCAGTGAAAGGATAAAGACGCAAAATGAAGGTTAATGAAAGGAGAATCATAAGTAAACAGCATAAGGAAAAAGAAAATTAAATAAAGACAAACATTCCACGAGCCCGCGTTTACACATGTTTTCGCTGCTTTGACACCTATCAAGCTGCACCAAGCAAGGAAGGACTACTCTCTGTTTGAGCATAAGATGAGAAGATAATAAGAATTCTGTCGCGAAATAAGGATATCATTAAATTCGTTGTGCGTTGAATATCCTTACAAATTTTCTTTTGGCTTCTTCTACAATTGCTTGAAGGAATTAGTTATTTGTGCCCTAAGGCTTCCATAGGCTGCCATGAAAACAAAGTAGGGGCTCCTTATTTTCTTTTCTTCGTATGTGATTAGAGAATATAAAAAACAATGGTAGATGCAAGTACATAGAAACAAACAGTGAGCGACAACTGGTTGAAACACTATCGTAAATTTGAGTGCGAGTCATTTTTCTCAATCAAGCTTAGGTTAGTTGACAATCCGGCTAAAAGATAACATTTTCATCGAATTTGTCTGCGCTACGATGCAGGATCTTTCAATTTATATTAAAGTAGCACTTCTCTTTCCACACATCATGAACATGGTGACGAAATCTATCTGGTCAGCAAGGGAAAACGCCTTTTTTCTTTAAAATGTATGCGAGGAAAAATTGCAAAGTTCCCTTTTTTAGGGGGGAATAACCAAACTTCTTACAACAGTCGTCTACGATTGAGTCCTCCCCTTGAATTTTGTTTTTTACTATTGAGCCATTATATTTTCAACACTCAACCGCTGAAATAAATTCGCGCGGTACTCGCCGCTTATTTTTCTTTCCTTCAAAAGATAATCAACAGAAACTTGCATGCCTTTTTTTCAAACTTCTTTTGTCAAAATCAGAATCTAGAGCTTCAGCTAGCCATAAGATGCTGTCAAGTCCTTGGGTACGCGTCCACATTCGAAATCTCTATTGGTAACTCGTACTCTTGTTATTGCCGCAGAATTTGTTATCTCAGCATTCTGCTGATGTCTTTCTTTCCAATTTAAGATCTTTAACCGTATTTGTTTGGATTTTGTAAGTAGTTTGAAAAAGCTGTATGAATTCCGTAAAAAATGTTTGATTTTCAACATTCCAATAACTACAATACAAATTTTGAAAAACAGGGAAAATGTCCCAACCTGTAGTCGGAGAGTGTATTAGCCCAAAAGGCATATGTAGATTGGTGAACTTCCTGTTTTCCAGGAAGAAATAATTAGATTCTTAAGTTTTAGCCGATGGGGTTGTTAGAACTAATAAGCTGAGTGTTTTGTTGGTGGCATACATAAGAACACGTGCGATAACTGTCCCAGCCGCAGTCGATGTAGCCTACTTTCTTTTACGACTTTTAAAAATATTGTTCCCCAGAGAGGAGTTACGACGTGCGACGTGCGACAAAGAAATAATAACTTGGCTTGTTCTACCAGTGAAAAATTAATGAGAAATATCTTTCACCTATTTGCATTGAATTTATAAGTAAAAAAAATTAAACTAAGCTTTAATATTAGCAAAGTTTTAACTGAATCCATGCAGATTTGAAAAAAAGTCAGGAAATCGAGAGACGTGGCGTTTACATTGCCCTGTGGGATTGGAAGGGGAGAGTACGAAAACTTGAGCGTCAAAAATTGATTGCGGTTTCTTGTTTAACAAGAATTTTTGACTATGGAAGGGGGATGGTCTATCTCGCCCCGTTTAGGAGGTAGGGGCAATTTAAAAAAAAAATACTTAAAATGAAAAAAAAAAATAATTAAAACTCAACGGCGACACTTAAAGCAAAGTACTGTTCCTGTTTTGAAAGCCAGAAACCTGTTCTTTAACACTAAATTTCCACTAAGTTATTAATGCCAATAGTTTTTGAAAAATTCGAACGTAAGCTCAACATTTTGTTTATAATAATTTATAGGACTACTGGTTGAAAATGTCGTTTTTTTTTCAAAAATAAATGCTTTATTGAGGAAAAATAGATATATTATAAATTCAATATTCAAAATATTGCCCATCGCTAGCCAAACATTTTCCCCATTTTTCTGGCAATTCATGGATACCCGTTCTGAAAAATTCGACCGGTTTGGCCGCAATCCACGAATCGATCCATTTTTGGACATCATCGAAATGACGGAAGTGCTGGTCAGCCAGGCCATATTGCATCGATCGGAAGAGATAGTAATCGGATGGCGCAAGGTCTGGACTATACGGCGGGTGGGGTAGGACATCCCATTTGAGCGTTTCAAGGTATGTTTTGACGACATTTGCAACATGTGGCCGAGCATTGTCATGTTGCAAAATAACTTTATCGTGTCTTGCGACCGTTTCCGGCCGTTTTTCCTTCAGTGCTCGGCTCAAACGCATCAATTGTCATCGGTAGACCTCGCCTGTGATTGTTTCATTCGGTTTTAGCATCTCATAATACACAACACCCTTCTGGTCCCACCAAATGCACAGCATAACCTTCAGGCCATGAATATTCTGAACGGCCGTCGATGTTGAGGCATGTCATACGTGGTCCGACGTTTTGGACTATCGTAATGTATCCATTTTTCATCACCAGTGACGATTCGATGCAAAAAAGACTTCTTTTTGTGGCGTTCAAGCAGCATTTCGGACATGCAAAATCGGCGTTCGACGTCTCGTGGCCTCAATTCTTACGGCACCAAATGTCCTACCTTTCGGATCATTCCTATTGCTTTCAATCGATCGGAAATGGTTTGCTGAGCGACGTCAAGTGGTTTAGCAAGTTCTTCTTTCGTTTGTGACGGATCTTGATCGATTCTTTGTCTTCGATGTCGAAATCACCATCTTTGAACCGCTTAAACCACTGCTGACACATTCTAACGTCTATAGTATAGCCTGGGTAAGCTTGGGTAAGCAATTGATACGCTTCGGTTGCTTTTTTCTTTAAATGAAAGAAGCATATTAAAACTTCCAGCAAATGTTGTTTTGATGGCACGAATGTAGACATTTTACGGCTTTACAAAAACTTGTGTGTTTTCACTTATGACCAATAACGTAGACTGAAATAATTAGACAATGACATGAAGTTTCTGATGTGACAGCTGTCATGGTCAAAATTCACCTTAGAGTAATACATATGAAGCTGTCTGTAATAACGACATTTTCAACCGGTAGTCCTATTATTTCAAAATCGTGAAAAAAGTGCTAAGTTGGCTTCTTGTGGTCAACGCTTATATCAATTCTTAATCGAACCCAAAAAACTCAGAGTTTTTGAGATAACTGAAAAATACAATTTTTGCTTTGTTTTTCGGTATTTGGTATTTAGTCTTTCTTTGAGGTAAGTGAATGAATGTTAGTATCAACAGTTTTCTTAATAAACAGTATCGGCCTGACGTTGTTCTGTGTTCCCAAATTTGCGATTCTATTACGATTGCTTTCTTGATCTAAAGCTGACCACTAAATACAATCACCTGTTAATTATTTTTCTTCAAGGATGTTTTTAAATATTACACATCTGATAGAAAATATTTAAAAACAAATTACTGCACAACCACACGTGTATAAACTAGCGGCACAGTAACTTTTAGAATCTAAGTTTTAAAATATTTACCAGGATTCTTTAATAACGGCATAAATCATGTTAACCGACTACCATTACATTAGAATATTCCATCGCAAAAAGTTAACATAATAAAAATATTATTTCACTGGAAAATAACATTAACAAAGGACTTTTAAGTACCTACCTAGTATTTCCAATTTGATGGGACTTGGATTTAAGTTTTCAATCTGAATCAGAAAGACAAGAAAAAGTGAAGTTGGCATGACTGATAGTGCAATATTTGTACGGGCAGTATATTGAAGAGTTCACATATATTCCTGAATTTTGGTTTGTTTTCGGGCATTGTGCTAGATTTGCACAGTTTTCACAGGAATCCCAAATTCGGACTTGAAGTCAATTTCTTGGCGTACTCAGAAACATGGTCGAATCGTTTCAAACTATATACATAGCGTGCAACATTCTAATAAGTAACATTAAGCTTTTTTTGACTTTTACAATCTAAGTTGCTTAAAATTTCACACCCATACAAAAGAATCGGCAAGAGAAGGGATAGAGTGCGGAGTTCACAATAGACTTTTCCAATAGAGGCTTTTGAGAAATCTAGCATCGTTTTCTTATGGTTTCTACACCAATATAGGGGCCATTTTGCAACTTCTCTTGGCCCAAAAATCGGATTGATGAGTAAGTATGGTCTTCTCAAATACTTTAGATAAATATTGGACTATGGCAATTGGTCTTTAGAATCCTATATTAGTTTTTTTTGCCACTGGTACTAGTTTTAACTCTTTCCACTTGGTTGGGAAGTATGAGGTTGTTACAATACTGTTAAAAGCAGGTTATGAAAGGAAAGACAATGGGTAATTGAATTTGACAAATTGGGGCTTATGCCATCAAAACCCAAGGCATTTGATTTTATTGATTACAACGGAGTCAATGTATCTTCTTGGCGTAAGCCGAAGTCACTGAAAGTTCTTCTATTGTCCTCGCTACCGAGTTCAAAAAAATCAGCAGGATCTATGTCACTAGAAAATGATGATGAAGGTTCTCAGTGATTTTTGGAGGTTGTTTTCTAATGACAATGCGTTTTCCCGATGACCAAGTGCTCTTAAATAAAAGAGTGACTAAGCGACTCTTATCTTTGACACCACAAGATATCTTTAGCTACAATAGTCTTGAAGGAGCTCATTCAGCTGAAACTTTTCGCATGAGTTTACGAATGTCTGAAGTCAACCACTCAGAGCGGTGTTTTTAATCAATTTTTTCCTTATTGGGATTTGTGTTTCGTAAAGGTATAAAATCTGCTCCTCAAGAAGGTAAACTTGGTTGTCTAAGTGCGCATTGCGGTACATATTTTCCCAATTCCTGCTTAGAGTATCCTGTTCCAGTGCAAGACAGTCATATGTCTTGAAGTCCCTGTAATAAGTTATGGGTTCTTCTACAGCTGTTTCGAAGTCACATGTCAAATATAAGAAATTATGTCTTGAGAAACACGGAGCAGAGAGCTGGCTATAAAGTAAAACTTTCTCTATATTGCTTACGAGCAATAAATCGATGAGACTACTCAACTACGTTGGGTAAGAGACGTTAACAGATTTCAGCTGAAGTGATTCTCTGTACCAATCAAAACTTTTTCTTGATTCAGATCTGCACAGCAGGTTACAAATTAAATCACTGCAAATAATGATTTTGGATGTAATAAAACAAAACTGTTCTATAACCGAAATGAACAGGTTAAGGCTTATAGACTTTATAGGACTACCGGCAACTTCATATCTATTACTCTAAGGTGAATTTTGACCATGACAGCTGTCACATCAGAAACTTCATGTCATTGTCTAATTATTTCAGTCTAGGTTATTGGTCATAAATGAAAACACACAAGTTTTTGTAAAGCCGTAAAATGTCTACATTCGTGCCATCAAAACAACATTTGCAGGAAGTTTTAATATGCTTCTTTCATTTAAAGAAAAAAGGAATCCGAAACGCATCAATTGCTCACCCAAGCTTTACTATAGACGTAAGAATGTGTCAGCGGTGGTTTAATCGGTTCAAAGATGGTGATTTCGACACCGAAGACAAAGAATCGATCAAGATCCGTCACAAACGCAAGAAGAACCTGCTAAACCACTTGACGTCGCTCAGCAAACCATTTCCGATCGATTGAAAGCAATAGGAATGATCCGAAGGGTAGGACAATGGGTGCCGTATGAATTGAAGCCACGAGACGTCGAACGCCGATTTTGCATGTCCGAAATGCTGCCACAAAAAGAAGTCTTTCTTGCATCGAATCGTCACTGGTGATGAAAAATGGATACATTACGATAGTCCGAAACGTCGGGCAACGTATGGACATGCCTCAACATCGACGGCCGTTCAGAATATTCATGGCCTGAAAGTTATGCTGTGCATTTGGTGGGACCAGAAGGGTGTTGTGTATTATGAGCTGCTGAAACCGAATGAAACAATCACAGGCGAGATCTACCGACGACAATTGATGCGTTTCAGCCGAGCACTGAAGGAAAAACGGCCGGAAACGGTCGCAAGACACGATAAAGCTATTTTGCAACATGGCAATGCTCGGCCATATGTTGCAAATGTCGTCAAAACTAACCTTGAAACGCTCAAGTGGGATGTCCTATCCCACCCGCCGTATAGTCCAGACCTTGGGCCATCCGATTACTATCTCTTCCGATAGATGCAACATGGCCTGGCTGACCAGCACTTCCGTCAGTTCGATGATGTCAAAAAATGGATGGATTCGTGGATTGCGGCCAAACCGGTCGAATTTTTCAGAACGGGTTTCCATGAATTGCCAGAAAAATGGGAAAAATGTGTGGTTAGCGATGAATATTGAATTTATATCCATTTTTCCTCAATAAAGCACTGAAAAAAAAACGACATTTTCAACCGGTAGTCCTTTTTTTAGGTCGATAAAACACACTAAGCACAATTTTTTCTGTACAATAATGCAATCATAGCGCTCTGCATCACATGTGTCACTTGTTGGCAATATGCTTAATTTTTGTTTGATATGCGCATTTGGTTTTATTCATACTATTTACTGCTAGCATAAGTCTTCCATTCAGTATGATTTCTCAAACAAAACGGCATGTTTTAATTTTAAATATTTGTCAAAAGTTGCAGTTTATTCACGGTTTTTAACCCAGGGCTTCATTTTCAGCAGTTTAGCCCCAAATTGTGTCCGCTGCTGGACACAGATAGACGATGAATTAAAATATAACCGAATTGACATTGAAAATGACCTTTGGCTAGAGTTGACCAAACACATAACAAGCCTCAGCACACCATAAAATTAAATCCACTATAACCTCTCCTAAAACTTCTTACCCAATTGCCCTTGAAAGTACTTCCGTTTATTATTTATCTTTCCTTGGCTTTCTCATCAAAAGTGCTTTCACAAAAAAACAGTCCAACATTTATCATTTCCTAGAATCTCGGTGTTTGCGCCAAAAACGAAAGGGCATTTTCTCGATTGTAGCTTGTAGCAGTGGCCTCCTCTTTCTGTTTACCCTAATATGGCCATTGCTACGCATAGCCATACACATAATTAAGCAATCATACAAAAGTTGCCGAAAAACACATGCCTCAACACCACACTGGGGTAGACGGTAGACCATGTGGATGTCTTTCCACAGGACACCGCATGAAATAAACTAATCGCCCCAGCATACGCCTGTTGACCGTTGTTGTCGCCCGCCATGGTCGAATTGGCGTCGGTCTCGGTCTCGGTCTTCATGTAGCAAATCGTATCCGTTCAGTTTCGTTCCTTCATCACCAACCGGTAGCCATTAGAAACAACCGTAATAATTACGGCCTTTTTATTTGATAAACGATTCCAGAGGAATTCTCCATGACCATGGTCCAAGGACTATCATATTTACGTGCACAGGTGGGCAGGAGCCCATTCAACGCCTACCTGAATGGGTTCCATTCACGTGAAATGTGAGATGAATGTGATTTACGGCCAGAGTTGTGTTGGTGTCCACTACCTTGCCTGTAAATGTTTGTTTATCCTTGCAAATAACTGATGCCTCTCGAAGACAATATTCCTTGCTGTCCCTCGCAAGCTTATGTTTCCACTATTTGCACGTGGCCGCCTAGGGTTGGGCAACTAAACTGTGGACATGCTCTGAAGGATTTCCGTCATACACATACAAACATTCGCACATGCACAAAGTGTGTACACGCATACGAATAATTCTGCAAGGTGAGCTTTTATTTCAGAGGTTTTATTGCCACGACCATCATTTTGAGGATTAAACATAATAGGTTTAGGTTTTACCATGTAGCTATACTTTGTTATGGGCAGGCTCCTTTGGTGTGCTCCAGCGGCCATTTATGACAGTGTATCTATAGTGTCGGGCGTTTCCTCAAGCTCATATTACGGGCGGATCGTACTTGAGACGTGGCTCTTGGCGAGTAGTTGAAGCCCATTATCGTGTTTATTTTATCCTCTTGAATGGGAAAGCAAACACGTACGAGTACATAGTCGGCAAACATGTTCGGTCGGATGACACGGGAATAATTATGTGGCCAAGGAATTGGATTAACAACGTTCAAATAGTTTGGCGGCTGAAGATATTCCGTAGGAACACTGTTGTGCTTTGGAATTAGTTTTAACTTGTTTGCAGAATCAAACGTGACAGGGAGAAGTGCTATATGGTTGCCTGTGGCAGCCAACTTCTGTCAAACAATTAACTGCACACCATCCAATCATTAAGTTGTATGCATGAAACTTTTTATTACAACAAGACGCAAAGAAAATCATTCTAAGGAGTATTTTGGTGTGGGGAAACTTTACCTTGTTGACTAGACAAATAGAGGAAACGGAGGCTGACAACTCTAATCGGCTTATAATTTGACTTCATTCAAAAAATGACATCGGGAAAGGTATGAAGCTTCAACAAAAGTCATACAACAGCGATTACCACATTCCACTACTCATAAAATTGGCACCAAATACAAGGTCGAAGTATTCCGTACCTAAAGAGATGTTGTAATTTTTTCAACTCTTTCGTCCGCTTTCAAACATTGAATGAATTTTTTCTTACATTTTGGAATGCAAAACACAAAAGAAAGAATAGCCAGATTTCAACATCTTATTCAAAACTTTTCCCAAAAATGAGATTTTGTATAAAGGCAAATAATTGAACAAACAATTTGTGACACGGCACCAAGGACACCCATGCTTAAGACATCCGAGACATACGGGACAATCATGCCTTATACCAAGCTTATCAAATAAGTTGGAATCTGTTTAACAACATCACAAGATCCAGATTGTAAATCATTTGAAACCCAATTTCATGAATCCGGGTTTTAAAGATCGCAAAGCTATCACGGAATAGGCAATCTCCTAATATAGTTTATGAAGCAACCCCAGGTGCTTTTCATCTGTCATTCTCTTTTGGTCTCTTTTCGAGTAGATGGAAAACACTTTCCATCCATTGTGCTTCTTCCTGAGGTTTGGAAACTCTGTTAAATCGTCAGTTTATGAAATATCTTGAAACTTGAAAATTTTATTAACGACTAGGTTTCATGAATTGTTATCGAAGTTATTTCACTCGTCCGCCTTTTCACCGCTTTCATACAACCCTAAGCCTGCCTGACAGGGTAAAAAAGACAAATAAGTTCTAGTGATTCTGTTGTTGCTCAACACAAATGTGGATCTTATCCCACACTCTTATCTCTGGATCTTATCCATCACATCCTTAAGCCATTCAAAAACAATGTGCATCGGTACCTCCTCTTTCATCCTTCCCAATCTTTTCACTGAAAAGGGTATCCATTATTCGTTGAAGGTTATAATAGTGAAAATTATTCTCCCTTATGGATTTGGAAATAATGGAAATATTCCTCCATTATGGACGTGGAAATATTAGTGCACGGCAGTGACAACAGATTTGAGAACAGCTTCAAACTCGGAAAAGAATCGCAGTGAAATTTTACGATGACACATTTTGGGTTGCGACAGAGAAACTAGAATAAAGACACAACCATTTTCAGCACAAGTGCTTTGGTAAATTTTCAAGAGAATGGTTCGTTGGATTTCATGAGGAATGCTCAAGGCTAGCGTCTTGTAAAAGAAGGTCAAATTCTGCAAAGTTTACGGACATTTTTTGTTTAACATTTTCACGACTGTGGTTTCTTTACAACGATGTGCTCAGTATAGCACTAAGAGTTTCAAGATAAAATACCCCATAAGTTTTGCAAAAAGTGCGAAGTATCATGATTCTCCCCTTCAAACTTCTGCGACATAATCAGTGATCGGCCTATTTTCTTATTGAAATAGGGAAACTGTTCAAATGGTCGGGTTACTTATCTGATGTCACACACCACGAAGATCATTCAGCAATTATTAGAAAGCTAGCTTCGGAAAATAATGAATGCCGCGGGAAATCAACCAAAGCAGTATCACAACGTAACAAGATCGTGATTCGTAGCTAAGGCTTCAAAATCGTTCGATCGATGGAAGCGATCTAATATGAGTGATGCTAAGAACAATAGTAGAACCTATCACCGAATTCACCAAAAGGTTTGAAATGAAAGTGGCCGTATGCCTGAGAAGTAAATTGTGTCAGACACCAAAGAGTGCATCCGCTTTTTATTTGCTAAAAAAAATATAGCCATCTTTACCGAGAATGATGGTTGTTGCAAGAATGGTTGCTTTGAATGGAAATGGACAAGTCCAAGAAAGACTGGTGAACCATTCCCTTATACAATACATTCTACATTCTACATTCCTGATATTTTTTTTTGTATTAAAAAAAAAATGTTTAAAGTTTAAATATCTCGGTTAAATGAGAAATATTGAATCAACTTGTTGTGACTATACATCAAACTTCGCTATCTTTTGCGACGAAGGTATGCATCGTGATACGTTCTTTCAGATGACAAATATGGCCTAGACATATTTCACAAGGTTGTCAATGAAAAAAAATTACAAGAGCACAGGGAACAAAGTTTGATCGCCAAAAAATTCATTCCCATGAAAAGAGAGCACGTTCGACTCATTTGGGTCTCTTGTATTCAAAAGACATCCCCTACGAATGCGACATACTTAAAAACTTCCGTTTAACTGGAAGATTAAAATGGAAATGAAAATCAATTAGCAAGCATTATGTAAAAATTCCCTCCCTCTTACATGAATTTTTTGCTCTTTGCTCCAATAACATCATGGTGCCCAATGATGCCCGAGGTCTTTTAAAGAAAGTTCAGCATATTCGTAGAGTACAATGCGGTTCCAGTCTCAAAATCAAGTCTTACAAAATTTAACCGGAAGCCGCTCAATCCCATCAGCCATGTGATGCTTAATGTTGCCCATTCCCATATGATAGTCGACTGACAGCGGAATGTTATGTACCCACGGGTTTTATAATCTTCGCATATTGTCTACGAATAAATAGATCAAATTGCTGGATATCACTCCTTTCGTAAAGACCTGTTAAATTTGTCGTTTGATCTATGGACAACCAAGTTCTTTGCGGGTATGGAGGTGTAGGACATGAATATTTGCTTCAATAAGAGTCCAGCAATTAAATCTGCCAACCTCAGTTTTGTATGATAATTTATTGTTAAAATAGCCGAGTATGATTTAATCAGACCGTCAGAGCTGAAAGCATTACACAGCAGGAAGGGCTTAACTCAAACTTACCTTCTTTTCATATTACAAAAATTTACGGTGCGGTATCGAAATATAAATTAAGGAGGCGCCTCTTTCCCTCAAGTAAACTTTGAGTTTAGTATTTGGTAAGTTGGCATTCTCCATGTTGCAAGAACTTGCCTTTAATTAAGACTGAAACTTATCTAGATCTTTGGAATTAGTTTCCTGGCACTGAGGCTTTTATACAATCCTGCTATTGTAAGTGCCTCTCTGTAGCTAACAGAGGGACATGCCATTAGCGTTTCACGCGTTTCTTGGTAGTACTGTGCATAAGGCCTATTAGCTCACTTTTAAGAAAATACTAACGCCCGTTTGGTGCTTAACAATTTCTTTAGGTGAAGCCTTTCCGTATGTATGTTACATAAACCTGCAGAGGGTAGTTCACGACTGCCTTCCAGCTGCTCTTAACTTGCCATCAGGAAGTACTTGATTCTTAAGCAGTCTAACTTCAGGTCACCTTCTACAGATTCAAGCTGTACTATAGGTTGGTAGGTAATAGAAGTATTTGAGGGACCCACATCTAGTCAACATTGATGATGCTATATATTCATGTAAAAGGCTTACGTTTCGATGCCTCAGGATTCGGATTCCATTGTTTTCAGAAAGATGTATGTGTATGTGCACGTACGTACGTTTGCCCGAATTTTTCCGTCTAACATTGTTCGAGAACAAATCGAGGTATCGAATCCAAATTAGTTTCGTTCAAAGCGTATCTGCATAATGAACACCCGAAAGCGTTTGGTTATATCTGATAGGATGGGTAAAATTTTATGACGAAAAAGCGGTCAAAAAAGAGACAATTTCACTTTTCAAAATAAGTTCAAAAATATTTTTTTTTGTACAGTTTTTATTCCAAAAGTTTCATTAACCTTATATTTATATAGACAAAAAAAGGTGGCACAATAGCTCCGTTGAGAGCCAGGGCCTAGTTTCACCATTTGTGTGTGCATCTTACATTTTTCGCAAATGGTGGGGGTTTGACCTACTGTTTATTGCCGACTCCGAACGGCCCAAGAAGCATTTCTTGACAGTATGCAATTATCGGAGTGATGTCAGTCGCTCGCGAGAGGTGGAGCGGTGAAAAATGCCAAAAAATTATTAAGACTAACTTACAGCCGAAAACAGATTAAAGTTTAGGCTATTTGATGTTTTGATGTGCTCCAGTGCTTGGAAAATTGTTAAAGAAATGTGAATCCTATAAATCTTTTTCATTTTTCATGATTCCGAATGCCTTCTACAAAACTGACACAATATGGAGCTACTAGTTTTTTTGTTCAAAACCTGCTTTAGCTTGACGGTTTTTATTTTTCGTTAAACTCTATTAGCAAAAAGAAGCTCATGGTTTAGTAGAAAAAGCATCACGACGAAGCAATATGACAAAGTTGAAACAAGTGAAATTTTATCCATTTCTTGTATATAAAGAAGCGTTGCAAGGAAGATCACAACATCCGCAGATTTAATTTTCTTACTACTGTTGTGGTTTCTTGCCATGAACCAAATCCTAGAGGCCAAAGTCTGTTTCCTCTTGAAATCATATATAAACCAGAGATCATAATATCCTATGCTGTGCATTTTCCCAGCTCGGAAGGAAGAGGAGGAAAAATCTAGACTGAAACAATGTTGCCTTGAACCTTAAGGGGCATTAAGATAATCACATATATAAATGCCTTAAATATTCCGAGCACAAGTTTTCTGAGGATGGGAAAGTTTGTAAAGAAATTGAAGAGTTCAGCAGAATCAGACAAATTAAAGTTCCGAAAACAGAAAATTTCCAACCGAGCAACCGAGCTTCTGCTTGTGCTCGTACTTGAGTTCATCTCACTATGCAACCTTTTAAAATATGAATCCCTATCAACAGAGAAAGTTCTTGCAAAATGTTTATGTTTATGTTTATTATAGCGAAAATATTTACATTATTGAGACTTAAATATATTGCACATTAGAGATTTGGTATACTTTATATGACCTTACTACTAACAATTTTTTTCAATATTTTACCAAATATATCACAAAATTTATCAATAGATTTAAGGCGAAGGAAAAGCTACAGAAAAAACCTTCGTAAAAATTTAAAGCAAAAGCTTGAAAGAGAGAAGGGAGAGAAGAATATTACAGAAAAATAAATAAATTAGGGAGCATAAATCAGTCCTTCAATCCAAATAATGTTATTCTCTTCAAACTTACCGACATATCCGTCACGAGTTATAAAACTTTTTCGATACTCGGAACTCTAAATTGGACTCATCTTATTTTCACATAGAGTTGGATGCAATTTGCTTACAGAAAACTGGCTAAGATTTTGGCTCGTTGGTCTTATATTTTTATTTATTTAATTTTTTTATTTAAATTTTTTTAACAACAGGATAAAGCTCACGATGCTTTTACCTGGAATAGCTTTGATTCCTATAATGCAAGCCATAGACGATGCGACCTTTGGTTCAACTTGGAGTGCAACAAGCTGGATAAAATTTTTGTTACAATCTGATTGTATAACGTCCATTTTTTTTTGCAAACAAAACTCCAGCATAATGTTTAAAGCACTGTGGTCTTTACGAAAATAAGCATAAAATGGAATGTTCAGCAGTTCAGAAACTACCTACTCTTTTTTTTTATTGACCGGAACAATAAATGCAATTGGCCGTAAGTTGGAGTGGCATACACGAGTTATAAAAAAGCTATATAAATGGAAGAAATATACTGCAATTGCCATGTGCGGCAAATTTTTAGGTATTCTTAAAGGTTGCGCTCGGTACGCCCGTCTTTTAAGGGCGCATTAGCTTCAACGTTAACCTCAGCATAATAGAGCTCATGCTATCTCCACAATGCTTGTGCAAGCCATAGTGATTTTTTACAACCAAGACGCAACTTCATTCAACGAGCTCACAAACGTCTTAAGGTCGTACACAACAGAAAACTTCAGGTTGCAGAACATCTTGGTAAAAACCCAGAAACTCCAAATCGGCACACACCACCACTTCGTCAATTTCAAGGTTGTCTTTGAAAGCATCCTCAGAGTGGCGATGTGCAAAGCCAGTCTAGGTCTGGCATCCCGCGTCGACTAAGCCAAAAGGATAAAATGCCAACGGCCGAGACACCAATGCTAGAGGACGACCTCAGGTGGTGCACGCAAGTGGGAGGGGACCACGAACAACTTATCGTGCAAAACTGGAGACAACCAGCAATGATCCGGGATGGCTGGAGAAGCTTGTTGGTTGAGGCCCTATTCCGCCACGGACTGTAGCGCCACCTCAAGTTAGTAATTAAATAATTAATTTCAAAAAAGTTCTTCCAAATTGTTGTCTCGATCACTGGAAATAATACATTTTTAAGTTATTAATTACCAATATTTTGAACAATCTATAAGTGTTAAATACGCAAACTAGTCTTTTTTTGCAGTGAATTTGTTTACGGAATGTGTGATGTTTTTATGACCCAGGTTGAGATTGTTGGTGGTAGCAAATTAAGTAGTACGTTAAATTTTTTATAGATTTATCTTGAGATCGTAAGTTGATGATATGGGCAGGTTTTATTGCACCCGAACCAATTTCGTCTAACTTAAAGTGGCAGGAAAAGGGAGCGACTTTTCAGGTCCAATTTATGGATGCGTGTTAAGCACTCTTATAGATATGCGTGTCAGCCCGCTACAACCAACAGCTTCTTCCTGACCGAAACCGTCAAAAGCCACAATCACGCCGGCGTATACTGAAGGAATAAGTTTGTGTTGCTTTCATGCATTTCGGCCGAAACGGCCGCTATTTCGCGTTCAATGTTGGCTCTGAGCTCATCCAACGTCGTCGGTTTGTAAGCATAAACCTATGACCTTACGAAGCCGCAAAGAAAATAATCCAGAGGCGTTAAATCGCACGAAGGAGGTAACCTTGAGGATGGTGCTTGTGGCACCATCCACACATGCCGTCCAAGTCCACATCTTCCAATTCAGGCCAAAAATAATCGGTTATCATGGCGCGATAACGCTGACCATTCAAAGTCACGTGCCGATCGTTAAAGTCGACGAAAAAATATGGGCCAATAACAATGGTCTGAGCGATGCCCAATTCTGGAGAACGCCGTCGAATTAACTGATTTTTGGATCGTTTGCTACGGACGCCTGAACGGCAACGATATTTTTGACACTTCGACCAACCCGTTGTCCCACTGACACTATAGACTCAAATTGTTGCACCAAACTTTATATTGCCTGTCTACTAGGGCAAGAATTACGATCGAAAATTGGAATTAACTCTCTTTAAATTGCGGTCACCGACTTCGAATTTCGGCAGAAAATTTTTATAATTTTCAGACGTTGCTCGTTCGTGTACTTTACGTGTGTATGCTGAGTTTACTGAATAAATTGACAATGACAGTTTGAAGATTTGTGAAAGGGTGCGTTCACAAATTATATGCAAAGTTGTCAAGCCCCTATTGGCAAACCCTTGGAGTCAACGACTGGAGTCAACGGAGACAGCCGAAGTATAACGAAGCCATCAGAATTGTGGTATACCTACAGCGACCGTTCTGAAGGGTTAAAAAAAATGTTACGTAACGTGTTGTTCAAAACCGGCTCTCCGGCCCCAGTTACGCATTGTTACGTTTGGTTAAGTAATACTTTAACGCTCCCAAAGTTAAAGGTGGAATAGTCTGAGAGGTTGTCGATTGAATAATTAAGTCTGTAGAATTGGAAGAAGGCACAGCTGTAATAGTACATTGAACTAATGGTTTCATGAAATTTACATAGAAACAGAAACAGGCTGGCAATTGTTGTTGAAAAAACCTGTTGTTGTAGCCGGATTCAAATATCATTTGGCATTCAGCCATATAGTAATCTGCATCAACGTCACAACTCGTCTTATATTATTTGCTTAAAAAATTTAACATTATTGTTCTATAAAGTGGTTATTTATTTAAATAAATGGCATATCATTGACAAATAATTTCAGTCGCACGATTTATTTCTTGAGTGCTGATGGTGGCAAATAGCCATCAACAACGCTGGAAACCGTTGGTCCAACGTTTACCTCTACTGCTGGGCCAACCGATGAGCCTGTTATAATTTCGGATGAAATTGTAGGTGCAACGGATGATCCTGTTACGATGGTTGGTCCCGACACAACATTCGATGCGAAAGTTGGTCCTGACACAATGTCGGTTGCAATTGTTGGCCCAACAGTTGATCCTGTTACAATGCCAGATCCAATACCGTATTCAACGCTGGATCCAATATCTGATACGACAGCTGGAACAACAGTTGGTCCAACCACAACTCCAGAACCGATACCAGAACCAATTCCTGAAGTTACTACAGTTGCCGATCCAAGGGAGTTGCCACCGCTGGCATAATTCAAGACAGGAGCCACTCCACCATCGATAACTTGAGAAGTTCCTTCAATATTATTGTATTGCGATTGGATGATATTTTTGGCGTTAATAAGATCTCCCTGAGTCCTGTACTTAATGAATCTCACTTCAGGTACAGTGGGTACATTCTCTTGGATCTGTTGGATTTGTCCAACCAACTGGGCGCCATCATTCTGTTTCGACAAGACATAAATAGATGTCTTTTGTTCGATTGCCTGTTTGGCCAGTTGCAAAGCGGCATTGGTGGCGGCGTTGTTTTCTGGGGCCTTAATAAAGACCACCTGAATATTTTTCTTCAGCACGTTACTCAATTGTTGTGTGATGTATCCTTCATCTTGAGCCTCATCGGGAGCGGTGAAATGGATGAACTGCTTATTGACCTCGACGGTTTGGGGAATAGCGTCCAACGAGCCAATATTTATCAATTTTGGGCCACCGATATTAACAATTCCGCCACCAAGTGAACCTCCATTAATCAGAGCACCTCCAGAGCTAACTAATTCACCAGTGCTTAGAATGCCACTTCCATAGTTTCCTGAACTGATAAGTCCACTTCCAGTGCTAATAAGACCACCTCTGCTTATAAGGCCACCGTAATTAATAAGTCCACCGGTTCCCGATAGTCCGGGACCGTAATTATATCCCAATCCAGCGGCATTAGCTGCTGCCATTAAGAAGCCCAAAATCTTGAAAAAAAGATGTTCCATTTTAAAGGCTGCCAACAGTACAGTGGCTTTTTATACTCACAATGAAAGTTCTCATCGTTGCGTCGTTCTTCTTCGCCGGAACTCGAGGAATGTATAAGATTTGCTGGCAAGGCTCGATTTTTATAGTTGCTCTGATTTTTGTTTTGCTAAAAGAAAAGAATATTTAAATAGAACATCTTCACCACATTGAAAAGGTCAGGTGTGTTCACACTAACTTAATCTCATTATGTATTTGGAATTCAAAATGTTCTATTTTTTTTTTTGTTAAATATGCAAATTGTGATTTTATGTCCCATTTAGTGGCGCGATGTGAATCGGAATAATTCGTTTTAAGAACATCTCAGAAGTGGCTCAAGACTGGACCAAAAAGTTAAACCATTAAGATATTTTAACGGCTATGCAGTTTTCGCTTCCAACGCATTTAATCTAAATTGTCAATCGGACTTTTACTTTTTATTTTGGCCGTTGGATGTGATAACTGGAAGTAAATATTTGCTGCTTGAAGCATAAATACTGAAGACGTGTTTATGGTTTGGAGATTTTTTTTAATTTGATTAGATATGGGGAAAAGATTTCGTTAGAAACAAACATTCACAATGAAATATTATAAAAACAATTTATAAATACGAATATACATATCATGAAGTGCTTGCAAGAAATAATTGAAATGTAAGGTAAGAATTTCTACTGTTTGACTTGCACCCAACATTATTACAGATATTGTAAAATGCTTAAACCTGAATTGAACAATTTGAAGCTTTGACCACACTATTTTTCTTACACTAAATTGAGAAGGAGCAAGAGTTTTAAGACAATGAGCTACATTGAGGGTGCTCTAAGCGCTAAAATTTGGAAAAAGTTGAAAAGTTCATGCGATTTCTTATAACATGAAACTGAATGGAAAATGGTCTGATAGTTTATTACCATAAATTAGTATTAATGTTATGTCCCATGAGTCCAACTCATATTCACTCAGAAATATACAGGTAAGGCGTACGTAACATTCGTAGTATCCACTTGTTCATAAACCGGCTTTTGTTATGCGTTTAAAGAAAAGAGGTTATGACACTCAGGTCATTAAATGGGTTTGTCTTAATTCTCATCAAAGCAGCTTCTCCTTACTTCGCTGAGTACCATTTGCATAGCAAAAACCTAATGGCACATTTCTTTGTGATTATTCGTGTGAGCATGCAGATGAAAAATTCCTCCAGATTCAGTTTAGGTCATAGCATATGTGATCTTTTGGACAACCATGATCGGGAACCGTATTGATCAAACAGCAGTAGGAGACTGCGAATTGAACAACTTTTACACGCGTCTTTTGGATGAGATCTGATTAGGCTGTAGGCATATTCGACAAAACTTCGTTTTTTTTCGCATTCTGTATTTCTGCCATCATTTGTATCATTATTGTTTTTGCCATCTTACAGTGGTGAATTTCCATATTCGTATTTATGTCCATCGTCTTGAATCTTGAAGCTTTTTCTGTGTTTTCTTGCACACCGGACAATATCGTTTGCAGTTGGTATTTGTAATTGTTTTCTTAATATTGTGAATGCAACTTGTATAAGAACATTGTTGGCTTGTTGTAATAATTCCACCACCGGCCATACATATAGTTTGTTTGTACGCACTCTGGCCAGATGATCCAATGCAGTGGCGTTCGTTCAATAACGTTGCCATTATAGAAAATTCCTTCATCTTTTTTTCTGCGACAACCATTACCACTTGAATGAATGACAAAGCGATTCTTCATCATCATAAGCAGTCACTGGTATAATTGTTAACATTTATATGTTTGGAATAAAACAACTTTGCTTACGGGTTGTTATTAACTTCCCATCAGGAAGTTCTTGTAATCGGTCCGAATTTCGAAATTCAAAATTTTTACATTTCTCCACGCTTGGCGGTCCCAGTAGTCGGATTCCATGATTTTTAGAAAGATGCCTGTGTGTGTGTGTGTACGTACGTACGTACGTTCGTTTGTGCGGATTCTTTAGTACAGCCTAACTTGAGAACAAATCAAGCTATCGAAGCCAAATTGGTTTTATTCGAAGCGTGTGTGCATAAAGATCATCTGAAAAGCTTTTGGTTAAATTTCACAGGGTGGTTTCAATTTTATGACGAAAAAACTGTCAAAAAAGGGACATTTTCACTTCTTCAATTAAAATCAAATTAGTTTTCCAATAAAAAAAGTTCAAAATTAATTAAATTTATAGTTTATAGCTACCTTATCAGATAAAAAAATATGCATAAATATATACCCTGCCGTTTAAAAGTTTCCGGACAAATTTATATAAAATTTTTTTTTTGTTCAATTTTAATGCCAAAAGTTTCATCAATATTATGTTTATTTAGCCAATTGACTAAACTAAGTAAGTTACTCACTATAGAGACTACCAAAAAGACTAAAACAGTTTTTAGTTGAGGCCATTTCATACATTGATATTCCCCTTTCTCTATTTCCTGATCCAAATTTTCACGGAAGCTCTTTGAAAAATATTTCAGAAATGTAAATCCTTTAGGTCTTTCCCATTTTTCAAGACTCAGAGTGACGTCTGCAACACTGACACATGAAAACATCCTTAGAAAATTATGGAGCCACTGCTCGGCTGTAGCTTGATGCTTTTTATAGTTATAATATATTAGGAAAAAGAAGCTCATGACGCAAATAACATGAGGCAATTGAATTTAAAGCAAAAGCCACGAGAGAAACCTAAATGAGAAAGTTAAAATACATGGATAAAACTGCATTACTCGTATACTGCAAGGAAGACCATAACATCCGATTAAGTTTGTTTTCCACTGTTGTGGTTTTAAATCATGAACCCAATCCTAGAGGTCTTTCCAGAAAATGACACAGAGATATAAAAATCTCTCGGAATCGGCGTGGAAAATCCTATAAAAATGTGCAAAGAAAACTGGTCTGAATGTGATTCTCTTTAAGCCATATACTTTATTTACCAGGCAGAAAAAGATCATTTGCTGAGCAGTTACCAGCTCGGAAGGAAGAGGTGGTGGAAATCTCTGGATTGAAACTATGTACTTTTGAACCCTTTCAAAAAGGACATAAAGTTAATCACGCTTTAAAACTCCGAGCAGTGGTTAATATCTTCCAAAGAAAAGCAATCAAACAAATTTGATTGATTAAAAAAAAATTCCAAAAATACATGAAGTTGAGATAAGCAGTTGGTCCTCAACAGTAAACAGAGTTCTTACAAAATGTAATACTTTTGAAACTAAGCTTTATAATATTTGATAATTCTGGCTGTCTGATTTATAACACTTTATTGAAGAAGTTGAGAAACAACTGCCAAAAGCGAATACAAATTCAACTTCCAATGTTAAAGTTGCTGTTATGAAATCGATTTTCGCAACTCTAAATTTAGAATATCTTATCTTCACGTTGAGTTGGATACTCTTAGAGGGATGACTGGCTAAGATTTTGGGTCGTTGGTCCTATATTACAGTCGAAAATGCTTTCATTGAGTCGTTTAATGCAAGCCATGGACAGCCAGCCAGCAAAAACAATTATCTCAAGGTTGAAAATGAAAATATTATAGTAGAATTGCAGTCAATGCAATGCAATGGAAGAACCAACAATGCCATCTACCTGACCTAGACGAAGTACAGATAGCTTGATAGTACTTCTAAAAGCGGCGGCGATGACTTAGTTGGGAGTATGCACCAACTCATCTGCAAAACATGGTCAGAAGAAAGCATGCGAGATGAATGGAATCTTAAAGGTTGGTTTTGGTGTCTGTTTCGTCCACAGAGACGAGATTTATGAAGTCATGCCTAGGTTTGGCATCCCTGACGTCATTGACCCACTTGATGTCAAACAACATTTTAGACAAGGTGATGCACTTTCATGCGATTTCTTCAACATCATACATAACAATAGTGCAAAAGAACCTTGTCAACGCAAGAAGGCAAAAAGATTTATATGCCCAAACCCTGGTCAGAACGTTACCATAAACAGCTATAACTTTGAGGTAGTTGGGGCTTTGTCTATCTTGGCTCCGCTATCAATACAGATAATAACATCAGCGCTGCGATCAAACGAAGAATACCTCTGGCTATTAAAGCTAAGCCCTCTTTCAAAGAACTGAAGTGTCGCACTATGAGACCAATATCATCCCCGTCCTACTATATGGTGTAGAAGCATGGATACTTTCAAAAACGGATGAAGGCCCCGTTGTTTCGAGAGAAAAGTGTGATCTTTTGTCCCATCTGCATTGACGGTGAGTGGAGGAGAAGATTCAACAACCAATTGACTTTGCCAAAAGGATACAATACCAATCCTACGTGGACTGTAACGCCACCTCAATTTAATAATTAAATGATTAATGACAAAAAAAGTCCAACCAGCTAACATGTTTAAAAAACGGTAAAAATTAAATTATTTCTGCAGTCAAACTAAAAATCTATTTCCTTTAGTATCATAGAAAGGTAACTCAATCAGAAAAAAGTATTTCCAAATTGAAATATGTTTATCTATCAAACTTTTCAATCTTGTGCACAACATTAGATAAATGTTACTAAATCAAAAACGATTATTTCCAAATTGTTGTCCTGATCACTTAAAAGAATACTTTCGTAAGTAAGTAATTACCGAAATGTTACCGAATACTAAACTTTACCTTCATAGCAGCTTACCATTCCCCTACTTATCCCCATTTCAAGTGATAAATGTGATTTTAATTTTATAGAATTTTAACTGAACTAGATAAGTTTGCTAATGATTCAACTCAATTATTATAATCTCATACCCCATATTTTTTAACATGAATTTGTTTTAATTTCGATTTAATCTTTATATTTATATTTTTAATTTATTAGTCTTATATGTTTTAATTCAATTTAACCAACGTATTCTTTACGTCGCTAATCTTTCACAGATTTATAAGTATTTCTTACTGTGTTAGCATGTACATAATAAGTATACCCTTTAATCTATACTTTCGACGCAAATCGTATTTTATATGATTCAAAGATGCGAAAACAAATAGAAGCTTACGGGGAGCTAAAAAAATGAGTATCTTAAAGTTGATGTTGGGAGCAAATTAAATGTTTTTTTTTTATCATGAGATGGGAAGTTCATGGTATGGGCAGGTCTACTCGCACCCAAACCAATTTTTTTCAAAGAAGGATTGCTGTACGGGCAATTAATTGACTTTCAATTTTTAAGTATTTTATGTTTATTAAATTAAAGTTTTTAGATAAAATTACTATCAGGCGGTAGTCATTTGTTTTTATCACTTTGACAAATAACTTATATAAAAATAACAACAGCATGTAAGAACCGTTATTTCGTAGAATATGTATTAAATGGGAAAGTGTACGGACAATTTTTGTAGACAGTGTTTAGAAATATAAAGATTTCAAAAGTTTAAAAAAAATCGACCAATGTGTTAACAACAAAAGAAAAAAAATGTGAAAAAACAGCTCCTGCCAGTGCCATCGCTTAGAATACAACGGGTTTTTTTTGGACAGTGGAACGACTTTATTCAAGGGAAAGGGATTTGTAGATACCAGATGAAGCGTTCATCATGACTCTGTTAGGCTCCTTTGTGATCCCGAAAAAGAAAATTAAGATACAAGAGGTGCTGCAACCATACTCATATGTGCTGTATGCGACTTTAAGTTTTTGTGTTTCCTTTCATTCTGGTGCGATGTTTTAGATGAAGTCGACGCAGCAGAGAAGTATCTAGCTCACACTTGATAAAACATTATCCGAAATGAAGGCATTCACTCGTTTTCATCAAAAAAGCCATGAAGAAACCATACAGAAATTTACTTAGGAAATTTAATTAGGAATTTCAGTTCAAAGGAAGGGAAGAATTATAAGCAAGAGAATTATGCGAGAAGGCCCAAGATGCTTACCTGACATTGGAAGATGAAATAAGGCGATAAATGTTAGACTGTCACGATTGATTTAACATCGATTTAAAGCAATGGAAGACATTGCGTTAATTTTCGCTGCTATTCAACTAAAATTTTAAACTATGGAACAGAAGAAGAACTACGAGGCTTACAACGTTTTAGACCGAATTCGTAGGAAATTGGGCGACTACAGCGTCACTTACGTGCGACAGAAATTGATTTAAAAGATACAATAATTCGGACAGCCTAAAAATTCTTAAGCTTTATTGTACAATTTGATTTTTTCAGTCTGCTTAACGAGTCTGTCATTGGCCATAAGTATCTACTTAACGATTTGCGTATCACTTTCATCCTGCGAACGAAGCTTTTCGAAACTCAATTTTGTAATGAACTTTCTCAGGTCAAAAATTATTCAAAATCGATTGACAAATCGTGAGGCAATATACAAAAACATATTGATTTGAATTCTGTAATTGTAAAATTCAGTTAAATTAAAGCGCGAAAGCAGATTTAAGTAAAATATTTATTTGGAAACTTGATTATTTTTCAACCGGTGTAAATCTACTTTAAAGCCCCGGGTTCCACTAATACTTAGTCTGCACTCTTGAAACATGCAAAAATATTTCAGTTTTAAAAAATTCTTCAGTAGAATGCAGTCCGATTGTGTTATTAGCTTTCCTGTCCAAGGTGTTGGAGAAGTTGATACACCAATACATATCCGCTTTCCTGCAACGGAGCAAGTTATTATGTGTTAATCAGTCTAGGTTACGTCGGTGTCACAACTGCACATATTCTCGTCTCAAAGTTGAAGATGACAGAAATCATGGACAGAAATCAAATCACTTTTTTAGCACTTCAAGACATCTCCAAAGCCTTTGATATGCTGATCCATAGAAAGCTCGAAAGCAAACTTAAATCTATTCAAAGTTTCTCTTCATCTGCTTCGAGTTTTATTCACTCATACCTCTTTGGTAGAAAACAAGCAGTATATACATAAAATGGTATGTCTGAGTTTAGAGATACAAAAACAGGTATTGGGACTATCATATGAATACAGTAATAGGAAAAATGCATGGACCACTGACCAATCTATACGTTTCAAGAAACTTCACCACTTCCAATACGAGATGGATGTTAAATACGTTGTTGCGTCAATTCAAACACCAAAAGAAGTCTGAACGTCGCGTTTAACAATATTATTCGCTATGAGTTTGCACTGAAGCGTAATGATCGTGGTTCACGGTTTTCGAAATCTATTCTTCGGTGTTCAATTAGTCAGTATCTCGACTATTGTTGGTATGATCAAATGCCTCCCTAGATTCATCGCCAGCAAACAACCATCGTACCCTTAAAAAAGCTAAATTTCTAGCAATATTCCCTCTGCGTATCTATTATTACTCTTTTGAGCATTTTTTAATTTTTTTTTTTTTAATTATTTGCTCGCTCTTCAAGAGGATATTAGGACTCATATAATGCGTGTTGCACAGAGCGAGCGGAAGAATTAGGAGAAGAATGTGTAGTGGTTTGAGAAACTCAGGTGTAATTGGTTTCAACTCACTTCCGTGGGTGGAGCCCGAAACGGGACGGAGGATTTTGATATCGACCTATTAACTTTAACCTAATTCACAGAATTTTTTTCGACATTCAACAACTTTGAAAGTTTGGAAGATTTAGCTTAGACACCCCCGCTGTCAGTGTTATGCCTTCACAGCAGAGCCATCTACACACAATCTACACAAACAGAGCTATTTTGAAAACACGAATTAGGAACTAAGCCGATAACCACAACAACAAAGCCACCCATTAGTCAGACTTCTATCACTGGTCGACCAATCCAGTGATAGTGCTATTAACTTGATCCCAATGGCAAATGGTGACTGGACCAGATTCTAAAAACTAGACCACTACTCTAGGAATCGAACCTGGGACCTATGAATTGAATCAATTGAAAGGCAGGCGCTCTACCAACTCCGCCACCGAGCTGTGTAAGGTAAATGCCAGTATATGTCATTTCATTACTAACCATTATCTTTATGCATTAAATATGCAAATGCAGACTCACTCGTCTTGGATCCGCAGAAAGTCGAATCAATTGAATTCAGAAAGTAACCATATTGGCCCTAATCTTTCCTTTCATATATGAAGATGCGAACGTTTAAAAAAAGTTATCCATGTAAATAAATGAGGTTTATAATACATGCGCATCTATCCAAAAAGATTTATCTCATATCATGTTCCTCTAAGCATTCTAAAATCTTTGAAACTTTCAAAACCCAAACAAAAGACATCAAAATAGTTTCAGTTCGTAAGCTTAGCCTTTTATTCAAGTTTCCTCTTTTAACCCTTCCATTTGTCGCAAAGAGTACGAGTATGTCAGTGCGCTTAATGCTGCTGCTTCTTCTTCCGCATAATAATGAGGTACAAGAAATTGTTTGCTTTGTTTTGTGCAAAGTGTTCGCACTCACTCTGTAAATGTCCTTCTGCAATCCTCACTAAGCAGAGCATTTTTTTTTTATTCGCCAGAGATCATCAGTACTCGTTTGTCTTTTGTATACACTCGCATAGTCATGTGGGACAGGACCTTCCGTTTCCTTGTATTTTCGCATCCACATATGTTTATACATACACACATACGTGAGGGTACCGGAACCAAGTGAAAATGGAAGGACTCTGATGATTAATGTAGGTTGTCTAGCTGTTCATACCAGCATATGCATCTCAATGCTCCCCACCTCGCAAAAACCAACCTCTCCGTTTAAATACAAGGATATGTCACTGCACTCGCGTGTGTTTTAAACTTTTATAATATTATACGATTCTGCATACTTAGCCAGCCATAGAGTGAACAACGGAAGGTAGGATAAATTCAGAAGGATATGTATTAAGTTGCGTTTCGCCTGTTGAAATCTGAAGACATCTGATTGCATTTCAACATCATGACATTGAATACGAACTTGCTCGGTTTGAATTGATGTACACTTCTTATGTAAATAGAACTTGAGCCAACCAAAATATTATTCAGAATGAGCAATTAATGGATATAAAACATTGCAAATAGAGGTACACTATTCGTCAATGCACTCTCTAGTTCGACTTGCATTCACCATGATAATTAATGGTCACAAGGCCAATCTTTGGAAGGTGTGTGGGATTAATCCCGAGTTCCCATGGGTCACGCAAGTTATATGTTAAGCACTCTTCAGAGAACCAATGGAAAAACAAATATAAAGATTATTTGTACATACCAATTCTGTCTCCCCAGTTTAAATGGATCAAAAATTATCAAAAATCAACACAAGCACATACGATAATGCAAAATATAGTCTTCAAAAGCCAAAATCCCATTTTTATATTGATTGTGTAACCGCAGCTGTTTCAGTAAACGACTTTTTAGAAATGGAATTTCGAAATTAAAAAATTGGTTTGGGTGCGAGTAGGTCTGCCCATACCATGAACTTCCCATCTCGATAAAAAATTTCATTTCCCACCACCATCAAGTTCCATTTTCGTTATGTTAACATCATTCATTCCATAGACAAATACATTGCAATAAAAAAAAGATACAGATATATGTTCTTGACTAGATTTTTTGAATCATTTAAAATATGATTTGCGTATTTTAGTATCATTAATAGATTATTCGAATAAATTATTTCGAGTGATCAGGACAACACTTTGGAAATACTTTTTTTTGATTAAGTAACATTTCTACTAGGAATAAGTATTAAGTTTAATAATATTATTATATATATATATATAATATATATTATATTATATTATAATATTTTTAGTTTGATAATATTACTAAAAAAATTACTTAATAAAATTTAAAATTATGTTTTGCGTTTTTGTTTAATATTGATAGTTAATTGCACTTTTTTCGTCATAAGCTTTTTAATTAATAACTTGAGGACTGTAGCGCCAGTCCGCGTGGCATTGGAATTTTATACTTTTGGTTAAGTCGATTTCGCTGTACAACTCGTACCGTACATTGTTGAATCTTCTCCTCCACTCACCGTCAATGCAGATCACACTTTTCTCTCCAAACAACCTAACGCTCCTCCATCCGCTTTTAAAACTGTCCATGCTTCTGCATCATATACCATGATGGGATTGATGAGAGTCTTATAGAGCGACACTTTAGTTCTACGAGAGAGGACTTTACATAATTGTTTTCTTAGCCCAGAGAAACAGCGATTAAGAAGAGGTATTCTTCGTTTGATCTCAGCGCTAGTGTTATTATCTATGTTTACAGGAGAGCATAGGTAGATAAAGTCCCTAACTACCTCAAATTTATAGCTGTCTATGGTAACGATTTGGGTGTCTTTTTTTGATGACAACATATGCTTCTTTGTGCCCTCGTATACCGCCAAACCCATCTTTGTCATTTCTGTCTGAATCCCCATAAACGCACTGTTGACGTCAAGATGCGTTCTCCTTTTATATTAATATCTTCGCCGTTTGCGAGTTACTGAACAGACCTTTAAAAAATAGTGCCTCTGGTGTTGAGACGGGACTTTTGCAGCTAAGCCGTCCGCTCAAGTGGCTTTCTTAGACTTAAGCTTAAATATTGCTGTCTTTACTCCGCCTAGGTCGGGTAGATATCATTGTTGGTTCTTAATGTCCAGCATTAATTGCCATTCTACTATGATGTTTCCATTTCGAATTTTGCAGGTTTCGGTTTGGGGTCTGTAAGCTTGAGATAATTGTTTTCTCTGGTGGTAGAATTTTCGAACCTTACTCCTGTTTCTTAATCTCTAAACATCCTCAATCGGGCGCTTCTCATGCTCTACCAAAGACACTGCGACCATGGCATAGCTTGAAAATGTTGTGCACGAGATTAAAACTTTTGTGACCTCGTATTATGAGTTGCATATTGGCTGTAAGAAATTACAATGGCTTGTAAAAACATTTTGGAGAAAGTACGAGTTCTATCTTGTCGAGCTTCATGTTGGAGCTGGCTGGCTGTCCATGGCTTGCATAACACTACTCAAAGAAAGCATCTCTTCCTGTTTAAAACAAAAAATATAGGACCAACGACCCAAAATTTTAGCCAGTCTTCTGTAGGCACATAGTAGCACACGGCCATCCCTCTAATATATCCAACTCGACGTGAAGATATTTTTTTATAATTTGCTCGCTCTCAAGAGGTTATGAATACTCTTTTAATGCAAGTCGCACAGAACGAGTAGAAGAATTAGGAGAAGAACGAAAGATTTTTGTAGTGGTTTGAGAAACTCAGATGTATTTGGTTTCAATTGAATTCCGTGGGTGGAGCTCGAATTGGGACTGTTGATTTTATATCGACCTATCCAAAGTTTGGAAGATTAAAATTTTAATTTTAGAGTTGATTTCAACAACTTTAACATTGGAAGTTGAATTTGTATTCTCTTTTGGCAGTTGTTTTTCAACTTCTTCAATAAAGTGTTTTAAATCAGACAGTCAGAATTATCAAATATTATATAGCTTAGTTTCAAAAGTATTACATTTTGTAAGAACTCTGTTTATAGGGATTCATATTTTAAAAGTTTGAAGACCAGTTGAATGGTAACACAAACTAAATTTCAAGCATGATCAAAGGCTCGGTCGCCTGGAACTGTTTTTTTTTTTTTGGAATTCAAATTTGTCTGATTCGGTTGAACTCTGCAATTTCTTTGCAAACTTTCCGTTCATCAGAAATCTTTTTATTAAAACTTGTACTGAGTTATCGCTGAAACCTGAAACATCACTTACAAATTTTTACTGTTACTAATGCTATTATAGGGATAAGAATTTTAAAAAGTTTTTTTTTTAAATGAGCAAAGGGAAATTGGTGTTCAGGCTTTGCTTTTTTTTGTTTGCAGAATTTAAATTGTTTCGGTATAAACATTAAGAAAGGCCGTTTATCTCAACTTTATGTATTTTCGGAATTATTCTAATCAATCAAATTTTGTTAGATTGCTTTCCTTTCTATTAACCATTGCTTGGAATATAAAGGCGAGTCCATTTTGAAAGGGTTCAAAAGTACATAATTTCAGTCCCGAGATTTCGACCGCCTCTTCCTTCCGTGCTGGGAACTGCTCAGCATAGGATCCTTTTCTTTTGGTTAATATATGGCTTTATGAGGATCACATTCAGTCTAGTTTTCTTTGCAGATTTTTATGGTTGTTTCCAGGCCGATTTCGAGAGATTTTTTATCCATGTGTCGTTTTCTGGAAAGACCTCTAGGATTGCGTTCATGATAAGAAACCAAAGCAGTGGTTAACAAACTAAATCGGATGTTATGGTCTTCCTTGCAATATACGAGTAATGCAGTTTTATCCATGTGTTTTCACTTTGTCAATTAGCTTTCTCTCGATGCTTTTTCTTTGAAGTCAATTGCCTCATGTAAGTTGCGCCATGAGCTTCTTTTTGCTAGTATATTATAGTATAACGATAAGCGTCAAGCTACAACCGAGCAGGTTTTTAACAAAAAAACTGGTGGCTCCATAATTTTCTATGTTGTCAGTGTTGCAGACGTCACTCTGAGTCTTGAAAAATGGGAAAGACTTACAGGATTCACATTTCTGAGACAATTTTCAAAGAACTTCCGTGGAAATTTGGATCAGGAAATAGAGAAAGGGGCACATCAATGTATGAAATGGCCTCAATTAAATACTGTTTTAACCTTTTTGGTAGTCTCTTTAGTTAGTAACTTACTAAGTTTAGTCAATTGGCTAAATGAACATAATATTGATGAAACTTTTGGCATTAAAACTGAACAAAAAAAAATTTTTATATGAATTTGTCCGGAAACTTATGAACAGCAGTGTATATATTTATGCATATTTTTTTTATCTGATAAGGTAGATGTAAACTATAATTTTAATTAATTTTGAACTTTTTTTATTGGAAAACTAAATTGATTTTAATTGAAGAAGTGAAAATGTCCCTTTTTCTGACAGTTTTTTCGTCATAAAATTCAAACCACCCTGTGAAATTTAACCAAAAGCTTTTCAGGTGATCTTTATGCATACACGCTTCGAATGAAACCAATTTGGCTTCGATAGCTTGATTTGTTCTCGAGTTAGGCTGTACGAAAGAATCCGCACAAACGTACGTACGTACGTACGTACGTACACACACACACACAGCCATCTTTCTAAAAATGATGGAATCCGACTCCTGGGACCGCCAAACGTGGAGAAATGTAAAAATTTTGAATTTCGAAAATCGGACCGATTACAAGAACTTCCTGATGGGAAGTTAATAAAAATAATTTTTTTTCTTTGATTTGAATGTTTACAAAACTTTGCATTATTGTCATTTTTTCTTCCAAAATTAAATGCTCTTTATACGTTTAAGTCAAATACCAAATTCAAAAGGTATATAAGTGTCTTAGAATTCAAAAAACGATGTAAAGGGTTTTTTAACAGGGACGCTACAAAAGTAGAGCGACAGGAACAGCAAACGACGCCATATTTCTTGCCGCTTTTTTAACATTTCTCTTCAGTAAGGTTTGCCATTTCATGATGGAAAGATATACGAGCCAACAACGAGTCGAAATTATTAAAATTTGCTACCGAAATTCGGAGTCAGTGGCCTCAACCTTAAGAGCGCTAGGTCAAACTTATGGTCGTCATAATCGTCCTAGCAGATCAACAATTGAGCGTCTAGTGGAAAAATCCAAAGGCACAGTACAAAATGTTCCCGTGCCAGTGAGATAAAGAATTGCCCGTAGTGTCGAGAATATTGCTGCCGCTAAGGCTTCAGTTGCAAAAAGCCCAAATGTGTCTCTCACACGTCGTTCTCAAGCGTTGGGCATCTCTGTGACGTCGTTGTGACGAATTTTGCGAAAAGATCTTAGCCTACATCCTTACAAGATTAACTTGACGCAAGAACTGAAGTCGCTTGACCACCAGAAGCGTCGTATTTTCGTGAATTGGGCTGAGCAACAACTTGAAAATGATTCGGATTTTCATCGAAAAATCATCTTCAGCGATGGCGAGGCTCATTTCTGGCTGAATGGCTCCGTCAATAAGCAAAATATGCAGTATAGGTCAGGCAGCAATCCACACGTACTCCATGAGTCATTATTGCATCCCGAAAAAATTACGGTTTGGTGTGGTTTATGGGCCGGCGGCGTCATTGGGCCGTACTTCTTCCGTGATTATCAAGACCAGCACGTTACTGTGAATGGGGATCGCTACCTTTCAATGATAACCGAATATTTTTGGCCTCAATTCGATGATATGGACTTGGAGGACATGTGGTTCCAACAGGCCGACAATCAATTTATTGGAACCAAGTTTGGAGAACGTGTTATCTCACGAAATGGTCCAGTCACTTGGCCGCCTCGGTCGTGCGATTTGACGCCGTTAAACTATCTCCGGTGGGGCTACGTCAAGTCTATGGTTTATGCCAACAAGCCAGGGACGTTTGATGAACTACGTACGAATATCGAACGTGAAATTGCAGCAGTATCGGCCGATTTATGCTTGAAAACCGTCGAAAATTGGGTTCAGCGTCTGGACTTCGATCGAGTTCCATACATAATGGCATCGAACGTACTTTCACAGGAATGAAGAATTTTATTGATATCCAAAACCGTTTTTGTTTTATTTAAAAATTTATTTTTGTAGCGCTCTTATTGAAAAACCCTTTATAAGCCCCTCCTTTTTGATTTTTTTTAAGCTTGGGCTTTTAGATCAATTTTTCTACTGTATGCCTTTGTTGTTTTTCCTTACAAGCCATCAATCTTATTAGCAAAAAATAAAACAATAAACTACATTTACTTAATTTTACCCTTTTTATAGGAAAACATGTTCAAGCCAATGCCTACCTGTTGAAGCCATAAAAAAGTCTTGATATGCTTAAACCTAAAAAACAGGATATCATTTACCTAAACACAAATAAATGTGCATGCACTTTGTATTGCAAACTTATTTCAATTCTGCTTGTCAAATCGTAAACACGAAACTGTGGCAAGCTTAAGTTACTCTCGAGAAGAACCTACATATAAGCACATAAGCTTATGGCTTGTCGGATGGTTCCAGTCGGGAATCAGTTTGTAAGCTGTAAGGTATCCGAAGAGCAAATCATTAACTTTATTAGTGTGCTGGAGTAATAATTGACTTAAGGCCCAAACGCAGAAAAGGCAAAAAACAGCGTTTTACTATGAAAAAAGGTACTTTTATTTTTTTAAACTTTTCAAAAACTGAGACATTTTATAACACCAGGTTTTCGAGATCTCACTGACAATTAATAAGATCATTGAATTTTGGTGAAACTCCACTTAATAATGCAAAATTTACCAAATTTTGACTTCACAATTTGATTTATCAATTACTTTTTATCAAAAATCGTATACTTAAAGAACTGGAATCAAGCATTTAATTAAAAAATGGGATTTTGGCTTAAGAAAAAACTATAACACTCATCGAATATAAATCAACAAATTTTTTTCCGTTTTAAGTAAATTTGTCAGACAATTGCTTCTCCTTCCTAAATGGGGTGGATTTTTTTTCATGTCTTGACCGTAAATATTCGCTCTAGCTTTCTTTCGAATTTTATAAAAAAACGCCCTTTATATGTCATCTTCGCGTTTTCGTAAGCCTTCATCTTTGTTTATTTACGGACACCAAAATGAAGAGCTTAGCCTACCACAAATTATTGAGTTGACCTGACATGTGATTCCTTCAGCCTTTTTACATTTTGTGCTCATAAAGGACTCAGTCGAATTCAAAAGTGTTTCATTCAATCGAAAGTTAGGAAAATTCAAGTTGCCTCATCTGTAATGTGATGTAATGTGAATGTTTGATGAAATACAATAATTTTTGGCAGTACAACTTTCGCCAAGACAGCTAGTAAAAGCATCAATCTGCTGGTGTCGAATGTTTATCCATTCTATGCTCATTTTACTCATAAATTGATAAGTTCTCGATTGAATTTAAAACTATTGTGGTACTATGGCTTCCCCATCCCCACTCCATCATATTCATCCAAATTAAGGCTTGGCTAGCTGATAAATAGAATAATTTACGTACCAAGCAACACGCTAAATGTACTCGTAAAATATCACTTCTATTAAAGCATACTTTAGAGGGTATATTTAGGAAGGACTTTTTACTAAGGATTCTAACATATTACTAGTCATTCTTACTTCGATTTTATTTGATTTGATATAAATTGATTTCTTAAGGTAAATGCTTCTCCATCATGGCTGGCTAAAACTGCTCGAGTTGTCGATTTTCGAAACTCTGAAATGCAATAAAAATGCCAATTCGTTTTGAATAAACTCTTATCTGAACTTAATCAAATCGTCCCAAAGTTTTTCTTTAACAGAATGTTAAATCTAGCTCTCTCTGAATTTATAATCTTAAATCAATAGAACTAATAAGTTTAATCAAAGGTAAAAGCTCTATGACTAGTAATGGAATGGAGTTCTTACTTTCGTGGCAGACTTTGTATTCTGAATGCTGTTTTTTATCCTTCATGATTGTAAGCACGCTATTTTCAGTTGGTTAGGCCGAGCTTGCAGGATTGGTGGATATTTAAACCGAAGGTTCTGTCTTCATATTTTTGTGAATCTACTGGTTAGGTTTAGACAAAATTTTTTACTGAAGATTTGTTGTCCAATCGCTCAATACAGCCGAGCTGTTGCAGTCGACAGTGCATAGAACTAATTCGCCTACCTTGAATGTGTCTTTCGAAGATCCTTAGAATCTGTTCTGCTGTCTGCTTATTGTACAAATTTCGGCTACACAAAAAAAAAAGCCAGTAGTGTCTGTGTGTCTCCAATAGTCGAACACATTCGTGGGCGACTAATTTTCCTCAGTGACGTACGATCTTGACCATTCATTTCAAGCACCCAGTCAGAGGAAGAATGATGTAGTACAAACTTTTCAAAACGTTTTTGCATAAATTGCTAAGGGACATGTTTTTACTAAAAAGCCACCCCGCAATTGAGTTTAAAATTTTAACTTTTCAAAATTTCTTCAAAAATAGTTTTCAAAATGTTTGAAAATTAAAATTGGTATAGAGTCAGCTATTGTTATACATTTTTGTCAACAAAATTATAAATTGTATAATTATGAAATGAAATAAGTTGCGCCCTTATTGTTGGGCCGACAAAACTTTACCTTAGTCTTTATTGTAAATATTTTAGACGATAAATAAAAATGTCTTAATCTAAAAAAAAATGATTTTGGTAACCATAGCGAGTGGGTATATCGGTAAGCTTCTATAATTGTTTCAGGGCTAAAACTTACTGTCCGATTCTTCGCATAACTTTTGGATGACACCTCATAGATGTGTGTAAACTAGTCTTAAATATCGATTCCTAAAGCGAACAAAAATTTCAAAATTAATCGCTTGATTGGTAATCCGAAGCCAAACTCTTCAAGCCGTTCCTGTCTTCCTGGTCTCATTTCAAATCACGAAACGTCCTGGACTGAATGCACAGCACTAGATTTCCGACACTCATAAGAGCACGACCGTTACCTACTTTTGGAATGCATTTCCTTAAATTTCCGCCCTCCGCACCGGGCTTCACTATCTGTACTTGCTTGCGAAACAAAAGATCCAAATGATGGGAAATGTTGGTTTAAATTTCAATATGATGGCAGTCGCTGCGTTGCTACATCTGTTCGAATCCTTGGCACCGGCAACAACTACGAACACTCCAGTGCAGAGATGAACATACCGAGTTTGTCGTTCATGTCAAAAAATTCGGGCACAGTAGGTGGTGATGTCATGTGAGCAGGACCAGCTTTGTCAAAATGTTGTACGAGTTGATATGTACCGACACATGGTCGACTGAACTCGAAACATGGATGTTCTTGCAGACTGCAGACCTGGTCGAGAGCAGATGTGTGTTTTAGAAATTTATTTGAGATGCCTTTCAATCACTGTACATACCTGAGTGGCAATATGTAATTAGTTTTATTTTTCACTCGATACACACAGGACACTGGTACTTCTACAGTTGCCGCAATGTTGACAGGACACAATGTACATCGGATCGGTGGACAATGGGGGAGTACACACTCGTATGACGCTGGTTTCCATGGTTTTTATATTGAGTACAGAGGGTCAACGAATTATAAACTGTTGCATGCAGGTTGCAATAAACTTCAGATCTGAAAGGTACTCATATGTCCTTTGAAAAAAAGATGCCGCAGTAAATTTCACAACGCCATCTGAGATTGGGAACATAATTGTACCAGCATAATTAGTGCCGCAGATGGACAGCGACTATATTATTGAAGGATCAAATGCAATAAATGTGCACAAGTGTGTTCGAGTGGTTCTTAATGTCTGCGAGCAGTCTTGATTGGTTTCCATTAAGAGTACAAAAGTCAGAGTCAGATTTGCTCAATGCTTTGAATCGTGACCGCTAAGTTGAATTTAAACGGCTCTTGACACAAACCCATAAGAAGCGCACTTAAATGGATTCTCCTTTTGATTTGGTGAAATCCTTTCAAATAAATTCGAATTCGATTTACGCCATCAGCGTGTTTCAGACGAAATGCGCGAAATGAGTTTAGCAATTGAAGTGGAATCTTTAAAAGTTTCGCAACTCAACTCAGGATGGCACTCTTCGTATTTCATAAACTTTGCGGGTGTACGTTTTTTGGTTTCGATAGCGGATTGTGTATACGAAGGAAAGTAGTCGTATCCCACAGAGTTTCTGTGTAAATTGCACAAATGAATGAAATTGAGAGCTTTTAAAAGAAGAAACTGGTATGTAAGGATTCTCTGTCGACGGAGTGCAGTTCGTTTGCCTTAATGCTATTAACTTTAAGTACTTAGTAAGTATGAATGAAGTACTATATGTTAGGAGATAAAAAAAATACATTGACACATTATCTTGGATTTCTTTTATGAAAAATTCAATGCAAAAAAATCATCACACGAAAGGTTCCTCACCACTCTTTATATTTTAGTTTTAGATATCTCATAGCATCGCACATTAGTATGAGTAAAACAATTGACAATTGACATGTGATGCGACATCTGCCCGTATATTTCTGAACCCTATCCGACATTAAATAAAATATTGAAATCGGTTTACATGCAATTCTAATAAGAAAAATGAAAATCTACATTTTTCAAACGATAATTAATGATTTGAAAGTATCACAATAAAAATATTTTTTGGTGCAGACTTATTTAAAAAATATGCGAATCTATAATCCCGACATTTTTTTTTTTTTGAAAATTTCATACGAAACACATATTTCAAAGTTTATCCAGAATAGAGACGGTATTTCGGTTATTTACCACTTTCGCCACGATGCACACTGTGTTGGATCCAGCTGCAATCACATAACAGAGAAAAGTGTTATTTTTGTATATCTTTGGCTTATGATTAAAAAGGTTACGGTGATTTTAGTGTTACAATTTTTTTTGTTATTATTCAACTATAATAAAAGTAAAAAAATTGGAAGTATTTTAAAAAAATAATCGTGAGAGGGTCAAAAAGTGGAAAACATTAAATATTTTCTTCTTTCAAGTAGAGTTAAAGTTAATTATTCCGCATAATTCTGCCACAATAATAATTTTAATAAATCTGTTCACTTTGAGGTAAATAAAAAACATCTTGCGCGTTTTTGCTACCGCCATACAATTTTTTTTCACTTTTCCAGTATGACTTTCGGTGTTGATGATGAATTTTTGAAGCATCATCAACACCGAAAAGACGTCGTATTTGCATTAATAATGGAAAGATGTGGTCTTGAAGACATATCAGATGAAGTTAAAGCTAGGCTTAAGGCAAATATAAATTTTGTTTGCTTTAAGCTTAGCGAAAAATGGGAAAAAAGTGGAAGGCATCGCAACCGTTTTTTGACAACAAATGCAGTTTGGCTTGATGAACCTTATGTTTTGCCTGAAAGCGTACAACCTCAAAATCTTAAGAAAGCTAAAAGAAAACCAAAAGACTTCAATGACTGTAGCGAAAATTAAAAAAAAGGATGGTTCAAAGTTTCTTAGATTCAACTAACCCACAAGAAATAGGTAAGGCTAAAGGCTAGTGAGATAGTTTTAAGAAAACTCTTCAGCCAAGGTTTTGAAAGATTTGTCAGAAGTTTCGTCCAGTATGGGTACGGAATTGAAAAAAAATTGTAAAAGATATAGTTCTGAGTATGTACCTTTAATGGGCTTTTCTGCTGGTGAATCATTATCAATAATGGTTGATACTAATATGTTGAAACATCAAAATGATGTTATTTGGCAAAAAGTCAACGAAAGATGCAAAGATATTTTTCCATCCTACATTTACGTTCAAAAAGCTAAAATGTTATCCAGCTGAGTTAAAAACTACTGCGGTGTATGCAAAAAGTTCACGGCAGTCATTAGTAAACCATACTATTGAAAGGCTGTGCTTGGCTCAAGAAGAGGTTTTGCTCGCTATAGACGAGTTGGAAACTGGCGAAAAACGTCTAAATATTTTTATTAAATGGGAAAGCGATGGGGCTCAGCAAAAGCAGTATACAGATGAAAGTTTGTTAATCAATTCAATTGTGCCTATTCAAATGTATTACAGTTCTTCAAGGGGAAAATTAATTGTTTGGCAAAATCCAGCTCCTTCATCTACAAGATACTGCCGTCCAATCAAATTTGTTTTTGCCAAGGAGTCCACTGATTTAATTTTTCAAGAAGTTAATTCAATCCAGTCCGTGTTTCCTGAAGAAATCAGACGGAGTATGGACAGGATCAGCTTCAGAATCTTTAGAACTCCTAATGAATACCCACTTCCCCGGATGTCGAGACAACATAGCTGAGGTCACCGACTCACTTTGTCCTCAACCGGGTTCTTGGGAAAATATAACATCCCTCATTACTTATGAAAAAATTTCATGGACCATTAAAAGCTTCGCTCCTTATAAATCCCCAGGCCTGGACGGCATACTACCCATTATGCTGCTAAAATTGCAAGATTTAGCAATTCCCTGGCTTCTGCCGATCTATAGAAGCTGTATCCTTAACAACCACGTCCCCGATTCGTGGCGGCAAGTTCGAGTAGTCTTCATCCCTAAGATGGGTAGACGAGGGCATGAAAACGCAAAAGATTGCAGGCCAATTAGTCTGACCTCATTCATTTTGAAGGTTCTCGAACGAATCCTGGACAACCACATACGGGTCTCAATAGTAGATACATCCCTATCCAAATCTCAACACGCATACCTGAAAGGGAGATCCACAGAATCGGCTCTCCATGAAGTAGTGCGAACAATTGAGAAATTGCTTAAACATAAAGAGTACACACTAGCTACCTTCTTAGACATAGAAGGAACTTTCAATAACGTTCATACGGAAGCGATACTTGAATCCTTAACCGAACTTGGAATCGAAAACTTTCTATGTCAATGGATTGTTACCATGCTAAGCACTCGGTGCATTCAAGCAACGCTAGGTAATAGTCTTATAATCAAATTCGCTAGCAGAGGTACACCACAGGGCGGTGTCATCTCTCCTATTCTCTGGCTTATTGTCATGAACAGCATTCTATCAAAACTAGACAGAGATGGGGTAAAGGTAGTAGGCTACGCGGATGACATGGTGATCTTGGTATCAGGAAGGTTTCCGGCTGTGATCAGTGAGATCATGGAGGGCGCATTGGGGAAAGTTTGTACCTGGGCTTCGAAATGCGGCCTTGGTATCAACTCAAGCAAAACAGAACTGATGCTCTTCACCACTAAAACCAAGATACCCAGTTTCCCACTCCCCCGTCTGAATGAACAACCGCTTTCTCTGTCTACCAGCACCAAGTTCCTAGGCGTTACCTTAGACCCTAAACTCAGCTGGAGGCTAAACTTTGATCAGCGGGTTAAAAAGGCGTGCATAGCTTTTTACGCCTGCAGTAGAACCTTTGGTAAAAAATGGGGTCTCCAATCAAAGCTGATCCTATGGATGTATACGGCGGTGGTTCGCCCGATACTAACATACGGATCACTAGTATGGTGGCCGGCTCTCATGAAGAAATTCAATGTCATCAAACTAAACAAGGTACAGAGAACTGCATGCATAGGCACCACAGGCGCTCTACGATCGACTCCGTCGGATGCTCTGACGGTAATGCTGCATCTCCTACCTTTGGACCTACACATTAAAAACACCACTGCTCACAGCGCCATAAGGCTCAGAGAGTCTGGATGCTGGACGTCAAAACCCTATGATCATAGCGGTATACTCGATCTTATACCAAGAGATCTGGTATCTTCACCTACGGACTATACGGTCCCTAGAATTTATACATCAAATAACTTTGACACTCTAATCCCAGAAAGAGCGGAATGGAATAGTGGTCAGATATGTAAGGACTTTAACTGGACAATCTACACTTACGGCTCTAAGATGGGCGGCGGAGTCGGTGCGGGTGTATTCTCAGAATCTCTGAACATCTGTAAAGCCTATAGACTGCCCGACAATTCCAGTGTTTTCCCAGCCGAACTATTTGCAATCCGGGAAGCATGTCGTCAAATCAAATTACATCCAAACATCCTGCCAAGCCAGAAGGTTGCCATATGCATTGATAGTCAAGCAGCCATCAAAGCTATTGCCTCCTTTACTTCACATTCAAAATTAGTACTGGAATGCCGAGCTGAAATAGCGTCGTTAGAAGGTAAGCTCATTTCCCTTATATGGGTTCCCGGCCACAGTGCCATCCCAGGCAATGAGAAGGCCGATGAACTTGCTAGAAAGGGATCTGCCCTTCAGCGCTCGCTTGCAGGTGAGGTTTTCATCTCACTACAAGCAGTTAAGACTAATATATCCTCATACTTCCTTGAAGTAGCAAATCTAAGATGGGTCAGACTTACGAACTGTGCAACATCAAGGAAAATATGGCCGGAATACAAACAATCAAAAACAAAAGATCTCCTTCGTCGAGCCCGTCATGATATTGCGAGATTAGTGGCGGTCTGCACAGGACACTGGCCGATTGGAGATCATGCCATTAAGCTAGGTATCCCACACAACGCACATTGTCGCAGCTGCAAAAACACAGCTGAGAGGGAGACCCTAACACACTTCTTTTGCGATTGTCCGGCTCTTGCTAGAACGGGCGCTTGGTAGACCCTTCTTCAACTCAATTAATGAGATTTCTGCTAAGGATATTAAGGAACTAATGTCCTTCTTAAATACCTCGGGCTGGATTTAGAGATATCTCAAATACACCAAAATAACATCATAATTAAGGTAACAGAGCTGTGGTATTAAACCGGCACTTAGTGCTAATTAGGTTCTCACTCAACCACCACCATTACCTAACTACCCTAATTCAATCCAGCAAGAAATTAGAGATTTGTCTCCAATTCTAGTCCGGAATGGCCAACAGCAGTTTCTTGTCGACTCTACTTTTATGCTAACTATGATAGACGGTAAAATATGCACTGCACTTTCATCTGTGACTTCGTTTTCTTAAACGTGTTTTATATGTGTAGCAAAACCAAGTGAATTAAACAAACTTTCTGTGATCTTGAACAAAACAATCGATGAAAGATCTCTAACATTTGGAATGTCTCCGCTACATTCATGGATCCGTTTTATGGAGTGCACATTACACATAGCGTGTAAGCTACCTACTAAGACATGGGAAGCTCGAGGACCGCAAAATAAAGCAAAAGTGGCTGAAGAAAAAAAAATATTCAACAGAGATTTAAAAATGAGATAGGGTTGCTTGTAGACATGTCAACGCAATAAGCAGGTAATACGGTTCTTTCGACCAGCTGAAATCAGCTCAGAAATCACATTATTTTAGAAGCTGAGGAGGAAACACAAGAAAGATTCGACGAAAAATACTCCAAAAAAAAAGAATACTTCAGTTTAATTTTCTTTGAACAATATACCATATATTTTTTCTTTAGTAGACGTCCACCCAGTGCTGCGACCAAAAACTGAGAGATCGAGACGATCGACCACAATCCACCAAGAACCAAAGTCATCCCCGAAGCTCAATGCATCCACACACTTGCACTTAGTCCGTGTGCATTAGATTTGGCTGTGTGCGGATGGTGCGAGTTTGTCGCGCAAGGATTGGTGGTTGGCGAAGATCGTTCGATGTTAGTACAACTATGCGTGGGTGGCGCGATGTGCATGTACAGTGGGTCACAGATTTTTACATGATTTTAACAGTGATTAACAAATTTAACGAAATGAAAATTAATTTTAACAAACAAATGAATATAGAAAATTACAAACGCGATTAACAGATTTAACAAAATGAATAGTAATTTTAACAGACAAATGGAATAATTTACATATTAAACAAAGAGTAATAGCAACGAGTGAACGATTATTAAACAGAAGCTTTAGGAAGGAAGAACAAGAAATTTAAATTTAAATGAATACCCTTGGCCCGTTAGCATCCATAAAATCCTTTATCATGGAAAAGATATTGCAAGGTCTTGCATTCTTTCCATAGGGCAGCTCTCAGAAGAAGTTCAAGGAGTTAGAAATAAGGACACGAGAATATTTAGAGAGTTATTCACTAGAAAAACGTGTAGAATAGACTCAAATACAGATCTTTTTAATCGTCTCTTAGTTTCATCTGATCCATATATTGCAAGTTTACGTCACAATACTGTTCGAGTTCGAGGTGTAATAACAAAAGAAGTTCTTTCACTACTAACTGTTGATGCTATTGAGCAAGAAGAATCTTTTTACGACGGGTATGAAATTGAAGGACTTAATGTATATTTCTGTATTATTATCTGTGTAATTAATGTTATAAAGTTAAAACAAGTAAATTAAAACAATTCTTATCAAATATTTAATGGAGTCTGGAGGCCAAGTACTCAGTGTAAGTGCGAGTCAACTGGGTTATAACTAAATAAGATTTAAGTTAGTTTTATTTTCGTAGGATTCGCTTTCTAATTTATTATTTTTCTTTAAAATAAAGGAAACCCTGATAAATTTGAATCATCACGGGTTTTAGTATTGTCCAATGAGACCTATCATTGGACAATACAAAAACCTGTGATGATTCAAGTATCTGAGCTTTCTCGCGAAAGCTAATTTTTGGCGATTATTATCCAATCAAATTATCATCATACCAAGTGCAAGTCATAACCATTTCCATCCAATTCTAATATCAATTGATATTGACATCGGTAAAATCATCCGAAGCTTGCAACAAACGATTCGTCTTCACCTATTTTTTTTTATTTAGCTCTGAAATATTTTCATAGATCAGATTTCCTATGTTCGGTTTGAATATTTAGGCATCGATATGATATGATGACATAAAGATGGGAAAATCCGCATCCAGTCAATGAAAAAGTCGCACCCCTTCCAGCAAGTTAAGAGTCCGTCTTCCTTCTTACTAGCAAAAAAAAACAGAAGATTTTTTGTGCTTGAAAACCTGCTGCGATTCCGAGAAAATTTGTTCAGTACTTAGGTCCTTTGAAAGTAGAAAATAAGCTCAAAAGTTACTAAGACACCTTAGTGGACGAAAGGACTGCACGAAATAAAGAAATCTTCAAATCCCTTTTATTGCAATACGTCAATAAAAATCGAAGTCAGTTTAATAACGTGTATCGTATATAAGGGAATCGCAGTGACATAAAATTCAGCACTTTATGCCCTTAAGGATGTGCCTGACGACGAGGGGAATAATCAGATGTATGACGTCTAAATAATTTGCCACTGTTAAAGCAGTTGTTAATGGAACAAAAAAAAAATCCTGGACGTGGCTTCAGCTATTCAAAAGTAGAACTAACAAGCAACAGGCTGTACCATTGTTATTCGTCTGCACCTTACTTTTGAACTATTTCTTTCCATACAAATATTTTCACTCTAAAGTAGTGTCACTATGTCTATAAACTTTATACTATAGACTTTCTGTCACTTCCTTTGATGACCATGCCTACCTATATGAGTGCAAAAATAATATTTCTAAGGGAATGAGAAATACCAAAGTCCACACCGATGACACAAGCCGAAGCAAAACCATCAACAGCATCTTTTAACCCACAAAAAAGTTGAAACATTGACACCTCCGTACAAATATTGATCGAAATGGCGGGCAAGTTTCTTAACTCAAAATCATACAAATCATCACAAAATCAGATCGGAGATTCAATTTTTTCAGTGCGGATAATACGAATTGGAAAAAGTTTCTTCATTGGTGTAGTGACATTAGTGCGACACCTGTTCCACTAAATTGAGGTCTCACCCACCGACCCACTTCGCATGCCATATAAAGATATCTCGAGGTATTTCTTTTTTACTTTTTGTTATCTACATCTGTCTTCCTAAGCGGAGTGGGAGAGCCTTGTTTCCCATTCCAGGAAGCCGAACGATGAATACCCTGTAAGCTGGAACATTCGTAGATTGCAGAAGTTCCTTTTCTCTTGCAAGAGTGTAGGTGAACTTTTCATTTTCAATCTAAACAGTTGTCAAGTGAGTCGAGGGTTTGTCACTTTATTTTGGTCGGTAAAAACGAGCGTCACATCCAAACGCACTTTAGCTACAAGGTTTTCATTTTGTTGCTTTCGTTCTTGTTGTTGTTTATAAATACTTTTGTGTGTGTGTTTTTGTTTTTGTAATCAAAATGTCATTGTCAAGACTTTTTTTAAGGTTTGTTTTAAAATGTAGCGTCATTAAAGCCATATTGTCAGGTCTTTTCTTCTGTTTAATATGTTTTTAAGATTTTGACAAAAACCGAATAATGACTGTTATATTTATTTATTAATTTTTTTGGTTTTGAGTTAAGAAAGTTTTTTTAAGGAATTATGCTTGCTTTCATGAAAGGGGGAACGGGAATTCTATGGGTAAGATGTCTCGTCATTTTTTGTGCACCGCAGGAAGTTTATGTGTTCTTAGATAAATTTAAATAAAAGTCTATTTACCATCCGGAAGGTAAATTCACAGACAAATATTATTATAATTATTATTATTATTATTATTATTGTTATTATTATTATTATTATTATTATTATTATTATTATTATTATTATTATTATAATTATTATTATCTAGTTTTCTGTGGTAAAACAATTGGCACTTATCAATTGTTTTACCACAGAAAACTATTGATACTATTGGTACATTCAAAAACGTCAATTACAAAAAAGAAATGCTAAGCGCGACTGCTCTTTTGGGAACTATCGCCGAGCTTATCCATTTCTGTAGTAGTTGTAGTTGGTATCGTGTACACAACATCATTGTAACGATACTTTCCTTGCTTCCTGTAACGCAAAAATCGTCATTTATTTTCGTCTTGTCGATCTCGTTTCGACGATAGCTATTTCAGTATCGTTTTTCGGCAAAAGCCCACAGAGAGTAATTTTAGAAATAATAAATAAATATAACGCTGTGTCGTTTTGAAATGAGAGTTGAAAATAATCAATTTCATCACGGACAAAGCCATGTTCTACTCGATCCCAGATTATATAAAGGCAACATACTGCTTTTGGCGTCACTTTGAGGTATACATTTCTAACCGTGATCAATGGTCGAGCAACATACTTGCTCCCGACCCGAGAAACTTAATCTGGTATACCGATGGCTCAAAATTGGCAAATGGAGTAGATGCCGGTGTCTATGGACCCAACACTTAAATCTCCATACCCATGGGAAAACATGCAAGTGTTTTCCAGGCTGAACTAGAAGCCATTGAATCTTGTGCCACAACAAACCTTGCAAAAGGCCATAAAGGGGCCAGAATTCTAATATTTTCAGACAGCCGAGCAGCGCTCAATGCACTGTCATCCAGTCTAATGGAATCAAATTGTGTCAAAAGCTGCTACGACGCCTTACAATCCCTGGCCCGACGTAACAAAGTTAGGTTAGGTTGGGTTCCAAGTCATCATGGAATCGCAGGCAATGAAATTGCGGACGAACTAGCCAGGCCCTGTTCGAAAACCGCGTTCACTGGTCCAGAACCATTCTGTGGCGTAAGCTGGACTATGGCCATAGGTCTGACCAATGAGTGGGAAAACAAGCTACGAATTGCCCACTGGAGAAATCTTGCTGGACTCTGACAATCTAAACTACTAATAAATCCTTTCTCTGACAGAGAAATCCTTAGACTCGGCAAGGAGAATATTTGAAACCTCGTGAGCTTCCTCTCAGGCCACTGCTGCTTGAAATTAAATCTAACAAAACTAGGACTCAGTACAACCACCGAATGCCGACTCTGTTTTGAAGACGACGAAACGGCTGTACACATTCTTTGTGAATGTCCAGCTTTAATTTGGTAAAAATACGTATCTTTTTCAAAGAGATATGCTCCCCATTGGATATTAGACAGTCCAATGCTAAAGACTTGCTGACTTTCATCAGAAGGGTGGAATGTCTGTTAGCCTAAACAAACTCCCCAAGATACAAAAGGTGTACTCTTTCAGACCGCAGTGTCCGACAATTGGGCAGGGGCTGATATAAAAAAAGCACAAAAAAAAGTAAAATGTATGTTCTCCGGAATTTCAGACTAGCCGCTACTCTTTAAGTTTTTGAGTGATGATTACAGCTCACAAATTCAAAACAAGAGAATACCATCCAAATTGTTTTTGCGAACATCAAGGACGGAGTGCTCGGCAGCTGTCAAATCGTCGGTATGAGTTAACGATAGACGACACGATAGTGATGTGGTTAAATGAAGCAAACGACCGACGATAGCGTTCGATGTTATCGTCTAGACTCTGGACGACGATCGTCTTAAACGTTACGTGATGAGTGATAAGAACCCTTTAGGGGTTTGTTAATCAATCGCGAGTGGTGGGGCTGTGAGCCGAAAACCTAGAGCCACGGAGAACCACCTGTTCCCATATATTTCAAGGCAAAACTTAACTATGTTTACAATAACTAACTGACCATCTGTAAGAGCTCCAAGCTAAACCTACTAAATTTAAAATAATGTCTTTCGAATAATTCATAGTTTTTTATATTTAAATGAAAATAACCTTTTAAAAATTAGGAAAATATTAATTGCTTGAAACAAAAAACTTAATGCACCGACTTTTAAATTTTTTACGCTAAACGTAAAGTCTAAACTAAAAACTAATATAAAACCTAAAAACTTAACCTAACTTAAATAACAATAAAATATATATAAAATATATAAGCCGGCCAAGGCTGACAGAACATGCTTTTATTGCCATAAGGGCACCAATTAAAAGTAAAAGACAACATAATTCTACTCTTCGTCCAACGACCAAAAGTATCGATATTCCCTTACGACATCACCTCTGTCTCGGTCTGATACCGACCTGCTAAGCCTGAGAGTCTCTGGTGAGCTAATTGCCACGTCTTGGTCGTAGTTGACCCGCCCGTCTTCTTCTTTTTCACCAACGTTAAAGATTAACGGTACCGCTAATCTATCCTTGACCAGACCTTTTCTATCGATATAGAGAAACGCTTCAGAGGGAATACGGCCGTTTAGGCGGACTGTCTCATGGTGTTTATCATTGGGGTAAAAAGCCCCGGAGATCAAGTTATTGGTCGAAGCTATTGCTCTTGCAATGTGACTTCGAATAAGTTTTATCAGAAAGTTATTCACTCTGATCAGGTGGGCCCCATTGTACGGGACCTCATAACTATAGAAATTTTTTTACTCAGACTCTGGAGCACTACATAAGAAGAGACAAGCTCTAAGACGTCGTCTCTCGAAAATCCGAATCTTTTTCATTAAGTTTGTTCTATGTTGACCTGAACGGGATATCCTTAGGCAAGGGCAGGCCGAATGAGGCCCGTGTAGCAGATCACTCGCCACCCCAGGTTTCATTAATTTTTCTTAACACTGCGACCTTTCTTCACCGAATGCCAAATATTCATAAAGTAATTTCGCTTGATCAAATTGCTAGAATCTAAAAAAAAAAGTGGAAAACAGTGTTTTACATTGGGTAAAAAAAAGGCATAGTTGATATAAATGTCGAACTGTTGCTTATTTTATCGGCATTGCTTCCCGTGAAGTTAATATATATTTTTCTCGAAACTATTAGCGAATTTCTTACTCAAATGAATTGTGGTGTACACATATTTTCAGATTTGGGTTGATAGTTTATTTCCCGGAAGCATAATGTGTTCGATCAATTTCCCTAAGTACATTATTCGAGGCTGCCGAGTGGAATGCATCCCTGATCCTTCCACATCCTGAACATTTTGAATTATTGAGTTGATTGATTCAAGCTAAATGTGTTCTAATAATGATGAAGGTTAATAGATTGTGTGCATTTAATGTAATCCTTTACGTGACAAAAAACATGTCAACCACTTGATTCCATTATTATTTATCAAAATCAAATGTACTCCGTAAGTGCGGTTTTAATTGAATGAATACAAGATTATGAATGCATACGAAATCCTTATTTTTTACATTTAATTTATTTTTTAAAGCATAACCCGTGGAGAAAAAGTTTATGCATGTTGAGGGAACACATCAAGCTCAATGCAGAAAATGTCCTTCATTTCTTCAATTTTTATATTACCAGCTACTCGGATGCGCTTATTGTTGGCCAGATTTAATGAACTCATAAAGATTCACCACTCTTTTTTGTAGCCCTATAACTCTTACCCACCGGCCAACGAGCCTTACCCTTTTACTAAACCGTTTTAAATTATTCAAGACCCAGTCGACACAATTTACGACAAATACAAATTATTGCCCCCAATGTAAACAAATATTCATTCGTTTTTTCCTCCTGAACTAGTCAAATGACTCCCAGCATACAGGTTTACATCCCCAATTCAGTGAGCCGTGGTAACCTTTTGGACCGCATTTGCTTACATGAATAAAAGGACATTTTTTGGATTCCCAACCTTAATTACTCTCCAGGCAGTAACACTTCCGCAAGCTTCACTTACAACAACACACGGGCCATGTAATTAAAAATACATTTTAATCTCCGGCAAAATAGTATAATTCTGATAAATTTATTACAGGCTGGTGTGTCAAAAATTTAAGAGTTGTCGGGCCGCCACGCCGTACCTCGTGACAAAAAGCTCGTCCTCTTTATCGCTCACATGAACCTGCTTTTGCGTCAAGCCGTTATGTGATAATTACAATACATCAAAGATTTATGAGCGATTTTCACATAGTTTACTAACAATAATCTCCGGGTGTGGCATTAAAATATATTGCCTTGAAAGTTATGCTCGCAGATAAGTACACAAGACCGAGGGTGGTTGGAAAAGTTTTCAAATTTCTTTAAGGTTATAAAATAAATTTGGATTACCATAAAAAGACACTATTGGACGGGTTAAGGTCGCTTCTGCACAATGGTCACTTATTTAACCCGAAAGGGATATTCCATTCCTGACTCTACGAATACCTTTATTAGAGTTGTGGACCGACGAGCAGGAATGAAAAATGACGGAAAATTATAACGATTTGGAGATATTTTTGTTTAGTTTCTGGGGTTAAAATTGTATGTAGTTTCAAATAAGTGTAAATACTTTTATTGAAGAAACATCGATTTAACAAAACAATTGCCAAGGAAAATATAATTTCAATTTTTCAACCAAATCAATTTCTCTTGAAAAAAACAAAACCTTTAACCATCTACTTTATCATATCATACACGCTTTGTTTTAAAGTGGTTTTCGATATATGTATAGATATTCATATATACACTGACTACCATTTATTATTATCATTTACTTAATCAAAACTTAAAGTTAATTGCGTCATGGATATTATGGATTAGCAGTGCCCTGCGACTTCGTCTGCGTAGTTTTCGTGTGCGTTGAAAAATTTAGAACTCAAAAAGATCCAATCGCTATCCTTTAACACAAAAGCGTACTATGTTGTGTAAATGGGCATTTTAACCCTCATAAAATTTCCGTAACGATAAGCTAAATTAATTTGAAAATAATTTATCATTACCTCCTTTAATTTCCCTGACAGATTGAAATTAATTTAAAACATTTTTCTTCATGTTCGTCTTTTTCAATATACGTCATTTCATCGCGGACTATTTTAAAGGCTCTATTGAGCATTCTAATTTTTTTGCAACTAATTTTTTCACCGTTTTTTCGTCAAATTTAGTAGCTCATTCGGTCGCTCTTTTATTTAAGCGGGGTTATATAGTATATAGCTCGTGTCCTCTTCCTGAAAGCCGGTTCTAAGTATTGGTTAAAAGATGTCTTAAATCGAATGAGTAGCTTTGAAAATAGGGTCTTAAATATAAACAAATGTTTACTCTTTACGAAACTGTGGAAGATAATTAATTTCTTTACAGAAGTTTATTTAAAATTTTCTACAGAAAGCAATTAACGTGCAGGCAATGATCGCAAAAAACGCATTCGATTGACCGTATTTACTTCGACTTGCAACATAATTGACTGCCACTTTTCGAATCCAAGTCAGACTTTCACCAATTTGGCCGACAACCGACGCATTCTATTGACCAAATTCTAAACAGTTTTCAGACCTTTGTGTCTCAAGTTTATCGCAGCGCAGCTCGGTTGGGCGAGGTGCAATGTTTATTCGGGCCACCAAAAATCAACACTTTCAATTATGATTGTTTCATCTTTCCACGATCAAGCCGATTCACTGTTTTGAATTTGTACAAACTTTTCCCTACTGCTTCCTAAAACAGTTCGTTCGTTTTACCTACAGATTGATATGAAAGCAAAAGAACCCGCTCACCCATCTTATACCAAAATACCAGATGACACGTAGGTAATTATGATAGAATGTAGACATGACAATTGAACTGAAAAATAGAAACATCAACTTAAACTAATAAGAAAAAAAAATTAATGTGAGGAATTTCGCAGGAGAGAGAAAGAACATAAGAGAATAATGAGAGTTTTTACATTGCGAACCTGAAGCTTTATAGAAAGTGACAAGGTCTACGACATAAGCATAGACTTAATGAAGACCAAGTGCCAAATAACCTTGTGCATACATATTATCCTGGGATCAATTTTGTCATGGCACAGATCACTTGTGCTGCGTCTGGAGTTTATATAAATGTAGGTTCCATACAATGCCTCTCTATGATCAATTTTGTTTGTAAACATATCCATCATTAGCCGTCATCCAGGCACTCGTGTTAATTTCTTCATGCACCAATTTATGCAATCCGTGGTCAGCTGGATTCTGTTTTTGATTAACTTGAATTTAAACAGTCTAGTTTTCCAGTACTCTTCGACAAACACGTATGATGATTGCTAAATGATGTACATTCTCTGCTGACAGTCCGGTTGGACGTGCCAGTTTTCATGAAATAAAATAAACAGCCAAATGCGAGTCGGACTCTCGCACCGTAGGTTTAAAATTAGTTCGTCTATCACGGGAATCGAGGGAATCGAAAAAGGTTTTCCCGCTTTTAGTTCCACGCGTTTTGTTTATTACGCATTTGTCGAACAAAATTGAACTTAAAATCAAAAATTACCACGGACACGAAAAACGGAACACACTTGAAAAACTTATATCTGAGCAACCAAAGAAGCCATTCTTTAGACGTAGTTACGAAAGCTATTATTTCTTCTCAAAACAAACCCTTAATGAATTTTCTATCTTCAGTATTAACAGAGAATTTTTCGTTAACATGGCTCAAAGTATACCAAAGTAAGCATTTCCTTAAAACATCGATAAGTAATATCAACTTTGGAGAAAGACCCTTGCCGTAGAAAAATTTTTTTGCTAGAATAAACCCAAGAATTAGCCCATAAATTTTCCTTGACTAATTTCGGGACACCCTGCATATCAACATACGCGGCATGATCTGCCATAACTTTTGACTGTCGATTTAGAAGCTTTTTTTGTTATTAATTCCATCTAGATACCTCCATGCGTTCCTGACAGACGAAAAACGAAGTGAGCCTATTCTGTTGATGTTTAATAATTAAGACTTTGCTGCATTGTTGTTTATGCATCGTCATCGGCTTGACAAAATTCTAGTTCACATCCTCTCCATATTGCGCTATCCAAAACAAATGTAAGGTTATATTAAAATACCAGGTATATGCAATAAATTTGAAGTTGTTTTTCGGCGATGAACCAGTAGCTCAGATTTCTTCAAATATACACAAAGATATATACTGTAACTCAGAGGGCAGGCCAACCTTATAGGATGGCCAAGATTAAAGTCGCAAAATGTAATTAGATTAATGAATTCAAAACTAAACGAAGCTCATGAACTAATTTGCCGTAAACATACCAATTACGAATGAAGGAAAAGTCATCTAAGTAAAAACAAAACTACCCGAGCAGTGCCAAATAATTAGATGTAATCTTATCTTAGCAACATAAATATAAAACAAGGAGAAAGGGAGTGAGTAATGGGAAATGTAGACTAAATGAATAACATTAAGGAAATAATGGTAAGTAAGACTTTAACGCAATGCGCTTCTTTATGTCGCGTCTTGTCTTTGTTTTTAAATTTTAAATCATCGTCGAGGTCTAAAACAGATTTTCTTGTGAATTGAAACAAATGAGTAAATTTTATAAAATAAACTTGACAAAAGTAGTGCAATTAAGTCTTTTTGCTTCGACCCGTTTAGCGAGTACAATGAGTTGAGAAGAAGATATTTACTCGTGCAATTGAATAAAAAATATACCGGCTGCAGGGATAAAGTTTTTGACATTCATTCTAAATGCTTGTCTAAAAATGCAGTACTTTCCTAAGGCCTGAAAGACCGCTATGATAGCACCGATTTTGAAAGCTGGCAAGCCTCCCATGGATCCATATAGCTAAAGACCCATTAGCTAATTGAGCACTATTAGCTAAATCTACGAAAAAATTTCTAAAATATTGAAAATAGTCGAAGACCGCAACACATTTTTCCAGTTGAACAATTTTTTTTTCGACGGTATCACAGCACAGAATATCAAGTGCTTAGAATATGCGAGCACATCAGACTGAACAAAATCTACAACAATTTTAAAGTTGACGTTCCACAGCTACCCGAGTGTGAAATCGCCGTATATGCAGAATGTTCGCAATGCGGTTGAAATACTTTTGAAATATTATAACAAATGGAAAATTAAGGTTTATGTGGAAAAGGTGCATGCAATTTTTTCCACACAAAAGAGAAAGCAAATACTTTGGAATGCATCTCGATAGTAGGCTTACATTTAGCGAGCATATTACAAAATCGCAATTTCTGTGCTATACCAATTCATAAAAAAGGAACTCAATACTGTCCAAAGAAAAGAAAATAATCATATTTAAATTCATATTTGAAGCACTATCGCCTTATGGATGTCAAGTATGGGGAGGGCGTGCAAAATCTAACAACGGGAGATTACAGGTAACATATGATCAAGCTAAACCTTCCCTTGCATCATCATTATCAGGAAATACTGAATGCAACTCCGCTAGAATCCAAAAACTTAAAGATAAATTCATGAACCGCTGTGCTTTCGCCGATAATATTTTATTTAATAAGTTATCCGTATTATATCATTTGTTAGAAATATATTTATTAAAATGATCTGATTATTGTTATTTATATACTTATCAATTTATTTATTTATTTATTTACTTAACTTTGTATTAAATTATTTATTTACTTATTTATTTATTCATCTAGTTACTTGTTTTTTGTGCTCCTTTTTGAGTGTTCACTTATTTATTAGTTGATTTATTTGATCATCTTAATTTGTCATATGCTTGATTTATCTGTTTATATAGACGTATTTAAGCTCTCGCACATACACATATTAATACATCTTTTCAAAATTGTTATGATCCTTTATTAATTTATTTTCTCTCTCCTTTTTTTATGCATTAAATTGAAGGTTTTTGTTGTACATTTCCTTCAGAACAACTTTTTTCTTATTCGACTAATAAGATTGTATACGAACTACGATTAATTGTTTTTTAGTAGAGAGATAAAGAAACTAAAAAATCTTACCTCTGTATGCAAAATGTGCGTTACCATGCCAATTTATATATTTTTACCGAATAAAATGACGAACTAACCAACTATTTGATGTGGATATTGTCGAAAATGCTTGATGAAAATCCGACAATGCTCGAATTTGCAACAAATGACTGTCATTATGTTCGAAACAATAGAAAAGACCGACATTCTGGTTCAATAATACAGCGATCACGAGTGTTAGGAGGCATGCTCCAACATATTAATAGCAACGTAGGTACCCATGATCGTAGAGAATGAAAGCAGGTATCCTCCTCGGGTCAGAATAGTATTACCACAGAATTTGCCTTGGCCAGCTAAAAATTTTTAAGTTTAATTTGTTATTGGTTGATTTGTTTGTTGCAAGAGGTAATTTAGTTTGATTTGACGGCTTGAGAATCACACCGATTAGACATTTGTTTTTTAATTCATCTCAATTTTTGATGTTAAAGCATTTTATCCTTAATCACAAGCCTTATTGATCAACGCTTGTATCAAACGTTCGTCTTATAGACTACCTCCACAAAAAATATATCTTTTGTTTCATTGAATAAAATAATTATTTATTGGTATTTTTTTAAAACAATCATAATGATTTTAAACTTATTTTTTATTCAAATAACATTTCGATTGAGATCACACTGTTTCTTAATTCATAGTCCATTTTATGAAGTTAATAATTGTATCAGACATTTATTGTAGAAATGTGTGAATTCAAATTCATGCTAGAAATTCATCTCCAACGGAGAGCAAATTCGTCCGGAATTCTTTGTTGATATACCCTAATGCATATCACATCTGTGTACGCGTATTACTATCGCAACTAAAGATATTGATAACATTGTATTTTCTTGAAAATAAATAATTTAAGATAGGTATATTATGTGATTATTGCGCGTGTTGAAGCTATTGCTTTAAAGGAGTGATTGGAAAAATAAGAAAACAAATGTAAAAATTGAATACCCTTGTTTGACTTGAACACACATCAAAATCACATAAAAGCATTTTCATATGATATATTTTTTAAAAATTATATGATGATTAATTTTTCGCATTGAGAAAATCTCGCTACGAAATCGAAACACGAACATAACATATGTACATGGATCTGACACTTCGTTTGGTGGGGTAGAAAACTATGTTCAGTTCGCACTTACACAACTACTCTTGACTTCATTGCACATATTATGAACGAATGAGCGTTAGAAATGACCCATTTTTCTAATTGGAATTCGATCTTTTACTTTGTGTTGGATGGACGGAATCATTGCATACTTTGAAAAGTTGTTAAGTTGCTCCTTGCGGGATCATTGCCTAATTTTAGGTGTTAATCGTGAACCCCATTTATATTAAATGATATATAATGTTTATTATCGTTGTAGGGGCAATAGCAGTACACCTTCTGTGCAAATTGCAAGTGTCTCCCTTAACAGTTCAGGAGATTCAGCTCTGTGACAGACGGATGGACGGACAGTGGATACTTAGTAATGGGAACCCTGGACCCTTTGGGTATTGAGCCCTTAAAAAAATTTACACTTAAAATCAAATAATAAATTTAAGTGGTATTTTTCATATATGTATGACTGTATGTAATGTATATAGTGAAGGTACATTCTAGGTTCAGAATAATCCCTCTCTTATTAATTCGTTTTTATATTATATGCGTTAGTAGAAAGGTTAGTTCCAGAGACGCATATAAATTGAGATATTTTCAATATGTAAAATATCTTCGAAATTTAAAGATTGAGACACTTATATTGCTGTATAGTTAACCAATGTAACGGATAGCATACATCAGTGGCTTGTGTTGATGATCTGTCAATGGTTCTGCTGTAAAGGCATAATAATAATAATATTCCAAAAAAATGCAAAAAAAAAAACGCACATTGCTGGCATATCAAATAAAACTGAATAAAATACAGCGAATTGAGCAAATGCAAATTACTCGGTATCAAATTCTTCATCTCCTACCATCTGACTTCAAACCACTTCATAATCTTTGAAATTTTCTCCTAATCCTTCTGGTGAAAATGCATGCACAAAAGTACTTTCAAGCTTAAGACAAAGCTTTTGCTACATCGAACTTAAATTATGAAAGTATCTATTTCTTTTTTTTTTAATAACGATGCGAAAGGAACAATCTTTTTAAACCAATGTTATTGTAAAGGTAATATTAAATAAACATTTCAATCAAGAAGTTAACTAAATCAAGCAAAAATAAACACGGAGGTTGACATGTTTGAGGTTGCGGCATGAAAACGATTTTTCATTTAAAAAAATATGAAACATTAAAAGGTCACAGAAAAGGTAAGATGAGGTTTTTACTTTTACGCCATCATTTAAGGAATGGACAACTTAACTAATAGTCAACTCTAGCCCCGTCATCAATTGCCTAATGAGTAGGTGGTGAATTTGTTATGTTAGATAAACAGAACGAAATTGTAATTACTTCGGAGTGAATGGGTTTCTCTGAAAGCAAAAACGTTCTTAATGAATGTTAATATAATGTCAGGCATTGCTTAGTCTATGACCTATTCAGAGAGTAATTGCCATGATGTCTACAAAGCCCACGACTTCAAAAAAGGTCATACATCCTTACATTGAAATATAAGGGGGCGAATAATAACACAAGAAAATTGAAAAAGAACATTTAGTCGTGGTGAAATGTTAATAAAATACAAAGAAACAAGTTCGGTTTGCGGGTATTGCGAAGAACGACAAGGAAATATCACAATGAAAAAATAAAGCACACACAAAATCACACTTTAAGAGCCCAAATAAATATTACGAACTACAATATTGAACTGTTTTGCAGAGCTTTAGCAAGGGAAAACAAAAAACATCGTTTTTATTTTCGACCACGGAATAAATTTTCACAGTTTCGCGGAGGAATTCATAGAAGCCAAAAATAAACACACTTGTTGAGACAGTCGTCCATTGAAAATTGTACGAAAATAAAAAAAATGGAGTTTCTGAAAGGTGTATACATCTGTCATGCACTCACATGAAATTAAAGCCTAGTTTCATGGCAATTCAAATCAAATTAAATTTAGTTGGGCTATATTGTATCTAATGAGGTTTACTTTTACATAATGTGATGTGCTCTACCTTAGTGTTAACCTCAACCTTCAGGACGAACAACAACATTAATATGCATAGAGAAATTCATTTCTCAAATTAACGCTCTTTTTTTTTATTAAACTCCCACTTAAACTTCTTTGTCTTCGTTTCTTTCATTAGTTTCAATATATTTCATTTTCCTCTCAACTTGGTATTTCTGTTTACTTCTCAATTAGTTATGATCAAAAATCATTTTGTTTTTATTGAATGCACGTGAAGCATGTCGTGTGTTGTTTGAAGCTAAGTTCAATTTCATAATCATGTAGTATAGTTCCATTGTTGAACCAAAAATGCTGCCGAATATTCTATGTAAACAAAAAAGGAGCTTAAATAAATGTATATATGTCATTTGAATATGTCAAAACATAAAATTTATGATCTTCGTCAAGCCAGAGAAGTATAGTTAGCATTTAAGATTAAATGGTTGCAAAATGATTCGGGCAGATAGGTGGGAAAAAAAGGCTGGAGGTGTTAGTATGTATGTATATAAAAAAAGCTCAAAAAAGTTCCACATCGCCAAAAAATCAACATCCAATGAGTTGATGAGGTACTGCATAAGAGAGACAAATTCTTTATTGGTTGTGTGTATATGGCCCATGATGTAGCTCTTTACTCTTGCAAGGGATTTATTTGATGATCTAGCCTTCTTTTATTCAGATATTGTAGATTGTGTCGACTAAGACCTTAACGGATTAAATAACATGAACAGGCAATTTATGGTCCCAATATTATTCTACACTACAGCCAGCTCTCTGTGCCAGCATTTTCTTTCCATGACTTATTATTTTTAACAATAAATACATTTCCTTTGTATGCGGATATCATTTCTCACATGCGCAATGATTTTTTAAGCGTGGATTTTAAAACGTGGATTTGTTACCAATTTACACTACAAATGATGTTAATAAACAAGTATGTACTCTTACTAATAAAATTAATTATCTTTTTGAGAAACATGTACCTGTCAAAACAAGGAAGGCAAAAAAACGTACCTTGGTTTTAACAAGAAGCAAGAAATCTTATCAGAATACTTGACTTACTCAATACTTTATAGTTGGAAAAGCTTCGTGCATTGAATTTCACCCTTCTTGCCCTTCAATGCTGACGAAGAATCAGGCCAATACTTTTTCAATCTCTGGTATTGATCAGTTCTGTGTTGGCGAAACAATTTTCAGAATGAAAACAAAAGCAGTGGGTTCGCATAACATTCATTCGTATTTTATTGAAATTCTTCTTCCCATTGCCCTTGATCATATTTATAGTATAAACAGTTTAATTACAACTTTTCATTTCCAGATAACTGAAAGGTTGCTAAAATTCTTCCACAAGCAAAATCATCGTCACCAAATGGAGAGGAGTATCGCCCGATACCGATTCTACCTTTTTCTAAATGAAGTCACCAAAACTATCATAAACGACTAAATAAAAGAGTATTCAAAAAATCTAAAAAATTTAAAAAACTTTTTTACCAGACATATTTTCGAGGAAAGCATAAGTGCATAACAGCATTTCTGAATGTATTTGAGGATATAGATATGTACGTTCTGGCTTGGATAATAATATGGAAGGTTTGAAAGTTTTCTTAAATTTTCCCAACGCCTTTGACTGTGTTGATTGTCGTATACTATTTGGAAAGTTAACAAGAAAGATTATATTTGTTTGCTAGTTGCGTCGCCTTTTGTTGTCCTACCTGTCGAAAAGGTCGCAATACGTGTTTCATGGAAAAATGTGCTCTTCGCTTTAGTTTTTTCCTCCGGCGTTTCTCAGGGTTCTATTTTCGGACTCCTCTTACTAATACGTTTTATAAATGATATTTCAGAATGTTTCATGTCTTGTCAACACCACATTTATGCTGATGATGTTAAAATTTATATGTCGTTTCCAAAAAATCAAATTAATCAGCCATGAATTGGTTAAATAGAGAACCAAATCGAACTTCATGTGTTCTGTAGAGAACAAACTGAATCTAAACCCAACTTGATTCAAAGCATTAATAGTAAATAAGAACAACTGAAACTGAACATCTCTCCAAAAGAATATGTGTAATATTTAAAAAAAAACACAGTATTTCATTTCAGCTGGATGTTCCCTAGCAAATCTACTAACATTTCGAACCATACTTTTTTCACACAAAATAATGAACACTAAGTAACTTAGGTATTACCGGAATACCTTTTGAACGAATAAAATTTTACAAAAACGCAATCTCCAATACAACTTATAATGCCCAGATATAAATATCTCAAAACGACCAACAAATTTTGTATCCATCCAGTTCAACTTTGGAAACTTCTATCCATTGATATCTTTACTTTAATTTATGATAAAAACTTCTAATGGAACCCTTCAACTATATCTCTATCACTTTCTTTCACTATCTGCCCTTTCACTTTATTTCTTTATTTTTATTATTATTATTATACATATACAAATACGATGTAAAATTCTTCTTTTTTTTCCACTGCATTGCAAGGTTTTGTATTGAAATAAGAAATAAGAAAAAAAAAGGAAAAATATTTCCATGTCCTAAAATTTGTTCGGAAATTTGTACCACAAAAAATTCATCAAAATTGTGCTACAATTGTATGTGCTACATAAAAAAAAGAAGAAGAATTGTGCTATATTTGTATGTGCTATAAAAAATTTTAATTAAAATTGTGCTATATTTGTATGTGTTAAATACAAAAGGGGATAAAAATATATGCTCGAAAAAGTGTTGAATTGGGTACCTGTAATTACATAAATTTCTATACTTCCCCAGGTAAGCTCTTCTTTCTTCTGTATTTAATTCTAAATAATATATATGGATCAAATTACTAAATCCATCACTGAGTTGACGGATGCCGTCAACCAAATTCTAACCCAAATAAAGGGCATAGAGTTGCGGTTAAGCTCCCTTGAAAAAAGACCAGAATTAGCTGCGCCAGCTGTCCGCGCAATCCAGGTTGTTGAACTTAGCCCCCCACAAAATCAGGCTGAGTTAAAAGAGATCAGCCGCCTGCCTGACTGCGTAAAGGAGTTGCAGGTATTCGACGGCAATGCTGTGGAGGGTATCCTGAGAGACTTTGACATTGTCAAAGGGAAACCCATATACCGGGCAATCCTGCAGCACGTTCGGGAGGCTCGGCTGACGCAGCGCTCGTATCTTACAACATTTTTGACAGCGATTGGATCGAAATTAAGCAGTGTCTCTCTTTGCATTATGCAGACAAGAGAGACATGCGAACCCTTGAACACCAACTGAACCAACTTAACCAGAAAGGTAGTAAGCTAGACGAATTCTATGCGGCGGTCAACCATCAGTTGTCTTTGATGGTTAATAAGCTTAAAACTAAATCATTTAGTGAGGAAACGATCAAGGCCTTGGTGGAGACCTATCGGAACAGGGCCCTGGATGTATTCGTCACACCTTGGATGTATATTCGCAGCCCCGATAAATCAAACATACAGAAGCTCCGATGTTGGACCTTCGTTGCCGCCTTAAAGACCTCAGCACTATTTTGGCAAATTCAAACCATTGTCGAGGAGCTCTCCTCCACATGACAATGGTCCTCCACCAAGACCCGGACCTAAGCCATTTGAGAAGATGGACGTAGACCGTAGCATCTATCGATGCCTGAAAGCAGAATACAGAGATTTAAAATTAAGAGAACTTCTAAATATTTCAGTCGATAGGTGTAATAATACAGTTCACTCAGTGACAAAGCGAAAGCCCTCTGATGTGTTTTTCAACAGAAGTACTAGATTTAATTTTCAAAATATGGCAAACTTTCGAATAAAAGTCAATGAAGAGCTCAGGGGTAAGTTGGATAGAAATCAAACCAACCGAAATAAATGGTATAACAAAAAGAAGCAGGTGCCCAAGAAATTCAAAAAGGGAGACATAGTCTACACTTCCTTTAATAGGATTCAGGGTAAGTATAGACCCTTATATCGAAAAGAAGTCGTGGCTAAAGATAACAAAGTTACGATTGTTACCACGACAGGGCGAAAAATACACAAAACCCAAGTGAAAAACACTTAAAGTTACAAAAAAAAAAAAAAAAAGTCGGATGGCACAAAGCACAAATCAAGTACATACATGTTTACAAATCGCACAAAGCACAACCAAAAAGCACAAGAAAATCATTTATTTTTTAAAGCAAAAAAAATGTATCTATACACTCGAAATTTTTTTTTTTTCAAAACACATTTGAAAAGATCCAATATTTAAAAAAAAAAGAAGAAAAACCCAAATTGTATCTTAGTCGAATCAAACATTTTCTTTGTACCTTTGTTAATCAATTTAAAAATTACTTTTATCTGTACTTTGATTTATATTGTTCATGATTTCAATATCTTTTAATTCATATTCTTTATAACAGTAATATCTTTAATTATATTTTTATATTAACATTAAGAATATCTTGTATAAAATATTGTTATATTAACTACCTTTACAATTGAATATTATAAAAAAAAAATTCTTTAATTTATTAAATATTTTGTATCCTATTTCTACCATTATGTTTAAATGTAAAGCTTTTCAATTATATTATACAGCCTTTTTCTAACAACGGCCGTGCAAGGGTTAAGAATCTTCGAGTACCAGTCACCTGTAGTTTCTATTAAAGAAGGCAAGGGTTGGATCGTTGACGGACACTTCAAACTGGTACACATCATCCATCTGGAGGAATTCGAAGATTTACTGCAAAAAATGACAGAGCTTGTAAAGAACGAGATAAGAGAACCCGATAGGAAAACTATTGCTCAACACCATCTTACACAGCTCTACGAACGAATCAACTCACCAAAGGGACGAGCTGGGAGGAAGCCGCGCTCAATAAATTGGATTGGTTCTGCCTGGAAGTGGTTAGCAGGGAATCCAGATGCTTCTGATTTGGATAAGGTTCTCCAAAACGAGGAAAATCTAATCAAGAACAACAACCAGCAATTCAAAATTAACGAGAGAGTCCTTAAAATAGCATCAGACATCACACGGAAGATCAACTGGATAATAGGTAGCACCGCAAACCAACTAGCCATATCCAACAAGGCGAAATTCGAACAGGATATCATCAACGAGATCGTAGTGATAAAGGAGGAAATAAATGAGATTGTGCGCGTCTGCCAAATGGCAAGAAGCGGAATCGTCAACACTAATCTCTTAGACGAGGAAGAAATAAATCAAGTCATTAACGAGGTCGAAACCCTGCCGTATGCAAATGTAGTCGAAGCCCTGCAATACGGTACCCCCTCAGTTCATACGAACGACAGCCTGCTGCTATACATCCTTTCAATGCCAAAGGTTAGGCAAACCGAATACAAACTTCTTCTGACGAGACCAACGATTATCAATGGAAAGCAGGTGGACATGCAGTTCACAAGGATTCTTATCATGATGATAATTCTATAAAGCCTTCTCGCCTTCATTTTACCAGCAACAATTTTGGTGCTGCCTATTTACAACCTCCTTGTCATGGACCGATACTACAATACTGAACTGTATATTGTTGTTAGGGCTGCGTGCTCCTTGGGGCAACATATAAGATTAAGGGTACTACATTTATGTCATAAGGCAACCCTCTGGTGGTGCAGGAAGTTGGTGTTTTAAGACAAGAGGATCAGGTAGTTGCTCGAGTTGTCTGCGGATAGGATTTATCAAAAAAATTATTCACTCTGATTAGGTTGACACCATTTCTCGGGAACACTTTTGAAAGTTGGTCGTTAACTGTAAAAGCATTTCAATTCCTTCGGTCTTTGCATCTTCCCGTACGCAACCAAGTCATCCTCGTACGCTATAGCATGGTGAAGTGAGCATACAATATCGCTAATGAAAATAATGAATTAACTACACCCTTTTGAAGACCATTAATATTTGCCAAGGTCACTTCATAAGTTACATTACCATTCTTCCTAATAAACTGTCTACTCTTTTCTATCTGAAACCAACATTTTTAACTCTGATAATATATTTGTCCTCAATTTAGTCGGGGCTCCATTTTTCTTATTTTTGAATACTTTGGTCAAGAGAAGCCTTATCGACTGGAAATAAGCCGGATTAGCTATAGCTTTAATCCTCTGAGGAATGGGTTTTACCAACGTTGTTTTCCCATGTGCCAAATTCAGATTGGATTATTCAGCAAGAGAGAGGTGTCTAAGAAATTGTTTGATATACCGTCGATTCTTACTTCTAAGTGATCCGAAGATAACCAGGACATCTACCGTTGCACCTTCATAATAAAAGGCTTAAGATGCAAAGACTCCGGGACTATGAATACTCTTGTAATACATGCAATATTGTGTGTGGTTTGAAGCCTTGGTTTGGTTTTCAATTGCTTAATGGATAGAGTCCGAAATGGGACGAAGATTTGATATCGACTTGAACTTAAAATGGCTTACATATATCCTCCAAATTTGATAGGAAAATTTATAGCTTGTCAATCAGATTTTCCATATTAATTCAATTAAAAATTTAAGTACGCACTCAGCTTTTTTGAAAACTGTTCTAAAGAATATAAACAAAATATATGAAACCAATCGGGATTTAAAGCTATTTTAAATTTAATTTCTCTGTCGCCTGAGAAGATCAACAAAATTGCGATTTTGTTGGAATGAAAAGCTTTTCCTTTAAAAGGCATACCATCATCCACGAGAAGTTTCTGAAATTTCAAACTTATTGCAAGCTTAAGCAACCGGAAACATTTCTCTTATTTTATTCGATTGTCTAGAGTGAGAAATCTTTCTTGAAAATCTCCCTTTCCTCCGTCGCCTTTTGCCGAGGATTTTGTTGAGGCCTCATTGCCGTCAGGGAAGGATTCGATGCATTGAGTCGTAGGTTTGATTCAATTGCTGCATATGAATGAATGCAAAATCAAAAAGTGCACTTAGTCTGAGTGGCGATGGAATAAATTATTTTAAGATGCGTCGTGGGTTTCGAGGATATAAGACATTCGTGGGTTACTCCTTATAGATTTCAAATGCAAGTTGATTTCACATGCATGATGAATGATGGTTGGAAGAACTTAGAATTTTGCAATCTAGTTGGATAGGGATACGTGGTTCGAGTAAGTAAATTAAATTGGAATGAGAATGAATTCGAATGTATTTCTGTTTGAAATGGTTGTGGAAGCAATACACGTAATTGGTTATTGAGAATCCCGCCTTTAAGAAGCATAAGCGAATTTTGATTTCAAAAGTCAGTGATTTGTCTTCTCTTCTTATTCTTAATTGGAACTAAATATTCACAGAGGACAAAAATCATGGGATTTTTCTGTTTGAACCTTAAAGAGCAAGCTGATGTTTGCTATAGAAATACACAAACAATTGTTTCTGTCGGTTAGATAAAAAAAAACATGCAATTTAATCAATGAAATACTCGGGAGACAGAAACTGAACTTAGATGGAGTGGACGAAAGAAATTGTGATAGTCAAATCGATTCAAAGAATATTGAAAACAAATTCGCCTCGAATTTCGTTAACGAGGTTAGGGACAATGTCCACACAAGCTCAAGACAATCAATTTGCCTATCATAAGCCACAAGAACAAGTGAAAATAAAAATAAGTCTCCATGAGCAGAAGGACACCAAAAGATATTCAAACAACTGCTATCGCCCCAACTCAAATAATTGAACAATTAGTTAACCCGAATTCGAACACTGTCACTTACAAAGCTTGTTTTGTAAGCAGTACTGATAGTGTTCTTATGTACCAGAAGACCTAGAGGTTCCCATAGTATGATCAATTTATTTATAAAGCCAGTTCGAAAACAGACCTGTTGAGCTAGTGACTTATTTCCATCCTATCGATAATTTTCAAATTGACAAATACAGAATTAAAATCAAAACTTTTCAATCATAGTCTTAAGAAAAGCAACCATACTCTAGTCATTAATTTCGATTTTCAAGAAGCTTTTGCTACGCTGAGACACGAGAAGCTCCTCGAAATGCAAGAAAAAATTAGTATCAGAGTTTCATTTTGAAGCCGTTTATAAGCTTTATCTTAAATAGAAATATGAAAGCGAAGATATCCAACCCGCTTAGTCAAGAAAAGAATTGCAATACGGAGTTTCACAAGGAGTAATTTTTGGGCCGCCGCTCTACATATTTAATGCCAATCAACTACTTGCTGTATTTAGGAATAGCACCTGCCTTTGCAGATTTAACAGCAACAAACACAAACGAATTTGATTTAATTGTAGGATGGTGTCACGATTTTGGACTCAAAAACAAAACTTTTGTACTGTTTGGAGAAAAAATATTAAATGCTAATCTAGAAACTCTGAATACTGAAGACAGTTGTACAGAATTTATTGGGGAATGTATAACATATTTATATAGTATATACATCTATATATATATATATATTCTACGCTCTACACCATACACTAATCGTATCTTCCCATGGCTTCAGAAAAACACTTATTAGAAAACGTGCCTTAATGAACTGAAGGCAACGCAGATTCTTTTCTGTAAGCATTGTAATCTGAACACTACTGGGAATTTAAATTGAATTGAATTGAGAATATTTTTTAAAAGGCAAAACTTTTGCGACATACAAGAAGCTCAAATACAAAATCTATTGAGATAGTACTGCAGGATGTTTCTAACGTTATCGAAAAAAAGGGCCTCCACTTCAGTGAATACACCATGACAGTTTTTGTCATCGCACAAAGGGTTCCGCGCCACCTAAGTGTATGCAACACTTTGATTAAAGTAGTATGCTTTTTGACAAATCAAAATCCGTCTTAAAAATCGTACTTTTGGAACTACTCCCTCAACTTCAACAAATTGTCCAGTCCCCTTTCACAATTTTGTTATGAAATATTCTTTTTTAAACACCGCTCAAAAGACTTGACAAACGACATTCTTACCTGTGTTGATATCTTTTGTTCTGCACTGACAATAAACAAATCATAAAGACTTCAAGATGAATGTAGATTCTGTAAGGCTGAAATATTCTAAATTAAAACAACAGCACAACATCGCAAGAACAAATGAACACTTCAGAAAAGAGTCAACATTAAGATTATAATAAGTATACACATGTTTAAATGAATCACTGCACACACCACTAGTTTAGTTGGAGTACAAAACAGCGGCCATGATTGACTTAGACACGAAGGGTTCCATACCACCTTACAGTGTGCAACACTTTTAATTCCTTAATTTTAGATACCTCCTAGCATCGCACATATGTTCGAGTAAACCAATTGATGAGTGGTAATGGTATGTGATGCAACGCATGATAGTGATTTTCTGAACGCTATTAACCACATAAAGTTAAAGCTCGAAATCGATTTACATGCAAATCCAATGAGAGAAATGGAAGAGGCATATATATGTAAACATTCTTGGGAAATATCAAGTGTCAACTAAAAAGATACAGCCCTGTGACAGACAGACGGATATCGAAGGCTTAGAAATAGAGTTCCGTTTAAGCCCTTTGAGTACGGAGCCCTAAAAAAAGGAGAGTAATTCACCTCGATAAGTGTCTTGTCAGGGCATCGAAGCTCGAACGGTTCCTTATGGAGCTGTCACGATGAAGAAGAACATGACAAGATAAAACAGCTTATCCATCATTTTTCTTATTGCTATGTCTTCGCTTCCCGGGCTACAAAGAAGAACTTGGAAAAAGAATCACTCATGTTAAGTAACTTCATAAGGAGCATACAGTGGTTTTAATAAGTCACTGCCGATCTCCAACTTGTAAAGTATGTTCAGATTCGCAATGACCTATCAAACTATCGTGTCAAATCACCTCTCAAGAGACCAAATCCTTATCCAAATTGAGCATTGCATCAGAAATGATGAGGATGCTGGCTTTCTTATCTGTTCAAAGGATTATAAATCATTTGCCACAGGTGGGATCGTTGGACACTATCTCATTTTCCCTTTCTGAACCTCAAAACAATTCTTAAACACAAAAACAAATAATAACGATTGTAGTGAAAATAATTGTATTTGAAGCATGTGAATGCGATAAGCAAACGCCAACTACAATTATTCGAATGGATTACAACCAATACCACCTGCGACCGCCCACTTCCGCACACCAAGGATAGTTACTTTATATGAAAGTAAGTGGCAAACGGGCAAAACCCCCCTTCTTCCGATGTGGATCTTGAACGCAAACATTCCCTACGAGAAACGTACTCCATACCCGGTCTTTCCATTTGTCGGGGCCGCATCTTCCTCTTGTGAGAAATAATTGAATGGCAATCCAAGCGTCGCGTTTATGACTCTGCAGTGTACATTGATGGCGTAATGGATAAATACTACTGCTCATGGAGTCGTCCTTACTGTGTGTAATATTGCTCTGTGTATCCATCCATGTTTGATCAGCTAAAAGAGTGGATTACGGCTTTAATTATGGCAGCTTTGGTATTTATACTTAAGTTAAATTTGCTCCATCGTACGCGACAGACAAGAGAGCTCAGTGGCAAAATGGAGAATGAATATTTTTCACTTTTACTTCTTGGCGCCCTTAATGGGATAAGAAAAGTGAATGTAGCGCTGCATTTCTTCCTTATTAGCAATGATATTTGTTTTAGCGAGTTGTGGATTTAAGTCAGAGTCATTGTTTTTAATTGCTTCTCGGAATATGGATGGGGGATTGACACATATTGAAGCTTACATGGATTCGCTGATGGTAGATTGCTGTTGCAAGGACGTGTGAACAAGGACTTACGATTGTTTAATTGAATTATTTATAGATGACTGAGTTTGAATTGAGGTTATTACAGCGTTACAAATGTGCGGGGATTCGACATAATTTAGGCGTTAGCAGTACAGTCTTAGCCTAATGACAGTGCCGGGATGATCTTAAAGAGAATTTTAATGACTTTGTGCTATTAAGGTTGCCTGTCATTATAATTATCAGACCTCTATACCCCTTCCTCTGCTTTGTTTATTGTGTGACGAGCGTCGAGAATAATGACTTTAATTATTATTTTTCACACACTAGTCTGGGTGTGTGTGTGTGTCAGAATTTTCATTCTATATTTATGAAAGTTATAACTTCGTACAGACATGACTATTGTCTCCTTTGCAAGTACAAGGAACCCAAAAAGTATGCGAACTTTAAATTATTCTCAATGGCACAATTTAACAGTATTCCTTTAAGTGATAAGTTATGTAATTTATTGTTTTTCATCTGAAGTAAATCGTTATTTTTAACATATAGTACAACAAGATTTTCCTTAAAAGTTGCCAGGAAAATGTTGAAATTCAATATCGGAAGCATAAGTCTGTTTGTAAGTTAAAACGAACACATGTTATTTAACCCCAGGGTGTTTTCTGCAAGAATTCAAACAGGAACTAGAAGATAATTTTATTATTCGACTTCTACAATACGACCAACTGAGGACCAGAACTTTCATACAACAAAAGCTATTGTCGAAATACTCGGTAAAATTGAGGTTCCATGGACCTTCAAAGCAAAAGGAAACGTATTAAATCAAATAGTGTACTCGTGTCCATGAAGCTCCCATTTGTTTTGTCTGTCCTTCTTTATGCATTCGAAGTGCAATCAATATTTCCTGCTTCCTTTGCAATGTCCAGTCTTTTGGCCATATCAATTCCTAGTTTTTGGACAGCATGGATATAAAGCAAGTAAAAACTGAACTCATATTTGAACCATACGAGCATGCATGCATTTTAAATATTGAAGGCAATGTTTAATTCACCAATGGGATAAGATTTTCAGGAAATTTAAATAATATAAATTTTAAATAAGAAAAATCGTTACACTGTTGGAACTTGAGTCAGGATGATTGATGTAAGCATATGATTCAATTGTATGACATGCAGTTGGGAACGCGAAAATAGTAGTGGCAAAGAAATAAAGGAAATAGTGAAAAGTGTTTAAGTTTCAACTTTTTTTACAAAAAAACAAAACTTCCACAGAGTGGATTTAGATTTCAATTTCTTTCCAAAGCAAAAAATTAAGAAGTAAATTTAATGCAACAATTTTTTTAAATATTAAAACTATTAATGTAACATTGAAACAGCAGTTTTAGTTGCAATTTGTATTACATCACATTTATTTTTATGTAATAAAAGCAGTCAACTGCGACGTCGTTCACGTAGATTTCGTGCACGTAGAAAAAATTTAGAATTCCAAAATATCTATTCGCCGCCGACTGACGAAACTTTTTCAAGCAATTTTGTGCAAAAGACAATTTTTTTCTACATATAATTTTTACGACGATAAGTTAAATTAATTTGATTAGAATTCAACATGTTGTACTAAAAAATTTAAATTATATTAAATTAATTAATTAATAAAATTTAAATCATATTTTTACAAGACTTATGTCATCGCTGGCTTTATTTAAAAAAAAAACAATTAAATATCTCTTACTGCTATGGCAGTGGTCGCAAGAAACCCATTTGCTCGACTGTTTTTTTCATTGAGATAAGTAAATTTTGTGAAATTCTGTGCGATTCTGGAGATAGAGATATCTCCCAGCTTTGATGAGCCTAAGGTCGTGCTTTCTAGCCTCCGCGATTGATTGATCTTTGAACCTGAATGTTTGACTGGAGCATTAATATGCATTCTCTCGATTTGAGCGAGCCACTTTAGTCGACATATTTTTTCTTTGTATAGTTTGCACCTTTGCCTTCTCTTCCATCTGCCCTCTCCGCAGGCAGGACCAAATATACAAAGGATTTGCTTTCGAAGGATCCCAATTTTTCCTCAGTTGCTTTCTTTTTCACTCACCATACGGCTCCATAAAGTCGGCATAATTCGGCACTGGCAAAATCAGTGTTTTGTTGTGCAGTATTTTGTTTCGACAAACCGAAGTAGTTTTATTCTCTCATCGGGCTTCCACTGTGATGTCATGTGTGGACTATTTATTAGTTCCGAAGTATAAGAACTCTTTTGCTTCCACAAAACTGTAGCTGCAAATCGTTGTGTTTTGGCCGAGATGACGTTCGACAGATCTATTTTTGGTTGACAACATACCATATATTATGTCTATTCCTCATTCATTTTCAGACCATCCCGTTTTACATGTCCTTCAATATACATGAATGCTTCCACTACAGCACGCTGGGACTTGAAAAAGATGATACCGTCCGTATCGATACCTGTAAGTTACTTGATCTCCTTGCCGAAATCCGGTGAATGTTGGGAATAGTTCCAAGGTTTTTGGTTCAAACTGCACTGTTCATCGTGGCCAGGAGCCCTCAATATCACTGACAATGCTCTGCTCGTGTTGCATACCAAGTAAATACTTTGAACTGATTCCTATAACTGAATTTTATTGCCTGGTTTAGTATTTATTTATTTGTTCTTAAGTATGCTGGTACTTGAAGATACATTATCTTGTTTATATATGTACAGCTTTATGAAGAATACACATTAGAAAAAAAGGAAAAAGTTTGTTTATTTTATATTTAATTTTATTATTTTATTTATTTTATTTCATGAAAAAATAGTAGTACAAAAAAAAAGCTATACACATACGGATTTTCACAATCCTTTTTACAAGAAGTTATAAGGAACATTCAGTTGTCGGAAGGACAAGTGACGAATGCACCATCAGTATCTACTTAATGACAAAGCATTTGTTGGTGGGGCTAAACATAAAGAAAAAACACGTTGTTTTAATTTATTAAATACATTTTTGTCATATAATTGTTTATTAAGCCATTGTTGTGAATAAATTTTCTATTTCATGATTATTCAATGAAAAAAGCCACATTCGCGTATTTTTTATAAATGTTGAGACTTTTCTTTCGCATCTTATATTTATTTTGTAATTCGTTAAATAGACGGCAAGTAGTGACAAAATAAAATTGAGAATAAATAGCTTTATTGATTTTGGAAACATGTACACAACTGCTGGTGCTAGCACGTAAATTGTGATTACCAACCATTCTGACGGCCGTATATCCAGATTTGAGCAAAAAAATTGTAAGGACCTTATAGCAGTATTAGTTTCGTATTGGAAGAATTTCAAAGCGCCCAAAAAGATCAAAAGTTGAGGTTCTGCGACTAACTCGACAGATGATTCGAATTGCGAGTTTTTGTTTAATCGCTAATGGTTTAATTTTATTTAAATGTGTACCTCCCCAGCACAATATACCGTATTCTAATTCGAATTTATAAGTTATAAGTAAAGATTGAACAGTTACGTTAAAGTTAAAAATTATATAACAATTAAATTAATAGTTTAAGTGTGAAAAGATAAAAAAGAAAGTTAAGTTAAAGGTCACACTATTAATTTTGGCTAAGTTAATATTGTTGTTCTTCTAAGAGGAGAAAAGAAAGGCATGCCGTTTTTTACGGAATCTCATTTCACTACCTGTTTCTCTGTGTGATTCCGGAGACTATTCCACAACCGAGCGGCCTTTACGAAAAACTGTCGTTCAGAGATATGATTGTCTCGGTGATGCTATGAATTGAAACCTACTAAAGAGATACGAAGGTTGGCGTAATTCGATAATATTTAATAAAAAATTAAGCGTTCTGCATTTCAATAATTTGTCAAAAGACATACAGTATATATTTTTTGAGAAACTAGACACTTGATCGAATCTCCTCAGGCCGTAAATGTAACGTTGGATATTATAAAATGCGACATTGAGCTTCCTTCGGCCTATTGAATAGCAATCTGCAAAAAGCTCGCAGCCGTACATCAGAATGGGAGTCGCAAGCGTTTTTCCAAGCATGTTTCGTGTCTTAAAATGGGTGTAGTCCTTAGTGACCCATAGTGTGCGGAGTGTTATGTATATCCCGAACTTCTCTTTTAAGCTGTTCCCAAAGTTTTCTATGAAAAGTCATTCTGACTGTAGTTACGCTTTTGCCTTCGATATTGACATTTTTTCGTTAGAATATGTTTAAATGATATTTTAAGTATGTCGACATGAACATTTTCGTCCATTATCGACCATCGATTTAGTGTATTGGGTCAACACCGTTATACGAAAAACTTAACCAAACCATGAGCGATGATTCACAATATTTGCTATTGACGTGTGTACACTAGACAATCATTCATTTCTATTTAACGCATTTTTATTTTCTTAATTCATTTACTAACTTGTAAGACAAAAACGCTTAAAGCTAGCTTAATCAGCTTAACTAAGTGTAACCTAACTTATTGGCCCCATGCGGGCGCACTAAGTTAAACCTTTCGACTTTATACTATTTATAATATTTAAAATGATACTTATTGTAAGACTAAGAAAAATTTTACTGTTCATTTTAAAAACTTAGTGGACTTTTGTATTTTGCTTAAACTTAATCTCAACATAAACTAAAAACTATTCTAAAACCTTTTAAATCTTAATCTATCTTAAAATAACATTAAAAATACACTAATAATAATAACAATAATGTCTCTCTAGTCAGTATCCTGTGTTCAGTGGACGTCTGATTGTTGCCATCTTAAAAAACAATCTTCAGTCCACAAAATATTTCGCCATTGCAGTGAATGATGTTGAATAGTAATAAAAAAAAGATAGGCTTACTTTGAGATTGTAATGGCTCCATCTCGTGACAAATTTTGCTGGACCTGCCTGTGCCTCAAATAGAGTCTCAATTTTACTGCCGAATTTCGTTTTGGGACTATTTGAAACATAAAGCTTATGAAATTTAAGCATTATGGTTTAATGTACTAAAAAAGAGTTTAATGTACTAACAAAATCTGTAAACAAAATCAGACTGGATGTAAAGTCTTCAATTCAAACCGCAATTATTTACCAGAAAGAGTCCATCCTTAGCTTGGACGCAAGACTTTTCAGCCTCGACTAAAGCTACGACGTTGAAAGCCATTTGCACAAAAAAATTTCATCGAAGTGGAATGTTTAAATAAATACTTCTCTGTTTAAAGCAGAAATGAGATTGAAAAAAGGACTCAACATTTTTTGATGGATCTTCGGATGGACCGAAAACATGCCGTGTTTTGCGGACGAGTATCTACAATTCCTAAATCCGTGAAGATCAGCAACTGTTACAAATAATAACAGGATTGCAGGAATTCAAAACTGACATTATGTTTTCCGAGTAGAATTGCGATGCGTACGAGTAATCATCACCGACAACATCATAAAACCGTATGTAATAATAACTTTGTTGAAATAATTATTTTCATCATCAAATGAAGAGGTTGTTGTGTGGTCGGGTCGAATGACACTAAATATGAAAATGTGTTTTTTGCATCTTACCTATGACCAAATGTCATTGTGGGGCCAGTTTAATGTAATATACAAATGAACATATGTAAATACTACTGTATCCAAAAAATAAGGTGACATATGAATTTAAACTGCGCGCGTCGAAGGATTTGGAAATTTTTCTTTCTTTTTAGGTTGGTAGTACTGTCAGTGACATCTATGTGAAATTTCATGTCAAAATATATTCATAGTGTTTGAGATACGCGTCGTTTTGTGAGCTGCTAAAAGTGAGTTTTTCGTTTTTTGCGATGTCGAAATTTATTGAGCAAAGAATTTGCATTAAATTTTGTTTGCGTTGAGGATGGTGCAGAAAGCCTTTGATGATGAGGCTACGTCTAAAAAAAATGTTTACAAGTGGTATAGTGATTTCCAAGCCGGCCGTGAACGTGTCGAAGACGAAGAGCGTTCTGGGCGACCATCAACCTCAACCGATGAAGCTCACGTCCAACAAATCAAAGATTTGGTGTTGAAAAAACATCGATTAACGATTAGAGACCTTGCTGATGAAGTTGGCTTATCGAAAGGCTCAGTCAATATCATTTTGAAGGATGCTTTGGGCCTCAAGCGCGTCAAATCTCGACTGGTACCGAAAACATTGAATTTTTTGGAAAAAAGGCGTCGCGTTGAAGTGTGTGAAACAATGCTTTCCGACTACCAGGATGTCCTGAAACGCATTATAACTGGCGATGAGACTTGGATCTATGCTTATGACCCCGATCAATCGAGCGAATATCGTGCCAAAGGAGAGCCGAGACCAAAAAAACCGCGCCAAAGTCGCTCAAAAATCAAGGTCATGTTGACTGTTTTCTTCGATTATCGTGGTGTTGTGCTTTATGAACTCCTTCCAACCGGCCAAACAGTCAACAAGGAATATTGTTTGAACGTTATGCGTCGTTTGCGTAACGCTATCCGAGTAAAAAGGCCGGAATTGTGGAAAGACAATTCTTGGTTTTTACACCACGATAATGTACCATCCCATACCGCACTCGTAATTCGTGATCATTTCGCCAAAAACTCAACCCATATTGTTCCGCAACCACCGTATTTACCTGATCTGGCGCCGTGCGACTTCTGGCTGTTCAACAAGCTCAAAAGACCGCTCCGGGGACACCGTTTTGATACGATAGAGGAGAATCAAGCCGCAGCGAAGACGGAACTGAAGGCCATCCCGGAAAGTGACTACAACCAGTGTTTCAAAGATTGGAAAATCCGTTGGCATAAGTGCATTGCATCGGGAGCGGATTACTTTGAAGGGGATGAAATTGATTTGAAAGAATAAATAAAGAATTTTCAAAATAAACACAATGTCACCTTATTTTTTGGACACAGTAGTATGTTGAAAGTATATGATATTTTTATTGTAATTTTATCTTACAGCTTCAATACACAAACCAATATTTGCCTTGAAATATCATTCGTGTGGTCAAAAGCAGACCAATCATGGCATTATTATACGAGTTTTTTTGTACATATAGAAACCTGTGAGTGTCCTTTTGCCATCATTATTTTCAAATTGCATGGTCGCTTGGGTTGGCAAGTCAATCGAAAACTGTACAAGCATGTCACTCACTGCTTTTATTTCATTCAAAAAGTCAACAGCAATTATTAAAACCACAAAACAAAACAAAAAATCCAAATGCATGTACATATATGATATTCAAAACCATTTGGTAATTATCGAATACTCACGCTAGCTTACCTTAGACTTACGCCACTAGTCACATTAAATATTAATTTATTTAATAATATTTAACTGCACACATCCGGATTGCATGCAAATGTGTTGGATTGCATTTAAAATGCGTGTGACATTCCCCGAGTGGAATAATTAATAATTGCATATCCAATTTAGCGTTGACCGCAAATTTAAAGAACTACTTAGCGCAACGTACCCGTTCGAGTTTCAAAAGTTCATGGCCTATAATTTTATCTCTGCACTCATAAAAAATGAAAAAGTGTAAAACTGTTTAAGCCCCGATTACATGCGATTCATTGTGGCACTTTATCCTTTCAATTCTAGGTTCGCGTGAATTTCGTTTCCAGCTGACACCGCTTCAGACACCTTCCACATTTCATTTCCATTGTTGCCACAGTAATACTGTATTTGCACTTGTTGCTCAACATCTATAAACTTCAAGTGGCTACCTATGTCAATGGCAGATTCCAAAGAAGTACACGTCAGCCCGTCAAGTGCAGGCGTTGCTGTGCCATGGGGACACATTTCTCGTCACGTAAAACTTTTTCCGAGGTATATGTATGTAGGTACATCTCCCTGAGGTGGTCTACTTTTGCAGCGTAACCGTGAATGCATGCATTCGGAAAGTACGCGGAAATAATAGAATTTCCGCCCCTCTATTTCTATTGAGGTAAGCCCATGCATGTGCATTTAAGAAGTGTCACGATGGTTTTGTCCTGTGGTGTTTAGTATGTTATTGCTTGTCGTAATACTACAAGTCCCTTGTTGATGACTACAAAGTTAACTCACTTAAGATGACGGTAGCAATGCTCGTATTGTTTTTGAATCTGTTTCGTCCTTAGTGAGTTCTTTCTATGAGGTCTCTGTGTCTGGGGCACGTTGCCCTAAAATGCATTAATTCGTTCGTAAATCAACAATTGCTCGATTGAAATAGGTCCTGGATGGTTATAAAATCTTGTTGAGTGGGCCGCAGTAAACGCGAAATGGAATTTTTATTGGAGAATCAGCAGTTGATGGAGCCATTCCGGCTTTTATTCCTCTGCGGATCAAATGTTTGGGTAATACAATTAATTTAAATGTGCACAAACAAATGAGAAGCAGATATCGTCCTTATTTTGAGTTATGTTTCCGATTGAAAAAACGTGTAACTGTACAAAATATACTAATGAAAATGGTTTTATAAAATGGAAGCATACATAAAAGGTTCATAGTGTTAACTTTTTGTGAAGGGTGAAACACTTAATACTGGTTAGTTGGAAAGGAAGCTGATATAATTTTCTGAAAGCAGAAAGGCTGTTTCAGTTTAATCCACTACTGAAAGTATTAGAGACTGGATTAAAAACGTCTTATCCTATAGAAGTATCTTCTTCGAGCTAGGACACTTCAATATTATCAGGAGGGCACTCAGAGGAACCCCGTAAGGAGGCGTACTCACTCCTCTGGATACTGGTAGTGATGAAATTCTTATGATACTTTGTCATACCGGCTGCAAGCCAATAGCCTATGCAGACGGCATAGCCCTAGTCGTAAAAGGGAAATTTCTTCATACCATTAAAGATATTATAGAAACTTCGCTAAATAAGCTTACAAAGTGCACAGGAAGAGTAGGTCTAGATGTAAACCCATTTAAAACAAGGCTCGTACTGTTCACAAGAAGATATAAAATATCTCAAATAAGCCCACCAAATATGAGGAATAATTAACTAAGTTTCACTAGTCAAGCCAAATGCCTAGGCATTACATAAGACAGCAAACTAAGCTGGAAACCAAACATTCAAGACCGTTTTAGGAAGACAGCGGTGGTCCTCGGCCCCAAATGGGGACTGAAACCGAGATTGACGCACTGGATGTATACTGCAGTTGTCAGACCAATCCTAACATATAGTATCCTCGTACGGTGGCCAGCAATGAATATAAAAGAAAATCTGAGAAAGAAAGGCAGAATCCAAAGATCGGCGTGCATATGCATCACGAAGGCACTTCGTTCCACACCTTCAACCGCCATGGAAATATGCTACAACTGCTTCCCATGGACATATACGGGAAACTGATACCTACCAAGGCAGCGATTAGGCTTACTGAGTGTAACTACTGGACCAGAACACATAGCCCAGGTCATACGGATATAATAAAGAATGTGAGAATTCCGAGACATACAAACTATATCACACCTATCCTAGATTTCGAATTGGGATACAAAATACTGATCCCAGATAGGGATGACTGGACGAAAGATATAGTCAGAAAATCTGTCAATCTGGAAGATAACTCGGACAGTTCCAAAACGGACGAAGGCACCGGACTCGGAGTATCTGCGATCTCGCCGGCGATCTACTTCTCTCTGTCCCTTCGATTGCCCAACCACTGCATTGTATTCCAGACAGAAGCTAAAGCTATCCAAGAGGCTGCCCGCTTACTGTCAATGAATCCGATAGACGGGTTATCTATCGTCATATACAAAGACAGCCAGACGGCCATCAAGGCTCTGGTCCCACCATCAATTAAATCCAAGATGGTAAAACTTTTTCGCCTATCTCTCAGGGAGATAGAGGTCAGATGTAACTTTACCCTATGCTGGGTCCCTGGGCATAGTGCTATTCAAGGCAATGAAAGAGCCGACGAGCTAGCTAGAATAGGGGTGAGCTTGCTACTGGCAACAAATCAGGAGACCCTTAACCCTCAAGTTAAGCAATAAACACCAAAAAAGACAAGTACACCTCTTAGGCTTAACAGGAATATAACTAGTAAGGTCGTAGGAATTATCACATGTCACTGTATCTGTATATGTAAGAATGGGAGCCCCCATAACGACTTTTGCAGGAGCTGCAGGGACGAGGAAGAAGTAGAAAGCGTATTACACTACCTCGGCACCTGTCCCGCCCTCGCAAAAACGAGGAAAAGCACGCTAGGAAGCTACTCATTCGGCAACCTAGAAGATATGTCAGATATAAGGATTCAGAACAAAGCCAATTCATTAAGAAAACCGGTAACAAAGTGGACAATCTCTACAGAGACCACTTGGATACCAATCAGGTATTTCAAAGGTATCAGTTAGTCCCCTGGCCAATGAGGAATCGGTGTATAAATCACCGGTAAGTGATAAAACATTGTATCCAAACAGGATCTAAGTGGGTCACAACTGTTTCAGATGTGACAATCACACCGATCTACCGACCTACCTACCTACCTCAATAACTCAAATAGATTGAGTTGAAATCACTGACTTGAACTGATTAAAAGTGAATTCAATAATTACTTCAACGAATATTTTTAAAGTGAACTCAATTGATTTTCGAAAGTGATTTCAGTTCAATGATTGCTAAAAAATTAGCGCACCAGATATTGACTTCAGCAGAATAGTAATTTTAGTCTTTAAGCTTTAATTCCCAAAATGCTTTTAAAACCTTGCTTTGTACCAACTAAGCGTTGAAAACAAACTAATTTTTCGATCACTAGTTGATAGTTCATAATAAGTCATGATTGCAGGTGTTTTAAGTGCGATTAGAGTTGCATATTTCAAGATTTTCACCTTCATAAATAGAGAAAAAAGTTTATTTTTTCCATGGATGCGTGTGTTATGGGCCATGAAGCACTGTCTTGCTCTCGATAAGATTCAGCTCGTTCATTTTGGGTAAAAATAAGTTCGAAATTATTGAACAATCTTGGCCGCTATGGTAACATTGTCTCAATGGCCATCATTTAAAAAATACGGGTCTCATAAACGTCACCATATAGTCCATTGGTTACTGAGGTTACTGTGAAGGTATAACACTGATAGCAGGGTATTGAGCTATTCTTGCAAACTCATTAGTTTATCAAAACTTGTACTGAATAAAATTAATTGTGAACTAAGCCAAAACGAATAAATCGATATCAAAATCTTCGTCTCATTTCGGGCTCTACCCATGGAATTGAATTCAAACCAAATATATCAAAAGCACTAAACAATCTTTCAGTCATCCCTTTATTTGCTCGTTCTGTGCATTTAAAATCATAAGGGAAGAGTATTCATTGATAAGTCGAAAGACATAGGTTTAATTGTTAATTTTAGCTTAGAGCGCCCGCAAAGGGCCAGTAAGTTAGTATAGTCATAGTTAAGTTAATTGAGCTAGCTTTAAGCGTTTTTGTCTAGCATGTAAGGAAAATGAATTAATTGAATAAAAATGCATTTTGAATTGAATTGAATTGGGAAGAGTATTCATATCATCTTGGGAGCGAGCAAATTATGAAAAAGAATTTTTTTGGCTTCGACACATGTCAGCAATCACGCATAAGCTGCCAAAAATGGAACACTGAAAATTCAAACAGCAAAAAAATCACTCATAAAGTACCATTCAATTCTTCAATTCAATCTTCACTAAAGTTCGCTGCGAGGAAATTTTTCTGAAAAGCAAAAAACTTTTCAAAAAAATTCGAAGAGACAGACTCTGCTACAGATGAGGTCATCAACAAAAGGCGCGAGTTATGTAAATTAAAAACTCTTCATTAATTTAATAATTTTTAATACACAAATTTAATTTAAATTTTATATTTTTTTACATAATAAGTAGCCCAGCCATTGGCTACTTGTTTTCTGTAAACAATTGCGATGAGTTCAGTTTGCAGACAAGCTATTATTTTGATCTTGTTGTTTTTTCTGCAAACTCTAGCCAAGCCAATTCGGTCAAAACAAGCGTGATGGCCTGATCAAAGAACCGCTGCGTCAGACTTGTTGTTCTTCCGTTCATTACGCAGCATACACATTGGCCATTATCCAAGCCAAGCCGATAGGCCACGCAAAACAAGTGTGATGGTGTGATCCAACTTGTTGCTGGGTGCCCGACTATATTCACGTTTGAGCAGCGTGTACAGCATTTAAGGTCGTATTCTAGTCTAGTCTATAAGATATTTATTAATTATTATTTTAATAAGAAAAGTTTAATAAATTTTAAAAGAATAGTGAAAAAAATCGAAAAAATAAAAAAAGTTGAAAATTTCAAAAATTAGCAGTTGATACTCACGATTTCAATCCTCCTAGCAATCTGAAACCAAAAAAAAAAAAAGATTATTAATCTAGAATAATGTCACAATGCTTGTGGAACTACGGAAACTTGGAAAGATTGTTTTGTCACAAAATGGCGACTGCCTGAAAAAATAAAAACAATTTTTGTACCACTTTAAAAAAAAAAAAAAAAAGTAATAGAAATTTGGGGATGGGTATAGTTCCAGACATACACAAGTCTATAAAGAACACTCTCTAAAAATTCCAGGGAAATCGGTCCAGTAGACCCTGAGAAAACGTGGGTATTGTTTTGAAAAAGACAGTTTCGAGAAAAACGCGTTTAAAGTTTCGCGTAAAGTTTTTCGCAGTCTATGTCATGACATGATATTGTAGACTTACATTTCTTCCTTCTTCCTTCCTAGACTTCGAAAAAACTATTTACCGCGTTTCTCTCTTCATATCGAGCAGTTCTGGCCTCCTTTGATGCGTTGGATGCTCGTATCTCGGAACGGTCAATCCGGGCGTTGTCTCGTTCCACAGCAAATGAATGAGCTTCCGGCCAATTTTCAGTCCCATAAGCTCCATCATTTTTACATGTCGCTATCTCAATCAAATTGCTGCTGATGCACTCGTAAAATTGGTGTCTTCCTGTGCCGTGAATTTATTGCCGTGAAATCGCCTTTTTGTTTGTCGATCTAGAAGCGTAATCCTTTGCGCTGAGGATCTTTTATCCATTTTATTTAAAAAAAATGTTTCATAATATTTTAATTTGTGGTTTGAAGGTTAGAAAAATACCGATATCTCCGAAAAAAATTTGAATTTTGAAAAATCCTCTTTTAGATATATTCCTGAATAGTTAAACTTTGAAAATCTAAAAAAAAAATCGACTTTCTGAAATTTCTAGACTAGATTACCCCCTTAATGCGTAACTCGCGCCATACAGAATATATGAAAACGTTTTGTGAAAATGTTTATCGATTTCCGGGCGGGCACATCATTTAGAAAAATTGATGTCACCTGACGTGTATCGTGTAGAACATGCGTCGATTGAACATCAGTGTTTGTATGACAAATTTCCAGAAGACATTCTCTTCAGCGAGGCTCATTTTTTATTCGGTGGATAGGTTAACAAACAAAATAGTCGCATAAGAGAGTGAAAATCCACATGTAACTGTCGAAAGACCATTGCATTCACATTCACTAGTCTAAGAATCAATTTATGGTCTTTCTATAGGCTGTCCTGCTGTGAATCTGATTTATCTAACTTTATGAACGTTAGAATATTCGAATCTTTTTTAGACTATGGATTTTTTTTGGTAACACAGAAAAATATATAAATCTGTATATGATTAGCGATATAAAGCATGCAACGATTAAATTAAGCGAAATAATATCATCTTAAATTGAATATTAAGCAAGATAAAATTAAATTGATTTCAACTTTATTCATACAAATTTTATTGTGTATGTTTTCAGTTAAAATTCTACAAAAATCTAGATCACAATTATTACTTGAAGTTGGGGGATGGTTAGATGCTCTGTAAGTAAAGTTGTAGCTCATTTCTAAATCGCTGAATGCTCGTTTTTTTCCTTCCAAAGACGAAGGATAGCCTAGAAAAATGTTAGACATGGAAATCGGGGTACTATTAAACAAACAGACTTTTTCGTAGATAAGCCTGCTCCTTGGTTTTTATTATGTTAGAAAGAAAAAAAATTAGTGTGCGAGTCTTAAGATAACCTGCAAAGGACATGTTCATCAGGTGTTGTTAAGTGCATGTTGAAGCTTCCTTTTGCTCGCGATGTTTCATCTGCAATTAATTTCACAACAATGGGAGGAATAATAAGAGCCTTGGCTAGTAGTATCTCATTTTCAACGGTGTGAACTTTTGCGTACTCCATAGATTTTGAAGGAAACTCCAGGATTTTAATAGGAATCGACGTATGAGTCATTCAAAGCAATACTAGGAAAATAAGAAAGCTCTAGTTTGGTCTTGGAAATCACTTAACACTTACATTTACTTGGGTTGAGAACTAAACCACATTTCAAAGACCATTCTGGCAATTTAATCCGCAATGAGGCCTTATGAACAGACTCGATAAACATATGTGAATATCACCAGCATAAATGTGCTCAGATGAGTTCAGCGCAGCAGACACTATATGATTGGATGTAGATTGAAAACAAAATTGATCCTTGGGGAACACGTTTTGTTTCAGGAACAAAGTCTGACAGTGCATCATGGATAAATACAGAGTTTAATCGCTGGAGTAGAAATAGAGGAATATCGTAGCTTTTTGAGAAGAAAAGAGTCATCTACTATGTCAAATACCTTAGAAAATTCTGACAAAACTAATAACGTAACATGATCAAGAAATCAAGTCCACCTCTTACGTCTTCGATTACCTTAAACGTTAAACGCTATCAGTACTGCTTATAAAACAAGCATTGTAAGTGACAGTGTTACTCAAAGAGTAAAACCCATCTTGTCACAATCATCATTTAGCGTGGTGTTAGTTGTTAGTAAACTAAATTATATAGGGAGAGCCAAACACCATACACAAATACACATAAAAAATAAATGCAAACATATAATTGACTGATAACTTCAAATGACAAAAATACAGCAAAGTTAGGGGTTCATTGCAGCCGTAGTTCTTATGGTGGTATTTAATGTCAAAAATGTTTGTTGTTCGGGAATTAAATGACAACACTAAAATTTACTATGTTAAGAAGTGCTGATGAGTCAATATTACCGGCTATAAGCTGATGCAAAAACACAATAGCACAGACTTCGCGACGTTTTTGCAAAGAATCAAGGACGATAAGAAGAAGACGGTCCTTTTAAGGAGGAAGGCGAAGAGGATCAGTCGATGATAAATGCCGAAGTGCGAAACGAACAAATTTTTCGTTGTACAGACTCGATACGGTCAATATGTGTTAAGTAATATGGTGACCACACATTTGGAGCGCATTCAAGCTGTGGACTGACAAATGTTATGTACAGGGTAGTTGTGATTAATGTACATGAAAATTCTTTACTCCACCATTTGATGAAGCCGAAGCGGATGTTGCTTTTGTTTCAATATGAATTGAGAAGTCAAGATTTTGAGCGAATTGTTCACCTAAGTCCCTTGTCAGGTTTACTTTGACCAGCGCAGAACTATTTGAGGTGTACGTATAGGTCAGAGGATTAAGTTTTCTAGAAAAGGACAAGTTGAAACATTTAGAGATGTTTAATGATAGGCTATTGTTGGAGCACCATTTTGCGAAAGAATTAAGGTCATGCTGTAGAGCCCAGCAGTCTGAAAGATTGTTAATTCCGTTAAATATTTTTATGTCGTCGGCATAAATTAGAACTCTAGAGTTCTTAAGCACACTTACAATATAGTTAATAGATATAATGAAAAACAGAGGACCTATACTAACTTAAGCGAAGCAGCTACGCAGTTGTGTTTAGCATGAAAGCCCGATTGAATTAAAGCTAACCGATAATTTCGGGTAAGAAAATTATCAAGCTGCTAATGCATGATACGTTCACATATCTATTAGAGAAAAGGCATAGTTGATATTCGTCTAAACTTTATGCCCTAAGATTTTTTTGGGATTGAAAAATTTCATCAAAACAGTTTTTTTTATTTTTGGCAGAATAGCTTTCATAAAAAGCGGATGAATACCGTCAACATCCATAGCATTTGATTTCACTTACAGAAAACTTTCAACAACATCTTTATCGCTCATCCTTTTGAACCCAAAACAAGATGCCATCGAAAGAGCAGATTCCATGAATGATGAATAAGGATCAGCATTGGCATTTGAATGTGCAAATAAAAACATCCTATTAAGCTTATTCGCGATCGACATCACTAGAACAGCCTAACTTTTGTTTGCCGATTATGAATTACTTGGTGCTGCAAGAACTCTCGTGGAGTGTTTTTAATTGGTTTTATATTCAAAACAATATGTTCAATAGAAATTAATTGAAACCTAAGTCATACATTTTTTTTTCAAACTGCAAATATTCAGGACCACAATCTCCATGACTCTATATTATAAGATTGTTAATTACTTTTTATACCGCTCTCTGCTGACTTCAATCACTCTTTATTCAGTGAAGTATTTTTATTAAAAAAAAACACAGCTCAAAAACCTTAGGTAGAAGAAAAAGAAGAATCCTCTTGCTTAAAACGACTTCAAAACGTGAGTTCATTAATGACTTCAAAACATGAGTTCACTAAAGACTTCAATTCACAGCTGAATTCAACTTATCTTACGCGAATTCCATTGATTCCCGAAACAGTCACAAACTTCATAAGAATGATGGTTTAAGTCGTTTTAATTCACAGTTTTGGATTCTTTAACTAAAATTCCATGAACGTATTCCCAAAAGAATGCATTATTTTACAACTCTGCATAGATGATAGTCATCACCAAATACCAAAAGTTCTGCTTAAATTTAACTTATATTCGTACAATATTTTGGATCGTTCTGGATCATAGATTGGTGCCCTTTCAATTATACTTTCCACAAGAAATGTCATAAGCGTCCCAACGAAGCCATTACCAGAAAACAACCCCATAACCTATCACTCCCTCCTAAACGATCCAGGGTGTGTTTTATTCGTCGTCGGAATCGGAGTTGCTCCCGAAATTCAAGTATTATAAATTATGTTCGTTTCTTATCTTTGTTGCGTTCGGAAGCATAAGACGAGAATTTATTATCATTAGTTTTGAATGTCGCATTCCGAACAGGAAGGAGTGAGCACCGAGATAAAATGAAAGATGTAATGTAAGCACCACCAGTGCGTACATTCGTGGAACGATAGGAACACCTTAAGCTGGAATGGAATTCGTTTGCGAATGATATCGATTTTTTACTGTTTCGTTTGGTGTACTGTTTGGATTTAGTTTCTGAACGAATCTAAATTCCTATTTATCGAGAACATATTTTGTGGTTGGGAAATCTAGCTAAAGCTTTGCAAGGTTATTGTCGGAAGATAAGGGATTCCATTTCAGCTGGCTGTAGGTCTCACCGAACTTTTTTTGATTACCCGTTGCAATTTATTATATTACACCAATTACGAAACTATATAAACCTTTATAAGTTGAATCTAAGTGGAATAAGGGGAATGAACAGCGTAATTGCCGTTAAGTATTAAAAGTTTTTGGCCGACATTTTCGTGTTTTGTCTGTTTATAAAAAAAAGTTCACTTCTGTTTATGTCTTTGTCTTCAATTCATTAATGTGATTGAACTGAATAAATAGTAAGTAATCGTCCTTTGCATTCAACGAGAAATTTCGCAGTTGTAACGAAAGTGGAACATCAAAGCCCTAAAGATTTTAGCAACTGAACATCAATCACACCAGCCTGATGGGAATTGCGCATAAAGATCTTATTCATTGACAACGCTTTCGAGCAGTTCGGAATGGATTGGCCCATTTTCCTTGCGAGATGACAATAGTAAATGGTGAGCACTACCGAGGTCTGATGACTGATATTTAGTGTAAGTAATTAAGGATTTTGATTTGCGCGACTATGGGTCCAACATGGAGCTACGAAGCACACAAGCCATCCAACAATCGATTTTAATGCCCCATTAAGCACCTTAGCCACCACGAAACTGCAATTAACAATCCATTCTTTACAAACTATAACTGTGAGAGACGGAATAGAGGGTTCCGTTGCCACAATTTGGGAAAGGATCCCAAAAAACGAATAATATTGGATAACTATTTTATCGTTCCAGACATTAAATCGTCTTTTAAATCAAGATCTTGAGAGCAGCGTCAGACTGTCCTGGGTACCAGGTCACTCAACAGGAAATGAACAAGTACACTTGTTACGTGCCATTGCCGAAGAATAAGAGTGCTGCGTATGTTAACTTTAAATGAAGGCAGTGGGTCATGTGAGAAGCTTTCTGAGATGCTATCTGTAGGCAGTGCATTGAGGAGTCCAATATTGAACCTCTTTATTGCCGTCGGCTGCAACTTTCACGCATTGGGCAGTCGGATTCTAAATCAAGCTGCTACATTAAAGTTTCTTGATTCAACCAGCACATGGTCGATTTGGTTGGCAGTTCGACCGTATTTTCTCGGTATTACTACCTGCTGCAAATTTTGTAAAGGTTTGTTGTTGATTTGTGGTAGCTGTACCGACCAATCCGCCAAAGATGCTTTTTGATCTTATCTTAGACAGGCAACGTAGGCTGCATCAAAGAATTCGAAGAAATCTTGAGTTTCGTCGTTGGGGAATGGGCATGTGATTCGCAGCCAGTGGAAAGCTTTTCGGTTTGAAACCGATGACGTTCGTTCACAATCGTATCCTTATATGTCTGGGGTGTTATCGCAGTGCATAACTGCCATCTTTATGGGCTTGTTCGCTTCATACAAGAGTTAACTAGTGGTTACATCCAGAAGCGCCATGTGGAAGCTTTTCATCAGCTTAAATTGCCCAGTAACGATGAATGTGAATGATCTTAACGCTTCCGCGCCATTGGAGGAGTCGAATACATCAATCGCCAGAAAGTCTTAGTCCACAAAAGAGCGTGTTGAATTTGTATCAAAAAAGGTCAATGTCAATTAAAGCATCAAAACCTCATTTAACACTTTTCTATATAGGTATATATTTACATTATGTCCTTGTCCCATTTAAGCTTTTTTTATGTTTAATATGCTTACAACTGAGCTTCCACTTAAATCAAATGCATAGCATAATTAACATCATCGAGCAAATAATGCGTAATGCAATAAAGAGTGATTCGTTAAATGTATAATTTGCTCCTTTGAGAAGTAATGAACTGAAAACAAGGATGAAAGTACATTACATAGCGGCAAATTTAATCATTTTGGATAAGTAAGTTTCTCTTTTAGTTAATTAGGTTTCAATTGCATATTTATACAAACAAAAGCGATTTTTATGTGTTTTTATTTTCATTTCAAAGGACTTAAAAAAATATCTATACGAGCATCAATTCGCAATTGATCTTTTATGGAATGAAATTTCGCTTAAAGCAATTCACTTAACAGCTTTTATTCATTATTTTTATCATATGAAGGTACAGTGTTATTGAATTTCCAAAAAAATGTTTTGGTAGACAAATATAATTAAAACAGGCTAGTGTTTAACAATGATACAATTTTTCTAACATTTTCTACATTCTCACTACAGTCTACTCAAACCCATTGACATATAATCAAGACAATTTGTAAGTTTTGTGAGTAAATGTTGACTGATTTGTACGACAAATTTATTGATAACTGGACGTTAGAACTTTTCATTTAACCCTTTGGCCACATTGTCAAGGGGAATAACTTGAATCTTAGAGATGATATGTGGAGTCTCCTACCATATGAGCCAACAATGTTGAGCCAACAAATACTATGTTCGCGAATTAAATATATAATTTCTGCTTATTTTATGGCCTTTAACCCCTTTTCTTTACAGATGTATAAAAAACGGTACTCGCATCTTTGATTAAGCATAATTCGTTTAATATTTTATTATTTAATACATTGATAATTATTTATTTAAGTAGATGAAAATATTTATGATGCTTATATGCATATCTCTTGTAGATGTATTGAATCCTTTCAAAAAAAAACATTACAGGATTCATGTGAAATTCAATTTATCTTAGACTGTGGTTTTGCGTATATGTATACATATGTTCTTACGAATACACGTATTTACTGACTTTTTTCATAGCCGCACTCGTTTATTTACATACAATGCTTATACTAAATAAAACAATAGTGTGATCTTAAAATATATGAAAAACATAGTCTAACATAGATGGCCAGTAAGAGAATTCCACAGCATGTCGTCAAGGATCGGAAAACGTTATGAAGGGAATGCCAATGAAACTTCCTGAAACGCCGCAACATAACATGTGATGAATTTTTAATGTATAGCAAGAGTTTTTTAATTTTTTTAATTTTTGGATGAATTGCGTTTACAATCCTTGATAAAAAAAACTAACCATAGTTGGAGCAGTGCATAAAATCAAAACATTTCTACCACCTCAAGTTTGGATTTGAAAAGCAAACAGAAACAATTGTCTCACTTCTTTTTAGAAAACAATAATGAAACAACAGTGGTTACCAATATTACTAAGATAGTAGATTACTCATTACCATTCATCTGTCATCATGGAGATAACCTTTAAAATCTGGAGTATACAAACTTGACCAAAAAGTTCACTTTCTCTATCTGTTAGTGCAGAAAAAAAGGTTGCCACAGGGCCTAAATTTTATAATATGCTACCATACATCAGCTAACGGTACTTTATGTTTCTATAAATCCGCAGTGGAGTCAGAAAAAAAAAACATTTTAAGCTGCTGCATCCGTCCAAATTTGAACAATAGCACAAAATATTCGCCAGTGTTCGAACTGCTCTAAATTTATGTAAAAAAATGCCAAAATAGCGATTTATCAAAAAATAAATGTATTATTTAAACTTTACCCACAACCACTTGTGATATTATTTTTCAGTATAAGATAAATGTTAACTGCAGAAAAATCTGTTTCTATCAAAATTGAAACTGTTGATATTAACAGAAAATTGCATTGAAAAGTTTTGAGCTGAATTAAAAAAAGTTATATTATTAAATAAGTATATAAAACAAGATTTTTGAATAAAGGACGTAGCATGCACATTAAGAACGGACACGGCAGTTTACTAGAAACAAAATCGAACATATGACAGTTTGCGTTCGCTTCTAATGACATTCGAGTAACAGGTTCAGTCGTATTTTATATCAAAAATGTTTGAGTCACTAAAATTGAAAGACTTAACACTAAAATTTACTTGGTTAAGAAGTGGTGCTGCGTCAATATTACCAGCAATAAGCTGATGTAAAAACACAATATCACAGACTTCCCGACGTTTTTGCAAAGAATGAAGTCCTATAAGTAGAAGACGGTCCTTAAAAGGTGGAAGACGAAGAGGGTAAGTCCGTGATCAATGTGCTAAGTAGTACTGTGACCCCACATTGGATGCATACTCAATCTGTGGCCTGACGAATGTTGTGTACAGAGTTTTTGTGGTTAATGGACATGAAAATTCTTTTCTACACCGTTTGATGAAGCCGAAAAGGGTTTTGCTTTTATTGACTATTTGCTCAATATGAATTCAGAAGTCAAGATTTGGAGTTAATTTTACACCTAAGTCCTTTGAAAGTTTTACTTTGGCCAGTGCAGAACTATTAATGGTGTCCACAAAAGGCAGAGGATGAAGGCTTCTCGAAAAGGATATGCCAAAACATTTAGATATGTTCAATGATAAACAATTATTGAAGCACCATTTTGCAAAAGAATTAAGGTTATTAAGTAAAGCGCTGCAGTCTGATAGATTGTGGATACACTTAAATATTTTTATATCGTCGGCATGTATTAGAACTTTTGAGTTCTTGAGCACACTTACAATAAAAGAGGACCAATATGGCACACCTCGAGGCACACCTGAGGTAGCGTTAATTGCATTAGAGGTTGAACCACGAAATATAAAGGGAAACCAAGGGATTTCATTTTAAAAGGAATTAGCTAATGAGAAAGCTTATCAAAGGCCTTATTGAAATCAGTGTACATGCAGTCGACTTGATTTCCTACTTCTAGGGTTTTTATTGGTGAATGAAGTAAAATGAAGTAAAGCCAGCGATTCTGAAATGCATTTTCGGGAACATTCACAAAGACAATTTTAATTTCGTTGAGGATTGAGTTTTCTAAAGATTGTGATCTTATAAAAAAATAAAAGCAAATATCGTTATCAGATTTTATTTTTCATAAATGTTATTTATTTTCATTTAAATGGGTTTTCACTATTCTTAAATTAAATTTTATTACTAAAATAAGGAGAATATATATATGTATGCTTATTAATGCACTAAGTTAAGTGAGCATTAAACAAAAAGCGTTGGTTTTTTTGGCATGTTAATCTTTAATTAGATACATATTACTCTCGGCATAACATTTCGTATACGAGATTTTCCATTCTATGCAAATCACTATACCTAAGCTACATCAATCGTTTTTGATCAAGCTTGGCTTCCGATCCTAATAATCTGAAATTCGAAAACTAAGTCCAATAATTATCCACAATCCCAAACTGTTCCAAACCAAAAGGGCACAGAAAATATATTTCAAACTAGCGGCCCCCGTTTAAATACGCTCGCATTCACAAAATGACGGATATAATAAAATGAACTTTCACTGCAAAACAACTTTTTTTTTAAATCAACACAGATAGATGATTTAATAGATTTTCAAACGCTCTGCGAGATAGTAGTGAAATAGTTGTGATTGCCATCAAATTCAGTATAGAATTTCACAAAACTTCCCAACAAAAAAAGGTTTTTTTTAATTTAAATCCTTCGGCTTTCAACTCCATCCTAAAAATTGGATCGAACCCTTTGTCGATATTCAGTTATTCCCCCTCTAGCTTTTTCCAATCCAATAATCTTTCATATCATATCACTAAATATGATTTCCTCTCTATATAATCAGACGATATGTAAATAAATAATAGTATGCCGACGCTAGCTCCTACCTCCAGCAAGATGACATGAACAGTTTTCCAGTCTAGGTTAACAAATTCTAAGAGCTTAAGACCAGCAACACATTGCTATTTTATCTTAAATTGTTACATCACTTTCATTTAACGCCTTGAATAAGTTATCGAGGTTTGATCTACATTTGATGAATCCCACATCATTCGCATCTAGACCGTCCAAAGCAGATGTTTCCGTTTTGTTCTCATTGGGCAGATACTTTTTACATACCACCTTAAGTGAACCGGTTGCAACTTATAAATCTCGAAAATCTTGAACATTACTAACAAAGCATTTGGCTGTTAATATCAATACTGTCCCGCGCTTTTACAGATAAACAGATACTTTCGTGAATCCCTCACCATGGCGCTCCCTTATTATGTCTAGAATGCTGTCAGACGCTAGCGAACCACAGCACGCTTTTGATTATCACCACAACACAGGAACTTGACAAAGACTAAACTGTTGCTTTCGTTGCCGCCATGAGAGAAATGTTTTTATTCTTTAGAAACTCTTACTTGAGGCTCCTCGCAAACTTAATTTATTTTTCCTTTATATTGGCTAAGCTACCCTGCTTGAGACTCAAAATATCGTAAAATGATCTCCTACCTCACAAATACTATAAGTGTCTACCACCCTCAGCGCTATTACGATATTTCGACAGGTTTTGCCTACCTTTCATTACTGTCTCTCTATTTAATGATATTTTATGCACAAAAGCAAGCCAGACTCTTTGTACTTATCAATTTGGAAATCCTGCAACACCCACATACATTTAACATACAGGTTCTTGCATTGTCCTTGATAAATAATAAATATTTATAGTCTTTGTTGACATATCATTTGTTTACTATTTATATCACCAAAGTGGGCTTAAGTTCTTAATACACCCATAAATCAAATCACGTTTTGCAAATCTCTTCCTACTCCTATTTTAGGGAGCTTACTGTTCGGTGCCGGCAATCAAAGTGCGTTGGTGTATGTCACGTTCGCTCCCAATTTAGCTTCTCGTTTGTACACACAATTAATGTGAATTTCAAGAAAACATGACCGACTGTTTTATTCAAGAAAATATTTAAATCCGTCAATGATGTCTAATGACTTGTTCATGACACACAAATCGATAACGTCTGTGTGCGCATTCAATGGCAGAATACATGGCTCTACGAGTGTTTCGGCGGTTCTTTCATTCCTTTCTTTCTATGTTGCAGGTATAGTAGCCCGTCTGAAACGTATAACTCCAGTGAGAGACATCCTTACAATTAATTAGTAGCGGATCCATTAGAGGAACATGATCTGCATTTTCATGTCCCGAACACCACGGAATGTTGCCTAATTAATTTCGATATGCTAGTCACGTGGAGGACACGCTTACAGTCACATTTAGCACCGTTACCAGCTTTGGTATTATGTACGTTCTATTTTGCTAGTAACACGCGCAGCCTTCAGAACTTTTGACAAAATTTAAACTTTTCAAGGAACGAAGCAAGCGTAATTTACTGGGTTTGCTTACGCACTGTATTAAGTTAACTGAGGAGTGAGCCTTTTTTGAGGAAATATGCAGAACCTGCGCATTAAAAATAAAAACATCCTTAAGCACTTTGGAAATTGGTAATCAATTAGAAGAGGGCATTTGTTATAGAAAGGTGCTCACTTCAAAATTACACGTAGTCGTCGAAGTGGAATAAAACTCCTGGTCGTGTTCATAAATACAAAATGTGAAGACGGTATAAGGCAACCGGCAGCTCAATTACTAACACTGCGAATTATTAGGATGAGGCCATAATTTAAAAACGCCAATAAGCATATTTTTAACGGAAAGAAATGTTGTAACTTGTTAGTTATTAGAAAAGTCCATTCGAATTTCCTAGTGAACTCATTAAGTGTGGTGTAAGGTAAGGCCACATAAAGAATCTCATAAAAGTATGAATTTCATGAAATTTTGGTTTCTTAACATTATTTTTTATTATATTTTTGTCCAATTACCAATTTTTGCATAGCCTCTTAAAGACGGTTTAATCATGAAGTTATTTAAAATTTTCAAGTGAAATCTCGTCCCAGCTAACGAAAAAGCTATGGCTCTATTTTGAGTTAATCAATCTAAAGAAATGAACGTGCAAGCAAACAGTTGTACCTATTTCCGTTCATTGTTCTGGTAGAAAACTTTAATTCGATTGTACCATAGTTAGGGATAGCTCACCGCATAATGACATCTGATATTCGGCTGTCGTGATGTCATGTCCAAATAAGCTTCACTATTCTGAAATGGTAGAAATAAAAGTTGCAAATATCGGGATGGTCGAGATTGTACTTTATTTCAGAAGAAAGGATTCACTGGTTCAAGCTAAATGTTGTCTTACTTATAACTTTCATTTTCTTTCAACCACCGTCACGTCGTTATGCTGTTTCTAGTATATATATACTTTGTTTTTTATTAAAGGATCCGATATTTATTTACAACAAATCTACTTCTATTCAGTCTCTTGTTTCTCGATCTCTCGACCTGAGAGTTCCAAATGCTTGAAAACATTTACATTTCCTCTTTCTACCGCTGTCAACGTTTTTTGGGAAACCAATTTCTGTTTCGAATCAAAAGAAAAGAATAGTTTTTTAAGGCTTTCTTTATTTTGTTAAGAATTTTGTTGTCCTCCTCCTCCTCCTGATTAAATCCAAACGGTGCACAGTTCAAACCCTATTCAGTGGTTTATTATTTGATTTAGGAAATTTTAATATTATTTTTTGCAGTTTAAAAAGTTACATTGCGAAAATGTATTCTAAAGACTGTGGTTTCGCCTAGTGACTCGCAGTGTATATTTTGAGAGAGAATACACAGCAGGTAAGTGGGTGGGTAATCAATCATAGGTCCTTTGTGGTAAGAGTGCCGAAATTGTTGTTTAAGAAGGATTTCAAAAGTTTGTTTACGGCTTGGTTTGTAAATTTGCACGAGTGCTTCGTTTTCCGACGAAAATTTAAAATATAAGCGAATTTTCCACGTGCAAAGGGGGCCCAAAGTCCATACGTGCTTTTGTTGAGAAGTTGTTCTTTCAACTGGTGTGTTCTGTATTTTAGGCAAAAAATCGATTTAACTTAGACTTTATGGCACACACAAATTAAAGGTTTCAAGGATCTTCTATTATTCAGAATACACAATGTGACTTTTTTGAAATTGTGAACTGGTTTACAAAGGTAATATTACGGTGTTAGAGAACATGTGCTGATTCCATTAAAGCTAGACTGAGCATATTATTATCAAAACTTTTGTTCGATATGTGAATTTAACGTTTTTTTTTGTCGAATTGGAAGTATTTGATTGAATCTTTAAAGAAAAATTAAGACACTCAAAACCATCAGCTGTGGTTCCAGCCAAATGTGCCACACAAGCTGCCCAATAATCGATTTATTTCACTTTGAGTTCAAAAATAGTGTAATCAATTTAATTATGTTGCTTGATCCCAACTGGGCTACGATTTCACTCCTTTTTGGGGTGCAGGTAGAGATAGAGAAAAAAATGGTTTGGGTCAGCTTCCCATCTCAAGATTAAAAAAATGTAGGTGCTATTTTATTGGCTTACTGATAAACTTTTGGAAACTTATGAACGGCAATGCATATATTAATACATATTTTTTTATCTGATGAGGTAGTTGAAAATTACAAATTTAATTGATTTTTAACTTTTTTTATTGGAAAACTAAATTGATTTTGATTTAAGAAATGAAATTGTTTTTTTTGGCAGTTTTTCCGTCATAAAATTTAAGTCACTCCGTCAAATTTAACCAAAAAAAAAATTTTCAGGTGACTTTTACACACACACATTGAAACCAATAAGGATTCGATAGCTTAATTTGTTCTCGAGTTAGGCTATACGGAAGAATCTTCACAAGCTTACGTACGTACGTACACACACACAGACATATTTCGTAAAACAAAAGACTCCGACTACTTCGAAACATGAAGAAATGTACAAATTTTGAATTCCGAAAATCGGACCGATTACAAGAACTTCCTGAGGGGAAGTTTAATATTGAATCTCCTTAAGAGAACTTTATATAAAATCGTTTTTTTTATTCACTATTTCATATGATTTTTAGGGTGCCAAAGGGTGCCAACGGAACACTATTACTAAGCCTCCGATTTCCGTCCGTCCGTCTGGTAAAAGGATGTATCTTTACCCAGAATGTGTACTTATATTGCCGCTGTTTATGGATAATAAATATTAAAAAAAGTTAAAAATAAAGACGGGTCCCCATAGAAGGATTGTGTAGCTTTAAATCGCACCACCATTAAATACCTACGAGTATGCAATGATTCCGTTTCAGGGAGCAGTTGACGTGAAATCAGTGTACATGCAATTCCAATACGAGAAATGAAAAACAGTGTTGTTCCAGTGATCACTAGTTCGGAATTTGTGAATTGAATGTCCAAATGTAGAAATGTTAGTGCGAATTGAATTGAACCTTGTTTAGTTTTCTACCCAACATAACGAAGGGTCACAACCATTTACGTGTTTTACTTTAGTGGCGTAGATTCTTTCAATGTGTAAAAAGTGTATCCTGATGTACAAAATAAGAACTACCAATGTTGTTTTTTTACTCCTCAAATTCTTAAGACCTTTTGGCATCAGGTCTTTGGGAATTGAGTCACATTCGATAAGAGTATTGAAAACTGAGAACAAATAATTAAGTAACTTAATAATGCAAAAAAAAAGGCAATAAATATATTATTTTTATTTTTTTTTTTAATTTTATGTATGCACTTTTTTTTTTTTTAATAATTTTTTATTTCCATTTTGAGACAATTTCTCTTTCTCTCTCTTTCTTCTCTTTCATTAATTGCATTACATTTTTTATAAGATCTTCCAATCCAACTGAGGTGATTTCATCATAATGGAATCCATTATTTCTTGTTTCTTATAAAACATTAAAAAACCCATTTTTAGACCAGAAAAAAAAGTTCTTGTTTAGAATTTCGCCCATTACTATATACACAAAAATGTTTGCTGTCACTTTTTCATATTTGTTAACGAGTTGTGAAAGCAACTGCCACTTTTTGACATTTGTTGAGTTGTGAAAACTTTGTTTTTTATGAAGCCATCCTTTTTCGGAGATCTTTTTAACCCACAAATCCGGCAGGAACTCCTCATTCGCAGTCGACTTCAATTTTCACCTCTTGTACATTAATTCATTTTTGTGTGCCGCGGAAGCCATACAATTTGTTCACCTTTGAATTTAAAACATCAGGAATCCCATAAGGAGAAGTGAAAAACAAGTGATTTTAAAGCACTCGTTACTGAAGTAAAATATTCAAAACTTGTTGTTGATTTTCTGAAGTTTGTTCATTGAAACGTATTTATATGTAAGGCCGAGTTTAATTTTGACATCAAACGTCTACATACACACTGTTTATGCAACAGATGTGTGTGATCCATTTGAGTAAAGCCGTACACATTCTAATTGTTAACAAAAAAAAAACTCAGACTTAAATGTAAATTCATGCAGTTTTGAACCTCAACATTCACACATTTTTTTAGCATAGAATAAGGCCTGTTTTGCAACGCATTAAGTCATGGTTGTGTTTCTGTTTATATTGGTAATCTTAAAAAAAATAAATTCATTAGCAAATCATATAGAGCCACTTGTTTTGCATTTCCGTTAAAGAGAAAAAATTTAAATATTTTTTTACGATATTAAGTGAAAATCTTAACGGTAGCGCGGTGTCATAGAAGTGAGAGATTCTTATACACTTAATTTTATGCGGCACGGGGCTTTCACGGGCCATGCAGTACCTTATTTTTAAAAGACTTAAATGGATATACCATATTGGTCTGCGTACATTTTTATCGTTTGTTTATTTTCCCGATTTCTGAACCTTTCCATTGGCAAGAATTCTTTCATTTATGAATTTTTTAATTTGGTTTAAGACCAGCTGGCATTTTCTTTTTACGGGCCCTCCTCTAGCAAGTGATTGTGCAATCCTCCAAATACAAATAAAGATTTCGAAATTCGATGTCGAATCCATTCAAAGTGGCAACAAACTGTAGAAGAGGGTGTCAAGTATTCAAACTAAGCTGGAATATAACATACATACTAATTTGTTGCAGGGATATAATGTCTAAGAAGGCAGTGTTCCGATATGAAACAATTAAGACCTTTATTGCGACCGACTTACCTTTTTGCTTTCTCTAGATCTCTTTGATGTTGAAAGAACAGCGAACTTCCTCAGAAATATTCCAGTCCTAGTGGGCAATATGCACGTATTTTAGCAAGGCTCGTTCGCTGTCTTTAAGTACTGAATATCAAAGCCACAGTAACTATATTGCTATAATCGAGCCAAGGAGAGAAGATTGATTGATTCCCAAAATAGTTTGGTCTATATCTTACTAGTTGATGGTTCTAAGAGCAGCCAATATTTCAGGCAAGGCGAGGATACAACCACCATTGACTCGCTGATTGATTTCATTGAGATCCTTTTGTATGACCACTTGGAATATCTTGCTTGCTTGCGCACGTGCTATTGCTTTTTGAAGATTGGATTCCAGCACCACCGTTAATAGTTAATTTACGAATCAAGGCGTATAATAGGCTTATGTTCCAGATGATAATTCAAAACAATCTGTTTATTCTTGGAGAGTTTTACATTTTTAAGGATATTTTGACTTATATTGAAAAAACAATTTAATATTTACTGGTGTCCAGTTAGATTGCCGGCTTTAATATTTTAAGGCCTAATGCAACTTATACAAGCCGCTTTCAACAATAGTTTTATTTTTCAGCTAATTCAACAGTTACGGAATAACAAGTGGAATAAAAAATAAGGCGAAAAAAAACGTCTTAAAGATACCGAATGTAGGAACATCGATAATAATGATATGGATATGAAAAAATCATTCAGTCGTCCAAGGTTAAGATGATCCTTTAAATAGTTCTATGATGAGAGAGGTTTCCAAAACATTAAAACGATATTGATCAAAATCGTTACGCCGTGTGACGTTTTTGTAAAGGAAGAGGACATTGAGTTTGTCAATTGAGCACTGAAAACGAAACAGACTAGTGGACTTGATGGCTTGCGAAATGTATTTTTTAAAGAATTACCGAAGGCGGGACTCAATATTTTCTGACTGCTTGAAAGAGAGCTAAGGATGCACGCATTTTAAAAACTGGCAAACCACCACACAGCATTTCAAGCTAGACAACTTTTAACATCTTTAAACAACAACTTATACAGTAATAATTCTGTTGCATATTGAGAAAGCATTCGAAAGTCTATGGCACGACGGTCTCATTTAGAAAATGGGAGTTCTCAATTTCTTATGGTAAATTACTCAAATTATCTTTGTGCACACCAAGGTGCTGTCATAAGTCCCATCTTTTATAACAAAAATACTTCTGATAAGTGAGTGTAAATAAGCAATTTTTGCTGACGGTACAGCAATGTTCTTATAGCATGAATTTGCTCTAAATATTGAAAGAAACCTTAACTCTACAACAGAGATACTCTGCGAATATTATTACAATTGAAAAGTAAAAGTTAATTCGGTAAAACAAAAGTCCAATTTTTTTATACGAAAAATAAACGTACTGAAGTCAAATGGGAAGCATAACCAAAAACTAACATTCAATGAAATTTCAGAAAATGTTAATAAAATAAATATTGTTACTAGAAACATCCATAAAGTAATATTCCAAGCGATTTTACCTTATGGTTGTCAAGTTTGGGGGAACTGTGCCAAAACGCACATCCAAAGACTGCAATTGTCGCAAAATAAGCTGCTTAAAATGATGCTCAATCTACCTTGGCGTTATTGATCTTCAAAGGAATCCTAAAGCTTAAGAGTACATTTATGGGTTTCGGTGCATATGCAGATAATTTTGATAAGCCAATGATCTCGTTAGAAATATATAAATTAAATTTCATATCTTCATTAATACTTGTATAACATAACAATTTAATATTCATAACAAAATAAGAATCTTTTAAACTTTCGCCCAAAAAAAAATATACCCGTGGGTAATGACAGTTTAAATTGTTCGTATCCGGATTTCCACCCTGTTCTCCACCCTCAGGAGCACTTACAACTAAGCCACGGCACCCATCTTCTTTGTTATAAGGTAAGCAATACCTAAGCCTATTGCATTTCTGTTTTGTCCTCAACGCTAATAGATGTAATATATTTTATCTATATCTTTCTACTGAAAATAAATACAATTCAATTTTAATATATTTGTGGTAGTCAAATAAATGTTTGCTACAGAAGGAAATTCAGAAAAAAAACTCTTTGTATGGTTAAAAGAAAAATTAATGAAAAAATATATAAATAATAAATAAATATAAAATTAAATAGACAAATAAATAAAAAAATAAACATAAAAATTAATTAATAAATATATACATACATAAATAAATAAAACAAGAAATAAAGAAATATATAAACACATAAATAAATAAATCAGTAAATAGATTTAAGATTAATGTTTAGTATAAATATTTATGGGTAAAAAAAATATGGATCGGGACTAAATATACTGAAATATGTTCAATACATAATCAATCAGCAAAAAATAACATATTTAAGTTGATTTATTAGGGAATTTTCTCATGTATCACAGATTTTTAAAAATCTTTCCGTCAGCGCATCTATTCTTTGTGAAACCCATTCAACATCTGCCTATTTCTGCAAGCCATGCGTGGACTGATTTGACGGTAGGTTGCACCGTTTTCAATATTCCTTTTTGCGTAATTTGCAACTTATTTAAGTGGCATATCGCGCAAGGACACCAAACTTGGCACCGGTAAAAAAATATTGCTTAAATACAACTTTGTAAGTGATTTTTGTTTTCTACACTTAACAGCGATTTTCTATTCATAAATGGCTGTTTTATAAGCTGTTTTATGGCTATGTTAATTTTTGTTTGTATAAACAACTAATGTGGTTGCTGAAAGTTAATTTTCTTAAATATTTCGCCTTCATATCCCAGTTCAAATTCAAAATGTTTGCGCGTCAAATATCATTTTTCTAAATTTAAGCCTGCCAACAAAAAAATAAACAAAAATAAATCACCCGCTATAGACAGACATCAACAAGTTCACAAGTACTGGCATGAAAATGTGGCCAATTATACCTTAATAGACTTTTGAAACAGCTTTGCCACCCGCTTAATTGGTTTTCAAATAGCATTTCCAGGTTTGCATGGAACTCCAATTTAAAAATTAACCCAAATGCTGAACATTTTACAAGGAATCAAAGTCATAATCATTTCAAGCTTATTTTTTTTGTTTTTTATTAAATATTCCCGGACTGACAACTTTAAGGGGGAATAGCAATGGCACGGATTGTGCCATATATTTAAATCATTGCCTACAGCAACCCTCAGACTGTGTCGCATCTGGGGAAAGCTCATTTCGCAAACGAGACTTATTTACCTAAAGGACCCAGTTGCGAAGCGAATGAGCACTTAGTAAATATTAATAAAATATGATAAATGACTGTTTTTCTTGACACAATAAGACATAAGGCAATAACGGCACATCCCAAAAGGACAACTATAAAATAAAAACTAACAAAAAAAAAACCGAATATGGCGTCAAAATTAACTTTTCTCCACCATTTTGGAGTGGTGGCAATTTTTCACACTTTCTCAATTACCGCAGCGGGTTGAAGGCCTAGCAAGGACTTAATTTATATTAATATTTTATATCGCCATATGCATTTTTGTTTTTCATTTGTAGCCTCTGCTTAACTTGTTAATTATAGACGGCTCTCGAAATGGACACGAAGACTTCGTGCTGCTGCACAACAGTCGTTGGCCAGCGGAATGTACGGTGCACTTTCCAAGAGTATCCGATTTGGCAGAAAGCCAACATTTAATGGTCTCTGAGCATTGTCGTTGCCAAGGACATGCAACAATTTCATTGCACGGACATACATACTACCGCGACCGAGGAAGAGCGGAACAAAGGCAAACCCGAGAATTGGCCAAAATGGGAATGCGAATCGGCAGTTTGAGGTTATTTGCTATTGTGTCATGAAATTTTAAATTGCACGACTGTGCGGCTTGGCTTGAGTGCCTAACATGCAACTGTTGCTGGATAAAGATAATTGAATTATTTCAACAGATATCCCCTTTATGGGAGCACTAAACAGCGATTACAAGAGCCGGTTAAGCGAAGCGTTGAACCCAGAACATGAAAGGATCTCTGCTGCTGAATGGACTGAACGACTGAAGACTCATGTATGTATGTCTTTTCCTGATTGGAAGTAAATTTTATTCAAAGAAGCCAAGTCGTGGTAATTACAATAATATAATTTCAGCATCAAGTCAACCCTCTTCATTTGCATTTATCAGATGTTTCGTTAATTGCTGGCTTGTTCGCAGGATGTAGGGATGGACTTTGTTTCACAGTTTGTGGGTGTTTATTGCAAATTATTCCGAGAAATTGTATTTTTATCGCATTTAATTTGGAGAAAATTAATATTTCAGTCCATTCATCATTTGGGAATCGTTTGTAGGGTTGGATGGGTGGTTAAAGTTTCTTAATTGTTTTCTTCAGACTCGAACTTAGTATTTCAATAAGAATCATTGTTCAAAAAGGGATACAATGTGCAAAGATATACGAAACCACGTCCCTTTGCCGCATTATTCGAGCACGTTTTTGTGTTGCCACTTACTAATTAGTATTTATTTGAAGTCTTATGACTTAATTAGGTAAATATAAGAACTTTTTCAATGGGAGCCTGAGAAATCAGATGATAATTTGAATGCCAAAACAAGCTCCATAGAAAACAATGTCAACCAGAATGCCATCTAGAATGTTTGATTTCTCTGTTAATGACAGTGAAATCTAGAAGCAAGGTATGTTCGCTTCCTCTCCTTAAAAGTTTAGAACGTATAGTCTACAATAGGCAGATATGTACATGTACACCTTAGGTCGTCCAGAACTTCATCTACCAAGGTTCTGCAACGAATTCGTGCTACGACATCAGCACAGAAGTACAAACACTCTTGCCAACCGCCATTTCTTGAGCAAAGAGTGCAATTGAATAGAAATCCCTATCTCGACCGATTAAACCAAAATAAAATAATATAAAACCAAATCATGCCAACAATGCTAACATCATTGTGAATTTAAAGTCACGTTTGGGTAGATAGAGAGTAAAGTTTAAGGTTCAACGAAGAGCTGAACCAGATGATTCCGTGTTAAAGGACTCAATATCCCGGCGCAGTAAAGAAAGACCTTACCAGTACAAGCACACCTACGCGGTTAGTGTTGAGGACCAACCAACTAAGCATACGAAATAGCTCACCCAATTCGTTCATGGTCGTCTTGGAAAAAAATGTTTTAATAAATATGAGCTTTAAAGCCACAGTCAATTTCAATCTTTACAGCTGGGTGGCGAAGTTGGTAGAGCGCCTGCCTTTTAATTGATTCAATTGTTAGGTCCCAAGTTCGATTCCTAGAGTAGTGGTCTAGATTTTCGAATCTGGTCCAGTCACCATTTGCCGTTGGGATCAAGTTAATGGCACTATCACTGTGTTGGTCGACCAGTGATAGTAGTCTGAACAATGAGTGGCGTTGTTGTAGTGGTTGTTGTATCGGCTTAGTTCCTAATTCTTGTTTTCAAAATAGCGGTTTGTGTAGATGGCTCTGCGGTGAAGGCACAACACTGACAGCGGGGTGTTTAAGCTAAATCTTCCAAACTTTCAAAGTTCATAGATCAAAAGCTAATGTCAAATAAAATCCTGCGAATTAGGTTAAGGCAAATAGGTCGATATCAAAATCCTCTGTCCCGTTTCGGGCTCCACCCACGGAAGTGAGTTGAAACCCATTACACCTGAGTTTCTCAAACCACTACACGATCTTTCATTCTTCTCCTAATTCTTCCGCTCGCTCTGTGCTACAGGCATTATAAGAATCTTAATGTCCTCTTGAAAAGCGAGCAAATAATTAAAAAAAAATAAAATCTGCTCTTAAACCGACACAAAATAAATAGACGAACGACACGTAAAGGCTTTCGGGCTTAGGCTTACACTTATAAACTGGCGGAGTTTTTTAAACTCGTGTTTTTCAATTGGATCAATTGATAAGTCTCATGTTCCAATTCTAAAGCAATCAAACCGTCCAACTGGTCCCCATTTGTCGTGGGATCAAATTAATGCCGCTATCACTGGATTGGTCGACTTTAATAGTAGTCTGGTCTCAGGGATGGCCTTACTAAAGTTGTTAATGCGTGAGCTCTAAAGTTCTAGGTTCGTGTTGCTAAAAATTATGGTTTGTGTGGATGATATGTCATAGGCTCTGCTGCAAAGACACAACACTGATAGCAGGGCGAAGTACTTATATCTTATCAAATCCTTTGAATTTACGTAAGCTAATAAGGCAATATCAAATTCTATATCTCCAACAATTCTATGACTCCAACCATTGAGCAGTTGAAACCCAAAAATATTTGAGTTTCAAACCACTACACACAATATTTCCATTCTACTTTTGAAACTTCTGCACATATCCCGAAATATAGAACAACTCTTAGATTCTCTTTTGAGCTAACATTATGAACACATTTTTCAGAAATATGCATACACCAGCTTCTTCAAAATTCGCACTGCTTCGACAACACGGTATTCACTCAACTTCATCCTTAAAAAAAACTGCTCTGCGTTCTCTTAAGGATATCATAATTTTTGTTTATTTCAAGAAGCTAGTTCAAACGCAAATTTTTAAAACTTCAAATAGTTGCTTTGAAAACAGAAGTATGAATTAATTTCTACATTACGTGCGTGTTGTAAGAAAAAATAATTTTCTGAATAAAATTTGAATAGTTCGAAACCCTTCATATCTTCTGCCTTGCGCGCATCTGTATTTTTTTTTCAATTAGAATAAAATCAAAATTCAACAACGGAAACATTCATTCATGAGAGAGCATTTTAATTTCTATGAAAAGTGAGCATTTTTAAAACGCGCGAATCGAAAATTACTTGGAATGGAAAATGACGAGAACCATGAAATCGACTGAGTTTTGCCCTAGTTTTTTGTTAATTATTTAATGTATTCAGAATGATATTTTGATATGAAAAATTAAAGGGAACAGTGAAAACTTCAAAAAAATTTCAACGTGTTCCTGAGAATACAGATCGTAAAAAACAGATCGAGTAAAACTTTGAAAACGCAAGTATTTGCATCGACCTAACTAAGACCGGTTTCTATACTTATATTTATATACATTTTATCATAATAATATGTTTCGAGCAAAAGTAAAAGGGTGTCTTGAGTATCGCCGGTAAATACATGCTGCACATAGCGAGTAAAAGGATACTGATAATACATGCTGCACATAGCGAGCAAAGGATACTGAAAGATCGTGTAGTGGTTTGAAACTTAGATGAATTTTGGTTTCAATTACTCAATTGGTGGAGTCAGAAATGGGATGAGGAATTTGATATCGACTTAATTCTATATGCTGAAAAGTTTGAAGCATTCGCTTCACCACCCGGTTTTCAGTGTTATATGCCTTCAAAGCAGAGCCACTACAGCAAGACCACCCTTTTAGTCAGGCTATAGTCCCTATGGGAATGGCAAATCAGACCAGAATCGAAAACTAGGTTTTTTCAAGATTCGAGTCTGAGACCTATTTATTGAAAGGCAGGCGCTTAACAAGCTGCACCACCCAACCGTAGTTCCTTGATGAAGCCGGTCTTTGCATTTTACAACTTATTGGCAGACTTACAAAACAAAAACGACTATTTAGATTTTTTCTTCCCCAAAGGAAACGTGGATTAAAATTGGCAAATTTATACTCAACTTAGTGAAAGCCTTACAAAAAGAAAAGAAGCAATAAACTAAACAACAATATTCGAGATTTTTGAGACGCAACGTTTTCTTCGTTCTCCGAAAATCTGAAGATCCAAAAACGCTAGACATAGTTAAAAGCCATACTTATTTCTCAACTTTCTATAAAAATCATTTAAGCCGTTTGACTAACAGGCATTGATGGACGATCTTGGTAATACCACTTTGATCAAAAAGTTCCCGGAATTTAGTCAGAAAATAAAAAATACCAATTATCTTAATCTATATTGTCCCCTTCAAAGTAATCCCCATCGAGTGCAACACATTTATGCCAGCGCTTGATCCAATCCTCGAAACATTTTTTATGTTCGTTTTTCGAATCCATAAAAATCGTGAGAATTGCCTTCTTTTTTGACTGAAAACGACTTGTTTTTTTTTGGTCTCGGCTCATTTGGTAAGCGTCATTCACTTGCCTGCTACGTCTCGTCTCCAGTAATGATCCTTTTGATGAATGTGAGATCGTATTCAGTCTCGCAAATCATGCCTTTTGCGATGTCCATTTCTTAAATTGTAAAAAATGGCCAACACACAGAGATATAGATGTACTCTTGCCGACGTCACTTTTCCAAATCTCGAGCTGTGGTGCTAAGATTTAGAGGGAACATCAACAGCAGGCTTACCAACTTTGCAAAAAAACAACAGAACTCAAATCGGGATAGTTGGAGCACCACACGGTATTTATTCCGGGAACTTTTTGATCTAGGTGGTAAGCTGTAGAACTTGATTGTTTTTGAATTAAAACCGACAGAGAAAACAGCTTTCCGCTTTAAACAAAGACATTTTACTCGTCGCTTAAAGATATTGCCACCGAGGTTCCACTGCGAAGTATCTTTTGCCCCCGATATTGTACTTGTTATAGATGAAGTAGGCGGGACTATAGCCACCACTTTTAAAGTTACGGATGACTTGACAAACCGTTTTCAATAAGACCAAGTCAACGCATGTTGACTTTTCAGATAAAAATGTTAACAATTGACGAAAAGAAGTCAAGACCTTTTGCATCCCTGTCAAATAAAGACATTTGCTCTCCAAGTAACTACGCTTTAAGCCGAAGAATGTATGTTCCAGATTAAAATAACTTTGGACAAAGTGATTCAAAGAGTTGTCTTAAATACCGAAAAGAAATATAATTATATACTCGTATATTTTTAGCCCCGTCAATCACTTGCACTTCAAAAACGAACGAACAATATTAACCAATAACCTCAAAGTTTGAACCTCTCTTTATTGCAAAAAACAAGAACCGAAACTGCTCGTATAGCTTATGCACTATTCGGGTTGTGTAAAAATAGCAACAGTCTTATCACTCTCCGCCTCGCAAGCGAAACAGGTATGTTCAGGACTAAAATAATTTTTGCATTCAAGCATATGGCCCATTCATCATTCACCTTTTTTTTGCATGACATTTGAATTGATTATTTGTGTATAAAAGTATGGACTCTTCCCTGGACTGAGAAAACGATATTTGGAGTCTATTTTTGGAACAATTGGAACCATCCGCAATGAAGGAGTTTTAATGTTGGGTATAAAATTGAAAAGTTAACAGTGTTGATGATTGGTTTGATTTGATTTTTAATCTACACAATTTCAATCAATAAGCTGTGTCTTTCGAACTAAGTTTTTTACAGTCACTTTTTAGTTTTCCGTCGACAGGCATACCTTGTTTTTAATGTTTTATAATGTTTAATAACAGTTGAAATATCGATTCTTATGTCGACGGCCAAAAAATAAATTGGGGGTGCGACAAATAAGATATTAAAAGTGAACCACCTGTAAGTTTCTTTTTAAAAACGCTGTAAATCAAGGACATTTTTCCATAAATTTCCCAAGGTTTCGGCGCCTTATTCACTCGGAAGCGCTCTTCATTGACAAATGTCAAATTCCTTCCATTGTCGTCTGAGAAGAAAAAAAAACCGGCAAAGTGCGAGTCAGACTCGAGCAACGGAGGTTCCATACAAACTTGTTAGTACGAAAATGTAAGTAATTCATTCATCACGGAAGGAATTTACTTTGGTTTGTATAGATGTAGCACCCTTAAGGTTGTGATTCCCTTGCAAGCATCAAAATATGGCGCATACTAGATACATATTTTTTGATTTTCTTCCTCTTGGAGTAAAATTGATTTGCGATTTAAAACACAAAATTGCTTTCTATGTATTTAGCAACAATTTTACTATGTATTTAGCTTCTCTAAATTGAAAACAGTGTGGCGTTAACGAAGCCTTTGGCTATTTAACTTAAATTTCCGATTTAATTCGACCTTGTCAGCTAATGATCGGAGTTGGTTGTTCTTTTGAACTTTCTTCTTGTGTATATAAGTTAAAGTGGTTACATGGTGGTTTTTCCAAATACGCACTGTATCGATTAACAGCATCGACTGAAACTTTGCAATACATTCTGACGTTTTCCAAGCGTTATTCGATCCAATTCTTACCTTTCGTATCACTTTATAATTGTCTAAGTTAAATTCTTTGGTGAATTATTTGTTTTTTGTTGTTTGTTAATGATCAAATTTTATATATTGTTATATCAAAACTTCCAACTAAAACCAACCTCATTTTGTTTACATTCTAGCTTCAAATATTACTCTCTAAATAACCTCCTTCTTAGGAGAGTTTGAGCCACTCGCCTAGAAATGTTTCTCCTTCTGTTTTTGAGCTTCAGCGAGACCAGTCTTGGTGTGGAGTAGAAAGAAAGTGGCTTAAAATAAATTCTTCTGTGCGTGTGTTAGTCACTTATCTCTTGCTACACGGCTGGACCGATTTTCATGAATTTCTTTGTGTTTGCGTGAGTCCTTGGATAAGATTCACATACTTATGTTTTAAATCAATAATTGACCGTTAAAACCAAAGAAGTCAACATTTTACCTTCTGAGAATAAATCATAATTATGCAAAAATAGTTGGTTGGTTACGGTGAGCTTTATTAGCTCTTCACTTTGGCCACTGTTTGGGCCCGATGTGTTTATAAAAAATAGTTGCAACTGATTCTTTTGAATATTTTAAATGCAAAATTTGGAAAAAATAGGATCATGCTGCACGCGAAAATTAGTACCTACCTACTATTATTATTTTTTATTTATTTTAACACAGCACTGTATTGAATTAAAAATTAATGGAAACCGAAGAAGGAAATAGTTTACTATTAATTTTTCATTGAACTGTTTTAATCAACCTTTTTGAAATTTTTGTCGAATTTAAAACAAAATAAAATACTGTGATAATTGCAAAAAAATACTTAAAAGAATCAGCTGCCCCGTTTTTTGCCACATTGTTCCAATGTCTGTATTGCTTATCGTAAATTTTAAAATCTAGTAACTTATGAAAAACAAATGCACAAAACTTTGGGTGCTGGTATATCACCCTTTTTCAGTTTTATTAAAGTAGAAAATCGATTAAATTGTTGAGCATTATGATTTATTTCAAAATATCCCAAGTGTTATTAAGCTTCCGGGCAAATTTTTATTCCCTTAAGCTCCATCATTTATAAAATAGAAATGAAGTCTTCATTAAAAAGCATTATTTCACAACATTTTACTGAGAAATATGTATTCAGGTAGACGGAGAATCCCTAATGTCTTTTGTTCGATTAGTTCCGGCCGAACGAGTTTGGATGCCGGGTCAGCAAAATACCGATATCTCCGAAAAGAATTCGAATTTTGAAAAATCCTCTTGTAGATATATTCTTGAATAGTTAAACTTTGAAAATATAAAAAAAATCGATTTTTTTAAATTTCTAGACTAGAATACCCCCTTAATCGAGTGTTTTCGAATGTTGTGTGACGTAGCAAGAACAATTTTAATGTCTTTCGCTTTTTATGGCTCAAAGAGACTTTATCTGACTAAAAGAGTGCTAGTTTAGCAGTCTTTTTTATATATTAGCTTGTGTCTAATCTAATACTGCATTGAATTCCATAATCACCCTTCTTCGGACACTATATACACAATCTTAACATTCTTTGACTCATCTAGTTTATAACAAGAAGCTTCTTAGCATAACCGTCTGAAATGATTCCCATAGTTCTTTTGTGCATCTGATAAATTTGTCCTTAAACAAAAATTGAGACAAAAAGTTCTACAACATATCTGTGTAAACAATTTCCTTATTGTCAATTAAAATATGATTTCTCACAAGATCCCAACTGTGGATGTATACAATTTCGTATTTGTCCAGTAGAAAGATCAGTAGAAGATCATAATGCTCAGATTTCCTTTATCCTTATTTTTTGCTTTGAACCCGTTTTTCGAGTCCGACCCAGAAAATTAAACCTTCTCTCTGTAACTCATTAAACTCTCGTCCATATTTTTTTAACCGTAGTTGAGTTGACCTTATTAAAGTAAAGCAAGTAACTTGAAGATTAATTATCACAGAGCACATATCGTTCTATAAGCTGATTGTACGGAAACTCATGAAAATCGCATAAAGTGGTCTGTAGCCCTCCTCTTAACTTTGAAACCTTCTAACCAAACCACCTTTTTTTAATCTTCTTATTCCCACGTGGATTTCTGCCAAACGTCTTCAAGCACGATTCAACAATGTCTTTAATATCAAATTAATCATTGATTAAATCATTATCTGATTTCTAAAGTAGCTGCCTCTTTCCAATAAGCCTTGGTGTTGGTTTTCGTCCTGCTAAAATATGAATCCAGCGCCAGCTCTTCTTTAAACAGAGAACTACTACAGAACTATTTTTTCCAATATGGTTGTGTTGCTCGAATCAGATATCGAACACCATTTGACAGAACCGCCTGTTGGAACAGGGAAAACCTTTTATCGTGCAGTGCGCCGAACGAGAAATGTTGGTTTTGTGTTAAATATTGAAATTCTAATTTTTTCTGCTTGTTTTCTTAATAATTATTTCAAGATATTCTTTTATCATATCACCTTTTTTTCACAATTTGATCGTTCTCAAAGGATTTTTACTTATAATGCATTTTGCACAGAGCGATTAAGAGAAATATGAAAAGTTTGTGAGTTTAAAAGTCAGATATATTTGGGCTTCAGTTGCTCAATGGTTGAAGTTCGCATTGGGATGAAGAATTTTACATCGACTTATTGGCACTCGCTTAGTTCGCAGTATTTTTTTCCACATAACATAGTTGACTTATAAGAATGTTGTACTCACCACCCTGCTGCCAATGACAAATTCTCGACACAAACCATTCTTCTATGCTACAAGAACTAATAATTCCAGTAGCATATACAGTGACCACTACAACTAAGTCCGACTACTATCGCTTGTCGACCACTGCGTAGATAACCCAGTTAATTTCATCGCAACGGCATATGGGTACTGCACCAGACTAAAAATAGTTATCAGATCGTGTCTCAATTGTGTGTTTTTCTTAAAAAAATATTTAATTTCCAAAATTTTTCTCAATCAACCACAGACGCGGTCTTCCCCACATGCTTCCAGTGCTCAAAAAGTTGGTGTTTGTGATTGTTGCTAGGTTCAACTTTACTAGAAGTTTTATGTTTTAGCCTCTCTCCAGGACCAATATTAGCATGTGTTTTCTTTTTATTTCTATTTTGAAGTAAATTAAGAAACAGAACGTTTTAATACCGAATGATTTCAAATATCACTGGAGCATGGGTCTTCTCCTTTTGTTTATTCTGATAAAAAATTGTGCGTTTCTGAATGATTAATTTTGGCTTATTTAAGGCCAATCATTTCGAATCTTCATAGAGAAGCGAACCCATGTCCATTAAAAAATATAACGTAAATTCACTTTGCCAGAGCAAAAAACTTTATTGCACAAAAAAAGTCCTTCCAACCACTAATAGCTGAAAAATTATTCAAAATGATTTTCAATTCAGCTGTCCTTGCTATCGCCATTAAATGTGAACCGGAAGAGAAACTTTTTCACAACTTTCACGATTTTGCATGAACAGATACCAACCATCTCTCAGCTGCTATCTGTCGATGAAAAGTTATGAAAAAATCCTGTTTACGTACTTATTAGGCAGACTCTTTATATTATTTCTGGAAAAAAGCACGAACCAATTTTTTTCAAAAGATGCATACTTAACCAAACAAATTAAAAACAACGTCTTCCACTCTACGATCTTGGATAATTCATCGTGCTACATGACTACGAGATACTTTCAAAGCTACACCGCTTGAGGAAAACGGGTCAATATTTTTTTTTCTTTCACTCCCCCAAGTACACTCTGTGGGATTCGTTTAGCCCAAGGAATTTTTTCAAATAAAATATGTAAACTCGCTCCACTGGCAGACGATAAGACCAAACGGTGGCCAAGTAAAATGACATCAGCCGAGGACTCTACATGTATTTCACGGTTAATTTACTGTCCTTCATTAAAGTCCCGAGCAACTTTCTTGAACTAGTTCTTTCTACATTTTTCTTTTGTGTTTTCTTTTACGCATTTGGTCTCGGCTGAGACGAATGCAACCTGCAAGGTATCGAACGGTAAGGAGTTGAAGAGAAAAATAAGCTCGTAACTTGTCCCAAATTCTTGGAAAATGGAAAATAGGAGAGGTGAATTCCTTTCCACGCCCAAATCCTTATCCATTTGGTGTTATAATATTTGTGAGCTCCGTACTTCGAATAAAGCAACAATTGCTTTCCATTTCACTAGGCCGAGTTCCAATATGAGCAAGACGAGATTTTCCAGAGAAATTTGAACCGATTCGCTGGAATAGATTCTGCGCAGATGTACTTTTAAAGCAACAGGCAGTTGGAAAAGATTTTTCCATACTGCTTTGCCCTTAATTTTTTTTTTGGTGATGTACGAGTATCTGTTAAGTTTGTCATGGGAGGGTTATGCAAAGGTTACGCACTACCTCGCTCTGAATTCCAATAAACAGTCTGTGCTGTGTTTTGCATAAATTCAGATATGTTTGGAATGTACATACATATATGCATTTATCAGGGCCACAATATTGGGGGAAACTACATTAATTGTAATTTCAATAATAAAGTTGAATGCTATGTTAAGAATTGTGTGATTCAATGGAACGCACTTGAATACATACTGAATTCACCATAGCCACCTTCTTTTTTCTACGTATTATGATGCAACCATAGGACAATAGGTATGTAGCTGATGCTTTGGAATTTGGTAAGCGCTGTTGGTAAATTCCTGGATAGTGGTGCGCTCTCGAACAATGGCAAAGGGACAATGATGAATTTGTGTTGGAATTGTGGTGTTTATTGTTTCGAAGGATGGAGCAAGTCTTAATGTTGATGGTTGGCTCCTTTCCATGACCTCTTCTAAAGCGCTGCATTTGCGGAAACAAATTACTAGTTGTGGCTTCTAAGAATTTCAAAATTAAGAGCTTATTTTGTTTTCTCAATTATGTACTTATATAAATTTGTCCTTCTCAATGGTTTATTTTTTGGAAAATACTTTGCGTTAATTGAAAGCAAAATTTTAGGAACTCATGTTTCAAACAATCATATGTCATCTAGATTAAACGATGTTTAGTATTTTGTCTTTCTTATTATTCATTTTAAGAATAATTTAAAAATTAAAGCAAATAATATACAGTGAAAGCTCCCATAAGTGGACATTCACGGTTGCACTCTTTTTGGCCGGGTTTTGGGAGAGAATTGACTGAAATAAACTGAATGCGTTTTTTATAAACTCAATTTCTGCATACATTCGCATATGTGAGTGAAGAAATAAAATAAAAAAAAAACTTATCTCATTAGTTAGAATAAGTTTTAATGCATCGTCATATGATTTTGAAGAAACCAACTCTTTGGGAATGGTTCCCATTTCGTCTTCTGATTAACTGCTATAACTTTCGTCGTCGTTTCTAAGTCCTCACTTTTAATTTCAATATTGTGGTCTTCCGTTTTAATATTTTTGTCGATGAGTACAAATTCTGACCATTTATTGGCTCCAACTCGATTATACCGCTCAATAACCCAGTTTTACGAAACAACGAAATCGTGAAAATGAAGGACAAGGCTTTTATCATATGAATAGTTTTTAAAAGCTCTGATGCAGATTTAACACTTCCAACTTTAGATAAGATGTGCTTTAAAACTAAACCTCGATAATGAAATTTAATATTCTGTATGATCCTTTGGTCCATGGGTTGGCAAACTCAAGTAGTGTTCAGTGGCAAAAAAATTATCTTCACATTTGGTAAAAACAGAACAATTCTTCTCTTTTGAATTTCATTTTTCTATTATATCACGTGTCATCCATACATTTTTGTTTGAATTTCAAGTTACTGGTAAGTCAGCGAAAGCAAAAGCTTGAATGCTCGAGGACGCCGCATTTCCGATTACTAACAATCTCATACTAAGATAAGACAAGGCCACTCTCATCTGTATTGTAGACATCCTTCGCGATGTAAACAAGCATTTTATATATAGAATATGTAAAAGTGTAGTGTCCGCGTCCGTTTATTGGAGCGTCCGCTTATCAGAACGTATTTTATGGGGAAAAAATATAGGAAAATTATTGGTTCCTTAAAAAGTGTTTCTGATAGAGAACTGTTCTCTTTTTACATACAGGGTCAAACTTTTCTCAGATAAAATGTAATTTAATTAAAAAAACATTTATGATTTCGACTTCGATTAAATTTTTTTATGATGAGAAATACTTCATATCCTCGAATGATGCCACAAAAATCGGTTAACAATTGACACTAGCGATGAGAATTGACGGAGACGGGTACAATTTCTTCATGTTCGAATAAGTAAGGATCAGTGCCAAGCAAAGGTCTAACGAAATTTACATTTGGTTTTTCACCTTTGCTGTTTGAATTTTTTAAACGTAGCTTCGTATTTTTTTTCACAGTTTTTCCTAGATGTATAAGCTCGCTCAGATTATGTCAACCATAATCTGCTCGTTATGCGCAAACGTTCCTTCTACAGAATCACTATTTTTTTCATTAGTTTACAATTTTAACAAATAATGTTCAATCGCAAACCTCTAACAAAACATTTGCAGTATCAGAAGGCAGTTCGGTTACACGTATACAAGTGAAATGGCGATGTCAAATCTGGACCACGAAGTGGCTTACTCTTTATAAGAGAAATGTTTGCTTGCTTCCGTTTTTGGATTCAGCGAAGACTCTCCATATGAAGACGACTATAAAATATGCGATTCCTCAGCCCGGATGATTATGATAGCCGGAGAAAGGGGGATCTAAATATTGAGAAGTTCTTGCGTAATTTTAATTTAATTTTTAATAATCAATTATACTTCCACAGACGTGAAGGGAGCCTTTGAAATCGAAGTTTGTTTATGCTTACTTTAAGTTCCATCCTTTTAGTTTGTCTTAAGCGGAGGTTCGGTCTTTTTTGGTGATGGCTGGAATTCGAATACACTCTAAGCTGGAACGTTATCGCTCAATGTAACTGACAAATTTATTCGATAGAGTTTTACCTTCCAAGCTAGATCCACTATTCACCCTTCTAGCAGACAAGACCCTTTATCTGGCAGAGAGTTTTTCGTTCGAAAGTCCTTGAAATCTGAAGTGCTAACTTGCTTATCGTCTAACATTCGACTAAAAAGAGAAGGGTTTTCTAGAGCATTTTTTTGTCCTTTGAACTTTGATCCTATTGTTAAGACAAACCGAAACATTACGGATTACATAGGATACGTCTTCAACGGATCGGTTGTCTCTTGTAAAATTGATATATGTCTCGAGATAGGTACGCTTCTTCACTGCCTCAATATAATACCTGTCAATCTTGATATACATATTGTCACAATCGCTATTTTGCAGATGATTTTCTTGTCGATAGCATGTTTTTGGCTTGATCCTCTTATAAGCAATAATGTGTCTCGACAGTAGTTGCAGGCCCAGGGATTCTCTTTTTCTTAGATGGGAGGGATAGGCCTGATATATTGGCAGGTTTTCGTTTTCTCAAACCTTGTAGATGATCTTGTCCATGCCGCCTTGCAGAATATCTCCGCCATAATTTTTTTAATGATTTTAAGCCTTTTTATGATCACACCGTTTCTTCTACAGTGCTTGGGCTGGAGTTGGGTTTTCTCATCACAAGAGTTGTCTCTCTTGTTTTCTCAATAATAGTGCAGCATTAGATATGACCAAATTTATGTAGGAGTGAGCAATGGGCTCAATTGCAAGTCATTTGCACTCAGAAGGCTCTGACTATTTTCTGTGTATTGCGTCGTCAAAAGTTGAACCTCATTACTTTTGCCTGACGCATTTTTACATAACTGGAAAGCCGGATTCTGAATGCAGCTACTCAAAAGTGTCTATTTGACAAGTATCTTGCATCAATCAGCACGTGGTTGATTTGGTTGGCAGTTCGACGATCTGGATAAAGTCAAGATACTGTCTTGATTTTTATTTTTGAGCAAATAACAAAACAGCGCAAAACCTCACAGGCGGAAGCCGTTACCTTTTTCGTTTTTTGGAGGCTGTACTCTCCAAGCAAATATGTTTTTTGTTTACTAATTTTAGCTGTGATATGTGTCCTATCATGCTCATACATCGTTGTCCTTTTTCGTGCCTTATCGTCTTCGTTTTTGCGGTCAACTGGTATCCGAGGCAGCTTGCTATCTAAGAACGAAGGAATCTTTTACCTTGTTGAGTAGAGGAGTTAAACCAAAAAACAACCGCCATTTAAACCATTCAGCGGCTGCTAAGACTCTAGGGGCACTCTTTAGGAGGATGTAAGTGGGTTCCGCCTGATTGAAAGAAATTAGAACTTTAGAGAAACCCTTGCCAGCCCATAGAGCCAAGGATATGGCGTTAAAATTGAAGATTCATTGCACATATCTTGACAATGAGCCAATGTTGTAAGGGTACATAGAGTTTAGTTAATAGCGCTCGCACTCATGCTTACGTCGTATATTAACTAACTGTTGCCAAAAAAATCTTACTTTTGTGATTTTTTTAAACTTCAATTAAATAAACAATTTAAAAATCTAAAGGACTACGTAACTGGAAACAGATTGTCTCGGTTGATGAAAATGTATACACTGAGTTACAAAAATTTAGCGCACTGACTTTTTCATGTGTTATTATATCCTTGGTTATCTGCCGCTATATTCTTCCTAAGTTTTGTTTGTGTACGTGCTGGACTTGTCGTTAGATTTCTCAATTTTGTTTTCCGTGAATCCGTAATTGTTTTAAAAGGTTTATTATTATGGACGTGTCTTAGTTTGATTATTAAAAGTTGTTAGTGCAAATAACGGTAGAGGAAATCGCCAGGGTACCGGCTTGGGTTGAGTATGGGCGAAGTTGCCGCTTTTGTCATTGGAAAACCATCGAGGACATAAAAGGTATAGGTATTGCACTCCGTCAAGGCTCAGGTGGGCCAAAATTATTTTCTGCAAGCGATGAACGATATTTGAAAGTCAACGGAATCGTAACCAAACTGCGGTTGATCTGTCTCACAGATTTCATAACGTTAGTGGGATAGCTTTTAATGGTCAGAAATCGGTGCGAGACACCGAATGGAGTTTGGTCGACTTCACCATGATGGAACCGATCCGACTGGGGCAGATTTCTTTTCACTGATGACTCCAGATTTTGTCTACGCTTACTTAATGAACGTAGCAGTGTGTGGAGACAAACAGGTGAGATACACACCCCGGCAACAGTTGCACAACTAGAAAAATACTGGGGAATTTACAAGGAGCTTCTATGTCAGCAAAATCCTGAAGGTGAATCTTCTTCCTGATAAGGGTAATGTACGACCGCAAGTCGCCACCCGCTTCTTCGATGATGAATCCAATTGAACACGTTTGGGACCTCTTGGGGAGAAAGATAAGGATGCGACTGGCCTTGCCTGAGACAATCGGGGGCCTGAGATCCGCACTTATCGAGAAATGAGAAAATTTGGACGATGAATTCGTCAGCAACCATTACATGCTCGGAGAGTCAGCACCCACTAATTAATTACAGATTAAATGAATAAAAAAAAATCAATAAACAACAAAAATGTTTAATGTCATTCAATGAAACAATTGGTGGATTGACCCAATAAGTATAGATTCTATCCCAGTAAAGTCAAAGTTAAGAAGCCAATTTTTAACAATTTTGAGAAAAATAGTTAGTGAAGAGATCATCGTTTATGATTGAGAAAGTATATTAAATAAAGGTATGGATGAAACATTGTAAAAATGACTATAAGCAGTGGTGTTGAAAAGAGGAAAATTTAAGTTAGGAGTCATTCGAAAGTTGTAAAGTTCTTCAAATCTTTAAAACAATACAGGTGACGGCTAGTAAGAATTTTTAACTCAAAGAATAGTGGGAAGTATGATGTCAAAGCAAACAATAAAAATTTATTTATTTATTAATTTTTTAAATTACTTTTTTTCCCCCAAAAGTTCGAGGTGGGATATTTTTTTGTAACTCAGTGTTTTTAAAATTCTTAACTGTTCTTGAAAAATCATAAAGAAAAATCAAAAATTCCTATCTCTCCTTTTTTTTATCAAGTGGTTTCCACTCCTGCCATCTCCATAGAGGCTTCTCTTTAATTCCAACAATTTAAAGATATAAAATAATATTACACAATCAGTTAATTGGCCACCGAATTTTCCCTCACCATATAATGGCTAACAAATTTTAATGACTTAACTCTGTTCTTTTTGAGCCAACCTAATGGACAGGATGTTCACTCGAACAATACCCCAATCTCAATGTAAGTTAGTATATAACTTAAAATATAATTGCCTGGTAATCTCTTTGCAGACACTTAATTCGACTTAGCCATATAATCCACATTATTTAAGACGTACATTCTAACGGTTTCAAGAAGATCAAACGTGCACACACCAACATGCCTACCCTTCATACATATATACATGTGTGTACAAATGTACATTCAATGTGCAAAGGCTGAAAGATGGCTAAAAAGCTGGTCGAGTTCCTTTTTTCAGTTTCCCAAGCTTTTTATCTCTTTATTTTGGACCGAATCTGTTTGTATTTAACGTTTGACCCACAACATTTTGAGTAAAGATAACCCTTAAAAGGGATTCAATTGGATTAGCTATCAGAGTACACTTATGTTTCCATAGCGATATCATCTTCAGGAAAGGTAATTTCCTAAGTAGGTATATGCCCACATACTTTGAGCATGAATACATCCGTTTAATGGAATTACTCGGTATTGGGTTACACAATACCTTTTTGCCAGCCCCCTGCTTCACGGACGATGATACCAAAAGCAAAAAGTTCCCGGTTGTTTTTTTTTCGTTTTAATGGGAGTGACATCAAATATGTACTTGAATGGGTACATGACAAAGACACCATAGATGAAATTGAGTAAATATCGTAGCTTACTTTTGAGCTCGGGCTAGTAATAAAAGAAGCAGCAGCTCCTTTTGATTAGCACATAGCCTTTAAGGATATGTCAGACGGTTTGTAACCGTCTCAAGTTCTTTTTTTTAATGAAAAAATATAGTCTTCCGCACGATTATTACTGCGTTCAAATACGTGCGCATATCAAGTGTATCTGTCAGGTAAATTAGTAACTATCGAACTAGCAAATCTGGGAAACCGGATGTTCGTTACTTGAGTGAGCATAATTGCTAAACGTTATCGGCGAGTATCTTCTCAAGTAGCCGATTCCCTATAATTTTACCCGGAAGCAATAGAGCAGATGACTGAAGTGCTCGTTGTGTTTTTTTTTTTTTTGAATCAATGTTTTATTCATTTCGATTTTCAAATTCAGTCAGTTTCGTGGCTTAAATACGAAAAAAGTACTAACATATTTAATCATTTGTGCGTGTTTAAATTCTTTTTAAATTTCTTAACCGAAGAAAATATATCTTCCAATTAATTATGGAATATTATTTCAGTCAAATGCCAGTTGATGAAGACTTGAATATTTTGGAAAGATAATTCTGTTGATTTCATCCAAATTGATTTGAAGTCATTTTGCTGAAAAAAATTGGGGTTTAAATAACCTTGGTGACCATTCTTTTGCAGCCAGAAATAGTGCATTCAATTTAATCCAATCAGTGAATAAGTCAAATGATTGAATTTTTTTCCATTACATATATGAATTCACTTGATGTTAGTTGAACTCCGCTGTGAATTCACATACAATTAAATAAAGTCATTGAATTCACTGAATTCAAAAGACACAAATTTAATTTTTTATGAAAAATGGGGAATAATGTCAAGCAATTATTTTTTAATTGGCTGAAGATATCTTGAACATTATGAGCGAACTAGTGCGAGCCAAATTATGCAGACTAGGCCAGTTAAATTTCTTGGCAAGCTGGGGCAAGTGAATTTTGTGTGTTTTCAAATTCAACTCTGTTAAGAAAATAAACATAAAACGCAATGGCTGACCTCGGAAATGTGTGTTTATCGATCAGATATATTTTATATCATACAAGGAATTAAATTGGAATATGTGAGTTAAATAAATTAGTTCATAGTATGATACGTCGTCTGTCGAAAATGACTTTTTAATGTTTCACAAATAACCTCGGCTACCATCATTAAATATTCATATTTATACTTACATATTGCAAAACGCGGGAAACCAGGGAACCCGATAGGCGAACCAGTAGGGATTCAGCAGATTTTAAAGGTTTTGAATCTTCTTGTCCCAATCGCGACCTCGCCGAAAAAATATAGAGATACTTTTTGATTAAACACTTACTTCAAAAGAATGCTAATAATTTTAGTGGAATTCATTGAATTCAATTGATAAGAAGTGAATTCACTTCTGACTTCAAGGAAAAAGATGAATTTATCGCTGACTTCAACTCAGCTATTTGATTTCCGAAAATGATATTAAATTTCAATCCTATGATCGCTAAAAATTAAATGAACCTGTCATACGCTTTAAAAGAATTTTGGCTTAAATCTTTTTAAATCTTGCGAAACTTGAGTAAATCAATAGTTTGAGTTCTTTGACTTGAATTCCATGAAGGCATTTCCAAACGAATGCGTTCGTTTACAACTCTTCGGGCATGGCCAAAATCCATCATGTTAACCCAATATTTCAATATTTTTTCCAAAGTTTCGGTTGCTTTTCACGAATAGCTTGACCAATATTGTTCAAGAGTACCTGAATCGTCTCTGAATTGTTTGCCTGGCTGTATTTGTTTTGCCAAAAACAAAAAAAAAATAAGAAAAATAGATTTGTCAAACACTTCGCAGTTTACAGTGATCGAAATAATATTTGTTTGTGAGATGTGGTCAAATAAGATAAAAATAATTTTCGTGCTTAAACAAGTACTTTTGCTCTGATTTTAAATATAATTAAAATTACCTTTGCAGACCCTGCTGAATGAACATTAGTGCGGTCATACCAATACAAAACATGCTGAGCGTCCAAATTGGGTCCCAACAAAAGCAATGGTCAACAAAATCCAAGCTATTGTGTTGGAAGATCGCCTGGTCAAGACTCATGAGATAGCCGCGGTTGTAGCAATTGTAAATGATATCGTCATTCATATCCTGCATGGCCATTTGGGCATGAAAAATTTAGGGGCATCATGTGTGCCGCTTCTGCTGACAGAGGATCAAAAACGGATTGAGTCGAAGATTTCAAAACAGAATTTTTTAACTTTTCAAGCGCAATTCAGGTACATTTTAACGACGTTTTTTAACAGTTCTTTGATTAATCTTACAGCGGAAGCTAAATTTTATACATATATATGTATATGCAAACATATACGTATAAGTGAATAGGCTAAATGAAAATTGTGACAAGATGGGTATTGAAGCTTACCGTCAGATTAATTAATTTGCGTAATTACAGAAAACTTATGATTACCAGGAACGGCATCCAAATTATTTAACTCAGGATCAAACGTAAACGAATCAATAAGAAGACGTAAAAAGGATCTCCTTGTTTTGTCCTCTTTCCACAACACATGTTCTACAGCTTGTCAGATAACCTACGGTTTACTTAAACCAGAAATATTTATGAAGGTTTTGTGATTTAGTCATATTATTTCTCAAGTTGGTAGGATGATAAAATAAAAACAACGTAACACCATAGCAAAATTAATCATATTATGGCTGCTACTTTGGCGTTTTTTTTTTTTCAAAATAAATGTACAATGAGGCAGAATATCCCTTTTTTCTTTCGAGCACAACGATCCTGGTAATCAGCAAATTCTCCAACTAGCGGTTGAGCATCGCCGAAATTGATCCTTACCATAAACAAAGAATTTTACATGCTCCTGTGTAATAGAAAATAAAACCTGTCACAACATCTAACCCTGAAGGAGAAGACAGAGTCTGCATTGATTTTCTGGGTGTTTCTATAGTTCTTTTTTTCACTTTAAAGGTTGCTACATTCTACATACTATACATACGGGTACACTTGTACATGGGTACGCAGAATTTTCGCATACGTGAAAGAAAAAAAAATGGTGTAAGTTTGTTTCTTTATGGCGAGGGTGGTGCAAAGAACTTAACATACAACGTACCCTGAAAAACTTGGATATGCTCTAACAATCATTCGACATTGTGCGTGTCCGTGTGTGTAAGTAAGTTTGTGCAAAAAGAAGTTTGCAGTGAAATTTTTCGTTAAAATTGATTTTGTGCCAATTTGTGTTTACCAAGCTGAAGCAAATAAGTAAATACATATGAAGTTTAGATTTATTTTTCAGAGAAAAAGTTAGACTTGCGGTTTATATATGTTGGTAATAATTTTCTGATGTCAAGTACATTGATTCGAAATTTTGGTACATGAATTGAATAGTCATACATACAAGCGCTGGTATGTTATGGACTCACTTATGTTTGTATAAAACAATTGGAGTCTATTGTGAACGATTTTGAATGTGAAAGACAAATGTAAGGAAATGAGTGTTTTCAGCTTATCAAGGATCAAAACAGCTCCACTCGGCTCTGTGAGAAACTACTGTGTAGAACTATTTTTCTTGTTGGCTAGTGTTTTTTTGTCATCTTTCCTGCAACTGCTGCAAAAGCTATTTTACGGTATCCCGATTCATTCCGGTTGGATGCAGGAAAGCGTCCAGTAATATTGTTTGATATGAAACGGAAAATCTAAGGACTCAATTTTTGGTAAATTTTTTTTCAGTTGATAATTGGTCACATTAGTTTGGGTATGGCGCATGATCGACTCATCACATATTTGATCGCTGCCATTTAAATATCGATTTTTTTGAGACTGTTGAATTCCTTGCTTTTCAAGTTCGTGAACTTTCTAGTACCGGTGGTATATTTTTGTCGAGGCACCCAACTTTTGGCTGCTATTTATGTTATTATATATAATATAAATTATTATTTTTCATACAAGTTCTGTAGAATTAAATAAATAAATTGAAATACGTTAAAGTTATGATATTGCCAATAATATTATCTCTAGTGATCATTTTGACATCGTTTAGTGTGACTGCAATTTCTGTCTGTACGACCGCACTGGAGCACACTTCATTCTCAACCAACACTTTTCTTCGTGGCTTTAGGATTGACATTTTTTTTGTCAAAGAGTGCGAAGTATTTTATTGAAATCCTGAAGCGTGCAGCTCTTTGTGTAAGCGCCTAAGGAGAGGATCGATCAAATTTCTCGGATAAGCCTTAAGCAGCCGAGACGTTGAGCCTCACGAGAAAATATTTCTTCTGACATCCGACAACTTCAATGTTTACCCTATGGACCACTTAAGGTCGGTATTGTTCAGTAGGAGACAGATCACATTATTGTTAATATAGGACTGCTACTTAGAACAATTTTGTGTCCTTTGGGCACGTTTTTCCAAAAAAGAATTAGGAAGATTTGACAAAAGCAGAATCTGTGACGTATAATTCAGGCGCGACCACCACTACGTGAAAAAGACCACATTTGAAAGAACTTACGGAACAACACTCATCATCTGTTTTCTGAATCTAAGAAGACCTACCAAAGACGCGGAAATCGTGTTAGAAATTGTAAAATGTGCAAAGTGTCATCGAATGGCTGAATATCGAATGACTGAATATGTATGCCAAAGGTTGAGCTGACAGCTTTTGGCAACCGATTTTCGTAAGACAGGGCAGCCACGAATCCGTAACCAATGTGCTCCAAACATTCCTCCTATTAACGTATCTAATTAAATGGCCTGCAAAAAATAAGCAAACAAGAGCATTGAATTTTCGAAAAGAGTTATCTATTGATCTGTAGTGTTGGATATATGCGGTAATGGCTGGACAAATATGGATAACGAGAAAGTTTGTTCCTTTGACAAGAAGTCTAGTTGTAAGCTTATCTGTTTGGAATTTGTTTGTTTTTATTGACCATAGTTTTAATAAAGAAAAAAGTGAAAAAAAATATTTATACTTTGCAATAAAATATGCCCAAGTGGGTATAATGGTTAGAACCAGGTGTTATTTTCTATTACATACCGCCTTTTTGCATCATTTTTTGTGGATTATAGAACAAGATTTAAAATTGCACTTTTTCATGATTTTGAGTTTCATTTAAACTGTGCTATAATTGTTAACAGGGTCTTCAAATAGAGCATAAATATAGTGAAATTAAGAAAAACAACCTTTTGAAAAGGGAAATATTAAGAAAAAAAGTTTGAGGCAAAAACCGCCTTTTTTCATCATTTTTTGTGGACTATAGCCCACTATTTAAAATTGCACTTTTTTCATGATTTTGAGTTTCATTTAAATTGTGCTATAATTGCTAACAGGGGCTTCAAACTGAGCATAAATATAGTGAAATTAAGAAAAACAACCTTTTGAAAAGGGAAATATCGAGAAAAAAGAAAAAGGCAAAAACCGCCTATTTTCATCTTTTTTGTGGACTATAGCCCACGATTTAAAATTGCACTTTTTTCATGATTTTGAGTTTCATTTAATCTGAGCTAAAATTGTTAACAGGGGCTTCAAACTGAGCATAAATATAGTGAAATCAAGAAAAACAACCTTTAGAAAAGGGAAATATCGAGAAAAAAGAAAATGGCAAAAACCGCCTTTTTTCATCATTTTTTGTGGACTATAGCCCACGATTTAAAATTGCACTTTTTTATGATTTTGAGTTTCATTTAAACTGTGCTATAATTGTTAACAGGGGCTTCAAACTGAGCATAAATATAATGAAATTAAGAAAAACAACCTTTTGAAAAGGGAAATATTAAGAAAAAAAGTTTGAGGCAAAAACCGCATTTTTTCATCATTTTTTGTGGACTATAGCCCACGATTTAAAATTGCACTTTTTTCATGATTTTGAGTTTCATTTAAACTGTGCTATAATTGTTAACAGGGACTTCAAACTGAGCATAAATATACTGAAATTAAGAAAAACAACCTTTTGAAAAGGGATATATCAAGAAAAAAGTTTGAGGCAAAAACCGCCTATATTCATCAATGAGTTTGATTTTGAGTTTCATTTAAACTGTGCTATAATTGTAAACAGGGGCTTCAAACAGAGCATTAATATAGTGAAATTAAGAAAAACAACCTTTTGTAAAAGGAAATATCGAGAAAAAATAAAAAGGCAAAAACCGCCTTTTTTCATCATTTTTTGTGGACTATAGCCCACGATTTAAAATTTAACTTTTTTCATGATTTTGAGTTTCATTTAAACTGTGCTATAATTATTAACAGGGACTTCAAACTGAGCATAAATATAGTACAATTAGGAAAACAACCTTTTGTAAAGGGAAATATCGAGAAAAAAGAAAGGCAAAAACCGCCTTTTTTCATCATTTTTTGTGGACTATAGCCCACGATTTAAAATTGCACTTTTTTCATGATTTTGAGTTTCATTTAAACTGTGCTATAATCATTAACAGGGACTTCAAACTGAGCACAAACATAGTAAAATTAGGAAAAACAATCTTTTGTAAAGGGATATATTGAGAAAAAAGGAAAATGCAAAAACCGCCTTTTTGCATAATTTTTTGTGGACTATAGCCCACGATTTAAAATTGCACTTTTTTCATGATTTTGAGTTTAATTTAAACTGTGCTATAATCATTAACAGGGACTTCAAACTGAGCACAAACATAGTATAATTAGGAAAAACAACCTTTTGCAAAGGGAAATATCGAGAAAAAAGTTTGAGCCAAAAGCCGCCTTTTTCATCACTTTTTGTGGACTATAGCCCACGATTTAAAATTGCACTTTTTTCATGATTTTGAGTTTCATTTAAACTGTGCTATAATTATTAACAGGGACTTCAAACTGAGCACAAACATAGTAAAATTAGGAAAAACAACCTTTTGAATAGGGAAATATCGAGAAAAAATAAAAAGGCAAAAACCGGTTGTTTTTATCATTTTTTGTGGACTATGGCCCACGATTTAAAATTTAACTTTTTTCATGATTTTGAGTTTCATTTAAACTGTGCTATAATTGTAAACAGGGGCTTCAAACAGAGCATTAATATAGTGAAATTAAGAAAAACAACCTTTTGTAAAAGGAAATATCGAGAAAAAAAAAAAAGGCAAAAACCGCCTTTTTTCATCATTTTTTGTGGACTATAGCCCACGATTTAAAATTGCACTTTTTTCCTGATTTTGGGTTTCATTTAAACTGTGCTTTAATTCTTAGCAGGGACTTCAAACTGAGAATAAATATAGTGAAATTAAGAAAAACAACCTTTTGAAAAGGGAAATACCAAGAAAAAAGGTTGAGGCAAAAACCGCCTATCAAGTTATTGGTCGAAGTCATTGATCTTGCGATGTGACTTCGAATAAGTTTTATCAGAAAGTTATCCACTCTGATCTGGTTGGCCTCGTTGTAGAGGACCTCTGGAGTTTTATATTAATGGAGACAAGCCCTAAGACATCGTGTCCCGAAAACCCGTATCTTTTCAATAAAGCTTCAAGTTGAACCAAACGGAACAGCCATAAGCAAGGACAGGCGCAATAAGGGCCGTGTAGCAGATCAACTTTACCTTGGCATCGATTTTACTGCTGTGAAACAGTCTCCTTGCCAAGGCAAAGACCGCTTTGCCTCGGTCTAGAGACCACGCAGTACTGAATAGAATGGGCTCGCACTTTTGGAAATTGATCTTCAACTTCTACGTGAGCAACCCATCAAACGACTACGCTAACGAACCCGATAAATATTAATATTTCATTCTATATGAATTCGGTATAGGTGCGACTCACTTAAAAACATAGCGCTTTTTATGTGGAGCGTTGGAACAGCGTCCAACAGAAACCTGAATGTAGGCTATATGGCTTGTGATTCCTGACGATACCACATTGAGTTGTAGAAAATGTAACTCGTCTAAAGATATGGGATATCACCGTTGCCGACCAATTCAAGGATAACCATCAAAGCAACCATTGAGCAGTGAAATAGTATAAGCGAACCAGCCCATCCAAATTGACCTTGTGCGTCGGACTAGTACCTCAACCACATAAAAGATTCCAAGCAAGGTGTGTAGGCAATTAATGAAGCATATATAAATGCGATCCAGACAGTACTCCGGATAGGATCACGAGTAACAAACCAAAAAATAATTGGACCCATTTTACAACTGTCACAAAAGGGTGCATCTTTAAGGATTTAAATTTTAAGCCGATAAGCGTTCCCTTCCTTCACTGTGAACCGCATCGAATGAACATTTTATAACATACCAGCACCGATGAAGCTGGAGACTCTATGAAAGCCGAATTCTATGATTTAGCGAACGAACCCTGCTAGAAACACTTCTGGACTTCAATGCTTAAATGGGTGTATAAAAAACATTTGGCGGGCTGTTCCGAAAGCAAGTACTTCACGAAGGGATAACTTTCGCTGCACAGAAGAAGCACTGTGAAAACTAGCAAAAGCTTTCCTCACAAAAACATCCACTCTTAAGCCTGGTTATCCACAAATAGTCGTACTTCCAATCGGAGGAGCAATAATAAACCCTTCATTCTGGAAAAGACAAACGAATTTCAACTCGATACTTACCACTTGGATTCGGGGTCACAGATTAAATGATTTGGTCACGCAATAATCGAAAACACGCAATGTACTGTGGAGCCCATCTTTGAAATAAGATGCTACTTCGGATTTTAGGAACCTTCGAAAGAATTATTCTCCGTCGAAAAAGAGATGGTACAACCGTATGAGTTGTATAATGAATGATGTAAAAATTGGTCGGAAAGCAATATTCCATTGACTACAATGGCACGGCTCCATCAAAAAAAATGCTCCAAATTTCGGATCTGAGCCATCTGGTCCAAGAACAACTGTGATACGGAAGCTATCGAGGATCCTATGGAGTTTGGTTTAAACAGTTGGATTCAGCATGCAATGCGCATGGACGGATGATGGGCCGCTTTACCTCATGCCTAGATCTTTAAATGATCATTAGTCTGATAGACAAGGAAGTTTTTCCTAAAAAACTTAAACAACCTATTATTGAAGACGAAAAGTTTTACAAAGTGATGATGAATTATTGGTCTTAACGATAAAAACTAAAAAAATTCTCGACTACAGCTTTTTGCCTAAGCGTTTGGTTTGGAACACATAAAAATTGCAAAAGTGTACAAAATTTGTATTCGAGTTGATAAATCAATTTTCAAGATTTACTTTTTGAAGATTATTTCATGTAAATGTTAATTACGTTTAAAAGGGTCCGTTTGGACACTCCAATTTTAAGTCACTTTTTCGTCCAAAAGCTAGTGAAATGTTCTCTTCCAAGGTTGCAATTGAAGTTGATTTATCGGCAAAGACGAGTGATTTGACTTGTTGTTATAAAAAAGCATCAAATCGCATGAGCTAGCCAGCCAATTCACCGATCCAAAACAGAGAGATGAATTGCTTCCCCAAATCATTTCAATTGGCCCATAGATGCGGATGCTGTGTAACGCCGTTTTGGTGGAATCAAATGTCGACTACATTAACCTGGTACCTTTTTGGTATAAAATATTTTCAATCATGAAATGAAATCATTGAACAATAGTGGGCGCCATTCCGCCTTCCTCCCTGCCATAAACCGCAGCGTTATTTAAACAGCAACGAACGGATAAATCACAGATATCATGCTTAAATGGTAATTCCAATTGAGTATATTTAACTTTGACACATGTGAAGAGTCATGTGTGAAAAATAGAAAACTGGAAAACGAATCAGCGAAAAAATCACCCATTAGGAGTGATTCTCAAAAATCACGTCAATGTCGACATAAAGTCGCTCTCTAACATTAATTACCATTGCATTAATCTGATTGGACATCGTTCATTCAATTTTTGCGATTCGCAGAAGCTTGTGTCCAAAAGTTTGAAAGTATTTGAAAAAAGCACCACTTTTATAGTCATTCTCAATTTCCTTCCCTCGCATTACGGATTAGATACGAGTTATTTTGTTGCTTTCTGAATGATTCATTTCGGAAATGCTATTGGAAATTTCGGTAAAAAGCATTATCGTCATGCTTTGAAAATGAACCAAAAGCACCGAAGGGTATTGATAAGCCTTCGGTAATTCAAGCAACATTCATTTATAGTTTGCTCATTCATAAACCAATCTGATTGACAAGTAAATATCAAAGGACTGAAAGCGGAGCCGTAATAAGCCATTCATCATGAAAGCCGATTACATCAGTCGTATAGTTAATGTATTGACAGCATCTGGACTCCTCGTTTCGATGGCAATGTTCCCTAGGCGTTGTCGTTTGTTTTTCGAGGTTGTATCCGATTTTCCCTATATAAGCACATGTGGAGCTCTTATCCCTGTTCATGGCTTTTGATGTGATGATCAAAAGAAGCTGAATTGAAGCCCCTGGTAATGGCAAAAGTTCTCGATTTTACCGAGTAGAATATCAGACATGTGAAATTGCAGATCAGGCAAGATGTTTTGTATCAAGAAAAAATCGATTTTAATATTTACGAGTGTGAAGAAGAGAAGAAGGTTTCTGAAATTCTTTGTTTAAGGTCATCACTGACTTCTCTGTCGTGGGTAAAAAAGACAGACACGATGCAAATATTGCACAGCAAATTATAAGAAAAACTTAATGGAAATGGGGGTTTTCATTATAAATTCATGCTTACATTTGACAGAACCAACTGCGCCGGTCGCACACCACACATCTAAGAGCACACTATTTGGTAACAGTCGGAGCTTTCCAATATTTCATCCAAACCAAGATAACTCTATTAAGCTGAAGTTGATCTTCTTCCCATCGTTTGAATAGATTTACTTGTGCAGACTGAGCTATTGCCATTTACCATTCATGAAGATTCATGCAGGCGCATCGCATCCTTGTCTTGTTTTCGCTCCCCTACATTAGCACAAATCAGCGAATCACCTCCTCTTCTTGACATTAGTTTTAGCTTTAGCTTTTGTTAAGAGGTAAGATTCCAAGGTTTAAACAATTGTTAGCCTTTTTCTAAGACACATTTGTTGATTTAGTTTGTCGATGCAAATATCGCACGATCTGTTTGCAATCTTTCAATTTGGTCTTTGCTGTAAGTGGTCAGCAGACGGTACCCCAATGACATTCTTGTGATGAGACGGAGCTGGTTTGGTACGAAACTTGTCCAACATCGCAGAGCAAACTATTTGAGATTTAAAAATAGGAAACTATCAAGGGGATGCATTTATGGGGTTGTTTTTTTTTTCAGCTGGATATACTCGTACAGTGCTGTTCGAAAAATGTTGGTCAAACTTTTACCCTTATCGGACTTTTTGCAGCAGGCATCAAAATGTCGCTCAAATAATGCACAAGAGTGGGAGATATTACTTCGTTATAGCAGTCGAAACGAACCGAAGTAATTCGGTGAAAAAATATGGGCAAAATCAGTTCGGAGTTCAAAGCTAATATTTTGTGCCGGACAGGTTTCAAATCCAACTTCTGAAAAATAGCTAATAGTTGTTCCAGTTCCGAAAAAAACCAAAATAGATCCAGCATCGACGGGTATAGGCCGATAGCGCTGCTCTGCTGTTTTGGGAAAGTGCTGGAGTCAATACTGCTGCGGCAAATCATGGCAATTTGCTCGGGGAAGGGAATTCTCCCAAACCATCAATATGGTTTCCGGGCGAAGCACTCAACCATCCATCCACTGCTAAATCTGCACCATGATGTCACCCAGACTCTCAACAAGAAGGAAATCTTAGCGGCATGCCTTCTGGACATAGAAAAGGCCTTCGACAGCGTCTGGATCAAAAGCCTCATCAACAAAATGAAGACTATGGGATTTCCGCAGCATCTGGTCAAAATCTTTTTAAATTCCTCAACAGAGAGATTCTTTTTCGTCCAGATACAGGATCAATTGTCAGCATTAAGAAGACTACTTCGAGGTGTTCAACACGGAGGAAAGGTCTCACCCATCCTTTTCAACATCCTGACAGCGGACCAGCCAGCCAACGACGCACGAACGAAGACACTCGTCTACGCAAATAACTCCATTACATATGCTACGTCATCAGCCCCGGAAATAGCAGCCGCAAGGGTAGAACAACATAAAGCGATGCTCTGGGACTGTTACATGAAATAGCGACAGAGGATCAACAGCAGAAAGACGGAGCTCATTTGCTTCCGACCACCGACCACAGCAACGAGAAGAAGGAAAGCTTTCGCGACGAGATGCCATGACACAAGGAAAACGCTGACAGACGGAAAAGAGATTGCTCCACAACAGCATGAAATACCTTCAGCGAGCGGTTCCAGTTTAGGCAATACGCTGAAAAGGCTATTCGTAAAAAAATTACATATTTCAATTTCTAAAAGATTAAATGTTGCTCAACAAACTGTGGCATGGAGTTAAAAAATATATCGTGAGACTGGGACTACAACCAGAAAGAGGCCAAAAAAGACGAACGCAGTTGAAGATCGTTTTTTGGTGCCCCAAAGCTGTCGGCATCGGTTCAATACTTCGGCGGATCTTAAAAAAGACCTGTTTCGAGCCAAAAAAAATTATTTCGTCAAGCGCAGTGAGAAAAAGGCTCTTGAAAGCTGGACTAAGAGCACTCAACCAGCACTGAAGCCGGATTTGCCAATATGAGTTAGAGAAAAACGATTGCTCTGCGCTAAGGAGCATCTTAATTGCAATCAAAATATGGGAACCAATGATATCTTTTTCGACGAATCAAAGTTTAAGCTGCATGTTCGAGATGGGAGGCTTCTTGGGCGAAGAGAATTAAATGAAAGACTGAACTGTGAATGCCCGCCAAAACCGAAGGTGTGATGGTATAAGGATGCTTCTCTTGAGAGTGTATAGTGGTCTTGCTGGAATCGGAAGTCCCCGCTGAACTTGAGCCCTCTGCGCTGGATCTTTTTGACGACACTTGCAGATTCATAAATAAATAAAATGAAATTTAATAAAAATTTTCAACAGGACCATAAAGCCAAAATTGTAAATATGAACTTGATTTTTCTAATATAAAAGATTAAAATACAATTTTACTTCCTTTTTTTTAGGTTGTAAAGTACTTCGAACAATATAATATCGGAGTATTTAGTTGACCTCCATACAATCCATGTCTGAATCCAATTGAGAATATCTGGTCAATATTGAAACTAAAAGTTACGTTATTGTAATTTCTCACAGATGGGCAGCTGTAAATAAAGCAAGAGGAGGTCCAATAAAGCATTTGTCTTTAATTCCCTAAAATGAGCTAGATGCCCAAAAAAACATTATTCGGTCTTACAAAAGCTTAACCAAAACTTTTCAAACGGCAGGGAATAAACACTATTGAAGGCAATTGAACGAAAACTTTTTCAGTCACAACTTTGCAATAGTTTCCAATGAAACCCGTTGAAACGTTTAGATATTTCGAAATTTTTGAAATCTAAAATCAGACCCATTACAGCAACTTTAGATTACTGAAAATACCATAAGGTGTTTTTTCCGAGTAACGTATTGATTCAACATTTTCTAAGTTAAATGATTATTATTTATATTTCATGTAAACAACAATTGGGATGATGACACGAGCACTGAGGTCGGTGCTTTAATTTTAAAACCAGCCTTCGATGTACGTTTGGTGACACGCCTCCAAGCAGATGGATCATAATAAGGCTGGTTTACTCTTTTGCCGAGCATGTGACAGTCACTTGAAGACCTTACCTGCTGCCATACGACAAGCTATTTTGCCAGAAGCTCTTTCAAAAGATAGAGCAGAACGAGACCATTGGTCAGTTCACATGTAACCAGGGCATTTTTATCGGAATTGCGGAGAAAGATCTTCAAATCAAAATCGTCTTTAGGCCTTCAGACATAGTGATCTACGTTTATTAAGAAAACGAAGTGAAAAGGCATAACGTTATGCTTATCAACCAAGTCAGTAAAGAAATGAAACAATGTCAGAATACTGCAAGCCCGTTAAAGATATTACAAAAACTTGACCTGTGAATTTTTGTTCAAGTGAAAAAAGTAAGAGAAGGCCGATCAATGAGCAAAGAATATTATAAAAAATTTAAGAATAATTTCTTTGTATTCCGATCCAAAAAGGCTGACAATTTTCGGTGGACACAATAATTTCTTTGAAAGATTTCACTTTTTGCAAACTTAAAATAGACACGTACTAAATCATATGTTTTTTTTTCTTTTTTTATCCACCTTGGAGTAACATCTTTTTCTATAGTATAAATAAAATTTAGACTACTTAATATTGTTGTTGTAGTTTAAGTCGTTTTAGAAAAAAGCCAGATCGGCTCTCATTACAGTCTTTATGATATAATAAGGATAATCAAAAGAAATTACATATTTGTTTGGAAGGTAAACGTGGTGAAAAAAAACCTTATAGATTGATATCATTTTTAATGCACTTAAATTAATTAGCCTTAATAATACTACACTAACTTTAGCTAAGTAAATCTAACTTACACTAAAACTGAATCCTGTCATGTTATTCTCAGATCGTTAATATATCAGCTTGACATTATTCAAGAGGCTGAGATATTACATTTCAGAGTTCAGCCTGTCACTTACCGTAAGCTACAACCCAACCTAGCTACCAATATTTTAGTTTATCAAGCCTCTTGTTTTTTATTTTAAGCTTTTCAGGTTTGCATATCCATCCCCATAGTCAAAAGGCTCATAGAGAATACGCTTGTCTGTCGGCTTCCAGCAAAATGATATATTATAGGCCCGTTCGTGAGGTCCGATAAGTAGTCATAAGTATTCAGGTACAAGAATGCCTCCGGCAGAATATCTCCAATTACCATATAATTTCTAAAATACCCAGGGTAAGCATAAAACAAACCCGAAATATATTCGTTCTCGATGACGTTTGCTGATCGCGCGTAATGGTTTCTCGCAAGATCAAGAAGAACATTGTCAATTCTTGATAGGCCGGAAGCATTCAATAAAATTTTGTTCGCAACAAAGTGACGAAAATCTGAATGAGCGCTTATATGCAAGCAGGCTCGAATACATTTTCTTTCAAGTATTCGAAGCATTTCCATGTAGGAAAAACTAATTTTCCACTATACTGAACTCGCATGAGTCAAAATTGGACGGATAAATACCTGGTAGCATACGACTTTCACATCGAACCTCAAACTGCTCGAGTAGAAAAGAGCCTTAAGGGTAAAAAATGCAGCATTTGCTTTTCGTACCTGAGTATTTATATGTATTTACATTAAAACTCAGAAATTTATCAAGATGCACACATAAAAACTTCACAACACTTTTTAATTCTATGTGAAGGCCATTAGAACTCGTTATACTTAGTTTTTTCTCGGTCCGTCTTAAATCTGAGTTACCGTGTCTTATTGGGGGGCGGAACAGTACAGTTTCACATTTTCCGAAGTTAATTTTAAACTTCCATTCATAGCAAAATATTTGAAGCTTATTGTACTTTCCCTGGAGTCCGCCTTGAATATCTAAAATCTTGGAGCCACTAACGTACAAGTTTATTATCGTCAGCAAACGCTATCGAGTCATCCAATTGCCAAATCATCCAAGTGCCTTGCAGTAGACCATTAATGGCATTAAAAACCTTAGTGGTTGTGTTTTGGCCGTCTGTTACAACAGATTTTTTTATCATAAACCATACACGCTATCATATTCAGCAGATGTATTGGAAATTCTTATCTGATGAGTTGATCCAAACCGTGTCGAAGGCTTTTTCGATATCCACCAGACATGCAGCTGTACATCTTTTTCCATTAAGATTCCATTCGACATCCAAAATCAATTTCGTAACAGCATGCACCGCCGAGTGGTTTTTCTTGAACTCGAATCATAAACTACTGTGTCCAAAAATTAAGGTGACATTGTATTTATTTTGAAAATTCTTTATTTATTCTTCCAAATCAATTTCATCCCCTTCAAAGTAATCCCCTCCCGATGCAATGCACTTATGCCAACGGATTTTCCAATCTTTGAAACACTGGTTGTAGTCACTTTCCGGGATGGCCTTCAGTTCCGTCTTCGCTGCGGCTTGAATCTCCTCTATCGTATCAAAACGGTGTCCCCGGAGCGGTCTTTTGAGCTTGTTGAACAGCCAGAAGTCGCACGGCGCCAGATCAGGTGAATACGGTGGTTGCGGAACGATATGGGTTGAGTTTTTGGCGAAATGATCACGAATTACGAGTGCGGTATGGGATGGTGCATTATCGTGGTGTAAAAACCAAGAATTGTCTTTCCACGATTCCGGCCTTTTTATGCGGATAGCGTTACGCAAACGACGCATAACGTTCAAATAATATTCCTTGTTGACTGTTTGGCCGGTTGGAAGGAATTCATAAAGCACAACACCACGATAATCGAAGAAAACAGTCAACATGACCTTGATTTTTGAGCGACTTTGGCGCGGTTTTTTTGGTCTCGGCTCTCCTTTGGCACGATATTCGCTCGATTGATCGGTTGTTTCGGAGTCATAAGCATAGATCAAAGTCTCATCGCCAGATGAGTTTCATGACATCCTGGTAGTCGGAAAGCATTGTTTCACACTCTTCAACGCGACGCCTTTTTTCCAAAAAATTCAATGTTTTCGGTACCAGTCGAGATTTGACGCGCTTGAGGCCCAAAGCATCCTTCAAAATGGTATTGACTGAGCCTTTCGATAAGCCAACTTCATCAGCAAGGTCTCTTATCGTTAATCGATGGTTTTTCAACACCAAATCTTTGATTTGTTGGACGTGAGCTTCATCGGTTGAGGTTGATGGTCGCCCAGAACGCTCTTCGTCTTCGACACGTTCACGGCCGGCTTGGAAATCACTATACCACTCGTAAACATTTTTTTTAGACATTGCCTCATCATCAAAGGCTTTCTGCACCATCCTCAACGTATCCGCAGCAGAAAATTGATTCCGCAAACAAAATTTAATGCAAATTCTTCGCTCAATAAATTTCGACATCGCAAAAAACGAAAAACTCACTTTTAGCAGCTCACAAAACGACGCGTATTTCAAACACTATGAATTTATTTTGACATGAAATTTCACATAGATGTCACTGACTGTACTACCAACCTAAAAAGGTAGTACGACGCGCGCAGTTTAAATTCATATGTCACCTTATTTTTTGGACACAGTAGTATATCTCAAACCACTACAATCATCGACGTAATGTAGAAGGTTAGAACTACTTTTCCAAACGTAAAGGGCGTTTTCCACAAAACGTACGATTGACTTCTTGAAAAATGTTTTCCGCGCATGTTATTCGTCGATAAATATCTAACATACAATTTGGCAACCAAAATGAAGCGACAACCGATTTACATTCAAAATAAGCATGCTAATGCGAAAATTATTACCACGGAACAAGTATAACGCCTACAATGATTCAATTTCAACACAAAATGAAGGTCGTAAGAAGAACAAAACAAAAAATAATAAACTGAACGAGACATGCCAATGTATGACGAAGACCCGTAGTAAAGCAATTGGAATCCCTTGCACGCAAACAGGTGACACGACCAAAATGTACACCGCCATTCGCACGTACAAAAACGCAACGTGCTTCGATGCTCACTGCAGTGTAGGCTGCACGCACTTTAATATCCTTTCAGTGTTCGCAGGACGTGACTATATTAAAAACCCTGCCATTGACACCATCAGTGTCGTTCTCAGCACTCGCTGCTGGAAATTTTCCCTTACAATATTCAATATCAATTCAAGATTATTATAACTCATGTGGCGTTTTGCCTCTGAGGCTCCACCATCCGTATACTGTCGAAATTTTTAAGGTTATCCTTACAGCTCCTGTTGCCTTTAATCGAATGAAAAACTCATCTCAATCGACCTTTCCTGTCGTATTTGCCTTTCTTTATATATTATTGGTTGCCTTCCACGTTTCATTTTCGAATACATATTCCACTCGAGATGGGGCTAAATAAATTCCATTTAAAGATCTTTTCCACATATACATAGGTAGAAGGTCCTACTTATTCACCATCGTTATCCTAACATCCGACGAAATCCCGCCGGCGGCGGCGGCAGCAGCGCCAAATGTTACTACAGCGCACAGTGAGTCTGAGATGATGGTGCAACAACTCGGTGTATGAGCGAAAGCGCAATTTTGCCTCCTGCTTGAATTTACCCTCTGCCATCCGCTGGAGAACACCAAGGACCAAGGAAGAGCTCAACCATGAGGCTGCTGCATTTTCAGTTTTGCATAAAAATGGATTTACGTGAAATATACTCTTAAGTGCCAACTGAATGCGTCCCACCTCCGTAAATTTGCGAATGCAGTCAGGCTGAAGAGGACTCTGACAAAACGCAGCAGCCTGCGATAGGAAATAACGACTTGTAAGGAAGGAAGAGCGAAATCATGAGAATTCTACTGAATGCATGGGTGTTATCCGCTGAAACCCAAATGTACGATATTCTATCCTTGCTTATTTAATTTCTTATACGAAATTTGTAGGTAGGTATACACAGTACATATGCGAGGTCCTTTCCGACAGAGAGAGAATTGTACATACTTTCGTTTTGTTCACCTTAAGATATCGTTGGGTCTTCGCATGCTCCTCGAAATGCATCAACAAATGCACGATGAAGGAGGAAGGAAGCGGTCACAAAAGAAAAAAAAGGGGAAAAAGATTCCCGCAGGCTTCTGCGACCTTGCGTCAATGTAGGTACGGAATATATGCAAATTTGAGTCTTTTCTTATTGTACTGCAGCTGTTCTTGTCGAAAGTGGAAGTTATGACTCTATGATAACTACAGTCTGAGGGATTGCCACACTGGCTGCTTGGTAAGTGACATTGCATTTCACATTGTTGTTGGCAATTGGTTTTCGAATGAAGTAGCAACAGACACTTTAACTTGAGTTTGTGAGATTGGTACAATTCAATTATTGAAGTGAATGCTTAACAATTGTTAGCCCTTTACTGAAAGTCTCTGAACAAAATAAAAAGAATACTTTTACGTTAAGCCATCTGGATGGCGCCGATTCCTAGAACAAATCTTGAGCATTCTGAGCATCCTGAGGTCATCTTGGGAACAAATGACGCAATTTCGGATCTGCATGTTGTGCGCAAATTGAAGTGATATCATATCTCGAGCTTCCACCCTGATACTACCGCAGAAAATATAATTTCGTATGTATCATCGAAACTTGACGCCAAACCTGATATGTTTTCGTGTTTTAAATTAATTAAGATCAACGAAACCATTGATTCACTTAAGTTTATAAATTTTAAAATTGGAGTTCCTAGTCATTACGCGAGTTCAATCTTTGATGGAAACTTTTGGCCAAGCGGGGTGAAGATTCGCTCTTTCGTGCGAAGTCAAAAAAACTAAACCCTGTTAAAGATAATAAGATGGTTGGCCTTCAGCAACCCTTAAAAGTTTTTTATCACAATGCCAGTGGATGCAGAACGAAGACTATGGACCTGTTTCTGGCTGCAAGTCACAACGATTATGACGTAATCGTCATTACGGAAACTTGGTTTTATCCCGGAAATTTGTCTGCTGAAATTTTTGATAGCTCATTGTACAATGTTTTTCGCCTAGACCGATGTACTAATGCCGATGAACGTGGTGGAGGTGTGCTTGTAGCTGTTCGTTCAAATTTGTCCTGTAAACAAGTTACACTGCCGATTTTAGATGTTAAGCAAATTTGCATTGCTGTTGAAACTGGACGTACGCGTATTAATTTTATTGGGACCTATATTCCATATGGAAGTAAAATAGAGACTTATGAGAAATGTATAGATAATTTTGAATTTTTATATGACAATTGTAATGAAACTGAAATGATTTGTATTCTTGGTGATTTTAACATTGGTAATGTAAATTGGTCTTGGTCCGAAGACGATAAAATGCTTATTCCTAATAACGTAAAAAAAGATTATGAATTAGCTATTATCGACTGCCTGTTTTCTCTCAATCTTTGCCAAATCAATTTAATTATGAATTCTCAAAATAGAATATTAGATCTTGTATTTACTAATTTTAATGAAGTGAAAACACACGTTTCTGAAGCACCCTTTCCTCTTTTAAATGATTCGGTTTATCATAAACAATTGTTAATCGAAATTGAACTTTATGATTATTTAAGTGAAAAATCTAGTTTTTCCCGGTCATTAAATTTCTTGAAAAGTAATTTTACTGGATTGAATTCGTTTTTTAATTCAATTGATTGGGATATGGAATTTGAAAATCTTTGCTTACGTGATATGTACAATCTTTTTATATTTCCAAAATAAATATTGGTTTCTCCAAGTTTGTTCCATCCTCTTTTAAAAAGAATAATACCAAGCCCCCGTGGTACAATAGGAATCTCCTTCACTTAAAAAATCTCAAGAACAAGGCCTATAAGCGTTTTAAACTTACAGGAAATGAATCGGATAAAGCCCTTTTCTGCAAACTTCTGAGGGACTTCGCAGTTCTAAGTAAGTTTTTACTTAAAATTATGTTCATACTGTTGAAAATAAGCTTAAACATGATTCAAAATCCTTTTGGTCTTTCATTAACCAAAAGCGATGTTCAAATGGGCTACCAAAACAAATGTTTTACAAAAATTCGATATCGAACAATGTTCAAGATTCAGTTGAACTGTTTGCCAAATTCTTTGAGTCTGTTTTTCGTCCTACTGTTGTACCTACATATGTAGAGCCATTCTCAGAATCCAAAATCGACATTGGTAAATTAAAATTGGAAAGGCATGACATTAAATCTGCTTTGAATGACCTCAAAGCTAATCCAAAACCAGGCGCTGATGGTATACCTCCAATAGTGCTTAAAAACTGTTGCATGTCCTTATGTTTGCCGTTGCTAAAAATATTTAACACATGGCTCATCTCGGGTATTTTTCTCGATGATTGGAAGACTTCTTTTTTGGTACCCATCTACAAATCTGGTCCGAAAAATAATGTAGAAAACTACAGAGGAATTTGTAAATTATCTGCTTTACCAAAGCTCTTTGAAAATATTGTAAAGGAGAAATTAGTCTTTCACATTAAAGAGCATATATCTGGGTTCCAGCATGGTTTTGTCTCTGGACGTTCAACTACATCTAATTTAGCTCATTTAACATAATATGTAATAAATGCTGTTGAAAAAGGTTGTCAAGTTGATGCCATCTATACAGACTTCAGTAAAGCGTTCGATTCTGTGAATCATAAGTTACTACTGAAAAAATTGGAAAGTTTTGGTTTCCACTCATCAATTTTGAATTGGATTTCATCATTTTTAATCGGGAGGGTACTCAGAGTCAGCGTGGATCAGCATTGTTCAAGGCCTACCCTTTGTACTTCGGGAGTTCCGCAAGGAAGTCACCTGGGTCCTTTACTTTTTACAATTTTCATTAATGATATCGTAAAATTCTTGCATTGCTTAATGTATGCGGATGATCTGAAGCTGTTTTCGAAAATAAGAAGTCAAGACGACTGTATGAAAATGCAGAAGGATCTTGAGCATTTATATAAATGGTGTGTCAAAAATTGCTTGAATTTAAATGTTCAAAAATGTTTGTAACTCTCGAAAAAGAGGTTGTCTTTTTCGAGAGTTCCAATACAGTTCTCTTATACTTACTGTGTTGGACTCACACCATTAGAAAGAGTAGACAAAATAAAAGACCTCGGTGTCATTATTGATAATAAGCTTACGTTTGTTCATCACTTTGAATACATAGTAGCGAAAGCTAACTCGTTAGTTGGGTTTATTAAGAGAAACTCAAAGGAGTTATCTGACCCACATACTCTATTATCCCTTTTTATTGCACTTGTTAGGTCGATACTTGAATATGCGGATATAATTTGGAGTCCAATTTATAAATTCCATTCAGATCGGCTTGAAAGAGTGCAAAGGCGCTTCACTAAATATATATTTTTTAAAATGCGTTGGAATTTTGAGCCATCTTACAAAGCAAGATGCCAATTGCTTGGCATATTGAGTCTTAGTGCAAGAAGGCGTTGCCACGAAATCATATTTATAAGAGATATTTTATGTTACCGGATCAAAAGTCCCCTACTTTTATCCATGTTTCCTATTTATGCACCGGAACGTCCATTAAGAGAACGACATCTTTTCTTTCAAACGGGGCATAGAACAAACTATGGTCAGAATGAACCAATTTCTGGAGCTCTTAAGTCCTTTAATGAAGTTTGTAGATTTGTTGATTTTCATATCTCAAGAGAGTGCTTCAAAAGCATTGTGGTTTGCCTTTTAGGAAATTAAATTCCTGATATTTTATTAGTAACTTTAATAATTAATGTTAATAGTCAAATAATTTTCCAAATTTGTAATCTGTTAGGCTTAAGCTGGTTGATGAAATAAATAAATAAATAAAAAAAAAAAAAAAAAATAAATTTATCAAGTATGGGAATCTGCAAACAATGGAGAGGTCAACCATCGATAGAAGTTTGACTTAGATGGTGGCCTTGCTGAACCAGCTCCTCGAATTATTGGTTCGTTTTGTTAAAAATTATCTTTTTGTAGATGTCATTGAATGCATAACAAATTAAAAAACACTGCTTTCTAATCTTCAAAAGATAAGGCGATATTTTTGTTTACTGATTACTTTACTGATTTGAATTATTTTTTCAAATGTTGATAAAAGTTTAAGGGAGGTCCTTACAGTGATAAACATTAGAAAATTTGCCCAAGTGTTGCTCCAGTCAGGGAAGGATTTAGTTGAGTGTTTGCTGCATTTTGGAAAATCAATTATGCGTCGACTGTTCTCGTGTCGACAAAGCAACAGACTTATTTGTTTTTGCGCCAAATAACGTTACAAAATAACATACTTAAATCCACCCATGGAAACCAAAACAGATCTGAGTGTCAATCTTTTGAAAACGAAAAAATAAATAACAAGAAAAACTTTCATGGAAAACAAATTACGTCTGCACTTATTGAAAATTGTTTTGTAGATACGGTTGACCTGTACCTTGACTGTTTATCTGGCTGTGATAACTCTTGGTTAACCAAACGGACTGCTGCATTTGAAACTGTCCGGTCATATACAAGACATCGTCTGCAATTAAACTAAAACAAAATAAGTCAATAGCAGAAAATTCTTCATTTTTAAAGTGAAGTCCAGAGTTGAAATATGGGGCTCCTCGGTGTCAACAATAATTGTAGTCCCACCCCTGCCATTTGTGCCAAAAATATAAAGCGCGAAATATAGTTAAGACCTCGCGGTTTGACTTAAAAAAAAAATTTTTTGTCAGTGGTCAGATACATAATGATAATTTTACAATATTTTGCCTTAAACTAAGCCTAGCTTGCAAAAGTGATTCCAAGAAAATTTAAAGTGGCCGGAAATCATTTAAATATCTCAAGAAATGAAAAAGTTATGAGCCTTTGAAGTTGCGGCTGCAAGAACAATTCGTAATACACAGCGCTCCAGGTTGTGACGCCATGCAACTCAAAAGACGCGGCTCGTATTCGCTGAGTACTTTCAAATTCATCGATATGTAGTATTTGGGTCAATATTTTTTTAATGGACAATGGCTGAGGGCAAAAATTACGCCTACAATTATTGTATAGTTCCTTTGTGTCAAAAAACGACAGTTAAAAATTAAGTTTTCGAAAGCAGTTCAGTCACCATATTACCTTGGTTTTAGATCGGAAAGCAATAGTAGTCAGACTTAGCAGTTGATCATGGCGCAGTGGTTTCAAAATCGGCTTGTCATGTTAGAGGTCGAATTCCGCATACCGAAGGGAGTAAAAAATCGTTTGATTTGAGAAGATATAACACTGACATCAGGAATTAAGTAAAACTTATTTTGAGTGAACTCAAAATCTTCAATATGCTGTCAATAAACTTAAAAATCTGTTTTTGTGAATTATAGTAAGTATAAATTTAGAGTTTTTGGATTTTTCTCTTTATTTGTGCTGTAAGATATTTCTTCTTGCCAAATTTCATGATTCTAGGTCAACTGGCTACTTCCCATAGGTTTTGATACACTTGGGAGTATCTTTTGATTTAGAAGCTTGGTTTTCTTTGCAGATTTAAAGAACCGCATCATGAGGATTTTTCTTCCGTTGTTCCTTTAAAGGCAAGGAAACTTAAAAAATCATCATATTAGAGGAAAGAATTGTAAGCTTTTCTCTAAACAAAAAACAAACACACTAACTTCTGAACAAATAGAAGAAAAAGACAAACTCCAAATTAAGTTACACTTTATATATATATATTTTTTATTTTTCGACAACGTCTTGTTGTGTACACGAACAATCCAGGAATGAAAAAGTCCGTTAAATCTTTTAATATATACCTATCGTTGGGCAAGTTCTTCGCCACTTGCTAAGGTCCTTTGAATTAAGGGGTAATTTTCCTGCACACACCGGGTCGACTTATAAAATTCTTAACCATGACATAATCCCCTACTTGATAGCTTCTGCAGACTCTACCTCCGTCTTTGATCTTTTTATTATATAATTTGTAGTATTTCATATCTACTGCTCTCTTCTTTCTCTAGTTTGTTCTCTAATATCATTTATTACTTTGTCCCTATTTTGATAAATAGACAAATTTTGTTCAAACGTATTCTCCTCTAACACAATTATGCTCGTATTTCTACTTAATGCATCGACATGCTGCATTTTACTCCCACTGCCATGCTTTAAAATATAATCATAATTTTGTAGTTCCAAAGCCCACCTAGCTATCCTTGGGTTAATTTCTTTCTTATTCAATGTCAACATTAGCGAATTACAATCAGTAACTATATATAGATTCTAAACCTCTGGAGTGCATAAATGATCGCTAAAGTTTCCAATTCGAAACTGTGATACTTAGATTCATGAACCGACGTTCTTTTGAAAAATAGGACACAGGGTGAAATATCGCATCATTTTTCCTTTTTTAGTAATTCATTTTTTAAGTGTTGCCACAGAATCAATATAATTTTTAACAATTTTGCACATTTTTCAGTCTTTCATAAAAACACCATGCTAAAGAGAAATGGCTTATTAACTGACAGCAGCTAATACTCGAATAAGATCGGGAGCAAGTTCTTGAATTTGAGCTATGTACATGCCGCACCGCCAAGAACTTCCAATTTATGGGACTAATTTATAAGACCTGATGCAGGAATCCATATGACAAACGGTGACTGAAGTTGGGACCTATGAAGTTCCAATTTTCCAGAAAAAAAGATGTTTATATTATAGACACTTGAGATAAAATATATCTCAATATCACTGTTTTGCTGTATTGAAAAGTTGTTAAAAAATCGCAGTCTGGAGCAACAATCCACAGCAAATATATCTTGAAATTTAAATTAAACAAAGTTTGTGCGAGATATCATCGGAATTTTTTTTATTCGTTTCAATGAGGCCTATTAATGCCATTATGTATGGAATTTAATATCGTTCAAATGTTCCACGCGCCTTCTCTGGGTGGCGCGCATCTGAGGTGTTCAATTTTCCATGAGTCTGGCGCATAATTCAGGCTGAGATTGACCGATGGCATGGGTTATGTTGTCTTGGAGGTCCGCTCTGGTTTGTGGCTTATTCGCATAGACCTGCTACTTCAGAAAACCCCAAAAGAAAAAGTCTAACGCGGTCAAATCGCATGATCCCAGTGGATAGTTAACATCGACTCCACGTGAGATGTTCGTGCCCTCGAATCGCTCGTGCAAAAATTGCAATATGGCGTGAACTGAGTGACACGCAGCGCAATTCTATTGAAATCACATGTCATTGGTGTCTATATGATCCAATTCAGTACAAAAGAAGTTGGTAATCATGGACGTAAAGCGCTCGCCGTTGACGTGATGGTCTGGCTAACCTATTTCTTTGTCTTCTCAAAGAAATATGGGCCGATGACGTCGCCAGCCCAAAATCCAAACCAAACAGTGGCTTTATCGAGATGCATTGGACTGTCTTAGATCTCATATGGATTGGTATCGTCCCGATTTCTTCAAGTTTGTTTGTTCACGTACCCGTTCATCCAATGGGCTAATGGGTCTCAGATGATTTTTCCATGAAAATTATGGTCAGTTTCCAACTGCTCCAGAGCCTATTTACCGAGTACACGTCGTTGTCTTTGTTCGTTTACCTTCAGCTCTTGGGTCAATTGAGTTTTGTACGATATAAGGCACAAATCACGACGCAAAATTCGCCAAGTTATGGTCAACAAACGTCCGACTTCTTATGAGTGACGCGAAATCGACTGCTTCGGAATCTCCTGCAGAGTCTCACGGACAACGGCGATGTTTTCGGCAGACATACATTTTGTCGATGAACATGTATTGGTTAACCGCTTACTGAACCAGTGAACTTAAATTTATCCATCACACTGCGAATAGTCCTCTCGGTATGATGATTATGGCTAGCGTAAGATTGGCGAAGCTCGCGGAACGTTGCCAGAACAGAACACCCATTTTGATAAAATAATTTTATTATTTGCACGTGTTGTTGAGCGCTTGTGATTTGGCAAAATAGACTGAATATTAACAGCCAATTTGACAGATGTACCTTCAACGTTATGCCCACTATCAACTGTTAAAGCTCGGAAGATCTTATTGGAGGACCCTTAAATAAGAGAACTACTCGTATTACCCGAAAAATATTACCCCAATTACGGAAAAACGTGACGGTTATTTGTAAACAGAGCAGAGGCAAAAATTCCGGAGCTTGTGTCCGACCTAGATAAAAGTTTCACTACTTTTCAAAAAAAATGTTTATGTTGATTTCTTCTGTTGCATCAAAATGTTGTACGTCCCTGCATAATATGTCGATTTGTGTTTATAATGGGAACATGACACTTCAATTCAAAAGAGATAAACACTTGTTAGCAAACAAAAATGTACTGTCATTCCAATATTAATTTTTTTTTATTGAAAAACTTTGAATATATAACCCTAATCTGTCAATTTCAAGCTCGCAACACTTTTTAAGAACCTGTCATCAAACGAGAACAAAAAAAAAAAACAAGGGAACGCGAAAAGGAAACAAATAAAATTTTAAGGAATGTCGTGCATTCCCCGCGCCTCCTTCGCAAAAGGGTGTCTTCACTGTCACTCGCACAGAAAATTATTTAGTAAAAGATATTTTCAATTTCCCAGATGAAATATTAAAATTGTTTTGAAATACTTTCTTGATTTGCCCTTCGTTTGCGAGGAAGTTAACTTTACAGTTCTTTTTTTTTTCCTCCCGTCGTTAAAAACTTTTGATTGACATTCCGGTCTGTTGAAATGGAACGGAAGTAGAAAGTATTCCGAGCGGACATGAATGATTCATGGTGATAGGAACTGCGCTGTAACCGGTGTTTTTCTGTTTATAATGTTACACATTTGTCTTTTCCCTTCGCCTGCAACTGGCACACAATTTACCGCGAAGGAGCGTTTTAGATATGCAGTCATTTTGGTATTCGTGTGGGGATCCACATCTAAGGACATTGAGGTTGGCACTTCTCGTTTGGTTAATGTGTTGATTAAGTAACTTTGCAAGCTCACGACATTGTTCGTTGTATGTCAGATGTTAAAGTTGTTCATCTCATTTAGTTGTTTGTTTGCAGTTAAATTCAAAATTGAGGTTGACAATTTTTTTTCTGTTGCAACTATCTGGTGCTAAACATTTTAGTTTTTTCGTTTATAGTGTGAATGAAATAATGTCCCAGTATGCATAAGCACACTGACATTTGTATTAATTATGTAATTAAATGAATTTGAAAGATTCAAAAGTGGTGGTTATAAACCAGGGATGGACACTCCGTCAATTCGACTATATTTTTCGCCAGGCTACTTGACGGCCACACCAATTTACCTTCATATGACTCGGTCGGTCGGGCTAGTACATAGATAATCCAATTTACCAATTTTTTCATATCTGTTCCTTTGATGCACCGATATAATTGTTAAACTCATTTCAATTGATTAATGATAGGTCTCAGATTCGCATCCTAGCAAACAAAATATCGGCGCTATCACTGGAATTGAGGATCAGCGATAGTATTCGGAGCTCAAAATCTGCTGTTTAGCAAAATATTGACAGAAAGCTGATAAAGTTATCTTCTAAAAAAAATAAAAACATATTAGAATATGGACTATATTCAATTTCAAATAAAATACTGTGAATTGAGCGACTGCAAATAAGTCGATATTGAATTCTCCACCTATAGGGCCAGCAACTTCCAATCCACGTCAAAAATCTTTCATTTATCCAAATCCGTTTCCTCGCTGTTTACCAAGTTCCAGTTATTTATTACTATCGTAAAATTTAAATTTGTACTAAAGTTGTACATCTTTTTGGCGGTCTAATCATTCTTTTGAGTAAGAAACTAAATTAATAAGTGTAAAAATTATAATTTTTTTGAATAAATACGTTAGTACAAATATAAAGTTTGACGTTTTACTGAAGAAGAAGACATTAAGCGAACAGCTAGGCAAATATAAGTAAAAACCTCTTCAATATTCAAACATTTGTACAGTAGAATCAGCAAATGTATGGAAAAAACAAACTTTCTGTAAATATCTAAATTGTTAAAAAAACATGATATGATAATGGTAGTTTTTTAATAGGTCAAGAAAACTATTATAGAACAGCGGTTGCAGCGATTATCGAAATACAAAGCTTCCAGAATTTTCCTTACAATTAATAGGAGCATTGAATATTGGAGAAAAAAGCGGGAATTGAAAAAAAAAATTTTCAAACTTATTTTTTTTTTTCAAAGTTTTGATTTTTTTTTAATTTCTCAAAAATCTTTTACAAGAACAACCTGCGTGTAACACTTAAGGAAAGAATGGTATTTTGACTTAAGAAAATGTGTATTTATTTGCTTTCATTTTAATCACTTTTATATTTACTTTAAAATATCTCTCCAAAGAACGATACTCGTGTTGAGCTTTCCCTGTTCCGGTTAACTGTCAATGAAATCAAAATAACGAAAACACGTGAATGCGCTGAACAGCAAGACGTCCACGTTCCATTTCAAGAGTCAAAAATAAGTACCAGCCTTGGTTTTTATCCTCGACGTCAGGGACCGTCATTCCCAACTTAAACTCCAGCCAGTACCTTGTTCTTTGGTGTGTTAAGGATTGGTAATTTTTATGCAAGATTGCTGTTGCTTATGAAATAAGACTTGTTTCCATGCTGAAAATGCAGCGTATGTCTCTCGGAAAATAATTTCTTGTATATATTTTTCAACTTAGTTTACAAGTAAATCGAAAATATTTTACACATATTCCAGATGATTGATGCTTTGACTCACACAAGGTCGAAGGAAGTTAAAATGGCACCAAGCTCTGCCCGATGGATTGTTGTCTCAATCATTACTGACGTTTGTGAATGTCTTTTGTTTTTGGAACCGACTTTATAACAGCTCAATAACTGAATTTGATTTCAGCAAGACATACAGCTTACATACACCTAGAGTTTAAAAGGATAATCAAGGGTTAATTTTCCATCAGAGTACTTTCCACGGGTACGTCGGACACCGGACATCCAGTGTTTATGCAAAAGCAAAAGTTCTCGAACTTTGCTATGGCGTATTTACAAGAGAGGAATGGATGGCACAGAGATGATATAGTTTTAAGTACATAAATAAATAAAATATGAGTTAAGCACTGCATGAAATTTTCTTATATAAAACTTGAAAATTTTACGCTGAACTTCCTTTATGATTATAGTTTCCGTCAAAGTCTTACATAAAATATTGGGTAATTAAGCGGCAGTTCGACCTTAGCTAATTTTTGTATGGAAAAAAAAACTAATAGAAGCATTTGCTCAAATTATTATGAATTAATGATATAAGACTAACTGACTGACTGTTATTTAGCTGAACGGAAGCATTTGGTACCTATTTTTGAAGAATTTGAATTGAATCGTTACGCGATTTTGGTTTCCATGAATTTTCCTTTAAAAAAAAAATATATGTAATTTTAATGAATAGGACGTTTTAAATTCACAATTTTTTTAACGAATTGTTTGCAAGCTGGAGCAATTGCATTTAAAACTCTATTGCAGATAATGCTTTGACAAAAAATTTATTTATATAAATTCGTAACATTTAATTTATAAAAATTAACTATTGAATAAAAAAAAATTTATTTACTTTTGGAATTATTTTCATAAATTTTCACAAGCCCTATCGCTCAATATTAAAGCAATGTTCTTACGATTTCACTTTACTCTGTGTCATACTCACTTTCATCACATTTGCTGGGCACGAGAGGCTGTTAGAAAAATTACAATATTCCAAATTAGATACTTAAATAAAAACCTTTATTTTTCGATATCTCTCATTAGCATTCAACTTTCCAAACACAAAATGAACTTAATAAAGTTAAACAAACAAAAATGACTTAATCTGTTCCCGAAAAAAAAAATTAAGTTGCGTTTTTCAAGCCCAACTGTACAAGGCCATAGATCAAGGCTAATAAGAATCAAACCACCGTCATCACATTATCTACTTTAAAATTTTTCTCGCTCAAGCGTCCAAATCTCTTAAGCATACAAAGTGCCCTCAATGAGTCCATGCCCCTGGTGTCCTCTGTTTCCTGTTTCCTGTTTGACTCGTTTTAATAAAACCTTCTCCAATTTGCATGCTGCGTCCACTTCAACGATGTATCAAGTCGACCCTGTATTGGTTGTCCCCAATTGTTGTGCGTACATGTTTATGTGCATGGAAGTACAAAAACAGACAAAGAACGTGCTTTAAAAAACTTATTTACATACATATTGTCAATAAAATTAAAATTTTACTGTCGCAATTTTCTATGCAAAGAAAGACAGAGGTGGGATCGCTTTCACGAGGAAGTCCTCCTTTTCATGGAAGTATTTTGGTTACTTAAGTCGAGTCATTCGAAGAGATTTTTGGCAGTGGGTTGTGTTTGTCCTTATGGGGGACGCAGCATACACGTAAAAGGAATCCAATGAATTGGAAGGAGACAAAATAATTGTCCCCCATCCATGTCATGAAATAGCAACTTGATTGCATACATTCGATCTTTGTCTGGGTTTTCCCATTTTGACACTTAAATTCAAATGAGTCGATACTTTTATGTTCACATCTACCTGGTCGTCAGAATTAAGTTGTAAGATAATGAAACGTTAAGTCAAAGTTCAAATAACAAATTATTTCATTTTCCAATTTCAAGCATTCTCCAGCGTTTGTTTCATGAAATGAGATTTGTTATTTATTTTAAGTTAACCATTTAAAATAATAAAAATTAAAAACAGCGAAACGAAGATGCATATTTAGACTTTTTGATCACATTTCTGCACGTGGGCGGCTCTATTTCATTGATACGCAGAAATATTATCTTCCACATGGCCTCAAAAATAGAAGTTTTTAATCGTACGACGGCCAATTTTGTCCGCCGTTTCGAGCAGTAAGCTTTTTTCGCAACACAGCAATGAATTCTTCTCTTTTGTGCACAAAATTCCAAATTGTTGCTTATGGAATTTTCTGGAAGGTCGTGTTACCCATGGAGTCGAGAAGAAATATGCAGCCAACAAACAGCGAATGCCATAACGAAAAAGATCATTCACAATTGAGATGACCTTATTTCGTTTATCGATCGATAGGCAAACGACAATCACAATAAGAGTCATTAATTTGTAAATTTTTGTATGTGGAAGTTCTTGTTTTAAGTCTGAATTCAGAATTCCGAATTTTGAAATATCTGCACGCTTTGAGATCCCTTTGTTGCTGTTATTTTTTGTGAAGATAATATCGTGCTGACTTGTGTTCGTTGTCTGCTGCCTGCAGTACAGAACCTCAGGCTGTAATTATCCTCTTTGGTTTGCCTGAAAACATTTTAAACAAACACGACTCTTGATGTGGATGAAATATTCTTCAACTTCTCAGCCAGGTATTTTTAATAGTTATTTGTTTTCGAGAGCATCTCTTTGTGACATAAAACTACCTCTTTTGTTCTCTGCACAGTGGGATTAATACCATATTCATATCATATCCTCGGTCGTGAGCCAGTACGGCCAAGCAACCAACAAACAAAAAAGATACGAATTGAGATAAGTTTTCTTGTTCCTTTCAAGTTTGTTAGCTTTAAAATTTAAGGCACTGCAAATTTCAGTGTTTTTTAATATAAATAAAACCAGAGCTGGTTGGTGAGCTTCGGAGGTTAACGCCAAAGAAGCAAATTAGAAAGAGAAGTTGAAAAAATTGATACATTTTTTGTCCACATTAATTGAAAACACAAGATTATTCATCTAAATCTATATAGTCCCCTTCAAATCCAATCCAATCCTCGAAACATTTTTTATATCCAGTTTTCGGTATGTCCATCAGTGCTTCCTGCGATTTTTCCATTACTTCCTCTCGGCTGCTGAAACGCATGCCCCGAAATGGTTTTTTAACTCCAGGTGAAATGGGTGGCCCTTTGATTGTATTTGTTGTCAAAATATTACGAATAATGATGACACTGTGCGACGGTGCGCCCACAATTCTGCTCTCTTTCGGCGATCTGCTTCACGCAAACATAAGAGCCCAAATAATACTCTTTGTTTACTGTCCGGCTTTCTGACAAAAATTCTTGATGCACTACATCGTTGCAATCAATGAAAACCGTGGGCATTGTCTTCTTTTTTGACTGAAAACGACGTGGGTTTTTTGGTATCGGCTCATTTGGTAAACGCCATTCACTTGCCTGACGTCTGGATTGCGCGTCTTACTCATAAACCCATGTCTCGCATCGAGTAATGATCCATTTGAAGAATGTGGGATCGGATTCAGCCAATCAGCAGAGCATGTCTTTTGCGACGTCAACGCGTTTAATCCCTTTTTTAGAAATTAAATAATCGCCAACACAAAGATGTTCTCTTGCCTAAATAACTTTTGCAAATGTTAAGCTATGATGCCGAGATTTAGAGGGAATATCAACAACATGTTGATGTACCAACTTAACTCACTCATGATGGGAGTCCCACACGGTGGTTATTCCGGGAACTTTTTGATCAAGGTTGTATGCACTGGAATTATAGTGCGTGTCATCTCCTTTTTAAAATATAAACGATTTGAAAGTATACTATATGTTTTGTAGCTATCATATAAGACTACATCAATAAAAGTCCTCTCAATTTATCGTACGAAATTTGAAATAAGGAATAAGTTAAGTGGTGGGGCTTATTTATTATGGAAGTTTTTGTGCGCATTAAAAGTTTTCGACTGATTTTTTTATTCGATTTTGTTAAAATTTGCAATAAGGTATTCTAAAATTTTTGAGGGCCCTCTCCCGCTAAATATATGCTTGTCTTAATGATAGTGCATGTCATACCAAACTAATGGGAATTAAAAAATGATTTCTTATTAATTGAACAATTTTATTGCTCAAACAATAATTAATTTTTTTTTCAACTTCGCTGTTTTTATCGTGAGTGCTTTGTTTTAAATGCTGCAGGTATAACATCAATGGTTTCATAAGCCAAAATAAATTTAAATTTCTGGTAGAAGATACTCGTTCTGTTAGGTTTTCCCAATTTATTCTTTTAACGTCTGCAGCACCAGCGTGCATATATTTATTGGAACCGTGAGTTCTTTATGTTGTACTTCTTCTAAGAGAAGCAACATACAATTTCTTATTAATCTTAGCCGATTATTTTTCTGGCATCGTTGTTTCATTTCGGTGCCCAACCACAATTTTTCTCTACTTCTGCTTAACACTGTTAGATTTTGCACAAATTTCCGCAGAGTGTTTTTTACTTTCCGATTATTATATACAGCTGTTGTCAACTAATTAGAAACGCTGTGGTACAGGTAACCCTCCTACAACGCGGTTAATTGGTTCCTGAAAAACTCCGCGTTGTAGGAAAATCGCGTTGTAGGAAACTTTTTTTTCCTCCATTTTTCCTTTTTTTATACAATATCACGCAAGTAACATGTTAAAGTTTTCTCAGCCGAATTAATTATATTAGACCTTTCATCGAATAAAAAAAATTTATTTTTTCAAAGATATTTTTCTATTTATCTATTTCAACATAATAACATAAATTAATTCATTTAATTAACCAGCAAAAAGCAATTCATTTATTTAAATAACATAAAACTAAGGAAAATAAAATCTGGGAAAAATAGACACGGATTTTCAAATCTACATATTTCAGAGGATTTTAAATCTCAACCTTCTACAAATCCGCTTCCTCGTCCTCGCTTATTATAATTTGCTTCAAACGTTTTGCTCTTGGTCGTCCTATTTCAAAATCCGAGCTTGACCCACTATCACATTGATCCGGTTCAGCTATTATTGCTGGTCTTAAAAAATCTTTTATTGATGTCTGCTTTGTCCTACTTCGTAAATCTTTATAGATTTCCTGGTAGGCAGATAAATCATGTTCAAGATTTCTTTTGAACATTTCTGCTCTACTATTTAGAGGATCGTTTTCCAAAACATACTCTTCCAACTCCTTCGCCAGATTTAAAAGTTTCTCCACACTTTTTAGCGAAAAGTTTTTGATTTCGGTGTCAGAGAGGTCGTCAGAGCTTTCTTCAATCGATAATGCTTCACTTGTCAATTGCTGCTAAATCTTCTTCATTTAATTCGTCGTCCACAACTAATTCTCGAATATTAGCCACATTTATTTCGTCAAATCCATCGCCTTTTATTACGTTAGCCAGTCTCACTATGTTTTCATATTCATCCTCAACGAGATTAACAACAGTTTCCTGTACTACAACCTCTGGCAAAAGTGCTTTCCAGCAAGCTCTCAGTGTTGATTGACGAATGTCTTTGAGTGATTTGCCGACGATTTTACAGCAATCTAAAATTGAGAACTGTTTCCAGACTTCTTTGACCGTTATATTCAATGATTCTTTCTTCTCTAATATTAATTCAAATGATTTGCGTATGTAGTATGCTTTCAAGGTTGATATTATTCCTTGATCTAAAAGTTGTAATATTGATGTAGTATTGGGCGGTAAAAACTCAACTTGAATATTTGGATGACTTAAATCAGTTGCATGAGATGGTGAATTATCTAAAAGTAGCAAAACTTTAAATGCCAAGTTCTTTTTTTTTAGATAGTTTTCTACGTCGGGAACAAAGCAATGATAGAACCAATCATTAAATAGTTTGGCAGTCATCCATGCTTTTTTGTTCGCTCTCCAATACACTGGAAGATTGTTTTTATTGTTTCCTTTCATGCAACGTGGATTTAATGACTTGTTAATAAACATTGGCTTTGTTATAAAATCACCAGATGCATTACTGCAAAGTAACAATGTTATACGGTCCTTAGAAACCTTAAAGCCAGGAGCTCTTCTTTCGTTCCTCGAAATAAAAGTTCTTGATGGCATTTTTTTCCACCACAAATCTGTCTTCTCAGCGTTAAATATTTGATCTGGCAAATAACCATGTTCTTCAATAATTTTTATGAACTGTTCAGGATATTTATTCGCCGCATCAGAATCTGCGGATGCTGTTTCACCCTGAATTTTCAAATTGTGTAGAGCATGCCGTTTTTTGAACTTTTCAAACCAACCTTTGCTAGCCACGAATTGGTGGTTATCTTCGTCGGTTGTTGATTGTCCTGTTTCCTTTAAATTATTGAATATTTTTAATGCTTTCTGTTTAATTATATTCCCATCAAGAGGCAACCGCTTTTGCGTCATATCTTCTATCCATACCGTTAGCGATTGTTCCATTTTTTCTATTATCTTCGCCCTTGGTCGAGAAGAAATTTTTGCGAGGACCGATGATCCAGATCATACCGAATTTCTAATTTTATCTTCGTTTTTTTTATGGTTCTTATCGTGGACTCGTTTAATTTAAAATGTCTAGCAACATCAGCTATTCTCTCTTGATTTTGAATCCGATTCAAAATTTGAATTTTGGTTTCAATCGTGATAAACTTTCGTTTTAATGATGCGTTTTCCTTTGCTTTTGGCATTTTTATGGCCTAAATTACAAATTAATTGATTTAAGTTATAAAAAAAGTTTAACAGAAACTCACCGATTATAAAATCTATTTATCTTGATTTTTACAAAATTATTATTATACGAAAAATGGTTTCACAAACGTTTTAAAATTTGTTTCAACTCCTCTTCACGACTTACTGTGAATGACTAAACCAAATCAAATTTCCAAAAACATTCTCAAGAGTTAATTTTCGGGGAAACCCCTTGTTTTATCTAAAAACGTGTGTGTAAATGTTTGAAAAAATTGCGGTTTGCAAAATTCCATAGTGCATACAAACATTCAAACACTTTTAGTATGTACATACATGTATAATACAAACATATTATTATTTCTTTATACACACATATACATACACAAGTAATTTTTGATAATTGTGTGTTTATAGAATAGTTTATAGAATATGTATTTAAAAAATGCTTAAAAATCGCGTTGTAGGATTCGCGTTATAGGAAACATTCCGCAATTCGCAAACCGCGTTGTAGCGAAATCGCGCTATAGAAGTACCGCGTTATAGGAGGGTTACCTGTATTTGCTATTCACGCTCATCGTTCAAAAATTCCATTCCATTATAACAGTAATTTTTTCTTTCTGATTATCTTCTTTTTTTGCCATTGTTTCATGAAAGATAATATAGAACTTAAATGATTGGAATTTTTCATTTAAAATTATTACACAGATGCTTTTAGTCATAACGAGTTGCGACAGCTAATTAGAAACGGTGATAAATTCTGTGAAAATTGATTTTTATTTATTCTTTCTGCACTTCTTGTTGGTAAGTTCGCACTTAAGGGAATTTCAGCAGTCTTGTTTACTTCAATATTTCTTAAAAGTTTTCAATTAAAAGATGGGAAAAGCTCAAAGCTGTACCCCAGCCAAGAGATACCAAACCATAGAGAACATCCCACGCAAAAAACGACCGCGGAAAACATCTCAACATATGGACCGTAAGATCTTTCGGCTGGCAAAAGCAGATCCAAAAAAGACTGCTACTGATATTATGCACGAATTTTGTGCTGGAGCCGATGATGCGATATCCAATCGCACCATTACACGTCGTTTAGCTGAGGCTGGACTTCATGGGCGGATTTCGCGCAAGAAGCCTTTGGTAACAAAATGTCAAAGGAAACGAAGGGTGGAATTTGCCAAAGCACATTCCTCATGGACAGTGAACAACTGGAAGTACATTCTTTGGACCGACGAAACGAAGGTCAATCGTATAGGTCCCGATGGCAGAAAGTATGTACGGCGTCCAAGAAATGCTGCTATTGATCCAAAATACGTTTCGCCAGTTGTCAAGCACGGCGGAGGTTCAATTAACGTGTGGGGAAGCTTTTCTTGGAGAGAAGTCGGGCCAATACATCGAAATAACGGCACACTTACTAAGAAGAAGTATGTGGAAATTCTTCAAGATGTGATGCTACCGTGGGCAGAAGAACATTTACCTGTTGTTTGGAGGTTTCAACAAGACAATGACCCCAAACATACCGCGAAGCTCACGAAAAAGTTCTTGATTGGCCATCGTGTAGTGCCGATTTGAATCCAACCGAGCATACATATGTGGGGCGATGTTAAGAAGGCTGTCAGCGCGCAAAACATTGCTTACTTTGAAGAGCTCTTTGAAAAAGTTAAGGCAGCGTGGGAATCCATTCCAGTCCAAAGATGCCAAAGTTTAATTAGCCCTATGCCAAAGCGGTGTAAAGCAGTATTGAAGCACAAAGGTTTTACTACCAAATACTAATGGAAACACAGCTCAAAAATTAACAAAACCTATATTTTATAACATTTTTTCCATCGTTTCTAATTAGGTGTCCCACCTTTAGTCAGTGTTTTTTCAATAACTCACCTGCTATACTTAAAGGGAAAAAAAACTTTGGAATAAATCTTTTATTTTTATTCTATATGAATATAATGTATTATATAAGGTACAAATTCGTCAATGTTTTCACAAATGTTTGAATAAAACGGAAAAAACATGTAATCATATCAGCGTTTCTAATTAGTTGACAACAGCTGTAGTAATGTCCAGATTTGCTGTGTATCATTCATAGCAATAAATTTTCCAGGTCATTTACTGATTAGCTCACAATAAGGGACTTCATTCAACTCCTGAATAATTAATTACCTTCACATGCAACAACTAACTTACCTTGTTTCCCACAACATTTCCAACATTCAATTGCACTTAAAATCTACAATTAATTAATAGCTCAAAAAATATATATTAAAATGTGTTTTATTTTCAAATATTCTTCTACATACAAATATCTAAAATATTTAAACAACTACTTTATGAATAAACATACAAGATCTGTTTGCTTACATTGCTATTTAGAAATTTAAACAAAATAAAATTGTGTATAAATACACTTAATGAACTCTAGATTTTTTATTTTTTTTCATTAGTAATAGATTTTAATAAATTGTATGTATAGTACTAACATTAAATGTATTATTAAATTATAATAATATCTAATACTACAATTTAAAAAAAAAATGCAATAGCTTTTAATCTACTTCGATTTATATATTGGGGGTTCTCTCTTCTAAACTAATGGAATGCAATAATTAAAAACAAAAATAATTATAAAATTACAAGAGATACGAGTTCATCATTTGTTCAATACTTTAAATAGGACGCAAGTATTTCATGTAATATTGTTGTTGTTTGTTTCTTAAATATGCTATTTTGTGATTGCCAACTATGTAGAAAAAATAAATTGTTCGTTTTTTAATCATTACTCATTTAAAATCCGTACTATTTTGTTAAAAAGGTATATATGCAGTTTTATAGCTAAATTTATGTATTCCAGGACCCGATTTTTTCTGTTTGTTTGTGTTCTTATTTTAAAATCTTTGAGCTTATTGATAAATCCGCTTTTGTAAGGTGTAGTGGGAGCAGCTTATGGTTTCTAAAATGAGAGGAAAGTTAATAGTAATATTACAAAAAAAAGAGAAAGTGTTTTGAATAGTTAAGACATGCGTTCGAATATGTTTATAAATTGAGTTATTGACATAAGGGTTATTATTCTTTCTAATGATTATTTAAGTACATGTTGCTATGGAATGCGGAACGATTGAGTTAAGTACTTGATTCTTCATAAATAATTCCGGAAGTTAGTTTTTCGCTCAGGATTTAAATTGTTTAAATGTTTCATACATATTATGCATTGAGGTTATGGCTTTATGCACTCCAAGGGGTTAAGGTTATTGTTGCGATAAGACACTTATAATATTGTTCAAATTATTGATGATCAATGGATTATCGAAATCATTTCAATGTTTCCCATTGGCTTGTTAAATAAACAAAAAATTTTAACAAAATTCCAGCGTGAGATTTCATTTTTATTTAGTGAAAAAGGATTAATTTTGGTCCATCCGTCCAAGTAGGATTGTCTGTGACAGTGAAAACTAACATCAAAACAATGTTGCCACACCCACAAATTCAGGCTTCACTCGTGAAGATCAGAATTCAAAAGCGCTAGATAGCTACCTCGACCTAGTTTTCGATCTAATGACGAACAAAAATGTTTTTTTTACACGCTAGATAGACTAAGATAATATGATTCTATGATGCAATCTGAAGCTATTGGGAGTCGGCATGTACGAGTATGTCATGGCTTCTAAATGAGCTGTTGCATCAAGAAATTTTATTGTTTTTTTTACATTTTGCAAAATCATATTCGTTCGAACACATGAGTCCAAAACTTATGATTTGGAAGATGAAATGCATGATCCTCAAAACAATTACACTGCCAGTTCTTCTATATGGAACGTTCGATATTCGGTCTTATGTGTGAGGGGGGCTCTATGCCCTGTAGCACGATATGGATGTAGTTAAAAGAGCTAAAATACTTTGACAACACTGGCTTGGCCACATCAAGTGAACGGACAGATAAAGTCCACCAAAGAGGTTCATCCAATGACTGCCCACAGGTTCGAGTATAGAGAAGGTCTTAGACGAGCATTGCCAGTTGTCGAAATGTTGAGAAAAAAGCAGGGTTTCAAACGAATACAATCATTTTTATAACCATTCATATCATCATTCCATTGAATGCAATCAAATTATGCATGATTTCATTCACACATTCACATTCATTTTGCATTCTTTTCCACTCATCCTATCTCGATTCGGATTCGATTCGGAATCGTCAAGAAGCTCCTTACACCCAGTAATGCTTGTCAGCAGAAGAATTCAAAGCATGCCATGAATGAAAAAGAATGCATAGAATGCAAATAAATGCCATGAATGCAAATGAGAGTAAAAGAGTTCACATGTTCTCAACTATCAAGTTGGCAAATAAGTAATTACGGAATACACTCATAAATGGCTTCAGTGGAAATTTTAGGTTTGCTGACTTAATCGAAATGTCAAACACATTTTGTTATTTGATAGTTGGTACTTCAACTGTCAATCAGTAAAAAAAAAATATTTGAAAATGGAAAATCAAAACAAACATTTACGTCATATTTTGCTTTTTTATTTCCGGAAAGAAAAAACGCATCGCAAGCGCACAAAAAGTTATGTGCTGTTTATGGTGACGAAGCTTTAAAAGAACGGCAGTGTCGAAATTGGTTTGCCAAATTTCGTTCTGGTGATTTTTCACTCAAAGATGAAAAACGCTCTGGTCGTCCAGTTGAAGTTGATGACGACCAAATCAAAGCAATAATCGTTTCGGATCATCACAGTACAACACGTGAGATTGCAGAGAAGCTTCATGTTTCACATGCATGCATTGAAAATCGCTTAAAACAAATTTGCTATGTACGATAACTCGACCTGTGCAACATCAAGGAAAATATGGCCGGAATACAAACAATCAAAAACAAAAGATCTCCTTCGGCGAGCCCGTCATGATATTGCTAGATTAGTGGCGGTCTGCACAGGATACTGGCGGATTGGAGATCATGCCATTAAGCTAGGTATCCCACACAACTCACATTGTCGCAGCTGCAAAAACACAGCTGAGAGAGAGACCCTAACACACTTCTTTTGCGACTGTCCGGCTCTTGCTAGAGCCAGACAACGGGCGCTTGGTAGACCCTTCTTCAACTCAATTAATGAGATTTCTGCTAAGGATATTAAGGAACTAATGTCCTTCTTAAATACCTCGGGCTGGATTTAGAGATATCTCAAATACACCAAAATAACATCATAAATAAGGTTAGAGAGCTGTGGTATTAAAACGGCACTTAGTGCTAATTAGGTTCTCACTGAACCACCACTTTTACCTACCTACCTACCTACCTACGATAACTCGATATATGGGTTCCTCATGAACTGAAAGAAAATCATTAAACACAACGCATTAACATCTGCGATTTGTTAAAGAAACGTAATAAAAATGATCCATTTTTAAAACGATCGATAACTGGTGATGAAAAATGGGTTGTTTACAACAATGAGCAAGCCAGGTGAACCAGCTTAAAAAACACCAAAAGCTGATATTCATCAAAAGAAAGTTATTTTATCAGTTTGGTGGGATTACAAAGGAACCGAACGATAAATTCAGATGTCTACATTGAACAACTAACAAACTAACAGTTGAAGAAGAGCGGCCTGAATTGACAAATCGAAAAGGTGTTGTATTCCATCATGACGATGCAAGGCCACGCACATCTCTGGTCACTCGACAAAAATTATTGAAGCTTGGTTGGGATGTTTTACCACATCCACCGTATAGTCCTGACCTTGCACCATCTGACAACTTTTTATTTCGATCTTTGCAAAACTCCTTGAATGGTAAAAATTTCAATAATAATGATGATGTCAAATCGTACCTGGTTCAGTTAAAAACCAGAAGTTTTATGACATGGAATTATGATGCTGCCTGAAAGATGGCAAAAGATCATTGCTCAAAATGGACAATATATTACAGAATCAAGTTATTGCGTTCCATGAAAAAATTGTCTTTTATTTTGTAAAAAAAAATCCGCAATTACTTAGTTGCCAACCTGATAAGTGTAAAATTTTATGGTTTAATTCATTGATGGTATGGCTGTGTGCGATTATAAGTTCCCGCAAGGAGCACTTAAAGTCAACCTCAGTAGCCCTTTTCAACAAATTAGAGTCTCAAATGTTTTGAAATGTGATAGGCATCTCAACAAACGTTGAAGGATGTAAAACTGGATGTTATCATTATTATCAGCAGACCTTAACTTTTCGAATGACATACTATACCAGTATACAAGAGGACATGTCAATTCAAATTTGCCGGAAACCCTTTAGCATTTGGGAAATTTCTTCGAAACTGGGATTTCGTTTAACAAATAAAAACATTTAATTACTCAATATGAGGCAAAACCAAAACAGAAAAAGGAACTGACAAAATTCCCGGGTTAATTAATTAGTCAAATGTCCGCAGATAAATCAACAAAAACCTATACCATCGGTTTCGGACAACGGAGTTTCGGGTTTGCCGTCCAACGCAAACAGAGTGGTAACTGCGTTTGGTATTGGAACTAAACCCTTGAAGTGCATTTGGTAAAATCAAATAGAAACAGGATACTCGCCCCCAAATGAAGAACAAAATGTTAACGTATACATAAATGTGTATATTTGTATATCTACTGAGAGATACGTTCTGAAAAGGGGGAGAAAAATAAACAAGAAAAAAAAAACATTTTAAAATAACTCACTTGTTTGGCCCCATCACCGCTTGAGGGACAACTCCATTTTGTTGTCTTTGTTTTGTTTATGCCGTTTGCTGCTGTAAGCATCCTTTTTTCTATTAAGTTTACATTTTTTTTGTGCTTTCATTTATTCTATAAAATTGTTAACATCAATTTCTGGAATGGTTTGTGTTTATCAGGGTTGATTCCGTGTGCGAATTAGGGGGGAGATACGAGTATCTGTGCTTTATCCGTTCGAGAGTATTGAATTGCAAAAGTGCAAGGGCTTCATTTGTTCATGTTTTTACCCTTTCGTTTCGTTTTACTTTTATTATTAGAATTATTTGCCACTGATGATGTAGATGCTGGCTTACTGCTTGAGATAGTTGTGCTCCTTGGTATGCCACTGGTTATGACCTTTGTTACCGTGGTTGTGGTTGTCGTAACGCCATTTGTAGTGCTGGTCGATTTTGTGATTCTTCGTGTCTCGGATGATTCGTAATCAAGGTCTTCCTGTTCTGCGTCCTGGTCCTCATCGACAGCTCGATCTGCCTTGGTTTCTAAAACTATGTTGGCCACGTTTTCTTCTTCAATGGTATCTTCTGATGCGGATGAAGACGACTGCTGTTTAACTGCTTTGGCAATGGTGTCCTTGCCTTTTGTTTCGTTGTTGGCACTGCTCGGGGTTGTTTTTGCAAGGTTGTTGTTTTGGTTTATTAGATTTCCGGCGAGTGGTTGCCTGAGATCGAGAGGTTGGTCTTGTGCAGTGTCGTCTTTATGTTGTGGGTTTTTAGTTTCATCATTTGCTTCACCGCTGTTTGCATCTGGTGCCAAGTGAAGTTGGGACATTATTATGTTGTTTAGAGATACCACACTGAGGTCCGAAAAGTCATCTTGCAATATATTCATGTCTATGGGAGCCATTTTTGTGTTCGTGGTGGAAAGTTTTAAGCGCAGCGGTGTTGTTGTGTTTGGGTTTTTATACACTTGACAACTATCTATGGAAATATTGCTTTTTACTTGGGCATCTTCGTCTTGGTCTTCTTCGTTGTCATCGTCCTCGTCATCCTCATCATCATCATCATCGTCATCTTCTTCATCATCGTCCTCATCATCTTCGTCATCTTCATCTTCGTCGTCTTCCTCTTCCTCATCGTCGTCATCCTCGTCGTCTTCGTCGTCATCGTCATTGCCTTGAGCAAGGAATTGTTTCAATTTCATTTGAATTTGATTTCGATTTGAATCCTTGGAATTAGTCGGACCACTTGTAGTTGTAGTTGTTGTTGAAACCACAAAGGTTCGATTTCCATTCCCATTGTTGTCCAGTTTGTAATTGATAAAGTCGTTGCGCACCCCATCAACATCATCATCATCGTCATTATCATCTTCATCCGATGACTTTTCCTCAATAAGGCTCCTCGATAAATTTAACTTGACTCTTTTGTTCTCCAGCAGTTCCTCAAGGACGTTTTTCATTTTTGCATTTAATGACAGCTCCGGCTTATCATCGTCGTTCGCCGCAGTCAAAGATGCTGCGTTATAGTAGTAACTTAAGTCTGTAGGGTGTGAAATTATTTTGGTATACACTGCAGAGCGCGGAGAAGTATCCTCCTCCCCGTCATCGTCAATGCCGACTTTCTCCTTGGGCTCGTCTATGGTCTCCTCTTCATCGTTATCGAATGATGGATGGCTGCAATCTGTTGGTCGACCTACCGCTATACTGTGAACAGAGCCGTCTCCGGCTATGATCGGGTTTATAACTTCGACAATTGTGTGCTTGGGAAAAGTGTTTCCATCAACTGTGGACGTCGTAGTCGTTGCTGCTGCCTCGGGATGCTTATTGAGATTTTGCTGCATTGTTAATGTGGTGCAAGTAGTTGTCATTACAGTTGGTATAGTGCTACTGGTAAGGGTTTTAAATATTTCTACCGAATTTTCCTCTTTGTCCATTTTAATGGCATCACCATCCCCAACGCCATTATCATCTTGGCTGTCATCATAATCGTTTTCGTCGTCATCTGTTCGAAGGAATAACTTTTCCGAATTTGCATGAACCGTCACTATGGATGCAGCATCGTCGTCATCCTCTTCACTGGCCGATATGGCTACTGGCTCTTTCTCCGGATCTTGCAGTTCTAAAGAAATTATTTTCTCCCGGCATGTTTCCACCTGAATGGACGGGGAAATATTCATAGACATAACAATTTATTTTACGCAGTTTAATGAGAGAAAGCGTTGCACAAGGCGATAGGAAAGAGAAATTTTGTTCCCTAGTGAAAGCTTATCAGCAACAAAGTTTTAAATTCGAGAAGAAAAACAATTTGTTGCAAGATGCAACAATGTTGAAAAGAGAACAAAGAATACACATGCAAATAAATAAAATTAAAATAAAACTTTAAACATGCAAACTTTTCAAATATCTAACTTCATCAATCGATAGCGAGACTACATGCTTTTACCATACCATAGGCGAATATTTCAAAACCAAAAAAAAAAGTTTGTATTTACAATAATAAAGTTGATTAAACATAAGTAAATAATTATAAATAAATTGACCGGCTACCAATTCATCACTTACCATTTAAGACTATCTTACCATTTAAGATTATCTATGTTACTAGTTACTACCATTGTTACATAATTATTAATTGTATTCCTTTGAAAATTTTTTTCATAAACCATTCTCAGCTATTTCTTCTCGCGTTGTTGAAGTAAAATTAATTTTAAATGATTGACAATCAATCAAGCGAGAGCCAATTGAGGTGAATGTCTTATCTGATTGAGGTTTGAGCTGATAGATTAAGTTTTTTTTTAAGTTTTATTATTTAGCATACTCTGCCGGACCATAGTGTCTAGATCGAGCCACGATATCTAGATCCACTTACAATAATGATAAAAAAAACTTGAAGCCAAAATCGATCAGCTCATTCCTAACCTAATCCGGCAAACATTATTCGAGCGAAGCTAAGACATTCACAAACAAAATCTTAAGCCGTTTTCACTTTTACAAGACAAGTTCCACATAGTTCGCCAAAAATAAAAATATTCAATGCAAAAAGTTCTACTTAATTTTGATCCATTTTTATAGTCACGTAACATCGACACGTTTTGAGCTCACGCCTCTATTCAAACTGCAGCGGAGGCTTCAACAGCTATCAAATGTACAAGTTTAACTCAGATATTTTTTAACCTCGAAGGAACCGAGGAAATCATAACAGAGTTACATCGTCCAACCCGGTTTGGCTTGTCGACGGAACCTCAAGGATTTTAGAGCTGATTACCGCGACTAAATAAACGTGGCAGTTGTGTGATGTAATAAGTATGTATGTACAACCAGTGCTGCGGGATATCGAGTCCGTGCAGGTCTGGAATAGATATCAATCCGTTTGTCGAAATGTACAGGGTGGCGCAACAGCCATAACTCCATTTAAAATTTACTGAACAAATGATTACAAATAATCATTTTTCTAAAGAGAAATTCAAGACTTAGCAACGCGTTAAAGTAAATTCAAACAGCCTTTACTGGGCAAGAAGACCCCCCATATAAATGAAACTATGCTTCTTTTATTCCGGCGATTTTAATTTGAGGTGTGTTAGTGATTTTCCACCTGCTGGAAGGCCACAGGACAAAATTCAGCATGTAAGTCGAGTCATTGAAAAGAAATCTTCAATGTCATTTCGAAGATGGTCAAAGGATGTTGAATACCTATCCGTATAAGAAAAAGCTAGTGTAGAAACTGATACCGGATGATTATCAGACTCGATTGATAATCACCAAGCCATTTTACAATTGAAGGCCGTGAAAAAATAACAGCCAGTGTGAAGAACAAAATGGTGGTTATTTAAAGGCTGTTTTATATATAAATTTTTTTTCCAGGCAGAGTGTTTTCTGTCTATGAAAGAATTTAGTTGAATTATAAAGAAAAGGGTTTCCAAGTGCTTTTGCGACTTTTGGGCCACCTTGTATTTTCTGTCTTCTTAACAATATGCGTAATACTTTTAAAGTCTTGGAAAAACAACAATGTTATGTCGCCGTTTCTGGTTTTCATCCCATAAAAAGATGCATAAATTAAAACCAATTATTTTTGAGTTTCAGACAACTACCCAAATTTTTTCCCCCTAATTTTTCCGCTCGCCCTGTGCAATTGTGTCATAAGTGTATTCATTATCCTTTTAGAGGCCACGTATTATAAATAAAATGTCTGGTTCCTGTTATCATCTGCGCCCTTCAATTATTTTGACGTACCAACATAACAATGCACTTATGTAAGTGGAACAGAGTCTTTCTAGGTGCATTTTTGATGAATAAATGCTGTGTTTGTAGGTAGAGGCGTATTCCTAACGCCTCAGCGCACTTTTAGTACACTCTTTTTTCACAAAGGCTCAGGTAATAAGGGAGTTTCAGTTGCTTCTACAACTTGAGCTGCAAATGTGCGCACATTTCAATTAACAGGAAACCATAAGTCAATGCATATGGAATAAGACTCTGATAACTGGCCAGGCTTTTCCATAAAGTTGAATACACACGTTAAACTCAACAAAGCCTTGAAAAAACATGGACATCCTCTGTTTAAATTATAAACAAAAATAGAGTTTAAGGATTAACTTTTTATATTATTATTATTATTTTTTTTATCAGCAATTTGAGAACATTTTACTTTAACAATAGGACCACCTTCATAGAAACGTTTACCCAACAAAACAGAAAAAAAAAACATTTCAATATAATGATGATTACAACACCTTTGAATACCAGGTTCAGCCCACAATATAAGCCACTCACAGGTGTATTTGGTTTTCTATACAAAAAAAAGTTACTTATAATAATTAAAGCAAAAAAAAGAACTCAAGCACTAAGCGACCGCTGCGAAAAAGAAATTAAAAACATCAAACAAAGTGCCAAATCCTTTTAAGCATTTTATAACTTGCTGTTGTTGTAGAGTTTCCTTTTATTTAGAACACAAACTCTACCCGGGCCCACTCACTGGTTCAGTTTTCACTTTTATTACACAAAGGAATAGGTTGGTTGCCACCCTCAGTTCGGCCTTAGTTATTTCTACACCAACTGACTTAATAAAAAAAATTGAATCACCAAACCATTTAGATCGGGTGGTTTAAAGAACAGTTTTCGTCCTTTTTTTTAACGTTACGAGAGGGTTAAAATTATTTAGAGTGAAAATAAAGAAAACTTTGTTGGGGCTTCTATTCCCCCCTGTGTTTTTTTTTTAATTTACTTCGCTTTTCTGAAGCCAGCATTAAAGTGATTCGTATGTTGTTTAATGACAGATTATGTTTTCCAGAAACATATTGGTACAATCTGCGTATATGAGGGGAATACTGTTCGTAACGCAAAAGCTGACCGTATAAAAAACACAAAAGCTAGAAATGTTGGTAAACTTTTGAATGGGATCGAACCAAATATTGTCAATACTCCAGTTCCAGGCATTCGCTCCACGTTTGGCTCCAAAATTAGCTTTTGTGATTTGAAATCCATGAAATGTGAAACTACGGGCCTTACCATTGCAAGAAGAGCCGATTTGGAGCCGTGATCGATCTCGATCTCTACTTCTGTTCAAGAACCGGGGGCGTTTCATACGTGGCGAACGTTTCATAACACGTTTGTGCGATTAAAAAGAGGGAATCAACGTGAACATGGAGTTTCATTAAGGAGTAGAACTAGTTTGAAGTATTTTCTGGTGGCAAACCAGGTGTGTTAAGAATGGTTTGCTTAGGTGGTTCACCATTAGTCCTAAGCACAAATTTTGAATAAATGCAAAAAAAGTCGGAAAAGCAGAGAGCAGAGAAAAAAAATATTTCAAAAAATCCTACAAGATTTCTACAAAAAAAATTATAAAGGAATTGTATTCCAATCGATGAAGTAGTTCTCCCACTCACTGTATAAGAAGTTGATGTGGCCATAAAAAAATACTTTTAATTTTTTTTCTATAACTATAACTGTCAGGTTATAGACGTCGCTTACAAGATCCTATTCAGTAAATAGTGTGAATGGCTGAAGGCGTTAGTAACCAGTGTGGTTTCCGTCACTTATATCGACTCTGTACTCTGAGCTGTACAATAATGAAGGTCAAGAAGACAAACATCTTTCGACTACAATAACTAGTTAGCATTAAGTGAATGGACAACAATTCTTCGGCTAAGAGTGTTTTCGAATCGATCGTTACACAAAATATTTTCCGTTTATTCGGATGTCATAATTTATTGAGCAAAAATCGTCACCAAATACAACCAAAACTCTACTAAAACCCTTAAAAAAAGGAACTAATTCACGAGGTTCACAACATCAGGAATTCAAACTACATATGCAATTATAAACAAAGGCACTTTTGTTGCCACATACGACGGTGTAAAAGGATACCATAAACATAAACTTTATTGAGTGCTAAGTTAAGAAACAAAAAGACTCCGTTGTATCGGGCCAAATTGCACACAAAAATCTAAACAACACGAATACTTTTTTTATGGGTCAGCTTTTTTGACTTCGATGGGCTGCATCACGTCGAAGAGGTCTTGGAAAGGACTGTTTGTCAGTTCTTAATACCATCAATAATGATGACGGTCCACATGTTTGCCAACTTGACTTGGGAACAATATGAGGAGTTACAGCACCGCTTCATAAGAAAATGTTTGATTTTCGATGAAACATCCTTTTCCAGCTGATTTTTTCTCCTCCAAACAGTACAAGCCTGGCGAAACCACTAAACACGAAATTAAGGACCAACTGTTGAGTTAGATTAAAGCACGCCTTTATAATGACAAGTTCCGACAGTTCTGATGTGAGGCAGAAGTTGCCTACCTCAGCCACTCTCGGACGTCACGCTTTGAAGTCGGTTGTACTAAACAGGGACACAAGGAATATATTTTATTTTTAACGAGATATTTTTTTGTGGCAACCTCTTACAATATTTTTCAAGGTAAGAATGTTTTAAGGTGGACCAAAGTAATTTCATGATACAAGCACGATCGTTAAACACAATTCTGGTGTGTGGTGTGTGACCATTGCTCGAAATTGATTTGCATCAGGATGTTTCCAATATGTCGACGTCTACTGGTCACTTAAAGATCACGATGTAATCAAGTTGATTTTCATTTTTTTTAAACCCTTTTTTTCATACATTTGCAGGATTTTGGCAGCACAGGTGTGACCTTAGGGTGAACTGATGAGCATTCCTGGCGAGACGAGTGTTACGGTGAAAGTGATAAGGAAGTGGAATTCAGCTGGCCAATTCCCTAGAGCTTTGCTTGTGATAGAAGCGACAAAATATGGTTAGACAGGAGACGTTACGATGATGGTAAAGAGAGTCAATTGACTTTGTAAAATTTTTTACACCTATGAGTTTTGTCGCTCGATTTTGAATTCTATAAAGCAGTCTCAAGATGGTCTTGTATTGTATGGGGTTGTATTCCAGTTCGGGGCGAATTATATAAGGCAGCAAGATCAGATGGGGTAAAGGATTGCCCCTTGAAACCTAGACATTTCGAAGCATTTTGGGCGATAAGGGTTATGTGATCATTCCATCCGAGGTTGTCTTTGATCTGCATACCAAGTACTGAAAGTTTTTTGGCTTCAGCAATATTAGTGCCATTCATGGGTAATGGTCGAGGGTTTTCGTTTCGCTTTAGTGACAGAAGACAGCATTGGGTTTTGGAGGCAGTAAATTCCACTCTATTCATAGAGCCCCATGATGATAGTATGCTGTGGGTCACCCGGATGTGTGTTTTGAAAAATATTCAACATTTTTTTCTTTTCCATTTTCGGGGAAATTAGTATGGAACACATCGAGTTCCAACAAGGACCAACATGGACCGTGGGGAGCAGCACTTAAAAAATTTAGCAGCAAGAATGGAATGAAATATCTTCAAAAGAGCGCGGGAACAAAAAAAGTCTATTCCCAAGAAAACAGTTGCGGCCATAAAGGTCAAAGGCGCACTAACTTACTATTTATTTTGTTATTTCATTAAGCTATTAGATTTTTCAAAAAAACATTCCATATTGTATCTTGCATTGTTCCAAATTGCAAGAAATACCACGCTCGCTGTATCAGGGTTTACTGCTAACCAGTCAGCAGCGAAGTAATCAGTCATAGCAAAACCCTTCTCCTTGACTGTGCAAAACAGAACCACACCTTCACAGATGACATAATTCTGGATACTCCACATCACTGAAACAATAGTTGTCATGTGGGTAAATCGGAAAAAAATTGGTGTTTGTGAAAAAAACAAAAATAAATAAAATCTTAAAATATTGAGCTCGAGAAGTATGACAACTTCATCCAAAGTTGAAGTTGTTTCCCGATTGTGCAACAGTTTTAAGTTGTCAATGGAAACCGTCTCATATCAATGAAAAACAAATTACATTTAATAAGAAATGTGTCATGTCGATGAGACTGGAATAACACTCAAAGTTAATGCATGGTGCGCAATTTACGCCGAAGGTGTCACTGGACCTTATTGTGTCCTGAATGCCGTAAGCAACACGGTTTCTGGCTACTGGTTAATTGATCAACGAGCCGCAAATAAATGTATTGAAATTGGATCATATGTGATTCTAACAGTATTAGTGCACTCACGCAGCTCAAGCGACACTGAACATTTTCAAGAATGTGTTTCATTTTGGCGATTTGTACTGGCAGGTACGATCACTTGACTTGACCGCTTTTGGGTTTTTTTTCTTTGGAGTTTTTGAAGGAAAACGCTATAGAATCAGCCACAGTCTACGAAAAAGATAATATCCAATAATAGTATGGCCGATATTAGCTTCAAAAGGTATTGAAAAAAAAGTAAGGATCCAAGCATACATCTGCAGAAAAATTAAAGAAATTGTGTCGTTTAGTTTTGAGGGCATAGCAAAACAACATTCGATGAGTTCTTTTGGGCCATCCCATCCCATTTCATTTGTGTTTTTAGGTGGTTTGCTGCAAACATATATCTGAATTAAAAAAAACATATATAATATAACTCGAAACTGATTTGTGTCTTTTGCAGCACAATGTACAAACAAATGTGAATATTTCCTGTGCGAATAATGATTTGAATATGTGCATTGAGTGGCATGTGAATGTGCAGATGATTGTTGTGTGTGTGCTGTACAAGATGTGATTTTCTTATTTTTTCAGAAGCAAACGTTCACACTTTTACATAAGAACAAACTAACTACTACGTAAGAGAATAAAAAAATAAATTTAAAAGCAAATTTTGTACTTGATAATTATTTTGCCAAAATAATGAAAAAAAAAAACAAAACCTCGACTAACCTCTGTCTCGATGATCTTTTCAATATATTCAACAGTTCGGAATTGAGGTCGACCGGTCAATGGACACGGCACCTCTTCAGTTCGACGGACAATTTTCTCATCAAGGACCTTTTCTCTTTCGCGCACAATAACTGGCCCCTGACTTGATTTGATTGCAATTTTCGGAAAAACAATTTTCTGCTAGAAAAAAGATATAAATATTTATAGAACAAGAGAAATTCAGGAGATAATAAAGAACGACAGAAGGACAGGTAGCGAATACCGAACTGGGTAAAGCTCAGGTTAAGTAAATTTACTCGCAGATGCCAATTAAAAAGTGTAAACAAACGATTTATTTGTTTCCTCTAGTCCTCATATTTTTTTCCTCTTTTTGTTTCCGTTCCATGGTACTTAATCCTGCCCAGATAAAGGGTCAATTTAACACTGACTACCGACGACCATACTATCTATGCATCCGTTGATGACATGAGCTGAATGTCACTCATTTAGACTGTTGTGTCATATGTATTAGTATACAGTTGACCCAGAAAATCCATTGAATACAATTAACTTAAATATTTATAGCAATCTCCACATACAGATACGGATGCACATATATTTCTGGCGCGTCGATCGATTAGGAAATTGAAAAAAAAAAAAAACACAGCAATTGATTTAATCCATTTTAAGTGCATTTTCATTCTGCAATATTGCTGTTGTACGAGTGTGTCCCGGGATGCCACTCACTTGGTTGTATACAATTTCGAATGTGGCATGAATGTTTTTTAGTTTTTTATTTTTTCATTTCCAGCGAACCCCCTATATATTGAATATTCACTTTGAAAGGTTTGTTGTGTTTACTGACTGAATCAGGTCGTTTGTTTGTTCAGCTACGGAAATGATTACCATATTTATTGCTTGTGGCAGATATTCAAATTTTAATTGACTGAAGTGAATTTATTGGGTCACATCATAACATCAATCAAAATTGGAATGACTGAATTTTGTTTCTGAAATTCGATAAATTTTCAAAAAGGCTTTAATATTGTGTTTTAAATGAACAAATTATCCGACGCCGACATATGAAAAAGCTTATATAAAAAAATCCAATGGAATAAATCTTAGTCAATGGAAAAACAATTGGCATGGTAATTTTCCCAGAAATATAATTTAAAGGAAGAAATTATTTTCCTCGAATGAATAACACACTTAAAAATGATGGGTTTATCAACGTTATTCTTACTAATGTTTAATTTAAATTTAATATTGTTTTTCTAAGTAGATAGCTGTATGGACTTATTAGATCAACAATAATGATGAAGTATTCTGGGGATACTTGTGACGAACTTGCGTTTCTTAATTTGTGGATTCTCGAGCGGTTCAAATAGATGTGATATGAACCTCGTCAAAGAGGCAAATGAGTCAGGCCTGAGAACACCTGAATTGGCTGACATTAGTGATGAAATAGTCGCAAGCTGAGAACCCAAACCGAATAGTTTGAATCGCCATAACAGAAGAAGGAAAATAATTTGGTGAAAGCCAAGCAGTTAAAAAAATTCTCAATAATCAATTGCTGTATCGGTTTAGAAATTCGAGCCTATGGAAGAAATTCTTAATTCAGAACCGGTTTCAGAAATAATGCTAGTCACAGTCAATATTCCACAAAATTTTGCATGACGCAAGAACTTATTTCTGCCGATATTAGTTGGCATCGATATGGTTATCGAAAAACCCATCAATTTATTATGAACGATGTTCGGGTTTTATTTTTTTGAAAATGAAGCGGTTGTTGCTGTTAGGCTGGGCGCTCACTTGGCAACTTTCGTTGCGCAACGAAAAGTTGCTCAGAAAAAGTGTATTGGCTTATATGGTAGAGCGCTCACTAGGCAACGCAATTTGAGAGCAATTTTTCGTTGCCAAACATCGGCAACTTTTGAGCAACGCAATCGTTGCTCAAAAGTTGCTCTCTTAGAAAAATGTATTCGACCGCTCACTAGGCAATTAGTTGCCGGACAACTTTCTGTTTTTTATTTATTTTGACCCACGGTCGGGGTAGGTTGTGACCAGAAAAATGTGTGCGGTGCTTATTGGTGAAAATACTTTGATCGATGAAGTGGAAAAGAGGCCGTGCTTGTTAAATAAACATTTAAAAGACCAGAAAAAGGCTTTGATATTTTCCTTTTTCCTTTCTATTACGATTTATAGGATGCACCAAGTACTTTTTTTTGTTTCTTGTTTTTTTTTCCCGGTATTATCAATAATGCATAAACAATAAAAGTTTGTTCGAAATCCATAGTTATTGCAATTTGCACACATTGCTGGCAACTAGTTGCTTAATGAGCGCTGTATAAGCAAAAGTTGCTCGGCAATAGTTGCGGGCAACAGCGGCAACTTTTCGTTGCGCAACGAAAAGTTGCCAAGTGAGCGCCCAGCCTTAGTGTTATTAATGGATTGCGCTATCGAAATAGTCTCCTGAAATAAAAGTTTTTTTTTAAACGTAATATCGATAAGGATTGGCACCCGATATTGGGTTACTAACACCGTGAAAATTCGTTATTAAAAAGCCATGGAAAAATTTTATTGATACCAATTCTTTCTGCCAACTCCCTCAAGTCAATCATCTGTATGTAATGAAGTTATTCTTCGCTGACAAAGGCAACAAAATTAATAAAATAAATTAAAAATCGTTCTATTGGGTTGACAATTAAGTTATTGCGGATTTCACTCATATATGGCTTTAGTTGAATTTTTAGGTTTGCTGACGTAATCGAAATGTCAAACACATTTTGTTTTTTGATAGTTGGCCTTCAACTGTAGTGTAGTTTTTGTTTGGCGTCTGTTGAAAAATGGAAAATCCAAACGGACATTTACGTCATATTTTGCTTTTTCATTTCCGGAAATGAAAAAACGTATGTACTATTTATGGTGACGAAGTTTTAAAAGAACGGCAGTGTCAAAATTGGTTTGTCAAATTTCGTCCTGGTGATTTTTCACTCAAAGATGGAAAATGCTCTGGTCGTCCAGTTGAAGTTGATGACGACCAAATCAAAGAAATAATCGATTCAGATCATCGCAGTACAATACGTGAGATTGCAGTGAATTCATGAACTGAAAGAAAATCATTTAACACAACGCATTAACATCTGCGATTTGTTAAACGGACGTAATGCAAATGATCCATTTTTAAAACGATTGATAACTTGTGATGAAAAATGGGTTGTTTACAATAATGTCAATCAGAAAAGATCGTGGAGCGAGCCAGGTGAACCAGCTCAAACAACATCAAAAGCTGATATTCATCAAAAGAAAGTTATGTAATCAGTTTGGTGGGATTAAAAGGAATTGTCTACTTTGAACTTTTACCACCCAACCGAATGATCAATTTAGATGTCTACAGTTGAAGAAAAGCGGCTCGAATTGACAAATCGAAAAGGTGTTGTATTCCATCATGACAATGCAAGACCACACAATCTTTGGTCACTCGGCAAAAATTATTGGAGCTTGGTCTGGATGTTTTGTCAAATCCACCATATAGTCCTGACCTTGCATTTCGATCTTTGCAAAACTCCTTGAATGGTAAAAATTTCAGTAATAATGATGATGTCAAATCGTCCCTTGTTCAGTTTTTTGCTGAAAAAACCCAGAAGTTTTCTGAGCGTGGAATTATGATGCTGCCTGAAAGACGGCAAAAGCTCATTGCTCATAGTGGACCATACATTACAGAACAAAGTAATTTCGTTCCATGAAAAAATTGTCTTTTATTTTCTGAAAAAAATCCACAATTAATTAGTTGCCAACCTGTTATCCAAATGGGCACGAGATTTTAGTAACGCTAATTGAAAAATTAATTTTGAAGCGCTTACAACCGATAACATTTAAGTTGTGTTGACCTCTCGCCTTTGATAAAGAATGAAATGAAGACTTGAAGTATACTATAATAAAATTCTACATAGATAGATAGACAGAAGATATGCCCGGAGTGGAAGACAGACGGTGGTCCATCTGTTGGCTTCATCCTAAATCCTACATTTTCTGACAATCTAAATAATTTCACAGAAATTTACTTATTATTACTATTACTATTTTATTTACTTAAAAAAAAATTAAGAACTGTGCAAAATGTCATTTCAGACCGAGAAAATACTGTGAAAGCTTCATGGTAAAGAAGTTTCCCTAATACTAAAGGGTCCGCCATGTAACGTTTTTTTTTCCAACTAGTGCTTATTTCGTGAATAGTAACACTTAGCTCATGTCTGATTTGACAGATAATTAGTTTTATCCTTCCGCTGAACGAATATGGTTGTATATACGCTTGAACAACGATGGGAAATATTGCGACATTACTTTGAAAATCATGGTAATGTTGCAGAATGTGTGCGAAAATTGCGTACGGATTTTGGAAGAAGAGAAGCACCGTCAGCTCCGTATGTTCGTTATCTTGTGAAAAAAGTGAAAGAAACTGGCATCCTCATCGATAAACCAAAGCGTGAAAAGCCAAAAACTGTGCGTATACCTGAGAATATTGCTGCTGTGGCAGAAAGTGTGCGTGAAGCGCCATCAACATCAATTCACCATCGTTCTCAACAATTGAACATTTCGGAGACATCATTGAGACGAATTTTGCATAAAGACCCTGGTATGACGCCATACAAAGTCTAATTGGTTCAAGAGTTGAAGCCAACTGACCATCCAATGCGTTTTCGCTTCGCTAAGTGGGCCTGCGATCGACCTACAGAAGATGCCGATTTTGCCAAAAAAATCATCTTTTCAGATGAAGCTCATTTTGATCTTGGCGGGTATGTAAACAAGCAAAATTGTCGCATTTGGGGCACAGAAAACCCGCACGCATACATTGAAAAGCCGATGCACCCAAAACGAGTCACTGTTTGGTGCGAATTTTGGTCCAGAGGCATAATTGGGCCATTTTTCTTCGAAAATGAGCAAGGAGTGGCCGTTACAGTCAACGGCGATCGTTATCGGACCATGTTGAACGAATTTTTGTTCACAAACATTGAAGAAGAGGCTTTTGGCAACATTTGGCTTCAACAGGACGGCGCTACGTGCCACACAGCCGAAGCTACACTCGATGTTTTGCGCCCTGTTTTTGAAAATCGCATTATCACCCGCAGAGCTGATGTCGTTTGGCCACCTCGGAGCTGCGATATGGCACCGTTGGACTATTATGTGTGGGGTGCCCTCAAAGATAAGTGTTACGCCGACAAGCCAGAGACAATTGACGCTTTAAAGGAAAATATTCGTGAAGCCATTAGTGAAATATAGCTGCACACAATCGATAATGTGCTTAAAAATTGGACCGATCGTGTAGGCTACTGCATGGCCAGCCGAGGCAGACATTTGAATTAAATTAGTTTCCATTATTAACCGGAAGGATTGTACTTTCAAAAAAAAAAAAGAAATTTGAGCAAATATTCAGCAGTTTTTTTTATAGCATTTTCAAAAAAAAAAAGTTATTTGGCGGACCCTTTACTATGGTAGGAGTTTTTTTTCAGTAAGAATTTCACTCTGCTGAGCGAAGATTTGCAAGTAAAAGAGGTTTTTAATAAAAATGAAGCAACTGCAATTTTTTCATGAATTATTGCGTCTGGCCACTAATCCTACATTCCCTCCTCATGTCATCTCCATCATAATCAAATTTATTGAAAACTGAGTTTAAATTTTGTCAACATTCACATACATTTAATTTAAATTAAATTTCTTTATTACATTGCCTTCTACAACAAACTGTTAGTCCTTAATTCGCTTGGTATAATTTTCTTCTTAATTTTTTCTAAGTAAGCCACATCCGAAATTGCATACAACAAATGGTTACTTCGATAATCACAAACACTATGTCAATCATAGGTTTAATTTATAATTCGACAACTGTTAGATGAAGTGTTAGAGGATTCTGTTAGTAACAACCCTGCTTTATGCGTGTTACAATTAAAAAAAATTAATCAAACACATGCGACCATTTTGTTAAGAAAAAGACAAACAAACTAAATTCTTTTATTTCTTTTAAGCATACCTCAGTTGTAGCGTCCTCCAGGAGATCATCTGCCATTTTACTCATACTTTTGATTACATCCTGAGCTTGGACTGCACCTTGTTCCAATGACTTTAGTCGCGCTGCCCTCCATGATGCTCGTTTTTCGGCACTAAATAAATTAAAATACATAAATTTTTGATCCAATCTAAGTGTAGGGATATTTTTTATTCAGGGATAGAAGAAACGCAAATCACCGGAAAATTAAAAAACCAATCAACAACAAAAGTATCTAACATCATCTGTATTTACAAGGTTTCAATCACCAACGGCTAATTGTGCAGTGATATAATCAAAAATCCATAAAATAAAAATTACTTACTTCGATTGCGCCTTGGAAAGTTGGGTCGCAGATGGAGCTGGCAAAGCATCAGCTAAACCCAAAGCCGAGTCTGTTGTAGATCCTTCTTCAAGTAGTCGAGCTCGCTTTTCAGCATTCGCAGTGCGAACTGGTATGCGACTTACAACAGGCGGCGGTGACACTGTACCTGAACTAGGTTGAATTGGCAACTTTACCTTGGGTTTTGGTAACAAGGACGGTTTTTTTAAAGGTGACCTCAAGGACGAGGAGCTTTCTTCGATTCGCGAATAAAATTGTGATTTCGATGGCGTTGATGATGTGCTTGTTGTTGTTGTTTCACTAGTCGTTGTACTATGTGCACTTTGAATTGTCATTTAGTGTGGCAGCGACAAAATTTTTGTTTTATGTGCAACATTTGGAATTTTGTGTAACAAAACAAAAAGGCAGATTGAAAAGTGCCCAAACAAATTCGAATATAGAAATAAAAATAAAAAAATAAAATTTTTGTTTAACTTTATTGAAATCGATGAAAGTTTTCTTCGAACATGAGTTGGATGATTGGTGCTGGTTGTTAGTTACAAACATTGTGTGACGCTGAATGACAACGAGATATGCAATGAGAATGATGAATGATATGCTAAAATTGAGAGATACATGATTGGGAGTAGCTTGATGATAGAGCATGCTGGTTTCCAATTTGCTTAAATGTAAATTCAGTCAGATGCGGGCAAACGATACAAAAATATTTCATACAGAATGTAAACTTTTGAACTCTGAGTACTGTTCCCTTGATAATTTTTTGTGAAGATTGAAATTAACAAATACATATTTTGAATATACAGCGGAAAATTTTGTTAAACATCAAATTCAAATAAAATTCTAAATTTGTGCACAGGGTGGCGCAGAGTCAGTGTTATATTTTTACTATGGAATAATGTCTTAATTTAAGTTTTTTCCCTTTTTCCAGAATTGGCTTTGAAAAACTTTGGAAATTTATGACATAGAGACAAAGTACAAAGTAAATAACTTGTTCAATATTATTCTTCTTCAAGCAAGAAGAATACCCTGAAACTTCTACCACGCGACTGGCGTTTTTTCTCCCATTAAAACTACCAATTAATCGCCATTTTCAAAAATATTTCGAAATAAATTAAATAAAATAAATAAACTCGTTGTCCTATTTGCAACTTCATTATGATGAATGAGGCCCACAAAAATAATTTTCAAAAACGACGAAGAAGTTGCGGTTAATGTAAATGGAATTGAACACCGCCCAATGATTGAAATTTTTTTAAGGACAGATGAGTTGTTCAACTCCTTTAATTTAAGCATTGTTGTTCCAATGAGAGGGCACGTCAAATTATGGCTCTTCGGGCGGAAAAGATTTGCAATTTCAAGTGGCAACAGTATTTGCCCGATTTTACAACAACTAAATGCCAATATTCGAAACGAAGCGATGACGTTGATTCTTGAAACTCTCACATTTTTTTAAAGACAATACTGTCGTATCGTTGAAAACTTCTTTCAAGACATTCATGCAATCATATCTTCCCATAGAAAATTTGTTGGTTGGAGTTTTATTGACCAGTGTTCTTTCTGTGTGAATCCATGCATGAAGAATGACGTGCGCTAACCAGTGCCAAATCATTGTTTATAGTAATTAAGCGGTGCCCTCCAGATGCGCGAGGAGAGTAAGAAAGCCTGTTTACCTCGTTAGACGGGACTTGATTATGCAAATTATACTCTGCGACGAATCAAAGATTAGCTTTTTGGATCCGATTTACGTCGTTTTTATGAAGGAGATTTGCATTTGCCTTAGATCCAAGAATATTACTCCCAGGGTAAAGCACTGTGGCGAAAAAAAAAATTATTATGGGTGCAATTGCAACTAATGAAATTGAATCACTTCATAATAAAGATGGGAAACTAAGAAATTGTGAATCGTTATGTCATCGAAACTGGTGGCGTTATACTGGTGCATACGAACGATCTTAATCACACAACGGGCATTGTAAGAGATTGGCTGATTTCGAACACGAAAAATTGTATTGCAACATCCTTCCAAAAGCCTGTATTTAAATCCCATAGAACACCTTGGGACTGTATTGGAAAACAGTTTTTCATTTCAAACAAAAGGTTAAACTTCTGAAGAATGGCACAGAATTCGATCGTCTTTTACAGAAAAATAAATAAGCGAATGCAAACATAAAATTTTCATATTAATACATTAAGATTGTTTAATTTATGTTTTCATTCCTCTAAACTGTTTATGATCTAAAAAGAAACGTAAATAAAAAATCTGACCAACTATAAGAGGCAAGTGTGATTTACACAGTTTAGAGTTGCAATTTATAACTAATTTATGATTTATAATATTGTGCACATAATACACAAGTATTTGTATCTTGAAACATTTAAATTTAGATCAATTCAAAAATAAACCCCTTGACAATGACTAATTTCGAGAATATCGTAGCTACGGAAATCTTTTAACCATCGTTTCATCATAGATTAAAAAGGTTCAATCTCAAGAACCGGTCCTTACATAGTCTGAAAAAAATGAAACGGTCAGTACAAGAGGATATGTAGTTACGTAGTTCACTCCATTATAAAAGCGTGAAATTGAAAAAACATCCCCACGAGTCCATAGCCGAATAAATCGTGCAAATAATCGTTCTCAACAAGTAGCAAATTCATTCGGTTCAATAGAAAACTCTTCTTCCGAATCTACTTTTTAAAGCCACAACGATTTATTCTTTGTGTGCTCCTACCGACCGACTCTTGACCATACAAAGTTGAACTTAAATGAAAAATGAGGAGAAAAAAAAACGAACTGTTAAAGAAAGAAAGAAACTTTGAATGCAACAAATCAAAAACTGAAAACTTTCAATTGAAAGGCAAAAAAAAATTCCGAAAGCAAATTGAAAAAATACATTCACCAGAAACAGTTCTCGTCAATTAAAATTGAAACTTTGTCCTGGTAGCGAAGGTTACAGTGCTGAATGTCACTAATGAACCAACTTTGTTACAACTTGCAGAAGAATAGAACCTTCAATTGTAAAAGGTGAGTCAGCCCCAAAGGCTTTCCCGTAAAATACCAACACTCCAACGTTTTCTTTCGGACACTTTCATTTGTAAAGTTTTGCCCTTGGGAATAAGAAGGGATAAGCAGTAACTACTATATTTCGAGTAATTGAGCGCAATGTCACCCACAAATCGAGTATGTGGGTGACATTGTGATATGATATTTATTCCAACTCTCAAACTAAGCTGCTTTTGTGACAAGTTCTTCGATTTTTATGTTCCAGTCTTTCAATTGGTTGTAATGAAAGGAAATTAATTATTGGCCCCATCAGGATGGAATGAGGTCAGAAAAACGAATACCCAAAAAACCAAACGATCCTTAAAACAAAAACTGACTGAACAATTGAAAATGTGTAATTCGTACTAGCAAGTTTTGAAACCCCACAAATACTTTTTTATTAAATTCGGTTTAGAGCATTTTCCAACTGACAATGAAAAGTAACATCAGAGCCCAAATTGAAACAATATAAGTCCGTATCGTTCTAAGAGTATGAATAATTTAAATGTACAAAATATATATATGTATGTTTCCTTGGTTATTCTCAAAATTTAGTTTTTTGTCTTTCCTGAAAACAATGTAATCACGTAGACTTTGTGGTTTCGAAAATACCTGATTCGATTGTGATATAAAAATTTCATCTCAAAACAACCCAAGTTGTAAGAATAAAAAAAATTAGCTGACAAAACTTGACGGATCATTCTGCTCATTGAATAGATTTAAATGGAATAGTTTATTTGGCACATGCATGAGGCTTAACAGCTCAAATGATATCACTAAGGCGAGGTTTGTGTTCGTAAGACGTCACTGAATTTAAATGTACGTAGGCTGCTAGATATATTTCTGGCTTAGGCAACACTAAGTGTTGCCAGGTGCAATCTGACATTTCCACTGGAAAGTTGGACATTTTTTAGCATAATATCACTCAGAACGTGTTGTCATGGAATTAACTCGTGAACACTTTCGTGCGATCATTTTTCACAACTTTCGACGTGGATTATCACGACAAGAGTGCATTGATGAACTTAAATCTTTGTATGGCGATGTAGCACCATCCTATAGCACTGTGAAGAACTGTGTTAATGAACTCAGTCATGACCGACGCTCGCTCAAAGACGAATTCCGTGAAGTTCGTCCAAAAACGGCCGTTGTGCTAGGGAACATTGATGCCGTGCGTGAACTGATAATGCAAGATCGTCATGTGACATACCGCGAGAAAGAGGCATCCATGGGCATTTCTCCCGCCAGCATACATTCGATATTGCATGAACACCTGGCCGTAAAAAAGGTTTATTTCTCGTTGGATCCCTCACAATTTGACAATCGCTCAAAAAAAGGCTCGCGTCGATTGGTGCAAAGAAATGCTAAAAAGATACGATCGCGGTGCTTCAAGACGTTTATAAGATTGTCACAGGTGACGAATCATGGATCTATGCGTATGAGCCCGAAACAAAACAAGAATCGACCGTGTGGGTCTTCGACGACGAGTCAAATCCAACAAAAGTTGTTCGTGGAAGAAGCACTTCGAAGCAAATGGTCGCCTGTTTCTTCGGCAAAACTGGTCATGTGGCGACTGTTGCGCATGAGCAACGTAGGACGGTCAATTCTGAGTTGTACACGACAATTTGTTTATCTGAAGTCTTCGGAGAAATTCGAAAAACGAACAAAAGAAGACGAATCATTGTTCACCATGACGATGCGAGCTCTCACACATCGGCTCAAACCAGCGCCTTTTTGGCCGGCCAAAACGTCAAATTGATGAGTCATCCGCTGTACAGCCCTGACTTGGCATCCAATGACTTCTTTTTTTCCGCACATCAAGAAAAAAATGCGTGGTCAACGATTTTCGTTGCCAGAACATGCTGTTGAAGCGTTCAAAAACCATGTTTTGGAGGTGTCTCAATCGGAGTGGAAAATGTGTTTCGACAATTGGTTTGAGCGCATTTTTGTTGATAAATATTCGCATTTTCATTATTAGGCCAGAAATATATCTAGCAGCCTACGTATGCATGATGACACCTTTATTCCCACTAAGTTGAAAACTTGCAAAAAATACGAAGGCAAGTCACTTGAATACGGATTTCGGACTCACTTTCATATTTTTTTAGTCGATATTTGTGTCCACAGCCATGATAAACATATTGAAGGCCATAAGACGTGGGTTTGATAAAAGAATTCTTAACCACGACAGAAGTAAGAATCTAAATAACATTTTTTTTGTTCCAAATGCGGTAAGAATTATTAGAAACCTTCTTTTAAACTCATTCCAGAGCTGAAGAAGGACTTCTGCATCTACAACAGTTGAAATTTAAACACATAAAGTATCAGTTCAAAGTAAGTTGTCTTAGGTTAACTTAACAGTGAACCTGGTATAAGACTTAGACAGCATTCAACGACGCAGTTCGTTATGTTCTTGCCAAGGTATGCTCAAACTATCTGATCACTTATAAATGGTTTTCGGTTTATCTGTGCATAGATTTTGTAAAATGAAATTTCGTGTTTGCTTTTATGAATTCATTTAAGGGAGAAATCACAGTAGTACACAAAAAACTAGGCATATTTTCGGGAATTAATTTTGGCTGAATAAAAGTATCAATCGAAAATATGTAAAGTAGGTTTTTTAGCAATTAAAAAAGTACAAAATGTATTTTTTTCAATAAAAAATATTTAAAAATGGCGGCTGCGCAGCATATGCCCCAAGGCGCCAATTTTTGAAAGCGTATCGATGGCCGAAGACTTAGACCCCCTTAATTTTTGACCTGGAAGATAACACCAAACTTTTTTAGTTTTCATTTAACAACAGCTAGCGAGCTACGTAGGTTTTTTTCGATATATTGATTTTTTAAAAAATGGTGCATGTTTGAATATAAATTTACATTTTTTACAAAAAAAAAAACGCAATAAAATCGTCGATAAAAAAAATTAAGCCATATAAAATAAAAAAAAACGTAGCTCCTTGGAGAAAGATATTTCGAAGCTACTGTCAAAATTTCAAGTCGATCGGTAAAGATTTGCTCGAGTTATGTCTTCGGCGAGCTGAAAAAAAAAATGGTTTCGAGAAAAACGAAAAACGCGTTTAAAGTTTTAAGTACTGAGAAACCATATGAAAATATATGAGCATACCGGAGAGGCCTTACCGCAGAGTGAAAAATTTGGTCACTCGGACACTTTTGCCGTATTCTATCATTTGGTATATTATTTTTGAGACCCTAAAGCACCTTCTAAGCGAACTTTTTTTTCGAAAAATTGAAATTGATTTTACTGTGACTTCCCCCCTTAACATAAATCGTCATTTTGCGCTTCATTATAATTCGTTTTTTTCCATTATGAATGGAATTCAACATCATTTAAGTGTCATATACGGGAGTTCTTCGATGACATCTTGAAACTTGTTTTTTTTAAACTTCATGTCTCACACATCCACATATTCGAATTGAGGTCAAAAAGTCGGTTAAAATTTCGTTATAGCGGTGAGAATTCACGGTGACTGCAACAGCTTCCTCATTTTCGAAAAGGCCAAATCACACACCAAACACAGACTTTTTGAGAATGGTCTTTCGGTAGTTACAAGTAGATTTTCACTTTCACAAACTCTACAATTTTGTTTGCCACATCTTGCTGATGGAAAGTCCTCAAGACGTTTATAGCATAGCCATTCCCTTGGATTTCATTTACATATACAGTCTCGGATGACAATTCGGTTTTACGTATGTGATTAAAAAATGTCAGAGCTGGAACACGACTTTTAATACTCTTTATTAAGTCATTGAACCAGCGGAAACTGTAGCCTTGTTAGCGTTATGTCTACATTGTTACTATTTCTCTGCTCTTCTGTTTTATTTGTTTCCACCTCCAGTTCTTATCACTCTTTTTTATTTTGAGTTTTGTATATTTTTGTATTCACATATGTTAATTGATTTTAATGAACTTTTTCTTTGAAGATACGCAGTCTTAATGTTAAGCTAAAATCAAAGATCAATATATGATGTTTAAGATGAAATCGAACCTAGGTTTTTCAAGAGAAGCATTATACGCTCGAGGACAACGAATATTTATATTTCAAAGAATTCAGAAATTTTGCTTGTGTTTTTTGTTTGTTTACGCTGAATTGAATTAAAGAAGAAATACTCGTAAAGATCCATTTCCAATAGACATAACCATAACCCAAAGAACACCTTTAAAGTTTTATGAAGCAGCCACCAAAAGAAAAGCGAACAATTTTTGAATTTGATAGAGATTAAATAAGTGAATATATTTTTTGTCTTTTAATTTAATTTTTTTTATTTATAACATACAAATTAAAATATTTTTTGTTGTTTTTACAAAAGATAGTGATAAAAATGTGTTAAAGTTATTATTATAAATATATACGTATAATAGAGTTTCCATATAAAAACAGCATAAATTTAGCATTCATTTTAGTATAAATTAGTATTATTAAATGACATCATTATCAACATTGTACATATGTAAATGCTTATGTGTACCTTTTACCTGTAGAATAATTTAGTTTTAACAAATTGAGCTATCTATAACCTAATGGTATATTTTATGTATACTTTACATTGGTAGAAATTTAATTAAAAATAATAATAATTGAAATGTATCGAACAGCACAGAAAGGAAATACTAATTGTTACAAAAGAAATAAAATAAAAATAAAAATAATAATTTAAAGATTCTTGTTTGAGTTGATTTAATGTTATTTATAATTAAAAAAAAGGAAAAGTTAATTTAGTAAAAAATAAATTTTAAAGTTTTTAGCTTCTAAATACTGCTTCAATTTCTTCGAGTGGATTCCTAGAAACAATGTAGAAGTAAAAGAAAATAAGATCGTGTGAATGCGAAAAATCATTATTATTATTGAAAAGAAAGTTTAGAAAGATAAGCATAAGTTAGGTGAAAGAAGAATGAAATGAATAAAGGTTCATAGAAACACTATCAAGCACGACCTAAACATCGCTGTGCATCTTAAAGGGAGTTTCGGTTTTTATATCCTTGTTCATTCAAACATGCTCATAATGACTTGAAAGATAATTCTGGATTGACTTAAATTTTTTATTAGTTTTGTAAATGTAGACGGGTCCAAGTTAAATTTTCCAAACAGTACATTAGAACTTATAACAAAATAACCAGGCAATAATCGGACATGGATATTGCGATGATTATTTTTTAAATAAGTATTCATTAGAATGGCTCAAATAATTACAGATTGTCCAAAATTCCTATGCCAACCTAACTCAAGATGATATCATTTTTGAAAATGGAGGAATATGCAATTTTTTTTTATTAACTATTCCGTCAGTGATTATCGTTCGTCCTTCATCGACTGGTTGAACTTTGAAATGTTTAGGTGCTCGCCTCAAAGACCATGGAACAGCAAACAACAAAAGAAAACCCATAAGACCTCGTGGTGCTCGTTACAAGAAGAATGTGGCCACTGCGTTTGGTCGCTCACCTTCGACCAGACGAAGTACCATGTATTTGATCATAATATGTTTAAAGAGTTAATATGTGCCTTTACATTCAAGCTCTCCTGATACTCACCATGACTCATTGAATGGTTTTCAAATCGTAAACCAAATTTGCACGTCTGGAGCGCTGAGATTTCCCATACTATCTATGATGTTCTATTCTATTCGTTCAGCTATTGTTTTTATTGCCGCACTGCGGGACTTGCTGTTCAAACAAGACGGTTCCAACTCTCGCCCCACAACTGACGGTATTTCAGAGTAACCTTTTCTTCTTCTTTGGACGTAAAATTGTGGCCTCATTCAAGTTTATTCACAGTGTTTAAAAACGATGCTGATTCCTCAAAAGCGTGTAATTTCTTAAGAACAAAAAATACAGAAAATATCTGTATTGCTTATGACAACTACTTTCGTAATCTTTTTTTACCTTAGCAGCTGGAATCAGATCTTATTCGAAAGTGGCTTATACATATGAAACGGGCTGTTTAAAGCCAGCGGTAAAAAGTTCCCAAAAACACTGCTAAGCACGAGTCGAACACACACACGAAGGGTTCAGTATAACCGTCCATTGCCGTAAATTGGAATAGCGTTTTTAAATTTATTTAAAATGGTGTCTAGCCTACTTTTTTGCGTAAAATTGATTTGCTTTTTATTGCGCTTTATTTTTAATTTATTATTATTATTATTATTATTATTATTTGTTGTTAAAGCGGCCATAATAGTTACCCTGTGACAAATGGACGGACGGATAGCGGAGGCTTAGTAATAAGGTTCCGATGACACACATGGGGTACGGAACCCTAAAAAATACATGTTCTTGAAAAAATTTCAAAAACATATAAGAAGTTGAAACGAAACAATTTCAATTCAATCTTCCGCTTTTTAATATATACTCTCGTTATTTAACGACCCATTTAGATTTCGACTTCTTTTAGCAATTTACTTCCTGTTATAAAAAAAATTTTTTATCCTGCGATGAATTTTTATTTTCTTAATTAAAAATATAACCAAGTCATTCACATCAATTCACATTCGCGTACACATTTATTGCGACAATTTTACAATAAAAATTTACCATACATCACCCCGAAACAAATGTCCTTAGCAATCTACAAAACCCAATAAAATTTCCTTTCGATGCACAGCCTCTCTTTGCCTCCAGCAGAGGATCAGTAAACAAAAAAAAAACACCAAAAATCCGTCCTAACTTCACGAACAAGGGCATTAACCACGCTGGTTTTTTTTAATTTATGAGTGACTGGAGGCGGAATTTATTGCCCATCTACACATACCCGATCCCGCCATATGAACGTGCATTTGTGCCGCAGATGTAATGTGTTTTTAGCAGGTTACAACTAGGACATTTATTCGCCTTTTATTTTTTGTTCAGGATTGCCCACCTCCTCACATATTGTTCAAGATTTGCGAGCATGAAATGGGGGAAAAAAAACTTTTAATCACCAGTGCAAGGATTTTCTTTTATTTAGCTACTTCCTCGGGTAAATTGAAAATCATTTTACAGCAGAGCTTTAGTAATTGACTTCAATGTTGAAGAGGATCTAACGATTAAATATTATCCGAGATGTTAGAATCTTTCCGTCACGCTTATATGGAGAAGGGTGATTCTTAAATCACTTTTAACATTTTAATTAGGGTTTTGTCCAATCGAGCGGAATATGAGGGTTTCCGTTCAAAGACCGAAACTTCTAACTACGATATTGTTCCGTGTCGGTTGTCATAATTTTGACATTTTCATTATTTTGTCGCCATGACAAATAGGTCAAGGTGGTGGTAAGTTAATAAAGACACCTAGTGAGGGTGGTAATTATAATGAGCACCTGTTTCACTTTAAAAGCTACGTCGACGTATTGCAAGTGGATGACCTTGAAATGAACTTCCATACCAGTAGGAGGAACAATTTAATTTTGTTTTCACTGAAGAATGGCGACTTCAAGCTTTGAATAGCGGCAACATGTGCAGAAGGAAAAGAAGAATAAAAAACAAAGTTTTCTCATTTACACCCACCCCATAGAAAAACAAATTTAAGGAAATAAGAATTCAGATGTGCTCGAAATCGAAATGAAAACCCAGCAAATTCAGATAATGTTCTTTTGAAATGTAAATGCATTGTCTTTGTCTTATGAAACTTTTGCCCTTATTGTGCTCAACACAGGCGTGTTGTACACGCCCCCATACATACTTTTTGTGACTGAAGGCATTTCCATTAACATTAATTTCATGCTTAGTTAAATAAAAAATATGACTTACTGGTGAACTTTGATTTTCAGTTTCTGTTTCGTGATTTAAATTTAATTTTATTATTGACAGTAAAAAAGCGGTATCGCATTGCTTGAATTATTCTTAAAATTGTTAGAGAATCTCAAACCCCATATCTTCATAATGTGAACTGGGAAAGATTTTGTTAAAGAGATTATTGGATTTAACAAACTTAATTTATACTCGTTCATCACATTTCGGCCAATTTTTTGGTGTAGGGTTTTTTCCACAAATATGTCGGAGAAAAAGATTGAAATACGACACAATTAGACGAACTTTGGAGAGAACTACATTAGACAAGGAATTAACTGAAAGTATCAGTATTTACCGCAATGTAACGATTCACGCACTACACCGCAAAAAATAGATTGCTCAGGACTTAAATTTATCAGCAAATGGTTTACCAACCGAAAAGAATCTTCAGGTTAAGATTTTGAAGTCGCTTGCAACATTCACAACGAAACAATAGATATCGGGCTATAGGTCCAAAATTAAATAATTTTTGTTTTATTTTGTAGATTTCCGTCTCTTAAGCTACTTTAACTCCCCCAGAAATGAGCAAATAATTTTGACAACAATCGTATTTCTAGCATACGAAGATGTCAATTTTTTGTGATTGAAGATCCTCAGTAACAGGTGCGATGTTTCAAGACGAATATCAGCACACACGCGAACAATGTGTTTCAAAATCGTGTTCTGGTTTCACCATGTTCACACAATTTGGTAAATGATGACATCAAGGATGATGGGAGACATTCTTACGTATTTTTCAATTAAATAAGTATGAATTGTGTATTTAAAAGAAAGGTAGAAGGTTTGTAACTGGTAAATTCGAAAAATAAATGAAGTTTAATGCATCAGTATGGACGCTGATATTTCTCTAGTGACCGACCGAATATTCGGTTTCGGTTTCGGCAAAAAATCGACCGAAACTTCGGCGGCGCCGAAACTCAGTCTTCCACAAGGCACACAGCAATTTGGCCCATTGTGATACCGCGAGCGTTGGGTTGGTGGTGTTTTTAATTTTGTTTTTTTTTTTAATTATTTGCTCGCTCTTCAAGAGGACATGAATGCTCTTATGATGCGTGTAGCACAGAGCCAGCGGAAGAATTAGGAGGAGAATGAAAGAATTTGTTGTGGTTTGAGAAACTCAGGTGTATTTGGTTTCAACTCTCTTTCGTGTGTGGAGCCCGAAACGACACGGAGGATTTTTGATATCGACCTATTAGCTTTCACCTCATTCGCAGGATTTTATTCGACATTAGTGTTGATATATGAACTTTGAAAGTTTGGAAGATTGAGCTAAACACCCCGTTGTCAGTGTTATGCCTTCACAGCAGAGCCATCTACACACAATCATACATAAACCACTATTTTAAAAACACGAATTAGGTATTAAGCCAATACAACAACCAGTACAGCAATGCCACCCATTAGTCAGACTACTGTTGCTGGTCGACCAATCCAGTGAAAGTGCCATTAACTTGATCCCAGTGGCAAATGATGACTGGACCAGATTCGAAAAACTAGACCACTCTAGGAATCGATTCTTGGACCTATCAATTGAATCAATTAAAAGGCAGGCGCTCTACCAACTTCGCCATCCAACTGTAAAGGTGTTGCAAGATGGCTGAAGTATTTATTTTTTATGCAAAGTTTGACCGCAGCTAATGGTATGTGATATATTGTGAGGTGCATCTGTGAGGGTTCAGATGTGGATGTGTTTCCGAAATTCGCGATAAGTGCGTTAGACTTATAGATAACCTCGCCCAATTCACGGAGCTCACAGTCGCCCATCTGAGCACTTTATAGCATGCGATGCTAGCCACTAATCTAATAGAGGTGAGATCTGTAGAGGTGAGTATCCATTTATCCATTCGATGTTGTTCTCAATTATTCGAGATCTGCACTCTATGTGAAAGAAGATGTAGAAAGATCTTTGCCCATCCCATATATGATCATACAGCGGCAGCAATTCAAGCTAGTGAACCCTCGTATGTGTCGACCGGCCTTACGGAAAATGTACAAAATGTTTAACGTCCCATCGACTTTAGTGATGAGTGTGTTGACCGAAAGCAACATTTTCTGAGTGGGCGCCCAATCCTCACGAGAATCTCTTAGCTATAACGCCAAAAAGACCCTTTTTTACGAGTTGCGATTTTTTAATCCTCTGTCAAAGCTACAAGCTTTAAATTCAGAAACAATTTATTTTTCTCAACAACAGATTTACGTAATTTAACTTAAACTCGTATCGAGGCGAAAAAGACTGGAATCAAAATACAAAATAAATCTACATCCCACTTTATAGTTTTCTTTAGCTGCTGAAAAGGAAAATGTCTTCTCCAAAGCAGTTAATGCGAATCACAGATTCCGTATAAAGCTAGTTATGCAATTAATTTAACTCCTGCTGGTGTATCCTGTACTTCTAAATTCGAGGTGCTGAGACGGGAAATGATAATCAAACAGGAAAAAAGTGAGTCCTTAAGTTTCTGCTGTGAACATCTAAGGTAATATAAGCAGATTTAATTTTTCGGTAGGTTTATTAAAGTAACTAGTTCTTCATAGCTACATAACTTTTGGAATTAATTTATGCAGTCAAATAATGGGCGAAGATGTGAGTTAAAAGCAAAAACAAAATTCTGAATCATAAGTTTCTACCAGCGTAAGAGGAGATATTATTAAGAAAACGCATCTCAAGTCTCCTTACTGGGACAGATCTCGGTTATGTCAGCTTTAAATATTATTATAAGTGATCGTCATCCTTTGATAACAACAACAGGATGACAAATTTAATTGAGAATTTTTGCACTCTCATGAGACTATCCCGTTTGTACAATGTAGCACTTTTCTTTTCTCAGACTCACGCTCATGTTCGCGTAAACCACCTTAATTTTAAGAAAGCATAGTTTCATTCGAAAAATTGTCTACTTGCTTTCCACAGAAAGCAGCTTTAGGAAAATTTCGAATTGTGGTGATGCCGCAGGATTGTGTCTTTATTCATTTTCGCCTCAGCTTAAGCAATTACTGTTGACAGTGAAAAACCCTGGCTCAAACCGCATGACAAATTCACAGGGGAATGTTGACAAGTTCCACAATTACACGCCCTTGTGACAGCAGACCGGATTCAATTTGGCGGTTTAATTTTTCTTTTTTCTTTTATCCTTTGCAACAGTGAGAGATATGCGTCCAACAATTGTTCTTCTGTCACTCTTTCAATGCTTTCATATCCGAATTCGTACACTGAAATGTCATCGGCTTTTCGCGAGTTTTTATGTTATCTCATTTGCTTTAAATCCTCTGCTGATAATTTGATGGTAATACTATTTTTTTTATTGTTCCTTTCAATTGCGAGTACAAAAATATTTACAAAATTAGTCATTTAAGCATTTCCTTGTGATAAATCAGTTCTCTAGTACGTGCTCAGGGTGGTCGTTGTGACCACCTGCCCCATTGTGGGAAATCTATTCTAGCTTGAGGTGTGAATTCAGACGACGCAAAGTATTTTTTGCACTTCTTCAGAAAGCCTTTACTTTTTTCCGCGTTTCGATTCGATGCGACCTCGATTATATAATCATCCCAAGTAAGGTTGGCATTGACACGCATCTCATGGGTTAATTGAATATCAATCGGCTGAAACGATCGAGTGCCATTCATAAATTATAGCTAGGTTTCAATATTGTAATTTATTTTTAGAAACATTCATTTCCAATCCAACACTGTAATAAGCTTTCAATACTGGAGACTTAATTACGCTGTCTTTCCTTTTTCACGGTCGCAAATGAAGGAGGTTTTTTATTTTACATACAAGAAAATTAAAAAGAGAGTGTCGAAGACAATATGGAGCCCTAAGTCACACCAGCATTTACATATATGTTGAGCTGCAGACTAGGAACCGTTCAATACACTTGAAAAGAAAGGCCCGAAAGACAATTAAATAAAAATTTAAGAAATTCATTGATTCACAATTGATTTTTGTTTCGAATTATGTCAATTAATAAAGTTTTCAAGCTGACGGGTAATCAGCGTTTCCATGATGGGTTTATAGATAGACGGAGAATGTTTGACTTTGTAAGAGGTGTTGGACAGATGCCATTTTCCATCAACTTGGGAAGTGAACAGACGAGGTGAGATGAAAAAAAAAAATTCACAACCTCTTTTTCAGCGCGGAAGAAACCCTCTTCAAAAAAAACTTGCGGATTTAAGAATGTCATGATGATCTTTCAGTTCAAAATTGTTTCCATCCCATGGGAGACACAAAATAAAAAAGAAAGTGTTGATTTAATATTAGATTTAGGCCGTAAGCAGATTTTCTTTTTCCAAATAACTGACAGCAAGATTTGGCATTGGAGAAAGGAACAATTTTAACATTTTTTACGAACGACAAAAAATGCGCCATAATGAAACTATTTGCGTTATTTTTTATTCGTAAAAAAGGTCCGAAAAAAAAATTGTTCGAGCCTTAGAATTTGGCTCGGGCTTGATACCCCTCTTCTCTTTTTTGGGGTTAAAATTTTCCAGCCCAATTTGGGAATTTTATAAATGAGGCAACTACGGATAATCTGCCTACAAACGATTTAGGAATATGAAATTAATTTCAGTATTGAAACGTCGCTATAAATATGAGCTTGCTTATCGCTAAGCAGGAAAAAAAATCCAGGAAAAAAAATTCAGATCTAAACTCACTCACCTTGAATTACATCAAGATCAAGAGATCACAAAACATTAAGACGATGCTGAATGGAGTGAAGCTAATTTACTAAGGGTTCAGCTCATCGAATTCAAATAGAATTGCACGTCTATTTTTTCTTTTGAATAAAATGCAACACAGCGTCAAAAATGAAACCGATAAATGGGTTTTTTGAAAAAAAAAACCGATGGGAAGCAGCACGCAAAACGAAGTGAGAATTCTAGTCATAAATGAATGATAATAAATAACTTATTAAAAAAAAAAACATTGAACTTGAAAAATACATACTATGTTATTTTAAATTATAGAATTATGTGTATTGTAACTTTCAAAGTTTGTTTTATATTAAAATAGACAAACAAATCGAATTTTTGCATTTAATTTCTACGACGCACGTTCCGTACATATTGAGGATGAATTTTTAAATATTTATAAAATTATATAACATTCTTGTATTATAAATAGTAAAACTAAGTTAAGTAAATAAATCGAAATAAATAAAACGTAATAATGAAAAGCTATTAATATCAAGCGTTTCCAAAACCGGGAATTTTCATTTGTTTTTTATCCTTTAGGATCTGAATTACCCATTCAATTCCTTTGATTAGCAAACAGAAAATATGTTAAAGCTATCATTAAGAAACTATAAAAACCGAAGCACCTTTTCCTTGATTAAAGCTATTCTCTCTGCAGTGCAAGATGCAGGATGCACCGTAACCATGGTTGTATGTGAGAAAATTTATTATTACTGTTTTGTGCATGAATGTGAGCTTGTGTGAGAATGCATAGAACAATGTAATTAAAAGTTAATTTATATCTTAAATCTAACTTTCACCGCAACTTGCAATCAAAAACAAAAAACAAAAAAATAAGATAATAATAAAGCGAAATAATATGAGAAAAATGGAAAGTAATTGAATGTTTGTTGTTGAAATTGGATTGCAGGACACTTACCTTGTGTCCTCGGAATCACAGTTTTCATTATCGTCGCCTCCATTATCACTGTTTGCATTATCATCGACATCATCGTGCTGGTGTTCGTATTGTTCCATGATATCATTCGAGCTGTCCAGTAATCTGGTCTGCTTATCACGTCTTAGGGTTGCGATTTTCTTCTCCTCTTCTTGCTTTAATTTTTCAACTTCGTCCTTCGACAGAAAGGAGAAAACTTTTTCTATTTGAAATGAAAAAAAAAAAATATGGCAAATGAAAGTAAAATGCGAGGATACTTCAAATCATAAAATGAAATAGTCGTCTTGGGTTACCGAGTGCTTACAAAGAAGATCCGGATTGAATGTTAAATGGACGGCTATAATGAACTAGTTTTTTTTTTATCTGCATTTATCATTTAATGTGTTAGCACTCTAAATGTTATGGTTGTAATTATAAAAAAAAATAATAAAAAGGATAAATAGTTTTTAAATAAAAAAGGATTCTTAGAAGCTGAAGTACTTAATAAAGGCATGATGTTATGTTATCAAAGGAAAAATTAGCTTGAGTTCATCCTCATCAGTTATTCTCTTTCGCCTTATTAATTTTACTGGATTCTTATTATTTAACAAAAAAAAAAACTCCAAGACGTTTATCACATCAAAATGTAAACATACCTGCTTTCTGCGCAGGCTTATGCTGGTCTTCCATAGCTGATTCAAAGAACCTTTTCTTGTCCGAGACCGATTTGGGCGTTTTCGCTGATGTTGGCGGCGACTGTAAATCATAAAAATAAGAAGAAAAAACCAAATCATTTCTCATTCCAACAAAAAATTCAAATAATAAATGATAAAATCATGAAAAAAAATATATAAAAAAATACAAGTAAAATAATTATCAACAGAATAGAAAAATCCAGACTACATCCAAAACAGAATGTAAATCAAAAGAAAAAAAAATATTACTAATAATAAGAAAGTACAACATTCATAAGTCAGCGTTGGTTTACAGATGCTTCACCATTAATCACCAACGACAAGGGACCAATAAAACAGTATCATCCTCGTTCACTCGGGAACCAATTTTCCGACGTAATTTTACCAGCTTCGGGAAGTCAACGAAAAAGGGAGAAAGAAAGGAATGCAAATATGTAGCTAAACCGTTCGATTTTTGTGTTAGTATATCGCCTCCGCCTTGTAGCTCACATTAATTAGAGCGCTTCAAGGAAAAAATTAATTTCAGATCGGATTTGGATTTTCAATTAAATTCAATATCAAGGATGCACACCGTGAGCGATGCACGGTGTGCATTAAAGCCAACCACCTCAGCCAATAATTCGATTCACCCGTTGAGCTCCTTCGTAGGATATTCGAGAACTACTCGAACATCGGCATCTTGATGGGATTTTGCCTCATTATGGGAATTAATTTCATATTTATGGGAATTTTAATGGGGTTAGTGGCAAGCAATGGGTAATGGGTGGGTTGGCAAAAGGAGTCAAGACCAGCCAGCCAATCGTTACACACCGGCGCATCCTTAACATTTTAATTATGCCATCATGTCACTTGAGCAACATCGAGGGCGATGAGAATAAATTCAAGTTGTGCCGAGGGTTGAAGGTGAATTTGTGTGTGTCCTCTTTGGGAAAATTAATCCTTTCTTCGTTTCCAATTTCTAACGTGTGCTCTTTTCGCTTCTCAAATTGGCAGGGAAAATTTAATTTAAAATCATCGATTAGCTGTGCGGGTCCTGAGATCAGCAAATACCGAACGGGGGATTATCGTGGTGAAATGTCAATTAGTCGTTTATTGATGTGATTGCAATTATGGGGATGATTTGCGACGGGTGCTCTTTGGCTGCAAAGAGCCGCAAGAGTTGCGAGGGAGCCTTCATTAAGCTCATTCTGGAGCTGTGGGTTCTATGGATTGGAAAATTCTAATGTACGTATTAGAATTAGGATTGACATTAACAGGAATGTGACAGGATGAGTGTTCTTAAAGGAGACAGATGTGAAATTGGTTAAATTTTGTGTTTAGTTTTTTTATCGGTATTCTTTTTCTGATATGCCATTGAGTATATTATTAATAATAAAGGAATGTTGAGCGTGTGTAAGTGTTCTTTAAATGAAGTACGAAAAATAACAGTCTGATGATAATGAAGGGCGTTTTAAATGAGACTGTTTAGCAATCAGTGAACCGGGCGTTATCAAGTCTGAGTGAAGACTCAAGTTATGATGAGAAAGACTCTTAAGTAGACAATGGATTCGGCATTTATTATGCCATTTTTTCATTCAAAATTACTATTTATTTAAGCCCCTGAAAGATGTCATACGGTGAAGAGTTCTCATAGAAAATTAAGTTTAATTTGTAAAATGATTTGATCCGTTGAACACCTTCTGGACAAAAATCCACAGCGATATAATTGAGTAATAAAAAGAATATCCATATCGGGACAGATATTAACTCCACAAGCGACACCTTGGAAATCAGAGCTCCTAACTCGAGGGACGAGAAACACATATGCTGCAAGTTCTATACGGAGCCTTTGTTGGACGAAAAGCAAACTTCTTCGAGCTTGGAAAGGAAATTAATCCATCGGACGTATGGTACTGTTTGCGAGGAGGACAAATAAGGAAGAAGCTAGAAACGTTAGGAGCTGTATGAAGATTTGGATTTGTTTCGGAAAATCCGCCGGCTACAGGGGCTTGGTATATCGAACAAATGCACAACAAAATTCCATTTAAGAAATTTGTCGATTCAATGCTACCAGGTTAAGGGAAAAGGGAAGACCGAATCACAATCGCGGTAGCTTTGCCTATCCAACTGGTATAGCTTCAGCTATGGACCGGATTCTTTGACTTTTGGCGATTACTTCAATAACAAAGGAATCAAACACTCTTATTGATGGATAATTTGGATTATATTGAAAAACATTTTTATATTAGAAAGGTTTTCATAACAATCGATTCCAATAAAAGAACGAGTATTTTAGGAGCTTTCAGAAAGACATATACTACAGCAGAAATGATGTAAGTTCATTTCAATACTGTTTCGCTGTTTTATTGAAAACAATTTTTGTTTTAATCGCTTACATTAAAATAATAAAATCGTGATGAGTCAATTATATCAAGGCCCTATTTCAATAGTACTCACAAAATGTAAAAAAAAATAGGTTTTTAAAAAGGTACGCATTCAAGATAGATTAAGGAAACTACTTAGCAATTTTTTGTTTTGTAAATATTTTGAATCGCATTTACCAAGCCGATTTTGTTTTTGATCTTGATAAGAAAAGAAAAACAAAAATGTTAAATACGACAGCTCTATTCATACACATAAATATTGACGGTTTTTTTAGGAAAACCCTTCAAAAAATCCCATGCAGCAATGGAGTAATTGTTTCTGTAAAAATAATCATCAAACACGATCACGCACGAGGCATAAAGGTCCTTGGAAACATGTGACAGGTCTTTTGAGAACAGTTTCGAACTCCAACAGGAGCTTAACTTCGATTTTCAGACTATGCGTTACTTAAAGACGCATTACAAATTATTTTTTTGAAGAGAAAAGAACTTAAGTGATCGTACATAATATATAGATTGTTAAAGATAGAGATTTCAATAATAAAATTACACTTCAACTGTTCCGTCAAACCCTAGAAATTAAGCCCATAAATGCACGGTTAAAACAACTCGAAATAACGTTTGCTCTTCGATTTTCAGCTTATGCAAGTGTAAGAACCTATAAGAACCTAAGCATTTTCGAAAACTCTTTCCACAAACCGCGTACTATTAGTCTACTACCACTTCTGCTTATTTTATATATAGTATATATAGTATTTCAAGCAATTATTAAAACAATTAATTACATATATGCGACTTCAGATTGTAAGCATTCCGTTTTTTGTAAGAAATGTGAATTTTGTGATTCTTTTTAAAAAAAGAAACGATTTTTCCCGCAATTGGACCTCAGAACTTCAGCTTACAGATTTACTTACAGATTGATTCACTGCCCTTAGCAAGCAAAATATGATCAATTAAACATGTTTACGTCAAAACTCTTCGTTTTTATTTTTCCCAACACAGGGTTTAAATGGTCGGCTAATGGGACCAAAGACTGGTCAATGAAATCTGAATACGATTAAAAAACTGGTTCCATATTGACATCTTTCATCTTTAGTCAACATTGCATATATCTGAAAAACGCTGTTCAATAGGCTACATCAGAATCACTTGTTCTTAAAATTTAATGTTGCTTACCTCGGGGACAGAGGAGAAAAAATGCTCACTTATTTATTGTGAAAAATGTAGCGCTATACTATTTAATGTAATTGTAAAAAGCTTATTTATAATAAAAATTGAGAGAAAAATTGGGAGAAGATTTCGATCCCCAAGGTTATCACTATGGTTAATACTATAAATACTGAATTTTTTTCAAAATTATGTGTTAAGTACTCAGAAATAAATTATCATTTGTTTGTTTGGTGGAGGATCATTGCTCTAACACAGGTGGAGGATGTTGAGCTTATTTAGGCGAGGATTTTGACGAACCTTTTAAAAGCGTTGCAATCGACGATAATACTATAAGACTAGTTGGTCTAAAAATAATTCCCAACATCGATTTCCTAGCAAAAATATTCTTGTCAAGAGAATATATTAACTTGGAAAACATTGGGTCTATGAGTACACGAATTCTTCAAGTTGGTAATATCAATTCCGAAAAATATTTGCACTGATCTTTCATCGGATACGTGGAAGTAAGTACAATCAAAGTCAGCAAAGTTTGGTATAAAAGAATGGTGGCCACATCAATTGAATGGTCAAAGCTCATTTACACTGTTAAATCAACGACCGGACGCAACATAAACAAGTTGAAAGATTAACAAAGGATTGATTCGCACAAAATAAAGGATCCGATAGAAATATTTCTACGAATATCTTTTTTAGTACTTTACCTTCGACAAAGAAACATAATTCATATGCCAAACAAAAAATAAAGCTGTTTAACAATACCTGCGAGGCTGTCGGAAAAAAAAATGCAATTGCAATCAAACGAAATTAGAGTCGAGACACAAATGATTAGATGTAGTGAGGTAACACAACCCATACGCGGACTCACCAATGTCTTCTTGCTTCTTTATAATACCACAGAATTTTGGATGCTGCCAGAAAAATAGACAAGGATACGAAAATCATCTAAGGATTGAACCAATACTTTTTATGAAGAACATTCAAGAGCAATAACAAAAAGTGTCATATTTTCAAAATCGGATTCCATATAACGATTTATAAAATCATGAAAAAAAAAAAACAAAATCAAACTTCGACATACATTTAAGAGTCTATATGGAGTCGAAATTTCGTACGAAGCTTAACATGTGTAACTTTCGAATCTAAGCTTTTGTGATTACCATAATTCTCATAAATAGTACGCAAAAGAATGAAGAGTGGAACAGAGTGAAATACATGATACAAAAAGTTTAAATGCGAATATTGTTTCGCATAAACGTTGTCGCCTAAAAGTGGACGATATATCGATCTCATTAGACGGAAGTCTCGTTGCACGAAAAATTTCGCAACACATTATATCGTGAGACAGCGGTTTGTGATTAAACGCCCATGGCCCTTTTTCCACCGAAATCCTGTTGAACATTTGATATTATCTTTCAGAAAAAATTAATAAATAACAATTATTCAATGAATAAATCTTCAGAACAATAGTTTTTGAATGAATTGTGGACAGCTTTTGTGCTCATAATTGAACCAAGAAAAATCACTTAACGCAGCATTGTTCTTAAATCAATTTGAAAGTAAAAACCTGCCCTCAATTCAAATATAAATAAAAATCAAATAGCACCTTTCCCATCATTATCATACAATGTGAACAAAGCTTGCACCTTATGTTGATATTGTGAAATGCCAGGAGGCCGCTTAAACAATGGCATGTTTGTACTGACTTTATTACAACTTTCAAGATACCACACTTCCTATCTTATCTTTCGCAAGCAAAAGCAATAGAAAAAAAAATTAATTACAAGCTTTGCCTAGTCCACCCGCCAGTGTCAAACGTTGCGCTGGCGATAAGATAGCGTTGCACAAGTTTGCTAAGCAAATACGTTTAGCGGAGGCTTCTAGAAGCAACAGGTTCTTTAGTTATCTTTTAGAGTTCGTTTGGTACACAACCTACAAAGGAGTTTTACAACACACTTGTGAATCCGTTCAACGCCTTTTAATTCTATTAACCATTTATATGTACAATAATTTTAGTAAAATAAAATTCCTTGATTATTTTTTTGCTGTTTTTTTTTTTTCTTTAATTTTTTTTCGAATAACTGAAATTGTTTTGGTGGAATGTCGGAAAATTAATCACGCAACTTAAACAATTCTGTTTGGCGACTACAAAGTGTTTTTTTGTTTGTACAAAAAAACATCATTATGAAAAAGGTTTCCTTATCTGCGCGATCTGAATATTAAGGAGTTCTTCAATTTGCCCGGAAAGAGAGAAGAACCAAATGCCCATTTGTCGAATTTAAAAGCGATTAGTATCGATTTTTGGGGGAACAATGTTCGCTTACTTAGCAATTTGACATATTGTTTAATTTTTTCGATACAGTAAGGGAGTTGGGAGAAGAAAACTTGCGAAGGAAAAGCCTGTGTTTTAATAATGGCATTTAATTACTGAATTTTGGACGAAGACTTCGGTGACGAAAGTTGTATTTTGTTTAAGTGATAACCCGACTTGTGAGCATGGTTTTTTAAGGTCTTCAACCAGAGCTAAAGAAACAGAAGGGAATACGTTTATTTGCAAGTAATTCTGTGATCCAGAGATTATGAAAAAGATACATTTTCAATCTAAACCTAAACCATTTTGAGTGCGACTAAATAAATTCATCATAGAACGCCTTTTATGTTTTTTTGAATAATCACGAGTAACTATAAACAAATTAAACTGGGAATAAATTATCTCCGGTTAAATAAAATGGAGTCCATTTGCCTGCATTGATATATGCTGAAAATGCTTTCCTTCGTTCGGCTTTGCAGATGCTACAGAAATGTTACCATGCCTGCTCTTTTATAATCCAAATTCATTCTTCATTTATACTTTAACAATTATAATAATAATACACTCAAAGTTTTAATTATACTGAAGACGTCATAAGCCTCCAATGGCAAAATAATCGTATGCTTCTTACGTCAAGTTAAAGAGTGAATCTATTTTTTTTTCCATTGAAAACATAGTAGGAAACTATCAGCGTATTCGAAATACTGATATGTTAGAGATGAATTGGGATTGGCAAAGAGAAGATAAATTACTGGTGTCTCAGCAACTCCAGTTAACGTCATCGAAAATGGTAGATTTTTTCAAAAACCATGCCACCACACCTGAGTCCAAATGAACCATTTTTAAAAATGGTGGAACTAATGTATGCTGAGGTGTATCGGCTATTGAATGATCGATAGATTTCAGTTTCCACAACTTTAACTTTTTCCTAGCTACTGATAACAAAAAAACGCTTATACATCCGGACAGGATATGTTGGACATTGTTTAAAGTTCAAATTCTCGAAATATTAAGGCCATTAAGACGGTATCCACCGTGTTGTGAATGCTTTGAAGGAAATGGGCGTCATTTAAACGTAATCATTTTAACAAAATATAAAACGATTTGTTCAGCACTTTTGCACATACTAGGACATATACATATATGTAAATATATCTTCTTTATATACATATATAATTATGTTGGTGTGTGAGTGACTGAACACTACCATAGACGTTGAACCGAATTTGTTGCAATATTTTGTGTGTGTTTTTTATCAGGTCTCTATATGGTTTGTTTCATTAATATTATGACCGATAAACTTTCTAAGAAGTCAATAATAGACCCTCTGTGAATTACAAGGAGTTAGGGCGTCCTACCAGAAGTGAGCACTGATTTAACTTTTGTGCATCGTTGCTATACGATGTAATATATATAAAGTTAACGGAGCATAAAATGGATCATCAAAAGGAAAATAATAAACTTAATACCAAGTGTCACTTATAATATTATATAGCTTATCGATAATTCAAAAATTGAAAAAACGTTTGCTGAGCCATTAGTGGGCAAGTAAGCTAACGTTGGGACAAGGCAAATTCATCAAACAGACAGCAATATGAGCTTGAACACCTGCATAGGGCAGTGAAGACTACAGAAACGCTACTATCTTCATACATGTCCACAGACAGCATTTACTGTGTAGTGTTAAGAGCCTCCCTTTCAGTAAAAATTATCTTGGACTAAGCATTGATCTTTTATAAAACTTTTTTATCTGGTCCAGTCACCATTTGTCGATGAGATCAAATTCACGGTGCTTTAACCGACCTGATTGACCAGTGGTCGTTCTCCGACAATCTCCATCGGTCTGTCATGCAGGTTCCAGATTCGTGTTTTCAAAATAAATATTTGTTTATATGATTTGTCATTGAACAAATTTTACAAAATCGCAAAAAACTTTTTAGTACGTCAACTATTATGGAATATTATACTGCGAAGTAAGCGAATGCAAATAAGTCGAGCAATTGAAACAAATAAACATCTGAGTTTCAAACCCCTACATACATTTTTCTCCGTATCGTAGAGCTCAGTCTCTGAAGAAAATAATTAAAATATCGCAGAAGGCTTGCCCAGACAAGAAGAGGAGAAAGCAAGTACGTAACAATGTTTCCGTTTATACGAAAAATACAAGCCAAAAGGTAAGCCTGTACAAGTTCGGTCAATAATCTATTATATGAGCGAAGCTGAACGGGCCAGCTAGTTGCCTGATGGTTTAATTTTGGATAGCAAGCTATCTAACAATCTGTCAAAGTATGTGCCGCCATTTACAATCGAACTTGACGCAGAGAAATTGATAAAATTTTGGTGAAAGTCGAGAAGGAGAAGCAATGCAAACAATTATTAAAAATAAAGAAAGGTAGGCAAACTTGAAATGTCAAGAAAGCTTTAATTTTTTAATTCAACAGCTCACGTTATATGGATCGCAGGAACATACTTTAATATTATAACGGAATTAATTTGTTACGACCTCAAAACAAAGTTTAGCTAGTTTGGAGAAATGGGACTACGATTGGTCAAATGTTCTATAGACGAACGAGTTGAAATTTGAAGTTTTTTGGATAAAAGAATAGAGTATAGTATAGAAAAAGTTCGGCGATCTGCTGAAACAAAGATATTCTCTAGTTGTGTCGTTCAACAATCGAATGTGGCGGCTGTTCCACAACAGTCTGTGGAAGTTTTGCTGCCTCCGGAGTAAGGAACTTTATCAGTTTTGTTTTAATCATGAGCAAGGGGGAGACAAGACACATACACAGGCCGACAAAATTCATCGTACGATAGACAAGGTTCATATATATTTATGTATATGGGAAGGACCCCTTTTTATTTTTTTTATTTCTTATGGCATTGTTATGATCTTTTTATCACTTATACCCTTTCCTTCATTCCATCTGTTTTGATTGGATTGACAACCAAGTAATTGCAGGTTTCACTCATAGATGGCTTTAGTTGAATTTTAAGGTTTGCTAACGTAATCGAAATGTCAAACACATTTTGATATTTGATAGTTGGTACTTCAACTGTCAATCAGTAAAAAAAAATGTTTGATCGGTTGTGTAGTTTTTGTTTGGCGTCTGTTGAAAATTGGAAAATCAAACCGAACATTTACGTCATATTTTGCTTTTTTATTTCCGGAAAGGAAAAAACGCATCGCAAGCTCACAAAAAGTTATGTACTGTTTCTGGTGACGAAGATTTAGAAAAACGGTCAAAATTGGTTTGTTAAATTTCGTTCTGGTGATTTTTCACTCACGATGAAAAACGCTCTGGTCATCCAGTTGAAGTTGATGACGACCAAATCAAAGCAATGATCAATTCGGATCATCACAATACAACACGTGAGATTGCAGAGAAGCTTCATACATACATTGAAAATCGCTTAAAACAACTTTGCTATGTACGAAAACTCGATATACGGGTTCCTCATGAACTGAAAGAAAATCATTTAACATCTGCGATTTGTTAAAGAAACGTTACGAAAATGATCCATTTTTAAAACGACGATAACTGGTGATGAAAAATGTGTTGTTTACAACAATGTCAATCGGAAAAGATCGTGGACCAAGCCAGGTGAACCCCAGCTTAAGCAATATCAAAGGCTGATATTCATCAAAAGGAAGTTATTTTATCAGTTTGGTGGGATTACAAAGGAACCGAACCATCAATTCAGATGTCTATATTGAACAGCTAAAAAAATTGAACAATGCAGTTGAAGAAGAGCGGCCTGAATTGACAAATCGAAAAGGTGTTGTTTTGCATTATGACAATGCCAGGCCACACACATCTTTGGTCAGTCGGCAAAAAATTATTGGAGCTTGGTTGGGATGTTTTGCCACATCTGATTACTTTTTATTTCGATCTTTGCAAAACTCCTTGAATGGTAAAAATTTCAGTAATAATGATGATGTCAAATCGTACCTTGTTCAGTTTTTTGCTGAAAAAAAAAAACAGAAGTTTTATGAACGTGGAGTTATGTTGCTGCCTGAAAGATGGCAAAAGGTCATTGCTCAAAATGGGCAATACATTACAGAATAAAGTTATTTCATTCCATGAAAAAATTGTCTTTTATTTTCTTAAAAAAAAAGCGCAATTACCTAGTTGCCAACCTGATAGATTGTTGCCAGGGGTGCAAGTTTTTTTTTGACAAAATAAAAGTCAACTCTATTTTGTCGTGCAAGTATTTTTATTTTTTCATCTGAACAGAAAACTGTCCGGAAACTATTGGATGGCATTATGCATGAGTTGCTTCATGTTCAGTTTTTTTTCCTCTCGCTTTGGTGAGTATTATTTTTTCGAAGAAGTTTAAGTGTGACTGATACTATAGATATAAGTGACGCTAAAAAAGCAGCGAAAATATTAAATTTCTCAAAATGATAATCAAAATGAATTGTGCGAGAAATTAACATGTGACTTCCCTTAAACAAATGAGCCTGGTTGTGAATTAGAAATAAAAAATCAAATCCTGTTTCATGAAAAGTAAGTTTGTGCTTTTTGAAACATGTCCTTTACGCTTTGATCCGCCAAAAAGTTTCTTTCATTTTTAAACACCACACTAAATTTCCTTCAGGTGTATCCTTGATGCATAACAATTTATGATTGAATACAAAAAAAAATTGAAAATTTAAAATAAAAAAAAAAACACACTCATATGACGGCACAAATAAAAACTCAGAAAAAACTCAGTAGAAAGTAAAGTTAAAGATTTCTTGTTACATTTATTGTTTAATAAAATTTTAAATTTAAAACCGAGTGTGTAAATTGTTGATGCAGCTCCACATTTTGCACATTTTCTGTTTTTTTTTTTCATATTGTCTCCTGTGTTCGTTGCGCTTCTTGTGAGAAAAAAAAAAAAAGATCTACTCGTATCTACTTAAAAGTGGATGAATGTAAAGTGGGTTGTGCGTTTGCTTAGAATACTTATCGTCAAAGAACTAAAAAATTTGAACGGAATGCCTATGTGGTCATGGACACAACAAAAATCCATAGTCATGGTTAGACTGTTGTCTCCTTGCCAATGGAAGATGTTGGGGAGCTCGGAGGCGACACATGGGCTTTCGATAGAACCATGTTCAATTGTGACTGGGAAAGTGAACGAATTTTAATCGGAATCAGTGGTGCGGATTTTTTTTTTAATTGTTTCGGTGGCAATGGTGGGGGCGACAGGCATGTGAGAGATGAAAGACTATTGCTGCGACTGCCAAAGTTCATGCTGTCAAATATAGCCGCATTAGTGTAGATGGCCTCCTCTTCTATGGTGGAGTAAATCTCCTCGGCAGTCTCGTAAAATGAGGTTGCAGTGGAAAATTTTGAAGCTTGAGAGATTGGTGCTGGTGGCGGTGGTGGCAAGGGTTTTGATTGATGGAAATAGGCACTCTCCCCTGTGGTTGTCAAGGGGTAATTTTGGGACTGTGATTGGATGGGCTGAGGTGGTGGCAATTCTGTGGGTAGTGGAGGAGCCGGTGTCTTTGGTGCAGACAAATATTCACTGTTTTGTATATTCAGACCAGATATCGTAGAATATGGTGGTGGTGTTAGTGGAGGTGGTGGTGGTGGTGGTGTTGTTGGTGGATATGGTGATTGTGGTGGAAGCCTTGCTGGCGGTGCATGTTGCACCATAAATGCCGAGGACGTCGTAAGGTTACCATTTTCTGTGGGAGCCATCATCACCGTAGCACTGTCACTCACCATTAAACGGCCTGATGTAAGTTGATAGCGATGAAGTTGCTGTTGCATTTGGATTGATGAAGGCCCACCGGGGGTGGTGGTGAATACTGAAAATGGCCCAGAGCTGGTAGACGAGTCGCTTGTCGGATAACCTAGATGGAAGTAAGTTTGTGTGGCAGATGTGGGTGGAGGGGCAGCAACCGAAGCTGCAGTGTAAGGTGGAGCAACATTGTAATAATGTGATGTGTGTTGTGGCATTGGCAAACTGTTGTACTGGACGGGAAGGATTTGTGGTGTCGGAAAAATTTGTGTGGGTGTTAGTACGCCTCCATGCTGAGGCTGATGCTGTTGCTGCTGCTGAAGCTGCAGGTGATGGAGTGCCTGCTGTTCCGATAGTTGGAAGTTGTTTTCAGTTTGATATAATGGGGATTGATTAGTGTAATTGGAAATTGTCGTATCGGATGATACATTAGAGGGATCGGAATCATAATCTAGAAACGGATTTACCGGATGTTTTCTGCTTGAAGTATTACTCCTGCTGGTCGTTGATGATTCTGAGGTTGTGGTGGATTGTGATGTATTGCGGAGGGTATTGCGAAGTTCATTTTCTTGCAATAGAATCGTTCGGTGTACATCTTCGGTGACAAGTATGCTGTCGGGAGAGTTTTCATGTGAAAATTCCTTTGGTCTGGTCGCGGTTGCAGGTGTTGGAACGGGCGGAGCTGTTTTTTGTGTGGGCGATGGACTTATGCGAGATGTTATTGGAGGTAAAACCTCTAAATAATGTGGTTCTATTTCAATTTTTTTTGGTAGGGTGTTCAAATTAATTGGGGGTGGTGGTGGGCCTTCTCTTGGACGCATAAGATTTACTTTTGCAGGGAGTCTAGGACTTTTCACAACCTCCTGGATAGTATTAGTTTCGACATTGTGTTCGAAAATTGCGAAATCTCCCTGACCGACATCGGTGTTTTGAAACGTTTCAAGTGCGACATTTCTTATCTTGTCAGCTTGTTTGACCTTGGGCTTAGGGGGTGGTAACGGCTTTGGCTTCCTTTCGGACAGGTTGTCCGTGGATTTCGACTGATATTGACTACTCATTGCACTTGTAGCCGAATGACATTCAGAAAGCAGGTCATCATTCGATTTTGAAAAAGTTCGATCCTTTCGCCCAAGAACAAAGTTATCCCTCGAAGGCTTCATTGCCGTCTTTTGAGAATATATCTTGGCCATTTCTTCGTATTCATCTGGTTTGCTTCTATCGAGAAATGCTTCGCGGAATGGATTGTCTCGCTCGATTTCTTCACTTGTTGGAGGTAACCGTTCCGGGGTGCGTCTACCAGGCACATCGTATATGAAAGTATCTTGCCTAATTGGACTAAATTCTGCGAGGACAGGTGATTCAATCTCTTTGATTCTGGCGACCGTAGGCACTATCGGTGGCAGTTTTTCCGGTTTGTACTTTTCGAGTGTGGAATTGTTAGATGACGAAGGACTGGCCGACCGTAGTATACCTTTGCGCGGTGGTCGACGATAGTTATACTCTTGTTCGGAATCATATTGTCTCGGTTTACTCGCCGTAATATCAGGAGTTTTGGATCGCTCATAGTCCGACTTCGAACGTTCGTCTCCACTCAAATCAAAACTAACTGACTTTCGGTGTCCGTACGATAAGTCAGGTGTACTGTGACCAGAACTGAACTTTTGTTGTGACGGCTGGAACTGGTCCTCTGAGTCGCTGTTGTTTGTTTGAAAATCATGTCCGTCGGAATCTATCTCGCTAAGTGTTTGCTTTTGCAAGTTACCATACGATTCGTCATCATCATCATCCTCATCTTCATCAACATCTTCAATGTAGACCTCATCGACCTTGTAAACTGGTGGAGGACTGACTTCCTTTCTCGGCGTGCCAATACTCTGATTATGCACCATTTGTTTGTACTCAAACCGAGGATCTTGTTGACGTTTACTCGCATCATCTGACAGGAACATCTGATTGCTGCTACTTGGCGAAGGAACCCGTGGCAATGGTGGAGTTTGCTCGTTAATTTGCTTATTTCTTTGATACTATTTTCATTTATTTCATTTGGAATGCATTAGGTAAGAGAAAAACATAATTAAATAGGTAAGTAATTTGTTGAAATTTCAATAAGTTATTTGTTTTCGCCGATGAAATGTTTTCAAAAAAAAAAAAAAACTATAAAAAGAAGCACACTGAATTATTGCTAGCGTGTAGTTTCTGATGTGGAAACATGATTTCAGTGCTGGATATGAGGTGACTATTTAGACAACACATTTTTTTTTTTAATTCGGACTGACACTTTTGATTGTAAAAAGTTATTTGACAAAATTAAGCTTGTTAATATTTCTTTTTTTATTTCGTTTTATTATTAAGTCAAAATATAAATTTGAGAGACAAAATGTACCAAAAATTTCGAAAGCATTACGGCACAATTAATAATTTCGTAGAATGTAAGCAAGTGGAACCAAAAACAAAGCCTAGGCGAATGTTTGGTTTGATAAATATAGTATGAAATACTACTATGAAGAAGAATGTGTTTGAGAAGCAGGGACGGACTGAAAAACAGAAGCTCTGAGAAAATTGAATTTATTATATTGTTGTCTCTTATAAGTTCGTTTGATAGCCTATTAAAACCTGTCAAGCAGGAGTAGTATGGTCTGTGGACAACAAGCTTGTGGAAGTTATGTTCAAGCTTAAGTTTTATGAACAGCTCCCAAATCAGACAGTATCAGTAAAGTTTTTTTCGTACAACTTAAGGGAAACTAGACATATTTGCGACATCAGTTGGTTAACTGTGTTTTTTTGGAATAAAATGTTGGTTTATTATTTAGCGACTGAAGACTCATGGCGCCCAAGTTTTTTTGTTTTGTTGTTTGGAATGAGACTCCACATTTCATGGCTGAAGAAAATGCACCTGAATCTTTGAACAAATATTTAAAATAAAGGGTACATTAATAATCGAAGAAATGCATTATATTTTATGCAGATGAGATCATTTATGCAAAGTAAAAAGATTGCCTTTTTCGTAGGAATTGCTTCGCACCCATTAATGCATTTTCGGCAGAAGAGTTGTTGCCAAAAACCAAACGAAACAGACTTACACCGAAGAATGGGAAAACGTAATTTGATCGAAAAGGGACTCGTTCCATGAAGTATAGAAGAAAACTTAGCGTAATCTGAAAGAGTTGAGCAAGCACTAAATTGGACAGCAAGTAAGAATACTTTTCCAAGCACTTGAAAACTGCAACATTTTTCGAATGAAGTATGGGACGGAAGATAAGGAACACAGTTAAATGTACACCGCGAATGACTGTTGTAACCTAATGCCCTTGAAACAATGTTACGTGTTCTTAAGAGAATTAAAACTTTGATTAAATCAAGACTCACAAAAATTAATGAAATTACCAATATGTTGGCTAAATTAGCTCACACATTTTATTGCACTTAGTCTAAAATAATTTCGGGCTGACGAACGTGGCAACGTCGTATAAAGGCCGTGCAGTCCAATAACGCACCACTTTTTTAAACATAGCCGGCGGTTTTTGGCAAAATCTCGCTTATTTCAAATCACATCATATAAATGATGTGCTCATGTCTTGAGATGATTTGGTCACCAAATGATTGTCATAATAAAGTCTTGTTTTGACTTATTTTATGGCGTATGATGTCCCACAGAATGTTGTTCTGGCGAATCATTTGATAGTTATTTTGGCACTTTTTTTCAGATAACGCAGACCGCTCCAAAAGGCCTCTTCTCCGTGACATAGTGGGATCTCGTGAGAATTATGTTTATTTCAGATTTATGAGTCTCATTACTTAAAATTGATTTACAATTGAAGCGCGATCATCAAACGATGTTTCTGCACCAGTTATGTTAGATCTTTTATAGGTGAAGTCCAAAATCTTTCTTCAAATGCTACATTGTAGTGGGCGGAGATAGGCTGAGTTGGAATTTGAATTTGGAAAGAACCTCACATCTACAGCGGCGGTGATTTCTTAGGATCGTCCAACGTAATTGCAAGTCTTTGTATTATAGTTTTCAAATTCTTGTTTACTGAAGTATAAGACAATAACAGGTGCCCAGTTTGAAAGCTGGTTTGAAACATGTCGTGAACGCTTTATCTGAACAACAGTGGTCAAGTGCGAATCGAACACGCACACGAAGGGTTCCGTACCACCGAACACAGTCAACATTTTGGCGTTAAATAGAGTAAATTTTTAATAAATGGCCTGTTTTTAAATTAATTTTGAATTTCATAGCCTCCTTTTTGGCATAAAATTGAGTTGCGATTTTTAAAAAAATACGTTTTTTTTAAGGGGATCCCCTTTATTTTTAACATTATATTATTTTTTCAATTTGTTATTAAAGCGGCTATAAAAGTACACATTCTGTGAAAATTTGAGTGTCCCTGTACTTATTATAGTTCAAAAGATACAGCCATGTATGAAGGGACACCGGAGGCATAGAAATAAGGTTCCATTGTCACCCTTTGAGTACAAAACCCAACCCAAAAAACACTCTTTAGTACTTGTAGCCGCGATTTTGGTTCGTTAAAAATGTTAAAGACAAATGGATATAATTGCGATCATTTCTGATTTGATTGATTTTTTTTTTGGCTTGTAGTCTAGAAGAGTCTTTGCGCCAGGTAAATACTGGCTACTTTTTGTACTGACTGACCTAAATTCTTTCCTGAAGTAATCATTAATTTTATAATTAAAATCCTGATTTTATATTCTGACCGCATTTAAGGTTCATATTAATGTTCCTCAATAAAAATTACACAAATTATTTAGCAAGAAGAAAAAAGTTTTGTCTCGTTCTCAAAAGGGAAAGGTTATATTTTATATGTTTCCGGCAATCATTACCGGTACACGCGCCAACCTTACATTTCTCAAACCTGAGTACTTTATTTTTGTGTCATTTTCACAAAAACGCGTACAAAAAAAAAAAAACATCGCTATAATCCGCCGCTACCAAACTTACTAAGAACTCCTTATGTGACAGTCAGACACAGAAAAAGATAAAAAAAAGCACCAAAACAGATTTAAACAACTGTTGGTTGTTTGTCTAAAACAAGTATAAAATTAAAAATGACTTGCGTACAAAAAGCATCAAAGCAAATATTACATTCAACGCTTGAGCAGCACGGGGGCGGACACCACTCATAATATTTATACAAACACCCTTATCACATTTACCCATTCGAATTCAAAACATCCACTCACAGAACACGAAAAAAGAATGAATAAATCATAATTCTTGTTGTTATACTGTTTTTGCTTGCCATTTATCCACTCAAGAACGGATGAAACAGGTCCTTATCTTGTTCGTCAGGACAATATACAGTATGCCATCTGACAGACGAACGTCATTAAAAACCAATAACGTAGCATCACATTCATTGTCACCGATATCATCGATTAATAGGAACCTGATATTCTGTGAAATTATGATACCCCTCTCAACGATCTGCGAGAACAGTTGGGCAGAAATTAATTTGATTATTTTTTCACAGTTAAAAGTTAAGGGTCGTTTTTTTTTTTCTTTTTTTTTGCTTGTTGACATTTCATAACAACCCCAGAGGAGACCCATGGTATCTAAGACAGTAGACATGTTGTCGTGAAAATGTTTTTGTTTGTTTCCCAGTTGGATATTTTCTTATTTTAATTTGTTTGCAAATTTGTACAACTTTGTTAAATTAATTTAATTTGTATATAAGTGCTTTTCTGGAGATTCGGTGAGTAATACACGGAGTTGTTTGTCGAAATCGCACAAGAAATTTCTTATGGTGGACTCATTGGTTTATTTGTAAATTTGAGCGTAGAGTTGAGCTTCAAGGATAAACTGGACAAATATAAGAAAAAAAAGGCCAAGTGAGTGTCGTATTCCGTAGATGGTTCTGTAGAAACTTGTAGGTATCAAAATATACGGCAAATTAGTGATGTACATTTGTAAGTAAATACATAACTACAAATTTATGGTTTCCCGGTTTTTCCCTTAACTTGTGCTCTTACAATAGCATTGCTTCTTGCAAATTTAATAATCATAGGTGAACGGGAAGTACATTATACTCCCTTGCGAGTGTCAAAAATATGGAGCAGTAGATATATTTTTTTTAACAAATTAAAAGCTTAAATTAACAACTTTAAAAGACCGCAGTCATAAGTATTCGGTATTAATTTATACTTGATACGTCCACGCGGTATGAGCATACAGACGGATAGCGAAGTGAATATATAAAGGTTAGGCTTTTTCTTTCGATACACGGATCCTTAAAAAAATGTCACATACTCGAATACTGTAAATAATGGATGAATTTTTGTATACAAATATTCTGTTAGAAGATTAATCTACAAAAATCGACAGAAAAAGGATTGTTTAATTGTTAAGTGCATTCTCTATCGATGTGCAGTGGGCTATTTGATACAGCTGAAAGATGTCCTATTGGGTTGGCAACTAAGTTATTGCGGATTTCACTCATATATGGCTTTAGTTGAATTTTTAGGTTTTCTGACGTAATCGAAATGTCAAACACATTTTGTTATTTGATAGTTGGTACTGTCAATCAATTAAAAAAAAAATTGATCAGTTGTGTAGTTTTTGTTTACGTCGTATTTTGCCTTTTTATTTCCGAAAAGGGAAAAACCCATCGCAAGCTCACAAAAAGTTATGTGCTGTTTATGGTGACGAAGCTTTAGAAGAACGGCAGTGTCAAAATTGGTTTGCCAAATTTCGTTCTGGTGATTTTTCACTCAAAGATGAAAAACGCTCTGGTCGTCCAGTTGAAGTTGATGATACCGATCGTTACAGTACAACACGTGAGATTGCAGAGAAGCTTCGTGTATCATATACATGCATTGAAAAATGCTTAAAACAACTTTGCTATGTACGAAAACTCGAGATATGGGTTCCTCACTGAAAGAAAATCATTTAACACAATGCATTAACATCTGCGATTTGTTAAAGAAAGGTAATGCAAATAATTCAGTTTTAAAACGATTGATAACTGGAATTGTCTAGTTTGAACTTTTACCACCCAACCGAACGATCAATTCAGATGTCTACTTCATAACATTAAAAAAACATAAAACTTGACATGTAGAAAATGCATTAGTCGCAAAAATTGGTACTTTTTAAAAATCAAAAAAACACGCTCTTTCGCCTCTAGACCAAGATATTCTGTCAAAAAATGTTTCAAAATACGATGTAATCGAAATGTTCAACGCAGACTTTTCGCAGCAGCTGAATAAAATGAGCAGAAGTTTTTAACTCCACCGGCAGTCAGAAAAAACGGAAAAAAATTTGGGAAAATAATTCAATAAACTTCATAATTGTTTTTTTCCAGAAAAGCATTCCATAGGGAAAAAGGGACTTTCTTTTCCTTAATTATCTATCATATTTATGAACTACGAATATTGGGGCGTATAAGTGATTGATGAAGTTCGAGATTTGATCTAAATTTTAATTTTACCTATTTTACTACATGGTCTAACTCTAAGTCAATTATTGAACAAAAAGAAATCTTCATCTTCTTCTTCTTCTTGAAGCTGGGGAAAGAGATAGGAACCGTGGGGACCTGATGTAGAGAATATTATGGTTATTAAAAGATTCTATTGGCAGCCATCACAACTTCGAATTTGTGTGCTGATGCGTTGGCTTGGTTTAACAGTTATCCAATTCAAAAGTTTTTTTTCATATCTTGATTTACTTCGCGTAGTAACAGTAACAGTAACAGCCGGCATCCCAAGATACTCATAATGACACGGATACCTTTTGCGACAATTTTGCGACTTTGAATTTCTTTATAATTTTAGAAGACGGTCCAAGTCCAGTGATGGATATATGTCCCGTCCATGGCTTTAAATCAATCAGCTCGAACTTCTCAAGATTTGCTTTTCTAATGTCAACTAGTGACTTTCTTGTTCAGCCGATTGTATTCTGGGTGAGTAAGGTTTCTTAAGAAGGATTCCTCAATGCTCCCATGTGATATCCCTGTTACATAAACTAAATTTCTGATGGGCACTCTTCGCTTAGCTGAGAGAAGATTTTAGACATAAATTTTTTTCCACATTTTTGCTGCTGTTTCACGTGAATGATTCCTTCAAAATGCTTTTCTTCCGTAAAAATCCAGGCAGCAATACTTAATGACGGCTCTAAATTTTATTATTTTCTTCGTTTTCGTGATATCCCCTTGACTGTTCGCTTATTAATTTTCATGGATGATTTTTAATGTATATAATTTTTTTTAACCATTACTTGTGATGATAAAAACAACCTATTAATTTTTTAGGATTTTAGGAGCACCAAAAATATCCGATTATAACATTAGAATAACTTTTAACTTCGTATTCAAATGTGAAGACGACAATAGTAGAGCAAAACGTATAATAGAGTTCAAAAGTTTAAGATTGACCTACAAAAGTAAAAAATTTAACCAGCGTAGTATAGCTAACATTGAATATGTATAGTCCTTTTCTACTTGAGAATCAAAGAGTTTTACGTGAGGAGAGATATTAAAATGCAACCCCCGCAGCTGAAAGAAGCTTGATGGGCCTGTAAGGTTTAAAATTAGTTTCACGATGCTGTCCCTCTTTATCCTATTCGAGTCAGTAAATTTTTTTGAATGTTCTTAGACCCATGTTTTAGCCTTGGCTATGAATATATGCAAAAACTCGTCTTTCATCATATGTTTGATTGGGACATCCTCACGACATTGTTTTTGTTCCATTGTAGAGAATCGTGGCACTACGCATATTCTCGCGTCAAAATTCCTAGTCAATAGAATGGTGTTCATCACTTTTTGAAATTCGTGCCAATTCTGTAAGTTGGAGCACTTTTAGCCGACAGTGAACCAATGCCATTTTGTGTATTTCCTTTACCATTATCAACGGCCTCGTTTAAAACCTCTGACACCCAATATTTAACTATTGTAAGCAAAGGAGCAGTTCCCTTTTTAATATTGAGGCCTTTTAATTTGTTGAATTATACCACATAAAGATGACCACGGATTCTGTGATGGCTGCCGAATAAAAACACGCAGCGTAGTTGTTATTTCATTCGGCTTTTTTTTTTTGTTTTTTTTGTTGAAACAATAATCTTTGTACACGTCAGGTCGCATACCATCGTATTTTGGCTCATTTTAAAAATATGGCCGTTTTTCAAAGGTGCCTCATACTTAATGCTTTCGTTGTTCCATTAGGGTTGATCATAAAGTCTTAGTGATAAGCTGGCAAACGTAGACTGTTTTCACACCACTGTTCGCATAAAATTTATCCAAAACTCAGGTGTCATTCGGAGTGCGTTTTTGAATGTATTTGACTGAAGCTACTTTTTATAAATGCGAAGCAGTTGTTACTAAACTTTTTTTTAATTTTTACAAAGGTGCCATAGCAAACAAATAAATACAAAAACTGTTTTGTTTTATTTTTGGCAATATTATTCTGTTTAATCTTTATACAATGCTTGACAGATATCCTTAAATTTCTTTCAATATAACATAAGGACAAGTTTTAAATATGTTTCATTTTTAAAGACATTAACAAATATACCAGCTATTTATTTTTTACGAAACATATAAATATATATATATGCATGTAAATATACTAAAAATAAAATATATTTAAGATAAATATAAAATTTCTTTATATAATTTATTTAACTTATTTTTAGACAAATCTAAATTTTATTGCAAGTGTATAAAAAATAGTTTCAATAAAAAATAACGAAACCTTAGGTAATATCATAAATATTAAACTGTAGTTTAGCTTTTTTGGTTTTTATTAAAATTGTTTAGAGTGACTGTAAGACGATTCAACGATGATTAAAATGAGCTAACATGGATTGCTTATTGGAATTTGATTTACGCAAGACATACAATTACGGAACTTCTTTTATTATTGAATACAATATAGTTTATATATAGTTCATGGTTAAATTGGTTTTTAAAAAATGTATTTGGACCTTAAATATTTTTATATTTATAAAAGAGTTTGTTTTTTGTGTACTCAAACATGAACAATAGTAGTGTTGTTATTGTTTTAAGTAGGAGGGATTCATGAGATTTAAAATTTATCCAGCTATGTTATAAATAAGAGATTACTTTTCATTGTTTGTAAAAGAGTATTAAGATATTTGCAAGAAAAAAAGGAAATAATGATGTGTTTATTTCCCGGATAACAGTTTGAATATATTGATATCCCGGCTGAATATAAAAGAACTATTGTAAATATAAATAAAAAAGCTAAGATTGCATGGCCTAGACGCACCAGTTTGTCCATTGTAGTTACTCATCTTGACAAACATATGAACAATTCGCTGTTAACTTCGCATATTTGGTTTATGCGTGTGTTTAATGTTCAGAAGATACAACTTTGTTGCAAGGTAAAACTACGTTCGCTCTTACGAAGTTTGTTTTGATGGCTTCTTGACTATCTGCGCAAATTGTTATCAGTTCAGGACTGAGTTTTCGGAAGCAAATTGCCTCTTTTTCGATTTCGTACATTTTAGGCTAGAATATAAGTTATTTTTATAGGGTTGCTATGTTGAGCTTAATATCTCTGTTGAACTGCGTATAGATGAATGGACGGATTTATCCTTGCAAATATGATATTTTATGACGTATTTTACGCTTCTCGTTTTCGTGTCGAGGTAACATAGAACCGAAGATATCGCTGCCATAAATAACATAAAGGTAGGTAAAAGCCTCGTTAAATTCAATTTAAACGGGATGATTAATTTCTTTTTTCAAAACGACCACTCTTCATTAGAGTGCAAAAATAAACCCTTTAAAAGGCGACTTAAGAACTTATTTTTCTTCGAAGTCTTTCGTTTTGCAAGTAAACTTTTGACTTGTTTGCTCAAAAATAAAAGCGTAAAAACTGAGAACCGGCCCCCAAAATGATAAGTGCGAAATATCGTTTCACTAAGCAAATTTTTTCAGGACACTAAAGACAGCGTCACAGAAAAAAAATTGAAATACGCAAATGTAATGTTCCGATCATTTATTGGAGTATAAACTTTTTGAGACGGCCAAACTGGGTTTGTACAAAATTCAATCAGGCAGGTCGTACTATGCGGTATTAAACAATAACCTTATTGAAGATGGTCTTCGTAATGACCGTCTATACTGATCTAGCCAGGAGGTCAAAACAAGGACTCTGGTAACAATGTATGGATAGGGTTATAAATTTTGACAACTTTCAGCTAAATTCATACGAGCGTATGTCCGCAGCTTAAGATTGCCGCATCAACCGGAAATTTAATCATCGCGATATTCTAGTATTTGCAAATTTCATATTCATTGTATTGTAGGACATTCGAACTGGACCTATGAGCCTAAGTTCCATTAACAAAAAAACAGTAATAACAAGAAACAGATAAAATACTTATATACTGAGAAGTCAGGTACATCGGAGCATTTAACTACAGCCACCAATTTTAACCAATTATTTTCAATATTCAGTGAGAAAATACTCTTTCATGGAAATCGGGTTAGCTGGTAGCAAAAATTTGTTTACTAAAGTTAGACAACAAAGCAAATGGCCATTGACTTAATATTTTTTTTTATGCGTTGGTCTAAGTACTTATGCAACATTTAGTATAAATAAGGAGTGACTACTTTATGGGGTACAGAGATTCAAAATTGCTTAATATAAACATGAAACATACAATTGATTTGAGTGTGTTGAGTGTTTCTAAATAAGTAATGTGTGTTTTTTTTTAAACAAAATGTATTGCATCAGATACGATTTTATTGTAGTTGGTTCTTTTCTCCTATATCGGATCGCATTTACATATTTACAAAATTGTTAACGTTAAAAATCCAAATTTACATTTACATATATTATATCATTTTTTTTTTATAAAATTTTAAATCTTTGAATGTACATATATAATATTAAAACAATGTATTTTTAATTTTTAACAATTCTAATTTAATTGAAATTAAAAATACACACAAAACGATTCAATCATCTAGTGCAATACGGCATTTTCCCTTACTAAACTAGGTTTATATTTAAACGAGAATTTCAGTCTTATGTTTAGTAAAATCCGCTTGTTAAGTTATTTTCTGATCGTATTTCTGTAAAGAATAAGAAAACATTTTTTTTGTTTGTTTTGTAGACCATTTAACTTGTTTCTTATTTATCTTTTCCTCTTTTACAAACGCACATCGAAACAGCAAGCTTAAAATGTAATACTCTTGGGCATAAAAAAAACATAATAATATCTATTAATAAAACGCCGATTAAAACGAATAAAAGTAAATACGAAATAATATTCGTTTCGGATGCATACACTCAATATCACTTCTTTAATAAACTCATGCAATTGTTAAAATATTTAAACAGCTGGATGATGTTTGAATGTCATTTGCCAACATACGTTTTTTACATGCGACATTTAGAAGTATTTTGACCATGTCAACCTGTCGATTGATTTATTCTTTAATTTGTTATTATTATAAAAATAAAAACAATCACATGATCCCACATAAATATATGAAAATAAAATTAAAATACCTTGAAATTATGAAGTTTTCTATGTTAAGGAGATCCCTTCAATTCAATACAATACAATAAAGTTCATTAACTCTAATTTCACTTAAATAAACAATTTTATCCATAGCGAGTGGTTTTAATCACCAAGGGCAAACTCGCACAGATTAAGCGCTGTCCCGCACGGATGTGCAGACTCGTTTACACCTCGTGTCCGTCCGGTGTCAGCTTAAAATATCACCGCCATTACTGAGTGTGCCCGCAAATAGAAAAGTGTAAAACGAAATGCGTGGATACCGAAACACAAAAAAGTGTGCAAGAGCATTGTATTGGAAGCTTTTTCAATTTTGAATATCAAATCGTCAACACAAGAATGTCAAACGACGGCAAGCTTAATTTACTCTTGGGAAGAATTGACAGATTTTCACTACTGCAATGATTTAGCGAATGATTCCAGAAATTGTACGCTGAAAGGGATACCAACAGAACACGTCTCCGCAAATAAAGATTTTTTTTTTTTGAAAAAAATTCGTCTTTTTTTTATAATTGGCTTGCTCTTCAAGAGGATATGAATACTCTTATGATGCATGTAGCACAGAGCTAGCGGAAGAATAAGGAGTAGAAACTCAGATGTATTTAGTTTCAAGGCAATTCCGTGGGTGGAGCCCGAAACGGGACGGAGAATTTTTATATTGACCTACTAGCTGTTGCCTAATTCGCAGGATTTTATTCGACATTAGTTTGATAAATGTACTTTGAAAGTTTGGAAGATTAAGCTAAACACTCCGCTGTCAGTGTTATGCCTTCACAGTAGAACCATCTACACAAACCACTATTTTAGCAACACGAACTAGGAATTAAGCCGATACAACATCCACTACAATAACGCCACCGATTTAGTCAGACCACTATGGCTGGTCGACCATTCCATTGATTAATCGTCTGTTAATCCTCTAATTTTGTTTAAAGATTCTTTAATGGATTGGACGAAGAATCATTAACTGTATAAAATATTGAGAATATAGAGTTCAACTTAATAATAATAATAAAAAATACTTTTTTTACATAATTTTGACTTTGAACTTTAGTCGTACGTAAGACTAAAAAAATAGAAATAAAAGCTTTGATCTATACCACGTTGCCGCTTTTCAGAAAATTGCCCCTCCTGCCTAATCGGGCGGAGATAGACCCCACTCAATTTTCAGACGATTTTTAAAACGTTCTCTGTAATGGATTTTCGACAATGATCGTGGACTCACATTTGAAACAATAAGTAAGGATGCGTACCGGAAAGCCCAAGTTTTAAGTTTTACCTGTACATAAACTAAAGTTAAGATCTTGGGTGACGGATATGAAGAGGCACTTGAGTCTCTTTGCGTTCATTAAAAAAAGGACGATATGCATTTCAAACAGGAAGCATGGCTGTATGAAATATTTATTCTAACACAGCGGAGGCAGTTCTTTATGACGACAAACATTTTTTCGACAGGTACATAAGTAAGACTTGAAAAACTATCAGTTTCTGCTCAGTGAAATGAGCTGAAACCTTAAAAAGCATTTGTTCACAGTTACTTATATTAATTAGAAAAAATATTAATGTAATAATTGTTTGCCATAGAAAAATTATTCTTAAATCTTATCTAAGATCCAAATATGTGATAGTGATAGTGAATATGCTATGTTTAGTTTGTTATGTAACTGAAACATTTTCACATAAGATTCATGAGCTCACACTTAAAAACTAAATAAATAAAAAAAATCAACCATTAAACCGCAACTTATATGAAAAATTATTCCCAAAATATATTTCAAATGCTTGTTATCCAGAGATCCTTTGACGAGTAACTTTGCAAACCCCATTCATAGCTAAACCTTAAATGGAGCACCTTAATTACCACACAAAATAAACCTGATTGTATCAAAAGTGATTTGGATCGAGTTATTTGCGTAACTATTCTTGAAATTGAGAGAACAAGTTAAGTGCGTGCATAATGGGTGGAAAACTAACTTAAATGGACCAAACAACAAGAAGTTCACCTGCACAAAGTGCTCTCCAATCCCATCTAGACATGAATAACAGAAAACATTCATTCAAAAGTGATAGTCTCAAGATTTAACAATATTTGCTTGGATGCGCAACGAAATAATTGCCTTCCAAGACGATATCAAAGCAATGAAAATTGCCTCTCAGCTCAAGGACAATGGGAGTTCTTTGCTTTGATATTAAATTGTATACGATAAAATAAATAAGGAAACACAAAAGGAAGTAGAAACGACACAAGCGTATGACACCATTTAAACAACAATTTAAAAAAAAAAAACTCTGGATTCTGTTTCCTTAAACTGTCAATTATGTAATTAAGGAAAAAATGCATGTTGTGGTAGTGAATACAATTAATGACAAATTATATGTTTGCAATTTAAATTAAAATAAAAAAACAATAAAAGATAGCACACATAAAGAAAAAATTAAATTAACATTGACAACATGGAGACGCAACATGAATGTGTAATCATTTGCAATCCAACCATGATATTAATAACTAATTTTGTGATTTTTTTTTTGTTCGTTTTCCATAGAATTAAGGTGATATTAATTGATGAAACAGCGGACAAAATGTGAATGTTAAGTACACACAACATAAAGATTGGTATTGTTTTACGAAATACATTATAATGGGAGCAATAAACGAAACAATCATTTTAATGAGTTGATGATCGGATGATGCGATGAATGCGAAAATATTGAAACTTGGATTGTAAGGACGAAACATACCTGTGATTGGGGTGGTGCTTGTATTGAAGGATTCGTATCCAGTGTGTGCTTTGATATGACCACAGTTGTGGTTTTTTGGATTTTATCTTCATGATGCTCTGATGGTGATTTCGGAGGTACATTGTCGGCTAGGGCTAATACTTCAGCTGCTCTAACTATGTCTAGTACCTAGAAAGAGAACAAGTGAAAAATTAAAAAAGAACACGAACGTCTACTTACAAAAGGTTGAGTGTGCTGAAAAGTTTAGAGATACGAAGATACAATAAATATACAATAGAAATAAAAAATTGAATTGGTGGCGTGACAGCGCTTTTGAGGCCAGCGCCTTGCTTCACCATTTGTGTGCCCTTGTTACATTTTTTTTTTTCGTAAATATCAGGGGTAGGACCTACAGATTATTGCCATATACGAACGTACGCAGGAGCTTTTTCTTAACAAATCTACTCATCGGAGAACTGGCAGTCACTCACGAGAGCTTGGGCCGTGAAAAATGCCAGATGTTTCTACCCGGATTTGAGCCCGAGTCCTCACGCTCAGCTTCTGACAAACTCACCACTGAGGCACGGGTAATTATTATTAATTATCAAGTAATTATGATCATTCAGGGTCATATCAAAAGATGTGCTACTGTTTTGATATAATTTCCCAAGTGAACTCCATTTGGTGCGGATTCGATAAGTTCTATTATTATGAATCTTACGTCTGATTTAAAACTATGGTATTCCACCCGAGGCTGGCCGGTTTGATGCAATTTTTGTTGGTATTGTTGGTCAGATTATCTCTCTGATAATGGGAGATTTCGACTTTCTCGGCGATTCATCGAAAGATGGTCCTAGGACTGTCAGTCAGTTTTATGACTTGTAGATTTTAGTTTTTATTCTGTGTTGACATATTTTCGCCAGATTTCTTTGGCAAGTAATGAGTTCTCTCTAAAATCAGACTTTATCAGTTCATAAGCATTCTTGATTGCAAGCATTTGTTTGGCATAATCAGTGACGTAACAATTAATTGTTGACTTCTAATTTGTCAGTAAACTATTTTGCCTTCCTTATTAGCCGCTGCACATTTGCGCTTAGAAGCTAACCAAGAAATAAGGCCAGAATGTGGGACTACCAAACCAACATTGTTGGGAGTAGAAAATCGATCAGAAATATTCAAGGTGGATGAAAACGATCTTGGCCAATTCTAGATGAAATTTCTGCTTGTAATTTTCGCACCCCTTTGCTTTGGCAAAGAGACGCGAACTTAGGAATAATTTCACAGTCGATGCCGCAGGCAAGTGGTAAAGAACCTTCGGCAGTTAAATTTATGTAATTGAAAGCATCTAGGCAAGCTAATGATCAAGCTGGATAAAAAGACATGGATACATCCATGTAGCGGCATTTATGTGAGTAAGAAAATTTTAAAAATCATCCATTGGTTGATTCACTTTTCGAGTCTCGGATACAACTTAAAGTCCTTCAGAAAAGCATATAGTTATATCTATCTATCTGGCACTACTATAATATTAACATAGCACCTTATAAATTCCGAAAACCTGATTATATGGTCATATAAATGATAGACGCAAACTCATTGAAATTTTATCCGCATATACCTGATTGTCTTGGTCTGATTTTAGTTCTCACCTTATAAAGGATCCATTCTTTGTGATACGGATAACCATACATAACCTAGCGGCATTTTGATATGACCACAAAATTTGCAAACCAATCTTTTGCCTTCCTGTAAACTTTTAAATCGATCGTTTTTTTAAATGTGTCCCATGTTTTTGGAAAAACTTAAACTTGGCAGAACTGAATGATTTTTTTTGCATAGCATTTGAAACAGTCGATTAAGAGTATGCTTGAACTTTCTACGCCTACAAGGCAGCTGGTTTATTTTTTTTTTAATTAATAAGAAAATCAGATATGCAAGGTTATTTTAAATTAATATATAAATGTTATGACAAAATGCAATATACTGAAACATACCTTTTCGGGAGTGCTCTTTTCTTTCGTGCTAACCAATGACTGCTCAGAGTTAACCAAAGCAACAACATCTTTCGATGTTTGAGGAACTCCACTATTTACAACATTTTCTGGATGTAAATTGCTATGCAGCGGCACCTGTTCGTTATTCGCGTCCGTTTTTGTCGCAAAAACTTCGAAATCCTGTAAATTATACTGTCGTTTCATTACCATTCATTTGAATATATTTGGGAGAAAAGCCATGACACACCTGTCGCATTCTTTCATCTTCATCTCGATCCAAACTCGATATACTCTGACTAAGTTCCGAGCCAGTTTCTGAAGCTCTAGAGCCTTTAAAAAGGAACGAAAAAATTTTCAGAAACAAATGCATTAAAAAACAAAAATAATTAAAATTGCTACATACCATGTCGACTGCCTGTTGAATTAAATCCCGTACTCATGCCACCACCCGCGCCAATGGAATGAATTAAATTCGATTTGTCATAGCCCTTGCATACAACCAAGTGTATCTCATTGCCAGCTGCACGTAGGACGTTTACAGCATCCTGATGTGCAGCACCCAGCAACGACGTTCCATTTACCTCAAGAAGACGCATTCCGACCTGTAAAATCAATAAACACGAGCGTTTCAGTATCTATCATGACTGAAGTATTGAAAATAAGGAGAAACGTAATTTCGAATTCAATGTAATCGATGCATATGTATGCCTTTAAATCAATACCAGAACCAATTAGAATGAATTCCTTTCAATTTAAACGTACGAGTCTGTCCTTTTTTAACACAATCAAGATATAAAAAAAAATCTTGGTTGGATAAGAATAATTCCTCGAATTAAATCAAATACCATTTCAGGTAAGGAATTTAAGATAAAAAAAAAATAAGGACATCCTCGTTGCCTGTTTTCTAGGAACCATTCGTGTGAATAAGCACAACCCAATTAAACACAAGGACTCAAATTGGAGCAAACAAAAGGAGAACGAGTGAAATACGAGAGTACAAAGTAAAATAAATAATTCTGAACTTACCTTAAGCCTTCCGTCACGTCTAGCAGCTCCCACTGAATTAATTTTAGAAACGAATACACCCTCGTCTGTTGGATCTACTGGATTGCCACGCTGGCCATTCAGACCACCCTTAATGTGCATTCCAAGGCGTTCACTGTCCGTTTTTTTGATAACAATTGTCTGTGAGAATACAAGAGACAAAAGATTCAAAAAGAAGAAAAAAACATATATAAAGATAAATTATATTATCCTTTGAAAAATAAGGAAAAGGATTTATTTCTTTGTGTGTCGAGCATGGAGATGTTTTTCTTTTGCTGCAAACAGCTCGGTTTGTTTGAGATAATTATTTTGTTTAGTTTTCTCAGGATCAGGGACCCAACATTAAGCATTTAATTAAGGTGTGCTCCGGCAATCCTTCGTAATAGGTTAAATTGATAACAACTGTTATTTTTTTAGGGTCCTGCGGAATGTTGCGTGCTCGTACTTGATTTGAAATTGAACACTTTGATTGTTTGAAGAGAGGCACTTTATAATGCACACAAAATTTGGTCAAATTGATGCTGTGTGTCCGGGTTGATGGTAGATGACTTGTTTATTCTAAACTGGCACATGTGCTCACTTTTTTCTGACTGCGTTGACTTATTTGACAAATATTGTTTGACATGTCTTCTATATTGGAAATGCGCGCCATTCAAGCTTAGGATTGGGGCGAGAGTGATTTCACTTAGAAGGCTTAGTTCAAAATTTTTGTATCTTCCCAAATCAGCCGCCATCATGCGTCGGAGCAGTTCAGAGCGTGTGTGACAAAAATGGGTTTAGTACCCATTCGCGTCTATTTTGGTGTGCAATGTCCTCAGCTGGGATTGCTGATCACTGTTTTTTTTTCTTAAAAAAAAGGACACAGCGACTGTGCATTCAGACCAGTGTGTCAACATGTTGGAGAAAAGTTTGTTTTTCCACGACCAAATTGAATTTCAGAGACATTTGGTTCCAACAGAACGGAACAACATCTGATCTCAATTTATACGTTTTGCTGTGTGTTTTTTTTTAAATCTTCCGTTTATGCCAACCGTTCAACGTAGAGAATCGTTGAGGCCTGAAGATAAGATACGATTAAAAATGTCCAATTTACCCAGTGTAAAAATTCGACTGACTCGTAAAAGAAGGAAAGATGAAAATCTTGTGAGGCGTAAATCTTAAAGCAAATTTTGTGGAATTGGAGGTCTATCTGGACATAGAATCTAAGGACACATAAACAAATTGATTTTGCAACTCTTTGAGGTTTACCATAGATCTCTTCGAGCCGCAGTAGCTTGAAAATGTGTCTTAAGTCATAAGCCATTAATTCCCCGAATTATATTCGTTGCGAGAGAATAAAGAACGCAGCTGCGAGTTTTGAGGCTTCGTTCCTACGAGTTCAAATCTCTCAACGCAATTCAGGCAATGTGACAATTTAAAAAAAGTCATTTTGACTTGAAAGGTCACATTCCAAGAATTTTAAGTTTGAAAAAACAACTGTTTGAAAAAACAACTGGAAAATCAATCGCTTTGCTAAAGCCATTGAACGATAAAAAGGAAGAGGGTGTTTTTAAAATCCTTGCTCCTAATATCCCAAAGGAAGAATGCTCTCTTACGAAGGTGACCAAGAATTTTTCTTCCTCCTTTGAGAGCTTCAATTTTTGGGAAGTTCTTCTTTTTTTAGCACTAATATTGATTGGAACAATTCAAAATAATTAATAAAAGGTTTTTTTTGGATGTGCTTATTACCAATGTTAACAGAAATGTCAAATCTGATAGGAAATGACAAAATCTCGGTGCGAGAAAATAATGGTCCGATCCATTTTTTCTCGTTGCGAGAATAGTTTCTCGTTTTCAAGATGCGAATTTTTCAATTTTCTTGCAACGAGAAATGTTCTATGAATAAGGATGTTACATGAATAAGATCATGATGAGAAAACCAAGAACTAGAAGTTTGATAGTGGTGAGGAACTTAAGGCGAATTATTCGTATGTTACTTTCAGACAAAAAATGATTCTTCTGCTCACTGTTGAATGTTTGGAATTAACACTTGTACTATTAAGAGATATGGCATTACAGATGATTGCTGCATTGCTGTCATAACCAACAAAATCAACATAGTTTTCTGATATTGTGCATTTGCCAAAAAAGCTGGAATCCCATTTTTACCTTCTTTACTAGTTTTTGTCCGACCTCAAAAATATATTCAGAAGCAGTATGTCAAACATACTATATTTAATCTTGTAATTAAAAATTGTAATATGGGAACATCCCGCAAGGGGAGTTACATTAAACCACTAGAAAAACAAAGCATTTTTATGAAAAGTGCCATGAAAAGCAGCTTTGACATTCACTTTTGGTAAATGAATACATAGTTGGTTGAGAACAGTCGTAGACTTTACCTTTACCATTGCCCAAAATTAAAATTTTAATCAAACAGTTTTGTCCGTCAATTGAAGCCACTATTTAGGGAAGTTTATTTGACAGATTTAAATCTCGCCAATGTCCATAACATCACATATCATCTATCACTTAACAAAGCACTGATTTTGCTCAAGGCCGAAAACCACACTAAACTCTAATTTGTTGTGTATGGAGGGGCTGTTGCACTTTTTCCTTGGGTTTTCGGAGCCACATAACAGACAAATCGAAATCAGTCTCATAATTCTTATTCGTTAAAAAAAAAAATGATCATCTTGTTCTGTTTCTTTCAACACCCAAGAAGCGAAAGTGCGTAAAGCTTATAAAAATATAGGTCCTGACCTTACGCTGTACGCGAATTTGCTGCGGATGGTTCCATTTTCTGTGATCGTCTCGAAATCAATTTTCAATCATATGTTTAGCTCATCATGCCGGGATCATGCTGGGTGATCACGAGTTTGAGTCTTGATAGCTAGTTAAATTCTCTTTTGCTGTACGATGATGCGGTTGGTGATGGCCAAAAGTAGTATGAGCTCTATGGATAGTTCCTGCGACCATTTTGAAAGTTACCGCAGTGCTAATTGATTCAACAATGTCGCAAAATTAAACATGTTCGTTTTAGATAACAGAATTAGTTGCGAAGGAACGGATAATCGGTTTGCTATATTTAATTCTTTTCAGGAAATATGCGGTTTACCACCCCATTATAGACATCCTTGAATGACACTAGCTTGGGTTTCGCATAAGTCCATGAACTTTAAGTTTAAAACTCGAAAACGAAACCCGTGTTGACAAACAGTTGGTGAATCATTGAGGTCGTGGAAAAATTATGAGCCAAGTATACATGGAAACTTTTTTATAATTCTCAAAGTATAAAAATGCAAACAACGTCGTTAGAACTCCTCAAGGGCTCTGCTTCAGTAATTTAAAAAAAAAAAACTGAACTGGCAGATCCTGGCCCCGTCAATACAGTGAAACAAATTAAAAAAAAAAAGGATCTTAAATGTTAAAACACAGTTTCTATGTACTTAAAATATACTACAGCAAAAAAAATACCAAATTACTTAAAGAAATCTACTCTCCAACTACTAAAAAAAAAACAAAAACAAATATGAAAAAAAGTTTGTGAAAAAAAATATCTGATATCTTCAAGTGAAGATTTTTGTTAAAGCGCACTTGCAGTCAATGCAGTTTGTTTTTGTCTTACCTCGGTTGGTACATAATTAACTTGGATGTGCTTGGAATAAATATTAAAGGCAGAAATAAGGAAATGTTTTTTTTTGAGTAAGCGAAAATGTAATGTTAACCTAAGGATAGTTACTAGTAATAGCTGTTATATTAAATGTTTATCTGAGTGTCACATGCAATTAAATCTTTAAGCTTGAATACAAAATTCATGGATGAGATTCAGCAAACTATTAAAACACACATATTTGTGTGTATGCATTATTAAATTGGAGGGGATTGAATGCTTTGATGGAATTTACCTGATATCCTATTGGCAATGGGTCATGTTGTATGTAGAGTTTGATGTCATCGCCGGGCTTAAGCAATTCCATAACTGCCTCTTGATGAGTAACATGAGACACATCGACGCCGTTGACTTTTAATATTCTATCACCCATTCGTAGTTTGCCACATTTTGCGGCAATACCATCTGGTACAATCTGCAATTAAAATATAAAATCATTAAAGGTGAAATGTAGACTTTGAAATTAAATAAGGTATAGAGAATGTTTGGAACTGCATCAAACGGAATACGTTAAAGATTATGATGGGAGAGTGCAATCAGACGCAACAAATTGAAGAAAGATATTCCTACCAAGTTGTACATCTAAGGTACATTTGGTTTGAATTATTTTACTATGTACTTGTAAACATTAAAATCATATTTTTCGGCTTTGGCTTAAAGTTTTCAATTCCGGCTTTCTTTGCCACAATTAATTTTATTTTTAAATTTCTAACAAAATAAACACTAGGGCCTAACCTGGACTAAGTTGTTATCTTCTATCATGGCTTGCAGCGTCGCATGTCGTATCCACTTTTCAGCAAAAGTAACGATGTTGATAAAAACTTATTGCAATTGGTGCTGACAAAGGTTTAAAAATATTTTCAAAATTTCAACACGTCGCTGCTTGTAAAGTTCGATGAGCATTTTTTTAATTTCAATGCTCACTTATTTTATTCGAATGCAAATTACTGCGCAAAATGTTTCCAAGTCGGTATTTTCTTTTACTCGGGTTTGAGTTTTTTCCCACAATTTTATTCTATAGACCTCTAGTATTAAGATTTTTACGTTGACGCTGTTTTAAGTCAGTAAGGGTCGTCTCATCCTTAAACTGCACAACTTAAACTTCGACAATTTACATATATTTCCCGTAGACTCCTAATATTTCTTCAACAGTTTCTTTTGGTTTATTTTGCCGTGAAACTTGCTTCTTTTACAAAATAGATGTCGCTGAATCGGTTGCATGTCAAATAATAAGCACGACTTCAAGTATTCCAAGCCCAAATCTTATTACCACACTGTCGCATACTTTTTGATACCGAATTCAGCATTAATAGCTACTAACTCAAAAGATATGTTTAAGAAAGAAAGGACGAATGTTATCAAAACGTTTTAGACTATATAAGACTGGCAGCAAACAGCCGTTCTTAAGCAAGAACTTACTAACCGCAAAAAGGAAGCCGTCCTTTGGAACAGACGAAAAACCGAAGAATTTCATCAATTTCGTGTCAGATGTAATTCATTAAGAACTTGTATATATTTTTGCGATAAGACTGTTATTCGAATCACTTGCTTTACGATTGCAAACAGCTCTCGAAAGACCTTTTTTTGTTATCATAATTTCGAATAAGATTTATGAAGTAGCCATTCAAAAACCGGACAGTTTGCCATCAACCTTGCTTCCACGTTGAGCCACAAGGGGACCCTTATGCTAACAACATGTCATGTCAACGGTTTTTTGGGCGTGGAAAGGATGTATTTACTCATAGAGTACTTGCTCTACAGAGCAAGTAGAAAATTATTGTTTTTTTTTTTTTATAATTTGCTCGCTCTCAAGAGTTTATGACTACTCTTACGATGCACAGAGCGATCTGAAGAATTAAGGGAAGAATGAAAGAGAACTTGATTTCGACTTATTAGCTTTCTTGACAGGATTCGATTCAACACTCTTCTGTCAGTGTTATGCTTTCAAAACAGAGCCATCTGCACAAGCCACTAAATTTGACAATACGAATTACGAGTTCCAGCAGCCAATACAGCAACCACTGCAACAACGCAATCCATCACTCAGACTACTATCGTTAGTCGACCAATCCAGTGATAGCAATGGCAAATGGTGACTGGAAGAGCACTCTAAATTTTAACCCAACTTTATGGAGACTGGATCGGAATCGAAAGCAAATTTAAGTTCAAGACTTCCACTAAGTTATAAGTCTTGGATTTATCAATTGATCCAGTTGAGACACAACCAACTGTGCCACTCAGCCGTTTATTAAAATAAAAAATCTGATCTAGTCACACCTCAATATATTTGACTAAGCTTCGAATGAGAGAACTACGTTAGAGGACTTCCGCCTATTCTATTTTGATATTCAACTGCCAATGGACCTGATGTGCAAACGATAAATTTATCAATATAAGCCATAATATAGAGAAGATTCGCCAGATTGGCTGCGGTTTGATTATTTTTTGAAAAAGGTTACACCATCACTGTTCCAGTGTGACAAATAATAATACTACTGTGTCCAAAAAATAAGGTGACATTGTATTTATTTTGAAAATTCTTTATTTATTCTTCCAAATCAATTTCATCCCCTTCAAAGTAATCCCCTCCCGATGCAATGCACTAATGCCAACGGATTTTCCAATCTTTGAAACACTGGTTGTAGTCACTTTCCGGGATGGCCTTCAGTTCCGTCTTCGCTGCGGCTTGAATCTCCTCTATCGTATCAAAACGGTGTCCCCGGTGAATACGGTGGTTGCGGAACGATATGGGTTGAGTTTTTGGCGAAATGATCACGAATTACGAGTGCGGTATGGGATGGTGCATTATCGTGGTGTAAAAACCAAGAATTGTCTTTCCACAATTCCGGCCTTTTTAGGCGGAAAGCGTTACGCAAACGACGCATAACGTTCAAATAATATTCCTTGTTGACTGTTTGGCCGGTTGGAAGGAATTCATAAAGCACAACACCACGATACTCGAAGAAAACAGCCAACATGACCTTGATTTTTGAGCGACTTCGGCGCGGTTTTTTGGTCTCGGCTCTCTTTTGGCACGATATTCGCTCGATTGATCGGTTGTTTCGGGGTCGTAAGCATAGATCCAAGTCTCATCGCCAGTTAAATGCGTTTCATGACATCCTGGTAGTCGGAAAGCATTGTTTCACACACTTCAACGCGACGCCTTTTTTCCAAAAAATTCAATGTTTTCGGTACCAGTCGAGATTTGACGCGCTTGAGGGCCAAAGCATCCTTCAAAGTGGTATTGACTGAGCCTTTCGATAAGCCAACTTCAACAGCAAGGTCTCTAATCTTTAATCGATGGTTTTTCAACACCAAATCTTTGATTTGTTGGACGTGAGCTTCATCGGTTGAGGTTGATGGTCGCCCAGAACGCTCTTCGTCTTCGACACGTTCACGGCCAGCTTGGAAATCACTATACCACTTGTAAACATTTTTTTTAGATATAGCCTTATCATCAAAGGCTTTCTGCACCATCCTCAACGTATCCGCAGCAGAAAATTGATTCCGCATACAAAATTTAATGCAAATTTTTGCTCAATAAATTTCGACATCGCAAAAAACGAAAAACTCACTTTTAGCAGCTCACAAAACGACGCGTATCTCAAACACTATGAATATATTTTGACATGAAATTTCACATAGATGTCACTGACAGTACTACCAACCTAAAAAGAAAGAAAAATTTCCAAATCCTTCGACACGCGCAGTTTAAATTCATATGTCACCTTATTTTTTGGACACAGTAGTATACTGTAAAATTCATTTTCATACCAAAAACACATGTGTTTACCTTCAATCACATCTAAACAAAAGAATAACAAAACGAAATAGTGAATACAAGTTTAGATTTGAAACTTGAAATCCACTTATTAAATATAACAAACGCACATATCCTGCAGGGATGTTCTACCATCGATTCTCCTCGTTTAATTTGAAGTTTCTTTGAAACGAATACAAAATTTCCACATCGGCTGGCGGGCACTCCCGGTTTTGACTCACAAACAATCCAGTTGGGAATTTGGAATCTTTCGAAACAATAACTTTGGCCAGAAATGTGTTGAAAATGTTTTCCAGTGGTTTATTGTGGGACAACCACCCATTTGTGTGGGTTTTCATTTTCCAGATGCCCTTATTCGTGAAATTATTTCAAGCTTATTTTTCTCGACTGGAGATGAATTCAGTTTGTATATCTTTACTAAACTTATACGTACCTGTAGATTGCTTGAAAGCGATTAGGTATCTGGTTGTTTCAACAAGTTTGGGTTTAAGGGCAAAATCGTAAGAATAAATAATTCAGTTTAACATAAATGCTTAATAAAGACCGGATAAAAACAAACAATTTACTTGAGTGGCATCTGACGCCAATACGACCTCAAAGTGCGTAGGTTTTTGTTAATTTAAAATGCTTTTGACACTGTAGTCACTACGCAAAACTTCGGTACGATCGTGGGAGTCGTTTTAAAATGAGGTATGCTCAAATAAGTTTGAAAATCTATACGTGAATGAGAAAACACGTTCGGAGAAGGTTTGGACTGCAAATTACTTTGGGGTGGACAGGGACTAAATAATATATGCGTACATTAAATAATTTAAATAAATTTACGGTCCGTAGTTTTCATTTCATTTCAAAATGACTCTTTTCCAAAGTGTCCGTCTCGAGCATGATTCTTTGAATTATTAAAGCATTTTGTGTAAATAGTGATACGAGAATACCTCGATTTAAGTCGCTTCGGTAAAATTACTCCCCTTATTTGCGGTACCAAAATCCAAGTTCTCCTTCGACGTTTAATTCTGTTCCTTTCAATAAATATAAAATTATTTTCGATTGTGGTAAGATAAGTCTTTTTTTATTTTGGTTCGAAATTTCACACACCAAAAGACTTTTGAAATATGCCGGACTTCCAGTTCAGTATTCGTCTCCTATTCAATGAATTTAAGGCAGCGTATGTCTGCATTTGTAAACAAAAGATGTACAGGGGGCTTTAAATGAATTATCCCCACCCGTGGAGCATACCAAAAGGATGTCCAACCTTCAGAATGCTTTAACTTTCTACTTATCACGAGCAGCCGAAAAACTCGCCGAGTTCTAAGGCCGCTACAGAGCACCAGACACCAGCGCCATTCAAGATATGAAATGGAATGGACCGTGCAAGAAAAAAATCAATTCTTAAACCTTATCCATGTTATAAAAGCGAACGTATGATATTAATTCGCATTGAAGCATTCTTCAATGAAATATAAAGGTTCTAAAGGAAAGATAAACCAGACCAACATAAAAACGGGCTGCAAGCACAAGAGACCGCCAATTTCTTTACCGATCACATATCGTAATACCCAAAAAATATCTCACCGATACCTTTGATCTCGAAAAATGTTCGAGACGCCAATACTGGAAAAACGATCTTTTAGAAACCTGTACAGCTTCTGGCGCACGCAGGCCAAATTGAGAAACAAAACTGGATGAAAACAACGAACTTCCGACAATCACGCGACATAGACGCCTAGGAAAAGACGTCACAGTAGACATTCGTAATGAAAGACTTCTTTTCATCGGATCTGGATGAAGTTCGAAAAACAGCACTAGTGGCGATATAAAAAGAACGAAGACGCCGTTTGGTCGTTTTGAAGAACAATCATTCGGATGATTTGTGGTACTTTTTGCGGTGATTGAGTGTGAAGTTTTTTACGGATTTTACAGCAATATATGGATCAAGCCACAAGGGTTCAATGTTTCAAGTGTATGACACATGTATAACCGTCGGAAAACAGACTCTGGCTCGGTGTCGACTAATCTCCATCAGAAGGACTTCATGGTAATGAATGATCGCAACTCCAGTGAAGGAAAGTAATTGCAATTGGAGGCATCTAGTTGGCGGGACTTTTTAGTTGAGGTCCAGATATAGCCCGGGCTGGTCCGCTTTCGAAGCAAGAAGAAGACGTAGTGGACATAATTCTGAGAGTCGTCACAAGCTGGTACATCTGAATCATGTTACGTGGTTTTAGAGTCGCGTAATGTGAAAATAAAAAAAAAACTGGAAAATCTTTGGGCAAAATACTACTGTGTCCAAAAAATAAGGTGACATTGTATTTGTTTTGAAAATTCTTTATTTATTCTTCCAAATCAATTTCATACCCTTCAAAGTAATCCCCACCCGATGCAATGCACTTATGCCAACGGATTTTTCAATCTTTGAAACACTGGTTGTACTCACTTTCCGGGATGGCCTTCAGTTCCGTCTTCGCTGCGGCTTGAATCTCCTCTATCGTATCAGAACGGTGTCCCCGGAGCGGTCTTTTGAGCTTGTTGAACAGCCAGAAGTCGCACGGCGCCAGATCAGGTGAATACGGTGGTTGCGGAACGATATGGGTTGAGTTTTTGGCGAAATGATCACGAATTACGGGTGCGGTATGGGATGGTGCATTATCGTGGTGTAAAAACCAAGAATTATCTTTCCACAATTCCGGCCTTTTTAGGCGGATAGCGTTACGCAAACGACGCATAACGTTCAAATAATATTCCTTGTTGACTGTTTTGCCGGTTGGAAGGAATTCATAAAGCACACTCGAATCGAATCGAATAATCGAAGAAAACAGTCAACATAACCTTGATTTTTGAGCGACTTTGGCGCGGTTTTTTTGGTCTCGGCTCTCCTTTGGCACGATATTCGCTCGATTGATCGGTTGTTTCGGGGTCATAAGCATAGATCCAAGTCTCATCGCCAGTTATAATTCGTTTCAACGCGGCGCCTTTTTTCAAAAAAATTCAATGTTTTCGGTACCAGTCGAGATTTGACGCGCTTGAGGCCCAAAGCATCCTTCAAAATGGTATTGACTGAGCCTTTCGATAAGCCAACTTCATCAGCAAGGTCTCTAATCGTTAATCGATGGTTTTTCAACACCAAATCTTTGATTTGTTGGACGTGAGCTTCATCGGTTGAGGTTGATGGTCGCCCAGAACGCTCTTCGCCTTCGACACGTTGACGGCCGGCTTGGAAATCACTATACCACTTGTTAACATTTTTTTTAGACATAGCCTCATCATCAAAGGCTTCCTGCACCATCCTCAACGTATCCGCAGCAGAAAATTGATTCCGCAAACAAAATTTAATGCAAATTCTTTGCTCAATAAATTTCGACATCGCAAAAAACGAAAAACTCACTTTTAGCAGCTCACAAAACGACGCGTATCTAAAACACTATGAATATATTTTGACATGAAATTTCACATAGATGTCACTGACAGTACTACCAACCTAAGAAGAAAGAAAAACTTCCAAATCCTTCGACGCGCGCAGTTTAAATTCATATGTCACCTTATTTTTTGGACACAGTAGTAAGTAAACAGGATCGGCCCAACTGAAATTCCTTCAGAAATATTAAAGACATGACATTCGGTTTACTGTAGAAGAAGGGAACAACTTGACAGAGTGACTGGAATATCTGGTACAACACTTTCCAAGAGCCGCAAAAAGGATTACTCAATATAACAGCCGTAGAAGTTTGAAAGGCGGTTAAAGTCAAAACGGTTGTGTCCGAATATTGGAAAAAATTAGAGGCATCGACTCCAGATGGTTCTTGGCCTTCATTTCTTAATTTATGATGACTGATGATTAGTCGGAAGACGAACGAAAATAAGACGGGGTGGACAGGGACTAAATAATATATGCGTACATTAAATAATTTAAATAAATTTACGGTCCGTAGTTTTCATTTCATTTCAAAATGACTCTTTTCCAAAGTGTCCGTCTCGAGCATGATTCTTTGAATTATTAAAGCATTTTGTGTAAATAGTGATACGAGAATACCTCGATTTAAGTCGCTTCGGTAAAATTACTCCCCTTATTTGCGGTACCAAAATCCAAGTTCTCCTTCGACGTTTAATTCTGTTCCTTTCAATAAATATAAAATTATTTTCGATTGTGGTAAGATAAGTCTTTTTTTATTTTGGTTCGAAATTTCACACACCAAAAGACTTTTGAAATATGCCGGACTTCCAGTTCAGTATTCGTCTCCTATTCAATGAATTTAAGGCAGCGTATGTCTGCATTTGTAAACAAAAGATGTACAGGGGGCTTTAAATGAATTATCCCCACCCGTGGAGCATACCAAAAGGATGTCCAACCTTCAGAATGCTTTAACTTTCTACTTATCACGAGCAGCCGAAAAACTCGCCGAGTTCTAAGGCCGCTACAGAGCACCAGACACCAGCGCCATTCAAGATATGAAATGGAATGGACCGTGCAAGAAAAAAATCAATTCTTAAACCTTATCCATGTTATAAAAGCGAACGTATGATATTAATTCGCATTGAAGCATTCTTCAATGAAATATAAAGGTTCTAAAGGAAAGATAAACCAGACCAACATAAAAACGGGCTGCAAGCACAAGAGACCGCCAATTTCTTTACCGATCACATATCGTAATACCCAAAAAATATCTCACCGATACCTTTGATCTCGAAAAATGTTCGAGACGCCAATACTGGAAAAACGATCTTTTAGAAACCTGTACAGCTTCTGGCGCACGCAGGCCAAATTGAGAAACAAAACTGGATGAAAACAACGAACTTCCGACAATCACGCGACATAGACGCCTAGGAAAAGACTTCACAGTAGACATTCGTAATGAAAGACTTCTTTTCATCGGATCTGGATGAAGTTCGAAAAACAGCACTAGTGGCGATATAAAAAGAACGAAGACGCCGTTTGGTCGTTTTGAAGAACAATCATTCGGATGATTTGTGGTACTTTTTGCGGTGATTGAGTGTGAAGTTTTTTACGGATTTTACAGCAATATATGGATCAAGCCACAAGGGTTCAATGTTTCAAGTGTATGACACATGTATAACCGTCGGAAAACAGACTCTGGCTCGGTGTCGACTAATCTCCATCAGAAGGACTTCATGGTAATGAATGATCGCAACTCCAGTGAAGGAAAGTAATTGCAATTGGAGGCATCTAGTTGGCGGGACTTTTTAGTTGAGGTCCAGATATAGCCCGGGCTGGTCCGCTTTCGAAGCAAGAAGAAGACGTAGTGGACATAATTCTGAGAGTCGTCACAAGCTGGTACATCTGAATCATGTTACGTGGTTTTAGAGTCGCGTAATGTGAAAATAAAAAAAAAACTGGAAAATCTTTGGGCAAAATACTACTGTGTCCAAAAAATAAGGTGACATTGTATTTGTTTTGAAAATTCTTTATTTATTCTTCCAAATCAATTTCATACCCTTCAAAGTAATCCCCACCCGATGCAATGCACTTATGCCAACGGATTTTTCAATCTTTGAAACACTGGTTGTACTCACTTTCCGGGATGGCCTTCAGTTCCGTCTTCGCTGCGGCTTGAATCTCCTCTATCGTATCAGAACGGTGTCCCCGGAGCGGTCTTTTGAGCTTGTTGAACAGCCAGAAGTCGCACGGCGCCAGATCAGGTGAATACGGTGGTTGCGGAACGATATGGGTTGAGTTTTTGGCGAAATGATCACGAATTACGGGTGCGGTATGGGATGGTGCATTATCGTGGTGTAAAAACCAAGAATTATCTTTCCACAATTCCGGCCTTTTTAGGCGGATAGCGTTACGCAAACGACGCATAACGTTCAAATAATATTCCTTGTTGACTGTTTTGCCGGTTGGAAGGAATTCATAAAGCACACTCGAATCGAATCGAATAATCGAAGAAAACAGTCAACATAACCTTGATTTTTGAGCGACTTTGGCGCGGTTTTTTTGGTCTCGGCTCTCCTTTGGCACGATATTCGCTCGATTGATCGGTTGTTTCGGGGTCATAAGCATAGATCCAAGTCTCATCGCCAGTTATAATTCGTTTCAACGCGGCGCCTTTTTTCAAAAAAATTCAATGTTTTCGGTACCAGTCGAGATTTGACGCGCTTGAGGCCCAAAGCATCCTTCAAAATGGTATTGACTGAGCCTTTCGATAAGCCAACTTCATCAGCAAGGTCTCTAATCGTTAATCGATGGTTTTTCAACACCAAATCTTTGATTTGTTGGACGTGAGCTTCATCGGTTGAGGTTGATGGTCGCCCAGAACGCTCTTCGCCTTCGACACGTTGACGGCCGGCTTGGAAATCACTATACCACTTGTTAACATTTTTTTTAGACATAGCCTCATCATCAAAGGCTTCCTGCACCATCCTCAACGTATCCGCAGCAGAAAATTGATTCCGCAAACAAAATTTAATGCAAATTCTTTGCTCAATAAATTTCGACATCGCAAAAAACGAAAAACTCACTTTTAGCAGCTCACAAAACGACGCGTATCTAAAACACTATGAATATATTTTGACATGAAATTTCACATAGATGTCACTGACAGTACTACCAACCTAAGAAGAAAGAAAAACTTCCAAATCCTTCGACGCGCGCAGTTTAAATTCATATGTCACCTTATTTTTTGGACACAGTAGTAAGTAAACAGGATCGGCCCAACTGAAATTCCTTCAGAAATATTAAAGACATGACATTCGGTTTACTGTAGAAGAAGGGAACAACTTGACAGAGTGACTGGAATATCTGGTACAACACTTTCCAAGAGCCGCAAAAAGGATTACTCAATATAACAGCCGTAGAAGTTTGAAAGGCGGTTAAAGTCAAAACGGTTGTGTCCGAATATTGGAAAAAATTAGAGGCATCGACTCCAGATGGTTCTTGGCCTTCATTTCTTAATTTATGATGACTGATGATTAGTCGGATGACGAACGAAAATAAGACGGCTAACTGTTGACCAGTGAATGTTTGTCGCAAGATTTATAATGCCTGAAACGATATAGGAGTATAGAGGATTTTTGAAGCCGAAGTCGGTGTACAACAAGAAAGCATTGTTTTGCTCCATTGAAAAGGAATCATATCGGCTAATTTGCAATCGCTCAATTCACGGCAATCAATTGACAGCATTGAATTGAAAATCAAACTGATTAATCTCCTTCTCAAAAAAATCCAACATGGAATTGTTCTTTAAATAAAAAAAAAGTGCATAGAGACCGACGTTCGCATTTTGGTTTTGCTCCAATCAAGTCGGTCAATTTTTGCTCCGTATTTAAACGGTACCATTCAAAAGGGCAATAAAACGTAGGTGATATATGTTGCACACCATAAATATACACACAACACCAATACCAGGCAATAGCTTAAATTTAAGAAAATCGTTCGACAAGCAGACGGGAGAACCCATTCCATTTCCTTGCATAAGTGTTTTTTCATGAATTCTGGCGTGATTCAATTAAGGAGAAACCTGACGCGACGTCCATTCGGAATCGGAACTAATCAACCACTGTCACGTAGCGCATTAAATTTAAGAGCCCACTTAAGAAAACTGGAAAGGAATATCATTTATCCTTGCATCTAGACCAATATTATGAATGAAACTCGCCAAATGTGGGGAACACATAACAATCATTGCATATATGTATAAGGTTCAGCAACAAAGATGCCCATCAAGGGATGGTTATCAACCCTCGGGATATTATCATTCCTGCGAAATTATTACTTTAAATGTTATTCTTTCCTTTTTGATATTAAAATAAAAGTCTTTTATTAGCAGGTTTATATTTGTGTTGATACAAAAGTAACCCGCTTCTGGGTCGTAAAATTAAAAAAAAAAAAAATTTTTAAAGTATGCTGAACTTTGTGGCGGATTATGGTGAACCTTGAATCAAGGCCAAGAAAAAATTCAGTATCGCGGTTTTAAGAGGGGCAACGAAGGAATTAAATTGAGATGAGCCGTAACCGCGTATATCCCTCGATTCTCAAAACGAATGGTATATTATAATCAAACATCCCCAGGGTATTTTAACTCACACAAAAAAAGACCGCATACAAAAACTGGTCAAAGGAAAAAATCCTCGCAGTATGCTCAGGGTTATTGGTGATCTTAATAAAACAGCTCTGACCCAGGGAAATGTTATCGCTAACAACAAAAGTTATCGACTTCGAAAACAAGTTTTTTTTTCTTGCATATTTTTATAGCTAACCTCAGAGCATGTTTTTTGTTTGCAATAAAAAAAAGATTACAAATGAAAGAGGAACATTTCGTTGTTTTTCTAGAATGACATAAAATTTTGAACACCATCGCTAGTTTTGATTCTTTTTGCATAAACACTCTTCCAAGACTTGATAAACTATCTGATAAAGAGCATTGTCGTATTCGAAGTTATATGAAAAAGTCATGAAACAGGAGTATTCATCCGGAATGATTTGAAGCCTTCTTGGTAAGAAATACCGGGATTTAAGAAAACCTTAGTCCACTTTCTTTGAACAGCAATCAATTAAAAGAAAAATCATTTAATCAAGTCAAATTATTGCATTCTTTTGAATAACATTACTGAATTCACATGATATTAGCTGAAGTCCGCAGTCAGTTGAAGTCAATTAATTCAACAGAAACAATTGAATTATGTTGAGCCGTGGCAGAATAAAATAACGCAATTAATTTTTAGTGGACTGACAATATCTTGAACATTATGAGCCGAGATATATGTTTTGGGTGGGTGAGTCAATTGAATATAGCTCCGTTTAGTTGAGCTGAGCTGAGATGAATCTCTTGGCATGCAAGCCAACTGAATTTAAATTGTCTCGAAAAAGGCACTACGAAATTAACTTTTATAAAAACTTTACCACTTATTGTACTACAATCAAATTTACAGTTTGGGTTTGATGACGCTCAACATAGTGTTGCTAAAAACTTTTAAAAGAACTTATACAATGCATCAAAATTGCAGGGAATAAAAGCGTGGAAAATATTATGTGGACGTTTTGAACTCTGTTTGCCCCACTTTCTTTAAATAAATTCAAACAATTTTTTGTATTTGAATGACTTCAACGAAAATAAATCGATATAAATCGATTTTTTTTTATTATATTTTCAAAGTTTAACTATTCAAGAATATATCTACAAGATGGATTTTTTTCGGAGGTATCGGTATTTTGCTGACCCGGCATCCAAACTAGTTCGGCCGGAACTAATCGGACAAAAGACATTAGGGATTGCCGTCTACCTAAATCCATATTTCTCAGTTAAACCTTCTGTCCTTTGTATCTTTGTATCTTTTATATTTATATAATATCTTCAGCGCAAAGGATTACGCGTCCAAATCGACAAACAAAAAGTCGATTTCATGGCAATAGATTCACGGCACAGGAAGACAGCAGTTTACGAGTGCATCAGCAGCAAAATGATTGAAGATAGCGACATTTATTGCTGTTTGTGTTTTTAATGAACGCTTCATTCCTATTTTAAAAATGATGGAGCTTATGGGAATGAAAATTGGCCCGAAAGCTCATTCAATTGTTGTGAAACGAGACAACGCCTGGATTGACCGCTCCGAGATGCGAGCATCCAACGCATCAAAGGAGGCCAGAACTGCTCGATATGAAGAGAGAAACGCGGAAAATAGTTCTTTCGAAGTCGAGGAAGGTCCGATGTATGAAACAGAAATGGTAGATTGAATAAATGTAGGTCTACAATATCATTTCATGACTTAGACTGCGAAAAACTTTACGCGAAACTTTAAACTTGTTTTTCTCGAAACTGTCTTTTTCAAAACAATATCCACGATTTCTCAGGTTCTACTGGGTCGATTTGCCTGAAATTTTAAGAGAGTCTATGTCTGGAACTATCCCCATCCCCATTTTTTTTTTACTTTTTGTTTTAAAAAATCGAAACAGTAGTAAAATAGTGTTTTTATTTCATTTTGCCATTTTATGAAAAAAAATCTTTACTTTTCCGTACTTCCAGACATTGCGACATTATTCTAGATTAAACTAGTAATCTATTTTTTTTTGGTTTCAGATTGCTAGGAGGGTTGAAATCGTGGGTATGGTTACGCACCTTTTTTGAGACCCCCACTTCATCAACTGCTAATTTTTGAAATTTTCAACTGTTTTTATTTTTTGATTTTTTTTCTGTATTCTTGTTATGTTAATAAATAACTAATAAAAAAATGGATGGCAAAAAAAATAAATTGCCTTTTTTTGTTGACACTTCAAAAATTAAATGAAGTGAAGTCAATTAATTTCCGATCATGACACCAATTCAATGATTGATGAGTCATCAGATTGAGTCATTGAATGGAGATTTAAATTCATTCTTTCAAAACTCTGCCATGGTCTAGTGAGCTGTTCTGCTCTTTTTCGATTTCCTTCTGTTGTACCTACAGCGAACCATTCAAATTTAGGTGTAAGGAAGCTGGTGAGACGAAGACACATCTTTAAATAAACTTGAGATTGTTCAGTACGATTTTTGAGTACGCAGGATATATTTTTCAAAGTACTATAAATGGAATTGCTAAATCATTCTAGCACAATGATCTTATCGTAATTTCTTTAATGTACGAAAAGCGTCTTGTGCTTTGACATTTTATCGTTGGGTTCAGAGTTTTCATCAACTAAAATCTTGAAATGGCCACAAGGCGACATAACAAAGGTTTTTGTACTACTCATCGAATGTGAAGTCCTGCGTGGCCTTAACTCGTTTTTTTTTTTCACTGTAGCTGACATCTGGTTTAAGTGCGAACGGTTAAATATTGCACGTTTTTTTTTACCTAATATGGTCCTGCTGTTTTGATGTTAATTGGATCTTCAGCTAATGTTCAGTTTCCAACGAGTATGATCATTTAAGGTGGCGTAATGTTTCGTACACTGTTGGCATGGATATTTTAAATTTCCTGCAGTTAAATGCACAATGAAGAAATAGTTTATTTCTCATCACAGACTTTGCGGATTGAAAATAAATAATTTCTTTTAATTATTAGTAGTGTTGTTATTTGATATTCGTTCCGGAATTTATGATTTGAGAGGCCTAACTTTCAGTTCAAATAATTTTCAATAATCTTCCCAGAATCTTAATTTCGCGCTCAAAGCAAACAAAGGACAAACAAGGCGGTTATATTTAATATTATACAGGGCTTACTCTTATCCCCACTAGTCTCTCAATGAAATATCTTTTACACGTAAGGCATCTGCGAAGTTTTGGATGCTCAAAGCTACACGTGTGCTGCTTGTAACTTGAACATTTCCAATAGTATTTTCTTTCGTCTTTCATGTGAAAGTGAATTCAAGGAAATATAGTTTTACTTTGATGTTTTTCTTGGGATTTTGTTTGCTGTTCTGGAGAAGACAATATTTGTTATTGTTCTTCCCCAGTAATATAAGGTAAAAAAAAAATATTTTATTCACCTAAGGGCCTTCACATGAATTTAAATGATGCATTAAAATTTGCTTAAACGCAAACTTACAACGCAATTCTATCACTAAGACTCTGCTTTCCGTTTGTCACTGGCCTATAATTTTTTTACAGGATATGGGCTGCTAGAACAACAAATAATACAAATAGAGGATCCCCATATAAAAATCGTTTTTCTTAAAATCGCAGCTTAGCGATTTTTTTCAATAAGTTTTTTTATTTCATGGCTCATGGGCTACTGGATCAAAATACTGAATGAGGGATCAAAAGTTCCAGCAGAGTTCCGGTGTGATCGATAAAATGATTTTAGTTTCAGCTTAATTCAGTTAAATTTAAAAAAAAAATATCCCAAAAGGGCTTTGAAATGGTGCGTTAATTTAGAAAATTTAATAAATGCATTATTCATACATTTTTTTTATTCAACAAATAAAGCAAATTACCCATTCCAACCAGCCAACAAAAAAGAGATGTAAATTCAATAATTATTGACTGATGAAGCTGTATGTCAAAGTGAACACGATTACAACCAATCAAAACAAATGTTAAAGTTCTAATCCTTTTCCGCCTTCCATATTGGAATTAATGAATTTCCATCAAAAACCATCGCGGATACGTTCTTCATGAATAGACCAGGAAAATGTGATAATAGTTTTACTCCGTAGGTAGAAAAAAAAAGTGGAAAAAAACAGTCACTAGAAGGAGTTTCGAGCAAACGCATAATCGGCAAAATCGACAAAGAAGAACGCAGCTTGAGTTTGAATCTTTTCAGTATAATTTGAGCTTCGTTCACCAAAAACCGATTACATGGTGAATTTATTTAATTTAATTTATTAATTTGAAGGGCAAGTTTTTATAGAGAGATAATAATATACAAAAATATAATTATTTTAAGGAATGTTCGAGTTCTCTAAAAACAGATTCTTTCGTTTCGAAAAAGCTGTCATTTTTCAAGTCAAGTTTTTTGAGAAAAATATTAATGTGTGTACATGTATTTACGAAGGCTATTCTTTAAAAAATAAGCTGCGTGGTTTTTATTTAATTCGATCTACTTGGATCAAATTAAAGTCGGAGATCAGATTCATGCTTATCTGAAGGAAATTCATTTTAAGCAACAATTTAAAAATTATTTTTGAAAATTCCCTGTTATCATAGATTCATTGTTATGTGTACAATTTGAAAATATCCTGAATCAATAAAGTAGACGCGAAACTTGATATAGTAAAAACAAACTTTAGGAATAGTAAAAACAAAATATGTAGTTTACTTACGTGAGAAATAAATACTCCAGGCTCTCGTGCTCCAAATGGAACACAGGAATGATCAGTACCCCCAATTACACTAAAACCCAAGGAACCTTGATTTTTCGGCAGAACGACCTCCTGCGCACAAAAAAAGAAATAAAACAAAAAAAAAATTATTTATGTGCTTCTATAAAAGCCAAAGAAGTATGTATATGTTCATGTTATCAAAAAGCTATTCATAAAAGCGAGTCTCCAAATGTGTATAAAACAAAACAAAAAAAATATTATTTACAAAAGAAAATTATGAAATCCAAAAGAACAACACAAACCCACCAACAAAAAAGGAGACGAATATGTTCCAAAATATCACAATATAAAAACAACCATCAAATCATTCCATAACAGAAAATACATACGTAAATTTATAAAATCCTTGCATAAAGCCGTGCATAATCATAAGAAGAAACAAAAAATACCACATCAAGCAAATGCATCTATGACTGAATGAACAGCAGTGTACCAATATGTAGATAAGTATATTCAAATGACTCTGTACAAGGATATGTGCATAGATAGACCCGATATTCGATGGTAGGTATCCAAAGCCCAGAAGCAATTGGATAGCAGCAGTAAAAAGGAATCAGTATCCGATAACGAAATTCATACATATATATATATATAAATTTTTATTTTTTTCATCAGAAAATTCCTCGTATCCGAGGACATTACGCCCATCAGAAATGGTACAGATGAATTTGTATAGGTTATGTGTAGGTATGTGCGTGAAATGGAATGAATGCAAATAATGTGTAAATGAGGCCTGTGCCAAGGATACTCCCTCCTGATTAGGCTAAGCTCCTATGCTACTGCTACGACTCCTATTCAACTGAAACAGAGGCAATTTCAGACCATGAAGCGCAAAAGAAAAAGCTTTCATTTTCCACTCCTTAACACACATTATTCTTTAGAAAAAAAAAATAAAATAAAGGAAACTTACTTCCAAGCTCACACTATGTACATACTTATATTCCCTTATTTACAGTATATATGTTGGTATTTTTTCTTTATTTTTTTAAATGTGCATTATGTTCAAGAAGATTTACAAGATTTTTCTCTTTGTTTTATTAAAAACTAGTACAAAAAAAAAAAACGAAACTTAAATTCTTGTGCAAGATTGAAAAATAGAATTACTGAAAAACACACTCACACACCCTCGCTGTGCGAAAAAGGATATTTTATAAATTGTGTATTGAAATTGCTTTAAGGAGACCATGCACCCGTTTAAAGGAAGAAAATTCAATTTAATTTAAAGTGTTTATAGATAGAAATATAGAACTGTATTTGCAGCAGCGTGCATCTAGATTATATGGAATTATGTTTTGTTTGTGCCAATAGTAGGAGTACACATGAATGGAACTAAGAAGATATGCATGCAATATTGAATTTTGGATTCAATCACATTAAATTGTTAATTCTAATCGTTTTGAACTTTGTATAATGATCGTATTTGAATTGAGTAGTATGGATTTAAATTATTTAGAAAACTAATTGCTGCATTGTTCGAGTATAATTACCAGTTTTAATTACAAGTTTTCGCGGAACCAGTTTAATAAATTGGCTACTGGTTTTATAAACATTTGTTGTATAATATTATGCAATTTTGTCACTAAAAGTAAATATTTTGGTTGAGCATGTTTTTGACAGAACTCATGATAGAAATAATTTGATAGAAGTATAGAAAAATATTTTTATAGTTTAAATTATATTAAGCAAGAGTTCATGAAATTAGTTTGAAAAAAAAAATCCTTATTAATCGAGTGGATATATAACAGAGTCACCTGCATCGAAAACAGTCATTTTGTTCTATACTGCATTTGAAAGTACGTTTTACCCTTTGTGCAGTTAGTATTTGGTAAGGGCAGCTCTTTATCCTATTTTCTTCGATACATCTTTTTCCCATTATACCGACCAGTGCTGCACTCTGAGCGGAAGTTATTTTATTCAACTCATGTTGTTTGGTTTTCTAATCGAAATTGCTCTTTTTACATTGTTTCAAAGATTCACTATAGGGTTCAAATTAGGGCTCTGAGCCGGCTACTCCAGTACTTGAATGAAATAAGATTCTAACCTTCACTTGACAACCCGAAAACAATACTCCGAGGTGTTGTCCTCTTGAAATATCCAAGCTAGTGGAAAATTATTGGTTCTCCAGCATATCTTAACATTCTTCACCTTCCATTTTTCAGTCAATTTGTATACTCAAACTCAAAGTGGGGTGAAATGCCGCCAAACCATCTTCGAATAACTTCCGAGCTTAACATTTTTTTTTTTGTGATTTGGGGTCCATTAAAGAGAAACGGTGTACGCCTGACTTTCAAATTCCAAAATTGTTTGCTCTAATCAAGATGTTCTTTGGTGAATTGTAGTCTTCTGTATTTAGTATTTTTTTTTCTACGCGTCGCGATTCGTCCAACTAAATGTTTTTGCTTTAGTTGTCTTCGTATGATGTTTGCGTTATTTTAACGTTGTTGTCCGTCTCCATTCGCGCTCTCAATTGCGTCTATGTCAAAAAACGATTTTTCGGATTAAATCCTCATAAGTTTGGTAGTATTGAAGTGTGTTCCTCGAAAATTTGGGCATTTTGAAGTCTTATGGTAATGGAAGAATTCTCTCAGATGAGGGGGAACTCTTTTTTAACCAAGTGTTATTCAAATGTTTACCATTTTAGTTAAAATACAATGAAAACAAATAGACAAATAATTTAAGTAAATTTAAACAATAGAAACCAACCGGTAGTTTGAAAACAAAATAAATTCCTTCATCGATTCACATATGGTTCTAATTCAGAGATATCGGAATTAATCTGTATTCATAATCTCACATAATCTCATTATTAGTCCATCATTTATCGAGTGCACGAGTTCTTTTTGAAAAAATCTTCATCTTGGCTCTCCCAAATACTTCTATAGCTTTTTTTAATTTCGTTTTTTTCTTCGCCCATCAGCTTTTCCTCCAGTCAAAATTAGAGTTAGACGTTTCTTGGGTCAATTCGAAAACCGCCTTTGAACGGCAGCCATCAATAGCAAAACAGTCCTCCAGCTCTAAGTTTGCATCGCTTTTCGCAATCTTTTGATTTGGTCAGCTTTGGTTCATTTTTCATAACTTCGGGTTTCTAGAAAAAATTCAATTGAACTTCACCACAACTTGCGATTTTTAATTTCTTCGGTGCTGGTGAAGACGGTCTTTTTGAGGTCATACAATGTCGTGTCGTTATGGTTCAATGGGAATTTATAAATCCGTTGCTCTCAAGATATACCATTCAATTTTTTTTACCCGTAACTAGTCAGTGGAGTTTTCACAATTTTCAAGAGATTCGACTTTAAAAGGAATTTAGAAATATCCGATTATAATAACTTTTATATCATCATTTGTTTTTCTGACAAGTTCCTAATATAATTGTATATGGGGTATTCTATAAACACGTGTCAAGTCCTTGGTTGAGTCCTTTTCTTGCCGACGACATTACTTTATACTTAAGTTTGGGTTTTTCTAAGGACGTTTTTCTTCTTACATACTTGATATGAATTTCTACATCAACTTAAAACAGCGATTGAACACATATGATCTTGACGCAAAGTGCCCGGGACCTTGAAGAACGAAAAGCAATTTAAACTTTGACTCATATCCCCCAAGGATCAGTGGCCTGTTAGTAAAAAAAAAAAAATAAGTTATAATAATCCTGGGTACAGACACCAAACGATCTGAACTGTTTTCTACTGCACATTTTTAATTTTTCTGGAGCATAATACAAAAGCTTAACGAAAATCAAGATCTAGGAGAGCCATCGGATACTTTACAGTGAAAATGTCGAGGCACGGCTTTCAAACAAATTGCGGTTAGTCTAGATGGAACCAACCCTTAATTCATGAAAGTATCTTTTGTGTTTATAGAAAAAATATCGTCTATTTTCAAAATGAATGGGTTTACTAGATTATGAGGTCAATTGATAAAAATCGTAGACTAAACACTTTAAGACTTCAACTTCTAACAATACAGGGACCCACAACCCTCCAAATTTAAAACATTAATCACATTTAATAACATTGTTCAAATCATTTTTAAACTGTCAGCTTTGTTTTGATATTTGTGAAGAAAACAGATACTAATGTTCGGTCGAAAAGTCATGGAAAGTTTACTCCCAAGATCACGGCACACTCACGACCATTTTCTGAGCATAGATTTCCCGGGCGCCCATCGCGAACTGGTAGAGTACAAATGTGGACGGTCGAAAAGGTGAAAATATCATTTCTGTCTGAATGAATACGTACACAAACAAATAAGTGCTTGTAGGGACTGAGAATCCACGTATCATTCACAAAAAGCCATTAAATTCACTTAAAATCACTTTTGAAATTTCTTAAGAACGAGTTTTTCAGAACCAAATGTAAATTTACCTTAATGAATTTACGTTAATTGGATTTTCGGGGAAAGATACTTCCGTCGCCCGAGCTGCTTCATGATCCAACACTCTTCTTGAACTCGATATCTTGGAGTAATGCTCGATGCAAGAATCTTATTTGAAAACAATTTGAAATCGAGACGTGTAAACTCCACCTTTGCTCAGTGAATGCCGATTATGGGAGCACCGAGTCAGGACCGCTTGAGTGCCGTGGCTCAGTGGCAAGTGAGTCTACTCCTGACCGGGTCCAAATCTGGCATTTTTAACGGCTACGACTCTCGCGAGTGACACAATCACCACGATGAGTTCAAACTGTCAACACAAGCATTTGGTGCCATTCTGAGTCGGCAAATATGTAAGTCCGTCCAACCCCCGCCAAAAAATGTAAAACGCACACACAAATGGTGAAGCTAGGCGATGGCCCTCAAAGGAGCTTCAGTGGCACCAATTTTTTTTGTTTTTGGAGTCAGGACCGATAAGGTCAAGGTAATTCAGTGGTTATGAAGTGGCGCTTTTGAAAAAATTAGTACCAGCTCAATGCAGCAAAAAAGTACGTTCGAGATTTTATGCAACGCGCAATAAAACTATTAAGATTAAAGTTTGATTGTGGAGAAGATATTCAAAAAACAGGTCTTCTCATACGCCCAGTCGAAAAAACGAGCGCTACGGATTCACAGCGATTACCTACGAGCATTCAAGAGGTTAGAGTTTCAATCTTACAATTCCCATTCGCCTGTCTTTGGACTTTCCGGTCTTTCAGTGAAGCCTATTTTGCTGATTTTTTTTTGTTCTATTGATTCCATTTTATGTGAGTTTTATATTTATGAATTATGATTATTATCTATTGTATTTCATCAGTATTTTTGAATCAATTTAATGTTCAGCGATCGTAAATTGTCAAACAACTCAAAAGTCAGTAAATGCTTTCATTCAGACTCTTTAAGGATGCGTCGTTAATATACAACAGCAAAGGGAACAAAAAAACAGATGTGAAAGCCTAAATGGCTTAAGCGACCCTGCACATGCAACCAGATGATGTACTCCACGTAGAACCTCATACAAGCTTACTGTGGATAAATTCAAGGTAGTTAAGTGAGCGCAATATTCTTCAAGTGCTTGCTTTAGTGCATGGGATAGTTAAAACAAGTGCGAAAGTGCATTCAATGTTAAATGGGTTATTTAACCCAGCAAAAGTGCATAATGGAAATGCATGTTTTATATTTTGCCAGTAAATAATTTCATAAGGATCAGAGAATGGATATGCTCCGCTGCAAAGGATTGTCTGTTTCATTATCTGCTTAAAATTACACACCATACTCGTACACGAATATAGTGGGTCGTAAAAAGTGTAAGTTTATGGTTAGATATAAAATTCACTGGTCATAACATTCGGTTTATGAGTATCATTGGAAAGATTCTCAGACTGACGAGAGGCAACACTCAATCCCCCTCTCTCTATGGATGTCCATTGACATTTTATTTAATACCAAATCATCTGTCAAATATCGAATCACAAAGTAGAATGTGATAATGATAAAAAAAAATACAAACGTCAAGGCTACGTTGTCGTTAAACGAAACAAGGCACATAAGTGCGGATATTGAGACACAGTTTGTATTGAATGAATTCAAGCACACTATCAAAGGAATATTTTCGTGCTTCAAAACAATATTGGGTAATTTTTCAAAACTGCGTTACGGTATAAGACAAGTGTACTTAAATTGTATTTTTTTCGGGTATGAATCATTATTTTTAACAGCCTTAAACTATGTTTTTTAAAATCAAGTTTTTTTCAAAAATTCTGTTATTTTTTTAATTCTGTTAGTGCCAAATTCTTCACCAAATGTTGATGATGTAAAAAAGTGCGCAATTTTTCACCTTATCGAATTCTGTAAATTTGTGATTAAATCCAAAAGAGTTTTTATAATTGTTCATAGAATAAGTACCAGAATTTTAAAGGGAAATAAAACTGACATAAGTGGAAAGGGTTCAAAATGGAACATAGATGAAGATATATTATTATAAGCAATTAACAATTCATGCTAATAATAAGACAAATAATCACTCTGCTTATCGTAGAAGAATTACAAAGAACTTTATTCTATGTTAACAAATATGTTTAAATTTTCAGTTGAAATAAAATAAATTTATAATTTAGTTCAAAAATATGGACGCCATTTTTCGTACAGAAATAAAAACGAATTAAATGCAAAATTTATTTCTAACAGATTTATGCATTTTCAGGATTATGAAAAACAGAATAACGACCCGCTCCTACTTTTCTTATCATACCTTTCCTTTAAGCATTCCAACTAAAACAAACTTCAAGAAAGATTTTCTTTTTAACAAAATGTAACAAAAATTCAAATATTTGAACTTTTAACTAAAGCGGATCTTTATTTCAGATTTTAACACTCATAGTCCAAAAGGTCCAAGAGGGCGAAACTAACAAGCTGACCAGTAAACTTGGAATATTTTGATCCACTTTTTTTAAAATCGCAGTAGACGCAATACGTAGGCTGCTAGATATATTACATTTCCATTGGAAAGTTTGACATTTTTTAGCATAACATCACTCAGAACGTGTTGTCATTTAATCGTGAATTGTTTTATTTTCAGAGACTTGAAAAATTCATCTCGGCAAAAAAATGGAATTCACTCGTGAAGACTTTCGTGCGATCATTTTTTCACAACTTTCGACGTGGATTATCACGACAAGAGTGCATTGATGAAATTAAATCTTTGTATGGCGATGAAGCACCATCCTATAGCACTGTGAAAAACTGGTTTAATGAATTCAGTCATGTCCGACGCTCGCTCAAAGACGAATTCCGTGAAGGTCGTCCAAAAACGGCCGTTGTGCCAGAGAACATTGATGCGTTCGTGAACTGATAATGCAAGATCGTCATGTGACATACCGTGAGATAGAGGCATCCCTGGGCATTTCTTCCACCAGCATACATTCGATATTGCATGAACGCCTGGCCGTAAAAAAGGTTTGTTCTTGTTGGATCCCTCACAATTTGACAATCGCTCAAAAGAAAGGCTCTTGTCGATTGGTGCAAAGAAATGTTAAAAAAATACGATCGCGGTGCTTCAAAAGACGTTTATAGGATTGTCATAGGTGACGAATCATGGATCTATGCGTATGATCCCGTGTGGGTCTTCGAAGATGAGCCAAATCCAACAAAAGTTGTTCGTGGAAGAAGCACTTCCAAGCAAATGGTCGCCTGTTTCTTCGGCAAAACTGGTCATGTGGCGACTTTTCCGCTGAGCAACGTAGGACGGTCAATTGTGAGTGGTACACCACAATTTGTTTGCCTAAAGTCTTCGGAGAAATTCGAAAAACGAACAAGAGAACACGAATCATTGTTCACCATGACAATGCGAGCTCTCACACATCGGCTCAAACCAGCGCCTTTATGACCGGCCAAAACGTCGAATTGATGAGTCATCCGCCGTACAGCCCCGACTTGGCACACAATGACTTCTTTTTATTCCCGCACAAAAAATGCGTGGTCAACGATTTTCGTCGGCAGAACATGCTGTTGAAGCGTTCAAAAACCATGTTTTGGAGGTGTCTCAATCGGAGTGGAATAAGTGTTTCGACAATTGGTTTGAGCGCATGCAAAAGTGTATAAATCATGCTGGAGAATACTTTGAAAAACAATAAAACCACTTTTGATGATAAATATTCGCATTTTCATTATTAGGCCAGAAATATATCTAGCAGCCTAGGTATTTTCACATAATTTTGTCATAACTATTTAGCAACAGATTTTGACTCGGATGTTTCGCTAAAGGGCTAGAGACTGGGAGCGGGGGAGTGTGAATCTTTTTGAATTAATATTTCTTCAAACTTCATTTCCAAGCTAATTGAATGGCTTTTCAACTGACGGCGCGAAATTTAATCTGTAAATCAGAAAAAAATTGCACTGCCATCCGATTCATTTTGAGTTTATTAATGGGGTTTTCGGTTGATATGTGAAGATCACCATTGATATTTTTCTTTTGGCAGCTAGGTCCTTACAGTAGTCCTATTGGTTATAATAGAGGGTAGATAGCGTGAGTTCTTATGCAATTGGACTCATTTTGAAGCTAAGCGATCCTTTGACAGACTATTCACTCTTCACTGTGGTAAACAGTTGAACAATTTGAAAAGAAAATCTGCTACATTGTCTAAGACTTATTATTCTATTTATACTGCTTTTAGTTTTTTTTTTTAATTCGACAAAAAAACTAATTAATATACATGGGACTATGGAAATCACTGTTTTTACTTTTCATTGTTGTGGTTGCGGCGCGAGGAGGTGTTTAACGTCGATCGAGAAATCTTTTGAATATACTGTGACCGTCAAAAGTGAGTAAGTGAGTAAACAACCCATTTCTAGAGTAAAGTGCAATTTAAAGAAACAAAATAACAAAATTCAGATTTCAATTATACAAAACAAAAGATTTATTCAATTGTAATTAAGCAAAATGAAATCACAACGAAAGCAGAAAATTGTTTTCTAATGAAAACTTACCATACTCAATGTTTTACGCGTCAAAAATAAGTAAACAACATGTGTTTAAAGGATGAATAGCAGGAATGAAATTTCTTTGGAAACGCGGAATATTTAAATATTTAAATGGAAAAGGAAAAGGGGAAAATCGTACCAGCATATTGGCCAAATTGTTACTAGGAACCATGTTTCTGTGAAAAAAAAACGTGTGACACATTTTAAAAATTTAAAACTTTGGGAAACTTCAAACGGACAGGGAGTCCGAGAAAGCTGACTGAAAGAAAAGCAATACAAATTGTGACTGAAGTGAAAAAAAATGTCAGTCCGAGTGCCTTTAAATTGCGGAAAACATATCAATAACATCCGAAAAAATCAATTACTGCGAGTACTATACGGCGAACATTGCATAAATCGGACTAAAATGGTAAAAGTGCTAGGAGGAAAGCAATGATATCTAAATTAAATTAAAAAACAGCGTTTAATCTATGCAAAAAAATACATAAATAATGACATTTCTTTTTGGAAAAATATTTTATTTACTGACGATAGGAAATTTGAAATATTCAAAAGAAAATAGGAGAAAAGAAATAAGAATGTAAGGAGCATAGTTAAACATGGGGGAGGTCCATTTATGGTGTGGGGGTGGCAACGATCATAAGCATACCTCGCAGCTCGTTAAGGAAAGGTGCAAAACCCCAAAGCAGCTTGATCACCATTTGGATCGAAAAAAAAAAATAAAAAGCAAAGATGACCTTTAGAAGGTTTTAATTGAAAAATGGTCCACAATGTCCTTCGAAATTAAAAATAAACTTGATATGTCCATGCCACTAAGGCTTAAAGAAGCTCTTAAGTCTTAGAATGGTCAAACACACCAGAAATCCTTTAAAAAATTATCAATCTTTACTTACTTTTGACGCGTAAAATATTGAGTATGGTCAATTTTCTAATTTCGTTGTGATTTCATTTTTTTTATCTTACTTTATTGCTATTGAATAAAGATTTTGTTTTGTATCATTAAAATCTGATTTTTGTTATTTTGTTTCTGAAAGTTAAATTTTTTTTCAACTTTTTTCGTTAGAATTAGTTTTTTGATTTTAACTTAACAAGTGACATTGCTCCATTTTTGACAGTTTTTATGTTATAAAATTAGAACCACCCTATCATATATCACCCTATTTCAGGTCTTAGTTTTGCAAATTCTCTTCGAATGAAACCAGTATGGATTTGATATATTGATTCGTTCTCAAGATATGCAATACGAGAATCCGAAGGAACATACTTTCTCATTTAACTCTCACTTGAAAATTCTTCTTACTTACAACTAAGTAAATAAACATTTATAAAATTCAATTAATCGGAGGCGTCAAAATCCAAATACATAGATGTGGCAGTTCTTCGAACAAAAAAATGTGCGAAAATATAAGCTTCTGTTTTGAATTATGCTATAATCGTACAACGGTGATGTTAAGTGGCTTTCAAAATTTTGTTTAAGAGCCGAAGAATACAGATAACGTCTTTTCCATCAAGCGGAAAAATAAAATTGTGTTAATCTAACATATTATATGTAAGGGGTTGTTCTGATTTTTTGTACAAAAAAAAGCTGTTTTTTCGATTACTTTTAACAGAGAGTATATGTTGTTTACATTAAATAAAACTTATACATGTTAAAATACATCTTTTTAACTAATAGAAAAAATTTTGGGCGCGTTTTTCTGAAAAACCATGATTTTGCCAACATTTTCAAGCATAAAATGATTTTCTTTTGGCCAAATCATAAATTTGCCACCAAGAAAACATGATTTCTGAGAAGTAGCAGCAAATTTGAAGTAAAAATTTCGAATTGTTTCTCCGCAATCGTGAGAACTGTTTGACAAATCATTGTGTGAAAAAAAAAACAAATAATTAATGAATTAAGTTACATAAAAACTGAGAAAATTATTCTCCGCCATGTGGCTCATTCTTAAAAATTCATTCGACTTTAGTTAATTTCTTCAAATATGTTCTGTGAAGAGAATTAGAAACAATGCTTAATCCTTGATAAAGGGTTCTCTGCTTAAAAAAAATACCAAATAAAAATTAAATTGCATAGTTATCTGTTGAAACACCCACTAAATTCGGACTAAGGAATACGATATGGAAGAATACATCAGTATGTTAAAGAAAAACTCCATTCCAGTAGTGATCTTTATTTCGGAAAAAGATGAGGCAATCTATACAATTAGAAAGTTAAAACAGTATAGTTCCATTTCGGTTTGTTCCCTAACTAACTGAAAGAAAGAACTCAAAAACTGAAAACAAGGAATTCCTTGAGCAACATTAGTGTGCTAAGTTTTGATGTACCTCAACGATCAATCGTGGTTCCTTATCTCTATGTTAACTCTCTTTTTGCACCAACCTTCTTAATAATTTATTGATCTTGAAACAAATTACTCAAATATTGACTTTATGTTCCAAAGTCTTGATTTTTTATATACCCCCACTTGCGTCTTCTATCGCCTGTTCTTTTAAGGTTATGTCTGATGCAATTCTAATTGCTGTAAAATTTTCGTTACCGATAGTTTTAAATATTTTCAAAGTTGGACGGGACATGTACAAAATTTGAAGTAACTTTTCTTCAATTCAATGTTTGTGACATGTCGTATTTAAATTAAAGTTTTGAAAAATTTTAGGAGTGGATATTCGCTCATTTTCTTGACGACTATCACAACTCAAAAAACGCGTTTTTTAAGTAAATGATGGAGAAATATTATATTTAACATTTAAATTAAAAATTTAAATTTAAATTAAAAATTTCATATCAACATCTGGCATGCTCTTCGTTTTGAAGGCAATGTGATTTTTTTTCATCTCATCTAGTTAATGGTCTTTTCAAAACTTCAAACGAGTTTTTTTTTTTTTTTTTAGCAAAATCGCGTTTTTTTAGTTGTGACAGTCATCAGCCAAATAAACAATGTTTAAGCTTATCTATGATTCATATAAATAAAGAAATAATTTTCGCTCTGTTCTTGTGTTTCCTGCTTTTCGAACCAAACAATTCAAAAAAATTTACGTCATCGTATTTTGACTACATCCTTAAAGCTAAAGGAAACATTATAGCAATGTTCGCGTTCCATAAAATATGCAAATATGCAGTGTTTGATGCTTTGTTGTAGTAGTATAGATATCTTCATAATTAATTACTGTTCAAACCAACAATGTATCTTTTTACTGACAATTTGTTCCTTATTTTTACTTAAAAAATTTATTTTAAATCTGACTTTTTTTTTGTATAAAATTAAATGTGGCATTAATTCTATTTATTTATTTTTTTTTTAACAAAAAAGGCACAAGGAATTCTCTGACCCTGAACATTTTTAATTTTTATGGAACAAAATATATCAATGACCATTATTAATAAAATATTGAATTGAACTTAAAATGAATGTGATCGATTGAAATTCGTTGTCAAATGATGAGGCTTCCGATATCCGAAATAAATATTTAGAAATTTATATTTATTATTTTCTTGATTTTTAATCATTTCTTAATATTTAAATTGGCACCGAATTCTTCTCAGGATTTTTGTACGAAATCTTTTTTAATCGTTATACAGTTTATTAGTTTCATAACGTTCATGCAGTTCTAAAATATTCAGCTTTTATTATATTCATTTTAAGTTTTTTTTAATGTTATTGAGGGGAAACATAGATTAATTTCGGCAAAACTTACAGCAATTGGTTATTGTTAGTTTTTTTCATTACAAAGCTATGAATACTCATGCAATTTTTAGTAAACATAAAAAACATTTAAAGAATTTCGTGATAATTAAGAAATCAAAATCCATCGTGAGTCGGTTTGTAAAATTATAACTTAAGTTTTCTTTAAGAGTAACACGATGAATATTGTTTTCTAGTTTTTAATTAAAACTAAAAATAAAAAGCCTATAATCAATTTCCTATTCTTATAAACAATTTGAGGGTGTGTGTAGTGTGTATGTATATTCCAGTGATGTAGTAATTTATTTACAATACATCATCAAAATCAATGTATATTGTTGTGTTATTTTTGTTTATGATAATCGTGATTGATGTAATTTGTTAAAAAAACAAAATTTAATGTACTTATGATTACAAAATTATGTGAGAAAAAATAAACATATTTTTTTTTATAATACAAAAGAAAAAGAACAAGAAAAAAAAAGTATTGTATTGCGTTGAAGCTTAGCATTTTACGTGTATTTTTTTTTGTTGGTTTGATAACGTTTTATTCACCTCACTAATTAGCGGTTCCAGCAAATGATTATCAGTGACCCGGGTCATAACGGTCTCCGTGAATGTGGACTTTGTTATGGTTTCTGTAATGAGACCTAATTCGGTTGGTGCCGGAGGCAACATTGGTAGATCCGGTACGGCTTTATTGACGGTGACTGTTACTGAGGGTCCAACACCATCGTGCTTGGCCACATGGACTTGATGTTGGCTACCACCACTCAAGAAGTGCGCAGGAATCATTGCTTGAAAATCATCGCTTGTCAGTGGTCTTGGTGGAGGTTGTGCCATCTTAAATTTGATTTTCATAATTTTCAGTATTTTTTGTTTTTTTATTTTTTTTTTATTTGTTCAATTTTTGATATATAGAATCATTTACATCGTAGGGAAGTGTGTTTTTAATGATTGTTTTAGCAACAGACCAAAATTTGGTAGTAAAACAAAATGTGAATATATAAAAAAGAGAAGAGAAAAAGGAAAAAACAATGATAATAATGGATTCATATTCAGTTAATTTTTTTTTGTTGTTCTTCTAGCCTAGCATTAAAATTTTTATTATTTTTAAAAACAAACTAAATAAATAAAAAGCAAGCTGACAATTTTTTAATGAACTCATAGTTAAAATAAACGCGAATAACCTAAATTCATAAGAATTGATATGTCAAAAAATATGTATTGGTTATCTACATTTGAAAATGGTAAAAGATTAAGAAAAAAGGAGAAATGAGAAAAACGATGCATTCATGATTAGCGAAATCTAAAACATTCATTTGAACACACAATATGGATATTTATGTTAAAAGGATAAAAATATTGATAAATTGAATAAAAATATGTATGTATGTCTGCCGTTCACAACCACAAATGCAATAAATAATAAAGTTTTAATAGTAAATTTACTTTAACATGCAAGATATCAGTTCGATCCAGTTAAATGTAAATAATTGTGTTTTCAGAAAATAGTAAGATATCATAACTTCAATTTTAATCTTTTTTGAATCTCGCATTTTTGAATAAAAATTTACCTGAACATTGAAAGGAAATAAAAATTAAAAATTATCTTATCATTCTCAGACAGAATCCCAGATTTGTTTATCAATTTAACAAAGATTCAGGAGCAAAGCAAAATAGAGAAATTTCTATACGAAAAGTTAATTGAGATGTACGATCTCAACCGGATGTAATGGATGTCCCCCTGAAATTATGGATCTAAGCAGCGGAAATTTAACACGAAATTAGGTTGATCGCAAGGGAAATAAAACTTCTAGTCGAGATTTGAAAAACAGCAAATATCAACAAAGCTGGGAAACTAATAAAAAAAAACGGATACTGCAATCGCTTTGAAGAAAAATAGGAGAATGGCGAATGGGCTCACCAAGATATAGAGAAAGAAGACTTATGTAGAGGATTCCTTGAAAACACTTTTATCCTTTTGAGAACAGGTATAGACTGAAAATATTGACGAATCGTTGTTGTACCTAATAATTTTCGTTTTGCAACCGAGCATTTCCAATCCATTGAAAATTAAAAAAAAAACATAAAGCTCCCGTTTACGATCAATCAACGGGAGAAATCAAAAGGACATGATTGAAATTAATGAATGTCAATATAAGGTTGCAACAGGCCATTGGAGAGTTGAAATAAGACCAGGAAAATCACCAAGGCCATACAGAACATTATCGATTTTTCCATGTATTTCGAAAATGCTTGAAAAACTTATTTTAAAGCGCCTTCAACGATCAATTTGGTTTCGAACACTCGACGACTGATCATTTGATGATCATTGTATGTACGTTGTAGTGCCTTCCTTGACGTCTCTTAAGACTTTGACAAAGATGCTTGAACTTCACATATTAAGTACGACATTTCTTTGAGATGCACAGGTGAAGGCTACTAGCCATCATGTGTTTTACGAAATTGACTACTCTTCGTTGAAAGATCTTGCCACAGGTTTTCCACATGAAATCTGCTTGACCCTCTGCCAACAGCAAAGAATAAAAGACCAGAAAACCCAAGATTCAACAGCTCCACTTCCCGCTGGAGGTGTGAATAGTAACTGGAACTTTTTTTTACAATTTACTGGCTGTCTCATAATTCAAAGTAATAATTTTTCTTTTATTTTATTTACGTTAAGACTTCAATTGGCCTACCCTTTAATTTCGAAGGTATACATACCAAGTAATGGAAATGGATTTGCAAAAGTGTCCGTAATGCATTTTGCAATCGAATTCGGAAACCAATCAATGAAAATTTGGATAAATGCAAAAATCTTATCACTATACTGACATAATGGAAGTTCCTGCTGAAAATCACAGAATCATTCAAAGCGTCTTTATAATTTTGCGACGTATTTTGTTATAGGGGAATCATTTTTATTAAAAGAATATGTTAAAAACACCACAATTTAAAAAAAATCTCTCGAAACTCTTCCCAGCCCTAAGCCATAAAACTTGGATGTGCATTGTTGAAATTTTCGAAGTGATATTGATCAACCATATAAAAGGACCCCAAAAATTGGATCCAATCTGACTTTAACCTGTGTGAATTTGAGATTTGATTACCATAGTTAAGTGAATACAAAGTACCAACAAAACAACTGACTTTGCTTCAAAAATCATGCCGTAGGAATTTTGAAAATCCTCATTCTATTTGATCAATGAAAACATTCAGACTTAGAAGTTGTTATGAACTGAAAATAAACAGTACTGGGAGTTTCTCATTGTGTGAAATATTATACGATTCTTTAGACTTGATGATGCATCTTAAATTTTCATCTGCACGATATTTTTTTATTGCTTTTTATTGAAACTGGGTTTTGCTTTTCTCCGGGATATGACTTTGATCAACGATCTGATTTGTGGGCCTGTCCACGCCATTTCCGCCATGCCAATGTTTTTTTATATAATTTGAATATCCGAATAGGGATGGAGAATTTCGCTAACGCATTCGGTAAATTTGCAGTATTTTATTCGTTATTATATGTTAAGTAGTAGCATTTAGTTTCATGCTTTAACTACAAAAAAGTAAATGGCATCTTCTTGGGATGCAAACATGGAATGTTAATGTTTTCATTATCGTGCGGCTTCTTGCTCAATCAGACTTATAATTTGATCCCCATTCCAAATGATATTTGGATCGAATTCGAAAGTCAGATAAAGCCTGCGACCTAACATATGATTACCTAAACGTTTTTTAGTACTTCGAAATAAATAACTGAAAAATGACTCAGTATTATTCAACTAACTTAGGTGCCAACAATATCTAAAAGCAGGGAATCTTCTGAGTTTCATTGAATTTTGTGAAGGGTTCCAAAATTTAACTTTGCATTATTTCCTCCATGATAGCTGCCACGGATACCAATTTTTCAATTTGCATTCGAAAAAGGGAAAAAGGGAAATTCATCGTTAGTATCCTGGTAACATGAAATTTTTGTCATTAAAATTTCATTCAATAATAAGGCTCCTCTGTTACCACGACGACTTAATATATTACTTAACCACTCTGTTCTAATGACCTTCCTCTTGAGGTTAGGCAAAATTGAAATTCCTTTGATTCAGCTTTCCAATATTTTAAGGTTAAACATTAAACAATGAACTACTGTCGTATATTTCATAAACATTAGGTAAACATCCCGCAGTTGGATTAATTTAAAGATAACTTCTTAAATCAGTGCGGAATATTTTTAATCAATCCCCCAACGGCATACAGAACCGCCTCAGATTCGCAAACAAAAATATGAAACTCAGATGACGCTATGGGGCCACACAAACAGAACGTTGCTTATAATTTAATTAAATACGAATATTTCTGCTACACTGAAGTTATGATTTCTTATTAGTTAATGAAATTTTACAATGAAAACTGAGCAAGACGAAACAATAACAACAAACAAATAAATACGAGTACAATTTGTATCTATTGCTTTTACGAATATTTTATCTTTCATGTTGGATGGCAGGCACAAACGCTGACAAAATAAAAAAGAAACGAAAACAACATAAATATCATAAACATAAAAAAAAGAATACAATAAAACATAACAAAAAAAAAAACATAATCTTATTTCCAAACTAAATAATTGTTATTACAGAATAAAAAATAAATAAAGAAATAAACATTCAACACTGAGAAAAAATGTTTTGCCGTACCTGGGTTTCTACATCGGTCGGTGTGGAGGCATTATTTGGCCCGTTTTGTGGAAGGGACGCCTGTGACTGCTGATCGAGAGGAATGGAATTTGAATGGGCCACGCGAACTCGAGGCGCAGGAACTGGCTGGCCAGTGACCTGGTCAATAATTGTGTCCACACCTGGTGTTGTTGGAATGCGATTTGAATTACTACTATTGGTCGTCGTATCGAAACCATTTGTCTTCGTCGTCATCGTCGAGCTTGGTGAAATATTTCTACTTGTATCGTAGGCAAATGGCTGTGTGATGTATTTCTGTGATTGTGGCGATTCCTCAGCAATGTCCCCGAATGAACGATTGAAACCAGCTGGTAAGCGTTTAGTTTGACATTTGATTACCCATGATAGATGTACCGTTGAACTCACCTGGACGACTTGCCGAATATCCTGACGGACTTACTGAATTCAATACCGATGGACTGTGCGGACTAAGGGGTGGTTCTAGTGGGCCTCTTATTTCACGTTGAAGGACGAGTCGCACAAATCGCTGATGATCCGTCAATAGTTGCACGGCTGCGTCATGATAGGCATGTGTCATATTGTTTCCGTTTATCTACAAAGAAATGTGGACGATGGACGTGCCATTGCGTAGCTAGAAAAATACAAACAAGAATAACAAATGAGCACAACTCACCGCCAACACCCGATCGCCGACCATTATTTTGCCATCGCGGTGTGCCAGACCACCCTCGGTGATGCGAGAAATGAAAATCCCATCGCAGTTGTCCTTAAATGGCGGGGAGCCTTTACCTCCGGCGATGCTAAATCCAAGGCCCTGGTTAATTTGATCCCTTATCAACGTTGTGTGGAGGGTAACTTTGTGAACAGGAGCCTCCTAAATAATAAATCAATGTTGTTGGTGTTTTTTTTTTTGTCAGAGCTCTTTCGGTTTATTGTTTTTTTTTTTGTTTTGTTTCGATGCATGCAGGTGAAAGGACAAATTTTTGCCGAGGAAGATTCACAACGTACCTTGCCGTTTTCCAAAATTCCATTTGTGGTCGCAGGGGCTATGGTTGTGGCAGGAATAACATGTTGTACACTTTGCGGCTGCTGCTGTGATGCGGCGTCGGTGGTCATGATATTCTGTTGCTGATAATTGTATTCATTTGGGGGAATATCTATGGGCGGTGGGATGGATCTCTCTTGTCGTACTTTTTGTGGTCGGCTTTCAACTGAAATCTGAATTTTGTTTTGTTTTGTTGAAGTAGGCATGTTGCAGGTTAGACAAATATTTGATGAATTTAGAACCATTCTGTTTGTTGTAGGTAGTAGGTTGTTCAATGTGTGAACGGTCTAATGAAATTTAGTTATGTGCAGAGTTAAGCAATAAATCTTTTATTTTTCGAACTGCCAGATGCCAACATCACGTTTGGTTTAACCAAAACACAGTGGCAAAGTGAATTTTGGCAAGGAAATAATCGAAATACTTTTTATTGAACAACGTTTAAATTAATTTTGGAGAAGAAATGTTTTCTTTATGGTAATCAAATTCTTAATCGTTGATCAATTGAGCGAAAGGATTAGTGTGGTTCACTCTAACCGCAAGTTCATTGTTCAACAGCGAAAAGTGCAAATGTTCTAAATCAGAAACTTTAGTGACTCCAAAGAATGTTGTAGGTCTAAATTTTTGCCGGGAAGTTTTTAAAATAAAATTTTGAAAGACATTATCAAAATCCGAATCTACTGCCTAAGCTTCGTGGGGACGATTGAAATACGGCGTTTATGATTTTACCTGAAATGCAAGTGACTCAAAAGTTCTGTTCTCTTCTATGTTAGTTGCCATTATGTGTTGGAAAAGTGAAGAACTTACGTTGAAGTTGAAACCTACTTTTCGAATACATGTTGTGTAATCGCAGCCGAGCGCGCTTTCCGAAATCGCTTCCGTGTAGCCCCATTGTACCATGTCCCCAGACCGGGAGCTAATTTTGTGTATGGGTAAATTAATTCTGACAAACCGAAAATGCGACAAAACGAAGAACTGGAGTCTCTCGACCTACGAGCGCAAGCAAATGTTTGCCCTTGATCTGATCGATTATCCAATGAGGCGAATCCTCCACGATGAACTCCATAACTATCCGAATGTTAGGCGCTTTTCGAAGTGTTCCAGAGGATGCATCTATATTTTTTTAGTCCTTAGCTACTATTTCTCGCGTGTCAAAATATCATAATTACATTTCCACCAGGAACCCCTACAAGACTTGAAGGCTAACATCCTGACAGAAAATACCACATAATCGCTGTTATGCTGGTAATGGTCACATGAAACGTCAGAAATCAGCTAATTCATTGTCTTGGAATAGGAAGGTAGGTAGGTAGGTACGTGTGATTGTCACATCTGAAACCCACTTGGATCCTGTTTGGATCCATTGCGTTATCACTTATCGGTGATTTATACACCGATTCCTCATTGGCCAGGGGACTAACTGATACTTAGAAATACTTGATTGGTATCCAAGTGGTCTCTGTAGAGATTGTCCACTTTATTACCGGTTATAACCAGTTTGTTTTCTTAATGAATCTGAATCTTTATATCTGACATTTTTTCTAGGTTGCCGAATGAGTAGCTTCCTAGCGTGCTTTTCCTTGTTTTTGCGAGGTCGGAACAGGTGCCTATGTAGTGTTGTACGCTTTCTACTTCTTCCTCGTCCCTGCAGCTCCTGCAAAAGTCGTTATGGGGGGCTCCCATTCTTAATGCGTGTGAGCCCATGATACAGTGAGCTGTGATAATTCCTATGACCTTACTCATTATATTTCTGTTAAGGCTAAGGAATGCCTCGAAGTCTTTCAGGTGTCTAGTTCCACCCATCTCCGATTGGTGATATTGATGGCATCTGTGTTTAGCATAGTGTTTATTGCTTGAATTGAGCGGTAAGGGGTCTCCTGGCTTATTGCCAGTACCAAGCTCACCCCTATTCTAGCTAGCTCTTCGGCTCTTTCATTGCCTGGAATACCACTATGCCCTGGGACCCAGCATAGGGTAAGGTTACATCTGACCGCTATCTCCCTGAGAGATAGGCGGCAAAGTTTTACCATCTTGGATTTAATTGATGGTGTGTCCAAAGCCTTGATGGCCGACTGGCTGTCTCTGTATATGACGATAGATAACCCGTCTATCGGATGCATTGACAGTAAGCGGGCAGCCTCTTGGATAGCTTTAACTTCTGCCTGGAGAATACTGCAGTGGTTGGGCAATCGAAGAGACAGAGAGAAGAAGATCTCCGGCGAGATCGCAGATACTCCGAGTCCGGTGCCTTCGTTCGTTTTGGAACCGTCCGTGTTAACTTCCAGATTGGCAGATTTTCTGACTATATCTTTCGTCCAGTCATACCTATCTGTGATCAGTATTTTGTATCCCGATTCAAAGTCTAGGATAGGTGTGATATAGTCTGTATGCCTCGGAATTCTCGCATTCTTTATTGTTTTCGTATGACCTGGGCTACGTGTTCTGCTCCAGTGGTTACACTCAGTCAGCCTCATCGCTGCCTTGATAGCTATCAGTTTCCCGTATATGTCCATGGGAAGCAGTTGTAGCATAATTTCCATGGCGGTTGTAGTTGTGGAACGAAGTGCCCCGTGATGCATACACACGCCGATCTCTGGATTCTGCCTATCTTTCTTAGATTTTCTTTTATATTCATTGCTGGCCACCATACGAGGATACCATATGTTAGGATTGGTCTGACAACTGCAGTATACATCCAGTGCGTCAATCTCGGTTTCAGTCCCTAATTGGGGCCGAGGAATAAGCCGATATGATTTTCGAAAAAGATTATGATTTCTGCGCCAGAAAAAACTTTAAAAAATTTTATCTGTTGAGTCTTATTTAAGAGAAAACTATATGGAACATTGGTGAAGAAGTAGAGGGTGGACTATCCTTTCGTAAGTTGTTTTTACACTAACAGCTCTTATGCGCCCAGAAATTATTGCCAATATCAGCATTACATTTTTGCGGTTTGATATGAATCGATTAACGCTTGAAAATAGTGGCAAAATATGTCCGAAGTATTTCCTAAATGGGTGCTTTGTTGGCACGAAAGCACGAACTGCAGCTGACGTACGTTAGTTTGTGGAGAAATTTTGAACGTATTCCGGTGTTCGCCCTGTGCTGTGTAGGAAACCGAAAGCATAAAACCGATTACCTCAACTGGCAAAAGATCTAAGCAATTGAACTTCGGTCGTACATATAACTGGCTTTAAAAATATCTTCTTTTCAGATGAGGTACTTATCCATCTCGGCGGTACTTTGAGCGCCGGCATTTTTCTTCCAAGAAGACAGTAAAAAAATCGTTTAAGTCAATCAAGAGTGGTATCAAGCAGTAAACTCTATTTCTTCTAGCGAGATATTGAAGATTTTGAAATTTACAATCAATTATTTGCACACTCAGTTCAATAATCTTGTAACCACTAATAGTGGGTATGTCGCTTGGCCGACGTTGAGTTGTGATATTCCATTAACGCTTGATTACTAATCTTCACCTTGTGTTCTAAATTGCTGTTGTCATCTTCAAAATAAGTCATTCAAAGGCAGTGATTTAACATTCATCATAGAGGTAGTCGAATCGACGAAGGTAAGAAATACTAACCTACTGCAAAAGATGAGTAATGATGGATAAACAAAACGTCACAAAGATGACAAAACACGTATCTATTGACATAGTGACGTTTTTTTTAAGTGCTACTTAAAGTCTGAGTCAATTTCATCTCGTCCATTGTGACAAACATTGAAAGACACAGTCGGATGGACCATAAACCATTGACTCGAACATCAATTATTCTGCACGCGTAACAATAATTTCAACAGACAATGCTTCACTTGGTTGTTCCTTTCAATAAAATCGATTTTGTTGAGAAACAAGTTCTTCAGTTTCACTTCAGACGACAGACAACTCTGACAAGTAAAAAAAAATTCAAAGTGTCGGGCATTGTCCAAATGGTTACAGTTTCCATGCACTCGCGCACTTGATGGATCCCCCCACAAGTGCTTTCATCCTCTATAATCATGAGAGAAGTTATTCAGACAGAGCACCAATGGAAGCATAAGAAAAACGTTTGCAGCTTAGTAAGATGCATGTGCATCTTAGTCTTCGTGAGCCCTCATGCATTTTTTAAGCAATGCTCAAGAGTTAAATTTCACTTTTTCTCGTCTGTTGTTACAAAACAAAATTCCATTGCGTGTTTCCTCCTAGAGTAGGATGTCGTCCTCTTCAGTTTCTTTTGTGACTGACTTCCAAGTGCAGTGCAGGCAAGCAAATGGAACAATTGCAATTCTTCGTTTTGTATAAAACCTTCTATAAAAAACAAGTTAAACTCATTGTTTGGACATTAGGACACGTTTAAACGTTACAAATTGAATTACTAGACATAAGAAATATAGTACAATATATATTTTCTACTTAATAGACAGACATAAGCAAATTTCTGATGAAGTTGTGAGAAACTTACGTACTAGTGCAAAATTCTAGGAGATTTGAAAGCTAAAGCTGTTTAAATTTTTTATTTAATAGTCGTATGATAGCCGTTCACATCATATTTAAAATTTATCTCAATTATAAACATTAAAAAAGATTTATAAGAGGAACTTACCTGTGATAGTGAGCCATCTTCACTGAACACTGGATGACCAATCAGACGTGTCACCTCACGTTGCACTACCAAGACAAGCACAAGTCCGCAGGCTTTTAAAACTTGAACAGCTTGATAATGATCGGCATTCTCTACCGACTTGCCATTGACTTTGATGACTTTATCGCCAACCTTAAGGCCAGCCAAGTCGGCTGGTCCACCTTCGGTAACACGTGAAATGAATATACCCTCATCGTTGCCTTTGAACGGGGTTGATCCCTTGCCACCGGCTATGCTCAAACCCAGTCCGGCTGATGTCCTTTCAATGTGAATTTCATACTGCTCCGTACGTAGTTCTGTTACACCGTCTAGGGCATCTAAAAAGAGACACACAAACACGTTATAATAAGAGTATACATCTATACAGATAGAGCCATCTAGTTTAGTTGCTATTGCAGTGACCACCACTACCGGGGCACATCTTGATTCAAGTCACGAAATGCAATTACAGGTATAAAAGGACTTATAGCTGTACCCACCAGCACCATGACCATAGAACATGGTACCAGGATGAACGAGGATACATCAAAAATTAATCAAAATAAATAAAAAAAAATATATATACACAAGGGGTGGCAGCACTGGTGCCCGTAGTATCCTTTCGACATGATTCTCTCACCGTAATTTGTATCCCTGTCCGATCCGGCGTACGTTGTGATTATTCGAACTCTTTTATCCTTCCTCTTTAGCGAATTGTAAGGACTCCGACCGGACGAGAGGGAGCTGCGTAGACTTCCGGTTGCTAACGAGGGACTGCTTCTACCACCATCATAGTATGCCGTCCTCTGATTACTTCGTGAGAGTGACGATTGGCCACTTGAACGTGGCAGGGAATTGCTGCCCTCCTTGACTTTTAGTTTCACACTAAACATCGTTTAGTTATCCGCATCCGTTTTTTTCCTTCCTTTATTTTATTCGTCCTTTTTTTTTGTTTTAATTTACGTCCTCTGATTGTGTTATCCTTGGGAACGTACGAGTGCTAATAGCGTTTACACCATATTCAACCAGAAATCTGAGCTAACAAATAAATCGATCGATAGTATCTAATTCAGCTGAAAAAAAAGATACCTTAAAAGGATAAAGGTAAAAGTGCAACTGGCATAGGGACAAAAGGGGGACACACGAACCGACTATAAAAGTGCACTCATTCGATTCGAAGTTCGATAAAATGTAGAAAAGATTAACTTTCACCGTCGAGGTCTGCTCTTCGCTCATGAAAAACCAATTTAGACGGTTTCTTGCAATGAATGTGTCTGAGAAGTTCGTGACAATGAAAAGGGCATTATGGCAGGACACCGCGTCTGAGTTTCTAAATGATTTACTAGAGAATGTCGCATAGAGATAGGATTATATGCACTCAGACATAATTATTATGATTTGTCTGGATTTTTTTTTAATGAAGCAGAAAGTAATATTCAAGTGAGTCCTGTTTATGAATTTGTCGTACAATTCATACGATTTTGTAGTTTTGTAATTTAAGAAACAAGGTATTCAATCCATCTCATTCAAAATGACTACATACATTATCCAATTCAATTTTTAAGGTCATTATATTATTGCCGATTGAAAAAAAAATATTGAAGCGTGTAACAACAAACTAAGCTGAGTTTATAAGTATCTCTGAAAGTTTTTTTTATTAAAGCGTGTTGTTAAAAAAAATATTTTCGTTTGAAAACCGGGGTTTAATATGCATCCAAGATTTAGTTCCAATATTTTCTCTGAATGACCAAATGTCTGTTTAAATGGAACTTGTTGTGAAAGGATACGTCCTTTGATATTGTGGAGGCTGAAGATCAGCATTTTTACAGGAATAGAAATAAAGACGGTGACTCCTTTTAAAAATTTGATTACAAGTTTATTGCGCATACTCCAATATTTGTCTCTTTCACAAATAAAGTAAAAAACCGTACTGCAACTCGTGACACGGAGTTTTTGGAATGGCTAGGCTAAATCCGGCAACAGACGAAGCTTGCTAATTCTATGAACACTTGCCAATGACGACGTTGATTGTGAGTTGAGTGGTTTAGGAGCGCAATCACAAATTCTCTGCCCGATATCGCTTTTGTTGTTTGCGATATATTTAAAAAAAATAAAACTGTCGGTAGGAACTCAAGTTAATTACCGAAAACAAACGGAACCGTCCGTTGTCTTTTGGTCGAAGTTATGCTCTCTTAAAACTTATAATCATACGCTAGAAGAGGGCTCGTAAAAATGAAGGTAGATGTTACTTTCTAGATATGAACACATGCTCAACTTACTTACGACTAAGACATAGATCCCAATTTTTACTTTCAAAATAATACTTCTACATGATGTCGCAGGTTGTTAGATCTTTTAAATCATAAATTTAATAATTAAAGCAGGAAATCTGACTCGACATTGAAAGTCTTACAAATCAATATTCTCAAGACCATTTCCATGTTTTCCAATACAGAAACAATAGTTCTCAAAAGGAGTAGAAAATGAGGTGAGACATACTATACATCGCGATAAGTTGTTTCACAATACCATCACGAACTCAAAGTTTTGTAGTTTGACAATCAGAATTGATGATGAATGGAGGCTGCAAGTTCAATTCACAAACCGCATATAACAGTTCAACAAATTCATCAATCCACATCAAACATTAAATATATTTGATTTCAAAAACCAGGGCTTAAGTATCCCGCCTGCATGGCATTTTGAAAAAAAAGAATGCTATCCAAACGAGTCTTTTCTTAGTCGGGAAATCACAAAAGTTTTTCATTCTATGATAATTTATTGTTCCATAATAGACACTGGGAAATAGTATGAGTTTCAAGTCCGCTTAATAAGTTAAGTGCAAAACCGTTCCTTAATGCATACATTAAAAAACTGGGAAAATTTTTGGAGACCTACTTATGACATTGCAGTTATTAATAAAGCTATAATTTTGTAAAACAATTATCAGTTTTTTATACAATTCCTTTGCTTTTATGACTGAGAAAAAAAAGTCTGTTAATATATTGCAATAAACGTTTTCGAAAACACGAAACAACGAAAAAAATTTAGGTTTTTATAGTTCCCTTGCAAACGAATTCGTCGCAGTGTATTGGAATTTCAAAATTTGTTTGCATTTAAAATAGACGGAAATAATTGCGAATCGTTATGAAACTATCAATTGCGAATGGTATTGGTAAATAGATTCATTGCATTCCAAAAATATTTCGAGTGCATATTTCTTTCGAAAAAATACAAGACTCAGTATCTTAGCTGATAAGTTTGCCTTTTTTTATCTCCTGTTGCCAATTTCAATGTTATATTTTTGAAGCATACTGACAAGCGTTAGTCGTGCAGGTTCCATTTCTAAATGGTTCACGAAAAAAGTTACAAAAATTAAGTTGATGTCTTTGAGAAGTGTTAAAGGTGTCTTGTGAGAAAATCAAATTTTCAATGGGAGGACAACATTTTTATATTTTCCTTTATTTTCTAAGGATCCTTATGTTTAAGTTCTCAACCTTTGTTCAGGTCAGTACTGCTTGAGCACTTGAAGTCTAATAAATTTTATTTTTAATACAAATAGTAAAATATAATATCAAAAAGCTTAAAAAAAAAAATTATTCGTTTATGTGGCGAGATCTTCCGATGAAGAAATCTTATTTTCAATTTCCATCTGACCATTTTTACTGACCATTATCATTCTGTAATAAATTATCCACCAGTACGAGGAGGAACATTTCAATTTTGATGGCAACCGAATTACAAAATTGAAAAATGCTTAGGTTCACCAGGTTGTCAAAAGCCATAAAATATCAATTACCATAGTGTAGCCATATCGGCTACTGAGAGACGTATTGATGATACCGCAGCCGTTTACTCTCTACTTTGTGCACAATTTTATCACTCCCAAAGGATACGAATTATGTTATTATTCGAATGTGTAAAAATAAATTATTTGCAATTTATACAAAATCTATGTACGCATACGAGTATATTGACCATGGCCCTTTTTATGTTGCGACATCTACAATTATCTCTCAGGCAACTACGGGGGTATTATTTTTATACCCCACTGTTTGAAAAGTTTTAAGTACTTGCACTGGTGCCACATTTCCCAAACGTACGTGTTGGGTACATTAAAGTGTTGTAAACTCTAATCGGATTAAGCGTTTATCGATTACTCATAAAAAAAAAAGCGAGCAGCAGAAACATGAACACAAGGACGACAGAAAAAGCAAATCTATCTACGGAATCAGGCAAAGTATCTTTGATTACACACCACTTACGGGCAGGAATTACATCGCCGAAAATATTCCTCGCAGGAGCGTTGTATTTTCCCAAGGCACAAACAGAAGGGAGGAAATTTATTTTCTAAATAAATAAAGTTACAGAACAAATACCAGTAAATGCGAAGCAACAGCGGATAAGATACTTTCCAGCCTTCATGAGGTAAGGTTGCAAAATGAAAGAGAAATGAAAGTATCTCGTCTTATGATCAGATTTAGAAAGCAGAACACAAAAAAAGACAGATATAAATCGGAAATGGAAAACATAAAATTTATTGTAACAAATTTTATGAGTGAAATGTAAAAAAAAAAAAAACATGAGAGGCGTCAGGACTAGACTGAACGGATGTGTAGGCGTAGGTATTCGGTCCTTCACACCTAACGATGGTGAACATTATCAGAAAAGCTTGGAAGAAATCGTATGTCTTAGTAGAGGAGATGATAGAGGTAGGTACAAACGATTGATGAATGAACCGTTAAAAGGTGTTGTTTTACAAATTCGCAAATGGATATGGCCTGACTTCAAGGATAAAAGGCGAAAGATACGAGCACCAACAGAACAGAAACACACAAAGCAATTGGGAATTTCGAAGAGATGCTTTATTTATAAACGTTTAGGGATGTAATCACATGCCTGAGTGGGCGAAACAGATGAAGAATATTGTATTCAATTTGGAAATAGGATTTCCAACGAGTGGCTGTGTTGCATCGCCTCTTTGCTAGAATAAAAGCGGGCAGGTTAGGCGAGACGGTAGTGCTTGTATGTTTAACACCTGATATGCTTTTTATTTAGATTTGTAATTCGATTTGTGGATATTGAATCAGAATATCAAATGAACAAAATGCGATTGAGATATTTATGAAGACGATAAAGAATGCAGATTGCACTGGGATTTTATTCGTGCTTATTGAACAAATCGATATCAACAAATAAGCTTATGAAATATGAACGATCGGAATCCAAATCCAATCTGCCTAACGCGATAAACTCAAATGGTATGCTCGCTTTGTTTTTAGGTAAAATAACTCGAATTAAATAACTGTTGAAATGGATAAAATAGCAAAAGTAATCATCTGTTCAATACGTGAAAAACAAAAACCTAGCACTATTAAATCGAGAGCTGCCCATCCAAATAAGATTGACTGTCGTGCGGAAAAGCGATTGGTAAGAAGTGTCGCAGAAGATCCTAAGCAAGGTACACGCGTTGAAAACTAGAAATGGAATTTATTTGTGCCCTCAGGCGAAAAGAAATTTGTTGTGCTCGAGTTAACCGAAAGAAGCTATTAATTTGAACAGACAAAAAGAAAACTAGAGTGGAGTACGCAACTGAACACTTGGAAGAGGAGAATTCGTTCTGGAATAAGAGAAAATGCAAATTAAGGAGGTCCAACTAGTTATTAATATTTACTATTTGTTAAGTTAAGGAAACTTCTTTAATTTTGTTTTCAAGAAAATCGATAGAAAATTGCACTGTACAGAGACTTTATTTTTTGCGGCAATAAGACAATCGAGGCAATGCAATATCATGGGCATCGTGGTCTACACCATCTCTTCAGCGTAAGCATGGTCTACACCGATATCGTCTACCATAAAAAGAGCTTAAAAGGACTTTCCGAGCCGGCTCACATACAGTTCGTAATTGTAGCGTCTCTGGAATCGGCCTTCCTCACATACGGGGCTAACAATTCTCGGAGAAACATTCCACTTCAACCAATTCTCCGTAAAACATTCCTCTTCAATGCGGTTAAGAGATCGAAATGCCTTTTATTAGCCACCCAAGTTTTGGATCCATATGTGAGTACTTGTGGGATCATGCTCCTGTACAGCAACAGCTCAGATGTAGTGGTAAGACTTCTGGATTAAAAAAGCCTTTATACTCTCTGTTAAATTTGAGCAGTCATATTATAATCGGTTGCTACTATTGCCCCAAGGTATTAGAAGGTTGCACTACTTCGAATTCAGGCTCGGCTACCCTGAGCGTTTAACCAACTGTTTTTCTCGCAGACTGCGCCACCATGTACTTTGTCTTTCCTTCATTAATGTGCTGCCAAACATTTTTTGCGTTTTGCTCGACCTGGGTGAAGTTATGATGAAGTCGATGTCGCCTTCGTAAGACAATATCTGGCGGAACCTGGTGACGATAAAACTTGCCAACGCCTCTTGTTGGCGTTGAAGAGTCGCGGGTTTCTGTCTACAACGCCTGGTTGAAGAGATGGCAGGCCAGATCATCCCCCTGTTGTAGTTCATTTAAGAAATGAATTGGTCTAGATAGCAGTCCGGCTTTTTTAATTTGGCTTGTTGCATTACTCATGGTCAACCTACATAGTCGTGTCAACTTATTCTGGATCCCGAATTTTCTCATGGATTTGTTTTGTTCTACCCTATGCTACCCTATGGTAGGCGGCTTTTATGTCTATAAAGAGATGGTTAATTGGAATATTTAATTCTAAATTTTTTTCTACGCCTGCCTTAGAGTGAAAATCTGATCAGTTGTTGATTTGCCTGGGATGATACCACACTGATATTTTTCAAGGATACGGGCATTTTACCTGCATAATGCATACACACGCACAAATGGTCAACTGTGCAAAGCGGTCCCAACTTATGACAACTTATTGAAAAATGGCAAATGTTAAAAAAAACTCAAAGAAATGTGCTCGAATTGCAAGGTTTATGAGCAAAGCTATTTAATATTTTTCTTGTTAATGTAGTTTTCTATCAAGTTTGTTAAAAAGGAATAAAAGCATAAGGGCGAGATGTTGCGAAGGGTGACAGATATATATTCGAATTTAAACTCAAATAAAAATTGCTATGGAAAAACTTACGCCAATTGGTGTCTTTAACAGAAGATAAGAGAAAGCTTGAATTGGATCGACATGAACTAACTAACTTCTTTATGGTAACAGTTCTGAGTAAGGTGTACAAGACAAGTAAGTTTTTCTCATAACCTTAATCTTTTGAGTCAATGTTTTGTCTGCTATCGAATATCCAAAATTCTTGAATAATATCGGCTTCTCCGCAGGTTTGCAAAATTACCAGAGCAAAATTTTCAGAGTTCATCAGTGCTGTTCTTTAGCAATGGGAATTATTGACCATATTCAGAAGGAATTCGAAATAGGCAGTGTGGTTTTTCTTTGCTTAATGGAGTTCTCAGATCAATTACCAATTAAAAACTGTTAAACGTGAAACTTTTTGCTAAAAAAAAATTTCGAGATCTGCCTTTGATGGAACATGTTCAACAATAGCATTCCTTACTCATAATGTGCCAGAGGGATACACTTAGAACTAAGTTGTTTGTTCATTCCCATCTACCTGTTAATTTCAATCAAAGCGACAATAACAATAAGCACGTTAACGATGATTTGTTTACATATTTTTATAAGCCATGCAAAGTCACAGTTCAAACCTTTATCGCGAAATTATTTGGTTCGGAATCTTGTCTAGGTATAAACCCCGAATAAGGAAGTTAAAATACGTTCGTACACAACTCGGATTTGTATTTAATCGTAGCTTGTCTGTGTTTTAACACTTCCCATTTACAGGCGTTTGCCAAGGATTTTACCCCGAGAAAGTCACCGACAACTTATTGTTATCTCGTCCTCATCGTCTTTATAAAATACTTGCAAGTCGCTTATTATGTTTTCAATTTTCGAAAATATTTTTAAATAACTTCTTCTGCCAATGTAACATTTTCATCTTTACTCTGAGTATTACAAAAGACTTTGTTTCAATAAGCATAGTGAATTTTTTGGAATAGATTAAATCGAAAATACGAAAAATGATCTAATTAAAACCGTTAGAACATCATTTGTCTCTTTTTCAAATTCAATTAGCGTCCCAAAGAAAGCAGCCACATTAAAATTTCCATAGATAAAAATTGTTGTTTACTTTAAAACAAACCTCTCTTACAAATTTTCAGAAGTAAAAATAGAAACCAAAGATCAAACTTTAGTTACAAATACGTATATTTCCTACGAGATATATTTGAATCAAACCTAGCATAAGAGTACACATCAAGGAAGTGCTGCACATACGAGGAACATTTTCCTACGCCCAAAAGCGGTTAATCATAAAAATGGTACTTCAAGAAAGTGCTACATTAAGGAAGTGATACATCGACAAATTTCCCTGTAAATAAATATTTAACTAAATTTATGTTATATTCTTCACCATTAAGCCAAACATCCATAAGGATATTCAATTGCAAATAAGAAGCTGTAGCGAGGAAGTTAAACGTAATGGGTTGGATCTGCGAAAGCCATAACATAACGAATGACGCTATTTCCCGCAAAAAAAAAAACAGAAGTAATGTCTGGCATTAAGAATGGTATTCTTATTGGCCTTGAAGCAATGCTATTTAAAGTTACGATGATTTAAGGAACTGGTAAACATTATGGTTTGATTTCCCGCTGCGAATGGTTACCCAAACCGGTCCAAGAAGGTACAATATGGGGCATGTAAGGTGCGCTCTGAAAAGCTGTCTGGCATATTTTTTTTTTTTTTAATCTTTGAACATGACAAGTAATCATTTTAAGTTCTATAGGAAGCGTATTTTGTAATATAAAAGAATAGAACAAGCAAAAGGATAAGTGTATCCGGGGTGTGACTAGATGCATGTCACTTGGGAATAAATATCAAAACTTACTAGAACAGAACTGTTATGCAATTGTTTAATTGACACCTACGAATGTGAGTTTTGAAATTATATATCTGCGTAACAAGATTTTAAGAAATCAACATTTTTGTCTTAAATGACGTTTTAAAGTTATTTCCATCTTTTTTTCTTGAAATTTGTTTATAATACATTAAAGCAAGAAACAAACCTTTTTCGTTGTTGTATTGTCACAGACATGTACAAAAGAAACTGTGATTGTTAGCAATAGTCGATTGACTCAAATCAATCTATCGACATGCCACTATGGTGACATCTGCAAACATCCTTGGTACATCTACGAGTATAAATTTTTTCTTGTTCATGTCATTAAAATAATTTTCCCAAGTAACGATACAGATTTATTTGTCTGAGCCAACTTCGCTGTACTCAGGAACTGTAATTTTCAGAACATTACTGGAAATCTTGGACAACTTGGCGCATCGTTTAAGACTTACACGAAAGATACAAGCGATATGAACTTACGGAATACCATTAATAGCTTTATTAATGTTGTGTTTGCCTGATTGAGAACTGCTTTAAACATACGAAACAACAACTTGTGTGGCGATAGCATACAAGTATACCTACGTTGGAATACGTGAAAATTAACACTTACACTATTTTTTGAGTGCCACGTATTTTTGTAGTAAATAGCGTCGGTCACAGACGTTTTAAACTCATCGAGGATTTCTAAATTGGAAGGTCCCAATTGATTCAATTCGTTTCAAAATTATTTCGGTTGAACATTTACATAAGCTTTTATTTTACACAGATTATATTCAAGGGTCCCATTGGCTTGGAGGCGTTCAAAAAGCTGCAGCTCATAATTTAGCAATCATCTTAGCTGTCTACGGGAAAAAAAAATAGCAGAACATGAACCATAAAGATGTGGAAGTGTGAACCGAACACTGAACTAATATTTTCCTATGAAAACTTCAATAGATGTAGTTGGAAAATTTATTCGAAATAGTCAGAAAAAAATCGGTATATTTACTCTATTTTTTTTACACTTTTATACAATTTAATGCTGGCTTCTTTCTTGATTATTTTCCAGAAGTTGATTAAAGAGGCTAAAGTGGAGGTAAAGTGAAGTTTAATAATGAGAAGAAAAGGTTACTAGACTTTTTAAAACTCGATGGAATTTTGGGTTTTGTTTTCGTGCTTCTGCTTGAAATATTGAATAGGAAAATATATTTGGGTTCCTGAATGGATACAAGAGAACATTAACTTCAGAGTTTAATTGAATCGTTGTGCTAGAATTGCAAAGCAGCAAGGACAACCACACTTCTCAAGGCATTCAAGGCATGCCGGAAGAACGACTTTGCAGTCTTTTTATGACAGCTTGAAATTTTGTTCTTCATTAAATTTGATTAGACATTATTTTTTATTTTATTATCTCGACAATGAACTCGTATACTTATTATTTCTAGGGTTTTTAACCATGATTCTCGATTCTTAATTGTAACTACCAATGAAGCTCGAAGAGTGTTGACCTTGCATTTATTAGACTCCCGAATTGAATTTTAAATGCTTAAATGTAAGAAAAAATTACTGTTTACATATATAAAAATTATCGAATGAAATCCTATTGATGGTTCTTTTTAACAAAATTAGCCATTATTCATTTTATATTTGTTGATCTTGATATGACTGAACATGAACATGACATGACTGAAAAAACGATCAGGTTTTTTTACTTATGACATTTACTTTAATTAACCTTGATATTGATACTGACCTTAAACGGTGTAAGCGAACTGAATGACAGAATTACTTTCCATCAAGAGGAGTGCGAGACTAAGTCCAGGAGGTGCTTTTTGGCCCTATTAAGCTTCATAAGCAATTAACAACACGGTCTTATCGTTAAGTCCAGGGTTCATTACAGAGAAAGGGTAACGACTTGGCAATTGTTAAATGCACACTTTAACAAAGTCGACGGTGATGACAGTGGACTTAAAAATATTATCAGTTCACTTTGTTGTTACACGAAACAAGCCTCGAATCGAGTTCAATTATTCAGTACAAAAGTTGAATTTGCAGTCAACAATTAAGAGTCACGTTAGCAAAATAAAAATTAAAACAGATCCACCACAGCCCAATGAGCAGTCCATTATCCACTAATTGAATTTAGATAGTTTATTTGATCAATGCCGCAACCTCGAGATAAAGATATATTCCAGGGAGTCACATCAACATCTCCATGACAACATTTCTCCTCAGTAAATGAACAGACTCTTCAACTGCATTTAATTGTAAGGTAGAAGAGCCTGAGCTGACGGCCACGATTGCCATCAGTGCGCTATTCTTAAGAAACTTTGACGTGCACTCCCTACTATGGGAGAGGATTTTAACTTTTACCCCCTCTTCAAAGGTCAACATAGTTCCAAGTGAAATTTAACTTTTATCTTTGTTTCTTTGCGGCGGATATGGCAAGTCCGTTACCACAGACTCACAGTACCGCAGACATTAAAGCTAGATGTGTTTGTGGTTTGACTTCGCTTCTCGAGTAGGATTCCATGATCTAGATTCCATTCCAAAATGCTCGCCATTTGTCTCTGCGGTGATGAAGGCTGCTGATTGCTCTGGTTTGTTTAAACTAAGATTCGCAAACAGACAGCAATGCCATCTGTGCTTCGGTCATATTCATACCCTCTCCATATTCAAATGACGAACACAAGAATAAAATCCGAAAATCAATCTTAATAATCATGAAGTTTCGTTGCTCATGAAAATCTATTGAAACTTTGTTTACACATTATCTATTCAAGGAAGACCCCTCAAATTGACTGCCATTCATCAGATCAGCACCTGGGTTAGGAAATTGCTGCGGGTGGAGAAGCCAAACCGATAACGAAAACAAAACTGAAAACTTCTTTGACAATAAGAAGGAACATTGGGGTGACATCGGCATTGATTCATCTGTAAATCCGTATCAATCAAGATTTTGACTTTTTTTTCTGCTAGATTGTTCTGGATTGAAGTTCATTGTGATATTGAGTGCGATTCATTGAAAACCATGGTGATTAATTGACTTGACAATATTATTTTATTTTAAATCAGTCTTTTTGAGGGAGCGTGGATTCAATTGGGAAAGTTATATTTAAAGTTCGAGAAAGTATTCAGAATTTGAAGTCCTTTCGATGGAATTTAGGGTCACTTTGTGAAAAGATACTGTCATCAATGTTTGATGGGGGCATTAAGTGTTTTTTTTATCTGACAATGAGTCCGAACAATTTTCTATAAGTCTTGGATTATATTTATTCAAATGGATTGATCACGTATTTCATGGAATGGAATAACATTAAAGTGAGTTAGAGGAAATTGATTTTGATGTCCGGTGGATAAATGAAAAATAAAAGGAGTGAGGCTAAAATGTGTTGTCGATAAGTAATTTCGATTTTCACGGCTAAATAGGCATTCACACTTTTCTTTTCTGTCAAGGATACAAAGAAATTGACCGAAGATGAAGAAAAATAAAGCGAAACTCTCATTTTGGTACTATTAAATGTAGACAGTTCGACAGTATTCGAAAAACTTTTATTTCATCAACAATTGCAGAAAGGATGGCCTTAAATATAATGAGTTAAATAATATAAATGAGAAGGCTTTTTCACTTAGTTTATAAATAGTTTAGTTTAGACAAGCAGTTACACTAGTCAAGTCATTTAAAATTATTGGTAAACGTCAGTACAGAAAGAGAAAACCCTGGAAATAAGAAGTGCATTTATTTCGAGATAAACTTTGAAATGTCCATGTTCTTCTTGACTTTGTTAAGAAATTAAAAAAATATGATAGAAATGGAAATGGAGTGAAAAACACATTCGACTATTTCCTTGGAGAAAAAATTAAACGTTTTCTTACAAATCATGTCTTAACTTCTATGATATATCAGTAGATAGGAGGAGGTTCGCTATTACAATGAAAATCGTTTGTAGCAAAACAACGCCCATCACTTTACGAACTCATGCATATCCTTTTCAGTATATAAAACACAAATTCCTGTCTAAACAGCTCTGAAGGGACCTACAGTTTATTACATACGCCGAACTGATTTACAACAAAAATTATAAAATCCAGCAAACTGAAATACCTATGATTTGTAACTACCACCAATCTTGCATTCTGGACTGCAACTTAAAAATAGAACAGACATCAGTAGACTTGTTTAAGGCCTGAAGAAGCAATACTATTTTTATCTTTCCATCACTATGTTCTAGATTGAACAAATAAATTGTCAAGAGGATCCAGGATCCAGCGTTAAATAGAAAAAACAAAAAAAATCTTCCAAGAGTATACATTTTGGACCATGAAGACATTAAGTGAACTCGATGGGTTATTTTTATGGCCATGGTGTTGTGCTCCTTTTCTTTCAGGTTCCGTTTAGTTGCAATCAGTTTTAAATCCATGCTCTTCCCCTAGTTAAGCGAGCAGTAATTTTTTAAATTGAAAACTCTTTTTGTTTGAATCGTTAATTTTAGTAAACAAAGGAAAACTGAGCTATTTATAATATTATAATTTGTGAAAAAGGCAAAACACATTAAACATTATTGAAGCTACTGTTGTATTAGATTGAATGTCCAAAACATGGTACGATTATGGACCATTTTGTTACTAGACATGAACAGTGGCCAGTTGAAAAACTGATAAAAAACCTACGTTTGAATAGATGAGTTTGTCTGCCATTCAAATCAAACTTGGTGTTTATCAGAAAAAAGTTTTGTTAGCACTACAACGCATGGTGTTCTTATATTACAAGTTATTTCAATGTGTGTAAGAAGGAGAGTCGATTATTTGAACTTTGAGGGCACCTTAGGGCAATGGAACTGTTTTTCGAGACCGAGAGTGAAGGAATCTTCTCCGACGGACTGGATGTTATAAGAGACTGTCATGAGTTTTGGAAATAACATCGTAGGCTTATTTATTTCAAATACAGAATTCGACAGAAGCGCAATAAACCAAGCTTCCGAAAACACAAGTGTCAAGTATATTATTTAATGACGAATAAAATAATGCGAATTAAGCAAATGCAAATTGGTTGATATCAAATTCTTCGTTACAATTCGGACTCCAACCAGGGAGTCATTAAAACCATAATACATCGGATACATTTGTTTCCTTATTTTTCTTACTCTGTGCATTATAAAAGTACCAGAACCCAAAGACAGCGAGTAAATTATAAAAAAAATACATTTTTCAATAGTCTTCTATAATAAATATAAACATTTTTTTATCACATTTGCAAAGATTGTTTTTTTTTTCATTTCACGCGAATAAAATGCGGCGTGTTAAATCACAGCTAATGGCCTCTTTTAAGTCGCGACAAAAAAAAAATATTTTTATGTGACCGAAAAAAAAAACTAGAGCAGAGTTGAGGAAAGGCCTTGAATTATTATTCTCTTAAGTGAGTCCATATGTCTAACAGGCACCAAGTTATTTGTGTCGCTTGTAAATATTTAATAAAAATACCAATATTATTCTAATACCAAATTCTTTGAGCGTCATGACCTATAAATAGTTACCCAATTTATGGTTAAACATTTTTTCATTTAAAATTTTTACGCAAAAAACTCACATTGAGCCGGCGTATCTAATTATAGAATATTTGTGCGTTGTCCAAGAAGTGTGTACTTGGAAAAAATAGCTATACACAAAATTGTTTAAACACTTGCGAATTTGTTTTAGAAAAGATTTAAAATTTCAAGAGTCACAATGACTTTGCTGGATCATTCATACAATTCATGACTTCGAGTGAGATGACTTGGTTTCATTTTGTTTTGTAACTTGCTCGCGTTCAGAGGATTTTGACGACCCTTATATTGCACGATTAAGAGAAAAATTGAAAGACTGTGGATAGTGTCCAAAAAGGGGCGGAGATTTTGATAATGCCTCATTTGTATTCGATGAGTTCGAAGTATTTTATTCGACATTAGTTTTTATACTGACAACTGCAATTTTCTGTGTTTCAGAGCATGGATTTAAATTTGCAGGTTCAAAGATAACAACATTTTTTAACATTTTAAAAATAATTGATAAGAAAATATTGTGTAACAAACTACTATTTTTTTAATTCATATTTTAAGCCACAATGGACATTCATAATTTAATAGTTTATTTTCATGTTTTACTTGATTTTAAGGATCAAATTTAGTCGATCAGGACGAATAAAACCACTATCCAAAGGGATTCAAAATACGAGTATAGATGTCCAATAGATACAGAGCCAGCAGAAGAATGAATGAATGAATTAAAATGAGCAAGGTTCCGATTTTTTCTGGTGTCGTCCATATAGGGTTGGAAAATCTGCTACCGCTTTTTCGATTCAGTGAGATTGCGAATAAGTGGCCAGTGTGCATTTTCTTCTTGAAAATAGTTACGGAATGTCTCACCAAATTTCGGGGATGCATGAACTCAACAAACATCAAAACTAATAGAATAGGTTGCTCTTGATTATTGATCGATACGAGTTGGCATTCAAAAAGGCTTAAGGGAGACATTAAGGGCTTCAGTTTCCTTAACATAAATATATGCCAAAAAATATCAAAAGAGATTAAAGTGGGTACAGTAAAATAAAATGTTACTATTCAAATCTTTAAGCTGAATTCATCTTAGAATTATACCGTTTTATATATGCATACAATTATTCCGTTCGTGTGTGTGTCACTGAACTCCTCCTAAACGGTTGGAACGATTTTGATTACATTTTTTGTTCGCTTTCGAGAGCCATCTCTGAATGGTTTAGATTCAGTAACTTATATTTTTTTTAGTAATAATTGATCGAAAATCCTGAAGTCAGAAGTCAATAATTGACCTTGTGGAAATAATTTATATTTATATTTGTGAATCATAGATGGCGTTGTTAAATTTCCGTCGTAATTTAATAAAATTTACAGAGGGCCAAATGTCACAAAGTAAGTATGTGCATACACACATATAGTCTTTATTGAAAATTCAAATATAAAAAAAAAACAGTTGCCGAGCCCGCTTATAGCAGGTAAACTTTCGTTTGACCGCGACGACGTCTATCGGGTCTGATTGTGTTATATAAAAGTATAGCTTGTAAGGTGTATGGACAAACAGACTTCATAAATCAGCAAGTATTCATCAATGTTAATAGATTTGTTTTTTATTGAAACTCTTAACATGGAGTTACTCACTTTTTGGTATGAAGCAACTTTGATGCTTTTTTTAAGAAGAGAAAAAAGAAAAAAATATAGCTCCATAGTGCGCTATTTCTAAAAAAAATATTGTCAATTAGAAAAAAAAAATTGTTTAGTAATAGTAACAATATGATGAAGCATAGCAAGGAAGTCCCCAATTCGTGACTGTATTCATAAAAATAAAAGGAGCTTGTTGTGGTTTGACAATTTTTAAATGATTCATGAACACTTCACACACGCCAGTTGATTTTTTTACGAAATACTACTTGGTTAAGGGCCTACGCAACATCTGTTCCAATGTTTGACCATGACGTCTTGCAGCTTGCATCAGGAAAAATATCAAATATTCAGCTTGAAATTGAAGCCTACTAATCATTTTTAAAAATGTTTTAGAATTTTAATTAAACACAAAGCAAATATGTGTACATGAAAAAAGTAAATCAAAACAGCTCAAAAAAAGCAATAACGATTTAACATTCAACTTATTCTTATGTCATTCTGAAAATCGTATGAATCATGTTAAATTTTTTGTTTTTTAATCTTTAACATGGAATGAAAAACCGACAACAAATACAATGACAAAATCAAGGAATGTTCCCCTTCGTATTCGCATTACAAAATTTTCTAGATAAGCAGCATAGCGCAAACATTCGTATCTGATAACTGAAATCATCAACCAAAATAAAAACAATTTGTGACGATGAGTCTCACAGGTGGAGTTGCTGACATACAAATTCTGGGCTTATCGTGTTTCCTGATAAGGCTTGGGAGCTGCTACCTACCCCTCAATTGAATCAAAAGGTTCTTTATATAAATGGGGTTCACTTTTTTAATATATAACACAAAAGGTGTGACCGTATTAATGTTCTAACCTTGGCCGTTCGATGTAACAAATGAATAAGATAACGATATCGACCTTAAAATAATAACATTTCTTAGTTAATAATTTCATGAGCTTTTCAGAAAATATACTTTTCGTACAAAGAAAAAAAAAAGATAACTTTGATAGAAAAAAAAATTAGTAAAGCTTAACATATAAAGATAATAATTTGAAAAGATTGAATTGAAGGAAGGCAACGAACGGCGGAAAAAGTATATAGAAATAAGGCAAGTTGCCAATAGAATGATAAATCGGAGGCTAGGATTCAGCAAGAGACAATAACAACATAAAATAATAATAACAAAGATTACTCTCACAATCAATGGCATGGTTAGAAATATAGTTCTAAGGCATTCAAAACTCGAACGAAAAACAGAACCTTTTTTAATTTTAACTTTTAAGTTTAAAGGTGTGACAAGTGACACTGACTCCAAATCTATTGGGGGAAAGATCTTATCACAATACCTTCATCATGCGTTCCATCAAATGAGAAATAAAAAAAAAAACTAACTTAAATTTGTGTGTCATGAGGCAAACAAAACAAACCACAAAACACCACGTTAAACCATGGGGGATTGTTTTCGTGTTAGCTGAAACACGCAAAATTTCCATCCACAGGACCGAAGATACGATTAGATAAACGGAAATGTATCTTTAGGTATACGTTCAACGAGGATTTCGTAGTTGTCATGAAGGAATCAAATCTTAAAAGCACAAACACCACATTTGAGTGAGGAAATCCGAACTGTCATGCAACAAAAGAACCCAAATGGCCACAAGATTTACGACTGATGAACAGACATCATAAAAACCACGGATACAGGAGAATTTTGCTATCAAAGCGGATGCCTTGCAAAACTTAATGATAACAAAACAACATATAGTATACCGGATTCAGCATCTTTGTATGTACATATGACCAAAAGAGAACAAAAAAATTACCCCAGGTTTGATGTCGAGGATTAATGTCTACAAGCAAGATGTTGTTTAACAGGCTAATTAGCACTTTCGTATATACGAAGGTGTTTAAAATGAGGCGACATATTCCTTGCTCCTGGGTGATAGCAATGCAACCACCAAGGAAGACCATGATTGTTCATTTTAACCCACATATTATGAACACACTTGAGATAAAACATTTAAGACTAGGAAAAGAAAATTTAATAAAGAATTTTTTTCAAAGAACTCAAGGAGAGAAAAAATTTGCTTGCCACCGTGAAAAGGTTAAATGTACATAATATACTCAAATTAGTTTTATATTTTTAGAAAGTATTTAAACAAAACCATATTGACTACTTAAATTGTAGACTTACTGTCGAAGCCAAGTGCGATGAAAAAATTACTTATAAATTGATTAAATATTTTAAACCACGCATATTTGCATTTAAGTTTCAAACCGTTCTTTACTTATAGAAAGAAGTTCGCATGGTTTAAAAGATCCGAAAAGCTCAACACATATCGAAGTTCACGACGTACCTATCTTGTCCTCTTTGGGGCACTATATTTTGGACATCATAAGGGAATTCATAACTCTTTGAATGCGTGTGACTGATCCACGTCTCACAGCGTAGAAAATGTGAAGGTCGAAGATCTTGATTGTCACAGCGATCCCATATGGCAACATAGAGAGTATTCTTCACAATGAGCTTCATTTGAACAAGATGTTGATACTTAAGCCAATATGTTCAACGTCATATATAAGAAAATACTTGTTGATGAGCTTGCATTATTTTTCAGATCAAACTTTATGACAAAAAATATGAAAATGAGACCTTGACACATTTGAGATTTTTGGCTCAAAAAAACCGCCAAACACATATGGGAACCTCGATGAAAAAAACAGATTATCTTCAAATTTTCACAATTTTCCGTGAGGTGTTTGCGAAACAGGGATTAAGTGATTCTTCGGTCTTCCAACCAAGACCCAAGCACACATCGAAATTGGTCAAGGAATGATTACTTTATCGTACGTCTAAGTTACTGGAGCACCCTCCGCAGTCTGCAGACCAGAACCCTACCGAGCATTTGTGGTAGTATCTCGATAAACAGATACAGAAGAGGGACATTTCAAGCAAAGAGTCACTTAAGACAATTTTAGTTGAAGAGTGGCAAAGATACCTTGCCGAATTGACAAGGAAGCTAGTGGAGTCAAAGCCAAGACTTACTTACTTTCGCCGCCTTAAGGAATAGCTCATGAGCAATAAATTTGCAGACAATAGTGAAAAGAAGGGTGAATTAGAAGCATTTTGGGAGATTCAAGATGCAGATTTATTTGTCAAACAAAATAAGCGCACTCAAGAAGTGGTGGCCTATGGACTGTATATGGAGAGGAAGTTCTGCAGTAAAAATAATATTATTAAGCCTGAGAAACGTAGTCTTTTATCATTCCTACATTGACTATGCAAATATGCATGGTCTTAACAAAAAGTTTAAAATAAACCTAGACTTTGCACAATTTTTGTTCAAGTAAGATTTAAAATTACGCCAACGAAGAATTGATTCTGGCAGTCGAATACCACCAGGCTAATTTTTTTTTTTGTTTAAAACCATAACGTGCCGAATTTAGAAAATTCAATTCTAGTTATAAAAATTCTTTCAGAAAATGCCGGATGCCTTAAACACAGCTATTATTTTAGCCAACTGAAAAGTGATATTCTCACAACGGGCTAACTAAATCTACCTCACATTTGTACAAATGAAATTCAAACAAAAACACAAAGAGTCGGTAACAATAGCTGCCCATTGTGTCATTAATCCCATCGAAAGAAACCAAAAATAAGACCGATAACAAGAAAGTGCAATAAAAGAAATCAAGACGTAAGTGTACATGTGAGACGATAAAATTGCCCGCAGACGACGACGAGTGCAATTATTGATTTCAATGCTCCCACTTTAAAAAATCGATACACAAAAAGAAAACTGAAACAAAAAAAAAAAAAATAAACAAACTAAAACGCAATAGAAGCCGCCGTAGGTGGGAAGAAGAGGTTTATCGTAAAATTCAATTGATTTCCCAGAGCATAGTCCAATCCACTCGGTCTTGTATATCGAGTAATAACCTCTGGGTTAGATATACTCTCCGAAATATCTAAATTGAATCTGACAATCGTAAAAGCTATACATCTTGCCATTGTTATTCTAGTTTCCGTTTCGAAATGAAAAATATGCACACTGAAGATAACACGAAGCAAAACATCTGAAGGGATAAATAAATTCGCTCACGTCCTACAAACAATCAGTCACTGAGTCAGAAATCAATTACGTATCCAGTGCCCCCACTCCCTATGGCATGGCGCTTTGACATTGAATGCAGATGACCGAAATCACTTGTGCGATCGCATGAAATCCAAATCACCGCACATCCGAAACTACAGATACAGAGACAGAATTGTTTTCTATCTGGTATCTCATTTGTCAACATAATATAAATGTAAACAGGACCGAGAAATCACCGAAGGTCAAAAGCATGAGAAACGTCAAAATAGGAGGAGCAGTGGGTGGAAGCTGCTCCATTCTGTAGCCGATATCTATCGTCATGAAATTTATATTTTTTTTTTTTTGCTTTAGTTTTTCTACGAATGTATCTGAGGTTGTGGGTGTGGGAGAGTTTCCTTTCGGTTATTTTCATTCTTTCCATGCAAATATAATGCAACTGGCCAATCTGTGTCCCCGTATGGGATTGAACACAACGTGTATCCTTTTCAAGCAAACTGGGAAATTTGTTTCCGCTGGGAAATTGTGTTGTACGGATATAGTATTCTGTCTACGTGCTTTTGTCGTTTTTTTTATTTTATTTTTGAAAACTTTGGCAATTTGTTAAGGGATATTCCAATTCACCATTATCGACCAGAACGACGTCGTTAATGTTCAAAATCGCAATATCTGTGTCTAACCAACTAAAAGGAAAACTGCACCAACTAAGTAATGACCGTGATGTATTCCAAAACGAAAATGGGAATAAAAAACATCGCGTTTACGTAAGTTGTATTTACGTATCCATTGTGTATATCCATGGAGCACACTTTTAGAGATACTTTCGTCGATCCCCCCTTCCCAAAGCCGACTCACTAAGCAAAAAAAAAAAAACAAACAAACTTTTTAAAACACCGAATTGAAAAGGAATCGCTTTTGCTTCCGCCGACAAAGCTAAAACGCGGTAAAAATTTTTATGGAAACTATTTCAAAAGCAAATCAAAATTGAATTTTTGTAAATGTTTTTCTTTCAAAAGCAAATAAACAAAAAATTAATTAAATAAGCGTGAACGTATCTATCGAACAAAGGGTAAATTATGACTAACTAACGCAGGCAGTGATAAGTAACGCGAAACACCTTCGATATTCACGATAGTACAATGAAGTATATGTGCACGTTTGCTTGTATTTAACAAGCTTGTATGTGTGTATGTAAGAAAGTGATACAATTTTAGTACATGTCAAGTGTTTGTGGAGACTTCTCTTCGACTCATCGGTGACGTTTGCGACCACGTACTCTTGCACGACCGAATGGAATTTCAAATGGAAGTACGACCCTCTCTCAATTTTGAATTAAATATTGCCAAATTAAAATTAAGCAGGCATACACTAAGGAGAAAAAGTATTCGGTCTCTTGACTGATTAAGATTAAGTTGTTGTTCTGCTCTGCCTCCCTACTTATTAACATTTTATTTTGTCGATTCATCCGCAGACTTTTTTAAACGGATCCAATATGGGCACAATTTGTGGGAAGGTTTCGATTCCTGATTTCAAGAGCACTTTTTTCTTCTAATGTTCATTCACTCGAAAGTGTGATGACTTTTATAGTGTAAGCACAAAGGAACTACAAAGTCTGGAAGCACGTGTGTGACTCTGTCGGGCAGGCCGAGGAGGGACTTTCGGCCATTGGATCTATTTAGAGCGATTGAAGGCTTTTGTCATTAATGGATAACGGCTGTAGATGCCTGACGTGACAATAGACCGCATTGCGTCTCGAAGGCAATGAATTCCAGCCTGTTCATTGAAGTTTTAAATTTCGAAATTGATTGAGTTTAAGTTACGCTGTTAATCCATTTGCATGACCGAAGATGAGGGACAGGAATTTACGAAAGAATCTGAAAAAAACTAATGGTACTGCCATCAGCGAAAGATAAAATAAGATTAGATTTAAGCTTTTAAAGAGCATACTTCTTTGCCAAAGCAGTATCGCACGTACTCGTTAACTTTTTTCTTTCACTTTTTTTTTACCATCTTTTATTAATAACTTTATATTTTTTTTACATATTTGTTTTTATAGCAGCCAAAGTAGTAAACATTCCGGTATCTACCTAATATGGTTCAGTATCTTCATTTAACTGTGACAGGTGGCATCCTTTTGGAACCCTAAAAAGAAAGTCGGATTCAAAAGAGAACCATAGTGAATTGAAGACTTTAAGCATTTCACTTCTATTAATTTGAACGGGTCGAAAGGAAGTTTCTAAACCAAAGAAAGAGAGATTGGATGATAAATAAACGCATATTCAATCAACCATACATTCTGCCATTAAGTAACTTACATGGTTCATGATATTTCATAAGCAGACTTTTCCATGACCTAAGAACGAAGGCTCTAAAGTGTAATGGGCAAAAGCTTAAGGAATAGGAAGTTTGGCATCTTTTAGGAACGATCACATGAATAGGGCAGATTAGAAAATTTACGCAATAAATTTGCTGTCGAAAATAATATCATATGGACGAGCGGATTTGTTAATGTAAAGATCCTTGAATATTTCCGCTCTGTTTGAAAATAGATTAGTCCCATTAAGAATTTGACGCGGTAAATAACAGAAGGAGGCAAAGCCTGTTCTGATAGTATTGAACTAGGGACGGAAACGACCGCAGGCTGATATGCTTTTACAATGATGAGATCAAAAATGAGCCACATTTCCCCTTTCCCCTTTTTTTCATTTTTCACGAACGACCAAAAATTCTTTACAAAAACCAACCGCCTTGTTTGTGTTCGCAATCACTTTTTCAACTTTACTTCGCCTGATAGCTTCTTTATAGCTCTTGAAGCAACACTTGCAGTTTTTTCACTCTGTTCCTGATAATTCGGCGATGGTTTCTAAGAATTAAGCTACAAGTCAAATATTTATGTGCACCTTAACAAGAGGCAAGAGGACAGGATTAAATACATCAGTATTAAAATTGTGTACTAAAGTGAAACACAAATTTTCTGAAAAACTCACTTCCACGTCTTTTTTGTTTTTCTAAGGTGTTCACTTTGCGGATACATATTTTTATTAAATTTTTACCTTTCCTGGGAGAAGCTAATGAAAATTGCATATTTCTTAAATAAAAAAATACTTCGCGTTTCAAGATCACACTGTTCCTGTTTTTCTTTAATTCAGCCTCAGTGAATAATGCCTCACTTCAAAAAAGAATTTTTCAAATAGGTAGTTATTATTGAATTGAAGTTGGCTGTTGGAATGACTTTGAAGATGCCGATTTAGAGGCTGTTTCATTCTAAATTTATTTTTAAAATAGGAAAACAGCCAACACTTGCAGTGACGCTAATAAAAGGAAAATCCAAATGAGCCTAAAACGAAATCCGTATTTGATTAACACTAATCGACAAATTTTCAGCTTCAACATAGGCTAAAAATTAATATTTCAATTTCGACACGGTCCAGGAGATATTTTTAGTTCAAGGAAAGTAATTTTTCTGTCATTGAATGAAAATCATAACTTGTATTTTTATGCATGGGAAGGTGGCTAATGTCATTTTAATGTCAACATTGCCGATCATTGAAAATACATTTGGAAAGTCTGTTAACAACTGTTGACTGCAAACAGGAATATTTTAGGGTCGTAGACATTTGGCAGACACTGTAACTAAATGAAGCAAGGCGACGAGCCACATTTTATCGATAATTAATGCGCTAACAATACCAGCCAAGTGAGGGAAAGGGGAAGAGTCTTTTGCTTATCACCTGATGGGAACGCTATAAATGTGCACAAAGATAACTCCCCAGCGAGCGTTCTTATCAAAAGTTTAATAACAGGTGGTTAGCAGGTGTATGTGCGACAACTCATCCGCGAGAATAAACACACAATGGAAGCCTGTGTCTGCGTTTGTGTGTGTATTCAGCGCGAGCGAAATTGTGAAATATAGACAAATATTGACAAATTGATTATTATTTGCTTGTGTGCTTGTAGGTAGCTCGTTGTCATGAGACTGAAGCTGGATGTGGTCGGTTGGAGGGTGAATATTGTTTGCCCCTCCACCTACAACAGATTTCGCCCAACCGAGGGAAGAGTTGATGCTTTCCCAAGAGTAATTATGTGTGCACAAGAGCGCAACAGGTAGTAAGACCGATGTAGGAGCAAAGGCATAGGTATGTGACCTATTTTCATCGCATCTGACGGGTGTAATATCTGATAGCTTGTAATTGGAACAAAATAGAAAAAAGAAAAACTCCTCTTCGGTTCCATTGATATTTTTGTCATTTGATGCAACTGAGTTATTGGATAGGTAGACGTGGTTTGTGGACACAACCTCAAAGCGAGGTGCGATTGTGACCTGTAACTTGTGAATTCGATATCGTGAAAGTGCGTTGAGCTTGGATTGCAACGCGAGGATGCCGCCCTTTTATATGGTTATGGGAAATGAACATGCTCATTGGAACTAAACGAGAATGACAATCAATAAAAAGGTAGATATGCCTATACTTCTGTACTGATTTATTTTGCATCGGTTTAGTTTACGTAACAGGTACGCCCTTTGATGTGGGAATTTGGGTTTAATTTATGCTTGCAACTAAAATGGTATAAAAAAAAACGACTAGTTTAATTTAAACAAAGCAGATGTATACCTTAAAAGGCTTATGGAAGTCCTCAAATGATAAAAATGATATTCTATTTTTAATACGAGCTTGCCAGCTTCAAATTTGTAAGCTTCTTTTGGCAGAGATAGAGTAGAGTAATATTAAACCGCTTTCATTTACGCGATGAAATCCTTTTTTCAGGCAAGCAATGTTTTACCATATTTACATGGAGGTACATACATACATAGAAAGTGGCCCAACATTCAGAAATGGAAACAAGTGTATGTTAAGTTTTGATATTTGTGATGTAAAGATGAAAAATACATGTCAACATTTCTCTTCAAGATCGCAGAGGTAAGATTGGTAGGTAAGTATTTTTGGACCACCCTGGTCGGAAAAATGTTTGATTTTGTTTTGTCTCTCATATAAGCAATGAACGCTTACAAACGAGGGCACGTAGACCCACCCTGTTGGAACACATATCATCTTTGGAGATTTTATCACTTAACATTGAACATTGCCTGAAGTAAAAGTTCTAGGCTCACTGTTGAAGAAACATAAAGTTGTCCTCAAGCTTTTTGTGACAGTAAAATTGAGTGTTGTGAGTCTTTTTGTTTTTGGATTCAGTTTGTTCGCAAACCACATTGTGAAAAACATTATGATTGAATGAATGAGTTCTTTTGACTCATCTTCTCTAAACCTCTCCCGTTGATTATTATGGTGAATCATTGCTTCCATGGGCTTCCATGTAGTTAGAAGCGAAGTTGGCTTGAAGGGATCAGTAACCCTTTTTATTGGTTTGTTTAAAAGCGAATAAAAATATTGCCCCCAAAGGGTTTTCCATCCCTCTAATAACAGCTGGAAATCAGCATGCGGAGCTAGTGACTATTATCACCTTAACTCGCTCAGGATCAGGTTGTCTGATTACCTGGGGACAGCCATGGGAAACAATTGAAGCATATCAGTATTTATTGTGTATACAATTCTAGATTACTGATTCTCCTCCACGATATTGGAATATCGATAGTGTAGAAGAGTTCTGAGGACGATGCCATAGCAGACATTCGACCCAAAATCATATTTCATTGGGCTTGAACAATTCCAGATAAAACAGGCTACATACCACCTGCCTACACGTGTGTAACATTGAAAATAATTTCTAGTTTCAAAGATTTCAGACAACATAAGGACGAAATGCCGGAAGGTCTTTTCTCCGACAAACTTAGCCTTATCCTGATATCCGCAAAAGAAATATTAAATTGCTCGAGGACCCTCGGACTGCCACTCACTCCTTATTGAGAGGGCATCTATGTTGGTGATGATATCACTACGCTTTAGATAACTATCCGTGCAATCTTGAATACCTGACTCAGTACAGGCATCCCAATATAAACTTATACGATCGAAAGCTCAGCATAGATGGCTTGAAGGCCCCATGTTTCATGTTTTGAAAGAACTTTTGCTTTCGCAGTAAAGAAAGTTTCATTGTATTTAATTTGTCGCACTATACCGACCGCAACAAGTGCAGAAAACCATATACAATATCGCCAGAGAGCAATCAGAGCTGCCGCCTCTTATGTGCTGTGCTTCATCTGGGAAATACCACGAAAACTTTGGTCTGACGAAGAGTGTATTCAAGTGCGTACTGTTGAACAATACGAGTAGACTTTCAAGTCGGCGATCCAAAAATCAAAAACACGCCAGCTTTTCCCGAGCTCTACGCGCAAAGAACTTCTCAGAAGGAAAAAGGAAGAGCACGAGAAGCGCGCGATACAATAAAAAAACGAATATACCAAGGTTTTAAGGCATAGAAAAACCTAGAAATAATGACAGAAACAGCAAAGCGAATCGAAACTGAGCATATGGAAATACCACTTCAAGATACTTGTAAACGGCGATGGCGAACCTACAGCGGTCCGTCATAATAAAACATTTGTGGTGATGACCGATATCAATGCCACTAGGGCTTATGGTTCCGACGGTAATCCCGCCGAACATTTCAAAACAACTGAACTGTTCGAGTGCTTACACCAAATCATTTCTTACGTATCTAAAAAAAAGCAGATTGTTCCAACTACAGACGAATAAGCCTTCTTAAAGTCGAGATAAAGATATTTTTAAAATACAATATAAATGCTTAAGGCCCAAAGTGAACAACCTGATTTTTGCAGACTTCAGACTATGAAATTTCTTGGAAAAGACTAAGGAATCGTGTGCGACGAGCTGTATATTAAGACAGTTACTATCTCGCTTTCTAACCAATACACATGATGGCAAATAAAGTTTAAGACACGACGACGCGCTTGTTTACATCATTCTCATAAGAATTGTTAAAAAATCAAAGTGCCTAAACGGCTGTGTATTTTTTTTTTAAAAGATCTGTCTAGCTACTATCAGATCCAGACGTTATTGACATAATTGAAATTCAGTGGTGCCTTTGAAAGTATCGGAAGCGATCAGGCAGGATGGTGTAGTCAAAGACTTCGTTAACCTTAGATCCTCATCTTATTTGAATTATGACACCAAAGCAAAGAATCAACCTTGTAAGAGATTTGGAAGTTGTAGACATGGTTGTAGATGGTTGTAGACATATAGCGCACACAAGAAGAAAGTGATCTGAACCAACTTTTTTTATGCGATTTAAGTCAACTGGCTAACTATTGAGCTGACGAATCTCTTTCCTACGAGAGTGACGAAAAGAACAAAATCCTGTATTAACCACATATTCGTGAGGGCAAAGGATCTTAAAAAAATCCCTTGTGTATGTTCTGGAGTGGGGCGTAACGGATCACTTTGTTACAGGTGTTTGCTTTCTAGAGCTCCTGAAAGGTAATAGAAGTCGAGCCCGAAAGGTTGATCTTAAAACTTCATCTAAAATAGATTCCAGCAAATTGAAGGCACAACTCGTTCATCAAATTTTTATTGATATACGCAGTATAGAAATCTGCAGAATAAAAAGTTTTAGGTCTAAGCTGATAAGGCTCAAACCTTGGGCAAATAACTCTATTTTTAACAAAATCTCCAAACCGGTGTATTGCCTGAATGCTTGAAACTGGCGATAGCTGTTCCAAAGGTGACAAAGGTTGTTTAAGAAAGGGAACCCCTGTGATCCATCAAATTATAGACCCATCTCACTTTTATCTGTCTTCTCTAAAGTTTTCGAAAAATTAGTAGCTGACAATATGCTTAAGTTTTTAGAAAGTTTGGATTCCGAAAGAGGAAGTCTACTGAAGATGCGTTTGAAGCTTTTCTGGGCGAAATTTATAAGGGTCTAGATAATAGCAGAAAAACTGCGGGCCTGTTCCTGGATTTGACCAAAGCTTTTGATTAAGTAGATTCAAAAAAAACTTCTAAAAAAGCTGCATAGGCTCGATTTAAGAGACAGTGTACTCAAATGGCTTCAATCTTTTCTTTTTGATAGAAAGCACCATGTTCGAGTAAATGGGTTGCTGCATAGCGAATCTCTACATGGAGCTGGTGTTGGCGTCCCTCAGGGTTCAATCATAGGCCCGCTACTGTTCGTCATTCATATAAATTGATTTTTTTCAATAACCTCTCAATAGCAATGTGGTGGCTTTCGCTGACAATCTGGGACTATCTTACACTGGTACCTTGTTGAAGATATTACAAAAATCAAACTCGATTTGTCAATGCTAAAAAAGTAGATCTTTTATCATAAAATGGTTTTAAGCAGTAAATCAAAAGTCATCTCCTTCTCCCTCTCTAGCCCATTTACAATAAACGGCATCAGTTACGAGGACAGATGCGAAAATAATTGTACGGATGGCTGCATCAATATAGAATCGGTGTCTGAATTCAACTATGTTGATTCAAGATTCTTATCTCAATTGGAAACCACATATAACAAATATTAAGAGATATGTATTCATGGCGAAAAAAAGGATATATCTATTTAGAAAATTAGTACCTTCAACAGTAATTCAGACCATTTACTATGAACTTGTAAACTCCCGTCTTGAATATGGCATAACCTTCTGGAGTTGTGCTTAAATGAGTTATTCAAAGGCCCTTTTCTCTTGCAAAAGAAGGCTGTTAAAATAATGCAATTTAAGTCTAGATGGGAGCATTCGCATGCCTATGGTTTTAAAATTATTGTACCGACGTAGTGGGTAAATGAATGTCAACAAAAGGCATAGTCTCTTAGATCATAAATAGATATTGCCGTTCATAGTGCCAAAAAAGAACACTGTAGGCGTTTTGTTACTCTAATTACGCCATTCAATTTCAAAATATCACCTAATGTTGTGTGCAGTATGGTTGACAACAGACAGGTTTTTCAGAGCATTGAAAAATTGGTTGTTTTCTAGATCAGAAGTGGAAACTCTCCTGCAAGTTGCAACGTAAGCCTACGTAAACTACGACGCACGTTCAACCTGGATTGTAGCAGCATTTAAGTGTCTCTCCTTCAAAAAGGATACAAACAAAATCGAACTAATAAAACTTAACTTAACAGAAACTCCTAAAGAATAAGCAAGCTAAGTACAAATGTATATCAAAACGATGATTGAACATTAACGCGACTCAAAAGAACTCGGGAAAAAACACGTACGACTTTTTACGAAAGAACCCCAATTGTTAGCATATCTACTATCACCATGTCTCCTTGCAAAAGTAAGTTTTACTTAAACACATGAAAGTACAAAATACGATTCGGCACCTATGACAAACTGGCATGTACAGAATATTTTGAAAGCGTTGGCTCACATGTGTGATTAATGTCCTTAGAATAATTACATTTAACATGATCCCAGCAGACATCATCTAAGATGTTATTCAAATATGAAATAAGAACAAAACAAAATGTATATGTTTCCAACATCCAAGTACAGTAATTAAATAAGTAGATAATGAACAAAAAAATATAGGAAAGCGTCCCTCCACCAAAAAAAAACAAGAAATTAAACAATAATGAAAATAAAAAACACAAAGAAATGAAATACAAAAAGAACATAATTTTATTTAACGAAATTATAAATAAATTAAAAAAAAAAAAAAACTGTCAAAAATTTGAAATTAAAAAGAAATCAAATCAAGAAACTAAATTCAAAAAAAAATTAAGTGAAAATTAAAATAAAGAAATACAGCATCTTCGTGACTTGACTGGGTGGGAGCTTAAGGATAAAGTAGTGTTTAAGTGTGCGAAAGAGTTAAATTCACTCACCCTCATGCAATTGCACGGGTATTGGAGTTGAGGCTTGCGATGCTGGTGGGATTGGCGAGATGGACGCTTCAAAAGGAGCCCCCAATGAACTATCAGAAACTTGCTCGGGTAACTCTTCGATTGGAGACTTTACAACTTTCGACAACAATGCATGCTGTTGCTGCTGTTTTGTTTCTAACTCTTTATTTTTCATCGCATTAGCGAGTATCTCGCTAGTCGCCTTATCCAGAACACCGTGTTGGACACGTTTATTCTTCAAGTGATGTGGAGTATCTCTGAAAAAAAATGAAGAACAGACAAAACCGATTGAATTTAAATTCATTTTTAGTTGCGTGTTTGGAATACAAACCTTCGGTGTAACTTCGTCGGTCGTTTATAGAAGTCATCGTCCTTGTCGTCCACATTGAAACCGACTTTTCGTTCAGCGTAGTCCTGTTAATGACACGAGAGACGAAACGGTTAGAAACTTATATTAAAGGTGAAGAAAATGATTGCTGTCTTTGCTTACATATTCGTCGTCATCGGCGGTGTCGTCGTTTGAGGATTGTGTACCGGGTTCACGTTGACCCGTCGGGGAAACCAATGGTTCTTGTTCTGGATGATTTGGGGTTTGGGTATTTGCTGCAGGCACTTGAGGTGGCGCTACTACTGTTGGTGATGTTGGAAGCAGGGGTTCGGTTTGAGTTTCGGCTAAATTCTCCATTGTTGTTGAATTCATTTCGATTTTCGCTGATGACGACGGCTTTGATGAACTCTGAAACGAAAAACAGATTTTATGACATTGCCAGATGGAAATAATGCATTTTGAACAGAAATAATTTCATATCGTTTAGTTGAGTAACATTATTAGCTGGTGGATAAACATTGATTTTTTTTAATATTTGCTGGTTTCAAAGGATTAGAACTGGCTTCGTAATACATAGAGTAGCACATAGCGGATAAGGAGAAGTTTCTAATATTTCTTGAAATTTTCGAAATGTTTGGAATATTTCCATAGAAATTTTACAATTGAGTTACTTGCATTTATTAAAGTCGCAGTATTTTATTCGCCCCCAGTCACTACAAGTTGCAAGTGTATTTTGGTCAAAATTTCACAGGAAAGTAAGGACATCACGTTATCTAACCAAGTTTTTACTTTGGGACACAAACTGACTTCTATAACTGATCGACCGATCAAGTGGTAATGCCGTCAATTTGATCCCAATTGAATAGCATTAAAGTCAGGCACTAAGGCATTGCCACGCGATCGTTTTAAATTAAAGAAAACGGTGTTTGGTCTTCTTATGGATTGGTTAGTTGCCTTAGGTAGACAAACTGGGCGGGAAATGATTGATACAGATATTATTCTAGGTATTGCACTTTCATACTACCACATATCATAATTTTGCTGTGATGCGTCGCGATTCAGGTAAATCTAAATGTGAGTTTCCAAAAGGTTTGCTCATTTTCGATAAGTCTCAATTTTAGCAGCTGATTTGCGCAGTAAACTGACTATGTGCAGTGCAGCGAGTGCATTAAAATTTGAATGGGTTTGATTGGAAACAGCGTCTGTCTCCGTGAACTGGTCACTTGTTTGCGAAAGGCTTTCATTTCTGCCTGGAGAACCATAACTAAGAGTTTAGACTTAGTTTATCGGAGGATTTCTACAGTACTCTCCTACAACTGACTCTGAAAGAGTTCTGGAGCAGTCCGTGGGATCAATCAATTGTATCAATCGAAAGGCAGTCTTTTAACAGGATTAGTTATGATTGCAATGAAGTGTGTCCACTTTGAAGTTACAGAGTCTCACATCCATATTCGTACATTATTAAGAGGGGAAATGACAGTAAAATTTTTAATTTTTCGGAAAAAAAAAATTTTCGCTTAAAAGGTGCTTTAGGGTTTTAAAAATAATATACCAAAATGATGGAATACAGCAAAAGTGTTCGAGTGACCAAATTTTTCACTCTTCTGTAACGCCTCTCCGGAATGCTCATATATTTTCATATGGTTTCTCAGTACTTAAAACTTTAAACGCGTTTTTCTCGAAACCACTTCTTTTGAGCTCGCCGAAGACATAACTCGAGCAAATCTTTACCGATCGACTTGAAATTTTGACATTAGCTTCGAAATATCTTTCTCCAAGGAGCTACGTAAGATTTTTTTATTTTATATGACTTTATTTTTTTGTATCGACGATTTTATGGCGTTTTTTTTTTTTGTTAAAAATTGAACTTTATTTTCAAACATGCACCATTTTGTAAAAAATCAATTAATCGAAAAAATCCTACGTAGCTCGCTTGCTGTTGTTATCTAAAAACTAAAAAATTTTGGCGTTTTCTTCCAGGTCAAAAATTAAGGAGTCTACGTCTTCGGCCATCGACACGCTTTCAAAAATAGGCGCCTTGGGGCATTTTTAAATATTTTTTATTGTAAAAATAACATTTTGTACTTTTTTAGTATTGCTATAAAGCCTTCTTTACAGATTTTCGATCGATACTTTTATACAGCCAAAATTAATTCCCGAAAATATGCCTATTTTTTGTGTGCTACTGTTATTTCCCCCCTTAATTAAAATCTAGAAATTAATTATTTGTTTTTACTATTTTTTTGTAGCCAAAATGCTTATCAACATAACATTTATACAAACATTTTTTTTTTTTTGCAAAACACCAGGATTCAATATTTCAAATAAATTAAAACAAACAAAAAAGACTTCATTTATTATGTCACTATCGTACTCGTACAAAGCTAGTTTAGACAACTAACATAAATTAAATGTAATTATTAATTCTTTGTTGGGTTTCCATTTTGTTGGATGACGTTTCTTAGACGGATCTACCAATTTTTTTGCAACGCAATTTGGTCCCATTCCCTTTTTAGAACGTCACCCAACTGTTTCGTGTTCTTAGTTTCATATCGCTGCAGTTTTTTCTCTAAATAGGCCCACAGATTTTCAATAGGGTTAATAACAGGATTTGGTGGAGCCGTTTCCAATACCCGAGTACAATCTTAAAGCAACCCCTACCGGATGTTTAGAGCTTTATGTTTGGGGTCGATGTCCTGATAATAATAACAAGTGTCTCTTATTCCCAGCTTACTCACTTGTATGCAAACTATTCTTCAGGATATAAATATACTACTGTGTCCAAAAAAAAAGGTGACATTGTATTTATTTTGAAAATTCTTTATTTATTCTTCCAAATCAATTTCATCCCCTTCAAAGTATTCCCCTCCTGATGCAATGCACTTATGCCAACGGATTTTCCAATCTTTGAAACACTGGTTGTAGTCACTTTCCGGAATGGCCTTCAGTTCCGTCTTCGCTGCGGCTTGAATCTCCTCTATCGTATAAAAACGGTGTCCCCGGAGCGGTCTTTTGAGCTTGTTGAACAGCCAGAAGTCGCACGGCGCCAGATCAGGTGAATACGGTGGTTGCGGAACGATATGGGTTGAGTTTTTGGCGAAATGATCACGAATAACGAGTGCGGTATGGGATGGTGCATTATCGTGGTGTAAAAACCAAGAATTGTCTTTCCACAATTCCGGCCTTTTTAGGCGGATAGCGTTACGCAAACGACCCATAACGTTCAAATAATATTCCTTGTTGACTGTTTGGCCGGTTGGAAGGAATTCATAAAGCACAACACCACGATAATCGAAGAAAACAGTCAACATGACCTTGATTTTTGAGCGACTTTGGCGCGGTTTTTTTGGTCTCGGCTCTCCTTTGGCACGATATTTGCTCGATTGATCGGTTGTTTCGGGGTCGTAAGCATAGATCCAAGTCTCATCGCCTGTTATAATGCGTTTCATGACATCCTGGTAGTCGGAAAGCATTGTTTCACACACTTCAACGCGACGCCTTTTTTCCAAAAAACTCAATGTTTTCGGTACCAGTCGAGATTTGACGCGCTGGAGGCCCAAAGCATCCTTCAAAATGGTATTGACTGAGCCTTTCGATAAGCCAACTTCATCAGCAAGGTCTCTTATCGTTAATCGATGGTTTTTCAACACCAAATCTTTGATTTGTTGGACGTGAGCTTCATCGGTTGAGGTTGATGGTCGCCCAGAACGCTCTTCGTCTTCGACACGTTCACGGCCGGCTTGGAAATCACTAAACCACTTGTAAACATTTTTTTTAGACAAAGCCTCATCATCAAAGGCTTTCTGCACCATCCTCAACGTATCCGCAGCAAAAAATTGATTCCGCAAACAAAATTTAATGCAAATTCTTTGCTCAATAAATTTTGACATCGCAAAAAACGAAAAACTCACTTTTAGCAGCTCACAAAACGACGCGTATCTCAAACACTATGAATATATTTTGACATGAAATTTCACATAGATGTCACTGACAGTACTACCAACCTAAAAAGAAAGAAAAATTTCCAAATCCTTCGACGCGCGCAGTTTAAATTCATATTTCACCTTATTTTTTGGACACATTAGTATATTACTTAACACCGTCCATTATCCAGTCAATTTACACCAGATTACCGGTTCCAAAAAAGCGGAAAAGCAAACCCACACCATAACCAACCCACCTCCGTGTTTTACCGTGGTGCCAAATTTTCCTTATACATGACAGTTCTGGGTTTCTCCATACTCTCTGGTGCCCGTCTGACCGGAATACATTGAATTTAGACTCGTTAGCAAATATCACCGTATTCAAAAAATCTTTATCTTTGCTACAGTATTGTCTAATCTAATCTTCCATCGATTTGTTTTGCTTACAAGAGGTTTTCTAAATGCAGCTCTGCTCCTGTATCCATATTTTCTCAACACCCTTTTCGCAGTTTTTGCACAAACATTCTTGCCAGTTCTTTCGCTAACTTTTAGAACTAATTTTAGTGCGCTTATTTTGGGATCTTTCTTTGTTTCCATTAAAATTTGCCGTTCGTCTCGACTAAAGAATTTGCACTTAAAAACCTTTTTATAATGTATTGTTTGCTGTTAAATGTGTTCTTCCATTCATTTCACCAATATTTCGATAAGTTTTACTCTTTTGGTTTTATGAAACAAAAGTTGTTCGCAGTTCTTTGGACGTTTCAGTTCGACACCCAAATGGGAAAGATTTCAACTAAAGTGCGTCTCGCAGGAGCAAGTTAGCAAAAAAAAAAAAAATAACTTCCACGGCCTGAACTACCGTCAGGTTTGACGGTTTATGCTTGTACGAATACGAAAGTGACGTAATAAAAGGGATCTTTATTCTGCAATACGGTTGTTTTGATTAAAAACATTTTGTATTTTATTAAAGATATGTTGATAAGAATAATGGCTAGAAAAAATAATACAAACTATTAATTATAATTTCGAGATTTTCATTGAAAATTTAGTATTAGGCTTTTGTACGAATATTGAAGTGACATACTGTATATACTAAGTTTCAACTCAGTCTCCGAATTAATTTTCAATTGACATCCTCTAGCTCGACAAGTTACTAAAATTTGAGTAACATTTTTTTACCAAAATGGTATCGTTTCCGTCGTTTTCGAGATAAAGATGAATTCGAAGAACTTTTGTAGCTGCGATCTTTATAAGACCTCGGATTCGCCACGCAAGTAATCAACTTTGAGAGCGCACGCTTCGACAGTTCGAAATGAGAGTTCTTTAAGAGAGCTGATCTGAACATGTAGTCTGTATATTTGAGAAGGAAGTTAAAAACCTCAAATGAACACTGTCAATGAAATGTACAATTATGGTTACCCGGCTCGATTTATTTAATTCAAACTTTATTTAATGGTTATTAGAAATTTAGCACTTATCTTTAAATGAATGTTCCTTGTGTTTTATTGAAAAGATCATCTTACCTCTTCTGATAGTGTATCTAAGTTCATTCCCTCTTCTGTTTTACTACGCTCTTTAGCGAAAAGTTTGTGCGCTTTCGCTTTTAGTTCCTTTGGATGTGGAGTATTCTGTCGTACAAATGGTGTGTCCTTTTCAGTACTTGAATCCTCTGAAAACTTAACGGAATGTGTTCTGGAGGCCTCACGTTCTTCCCAGCCCTCGGAATCGGACTCCTGCTCCTTTCCGGTACCTTAAAAAATTACAAATCGAAACATTAGTTTTGAAGGAAAGCCCATTACAATATTCACCATATCATGCTTTATAAGAATATTCAAAATACTTTGCGTTAAGTTGCACAGAACATAAACGAGCAATTGTTAAGGGATGATATATTTTTATTTATATATTTTAAGTAATATTATAATATTTCATTTCATGCTGATAAATGCTGAAAAACAAATCATATGCGTCGCAAAATCAACTCTTTTTTAAAAAAAAACATTGGATTCAACGGAAACGGGTTACACGAAATAGTAGTACTAGACAATATATAGTATATCTTTAGATACATAACAACCAATGAGGAATGATATTAATGGTCTCAAAGGTTTTTGCATACACAGTAGATGTTAGACGGAAGAAAGTTGTATTGAATTTTCGAATCCTTTTTGTTAATAATTTTTACTCACTCTTGTATTATCGAATTTGGAAATCTTACAAACAAAGCTCAGCCAACTAGATCATTTGGTCGACTTGGTAATGATCGCTTGTTTCCCATTCATTAAATGTTGAGTGAGACTTCCATCTCTCTCCTAGATGTTTCAGAAATACGTGATAGTAAAACGATTAAATAGGGTCTTAAACATTCTGATGCTAGCCCTTTAAAAAGTAATTCATGGGTATATTCTAAGTAAGGTTCTTAATTGAATTATCTTCTGTAATTCATTTCCAAAAAAGATTCGAAGCTTAGCAATCATTACAGCAGCGCAAGTGGGTAGGACTTTTTCTAACAATAAGTCAATAATATCACTCAATAACACATTTTTAACACAACCATTGTTTTTTTAGTACTATGTCAAGACAGTACCGGGAATTGGTCAATAAGACTCGAATATATACATATGCATTATTCATCCAAATTTATTTTATCACCTTCAACGTAAGCAAAATAAAAACCAAATTATGAGAACATTTTTAAAAACAGTTTTTAAATCGACTTCATTACTCGCTGATATTCCATTTTATATAGGGTCCCGAAGTGTAACATATTCAAAAGGCCATAAATTCGGTTTGTAAAATGGTTTTAATTTTTTTTAAAGTACAGAATGTGTGAAAATAATCAAAAATTCAGAATCAATTCACTTTGGCTCGATATGACCACCTTTCACCTCGACTATTGCCTTGAGACGGTCAAAAAATGAATCGCAAGCTGCCCGAACGTAAATTGCCGGTATTTTAGCCGCACTCAAGCACAATATTTTTTTTTAGCGTCTCGAAGCTGGTATATTTTTTAGCTTGGACCTTGCTTTCCAAAATGAACCAGAGAGAACAATCCATTGGATTCGCGTCTGGTGAATTCGAAAGCCATTGTGTGCTCGAAATGAAGTTGGGAACGTTGTTTTTCAACCATTCTTAACTCACTCGAGCTTTGGAAGACGGTGCAGAGTCTTGTTTAAACGTCCATGGTCTGTGACCGAAATGTTTGTCAACCCATGACTTCAAAGCAGCCTCCAGAATATTTTTCCGATAATAAGCCGCATTTACTTTGATGCCAGGCTCTATGACAATGATTGGAAAGCGCCCATCCGCGGTTACAGCCGCCCAAACCATTATTTGTGGCGGAAATTGACCGCTTTGGGCCAAACGTAGCAACTTCGCTCTGTGAAGATCATGCGCCTTTTGGAACTTGTAAAGCTTGACCATGAGCTCATTTTCAATATGCGCTCGATGCTGCGGTCGGATATTTTCAGTTCTTAAGTCATTTGATTGACACTTCGTCGTGGATTTCGCTCCACGTACAGTTTTATGTTGCAAAATGCTTTTGTACGCTTGTTAAAACGGTTGCCTCGAAGTGGTAATTTGAGTTTTGGAAAAATCTAGCAGACCAGAGGAATACAGTGGCTGTTCAAGAAGTTTTGTTGAGTTTTGAGAAATTCGAAACGACCTTTTTTGCAGAAAATGCAGGTCTTTCGGCACTTGTCCCAGCGGCAACGCGTTTCATGCTCAACTAATAGTTTAAAATAGAACCAACGAATAGTTTAAAATGAACAGAAAGTTCAGTTAGAATCGTTGATGGCCAACAAGAGTCGGACAAATCTTCCAATACATCAAAAGTCGCATGAATAAATTTTAGTGCACACTTTTATATCACATGGTATTTGGGAAATATTTATATTTATTTATTTAATATATATATATGTTAAATATAATATAATATAACAAGTTCGCATACATCCAGCCAAACATCGTGTATTTGTGGGCCAAAAATAAAGTGTACGTTCTGGGAAATCTGATTGAAAACTCCACCCAAAGATTAAAAAAACTCAGTTTTTCAAATATAACAAATAGGTTTTGTTATTTCCAGAAACTATTGTTTCTATTATTTCTAACTCAACCGATTTTCAACATTTGTGGCTTTATCAAGTTACGGATAATGGCTAAGTGCTATAATTGATCGCTTATGAGGATCACTGTCCGATGAGCCGCATGAGCAAACATCCACTTTGGTGGAACGCGAGAATCGCCGAATAAATTAAAACAGCTCGTACTGCTGGAATTTTGTAAAAGAGGGCTGGACTGAATAAACAACATATCGAGAACAAACTAGACTCCTGGAGCAGTCTTTGTACTTCTATTGAGTCTACATACGAAACGGTTCGACTTAGGAAACAGCTCACCAAGGCACCAATGCGAATCTTTTCATTAAAGAAAAAAGAAGAAGAAGGCAAGAAGCGACGCTTAAACCGCAATTTAAATGCCACTTTTCAGGCTGTTCACTCTCGGATTATTCATGGACATAGAAGGAGCCTTTAACAACGTGAATACTGAAGCCAGTCAAAAGTGTCTGAACAGAGCCCGCATAAACAAGGGACTGTGCAAGTGGATAGGCCTCATGTTGAACTCGCGCATATATTTTGCAGGTGCTATTATTTGTAAAAAGAAAGTTAACCGGGGCATGCCACAAGGTGAAGGCAGCTTTATCTCACCATTGATCTGGGTACTTGTTGTTCATTAGTACATCCGTGTGCCAGAGGACGACGACTGGACGTCAACCCGTCTAAAACTGTTGCAGTGCTTTTCACTACGAGAAGAGCGATTCCAACGTTCGATTCCCCAAAAATGCACGGCACCGCTCTGACTGACTGCTAAATATCTCGGAGTCATTCTATACTTAAAGCTGAGCTGGAAAAACAACATCGAAAGCCGTGTCAGAAAGGCATGTGTATAGCTTTCTTCGTGTGTAATAAGATGTTCGGCAAGACATATGAACTCAAACCGATGGCTCGCTGACTATATAGTACACCTCGATTATGAGACCCGTCCTCGCCTACGGTCCACTTGTCTGGTAGAAGGCACTTGAGAAGAAATTTCATCTTGCAAGAGTGACGAGGCTGAAAGACTTGGTTTCTTAGGGGTGACCGAATCTATGAGATCGACACCAACCGGAGCACTGGAAATAATGCTGAATTTGCTTCTACTGGACCTCTACTGTATCAATAGAGCGGCTAGGACAGCGCTCAGATTAAAAGAAGCATGTCTCTGGGATGACAACGCCTTAGGGCACGCCTCTATCTTACTGCAATGGGAAGGCTGAAAAGAAAACATTGAAACCGACTTTATCATCCCCACAACAGACTCTTACAACAAATTTTGTATTAATAGTAGAGTGGAGTGGTTAATGATGCGGTCTGTTCTGATGCTGAACCAGCTTTCTTTACTGATGGGTCCAAAACTGCACTAGGCACGGTGTATTCTGTAAGAACAGGTGCCTATATAGCTCCTTCCCTATAGGAAATAGTTGCAGCGTGTTTCAGGCCGAGGTTACAGCCTTACTTCAAGGCACGGAAATGATGTTTGGAAATAATTAAGTCGGCAAGATCATAACCATCTACGTTGACAGTGAGGCGGCCATAAAGGCTCTGAACTCGACACTGATAAAATCCAAGCTTATTAGGATGTGCAATCAACAGCTAAACATTATATATATACGCAAACCTCTGTTGGGTTCCAGCACACCGGGTAATAATAGTGAACAAGATGGCACAAGTACTTGCTAAACATGGATAAAAACTGGCAACTAAGCTAATTCTACCCTTTGTTTAAGTGCCAGCACATGTCATTGACGCTTATAGATCCAGAGATCTCATTAACCTAAATCGAAAGGATATCCGTCTTGTCTTAAGCATATTTACAGGCCATTGCAGTCATGCGGAGCGACTCAGTATACGACATAACGTCTTTTGCACAAGTTGCAGAGACATCGAAGAAATAGAATCTGCATCTGCTCTGCGAATGTCCCGGACAAGCCACAACAAACGATTGAGGACTCCTGTCAGTTAGTTTCTTAATGGACTGGACGAACTGGGTTATGCTGACCCCAGACTCCTTCTGAGATTTCATATTTTATCTAGATCGTTCAACGGATACACGTTGATTTTTTTTGTTCCATAGATAGATCGCGACTATGGGCACAATGGACCCAAACCTAAGCATAATTGATCGATAAATCCTATTCATTCACGAAAAAAAGAAACTGCATAATCTTGGCGGCAGAATTTAATTTACTATTCAAGACATAACTCGATCTGTTATCTTATCGCAAAAAGCAGCAATAAATTTTCCACTCTTAGTAAACATCATCGACCCATGTCTACGTCTTAAAGTTCCGGTCATAAAAATTCATTTACTGTGGTTCAATAATGCGATCCATTCACTGCAACGTTTACATTGCCTTTTCGCTTAGAATTATGTTTTGATTAAATTCTGGATTTCATGGATTTCCAACATCCAAATGATGAAGGTACGATCCTGCTAATGATCAGCAGGCTAAAGATGTTCCACCAACCGGGACTAATAGGCTTTATGACACAAGTATTTATGCAAAATTTTATGCGGTGTTGTTTGTAATGTGACCAATTCGTGAGGTCGATGCGGAAACGTGCTGAATTTTTAATTAACTTTAAAATGTCTTCACTAAAATTTAACCAAAGACTTCGTTTTACTTGAAAAAAACACATTCTCTGTGTTACGAGTATGAATTTAACTCACCCAAAACAAATAAATTGACAAGGCGAGTTGTGTGAGATGTGAGATAACATCGCTGAAATTCGTTTAGTTAAACAAGCGTTTCAAAGCTCTGAAGATTTGAAGAATGTTGGGAACAAGACTGTTCACTGCCTATAGAAATCCCTGTTTATTGTTGTGCAAAAAAAAAAAAAAAAACATCTTCAGAATCAGCTTCAAATAATTTTTCGCCGAACATGGAACGCTGTTGATAACTTCGGGTTGCTAAATATTGCAATATTTCTACCTATAATCATCATCAACAACGGCATTAACGACGTATTTCTTCCTACTTCTTAGCTTTATGGAAGATTGTTCCAGTGTCGAAAAAAGACAACAGAACAAATATTTATGGATAGCAATCAGTTTAGGTACGGTATGGAAAATACTAGAACAACTAAATTCTGTTTTCCGGAGGGAAAGATCACAGCAGACCACCAATATCGATTCCGGAGGTAACACACATTCATCCATATTACATGATGTTTTGATAAAGCTTATTTGCATTAAATGTACATCCATAAAACTGTCTGCGTTCAACAGTTTTAATATTATTTACAAACAACTACTTCTTCAGATCCATCGCCTCGCAAGCAGTCATGTGGTTTTTTTAATGTTTTCAGATAAAAATTTGAATCCATTAAGAAAAAATTGATTCAAATAGTAAGACTTCCCGCATCTATATTTGTTTGTATGAGAAGAACACACTAAAATTAAAATAACATAAAAATCCAAGAATTTCAGTCTAGTTTTATATGAACAAAAGAATGCCAATGAATCAATGGTTGTGCGATTTGTAAGTGCCATAAATGCCATGCGTCTGACTTATTGAAAAATATAAAAATCTGCATCTGACAGTTGGTTTTTTAATAAGACTTATGAGCTTGGCAACACCATTCGGAAATTTGATAATTCTCTAACACAAGCTCGACAAACTTGGAACTGAATAATAATATACAAAATATGTTATAGTTTCAACTTACAATTAGTACAAGAGTTTGCTCTTGCTTAAAACTCTGGATATGGACCAGGTTTCCCAACCCTTCTTTTAATTTAATGCTCTTCCTTCTCCACTCAAGGAGTATTAAAATGATACAAATGGAATCTCAACTTACTTACTTACTTAAGTCGGCGCTACAGTCCGAGGTGGACCTGGGCCTGGGTTGGTTGAGGTCCTTTTCCACTTGTGCGCGCCACCTGAGTCGAGGTCTTCTTTGATCCTCCTGTGTTAGCGTCCGAGTTTTGAACATTTGAAGTCGCATGACAACACGTCACCTTGCCTGAATCCTTCTTTGACACCGAAGGTCTCAAAGAACCTTGATGGAGCAGCGTGTATTCTCCATCGTCATCCTACACAAACGGACGAGTTTGGTAGAGATGCCAAAACTAGACATTGCGATGTATAGCTCGTCTCTATAAATGCTGTCATACGCGGCCTTGAAATCGACGAAAAGGTGGTGGCTATCGATCTGTTGATTCTTTCCAAGATTTGCCGAAGTGTGAATATTTGGTCTAATGTTGATTTCGCTGGCCTAAAGCCACACTGGTATGGAGCAACTAGGTTGTTAACGAACGGCTTTAGGCGCTCACACATCACGGCAGATAGGATCTTGTAGGAGATGTTTAAAAGACTGATTCCTCTATTGTTGGCGCAATTCAGAAGGTCTCCTTTTTTGTGGATTGGGCAAACAATGCTGAAGTTCCATTCATCGGGTATGCTTACCTCCGACCATATTTTACAGATGAGTTGGTGCATACTCCTTACCAAGTCATTACCTACCAGCTCGGCAGGTAGGCCGTCAGCTCCGGCAGCCTTGTTGGATTGGAGTTAAGATATGGCTATCCTTACTTCATTCAGGTCGGAGGGACGGAATTGTTGATCTGCATCGTCCATTTCATTCTTGTTGAATATGTACAGTCTGCAGAAGTGGTTCCTCGATATCCTGAGTATGGTCTTCGATTCTACTACGATGTTCCCTTGATCATCCTCACAGGCTTCGGTTCGGGCTTTATAACCTTGGCTCGTTATTTTTACCCTTCGGTAGAACTTCCTTTCCTCATTCCTGTAATGACATACCCCAATACTTCCGACCGCGCCCTTCTTATGCTCCATCTTTTTTCTCCTGAGAAGCCGGTGTTCGTCTCTCCTCTTCTGCTCGTAGAGCTCGCCAGCAGCTCTTGTCCTTTTTTGCAGTGCCACTTTATATGCCTCTTGTTAAGCTGCATTCGCATAGCGACAGTCGTGGTCAAACCGAGGGTTTCGTTGTGACGTTCGAGTGAATCCCAGCACATCAGAGGCGGCATCTCTGATAGCTTTTTGACAATGTTGCCACTGGTCTTCAATGCTTAGCGTTGGCGGCGTGAGACTTCTTATGAGGCTAAGGGAGACTCGATCGGAAAAGGATTTGGCGATCTCTTGCGATTGTAGCTGTCCGACGTCGAGCTTCCTCACAGTACTTTCTTGTTTTGGCGGTGTTTGGGATATCCGCAACCTACAACAATTGGTGTTGGTCCGAGTCAATGTTGGCACCTCGAAAAGTTCGGACATCCATTATACTGGAGGAGTGCCTTGCGTCATGTGATCAATCTAGAATCTGAACTAGAGGCAGGAAAAATCATAATTAAATTGCATTTAGCATACCTGGAATGGACATACCATATACGAAGTCAGCTCGAAGTTTTGCTGAAAGAAGATACCAGGATGGCCGAAGCACTAGTTTTTTGAACCAAAATGAGAGAAAGGTAATTTTTTCGAGTTTGAAAAAAATTCAAACATTTTAAAATGTATTTCGGAAAAAGTCGATATGCTCGAATATTTTGGTTTTCAAACTTATCAAAGCTGCAGTTTGAAGAACTCATATGGTGCAAAAAGTACTAGATTTAAATCAGCTTCCACGTTTAATATAAGTTTCGAATCCAGCTGAATGTGTAAGCGAACTCAGGATTCAAAAATTCATCACAACTGTCGTTAACCACATGAAGGAAGGAAATTTTGAGAAGTGGAAGATGGAATCAAGCCCACAACGCTGTCTCGCCTGCGTCCAGGATATCACGTCACCAAAGCGAAGGAAATCATGGATGTATTTAAGCAGCATTTCCAGATTTAATAGATATGGACTCTACATATAAGAGAGCCTGCATCCAGTCAATGGCTAGCAATTAATAGCTAAAGGATGTAATGATGTACAAAGGAGATTCTTAAATATGGTGGAGATTTTCTGGTAAAGTGCATGAACCAATTTTCAATCAAGTGGTAAACTTTTAAGCACAAATCTATCCAACGTACTGTGAGAACGTCTGAAGCCAGCGTTCCAATGTAGATTCCGGCCCGGTAGATCAACTTTCGACAACATTTTACACACGATGGCAAATTCTGGAGAAAACAAACACATTGGAACATCGTCAAAAAGAAAAGTGTAAAGTTTTCAATTCAAATGACAATTCAAATAAGTGTACCCGGAATGATAATTGGGTTCACTTTAATCCGATCTCCTGAATTCTTTAATTCTTTTACATTTTACCATAAAAAGAAAATAAAATTATTTAAGGCGAAACAGGAATAAAAAAAAACGAAGTATCATCTTAACGGACACTCAGCACGAATATTATGACAAGTTTGGTGTGTAAAAAATCTTATTGGGTACAAAATTTCTTGGACTGAAATAAAGCTCTCCGGCACGTGCCATAGTTTCTAAAGGAGAACTCGTATCTTTGGAAGAATACCCATTTTTGTCTGATAAGAATTGTGTCAACACGTGAATACCTATAAAGTTTAACAGTCTTTTTTGCTACCAAAAATTGTGCAAGATTATTTATCGTTTCATCCTAAAGAAACTCAATTGTCACTTATCGCTAACAAGCATAGATATCCAATCGCTATCTAATTTTTGGTTCCATATCTAAAGAATGTCTGTTGTGTAAATCATACAGCAAAATACCAGCTACCAAGTAACCTTTACGGATACCGCCTGGTTCTCATTTGAATGCTAACATATCTCAAAATAAAAAATCCAAATTTCAAAAATCCAAATGTGTTTAACTGCACTGGTAATTTGAATTGAATCTGTTTTGGATGGTGGAATTGTTTGATTTTATTACGAGCATGTTTATTTGTTCAACATTCGAGGCTGGAGGGAGTATGTTTTCTCTCGCCCTGTTAATTCTGTTGCTGTGTTTACATTTTGGGTTAAACGTGCGCGCAGTTTTCGCTATTGAGTGTAGTCAGATGTGTGAAAATCATCCAAGTCCTAAGTATCTGGTGATGATATTCGGAATCCAAGCCAACCCCCACCACGAAAGTGGCTAATTAATTTAATTTTATGTTGAGAGCATTTCTTCTCGTGTTACGAGATGCAAGCACAAGTATATTTTCGTACATACGATGAGATAGCGTAAATAATTTTACATAATTTATTTATCCAGAACTGGGTCAAGATTGCAATTCAATTAGAGGAAGTTTGGGGGGGTGCATATCTTATTTAGCGTTAGCGTGCAAATTTATCTAGAAAATTGAGATGCCAGTGCAGTCAATTTCGACGTGCAAATGAAGAGGCAAAAGTATTTGAACGTTAAGATTGATGTGCACGTCAGATTCGTTTGGCACTAGTGATGTGAAACTTGTTAACACGTTTGAAGTATTTGCAATGCCAATGTGTAAATTAACTCATCACAGTGATTTCCGAGTATCAGAAAGTTCATTAAAAAATGTATGTTTCTGAAAATACCTTCTACTTTATGTATTTTTATGGCGCACTTCCTTATAACTAGAATATGTTAAAAAAAAAGTTTTAAAAGTTTTACAAACATTCATATTCTTTGAATAAATTAAACTAAAAAAAAGGACACAAAAACGCGGTAACTTATTTTCTGAGCTTAATATATAACAAGGTAATTATGGATCATTGAAATGCAACCCACTTTTCAATTAGTCTGCTAAAATCAATTTAGACTGGTGCATGCCAACGAAGGTATTCTTCCTTTGCAGTGTTTGCACATTTTTTTAATTGAAATAAAAGTGTTTTACTCCCGAATATATTCGGCGAAGTATTTACTTGCAGTCTCTCTCTTTTTCTGCATGTTTATAAACGACCTGCCAACAGTCTGTTCCAATGCCAGTTTACATTTGTATGCTGATGATTTACAACTGTATCCGTCTAGACCTATTAGCCTTGTTGAAGATCTTGTTTGCAGGCTAAATGAAGATCTATCTGAAATCCATCACTGCGCGGTAAGCAATTACCTGACCCTCAACCCAGCGAAGTCCCCACTGATTCTCCTATCGAAAAAGCTTTACAACACCGAACTTGGGCCGCCAATTTATCTTTATAATACGCAATTGCATTTTGTTGTCATGGTTACCAACCTGGGTTTTAAAATTAATCGCTCTCTTTCCACAGTAAGCCACATTAACTTCACGTGGGGCAAATATACGGTAGCCTACGCAAACTACGCAAAATTCTTTATAAAACACTCTTAAAAACAATTTGTGATTTTTGTAACTTTGCTAACCGTGAACACTATAAATTGACACTGAAGAAAAGTTCTTTGTTATCGGCACTTAAGCTACCTTTGATGCGAGGAGTACTCTTATAACAGCAAAACACTTGCCATTCTTCGTGAGACGTCGAACAGAAAGTATTTTGTTAATTTTTTTCTATAAGTATAGCCACCATCTTACAACGGTGATTAATAAAATATTTTATACAATTGAATCTGCTCTTGGTACAATTAAAAACAAAAATTCATGTGAAGTTGTCGGAATTTTAAATAAAGTTCTTGCGAAAAACAGACCTTTTTTCTGGATGCTGTTCGTCCTTAAAAAAAAGGCTTTGCTAAACAAATAAGAGTTAAAGAGCGCATTTCTCTTCTTCCAGTTCTTCGAGAAAATCTTGCCATAAATTAGGTATGTTGACGAACCTGGCAGCACTTATACAACCACGTCAGAGCCGCCAACCATTCAGGGCAGCCAACCAAGACGGAATGACAGCTCGAGCACGAGGCCATGAAATCGAATGCGATTTCCTTTTTGATTCTTCTTCCCTTTAGAGCAGCGATCGGAGATCATAGATGAATTATAAAGTTTAATTTTAATTATAAAGTTTAATTTTAATTATAAAGTTTATTATTGGTACTCCAAACATCGTAAGATTTAAAAAATTACAATTTAATTTGTTTGCCACTTAAAGTGTAATTTTCAGGTAAATTTTAGCCTGATAATAAAAAAAACCTTTTACACGATTGAGTCGTGCAGGCTTATATTGGGAGTTTACTTTAATAACTAATAAATACTTTATTTAAAACAATAAAAAACACTTCGTTATAGCCAAACATAGTATTCCCTGCAGGAATTAATGTTTTAGATATTTCTAAAAAAAAAAAAAACAGATCGCGAAAGACAATATTTGGTGGGAACTAAAAATGTTCAAGTCCCAAAGCAACTCAAAGTTTTTCTAGTTAAGATTCGTATCTGTTCTGAAGTTTTAAAACTTCGGAGAGCAAAAGATTTCATCTCTGCACTTATTCTGGTTGTTTTACCTTTCCACTAGGTTAAGCTCCAGTAACATATTTTCTTTAAAAGCGTAGACAATTTTTAACATAATAAACAATGAAATAGTCAAGTTAAGAATAGTAAATAAACATGCATGAAATTGGGCATGCTGTGTGTTGAGTTGTGGAACATATCGAAGTCGACCTACCGCATTGTCGACTTCGATATCTTCCACAACTCAACGCATTGATTCTTAGGATGCCTAAGAGGAGTAGAATTCCAAGATTAACATCAAAACAGGAGAACAAAACTATAAAGCTAATAAGCAAGAAGGACCGATCCTTTGCAGCTTCTGAAACCAAGGAAGCAATCAGTTACATTGAAAATAGGTGCATTCACTGATGAGTATCAGCAAGAAAAGCTTTGTCATGACCTCATAACAAAATAAACTGACTAATCAATGTCATATGCATATGGGCGAGTCTTTGAAGTCATTATACATATGTTTTTCAAATTGTTTCGTTTTACATATTTCATTTGGTTAAATTGACTTCTTATGCATTTTTATTTAAATGACGTTTTTAAGGGTCATCCTGCCAAAATCTTTTTTATAATTGGACAACTTACACTATTTTTTTTACATATACAAAAATATGATGTATATGTATAGCGAAACTTTATGAATTTCAGTTCTGAGGCAATAAATTGAGAAATTCCAGAATACTATATTAATAAAAAAAATTCGATCCGTATTATGCTTTCTAAGCCACGTGATATCATATCGGCCTCTGTTTCACTCCGGCGTTGGAGGTATGTACTACTGTGTCCAAAAAATTAGGTGACATATGAATTTAAACTGCGCGCGACGAAGGATTTGGAAATTTTTCTTTCTTTTTAGGTTGGTAGTACTGTCAGTGACATTTATGTGAAATTTCATGTCAAAATATATTCATAGTGTTTGAGATACGCGTCGTTTTGTGAGCTGCTAAGTGAGTTTTTCGTTTTTTGCGATGTCGAAATTTATTGAGCAAAGAATTTGCATTAAATTTTGTTTGCGGAATCAATTTTCTACTGCGGATACGTTGAAGATGGTGCAGAAAGCCTTTGATGATGAGGTTATGTCTAAAAAAATGTTTACAAGTGCTATAGTGATTTCCAAGCCTGCCGTGAGCGTGTCTAAGACGTTCTTCGTCTGGGCGACCATCAACCTCAACCGATGAAGCTCACGTCCAACAAATCAAAGATTTGGTATTGAAAAACCATCGATTAACGATTAGAGATCTTGCTGATGAAGTTGGCTTATCGAAAGGCTCAGTCAATACCATTTTGAAGGATGCTTTGGGCTTCAAGCGCGTCAAATCTCGACTGGTACCGAAAACATTGAATTTTTTGGAAAAAAGGCGTCGCGTTGTGTGTGAAACAATGCTTTCCGACTACCAGGATGTCATGAAACGCATTATAACTGGCGATGAGACTTGGATCTATGCTTACGACCCCGAAACAACCGATCAATCGAGCGAATATCGTGCCAAAGGAGAGCCGAGACCAAAAAAACCGCGCCAAAGTCGCTCAAAAATCAAGGTCATGTTGACTGTTTTCTTCGATTATCGTGGTGTTGTGCTTTATGAATTCCTTCCAACCGGCCAAACAGTCAACAAGGAATATTATTTGAACGTTATGCGTCGTTTGCGTAACGCTATCCGCCTAAAAAGGCCGGAATTGTGGAAAGACAATTCTTGGTTTTTACACCACGATAATTCACCATCCCATACCGCACTCGTAATTCGTGATCATTTCGCCAAAAACTCAACCCATATCGTTCCGCAACCACCTTTTTCACCTGATCTGGCGCCGTTCGACTTCTGGCTGTTCAACAAGCTCAAAAGACCGCTCCGGGGACACCGTTTTGATACGATAGAGGAGATTCAAGCCGCAGCGAAGACGGAACTGAAGGCCATCCTGGAAAGTGACTACAACCAGTGTTTCAAAGATTGGAAAATCCGTTGGCATAAGTGCATTGCATCGGGAGGGGATTACTTTGAAGGGGATGAAATTGATTTGGAAGAATAAATAAAGAATTTTCAAAACAAATACAATGTCACCTTATTTTTTGGACACAGTAGTATATAGTCCTAATCGGAATGCAAGAACTGAAGGATACTTGTAAAGTTCTTGGCGGAGAATGCCAAACCCCTTCTGAACAGTCGATTTGTAGACTGTAAATTGTTATTTACAATCTGTATCGCAAACTGAAAGAAAATGTTGTTCACATTTATAATTCAGAATTGAAGTATTAACTTTCCACTTGGATTTGTGTATGAATTGAGTTGGTTTATGAAAGCAGGGCTGCTACCAAAAGTTAGTTTGATTGGTGTCGAATTCTATACGTTATAATCTAATAAAATTTATTTCCAAATTTTAGATGGATGGGTAGAAATGATGGCAAGAACGTGAAAGAGGAGTGTCGTTAGTACGGTTGAAGCTCCACCTCCAACAGAGTGTTGTCATTCTTCAATTCGCAAGAATGCGTTTTGCATACTGAATAAATTGTGTAATCTCTTGTGACTTTTTCAAAGTAGTTCAATATACAGTGTTGGCCAAAACTAAAGCACGAAATTACCTCACTTTGGAAAAAAACCGAAGACCATTAAAAAAACCTATGATAATTTTTAAGTTTTTATTTTTTTTTAATCGCAATATATTTGTCTTCAATTAACGGTAATTAATTTTTTTATAACTCTTAAAATATTTAAAAAACAACAAATTCATTCAAGACTTATTAAAAAGTAAATGGACAAAACTAAAGCACATTTTTGAATTCATAAATAAAAAAAAATAAAAAAAAATTTGAATGCTAATATTTCGTGGCGTAACCATTATTTTTAATTACTGCAGTACATCGACGAGGCATGGAGGCAATGAGGTTGTCAATTATATGCATGGGGATGTTACTCCAGGCAATTTGAGTTTGGTGAAGTAGAGAATCTAAATTACTGCATTTCGTGCGATCAATCCTCTGATCTACAATTTCCCATAGATTTTCTATGGGGTTGAGATCAGGGGATTGTGCTGGCCACTTCATAACAGCAATACCACCTTCCGTAAGCCAATCCTTCACAAGTTTAGCGGTATGTTTTGGATCATTGTCATGTTGGAAGATCCATCGCAACGGCATATTTTCCTCAGCATGAGGAAGCATGACATTTTGAAGAATCTCCCGGTACATGAAACGATCCATTATACCACTAATCTTGTGAATTGGCCCGACTCCTTGACTGGAAAAACATCCCCAGACAATAATATTACCTCCACCGTGCTTGACTGTGCCCTTGGTGAATCGGGGATTAAGGCGCTCGCCCTTCGGCCTCCGTACCGTGCGAAATCCGTCGGATCCCTTTAAATTAAATTTGGATTCGTCTGAAAAGAGAACCGTTTTTCATTTTGCCAAAGTCCAGTTTAAGTGCGCCTTTGCAAATTCCAGTCGTGCACGTCGATTTTTTTGAGAAATAAATGGCTTTTTTATTGCTCGATATGACAGCAAGCCACTATCAAAAGCACTTCGCCGGATCGTCCTGCTTGAGATCTCTATGCCTAGTTCATTTTTTATGTTTCTTGACGAAATGAAGGGGTCCTTTTTAATTAGCCTGATTATTTTTTTATCATCGCGACTGCTGGTTTTTCGGGGTCTACCGCCACTATGAACCGTTTGAACATTTCCCCGAGCACGAAATCGAGTTAATATTCGCGAAATCACGGTATGGCTTATACCAAATTTATTGGCAATAAATGTTACTGATTCACCGTTAGTAAAATCAGACACTATTTTTTCTTTCACGTCATTAGAATATTTATTGCGAGCCATTATAACACTTTTTTAATTTCAATTTTTATTTCCGATCTCAGACGCCGATGACTCACAACTAATTGTTTTTCCCATTGTTCAGAACATACTCGTTAATAAAAACAGTTAACTTTGCAGCATATTGAAAATTAACAGTAAAATTGACTAACTACGTACGAAAAAGGTTGCATGTGCTTTAGTTTTGTCCATTTACTTTTTAATAAGTCTTAACTTATTTTGTTGTTTTTTGAATATGTTAAGAGTTATAATAAATTTAATTACCGTAAATTGAAGACAAATATATTGCGATTAAAAAAAAAAAAAACTTTAAAATTATCATTGGTTTTTTTAGTTTTTTCAGTTTTTTTCCAAAGGGAGGTAATTTCGTGCTTTAGTTTTGGCCAACACTGTATGTATGTACTTCAGATTTGTCAGTCGAGGATAACTCTCGTGAAGACCGGCTAATTCCATAACTAAGTCCTGAACTAAAGCCTGAAGATAATAACTAGTCCCAAGGAAAGGTTTAAATGCTTAAACTGGCGAAGGACGATATTATTAATCAGCCATATTGGATCAAACTTTTTTATATGGAGAACGCAAACAGACTCATGTTCGGTTAGTTCAATATTTGCATATGTAGTCGAGCTGCTTTAACCAAATCATAACACAGGATTAATCCTGGTTTTATAAGAACGACCTTGAAACACAACAACAGCCCAATCGAAACTAGTCAGACTTTTTGCAGCATAAAGCACACAAAGAGCATGTAAAGATTAACCTTAAAATCGTTTGCTAAACGACTTCCTGTTTATTAATTTGACTAAAACTCAAGTCCAAGAGTCAAAGTTCATCACAAGTATTCACTTTGAACGCAATCAATTTGCGGGCTTTCGACCGATCGTAGCCGGCTAAAAATTGTCTTAACAGAGACTTTGTCCTTGAAATTGTCAAAAAATTACGGATTCTTAATCTACATGTAAGAACAAAAAAATCTTTCGAAGCGTTTTCCGGATTTCGAACGTTAACGATATTTTAAACGCGTTTGAAATTGACACGTCATCGCGCTCTGACAATTCACGGGACAAAGCAAGGATCGAGTGCACGGAAAGAAAGGTGATCGACGCAGCGAAAAAAGGCCCCGATTGAGCAGCGGGAGATGTAAGCGGCTTAATATGAGCAGCTAGATGAAGAGGAGGGATGCCTCTATGGACCAGGCATTGCCGATTAGTGGTAATTATAAACACATTTGTATAAACACATTACAAAACTTTAAACGCGTTTTTCTCGAAAACACGTTTTTAAAAATGGCTGACATTCTCCTGACCGCTGTAACAAACATATCGACCTGAAATTTTGAGAGCATATTCAGAAAATATGACTTCACGGAATGACGGATCCTTTGTTCGAAAGATACGTTTTTGCATTTATTCGAAAAGAACGCGAAAATTTGATTTTTTTTTTTAATTTCCGCCATTTTCGTAAGTTTGTATTAAACGGAAAACCCATCCGTCATTCCACAGACCAAAGGGTCACAGATTGATAATATGCTTTGAGTTTGTGTTTCAGATCAACAAAGAGGGGGCAGTGATGTCAGCCGTTTACTTCCTACGATTTGAGGACCTGGTTTGGCGAAGCTGCAACCGCCGGCATTTTGATTTAAAAAAAAAAATCTGTATATCATGAACAAAATCAAAAAAACGCCCGCATTAAAAAAGCTTTACTAGTTTCCTTTAAAAAAAAATTAAATGGAAACACCCGAAATATGGCACTCCAAGGACAAAGTCTCCCTTAATTTCGAACAGAGCAAATACTTTCCTGTGAAATTCCGTGTGGGCATTGTTGTTCAACAAATGATGAAAACTCGTACGTTTTATGAATGTCACAACATTGATCGCAGAAATCGTAGAAATTTTTTTAGCAGCTGCTTCTTTGAAAGTTTGAAGAAGGTAGAGAGCGAGTCGACTTATTTGTTTATTTTTAGGGAGAGCGTTTGACTTAGAGTCCTTCGCAAGAAGGTCTCATATTATGGCATAGTTTTTTTAAAGTTTTACTTCGTTACCCGACTCAATTTCAAATTATTTTAAAGATCTAAATATTTGATCAACATAAACACATTTCAAAATCAAAGTGCCAGAACACCTCATCGTTATTGCACTCAGTCTTATAGTAGTAAAAAAATAGCTTTAAACAGCCTTGGACAACGAACATATTGTTATTATTTTTTAATTATCTAGTCGGTGCCAAACAAAATACCATAAAAACCATATTTCCAAAATAAACGCGTTCTTTCTTCAACAAATTAAAGCAAATAGCGAAACAACAGTCATAAGATCAATCATTTTAAGTGTAAACAGATGCTTTTAAAATGTATGTAGATGCTGTTTCAGGTAAAAACACTTAAAACTTTTTTTCGTTATCCAAATAACATTAACTGATTTCTTTCAATAAAAAACAAAATGATCAAATAGAAACTTTTAATAGATATAAATTCAATATATTACTCAGTACTCATCAATTATGACCGGACTAGTTTCATAACGAATCGTTGGACCTCAGTTAATTGGGTATCTAGATTGCAGATATAATTAGGCCGGAATGATGTAAATAAACATTAAAGTCGTCTAGTCGAGACTGTAGTGAATAAATATTATGTCTTCTCAAGCTGATTAACAAATTAATTAATACGCGCTTGTTTGATGTTGACCAAACACAAAAATTTTTTTTAACGTTAACGTTTTTAATCAGTCTAACTCATTAAAAGTAAGTAAAAGGTCAAAGATGAAAGGAAGGCTTTATCTCCGTTACACATGAAAGGATTTAAGTTGGTAAGTGACTTCAGACTCCATGAAACTCATGCTTTATAGTTTTTGACATTAAATCTAAACCACATAAATCATATTTTGTCAAGTTAATTCCAGCTAAATCGGTTTCGCACTTAATTTGTTCCCATGCGTTAAAGAAAAACACTATTTTACAGTCTTTGATGATTTAAATGAGAAGATTTAAAAATACAAACCAATAAAACGGTGATGACGTTTTAGTAATAACTTTTTCACAATAAAAATAAGCTATTTCCCATATGATTTGAGAGATTGAGTGCTTTGACCCTGTTCATGAAACGATAAGCATGCAAGAAAAAACGATTGACGTCGGAGGTTTTCAAGGCAAATGTCTATAGAGTTTGTTATATTTACCTATACAAAGTTATGTAATTTGGTCGAAAATTTAAGTCTAGAGGAAATCAGGAGACACAGAGGATTAATGGTTTAGAGCAAGGTGGTGATTTCAATATTGAAAACGATTTATACAAGTTCTTTATATCTGAAGAAAGATGACAGCTTTAAGATAATGATAATCAACTATACTAAATATTGCCCTTAAAACTTGCTTAGTTCCGCTAACCACATCATAGTAATATAACAAAATTCCTTGAATCAACAACGTCCCTTGAAGCACCCAAGTGAAAGTCGAACATTGGCATTAAATTGAGTTGATTTTTATATTCATTTTGATTTTTTCATAGTTTACTTTTTGGCGTAAAATTGAGTTGCAATTTAAAAAAAAAAAACACACGTTTTTCGTATGGGGACCTCTTTTATATGATTTTGTAAATTGTAGCTATAGTGGCCACAGGAAAACACATTCTGTAGAAATTGGGAGTGACACACTTTTATGTTTCAGAAGATTCAGTGACAACCGGACGGACATCGGAGGCTTAGTAATAGTGTTCCGTAGGCACCGTAGAGGATTCACAGAAGACAATCTTCTTGCACGTTTCACAGCTATTAGCTGACCGAAGAGTGACCGTCAGACATTAAGTAGATGTTCAGCTCTGAGGTTCGAAGCAGCGTAAAGTATCGAACAACCACAAGTGAAAGGAGCACGCTTAATTCGATCGCATCATCGACCCGAGCTTTGCAAACGTCAACTGCGATGAGATAGTATTTGTGTAATCAGTCTGATATAATGATTTTAAGATTTTCAGTTTTCTTATTTAAAAAGTTTATGTTCCACGACACTTACTGTTTTCAAGTGTTTTTGTTTTTTTAATATAAAGACTGTCTGGTGGAGCCAACAGCTTTAGTGATCTTAAAGCCGTAAACTTGAATTATACCAGGCCAATTACCATTGGTTTAAAGCCAAACTAATCTGGTCGTCGGAAGGAAACTCATGACATATCTTCTATCAATCAATTGATTACTGAAAGGACATCTAATGGCAGAGCAAAATTCTGGCAAACGAGTCCGTTATACATAAGAAAGAAAATAGGCACTATAAATTCCCGAAAAATTAAATAGGAATTTTTTGCCATTTATAATGTTTTCAGAAATACAAACCTGCGAATCATTTAAAGTTCATTTCTGTAGAAATTAACAGCGGTTCCAAACAATTATTGTAAGAAAATATATGAGGCCCAAACATATTAATTAGTCTTGAACCAGTTCGTACTATTTACATGAAATCATAACATGTTAAACCTTTTGATTGTATGAGCCCAATTCACTTAAAAAGTCTCATAGATTTGTTAATAATCAGTTCTCAGTCTCATGTTTGTGAAAATATAACATACAATTTTTTCTCAACACACTTTTCTGGGCGAATGTAAAAGATGAGATACTTAATCACATAAAGGTTCAGGAGAAGACGGCCATTTATAAAGTCGAAGTTGTTAGGAAGGCATCGTGCGTTCACTGATCATATGGTATTTTGAAAGCTGTCGAATCTAAAGTTAGTAAGCATCGGTCATATTTTATAAATTATTATACAATATTCGACAACTGAGCAATGGTTCAACGGACTTCCTAAAGCACTGAAAATTCTCTGCCAGATCCGAGCAGGACCATCGACGCATAAGCCTCTTTTGGAGCGACGAGGTTTAAACTTCTAGGCACCAAGGACATAATCGATTGAAACACCAACAGCACACATGTACATTACCAACGTGTTAGACTTGAGTGCACCTTATTGACAAAGTTATCTGGCCCTATTTTTATATAAAATTGATATATGGTCAGAATTATTTATTATAATCTGCTCGCTCTAAAGGGACGATGACTACCTTTTAAATATTTTTGCACACATCGAACATTTTTCTTAACACATTTAAAAGCGCAATGACATCTTACACGTCACACGCTGAGTAACAGCAAGTTACCGTGAGCCGTCGAAGTTACCAGACTTTTACTTAGCTAATAATCCGTATTATGTCACGGAGCAGAGATGTGGTATTTTCGGCTCATTTTATTTGATCTGATGTAAAGGTATTCAATTGACAGCAGAATGATGACGCAATCTTCTAATTGTAAGAAGAAAAAAAAAACGTGCATCCATCAGTGGATGAATAAATAAAATACTGTGAATTGAACCAATGCAAATAAGAAATAACATTTCGTTTTTCAAGCCACTATAGAGAAGTCTTCACCCTTAGAGAGCGGAAAAATTAAAGAAAAAAAATCGTAGAGTGGATTGCAATAATCTTAACAAAAAATTTAAATGAAGTACAAAAGACAATCGAAAACATCCGCAAGGAAGTTTCAATGCCAAATCATTTGATGGTTTTGCAAATACATCTGTCAATGAATCCTATTAAAAACACTATTATTAAGGACGAATTTATTTCCTCTAGAATCTTCATTCTTTCAGTTAATTTTCCACCAACATTCAATCAATAAAAAAGTTTACACGTAAAACTAACCCTTTAGAACGAAACCAAACTTTTGCTAACTAACTAAAATAACGAGAAACTTTTTCCGACCATCTCCAAGCTACTTGGAACTCTCTATATAATTTTAGCGTAAGCAAGTTAAGCTTCAATTGTCAGCTACAGGCACTGAACTCAAGTACTTACACAACAAAAAAAAACAATTCACTCTATGAGCAGCAATTAAGCTTGTCTGAAAAATACTTTCAATTCCTTTTTAATTCAAGCTATTTACATCTGATTTCAATACCGACGAGGTTGGAAACGCAACAAGCCCAATTGCAACGAGCTGAAATATAATTAAGTTGTAATTACAAGGCGAAGCATATCAACTGCAAGGGCCACAATATTAGTAATTGTCACACAAATGCAATCGGGAACAATTAAATTCAGACTTGATGCATGTATGAGGATAATGTTATCTATAGATTAATTATATTAAAGTTGCGTGCATATCGATTAAGGACTTAATTATGGATCGCTGCAAACCTTGGTGGTAATCGAACAGGAGTTCGGTTGAGTTGAATTTTTCGCTAGATCTGTATAGTTGACCCGGTGGATAATCTTTTGAAAAGTTTTATTTTATCATTTTGGTTTTTCTGTTTCTGACTTAATTTAAATAACTTTTAAAAAAATATATTTTGTCATAAAAATTATGAGTATGCATTTTTCTTTAAGGCATTATGAATTTATAAAATGCTTTAAAGAATAAAGAACATTTAAAAAAAAGGTCTACATCTACGATAGAAATAACTTGTGATGGCTTGTTTGGAATCCTGTATAACCTGTTTTTGATCTATTGCTATTACCTTCCGTAGAAACTATTCATTGACAACTTGGTCAAAATAAACAGAAACAACATGTTCGGCGCCCGAAGGTTGAACATCAGCGTAGCACAGATTCTGGTCTTAAAAAATTTCCTGGTAAATAAGTAAGTAACAAAACCATAAGCATATGCTTAAAAAAAGCTATATTACCTCAGCATCGTTTGCCCGATCCCAAGGAAATTATGTCTTCTTAACTGTGCCAACTACAAAGGGATACGTCTTTTTAACGTCGCCTATAAGACCCGTTTCACAATCGACCAAATCTTCACAATACGGCGGCTCTAGAAAACTCATAGCAGTAAGAAATCGAAACTCCAAACTTTTCATCGATAGTATTTATATAGAGCCATGCTTAATTTTGACATCCCAACCAAAAGTATCCGATTATGCACGGCTGAGCTCTGGTACATCCAGAAATGACTTTGAGGTTGTCAAGGCATTCGTATACCCAGCGTAAACAAAGGGCTAAGAAGGCAATTGAGCAATAAACCCCCATTTTCTTATGTGGAATGACCAAATTGGCATGATAGAAAGGAGAAGGTTCAACGAAGAACGTGTTGTACAGCGACGTGAATGAAGCCATAATGTTTCGGGATCAATGGGAGAGAGAGGGCTAGGACGAGATTTAAAATCTCTTATGCATATGGTATGTGTGTATTTCTTTTCGAAGATGCAGTCCCTTAAAAATGATTTACCCTTTTTATGAAGGTGTCTATTTTCAGCTAATTCGAACACTACATATTCTAAAATGCATACTCATGTTCTCCACACCAAAGTTATAAAAATTTGAAACTTACCTGGAGCAGCAGGTTGATATTCCAATTGTGGCAACAGAAAACATGTCAGCACCTAAAAAGAAGATAAGAGAAAAACATTAAAGACGAAACTCACTAAAAAAAAAAAAAAGATATTTAAATGATAAAGGTTTTTACTGATTCAAAATGAGCGGAGATTTTCTAGTTATAGTAAATTTTATTTATGGATGTCTCTGTGTGTATATGTGACGCGATCCTTTCCTCTTGTCGCTCATATCTTAAGAACAACAACAAGTCAAACAATAAAAAAAAAAAGTAAAACCAAAACCTTCTTGAGTCAACAATTTGTCCAGTGGGCTAGGTCTCATCTCTTTTCCTAAAATAATTTAAAAGATACCTGCACAGCTGACAAATGGTCAATGGTAGGAATCTCTGTGGCTATTCTTATGACGAGCACGACTGTCAACTCGATTTGGTTTTTTTTTTTTTTTTTTTTCAAAACGTCTCAATATTAACTAAGTTGCTGGTCTGTGTCTCACGTCAGATAAATAAAAAGTATACCACTAGGGAGACTTGAACTCTTACATCGTTTATAAAAAGAACTGATGTAAAGGGCGGTTTCAGGCTTCAGGCTAAGGGATTTCAAAGCTTAAAAAACGACTCATCATGAATATGAGGTTATACTTTAATTTTCATGCATGCCAGTTGCATTCTCAATCAAGGACGCCTGTGAGTTAAATAAGTTGATTGAACATAATTTTTTGGAAATAACACAGAACTCTGATGCGGAAGCAGGTGTGTTAACATCTATGTTAAGTACTATGTCAATGTACCTTAGCTTTCGTGAAGACTGGCAAATAGATCACAAGCTAGTTAAAAATGGGCGTCATAGTTTCCTTGAATTTAAAGGTATTCGCACAACTCAAACGCGGTTTTGTCTAGAAACCTGACAGCTGGACAATCAGTCATAAGAAACGACAGTTGGAATGAAAAATGACTTAAATGAACTTAAGCGCTTTTTGGCATTTTATACCAGCGTAACAATAATTTCAGAATTTTTTTGTCTTAAACAGTCTGAAAACTTTATATCTCCAACATAATAATTCTTAACAGCACGAAAGGTATCTTGAACATGCCTTTGATATTTACCAATTGGCTGTTGAAACTGTACGGCGCGGCGTAAGAGTTTGCATGACACTAGCCGAGTTTCCCAGTTTTTCATCTGTATTTTGTTTGAGAAATCTTTAAGACTTTTTCGGCGTGAATTAAGAATGTGATGCGGTACTAAATTAACCGATGATGAAAAAGAATTAAGTAAACAACTTCGAACTTCAATCCCGAAAAAATCGGAAAAAAAAGTTCATGCCGGTTCAACCTTTAAAAGGAACCAATGTAACTCCAACTTCTAAAATTTATTGCGACAACCAACCCTGAAGAAACCACGTATAATAAAATCTTTAAGGAGAGGAGATTCAAGCACTCGTTAGATGGACATAAGAAATTTCTAAACGACTTAAGCAACGATTCCAATTTCTATACTCGTCGGCGAGACGGTGGCGTCCTGCCTTAGGTAGGCGAAGGATTTAAAAGAGACGTATTTAAGCTATTTTGAACCGTGGCAAAAAAAAGCTAGGATACATGACATGGACAATTTTTTTTTAACTTTCAATGGAAAAGAATTTCAGATTTAAACATTATGGAAAACATGAGGGGCAGAAACATTAAACCATTTAAAGAAGCGGTGAACAGTATAATTCAACTCGAGATTTAAACAAAGTCTTCAAGATTTACATTATATTTTTTTCGAAAACCAAGGAGGAGCGATCAATGCAACGAAGGTTCCGTACAAACTTGTAGGTAGGTAAATTTTTCGTCCATCAAGTGAATCGAGCGTCTAAGAGTTTTTTGCTTTTGCATGTGAACAGAATCCTTAAAATTGTGATTCCCTCACGAGTATTAAAACTTGCGGCATACTTCACATTTGTCTAATTTTAAATTTCAAATAAAGAACATTCTTGTCGCCGTAAAATTTTTGGGATTTAAAAAAAATTGTGATGTTAGAACAAATTTACGGTATTCGGAATTTCACTTTGCCTGTTCTATCAGGCATCTCTCCTTGCCAGTTCAAGGTTAGGTAGGTTATCATTCCCTGGCGAGTATCAAATATGTGCAGCATAAGCCGCCGTATCTATGGACTGACCGCCATTTTCGAAAAATGTTAATCTTTTGACTGCGTCGATTCAGAAACTAGACTTACTGCTTTAAGAGGTCGCAGTTCCTAAGAAAAAACGTCTTGACAGACAGACGGACAACGAAGTGGTCACATAATGTTTCCGTTTTTCATGCCGAGGTACGGAACCTTAAAAATACATTTTTAAAATTGTATTTTTCATTTGCATCTCACCGAATTTTCTTATCTTTTTTAAACAAAAAACTTTGACGTTCCTAGTAATGAACTTGATGATAAATAAGTGAACGCAATGTATATTTTTTTAGTTTTCTATTGATTTTTAGATCTCTTTAGGACAAAGGAGTGTGCAAGAAATCAAAGTAATTTTATTGTTAATTAACCGCCAAGGTTAAAACTGCACTTTTGTTAATTTCTTCTCACTTAATCTTATATCACTTCTTTATCCTTAATTTTCACTCCAATTTTGTTTTGAATTTGAGAAAATAAAAATGTGTTGTGTGTAAATTTACACTTACCTGTTCGCCTGTTGTTTCATCGATATCAGGCTGAAATGTGAGCAATGGTTGAGCTTGATTTTCTGAAAGCCAAACTGCCTTCAACTGCAGATTCACAAGCGAATACGGTAGATACTGCAGCTGATTCCCCGATACATCCAACACATGAAGCTGCGTACAATTGCCCAACTCCGGTGGAAGCTTCTTCAGTTTGTTATCCCTTAAACTAAGAACACCCAACTTTGTGCACATACCAATCTCCAATGGTATATAGTCCAATGCATTCCGATCCACATTAAGATTACTTAACTTATTCATCCGACCAATGGATGGTGGTAATTCCGTGAGAAAATTTTCTGTTAATATTAACTCCTGCATACTTTCACATCTGCAAATAAAAAAAAAATAAAAAAAAAATATTTAAAACAAATTAATATGGCTGACAAACAAGCGTGTCACGGCGAAAGCTGGCTTTGTATCGATTACTTAATTTTTATTTTTCTTTTGATGATGTCATTGCCGCGGATTATTGTTTATTTTATTATATTTTCATTGTATGACATTTGAGACTAGTCTAGAGAGCGAGTGGGCGGGGAAGAACATTTGCCGTTGGGTGTCTATAAGCGAGACATTAATCATGACTTGATAGATGGTTCCGGCCATAATCGAAGGTATGTCAAGGCCAGCAGCAATGTTGACATTTAAAATCAACAAAACGTTTGTATTGATTCGAAACCTGTTGTTTTCACATTGCTACATCAAGTGAGTTATATTTGGTGAAAAGTTTGAGGGGTTCCAATATACATACATATATTGAGGAATGCGATGTAATAATTGGTTAACCTGTTTTTGTATGACGCACTAATTGGGCGACTTTTTGAAGAGCTTTATGAAAAATTCAAACGTGATAACAACTAAATTGACTCCTTGGAAAGATTATGTCAGTGACTGATTAGAACTCTAAGGTTCGCCATTATACGTATATCTTATAGCAGAGATTTGTAACTAATTGTAAGACTAAAGAATCCACAAGTGGTCTATACTCTTGGTTTTAGAGATTTGGAGGGAGGAAGAAATTGGTACAAGAATTTGCTTCTCAGTTTTCTTATGTGAAAGTAGTAGAGCGTAACAAGGAACAAGTATTGATACTTGTACATAAAGGGTCCGCCATCTAACGTTTTTTTTTTTTCAACTAGTGCTTATTTCGTGAATGGTAACACTTAGCTCATGTCTGATTTGACAGATAATTAGTTTTTCCTTCCGCTGAACGAATATGGTTGTGTATACGCTTGCACAAAGCTGGGAAATATTGCGACATCACTTTGAAAGCCATGGTAATGTTGCAGAACAGTGAGGAAACTGACATCCTCATCGATAAACCAAAGCGTGAAAAGCCAAAAACAGTGCGTATACCCGAGAATATTGCTGCTGTGGCAGAAAGTGTGCGTGAAGCGCCATCAACATCAATTCACCTTCGTTCTCAACAATTGAACATTTCGGAGACATCATTGAGACGAATTTTGCATAAAGACCTTGGTATGACGCCATACAAAGTCCAATTGGTTCAGGAGTTGAAGCCCATCCAATGCGTTTTCGCTTCGCTAAGTGGGCCTGCGATCGACTTACAGAAGATGCCGATTTCGCCATAAATCATCTTTTCAGATGAAGCTCATTTAGATCTTGGCGGGTATGTAAACAAGCAAAATTGTCGCATTTGGGGCACAGAAAACCCGCACGCATACATTGAAAAGCCGATGCACCCAAAACGAGTCACTGTTTGGTGCGGATTTTGGTCCAGAGGCATAATTGGGCCATTTTTCTTCGAAATAGAGCAAGGAGTGGTCGTTACAGTCAATGACGATCGTTATCGGGCCATGTTGAACGAATTTTTGTTCACAAAAATTGAAAAGGAGGATATTGGCAACATTTGGTTTCAACAGGACGGTGCTACGTGCCACACAGCCGAAGCTACACTCGACGTTTTTCGCCCTGTTTTTGAAGATCGCATTATCAGCCGCAGAGCTGATGTCGTTTGGCCACCTCGGAGCTGCGATTTGACACCGTTGGGCTATTATTTGTGGGGTGCCCTCAAAGATAAGTGTTACGCCGACAAGCCAGAGACAATTGACGCTTTGAAGAACAATATTCGTGAAGCCATTGGTGAAATACAGCTGCACACAATCGATAATGTGCTTAAAAATTGGACCGATCGTGTAGGCTACTGCATGGCCAGCCGAGGCAGCCATTTGAATGAAATTATTTTCCATAATTAACCGGAAGGATTGTACTTTTAAATAAAAAAAAAAATTTGAGAAAATATTCAGCGGTATTTTTATAGCTTTTTCAAAAAAAAAAATATTTGGCGGACCCGTTATATTACAGATCCTTTTGGCGTCACATCGTTTGGCCTGCTTCATAACTGAACCAACGAGGCTGGTATCGAGAACATGTTTGCATTATACGTATCTATGGACGATTTTACTTTAAATTTACAAATCACTGAATGGCACGAGTAAGGCATAAAATATTGTGCTCTAAATTGAAATTAATTCCCGCGACAATTATTATCGGTATCAATTTGCGTTTGCTAAGGGAATTTAAAAAGTGAGCAAATACTTAACAGCATTCTTGACATTCTTCCCTTTAAAAAAAAAAAAAAAAACAACTACTTCTCATCTATAAATTTTCATATAGGTTTTATTGCATTAATAAAAAACATTTCAGCAGACTGACGCTTCGTGGCCAAAATAATAGTTTTGACTCCGAGCCAAGTGGCCTTGACCTCTTTAGAGCTATAAGTTCTTTGAAGAACCTACTTTATATGTAATTGTATTGATTTTTATAAGCTCTTAAGCAATTATGTTATTGTTTTGACTTTTATAAGCTCTAAAACAATTTTTCAGTTTTACATTTTCAAAATGTAATTTCTGCCAATTTACGCATGTGTCACTGACATACCTCTCCTTACTGGCTTTTTCACTCAGAACTGTTGTGATAAGTGATTCTTGATTGAGAACGTCAGTGTATCAAGGTATTTGGAGGTTCATTTTGATTCAAGAAAGAGTTTGCAAATCATACGGAATGCTAAAGGAATTATTTTCGTCGCACTCTAAAATTTTTTTTTATTTAAAAAATGTTTGAAAAACGTTTGCTTATTATCTTCATGCATGGTATTGAGTACTAGGAAGGTGTCTTTATGAATAAAATTCAATCCGTGTTAGTTCTGCGGAAAAATGTACTGAGCAAAGTAAACCGAATTCGCATTTCGTGATATGAATGTTTTGTCTGTTCGAAATTTGTACTGTTTCAAAGTACATATTTAAAACATTCTTAATGAGATCAGGTATTATTATTAACAGAATAACTTCTGAATGATGTGTCTGCATTTTTTTCTAGCATTACTGCATGTTTTAACATTTGCTTGGTATCACTTTAAGCATCAATGAGACAATGAGATGCTTAGTCTTGATTATGACGCATAAAAGTTTTTGTTTTCTGACATTCTGATGTAACAAATGTTTTTCCTTTTTGTTTTGAAATTGTTGAATTTACTGTCATAAGATTAATTGTTAATATATTTCACTTTTTCGATAACGTAAACTACTTTAAAGGGTCATGTAAAAGCCCATTGAAGTGTCATCAATAATTAAACATTTTTTAAATTCAGAATTATATACGAATATCTCAACACACCAGTGTGTGGCCTCTGGCCCGACAATCCGATAATAAACAAACGAATTTCAGGTCGAAGTCAAAGCTCCATATGACAGCATTCTATTCACTTAACTACACAAAGTGACGCCAGAACCACAGGCGTAAAACCTTTTAATTGTTCCAAGTTACACCAGTTTCGACTAGAAATTTCGCTGACAACTTATTTCTTGAACCAAATCCTTGAACAGATATTGCAACATACAGACCTCAACACTGGTAGCTATATCTTTTCCAAGTCCCTCCATCTGTGGGGATACTGACATCATAGCTCACACCAAACATTCCAACAGCGCAACTTAGACGTCGGTTGAAGAAGTAACCAGAAGCACTGACTTTTAATTGATTCGGATAAAAAAAAGCAGCTAAGACAAAACATCACAAGCGAGAACTACAACATCGCAGTAGTAAAGGAGTTGGTTTATATCGGGACGATTATCAAATCATTCGTTGAGAACACCTGTCCAGGATGCAATCGATGTTTCTTCAGTATTTCCAAAATCCACATGAAGCCGAATGATGGTCTTTAAGCGAGAGAGCAGAAAATGTTTACGTCCGAAACACGGTCTGGTTTGTGGTGAGGTGCGACTGCGAATTTTACGAGCTTTACAATAAATGTGGTTATAGTTTGGAGGGCAAATATACGTTGACTTTAATGCTTCGGCCACATTGATCCATTTATTATCAAGCATGGTTACTCTACACTTAACTAGATTTTAAATGACTTTTTATATCCTCAATGATTTTTATGCTGTCGGCATATATAAGGGCGTCAGAATACTGCAGTACACTTTCCACATCACTGATCGCTACTCTGATCAGAAGAGGGCCCAGGTGAATTCCCCGAGGTACTTCTTATAAAACCGTCTATCAAAAAGTCGCCAAATTGTCTTCCGATTGCCTTAAAGTCCGATTTTAAGAGTCATTTCAGAGTTCGTTGAGGCATTTAAACATTTTTTATGTCAATTAATATTACACTTAAAAAATCTTTTATGAAAGAAACACTTTATAAAAATAGTAAAACTGTATAATGATGGAGATAAATACTTACGCTCCGATAGTTGTGTTTACTCTGTGTAAACGGTTTTGGTCCAATTTTAAAATAGTTAAACGACTTAGTTTAGCAATTCCATCTGGCAATGATTCTAGTAAATTTTGTGATAAGTGTAAATCAGTTAAATTTTCCAGGCCACCAATTTCGTCGGGCAGTTCTTCTAGTCTGTAACCACAAAATAAATTGAAATATCATAATGTACCCAACGTACTCAAGAGCAAAGCCACAAGAAGTGTGTACTTCTAATTAAGCTTACATCAACACTGAACAGCAAAAGACAAACAATAATTAACACTCACCTATTTTCAGATACATCAAGGCAAATCAAATTTCTCAACAATCCAATTTCAGGTGGCAGCTTCTGTAATTGATTGTGGTCTAACCAGAGTTCCTGTAGCGCAGGCAAATACCCCAGATGCGGGGGTAAATCCTCAATTTCATTGTCACCCAAATCGAGTCGTTCCAATTTCGTCAACTGGCTAATTGATTCGGGAAGGAGTTTTATCAGGTTCTCTCTTAGTTCCAGCGATTCTAGCTGCGTCAAACTGAAACAGAAAAACGAATTCGTATTTATTTGGAGCATGTGAGTGATGGATGAGGAAAACAAGTGGGAAGTGTCGTAAAAGGAGGGTAGTGAATAAATTTGTATCTTTCACGAGGTAAAATCAATATTTTAAAAAACCGTGCGTTAAAGGTCTTGTTGCTAAGTTTTTAGGGAAAATCTAAATTGTTATTTTAGTGAGGGTGCATCCCCTTTTCAGTCTCTCGTAAGACGACTCGTGGACGATACACGGTTGTCCTTAAAAAAATAAAACAAACACTCCTTCCATAGCCAGGATTTAAAGATGGAATTTTAAAGGCTGTTTTATGAATACATACATGCAGTCTGTATGTATTTCTCCGTTTTCTGAAATGAACCTTGACAACGCAGCAATAGTTGAAACCCTGATATATATTTTTTTTGTCACAGAAAACAAACCGTCCTTGTGCTCGATACAGCGCAGTTAATTTCCACGAAATCTAGGAATAATCAAAATAACTGTTTTTGAATTCACCCTGTTGAGATAGGGTGGGTAAACTAAGTTTTAAAGTAATTGCAAGTCAATTATAATTCCCCTTGCGAATGTAGTTCCTCGAAGTGGCTCCTATTGAAAATACTTTAACGCGGTTTGTAGAAATGCCCAAGTTCCCTACCGGCTTTTGTTAACCCACAAACACATGAAAGGTGTTTGATATTTTGGAAAGGTGAGGCCTAGTCTGACGGTCTTTGAGCTTACTCGTATGCGTATGCTGCAATATCCCATCAGGAGAAGGGCAAAGTTCGTTTTTTCAGCTGGTAATTTCTTTTCATAAACGTCTGGAAACGAAGCAAACATTTAAAGATACAAATAATCGGATTCTTTGTTTTCGAGGTTATATTGTTCGGTATCGAACCTTTTCTAGCTATTTCAGCTGTCATTTCACTGCCATCGATGTTTCCATGACCATGGATTCAGATGATGGTAACCCTATACAACTTGCTGTTGACTTTTGCTTTATTCTCGTGAGGGTGGGATTTTTTTATTGTTTTAAGGGAGAAAATTTCAGCCTAAATGATCTTAAATGGGTAACGCAGGACCACTTTGCGAAGACCTCATCCAACAGAGGTCACTTAACTAATCATCCATTTCGAAGGGGATAACAAATTAAAGTGAAAACGTTTTAGAAACCAATTTGCACTGTACAATAAATATAAAAACGTCCATGGTGATTGTTTCTTTACAAATGACTTCGTGCGAAAGAACATGTGTTGTTGCTTATCAGAAATGCAATCCACGACTGCTTCGTACAAACCGCCTCGATTGAATACTGTTTTGATGAATGTCATGAGCTTTAGTTCCTCTAAACACTAGGCAGTTGGATATTCAACATCGACGTTTCGATAGAGGGAAATTTTTGGGGAAAAACTTCGGTCTGATATGGATGCAAGCAGGTATCGAAAGTTGATTTAAAAATGTCCTTAGCACGAAGCGGCAGACAGGGTTCCCGAGGGAACGCCAGAAAGACTTTTAGCCTTACGTCATGACTTAGCTCGTAGGTATACAATGCTTGATTGAAAGTACAGCTGGTGAGTAATGAGTTATGAAAGGATAAATTATTGATCAAGAGATGATTAAAGCTTGTATTAGGAAAAATGTACCGGCTGCATTCTCAACATGATTTTGGCGGTGTTACTTTTATCACTCAAAACTTTGTCCCAATGATGCTGTAATAACTTATAAAATTAGTTTGATAGCGAAGGGTCTTATTTCTAGCCGAAAGACGTAACGTCTTATTTGACTTTACTCTGCTGCGTTATGAAATGCCAAAAAGTCTCTTCTTCATATTCAGATCTGTTGTGCAATTTACGGGATGCATTTCAAAAAGCAAAGTGCACCGTGGTTAATTTATCAACCAAACATGTGGTCATTTATAAAGAGCCAAAGGATCTTTGTCATTTTTAAATACAGTACAGTCTATGGTGATTTTTATGCAGATTTAATATTGAAAGTTTAAGTGAATTGTTCGTTCTATGTTTGGAAGCACTTTCTTTTGAGTTAAAGAAAGGGTTCAGCATGGGATTTTTTTTCTTTCTAATAAAAAGTAACAGTTCGGTTTTGAGGGGATCTCACTTAGTCCGTTTTTATTTGCAGATTTTTGTGGCTCCATAATTGTCTAATGATTTTTCTGGCGCGTCAGTATTGCAGACCTAATCCGAATCGGCGAACGCGACGAAAATAGTCTCCAAAATCGAAAGACAAAATTTTGAGATCAAAAGAAAACACCCAGAAATTGATCGATTTTATGTCGCGATTGACAGCCAAATTGGTGCAGATACGGGTGAATTTTTTGACGACAAAGAGCGCGAATTTTCGTTTAATACCCAAGTCTTTTCATGTACAAGACTCACTTGATTTGGCTCGGTTGGTTGGTTACGGCGAGCTTTATTTGCTCTTAATCAAGGCCGCTTATTGGGCCCTCTGTGTTACCCTGTTTCCTATATGGAAAAGATTATGGTTAAGTCGGTGATTGTCGAGGGAATTTTATGGAGCAGCTTGATTTGTATGATCGGGAAATCTTTTCGTTCGATTTATGAAATCCATGATCTCACCGGTCCCTTTTCCTTTGAGGAGCAAAAGATCTGGTATCAGTGTTGACCCCAGTATATTATATCGTAGTCTCGCTATTGCTGGGCAAGTTGTAAGGTTGACCCAGTGATTTTTGAATTCCTGGGTTGCTCACTCGTTTATAGCTCTTTTAAAAGCTCTGAGCGGGAAGCCTATTTCCCTCACAAGGTTTTGGCCTCCATTTCTTGCTCCTTTTCTAGCCAATTCGTCAGAATTTTCTTAGCCCGTTACCCCTTTGTGTCCCGGTACAAAAGTAAGACTGACATCGTTTAGTGTTGCTAGTTTACTTGGATTGTGTCTGCACTTCTTTAACAGTGTCGATACATATTAAGGGTTTGTTATATCTTTGTTTTGTCGGAACAGATAAGTATTTGCTTCTCCTGTATGTTGAGGTCAGTGAGCGTTTTTACTTCAGTTAGTATTGCGAAAACTTCTGCTTGAAAGATCGTGACCAAAGGTTTAAGATGTCTTGAAATTTCGATCGATCGGTTTGGGCAGGAAATTTCTGCCCCCTATTCGCATGATATGGGAGAGCCGTCCATATAAAAAGTGATTTCACCGGGGTTTCTTGTCATGATTTCACTCGTCCAAGAAGCTCTCTTTGGAAAAATGTCTTGAAGTTGTTTTTAAAGGTCAAAGTGATCATTTCACTTAGTAAACGTTACATTTATAGAACCCTTTGCAATAAATTTTTAAAAACGAGCAGAAGCGGTAAGCAGTAGAACGCGTCATCATACACTACTAAGACTACACACTAAGACTACTACTCAAATATCACGACAACAAAATAAATGTCAAGTTTGAAAGTCGTACCGCACAAACGATTCTATAACATATTTTTAGTTTTTCTCCTCCAATAGCAAAGTTTCTACAAATGATAAGTCGCGAGCAAAAAGTAAGTGAGTTAGTGCTTCATGATATCAATTCATTAAAGCAAACACGTAAGAATTCAATGAAAACGGAATGTATTACTTACCATCCAAAATCCGCTGGTAACGACGTTAAGGACATATCATTTAAGCCTAACACTGTAAGATTTTTCAACTGTGAAAATCCAGCTGGTAACCTTGGAATTGGATTTGAACTAAAATCGGCCACTTGAAGGCTTTGTAGATGCTTTATGTCATCGGGAATGTCTGGAATATCTGTAAACAAAAAAACATTCATTATATTTTTGATTTTTCAAAATTATTATGTTAAATAGTAGAGATTAACTTTAAGTAGACGTGTGAGCAAGTTACGCTTGATTCGCGTAATAAAATTTAACTTTTTGAATGATTTCTCGAAGGAATAACCGAGAGCCTCCATGCGAGCAACCTTAAGATCTTCACATGTTTCACAGTCCATTTCTATTACTCTGCACGATAATATTATTAATTTTAAACACAAGTGTGAGTACGGCACTTAAATATGCGCGTGTGTAAGGCGCAGATCCATACCTACAGAGGACGGTTCGAGCTGAACACATCAGTAAAAAGTGGCAAGGGGTAAATGTTCGGGTTTTAATTGTTATAGCCCGCTTAAGTTTATAAGAAGGTACAAAACTTCTAAGTAATTATTAACATCGGCAAAGACAAAGCATGTGGCTCAAGTTCGTAAAGAAATTTTGGACTTTATTTTGATAAGAATATTAATTATAATTCAAATTTTTATCTCTTTTAGTCGAAATCGTCGAAAACTACATTACGACATTTTCTGAAGGAACACACGGAATTTTTATGAAAACAGAATTGCAAGCTTGTAAAACGTTGGAAAATATCGGGGACTTAATAGACGAAAAATAAAACAGTTTTCTTTAAAGTGTAATCGCTTGTGATTCATTTTCAAATCGAGCACGTCCCTTAGGGCCGCCAGACATAACTTATATTCCGATTTACGAAATGTTTATGAACCCAAAAGAAAAGACAGAAACGCTACCCAAAAGAAATTTGACGCCAGGAGTCCAGGATATGGGTCGTCGATTGGTTAGAATGAATGACCTATGAATCAATTAAACCTCTATTCAAGTCCATTGTGCCAATTTTAGTCTGTAGGCAAAAGCGCGTTCTCGGCCAACCATAACCCCATTCAAATGTTTGAAGTAATGTTTTGTTATGTATGATACGAGTTATAGTTATAGAGTTATAGAAAACGCAGGGCTTAAGAGCCCGAGTAGAGTACTTGGTAGTAGTACTTGAGAATCTGATTGTATTTTCAAGTGCACGCCTATTTATACTTCAAAAATTTTGATAGTACTTCCAACTTCACTTGACATAACATCACATCATTATTACATGCAACAATGTTTTGGTCAATTCCCCAAATGACGCATGTCGAGTGTAGTGCAATGCAAGAGGCATTTTACACTACTTATGATGGTGACATCGGAAGCCTTTGAGCAGCGAACATTCCTAAGGTGTCAGCACTTTGTGGTCGTCAATTGTTTTGGGGCGATTTGATATCGTATCTTATTCATTGTTTGCAATATTATGCAATATAGGTGTGTGTGGAAATAAGGCTGAATGTTATTCGTTAGAGAAGGTTCACTTCCTTAGCATTTCAAGGTCCTCTTGTTCGTGGAAAAAAAAAACTCACTAGAGTTCTCATTTTACTTGCGGCTTGTGCACGATAAACGCAGTAACTTGGTCCTGCTTTTGTCTCGTAGGTCGTCTGTTTTTCATTGGAATAGACTGACCCTATGCGTCCGTGTCGATCTCATCGATCCGGTTGGCGGCACTCGAAAAATAGAATTTCTTCTCCTGCGCCTTTTATCACATATTCAAACCATACGTCAGAATGGGTCATTTCATTTCATTTAAACGAATTTTATTAACCGAATTTTTATCAGAGTACTAGTCTTCGTCCAACCACCAAAACAGTTTATGTTGCCTTTCGACATCCGCTCTGTCTCGGTCTGAAAGTGCCCTACTAAACCTGAGAGTCTCCGATGAGCTACTTGCGACGTCTTGATCGTAGTTGACTCGTCCGTCCACAGCTTTTCGAACAACATGAAAGATTAACGGCACGGCTAATCTATCCTGGACCAGACCTTTTCTATCAAGACAGAGTAAAGCTTCGGTGGGAATAAGGCGCATTGTCTCATGGTGCATATCATTGGGGTGAAAAGCCCCGTAGATCAAGTTGTTGTTCGAAGTCATTGCTCTTGCAATGTGACTCCGAATAAGTTTTATTAGAAAGTTATCCACTCTGACCAGGTTTGTCCCGTTGTAGAGGATTTCATTAGAGTTCTTTGTAAGTGGAGAATCTTTTCCATAAAGCTTGTTCCGACGTTGAACCAAATGGGACATCCATAGGCAAGGACAGGCCGAATGAGAGCCGTTTAGCAAACCACCTTTACCTTGGCAAAGGCCGCTTTGACTCTGGCCAGAGCAGTAACTATATGTTTGTTAAAATATAGATACTGATCTACCAGATCCCAAGGTATCTGACAACAGTTCGATTCGCCAGTCGATTTTGTCCAACGATAGAGAACGTTCGACACTTCTTTCTAGTTTTTCTAGAGGCCCCAGACAACGGAGTTCTGAACAGAAGTTATTAGTTTCAAAATTGATCTTAAACTTCCAACCATGGTAATATCCCTGAATCTTTTCGAAGTCACGTTGCAAAATACTTGCGATGACCTCGATATTCAGCCTTGATCTGTACGCTATAAAGTCATTTGCGTACGCAATGGAGTGGCAGAGTTAACCTACAAGATCGCTTGTGAAGATCGTAAATAAAATGGAAATTACTGCACCCTGTTGTAGACCGTTGTTCATTTTGAAAGTGACCGCAGATGCCACATTATGATTTTTCGCAATGAACAGCTTGCTGGTGAGCATATCTAAGATTATGTACACCAGCGGTTTGCTTATGTCCAGCTGATCAATGTCATATCGCAAGTAAAAGTTGTGCAATAGGATACTATTTTCCAAGACAGTGATGATACAAAAGTTAGTAGTGACCTTCTTCTTGCGAAGAGTACTCTCTGAATGTATCGAATTTACGCAAAATGACGGCTTTCGAATGCAGTATCAAAATAGCAACATCGCCATAGAAGTCCGGCGTCACATTGAAGACGTGGGATTATTTTTCTTGTTTTGTAAATGCCCCATAATGTCGAATTGATAATGCGTGTGCCAGCATAGATACTGCCTCTAACGGCGTGTCTATATTACTGCTGTCAAACACCTTGCGTGTGCGACTTCTCTGCTTCACTGTCCATAAAACGCACAGGAAACCCAGAGAGCACTTGTGAATGCAATTTCCAATCAATGATTTGAATAAGGATCTCTATCACAAAGTTTTCTCACTATACATGTTTTAGAAACCGTGCTGCTTCAATTACTACTGAACACATCCACTCCATAGGATAACCTCCGAGTAACGTCAGACTTAATTATACACCCATCCAGCAATTTCCTAAGCGAAATCGTTCCCTAACCCTAAATTGAATTTGATTGCATGTGCTGCCAAACACTGTAATCATTTCACGCCCAAAAAGTAAACACATCTCTGGCTGCGTTCGGTGCCAAATGCGACAAACATGGCGTCGTGTCACTGTTAATGTGTCGGAAGGAAAACTCCTCTTAACGTTTAATCATGATTTGACATTTCCTTATATAAACGCCTTGCGAAAAAGGTCATTTGCTACGGTATTTTTTTTTTTTTTTTTTTTTTTTTGTTCTTATAAAAAAGTATGTTCATTGTTCTGCGGTAAAGTTGGCCAATTAATTAGGCAACTCGCGAGCTTGGGCATTCCGTTCTAATGCGGTCAAACATTAATCATTCACAATTGACAAAAAGAATGAAACCTTTTTACTAGCCAGTTCCAAGTGGCGAATGTATTGTTTTGCTTCAACCCGCCCATAGACGGTTCCGTTGGCAAAACTCTAGGGTTGTTGACCAAAGCACATACGAGTGAGTGTACATGCAGTGTCTGGGCTGAAAATGAAGGAACCAACTACAAAAGGCATAACAACCAGAACTAGAACGAAAGCACAGTAAAGCAAAGAAAATGTCACTCGGTACTCGGTGCTAATGTTTATTTTTTTTTTATTTTTTTATTTCCTAGTTTGGTTTTATGTAGCGCAACAGATACGTAAGGTATTTGATTTACACAACCATATAAGGTCTTTATTTTATTTATGTATATATTTTTTTGGACGGCGCACCTTTCCTTCCGTGGTCGTCGCTGTAAATGTCCGCCTTTCAGTTGTATGTGGCATGACACATTTGAGTTGGGTGATGATGCGAGCACATGTGAGCTGTGAGTTGTGAGTTTTGAGCCCAATGACCCATTTTTATTACACATGGTTTTACTTTACGATTATGACTTCGATTGAGATCACATTTTTGACAGTTACTTTGGAATTTGACGTAATGTATTGCAGGGCAAGTGAAGCGAAACGGAATCGACAAAGAATGTTATTTTTAAATTGTTTATTGGTAAATGGAATGGCTCATGAGGGGGTCATGACAGTGAATTTGAAAAGTGCGTACCAACAAATGAAAACAAGAATGTTTGTATCCGATGGGATTTGATTAGGAGTATTTGGTAAAGGGATTAGGAAACACTCGTCAGCAGATGACCAAGCAAAACATCTGATAAATATGACATAAAACAGAATAAGTCCTTCAACCAATATCCTGTTTTTTTGTACTTTAAAAGTTTAACTATTCAAGAATATATCTACAAGAGGAATTTTCAAATTCAAATTATTTTTGAAGATATCGATATTTTGCTGACCCGGCATCCAAACTGGTTCGGGCGGAACTAATCGAATAAATTCTCCGTCTACCTGAATCGATATTTCTCAGTAAAACCTTTTGTCCTTCATACATATTGTAATACAAGAACCCAAGGTGACTTGTATCTTTTATATTTAGTGTTAACTTACGTCCAGTTGAATTCTAACCTTCAAACCACGCGGACGCACGTATGTGCTGTGAGTGAAATAAAAATATTGTGAAATATTTTTTTTTAATAAAATGGATAAAAAAAAACCCTCGTCGCAAAGGATAACGCGTCCAGATCGACAAACAAAAAGGCTATTTCACGGTACAGGAAGACACCAGTTTTACGAGTGTATCAAAGGAGGCCAGAACTGCCCGATATGAAGAGAGAAAAACGGCAAATAGCTTTTTCGAAGTCTAGGAAGGTCCGATGTATGAAGCAGGAATGGCAGATTAAATCAATGTTAGTCTACAATATCATTTCATGACTTAGACTGCGAAAAACTTTACGCGAAACTTTAAACGTTTTTTTTCTCGAAACTGTCTTTTTCAAACGATTTCTCAGGGTCTACTGGACCGATTTACCTGAAATTTTTAGAGAGTCTTCTTTATAGACTTGTCTATGTCTGGAACTACCCCCATCCCCAAATTTCTATTACTTTTTTTTAAATTCGAAACAGTCAAAAAAAGTGTTAAAAAATGTTTGTTTTTTTCAGGCAGTCGCCATTTTGTGAAAAAAACATCTTTCCAGCTTTTCCGTAATTCCAGACATTATTCTAAATTAATAATCTTTTTGTTTTTTTTTTTTTTTTTGGTTTCAGATTGCTAGGAGGGTTGAAATCGTGAGTATGGTTACGCGCCAATTTTTTGAGAGCCCCACTTCATCAACTGCTTATTTTTGAAATTTTCAACTTATTTTATTTTTTGGATTTTTTTTCTGTTAAAAAATAACTAGTTAAAAAAAAATAATTAGCTAAAAATATTAATTGCCTTTTTTATGACACTTCATGAATTACATGAAATTCATGCCTCTAGACTAGAATCCCCTTTAAACGATAAAGAGGCATTCTAGATGGAACACGAGAACAGAACATTGAATAATCGTTCATTTTTCGAGCAAACATTTGTCAAGTTCAAAAAACGAAGGATTCTTGCTTAAAATGATGAGTGATTTTGTTTAGTTTTGAGATGATAGATTTACCACCTCAAAATAATAATATGTTGCATTTTTTGCGACTTTTTGACGACTCAGTTTGCGAGCCCAAGCGGATTCCCAACTTCCCAACGTATTGAATCGGAAGATAAATAGTTGCAAAGTCCTAGCCAATCCTTTGCCTTTGTCTACAAACGACGCAGCCGTTTCGCTTTATTCAAAACTTATTTCATCCCCACATATCTAAAACTATAATAGCAAAAGCAGCCCTCTTTCTTTTTCTTATTTTTAGTTAATTTTTGCACTTTTAAATGTTTGAGACGAGGTTTGTCAATAATCACCGAAACAATACACAAATTGACAGGTAGATGCCACCTTCGCAAACTAGGTAAATTCTATCGCATATCGCTGACTGCTGTTCAACATGAAAATTGTACTTGAACTAACTTTTAAAAAAAGTTGAACAAATGAACTATGCAGCCAAAAATTTAATGTTCCGTCGGTTTACATTCATAAGTTAATCTTTCAAAAGCTTTGCTAAATTTTTCGTCCAAAAACCGCTTCAAATATAACCCTGAAAGATGTTATATTGGATCATTGCAAAAGTTCATTCCCAATTTTCATACGTGGCGGAAATTTTGCGGTTTGACGCAACCATTGTTTATTTTGTTGACTCGTTCTATGTCAAGTCAAATTGTGTGTCAAAGTGAGTGTTGGAACTGAAACAATAAAACATTGTTGAATCGGGCATGTCACCCGACAAACACTGCAAAAACTGAAGGAGTAAAAAATTCGAAATCCTTCAGCACCCACCGTATTCCACAGACCTTGCTCCTTCGGATTTTCATCTCTTTCAGTCGAAATTGTAGAAAACTACTTTTACGACCCACGAAATTTTTATGAAAACGGATTTGCGAGCTTGGAAACGTTGGGAGACAATTGTAGAAAACAACAAGTGTAATCGCTTGTGCTTCATTTTCAAATTGGGCACGTCCCTAAGGGCCACCAGACATAACTTATATTCTGATGTGTATGAATTACCATTATGTAGGTAGAACATATGAAGAATTGCTATCTCGGGTAGCGGCTGCTTAGGGTGCCTATAAACGTTTCTAACGTTTTCAATATTAATAAATTCAATTAAAAAAGATTGTATTTGTAAGTTCTGAAAAAAATATTATTATTAGCAATGGTGACCCACCGAATATTCGGTTTCTGTTTCGGTTTCGGCCAGATTCGGCCAAAAAATTTGTTTCGCCAAAAAATCGACCGAAACTTCGGTGGCGCCGAAACACAGTCTTCCACAAGGCACACAGCAATTTGGTGCATTGTGATACCGCGAGGGTTATGTGAGTTAACGTATTCACCTATCTTGGGGAGTAAGTGAGTATTGAGAGGTTTTCCTCTCGGGCGGTGAAACAGGAGAAGTAGAAAAGAACTAGTTTGCTTCTCAAATGAACTGAGCGAGGTCTTTTAGGTTTGCTTTAGCAAGTTGGGGCAAAGCTGTGAAGAAATGGGAACATAGCATGACCGGACATTCATTGAGGAGATTTAGTACCTTTTTGGTTCTCTGTTTGCTAAGGAGGTTCCAGGTTTGTCTGGTGATATTGCAAGATGTTTGATGTTTTGATGCGAACTCCTCTGACCTGCAGTTTCCGTGGATTTTCCTATGTCATGGAACCCCTTTAAAAAGTCCGCTATCTCCTTAAGGGAAACCCGGCGTTCATTGACAAGCTTATATGTAGATTTTTTTGGCAGCTTGGCTGTCGGTCGAAGTAAATTTTTCCAGGCATTCTACAAAATCCACTCAAAGGATTGAGGAATGATCAAAAGCAACTCTGGTGTATGGTGAGATTGCATTGAGTCTTACCAACTCAACTCTTGTTTGACTAGCACGGTTAACATCACGAGAGTTCTTGATCCGTGAATCGTATATTTGAATTTGTTTTATTTTTTTTCTCGTGCTTAGTGCTTGCGTGACGAGTCAGGTCACTTCAGACGAGATAACTTTCTATATGTGTAAACAATTATAAGTCATAATCAATTCAAACTTGTCTAAATAAGTTCAGTTTCGGTTTTGGTTTCGGCCGAAACTTAGACCGAGGCCGAATGTTCGGTTACGGTTTCAGTTTCGGCTGAAAATCATGTTTCGGTCGGACACTAATTAGTAGGTATATGTTTAACTCTAAATCATTGTCCAAGTTAGGTTTTTCATCATCAAGTCAATTTTCACCTTCATGGACCAACAGTTGCTCATCATTTGGCATCCTTGGGCGTTTAGGGTGTGGTTATCTACTCACAGTAACCCTCAAATGCTGTCTGTGTCCTACCTGTTTTTATGAAATATTTCCACGTGACAAAGTATCACAAGTATTAGTAGTCCGATCAAAAATTATATTGGTATCATAAAAAGTGAAACTATTAAGGAGAACCATTGCATGGGATACATCTTTAAGAAGATAGAGAATGGAATAGGAGGTAATTGACTTTGTATTGAAATTTTATTTATTTATCACAGATGATTCGTTCACCAATTGTTTGTTCAATAATTTGATGGTTTGAAAGGCATATTGAGCTGTCCCACTGAAAATATTTGTCTTTTAGAAAAGCTGTGGATTGATTGACGGTAAATATTCGTTTGATTTTCAAATCATTCACTGAACTTAGGACGTTGCCAATCCACCCCATTCACTTAAATTTCTGGATCTGGATCTAATACGTGTGTGGGGTAGGATCTTTCCTCAAAACCGCTCACGTAGCGCATACTAACGTTGAGAACAACGTCCAATCGATAAATTCTTATCTCCACGGAGGTTATGTCTTCTTCGAAGCGCATAACCTTTTTGTAAATATTATCTTTAAGAGAATACGTAGGCATAAATCGATCCATATTTACGTGTACAAGACGTTCAGATGGACGATTATGAAGACTTAAAATTAATAAGTTTGTAGCAAAGAAGATAGATTGATAGATAGATGGACAGATAGTTGGTAACTTACCAATTTATTCGGTACATACTGGTAAATGCCAAAGATGCGTGCCCAGTCTGACAGCTGTTTTGACGGATAACCCCTAACGTTTCGGATTTCTGTCTTATCTATAAATACCCGTTAAAGAAAAAAAGCTCGCGAAAGTTTTCATAGAGTCAAGATTTTGACTAGAACCAAGAAACGCAAAAAAAGCTTATTGCCAGCTTTTATGTTAATAACATAAGTACCGACGCATCGTTTAGTAAACCTGCCGATATTATCATGACTCAAAGCAGAAACGAGGACAATTAAAAGAAAAAAATTTGCATCGAAAAATCTAAAAAGAAATTATAATATTTATAACAAGCAACGAAATCGAATATTTGTTTTGAAAAGCAAAATATTAACTATAATGCCTTTTTTAACGTGTCTCAATTTTCGTATCGAGCAGCTCACAGAAGCTTTCCGTTTTAGTGTCATTATTTTCTTCTGTTGGAGCATTCGAACTGCCTAGATTGATGTTGTCAAATTTTACCTTATCTTGAGCCAAAGTTGGAAGACAACTTTATGAGGTCCAAAGCGGTTTCCGACCAGCCCATGATTAATAAGACCATGCTTCTACAGCGCAGATATCCTTATAGAAAAATCTGGCGAAGCAGCAAAAACAGTAAACGGAAATTTGGATAAGACTTTAGAACAAGAGGGTTTAAGAAGATCTTGTACGAGTCAATAAAAGAACGATAGAGGACGGATACAAAAATGTCCAAAAAATTCATTGCCTCAAAAGCTGTATGGAAACGAAGTATATTGAGTTCCCTACGTTATATTTTCATCATGATTGATGGCATCAGATAAACCTAAGTAACAATGAAAAACTTGAGGGCTTGTTAAAATCCATCTGAAGACCTGTGCCCTTGCCGATAGCATTTTGTGCAAATGGAAAAATGCCAAGTTATCGGCAACGAACAGAAAGTAAAAGGAGTGGCGATGGATGAACCTATAGAAAGTCGGTACCCGGCCAATCAACGATCTACCGAAAAAAGCACTTGGATGAGCTTCCTGGAAACTGAAAGCTTTGAAATTCATGTGTATTCACCTAAGAAAAGAAGAGAGGTCTCCAACCATTTAATATTTCAATACAATTATTTTTAGATATTTTAAACAATTGATAAATTGCCCACATCCACCCCATTCATATGGGCATGGTTACAGGCATACTTATAAGAATAAAAACAAGTCACGGCAATCCACTCCAGAAACCTTTCAGATTCTATCAAGTGGCCACTTTAAAACAAATAATTTATTTAACTGGGGAAGGGTAGGATGGCAGTCATTCTTTCTATTTGTATCCAACCGGCACATAGGGACAGAATGAACACATATAGCCCCATCGTCTTACAGCACACCGGAAACAGTTTGTAGATTCGTGCACGATATTCAGGTATCGACATTCATATGAAGAACACTTGCAGCAGTAAATATTTTACCTTTCTCCTGTTTTGTTCAATAACAGCCAACAAAATCAATAATTGTCTAGAACTGAGACGTCCATGAATCAAGAAAAAGAGAGATCAGCAAAAGGCTCTTTGTTCCTTTTACTTCGACTTTTCTGTTTAACCAAAGTCTTATGGTCTACATGTGATTTTTTTTTTGCATAAAACCACTTAGATGCGGTGTATCTGTAAGATGTTTGCGGGGGCTTTGTACATCCAATGTCACGGATTTGCATGCCAAAAACATTAACAGCATATTCGTGGCGTCCCACAACCCACGACACCTTAAGCCGATGGTTCCAGTTTCTTCATTTCCGATAGCTGGGAGAGAGTTAAACTGTTCCTCGAGCAGGTGGCAATTAAAGTACATATCACATCATACAGGTAAACTCGTATCCGCAAGTTTGAGTGGGGGCATGGTAAAATGAGGCTAATGCTTGATTTGATATTGAATTGAATGCAGTTAGAAGGTACGATGACATACATTTCTATCTGTCAAACAGGCAACGCATGCTGAATATTCCCACACGACCATAAAGCTGCCACAGGCGTCATCGACCCTGCTTTAAGCTAGATATTTGCAGAACGAAAAACACCATCGGCCCGGAACGTCATGCAAATGTGGAAAATAATCAAAGCGATACGTTCGTTGGCCGACATGTCATTCAACGTCAATGGAAGTGCTTTATGCATCCAAGGAAAGTACGGGTATGTATGCATACAAGTACATGTTTATATTCATGGTGTGCCACAAGTGCGGCATGAGGAAAGCTTTTCCTCGTTATTTACATTTAATGGAAGAAATTGCTTCGGAAAAGGTGAGTGTATATATTTTTCAACTTAGCAGAATTTTAGTGCTGCCAACCATTTATACTGTAGCCCGGAGCGAACTACGTTGTTCCAAAGGCATTAATAAAATTAACACTCACTTAGTATGGCTGCACACTTGATTGCACTTCGCATAGTAATCGAACTAAATTATATTCTGATGTGCAGTCCTGTGGAGCATTTTTTACAGGATAATGACATGATTTGTGGTTTTTCTTTTAAGAAAGATCAATTGCAGCAGGAGATTCAGTAGGATTGTAAGTCATGTCAAAGTGGTCAACTGATTGAGGGAGTGAGTGTGTCCAGTGATTGGATTTCTGACAGACAACTTGCTAGTTAGTAACAAAAAATTTAGACATAATCTACAATCTGGGTGCATTGCAAAGCCGGAATCAAGCTCAGCCAATTTAAGGATGAGGTAAAAAAATCCATTTGCATTCTCGGCTCTTTGGAAATTGTCATGGCATGTTCTTTACTAGCATGCATTAAACAATCAACTCCACAATTTAGGAAGGGTGCAATTTATTGGTTTCATTTTATTTCATTCTTTATCGCAAGAGGAATCCCTAGACATCTCCATAACATTGAAGAATGCTACGATCTCTGTTCAGATCACTAGGCTGTTAAATTGAAGTTGGGTGGTAGCCGGGCGGAAAAAGATAGAGCGCTTAGATTGACTTATAGTATAAAAAAACCAAATGGGGCGGCTTTAGAAAAGACTTCAAGGTAAACGTTACTCTGAATGTTTCTCTTAAAACGCAACTGAAAATAGAAGACGAAATCGACAAACTCCTAAGAGCTATTCAAAGCGCTCCATGGAACAATACTTCGTTCCAAAAGGCAGAAGTACGGAACGGTGAAACAATATTCCCGCTCGAAGAGGAGAGTGCGTAAGTGATGGCAAAGATCCCGAGCTTGTACTTAAGAGCCGCGAGACTTCCGCTTCCCTCGAAGATTTGACCGCGGATAAGAGCTCAAAATACCCGTAATGGAAAACCGCTTAGTCAATTAAAAAACCCGTAGTGCACTTGGCGCCAATGAGGAGGGCTAACGACAAATGGGCAAAAGAAGATAAAGAGAAAGCGGATCTCTTTGCAAAGCATTTAGAAGACACGTTTAAACCATTTGACGGACAACCATCAGTTTGACGGATCCCAACGCCATTACGGGACCGGACAACTTTAATATGAAAACGTAAACACTGTCCGGACTTCGACAGACCGTAAGGAAATTAAAAAATTACAAAGCTCCGAAGCACGACCTTATTAATGGTGAAATTTTAAGGAGCTGCCTGAAAAACGTTAGTCAAGCTTTCGCTCCTGCCGATAATATTGCAATCGGTAGTTGAAGTAAGACAATAAATACCGGACCACCAGTTTGGTTTTAGAGTCAGGCATTCCACAATCGATCAGGTCTATCGAATAACAAACGTAATTGAAAAAGTCCTGGAAAGGAAAAAGTTTTGAACTAATGCATTTCTAGACGTATCGCAAGCCTCCTACAAGGTATGGCACGATTGACTAAAGTATAAACTAAGGCTTATTTTTCAGGAGAAATTGTTTAGAATACAAGAAAGCAACCTGCAAAAACAGACTTTTCCGTGTCCCGTATCTAGGGACTGAATACTCAGAATTCAAAGAAATTCATGCCGATACTCCGCAAGGAAGTGCTCTGGGTCCGATTCTGTTCCTGCTTAATATGAGAGTCATGTCCCAAGCTGAAGAAACGGTCGTTGCCACGTTCGCGGACCACACGGCCGTCCTCTCAATGGATGCTACAGTCGAATCGTGAACGCAAAAACTATAGCGAGCTTTAGACGAAAACTTGGCGGATCGTTTTAACGGCACAAGGAAGTTTTTTTTACAAAGCAATTTCCCGTAAAACGTATGTACCGTTTCGTCGGGTTGTATTGTCGAGCATCTTATGCACTATAACTAGTGCCAAGGATAAATTCGTACAACGCTTGGGCGGGGGAGGCGGATTTCTGAAGAAACCATCACAATAAGTGCTCTAACCCACCAAAACGGACCACATTTTTATCATGTTGTCGAGAAAAATTCACCAATCCCTTGGCACAGTTGGTGTATAAGGTACTGATGTACAAGTAAAAAGAAAGAACTAAGAGATAAGCCCAGTATAACTCATAAAAAAGGAACATGAGTGCTAGAAAACTTGATTTTTCAGGCAACGCGATTTTCTCAAATAAACGATGTTCCTCTTATGACATCATCATACGGTTTCCTAACGCTTCCAACTTGCTCGCTTTGATGAAAAAAAGATGCCGCTTTGTACCGTGAATTTCGTTCGTTTTGTGCTCTGAATCGTCTCGAAAACGCCGCGATCGCAACGAATCTTTAAGAAAAACAGAACCATTCCTCGTTGAAGGTTTTTTTATTCCTAATCCAGCGATATCCCCGGAAGATGAACCGCTGTTAGCCTCCGATGTTCCTGAGTCGGCGGGGCCATCGTCGATCCTCTCTCCTGCACTGACTTCGAGACCGTCTTCATCCGTTCCGCTGACAAAAAATTCGGCTCATCCGTACAAAAGGACGATGATTTCGGAAGCGAGCAGTTGTATGATATTGTGGATATCAAGCATTTCGGTGACTCTATCTCCACGGCAATTTGCTGCAAGCGCTGTGGTGCGCAAGTGAAGCTCGAGGTAATAACACGGATTGGCCTTGCTGCTCAAATCCTTGTGTCTTGTGAAGGATGCACCACGGAGACAAAATACCGAAACTGCGAAAGATTGGAGACCACTGATTTGCGAGGTAAATTGACGAAAATGTATGCCCTAAACTTGAGAGCTATCTTCGGCATGCGAACAATTGGAAAATGGAAAAACGGACGCACGAAGGTTTCTGTCGATGATGAACCTGCCTCCACCTCCGTCAAAATTTGCGCCATGGAAGAACCGATGCAAGAAAATGATGGGGACCGAAACCTGACTGCGGGCCTTAATGGTACGTGCCAAAAGCGTTGCCACGCATCGAAGAACGGTGTCGTTACAGCTACTTGTGGCGAAGGTAACAAGGTGATCGATGTGGAAATTTTATCAAAGTTTTGTAGATGCAAGAGCCGTTTGCAAAATGAGCACAAAGCGGGTTGTTTGGCCAATTATTCGGGTTCCAGTTGGGGCATGGAAGTGGCTGGTGTACTTCGTATGTTCAAAAAATCAGAGGAAAAGTATGGGGTTAAGTATAAACGATACTTGAGTGATGGCGAGAAGATCAGTAAGCTGAGGAAGAAGAAGCGGACGGTCTAGCGTATGGCGCCGCGCTCTACTAGCGCGAACCCTGACACGGGTCGGTTCGCATATTTATTTGACCCACTTCTAGTAGGAATTTTTTCATGATTTTTTTTTTAATTTGGGTTGAAATATACGGATTTATAAAAAAAGTTCGGAGGAGTGGATTGCTTATCGAAAATCACGCATATTCCCGTGTTCTTCCTATGCGTTCATCGGAGCTTTTGGCGTTTGGAGTTGCACTCACATGAGGAGAACTTAGCATAAAGATCTATGATGACTTTGATGAAGTAAAAAAATAAAACAATGCATCCGGAAAAATTACTGTTTGGTGTGGTTTTTTGGAGTGGCGGCATTATTGACCCATTTGTCTTCCGAGTCGACGATGAAAGAAAAGTTACAGTCAATGGAGAATTCCACCAACGCATTGCAACTGCATTTTAATGCCCAGAAATTGAAGATTTGAACTTGGGCGAGCTATGGTTTCAGCAATGGGTACGTGCTGAACAAACCGTTCCACAATAAATTTATTACACACTAAATTCAGTGTGATCAGTCGTTTTGGTAATGTTGTTTGGCCGCCACGCAGCTGTGACTCCACGATGGTGGACTTATATTTGTGAAGCGCCATTTGAAATTGATGTCTCAATGGCGAACAATCCAGACACAGTTACGTAGCTCAAGAAATAAGTAAATCGGACGAAAAACATAAAAAAAGATTGAAAATTTATTTAACAGGTAGTGCTCTGCCAAGCAAGCCGACAAAATTTTAATGAAATAATTTTCCATTAATTAATCGGAAGACTTAGTCTTTTATTTGAAAAATGAGCATTCGTTACAAAAATTAAACAGTTTAAAAAAAAGCCTTTTAAAAAGTTTTCCGTCCAGGCAAAGACTGAAACCAAACAAATAAGAAAACACAACCTGTTCAAACAAACATTTCACTCAATTCTGTTCACGAGTTTTATAAATATGCCTACACGAAAATATTTATATCCAAGTTCCAGTCCTCCACAATCCTAATTTCAATAAATTCTGTCTTCATGCAGACGGATCTTTCATCACTGAATCCAATTTCAAATAATAAAAAAAAAATTGAAAGTCTGAAATTAATTAGACAAAAGCACAAGGAAATAAAATATTTTCCAAACGTCAAAAACGTAAACATCTGCGTAAGATCACTCGGCAATAACTCACTAGCACGAGATATTCGAACCCAAACTAATTTTGAGATTTGTTCCCGCCTCATCTACAACGCTGCGTGTGCTTGAGATGCTCCTCATTACCTTGAGATATCTTCATTAATTTTCCCAGTGGTTGATGGAAAAATCCACAATGTGATCGAATGAATAAGATTTTTATTTATTTATTTATTTACTTTATTTTAATTCGAAATTCATTGAATGTGTGGCTTTGTCGCAACATGATTAGTGTGACAAGGAGTGCAGCCCCAAAACCGAATAAAAGATATAAACACCCCCACTTGACATTCTTAGACAGAAATCGAAACAAATATTCTATTTAAATCTTCAGGTGGCATCGAATAAATGATTTTTGTACATCGTTGTTAGTGGTGGTCTATTTTTAAGCTACTTGTATTTAAAAACTAAAAATAGCAAAACTCCTGTGAGGACCATTGAGGTGGAACGCTCTTAAAGGTCTTTACATTTATTAAAGATAATTCCTTTCAAGTGCCAAAACATTGTTGTGGCCAGCAGGAGGGGCCGAAAATTCTAAAGTGAAGTACTATAAATTCTCATGACGATGCTTTCATTCGTGGGATAAGACCGTTTACTGCCGTCCATAATTTGCAGGCCAGCAATATTTCCTCCAAAATCATGCTCATTCAAAGTGTACGGGGGACTCAATGAACGAAATCCTGTTAGGGGTAGTAATAGACATTAATGTCTCGTTAAAGAGGTAGAAGCCGATAATAGAAAGCAGCGAGTTATATGGAAATAGAGTGCTTTAATTACTTTTGTGAATGTGGTCAAATTATTACGGAAAGGAAAGAATTGCTTTCTTATGATCCTGATGGTGGTTTCATCTGTTCCTTTGAAAAGACACAGTGAATTCCCTTTAAGGGGGTATTCTAGTCTAGAAATTCAAAAAAATCGATTTTTTTTTTTATATTTTCAAAGTTTAACTATTCAAGAATATATCTCCAAAAGGATTTTTGAAAATTCAAATTATTTTCGGAGATATCGATATTTTGCTGAAACTAAACTGGTTCGGCCGGAACTAATCGAAAGATATTAGGGATTCTCCGTCTACTTGAATCCATATTTCTCAGTAAAACCTTTTGTCCTTTGTAAATATTGTAATACAAGAACCGTAGGTGACTTGTATCTTTTATATTTAGTGTTCCCTTACGTCCAGCTGCTAACCGTTTAATTCTAACCTTCAAACCACGTGGACGTAGATATGTTTGTATTTTTAATGAAGGCTTCATTCCTGTTTGAAAAATGATGGAGCTTATGGGAATGAAAATTGGCCCGAAAGCTCATTCAATTGCTGTGAAACGAGACAACGCCCGACTGCTCCGAGATGCGAGCATCCAACGCATCAAAGGAGGCCAGAACTGCCCGATATGAAGAGAGAAACGCGAAAAATAGTTTTTTAGAAGTCGAGGAAGGTCCGATGTATGAAACAGGAATGGCAGATTGAATAAATGTAAGTCTTAAATGTCATTTCATGACTTAGACTGCGAAAAACTTTACGCGAAACGTTAAACGCGTTTTTTTCGAACCTGTCTTTTTTAAAACAATACCCACGATTTCTCAGGTTCAACTGGGCCGATTTACCTGAAATTTTTAGAGAGTCTTCTTTATAGACTTGTCTATGTCTGGAACTCCCCAAATTCTTACTAAAACTATTATTCTATTACTTAGTTTTTGACTTCGAAAAAGTCAAAATAAGTGGTACAAAAATTGATTGTTTTTTTTTTCAGGCAGTCGCCATTTTGTGAAATCTTTCCAACTTTTCCCATGTTCCAGGCATTGCGACGTTATTCTAGATTAACAATCTTTTTTTTTTTAAAGGGTTTAAATCGTGGGTATGGTTACGCGCCAATTTTTTGAGACCCCGACTTCATCAACTACTAATTTTTGAAATTTTCAACTTTTTTATTTTTTTTTTCTTTATGTAACTAATAAATAAAATATTAATTGCCGTTTTTTAACTTTAAAAATTACATTTAATTCATGTCTCTAGACTAGAATACCCCCTTAATATTATTCAATCGCTTCTTAAAACTCCTTATTTCCCGGTGACTTGGAAATCATCGCATATAATCTGGCAGCAAATCCGAAACTTTCCGAGGATTTAGTATGCAAGCATATCGAATTTTCTTTGTCTGCTTTGGTTTCTCCTCAACAGCATGGATTTGTCAAAAGGAAATTCACGAACCATATTTTTAGTCAAAATGATTAACATAAACTGATGTAAGTAAATCACCTCGATTTCTGCCTTTTGCCTTTGATAAGGTTTATAATTGTATTCTCCTTTTCAAACTATCCAAATTCGGTCTTCTCAACTGGATGATTCGTTGGCTTGAGAGTTACTCGTCCAACAAGACTCAGGTTGTAACTTAAAGCGGTGCCAGATGAAAAAAATAAAATAAACAATTTTATTCTGGTGTGCCGCAAGGAAGTCACCTTGGACCTTTAGTTAATATTATCGTTTATCAACGACTTATGCAAAGTTGTGGTTCATTCCAAAATTTTGCTCCATGCTGAGGATGTATTTCAAATGAAAATATATCGCAGTGTGATTTGTTGCAAGCGGATTTAAATCCTTAAAGAACTTGGTGCAAAACTAGTCGAATGTAAGATTATGTCTTTTGGGGGAAAGATTATACAACTTTGTGGAGACTATTGCATTAGCGCCACCGCCCTGGTTCTGGAGAACGGCACGAACCGATCACTGGAATGATGAGAGATTTCAACAGACGCAATCATCTAATTGATTTTATTTATGCGAATGTAACTTTAGGACTCTTTTGTTCTCTTCATTGTTTAAATAAGAGGAATAATCGAAAAATAAGGACCTTCGATATTTAACCATATTTATCAGTTTTAATTTAATTTATTTCTCTAAATCATCTGAATGTGGTAGAGGAGTTTAACTTTTTTTGTGCAGCTTCTGGATGAACAGATGAGCATTTTTAGTACGTCAAGCGTTACAAAACGACGAGGGACGAAGTTCAGTTGGCTTTTTAACTTATTGCTAATGTATGAAAAAGGCGATACCAAGTACAAGACATGATGCGCAGTTTGTGGTCGAATGTAAGCTTTATAAGTAACATCTATGTACTACTGTGTCCAAAAAATAAGGTGACATTGTATTTATTTTGAAAATTCTTTATTTATTGTTCCAAATCAATTCCATCCCCTTCAAAGTAATCCCTTCCGATGCAATTCACGTATGCCAACGGATTTTCCAATCTTTGAAACACTGGTTGTAGTCACGGGATGGCCTTCAGTTCCGTCTTCGCTGCGGCTTGAATCTCCTCTATCATATCAAAACGGTGTCCCCGGAGCGGTCTTTTGAGCTTGTTGAACAGCCAGAAGTCGCACGGCGCCAGATCAGGTGAATACGGTGGTTGCGGAACGATATGGGATGAGTTTTTGGCGAAATGATCACGAATTACGAGTGCGGTATGGGATGGTGCATTATCGTGGTGTAAAAACCAAGAATTGTCTTTCCACAATTCCGGCCTTTTTAGGCGGATAGCGTAACGCAAACGACGCATAACGTTCAAATAATATTCCTTGTTAACTTTTTGGCCGGTTGGAAGGAATTCATACAGCACAACACCACGATAATCGAAGAAAACAGTCAAACAGTCAACTTGACCTTGATGAGCGACTTTGGCGCGGTTTTTTTGGTCTCGGCTCTCCTTTGGCACGATATTCGCTCGATTGATCGGTTGTTTCGTGGTCGTAAGCATAGATCGGAAAGCATTGTTTCACACACTTCAACGCGACGCCTTTTTTCCAAAAATTCAATGTTTTCGGTACCAGTCGAGATTTGACGCGCTTGAGGCCCAAAGCATCCTTCAAAATGGTATTGACTGAGCCTTTCGATAAGCCAACTTCATCAGCAAGGTCTCTATCGTTAATCGATGGTTTTTCAACACCAAATCTTTGATTTGTTGGACGTGAGCTTCATCGGTTGAGTTTGATGGTCGCCCAGAACGCTCTTTGTCTTCGACACGCTCACGGCCGGCTTGGAAGTCACTATACCACTTGTAAACATTTTTTTTAGACAAAGCCTCATCATCAAAGGCTTTCTGCACCATCCTCAACGTATCCGCAGCAGAAAATTGATTCCGCAAACAAAATTTAATGCAAATTCTTTGCTCAATAAATTTCGATATCGCAAAAAACGAAAAACTCACTTTGAGCAGCTCACAAAACGACGCGTATCTCAAACACTATGAATATATTTTGACATGAAATTTCACATAGATGTCACTGACAGTACTACCAACCTAAAAAGAAGGAAAAATTTCCAAATCCTTCGACACGCGCAGTTTAAATTCATATGTCACCTTATTTGTTGGACACAGTAGTAAACTAAAGGTTTGAAGTATTTGAAACACCGCTTAGGGAAACCTTGACATTTCTCAGCGTTTTAGGTGACTCAGACTTAGGTTGAAAATGCTGCACATTCCGAGGACGGGAAGTGTTTCGGTTTCAGCGATGTAAGTACCATTCATGAATAACGCTGGCCTTAGTGACAGCCTTAGTGACAGCAAACGGCATGGTTTTCTTAAGACATTAAAACTCAATTTTTTCGTGGAACCCAATCACCAATGTAGCCATTCCATTTCCACGGGCGGATGTGGCAAAGTGGATTCATGAATAAAAAATGCAGGGCGCTGTCATTCCAAGAGTAAATTGCATAAGTTGTTGGAGACAAAACGGATCACTTGGCGCACCACTTCTTCCATGGTGAATTGCTGATTTGAAATCATTTTACACATTTTGTGTTAATTGGTCCAAATGTTTGTTTATAGTCCAATGAAGAGAAGTATTGTCAAGAATTTCTTTATGAATATTCGAAAAAAAAACCTGATGGCAGACTTTGTCGAATACCTTAAAATTTAAAATTATCAAGCGTAGAAAATTCTCTCGCTACGACAACCTTACTTCCGGTCGACAAGAAGTTTTCGTAATTCGAAATATTTCACAAACTAAAATACATTTCTTTTGAAAAAAAAACTTTTCAAATCACAACTCCGGCTTTATGTGGTGACTTGTCCTGGTGAAACAGCGATTTCAATTCAATTCAATTTATTTAACAGATTTGGTTTGTACATTGAAACAGTGTCTCTTATAATACCAAGAGAATAAATTTGCGAAAAATTCGTTAAAAAATATTTACTTAATAACAAAAAGTATCTTAATCTAAAAAAGTAATAAGAAATCGTTGTGACGGGGAAGCGAGTGAGAAAAAGGAAATAAAAGTGCTAAGTATCTACTGTTGTGATTAAATATAGCGGTTTTAAAGTTCGTGCTTGAAATTGTACTTTTAATTCTCAAGGGCAGAGAGTTCCATAACCTTATGGCGTGACTGAAGAACAATCAAGACGAGTTAAGATATCTATAGTAATGTGTGTTGTAGTTGAGTGTCCTACGGAATCGAGAGAATTCCAGCTTGTGAAACAAATAAGCGCGACTTAGAAATAATTATTTAATGAAGGTAAATACACACCCTCGCCTTAAGATACTGCTGTAGGGTGATATTCGGTCGTATCTCCGAAGCTACCTGCAATTTATGTTGGGACAATGAATTGAGGTTGCAGTAAATGACTTCCGAGTATGTTATGATCAGGACGATAAGTGCACGTACAAGTTGTCGTCGAGTCTCAATCGGAGTAAGGCTATCAGCAAGTCATAGTTTGCGTTAGCATCCATAGATGCGACCTATCACCCAGTTGACGTGGTTGTATCCAGATATACTCCGGTTAACGACAAATCCTAAGGAAGTAATTGTTTCAACAAACTCTTTCTTGTTGACAGAGAGCCATAAGTCTGGAACAGCGTTCAAACAAAAAGATCTTTGTGATATTGGTATCACCTTAGATTTCGTTGGTCCAGTCATTGATGGCTGTCAAGTCTTCGTTAAGACAGGCGATCACCTCATTTATCTTACTCTGGTGACCGGACAGATAGAGCTGAACATGGTCTGCATATAGATGAATCCGCACATGCTTACATACCAAATGCAGATTGTTAATAAATATGCAGAACAATATTAGCCCTAGGATTGAACCCTGTGGCACAACGTGAGTAAGATGTTTTAGAATCGAGCACTTACCAGCAACAACGACTCTTTGCCGCCTGTCAGACAAAAAACTTTTCTTAAGTTTCACTGAAACCAAACAAATGCTTCAGTTTACGGCAAGTATATGGTGGTTGACTTTGTCGAAAGTCTTTCAAAAGTCCAGAAGGCAAAGCAAGATAGTGCATCCCACATCAAAGTCCTTCCGAATACCATCCAAGTTATTAACCATTGCGGACGAACAGCTATGACCTTTCCTTAAACCAAATTGAAACGGGCTTAATAAAGAATTGATAGTGAGATGGTTTTGAATCTGCTTCGTCAGTACTCTTTCGAAGACCTTCGCAAGGCACGGCAGAATGCTTATAGGTCTGTAGTCACTGGGAACGCTGACATTCGACTTTTTTGCAATATACTCCTGTATATTTCCAAGCTTGTGGAAAAGTTGATGACATTATACATGAGTTAATAATCAGGTCGAAATTCGATCTACAGTATAATATCATGTTAAAGTCACTTTTTTGCAGTTCCCTTAACATCGCAAAATGCAGACACCATGACCTTTTGCAGCGAACTTGAGATTTTGAATTCGTCCGGCGTAGGTAAAGATGGTTACTTCCAAACCCAAACTTTTGTAACATATCAGGATCAAAATGAAAGGTCCAAGGCTCATTCATGGGTATCATATACGTCTCAAAGAAATGTCTGCTTCAGCTTGGCAGTTTTCGAGATTTGCACTTGAAATGTCACCTCGTGTCTTCTTTTGTTCGTCGGTTAACATTCCCGGTCCGACATTTTGTTTATGTCCAGTTTCTTTATGAAAGATCCTTCAAATGCTGTCACATGAGAACTAAATATCTGTTGGTCACCCTTCGGCTAGGACTTGGGACCCTAGACACAAGGACTTCGACATTTTGGCATTTTCTCCGCTGTACACCAGCTTTAAATCCGAGCTTGCAACAGTAATATTCAAATGCATATACAGTTTCCAGAGATGCACCTAATCTAAAGGTTATCGAAATAAACCTCTTAATTCTGACCAAGCAAATCAACTCCTTTGTGGAAAACGAGGAAATCTCTCCTAGAGCTCCACATTCCCTTTACTACAGTATTTAATTATTAATCAAAACCATTTCTGTCGCTGGCAACCAGTCAAGCACCGCTAAGCATACATGAGTTCAAAGGCATATTCCATGTCGTCTAACAAAATGTATGCATCGAAATGAAACATCTCTGTAGGGTCAATGATCTGTAGCCGCTCGGGTTCGGGTTACATAAAAGGCACACAAAACCGCCACCAAGAGTCATTATTCTCTAATTATTCGTTGGCTGGCTGCTGAAAACGACATGGCTGCCCAGAATGATGAACACAATCCCTGTTTGCATTCGCATACCAACTACCTATATATCTTGTTGCAATTCGCTTGGCAACGTTCAGTGAATATTTTTGCTCTTTGGTCAGTATTAACTATTTCTTGGCACAGGAATACAAAAGATGAGTTTTGTGCATTTTTCCAACTTTTCCCTTTTTGTGTTTTTCATTCGGCTTGTTCTTGTTGGGTTTGTTGGCCGAGAGGAAATGAAAAGACCGTCATTCAGTGCCTGGGGAGAATCGAGGAGCAGGGATTTTCCATTCAATGGGCGCACAATTGTGAGCGGAGACCCAGTTAGATATGAAGGACCATCTATATTTTGTTTGTTTTGGAATGGTTCATCGGTATCCTTTACGAAGAGAATAGAGGATGCGAGGGTGGGTGGGATTTTTATTAATTGAACGTAAACAAAACACGTGCTTTTACCATGGATTAAGTGCTTAAGTTTACTGGTAACTGAAACTTCTATGCCATCGTGTACTTATGCGGTTCTATCGGAAGTTTTAAGTGAATCGCACTTGGTGAATCCGTTTGTGCTAGTCGTCCGATTTGCGGGATGAAATTGTTTGTATTATCAACGTGTTTGGTGACTGCATGGACTTAAGTTTGCTGATTATAGTGTGAGAGATATAAGGATTGTTTTTGAACAATATTAAAGGATGAAACATAAGATTGGTGGTTTAGTTTCTCAAAATACTGCAGCACGCTGTGTTGCAATTGAAAGGAGTCTTGAATGCCGTGTTTATAAACGCATAGCATATAAAAGGTACCTAGTGTATGGTCAATTTTTCTTGCTAGCGCGGAAAGAATAAAGTCATTGGTGATAATAAAGTCAAAAAACTTTGCAAATCTTGAAAATCCATAGCAAATAGTTTTCCTCCTACGCTCTTAACACTCATTTTGCAAAATAAAGAGGTGTGTGTAAAAAAACAAACTCTGAATCGTTTGCTTAAGTTATATTTTTGAAACAAGACTATTTAAGAAGCTCAAAAAAGGAGGTGCTTTATCCTGATGCCCAAAAGAGCATGAAGAAAAGCTTTATTTTAAAATATATATAAACAGGATGTTCTTAATACTGAATACGGGTAAAATTTTGATTCCCAAATTCATGTGGCATGTGGCATTCCTTCATAAGCAATTTACGCAACATTGATTATGAAAATGGGATATGGGACCCCTTCCACTATACTTCGAATGTCATGCTTAATGGTCTTTAGTGTGGAAGACAATTTACATCTTGGCAAGGCTCATACAGTTCGCGTCTATACACTGGCCAATTTTATTAAGTGATTAAAAAATGATTTCAAATTGTTATACTGTGCGATTCATATTAACCCTTTGAGTCGTGCTTTTTTCTACTGCATATTTTGACCTGAAATTTTGTACGCGGTGATTTTTGTGGTCGCTGAACGACTAAATTTTGTACAATTGAATCGTTTAGACCAACCGATCAGACATAATTCTATTGCATATTTTGGTCGAATTTTTGTACTTGATTGTCCTTTTGTGGTGACTTATTACAAATTTAAGGTTAGATTTACAAATTATAAAATGGTGGATCAAAGATGGCGGACTAAATTCTTAATCAATCAAATTCCAAAAAAAAAAATGGTTTATATGGGTTTTCAAGGTCAGAGATCACGAGTCTTATGTTAGTGTTTGGCGGATCCTAATACGGCCCCGAAAACCCCTAAATACAAATATTTAGATTCAAATATATGCAGTAGAATAAAGTTTGATTGGTTTGTCGAAATGATTAGTTCAATTTCACACATTTTTCCGCCATCTTGGATCCGCCATTTTGAATTCCGTCAATTTAACCTCAGATTCAGGTTTAGCGACCCCAAAAACTCCCGAATACAAAAACTCAGACCAAAATATGCAGTAGAACATTTTTGACAGCGGTTTAAACAGGTGGAGCTCTGGCAGTACCACTGTGACTGTGGGTTAGCTCCGCGACACATCTAGCATAAGGGATGCAACCGAGACAAGCTGAGAAGAGTGTCTTAATCTGTCATGCAAAGGACAGAACATTCTTTCGAGAGCACGTGGAAATTATTCCCTTAAAATAATGGATATTTCTAGTCGGATCTACAGCCATGGACACATAAATAGCACAAACCTACCTACCAAAGTGAAAGAGTCATTTAATCAAATAGTACTTCAAAAATAATTATAAACTTTCCGTTTCACCTTTTGCCTTTTCAGTACTTTGTACTAAAGCCAGAATTTTCTATTGCTGCCAAACATCTACGACCCATACTTTCAACAAGTCTCTAACACTTTTTTCTTGGGATAGAATACCAGGCTTCTGTCCTTATTTTTAAATTTTGCTGGCCAATTTTTACCTTAAAATCATTCCACAAATTTTCAAGTGGGCTAAGGTCGGGACTCTGCGGTGGCCAATCCAAAACATGGATGTTTTCTTGCGAAAACCAATCTTTCACTATTTTGGCGGTGTGCTTAGGGTCATTGCCCTCCATGAATATCCAATTAACTGGCATAAACTCGAAAGTATAGGGCTCCATCGTATTTTTCAATATATTCAAATATTGAAATTTGTCCATTTTTCCTTCTTTTTTAACAATAGGCCCTACTCCATGCCAGGAAAAAGCACCCCAGACCATAACACTGGTGCCACTATGAGTGTATCTGGGATTCAGAGCTTGGCCTTTTGGACGGTGAAAGGTCGAATTCAATTCACTTTGGTTTCATCACTCCACATAACCCGTTTCCAGAACTGTAGGTCCTTATTCTGGTGGTCTCTTGCGAAGCTCAGGCGTTTTTGAATATTTTTTTTTTGACAGGAGTGGCTTTTTCCTACTTACACGTCCAAATAGTTGGGCCTCGTTTATTCTCCTTCGGACTAATCGACTCGATACGTCAACACAAAATTCTTCTTTTATTTCGTTTCCAATTTGCGGAGATGACTTAAAAGGATTCCTCTTGCATTTTCGGACAATGGCTCTATCAACTGAAGCGGTCGTTGTCCTTGGTTTCGGTTTCCTTTTTCTGTTTTCATTTATATGAAACACGTCTTTCTCCACCTGCCTATTATTTCAGCAATTTCAGCTGACTTTTTACCGTCTTTGTACAACTTGCTTATAATTTTTCTTTTTCCTAGAATACAATGTACACCTCTCCCCATTTCAGTAAATAATGAACTGACGAAATAATTATCACAAGTTAGTTTTATAAGGAGGTTTTCAACAGGGACGCTATTAAAGAAGAGCGACAGGGAGAGCAAACGACGCCATATTTCTTGCCGCTCTTTTGACATTTCTCTTCAGTAAGGTTTGCCATTTCATGATGGAAAGATATACGAGTCAACAACGAGTCGAAATTATTAAAATTTACTTCCGATTTTCGGAGTCAGTGGCCTCAACGTTAAGAGCGCTACGTCCAATTTATGGTCGTCATAATCGTCCTAGCAGATCAACAATTGAGCGTCTAGTGGAAAAATTTGAATCCACAGGCACAGTACCCAAATGTGTCTCTCACATGTCGTTCTCAAGCGTTGGGCATCTCTGTGACGTCGTCGTGGCGAATTTTGCGCAAAGATCTTAGCCTACATCCTTACAAGATTAAATTGACGCAAGAACTGAAGCCGCTTGACCACCAGAAGCGTCGTGTGTTCGTAAATTGGGCTGAGCAACAACTTGATGAGGCTCATTTCTGGCTGAATGGCTCCGTCAATAAAAAAAATATGCGGTATTGGTCAGGCAGTAATCCTCACGTACTCCATGAGTCATCATTGCATCCCGAAAAAATTACGGTTTGGTGTGGTTTATGGGCCGGCGGCGTCATTGGGCCGTAGTTCTTCCGTGATGATCAAGACCAGCACGTTACTGTGAATGGGGATCGCTACCGTATGTAAACCGAATATTTTTGGCCCCAATTCGATTTTATGGACTTGGAGGACATGTGGTTCCAACAGGACGGCGCCACAAGCCACACAGCGAATGTCACAATCAATTTATTGGAAACCAAGTTTGGAGAACGTGTTATCTCACGAAATGGTCCAGTCGCTTGCCCGCCTCGGTCGTGCGATTTGACGCCGTAAGACTATTTCTTGTGGGGCTACATCAAGTCTGTGGTCTATGCTAACAAGCCAGCGACGATTGATGAACTTCGTATGAATATCGAACGTGAAATTGCAGCTGTATTGGCCGAATTATGCTTGAAAACCTTCGAAAATTGGGTTCAGCGTCTGGAATTCTTCAAGCGTGGCCGTGGTGGTCATGTAAAAGAAATCGAGTTTCATACATAATAGCATCAAACGTACTTTCACAGGAATAAAGAATTTCATTGATATCCAAAACAGTTTTTATTTTATTTAAAAAAAAAAAACTTACTGAAAAACGCTTTAGAAGCAAATGAAACACTTAAATAATTCACGGATACGGATTGTAAATACGACTTGTGCTTAATATGTCCAACCCAAATGATCACTTCGCACACTAAACTCAGCATGATCCAAAAGATCGAATTTAAGACGGTACCTTTGTGTACCAGATAAGTGCAGCAGGATAAGGGTTAACTGCATCATCAATATAAAAAGGATGCCTATCCATTATAAGATAAGAAATATGCGCATTCACTTTCTATCTTTGTTTGTGCTATTTATGTGTCCATGGCTGTATATTTCGAAAATACAGACTCAGTATCTCACTATACCGCCGCCAGAATCATTTACAGCGAACTTGCTACTTTGAGTTCGATAAAAAAGCTTGTCTTTAGGTCATAGAGTAAAGTAAAGTGATGGATCTACGCCTCGTCGATGGTTGTTTATCGTATTAAACTCTTGTAACTTAACTTAAACTCTGTAAACATTCTCAGCCCGACATTTTTTTCGTTATGAACGATCCTTAAAATGCCGCAATACTTATGAGACAACTGTGACGTCAACATAATGTCTGATGATCATTTTTTCGTCAGCTAACATTAGATCTTTGATTTTTTTACAATTTCAAATACCGTACTTATATGATTTGTTTTGTCCATAACAAATAAGGTTACAACTAAGCTACTACCTCATTTGGCCATTCTACAAAAATAAAATAAGTATTCTTTACGGAGATGACATAATTCCCATTCAATTTCAAGTATCCTACGTTGCCCTCAAAACAAAACCGCTTTTAAAACTTAATTGCTGACTCGAATGCACATAAACTGGAATGTATTCGCACCTAGTTTTATGGTTTTCATGACGCATCCACCACAAAGATGTTCTCTACCGACCTTGAACTCTAATAACTAGAACAGCTCACAATTTTAGTACCTTGTAATAATTAACAAAGCAGCTAATTGAGATCAGAGCAGTTCCATGTGTAATGCATGATGCGTCTTAAAACTAATAAAAAAATTTAAGAATTAATGAATTATAAATTAACTTGACGACATACTCAGCTATGAGAGTATACCTTGGTGTGCATTTTGTTGCGTGCTTTTTCCATGTACTGTCTTATCAGACATGTTTAGGAGTACGTAACTGAAATTATTACTTCTCAATAAAAAGCAACTCAAGCAACATTGTTTTTGTTCATTGCTGTGCCACGACTTGGTACACAGACATACTTCGAGTGTGTTGACGATTTTCATGAAATTCAAAGCCGTCCGACTGCGTTATGGGTCAAAATGGATAGCTTTCAATGGGTGACTGAAATTCGTTACGGGTCTTGGCTTAAGTTATATTAATAAGATAGCCCACCCCGCTGAGACGAATCTGTAAACGATCCCCCAACATGATAATGCGAACTGTTAGGGAAAAACATCGGAGTTCCTCGTAACCAAATCATGACTATACACTTTCCAGTCAAGATGAATATCGTTCACACTTTTGTGATTCCATTGAGTGACCACCACATGCGGCGTGTCTATGTGTATTGTCAAATTTCTGACAGGCATGTAACCCTATTTACCTTTCAATGGTTTTTCAATGCAGCATGACAAGCAATATTGTTGAAAGACAGTTTCGGGTTATGGGCGTGTAGTGCACATTCGATTTTTAACGCTCTATAACTTTCAAGTAACTCCAATGTCTTCCAACAGTAATTTACGTCGCAATAATTGATTTACATATTTAGGATAGGATAATTAAATAATTGTATAATTAAGTATTAATTGTAACGATTAGTTGGAAAATAATGAGTGGTCGCAGGATCCCTACCCTGATATCTTCATCTTCAGCATCGTCACTACGTTTGTATAAATATTGCTCCATCGAATAAGCCGGATTCACTGGACGAATATTCATACTCCTCCGTTTGAGCACAATTTTAGGCGTCCTGTTAAGAGTATTGCTTTTAAAGTTGTTTATGGAAGAACAAGGCGGTGGAATTCGCGCAAAAGAATATTTATTTTGGATCCGAGTCAGGTCGCCGCATGTATTTTTTTTTTTTTGCTTAATCCATGGGTCCGCAAAATACTCCCAACAGGAGTCTATGGGAACAAGCAAGAGACTCTAAAAAACACTTTTCGACCACAATTCCCGTTAAAACGACTCAAAATGCGTTGAAAAGAGTACAAATTTTCATCACCAGTAACAGCGTCCAATAGTCCAATATCATCTTCAAAAAAAGTCAAAAAAGCAAAAATTCCAAATAAAGTGAGCGTGTGTTTTTGGAGCAGGTGAGTCTTTTCGGGCCAACATGTATATTGAACTTTTTGACTGATAGTACAATCACGAGATTTCTAAGCAATTTAGAAAGGTGAATCTTGCATGAACGAATTTAAAATCTCATTTAATGCAACCCCTGAACCAAAAGTTAACAAAGCTGTGGACATGATGTTATTTTTAAAGAGCTCTTCAAGTCCTATAATATCGGAAGAAAATTGCTAACACGATTTAAACTGGGCACTAATTTGAAAAATTCAAAGTCTGAAGATGGATCTATGCTGGCCTTTTAAGACTTACAATAATTTTGAATTCAAGGGTCCTAGAATCGAAAAATGTTGGGACAGTTAGGTAATCAATTAAGACTCTTAGGAAGGGTTGCAATTTTTAAATCGAAAACATCGAAGTTTCGAATCAATCCGATACATCGAATACTTTCGATATTTTATGATATATCGATGTATTTCATTGGATACAGCGATTGCATATACGCACTCTGAATGTACACACACAAAGCACCTATTTCTACTTATTTGTATAAGTGTACGAGTGTAGTTTCGGAACTAAAACCTGGTTGATGAGCCGTACACAAACTCATTCTGGAAACGGTAGCTATTGCTACCTTGTTGGACCAGCGGTTAAGGAAACTATTTTTGGGGACCCTTTGGCCTGTGCACACGCTGTTCAAAAAAAATAAAAAATATAATGAGGAAAGATCTTCCAAATAAGAGGCGAATAGACTCTGATTTAGATATTTCGGAAATAAAATTTCAGTTTTTGAAGCAACCTTTACATATTAGTTCACCGTAACGGGAAGTCAAATATAAGTGAGGAAAGTCATTTTTGGTGAGCTTTCGGTCTAAATGAGGGCACCCGTTGGCCGCCTTAATGAAAATCCTTTGGAAGTGTGGTCCGACTACAAACAACAAATTTTGAAAAATGCACAAAATTAAATTCAAATATTTGACTTAGGTAGCTACCTTCAGTTCCACCAAAGAGACTTCTTTCAAAAGCTTCACAAATATTGAGTCAGCAAGGTAACAGATGTCAAGGAAAGCGGTTCAATGAACTTGATGATGGTTTTCGCTTGCCTTTAGCTTCATTTAGTTGGCAAGACTAAAATCCTCCCATTTTCTCGTATGTGGACGTCGGTCATTGGAAATTTCTGGCAAGACAGTACGCTCAACGAAGTTACTTCGGATTTTATACAGTTCATTGAGAAGATTCAGACATTTCAAAAGTAGCCTTGACTGAAAATAATGCTAGATTACCAGCTAAGCTGTCAAAGTGGATGAATATGCGAGCTTGCGAGCGACTTGTGGTCATAGAAATTTACGGAAACATACTTCAGTAGCATCTATTTGCCATTGGAATATCTGGGCTAACTTTCATAGAACCCCAGCACGGACTTGCGTTTTTGCTCAAACTACTACTTCTCAATCAATGTCTCTTCCAAGCAATAATTTCGAGCTTATATTTCGATATTATTTTTCTAAGCATAGAACATCGGGAATATTAATTTGTGGATCATCTTGAAACCGTCTCGATAATTCTAAATACAGGCTGCTTTGGGTTAGATTTGGAAGCATTAATATTAAAGGAGTGGTAAGACTCGCCGTCCTTAGTTTGAGATGATAATTTTTTTTTAAGATATTTATTCACTGTTTTTGCGAATAAATTAAAGACCGAAAAGAGGTGACGCTTTTGTTTGAAAATTCTGTTCAAAGAAAGGAACAAGGATTTAAAAAAAAACAGCCAATTGAAACTAATCGTTCCAAGAAAAGAGCTGATTGTTCGACCAATAAGAAAATGTTACAACCATCTTATTACAAATCTGTCCCTACTTTGGTACAATTTAAGTCTAAGTGGTCTATTAAAGCATTTGTTCAGTCAGTTTGCTTTCCGCCATAAAGTCGAACTGCATTTGTTAACTTAATTTCCAATTCAAGGCTAATTAAGTAAATTATTTCCTGGGACACCCGACGACGACGACAACAAACAGAATCCATTCTGGCTATCGCAGTGCATAAGTCGACTGTCGAAGCACTCAAGGGAGCAACTATCCGTACACAGCAAAACAATTATCTTCTTCAGAAGCAACATACGCTAGTTAGATTGTATCACTCTTCTTGGCTCCGAGAGGAAGACACACTTGAGATTCAAATTCAAATGAGCGTAATATGTTGAATAAGGGCAACAAAAAAAAAAAAAAAACTGGAAAAAATTGCAGCTTATTCAAGGGGCCAGAGCGACAGTAACTATATTCCGCATGTGCTGGGATAAAACGCATTTTGTAGATTCCATTAGATTATCTGTCGAGCCATTCAACAAGAGACACAGCAGCCGACAGAAAAGACAAACACAAAAACGACAAAATTTAATTAAAATTTATATCTGAGTAACAATGGGACGGTTGTAGTTTTATTGAACGACGACCACTTGTTCGTGTATCTAAAGGAATTTATCTTGTTAATGAAGAACTAGGGTGCATACGAGTATGGTCGAGCCGGACGTCTGACTAAAGAGGGAATTCTAATTTTATTTTCCGACTCTGCCACCACATTCATTGAGATTTTCCACTCACAGTCTATTACATCTTCGCGCTCCACAGCTACCCGCTTAGCCGGTCTGTCCTTGAGGGGGTTTTGGTTGCAGCTAGCTTATTCGTTGTTGTATGTACGGCACATTGTTTTCATACTTCAGATGGTGTGAACATTTTATTTAGGTCAAAGGTACAGATGTTGTCATCGTGGTTAAAGTGAAAATAAATTAATTAATTTATCTGAACGATGTGAATCTGTACTCGTGTTTAAATTGAATTCTTTGTTTCGTCACATACTACACTGATGAATGTTAAAGACACAGTGTGTCATTTCTAGTAACAATTTTTGAAGGAATAATAAAATAAACATGCCTGCCGTCCGTAGCCAATTAAAAAAAAAAACTGAAAGATATTTTATGTTTGAATTTCGAGAAAAGTATCTTTCTTTCAAAAATGTCAACATTTATTTGGCGCCAAATTAGCAGTTTGCGATTTTCTTTGCGGTTAACTGATTTTGTTGTTAAATAAATATATTTCTGCCAACAACAGAATGATAAGTTGTACAGCAAATACAACTTGTGTTTTAACACAAGACTGGTGTGAATAAAAACAAATTTTAGGTTCAACCTTTATGCCTGAAATGTTGTTGAATAACTGAGCCGAAAGGCACTGCTGCTAGTCCTTTTAGTATATAAGTAATAGATTTTGAACCAGTTTTTGAAATAAATAAATAACAATGCCAAAATAAAAGCATTTCCAAACACAAAGAAGATGTATTAGAGGACAAAAGGATACAAAATTTATCGCACAGGGTAAGGCGAGAAAAGCATAATAAAGATAATACCCTCGGCTTCCGGCATGCCCAGGATTATTGTGATTGATGGTTACTTAAGTTGTCATCTATCGCTTGATTATATTAAAAAATGTCATCAAATGTAATTTGACGTTCCTTTAGTGTTTTTATTCGCGAATTCGACACACTTCACCCAACCTGTTGATATATCCTTCTTCCACCCAATTAATTCGCTTAGCATGAAGTCTTAACACCATAAAAAAAAGGAGACTACAAAAACTTGGAAAGATATGTTCCAAGATTAAACCCAACCTACACCAGAATCTCGTTTCTGTATTGAGAAAAATTGGTCCTGAACCGCATTCCTTAAGAAACCGATGAATCAGTCAGATGCAAGTGACGTGATTTTATTTTAAACAAAAATTGTTCCGATATTCTGAGGAGACATTTGCTTCTGAGATATACAAACGAAAATTGGAGGTTGGTTGTGCGAGGAAGCAGGTGAGAAGTCAATTGAGGCCGTAAATGTAAAAAAAATAGGAATCAACAAAAAGAAAAACCCAAATCATGATCTCTTGCTCATGATCTTCCAACATACTGAAGTGTAGGAAGTGTCATTTCATTTGTCCAACATGTTCTGATTCAGATGGCGATGTTGTCTTTCTTTGCAAGAAGTGCTTCGACAGAGTGATGACTGTTTGATAGATCAGACTCCCCATGAATGTTTTAGACTGGACTTTTTTAATTTGTAAGAAATTATAGAAACTGTTTTGTTTTCACCCCATATGTTGTTGCAAATGAGTCCTCTTGGCCGACCAAACTCAAATGGAACTAGAAGTCCATTGAACTAAACAGACGTGGCTTGATACTAGAATTACACGTTTCTCCTGAACAATGACAAAAGCACTCTCCTCGAACTCGCTCAACCCACCATCCAATAGGTATTTGTCAAAGGAGTCACACGAGGAGATCGACGTCATCATAAAACAAACAATGTACAGAACGATTGCAAAGTATGAACTGACTGACAATGTCAACCCAATGATCGACGCACTACACCGACAAAAGAGCAGGCTACTGACAAGACTTAAACTCTTGTAGAGACATTTTACTGACCAACAAAACTCGGAGATGAGGACACTGAAATCACAACTTTTAAACCTACAGGAATTTATTCAGCAAAATTGCCGTGCTGTAATTAATTCGCATTGGAATACCAACATTCGGGCTGTTAAAGCTAGCAATCCTAAATAGTATGTTCCCGAAAATAAATTAATTCTTTCAAAGGAAAAATCAGAATGAGCTTCCGTGTCTCCCATACTACAGACAAGGTACAGAACAGGTACCTTTGGCAGCAGGCATAGATCTAGTAGAAGCGATCGAAGATGACAACTTTTTTGTGATCGAAGATCCTCAGGACAAATTTGAAGTAATAGATGCGATGTTTCAAATTGTATATAAGGTGAATGTTAGCACTCGCCCGAGCCTAATGCACAACTTCTACCCGCGATGTGACATTGAACACTGGTGATCGGAGAACACTGATTTTACGATCAATTCAATGACGATAATTTGGCAGGAAGATCTCTGGTTATCTTCGTTTTCCTGAGAAGTAAGAAATCTGTTGAAATCGACGAAATACCAAACATTGTTCTTTAGCACCTTCATCTAGAAGCTATTAACATTTGTTAAACAATTTGCTGAAAAATGCACACTATCCAGCTCATTGGAAGACAGCGGTGGTACAACCAATTGCTTCCCAACATCAGCAAAGTGTTTTGAAAAAGTGATCAATAGAGCGCTGGCCAAATGGGTTGAGGACAAAAATATTATTCCGCGTCTAGTCTGGTATCGGATATCCAATGGGTAAGAAACAATGCCGGATACCTTGCTGATTGACCGTGAAAAGAAAACTGCTGCTGTACATACTCTTTAATAGGCTCACCGTTAAATGTGAAAAATAACAATGTAACGTCGGCTGGTATTTCCGAAAACAACAGCGTTCTACAACAGGGTTTAGTTATTTTGCCGATTTTATTCACGATCTTCACGAGTGATCTTATAGAATCTCTTCGCCACTCCATAACGTTCTCAGATGACTTGATCGCGTCCAGATCAAGTCCGAAGATCGAGGTCATCTTAAGAATTTTGAATTGTGACTTCGAAAAGATTCAGGGATATTGCGACGATTAAAAGTTGAAGATCAATTGTTTTAAAACTGCGAGATCAATCTGTTCAGGTCTCCGTTGTCTGGGGCCTCTAGAAATACAAGAAACAAGTGCCGAATATTTTTTATCGCCTTTGCCTTGACAAAGAAACTGTTTCATTGCCACCAACTCGATGCAAGGACGAAGGTGATCTGCTACACGGCCTATTCTTACCTTTGGATGTCCCGTGAGGTTCATCGTGCGAACAAGCTTAATGGAAAAGATTCGGGTTTTTGAGAAACGATGTCTTAGGGCTTGTCTCCACTTAAGCAGAACTCCAGAGTACGAGTACAAAAAAAATCTATAAATATAGTATAGGGTATAATTTCAAAGAGGAAGAATAATAATTTCGAACAACACCCTGATCTTCGGGGCCTTTACTCTTACGGCCTTATTCCCCCTGAAGCGTTCCTCTGTCTCGATAGAAAAGGTTTCGTCCAGGATAGATAAGCAGGGCGGTTAATATCCCACGTGACCCGAAAACCTGTAGACGGGCGAGCCAATTAGCTCAACGGAGACTCTTAGGTTTAGTAGAGCAGTAACAAACTGCGGTCGAGCAGATCCACTGAAAAGCGAGTAGAACTCAGCAGTATGCAATTTTTTCTTGTGAGACCCTAAGATAATTTTGATTGCATGTCATGTCAGCCTTGGCCGGCTTACATATATTTAAGGTAGTGTAAGTAGCTAGTAATTAGTAAGCAAGTAGTTTTAATTTAATTTTAAGTTAGGTTAAGATTTTGGGGCTTGGATTATTAGTATACTTTAGTACAAAGGTCTAATTTCAAATCAGAATGTCCTTTCGCTAAGTTTTTTCATAATATTAAGTTTATTTTAAGTTTTCTTTATAAGTTTTTTAAAATTCAAATAAATAAATAAACAGTTCTCGAAAGACAAATTTTAACTTATAAGGTTTAGCTAAGAGCGCCCGCATAGTACCAGTAAGTTAGTTTTAAACATTAAATATAGTTAACATAGCTTTAAGCGTTTTTGTGTAGCATGTAATTACAATGAAGAAATAAAATAAAAATGCATAAAATTGAATTGATTTGAAAAACGTGGCTGGGCACACTTGGTAAGATTTAAGAGAACTGGTCTCTGCAGGAGTGACCTCGAAGAGTAACGTACTACCTTCGCCCGCACTAGGATACGTAAACTAAGCCGAAATGATTCTTCACAATGAATCTATTATACGTTGAAAGATATCCTCCTCAAAGCAAAGGTAACTTGCAGGTATAGTTTTTGGCTTTTCCCTCATTAAAATGAAATTGCGTTAAGGAGCTTCCAAAAAACGCCATTGCATTGTAGTGATCTAAGAATGCTGTCATATAAGTTTTTTTAGGTTGATAAAAGAATGGTGAATCAAAATTGAATCAAAAGTCAGTTGTGTCTCCCGACGTTTAGTCGCATTTTCAAGCCAAAAGTCACAATGCCAATTGCTTTTTTTTTTTTTAATTATTTGCTCGCTCTTCAAGAGGATATTAGGACTCTTATAATGCGTGTAGCACAGAGCGAGCGGAAGAATTAGGAGAAGAATGTGTAGTGGTTTGAGAAACTCAGGTGTAATTGGTTTCAACTCACTTCCGTGGGTGGAGCCCGAAACGGGACGGAGGATTTTGATATCGACCTATTAACTTTAACCTAATTCACAGGAATTTGTTCGACATTCAACAACTTTGAAAGTTTGGAAGATTTAGCTTTGAAATACTCTTTTTTTCTCAAAAAGGTTTTAGACACTAACATATCTCGCTGGATAGAATTTGTCTGTTGCCATTTTTGCAGTACATCGTCTCCTGGCGTATCGTCTAGGACATAATTTATCTAAGTAATAGACAGATTTTATTTACAGAAAACGGAATTGGTGTCGAAGTCGAAGAATGAACAGATTACAGTTTTTAAATTAAGCAGGGTAACATGAAAATCTCTCGTCGGTAAAAATGTCAAAAATATAACGATGCCAAAGCTACCACAAAGTTACAATTGTTTGATTGACTGTACCCAGCGACATCATTTTGGGAAATTTACCAGACATTATTAATGTAAGGATGTGAAAAACATAGCAGCCGTTGATTATCCAAATACGTCTTATAAAAAATCGATAAAAAAAACATCTTTGAAGTTCTCGAAACGATAGAAAATAACATTTGCCTCATTCGATCGCAACCAAATTGAGTCCAAGAGGTGTTCCATTGAATTGTCAAGCATCAATGAAGTTAAGTGAAACTATACCAAATTATGATTAAAGCCAGATAAGGATAATTTAACTCTATTTTCTGCACACATCACTGCAAAAATATGCAATCACTATAAAAAAAAAATTAGCAGCATTATATCTCTGTGAAACGAAGTTAATCACCATATTCAACTGATCTCCCACCATCAAAAAATAGGCAGTTCCTTATGGAGTACACGCTTTCACGATAAAAAGGCTAGAAACATAAAATAATTAGCCCCTATGTACGGCTTACGTTATAAAAAGTTCCAGTTGCAACAGTTGTAACAAAGAAAACTCATTTCCTTGCCAATTGCTCCATAAATATGAAAGAAAATCAATATTTGAATGAATATAAGCCATCATTACTGGGAAAGAGATACTGTAAAAATACAATATTAATCCCTACGATAGAAACCCGGAATGTCAAGAATTTTTGTCAAGTCCTTCCGCTCCATTTCACATTTTAGATACAGCACGTGCAGCGCTATTTATAATAAAAACCAATTTACAATTTTCCTTAACCCAATGAACTGTTGCTCACTCAGAATGAAATAAAAACAGACACAACCACAGCGCACTCAGGAAAAAAGTGCACACTCTCCTTCGTCTTAAAATTTCCTGTATCTACTCAAGGTCTTCACCCACTTAAGGCTCACTCATCTAATTATGAAAACACATTATCCTTCCTAATGAATGTCCTTGTAAACGTTAGAAAAAATGAACCAAGAAAACACAAAGTCGAGCACCGCAAAATTCTTACACATGGCATCGATGCCTATAGTAAATGTTAAACACATTACATGAGTTTTTAGATGAAAATAGGTTATCGTGCGACCACGACTCCCTCAAGGGAGTCTGTATTCTACCTCACCCGACGGCCGACAGCCGACAGCACATGGCTATAACCGAGTAGGGTTGAACCTTTTTGACGTTTATTTCAGTTGGGCACAAGTTTTCTCCGTGATCAACAAGTTGAAAGGTTGCTTTCCGGAAATCTTGTGTTTGTATACATGCGCTTGAAAGTCGTATCGGGCGTTACCGTCATCCGACATTCTGAAACCATTACTATAGAATTTCTGCCATAGTGTCACATAATTGTGGCGCACAAAGTAAAGAAAAAAAAAATCGATAAAATGGCCATAAACCAATTCAAATGGGACGAAGCGGAACGAGGGTATTTATGTCAGGATTTGCAAGGAGAGGATTTTATTACGCAACCGTTGGTTTTATAGCCGCGCAGAAGTTTTAATATCGAGGTTGACGGTACGTACCAGCATGGTAACTGCAAATTGAATGCAGACAAGTTTTAGGCGGTAATGAAAGTTTGATGAACGATTCACTTTTCCATAACGAATCGTGATTGGGAACCGCTCGAAGTTTTTATTATGTCTGCCGTGCGGGCACTCGGAGTATGAATACCAAACGTTTTTGTGCGATTTATAAAAGTCTTAATTAATATTGAAGACATTATTATTTTAGCGCAAAATTGGTTATAACATTCAGTTTGATTAAGTCTTTAGGTTTGCAGTCAGGTTATTGAGATTGTTGTCGAATTCCCATTTTCTAAACGCCGCACCTCAAAAGAAAATTATGTACATAATCAAGCTAAATTAGTTTGCATTTTGCACTGATTCTTTTATGTTGCAATTATAAAATGTTCCCACTCGGATCTCCATTTTACTATGATGGGATTTGTGGAGGATGCAAGAGTAGCAAGGTAGGTTAACTTTTTAACTCCTTCAAAGTTAAAGCGGTTGCACAGTGATAATGAACATATTAAAAATTATTATTTCAAAATTCAATTTAACATAAAAAGAACGGTTGAGTGCGAGTCGCGCAACGAAGGTTCCATACAGACTTGTGTACAGTGTTGCTGCTGAGAGAAATAAAAATCCGCTTAAAGTCTTAGTTTCCAACTCAAGATGGATTCATCTAATTCTTGGCTGGCTGTTACTACCGAGTCCGATGAAGACGCCTCGCTTTCGAATATTTCGTCCTTCCGATTTTATTTATGACATTTTCTGGCAGATCTTCGTTACAGCAACTTCTGTTCATCACTCTTAATTGTTTTTTTATTGTTATTATTGAATTTAAAGTCAGCTTTGACAGTCGGTTTCGCATTTTGTTTTTAACCTGCATCATTTTTATGTTTCAAAACTTGGGTCCAAAACTGAACAGTATCTCCTGTGGTGTCCCATTTAATAAAGCTTTTGTTGTACCATTGCTTTAAAATCTTGTCTATTTTGTCATCGTTTAATGCAAGTTCGTTGGCAATTTCACTTAAAGAATTGTCTTTGCCCGTCAAAACCGTCATTTTCTCCAGAACAGTAGAATTGCTTGGTAGTCTACGTTGAATTTCTATTGCTAGCCTTAAGTTTAACAACTTTAAAGGATTAGCATTTTCGCCTTCAAAAATGTTGAGTCCAATTTGCACGTCACCCTAAATACTTTTAAGGAAGCCCTGATATAGTCGATGAAAGTGATCATTGTACATTGATTGAAGTAAATCCGTTGTGTAACATTTTTCATTACTTAAAGTGGAACGCAACTCTAATTCATCACATTGTGACAAAATTTACACAACGGCAGGTTCAATAGACAATCCAACGAGTATGACGTGGTCTAAACATTTTTAAGGGCGGCTCACTGCAATTAATAAGCTCGTTTATTTGTTTGTATTCGTCCAGGCGCTTTGGAGAATTGGAAAACCATTCATTTGTCTCTCATAATAGGACTACCGGTTGAAAATGTCGTTTTTTTTTTCAAAAATCAATGCTCTATTGAGGAAAAATAGATATGAATTCAATATTCAAAGTATTGCCCATCGCTAGCCACACATTTTTCCCATTTTTCTGGCAATTCATGGATACCGCTTCTGAAAAATTCGACCGGTTTGGCCGCAATCCACGAATCGATCCATTTTTTGACATAATCGAAATGACGGAAGTGCTGGTCAGCCAGGCCATGTTGCATCGATCGGAAGAGATAGTAATCGGATGGCGCAAGGTGTGGACTATACGGTGGGGTACGACATCCCATTTGAGCGTTTCAAGGTAAGTTTTGACGACATTTGCAACATGTGGCCGAGCATTGTCATGTTGAAAAATAACTTTATCGTGTCTTGCGACCGTTTCCGGTCGTTTTTCCTTCAGTGCTCGGCTCAAACGCATCAATTGTCGGCGGTAGACCTCGCCTTTGATTGTTTCGTTCGGTTTTAGCAGCTCATAATACACGACACCCTTCTGGTCCCACGTTTTGGATTATCGAAATGTACCCATTTTTCATCACCAGTGACGATTCGATGCAAAAAAGACTTCTTTTTGTGGCGTTCAAGCAGCATTTGGGACATGCAAAATCGGCGTTCGACGTCTCGTGGTTTCAATTCATACGGCACCCAATGTCCTACCTTTCGGATCATTCCCATTGCTTTCGAACGATCGAAAATGGTTTGCTGAGCGACGCCAAGTTCTTCTTGCGTTTGTGACGGATCTTGATCGAGCAATGCCACCAATTCATGGTCTTCAAACTTTTTCACCTGGCCGACGCGTTCTTTGTCTTCGGTGTCGAAATCACCATCTTTGAACCGCTTAAACCACCGCTGACACATTCTAACGTCTATAGTATATCCTGGGTAATTTTCGGTAAACAATTGATGCTTCGGTTGTTTTTTTCTTTAAATGAAAGAAGCATATTAAAACTTCCCTCAAATGTTGTTTTGATGGCACGAATGTAGACATATTACGGCTTTACAAAAACTTGCGTGCTTTCACTAATGACCAATAACCTAGATTGAAATAATTAGACAATGACATGAAGTTTCTGATGTGGCGGCTGTCATGATCAAAATTCACCTCAGAGTAATAGATATGAAGTCGTCTGCAATAACGACATTTTCAACCGGTAGTCCTTTTATAAGAATCTCAATATTATATGGAAGAGATTATTTTGATGCGTGACTAACAGCTAATTGAAGTGAGTGCCACACACACAAGCATGTTTTTAATGCTTTTATTTATAACAATTCCAGTTGCAGTAGCACTTTCAGCACAGTTTTTTGTACCATATGTTTCACTACCACATTTCAATAGATTTTATTTTAGTGACGCATTTTATTTAAAAATCGTCGAGAGTCCTAAAAATCTGTTAGATCTATTGTAGTTCGTACATCACGGAACTCGAATCTTTAAGTGTTTTCCCGATTTTGTTTGTATAAAGAACCCTTTCGGTTTTGAAACCCTTGTGAGAATCAAAATTTACGGCATTAACGCCCATATTTTATGACACTTCAGGGGCGCAGTCATAAGTTTTTGGTGTTCTTTTCAACTTGATTTTTCGTCGCGTTGCTGAGAAAAATGACAGACAAACAGACGGACTACGAAGTGATCCTGTAGTGGTTGCGTGATTTATTCTGAGGTACGGAACCTTAATATGACTGTTTTTTTTTTTAAACTGAGATCACACCACCTTGATCGATACTGCAAGCTGTTTTTTTAAACGCCTCGGTTTCATTCCTGTCATTTTTGTTTAGGTTTGGAAAATCGAAGAATTGAGTTTTACCACGCTTCATCATATTTGGAACCACTGTGTGTCGATGGACATGCATTTGGCAAAGCTGGTTCTGTGTCTTTTTCTAGTCGACAACATATACTTATTCTTAGTAAAACCTAGCATTTATTTCTAGATCAACACGTCTTACTTGTTATGCAATCGATGTGCATACTTCAACTTAGGGATTTGTTAGCGAACTACAATCGCGATATCGCTTTGCTTCGAAATTTCAAGCTCAAACTGTGCTACACAATTGATAATTTGGTCCACTGATGTGCGGCGACCTTGACGACAGTGATACTATAGGATTTGTGTGAAGGAAATCTTCTTTAGTCCTTCACAAAGTATTCAAGATAAGAGCTTACCAGTGTCGTTTCATAGGAAAGTCATATCATAGGACAGATAGAGGATATCATAGATAGAAAGGTTGCAGTTTGATGGATCTAGATTTTGTTTTTTTAATCTAAGACTTATTTATGCCTAATTTATGCAGTTTTGACAATCGATTGTTATGCAAGGTGCTAACTTGAAATCGGCTTAATTGTTGAAATGCACTAAGTTTCATAAAAGTGATTAGAATTTCTATCGTGTATTAACGTTTAGTAAAAAAAGCGATTTGACATTATCCCTTATGAGAAGTGAAGGAAAAGAGCTAAGAAACCAGCAGAGAAGGTAAAAGACAAACGTTTTCTTTTCTTCGTTATACTCTTTCCACGTGCCTTATTACACGGAAGATAAAAACAAACCCGAAAAGAAAGGAACTGCAAAACAAATTTAGAACATTTTAGTTCTTTTAAAATTGAAAAAGGGCCAAATTTGTATGATGAAAATGCATCAGCATGTTTCAGTCGAAAGTAGTTAGCTTCAGGTTTACTCAATTTCCTTTAATGTCCCTTTAAACCAAAGAATGATCTGCTATCTACAATAATGGCACTTTGACTACATTTGCGGTATATATTGAACCATAGACTTTGCGTTTAAAGTTCGATTTAGAGTTAAGTTTTGTTGCAAGATATCGCCCCTTTGATATATTCCAATCAGCCAGCATAAGCCTTTTGCATAACGTAGGAGGTAATTTTTTTAGATGCTTGTTTTCAACAGTAATGATGGTAAGTGGTAAGCCATAACAATCTGAACTCATTTGACCTCTTTTCCAATTTGAATTGGTCAAAAAACGCATTTGTTTAGAAGTATTTGTGGAGGAGAGGTTTTTCAACCCTAAGTATTTTCAAATACTGCAACAGAACAGAACAGTTCTCCAGAGCTATCATCAGATGAGAGGTAGGGACCTAATTAGTCATCATGAAAACAATCAAAGGCGTACTATTTGGAATTTGGTCTGTCGTCAAAAAAGGCATTTCCAAAGAATGATCCAAGTATCAAGAAGTGCAGTCAAAATTTATATGATCAAGATTAATTGGAATACTTCGATTTAACAGAACCAAACTATTTTTTTTGTTCTCGAAAAATATTAATTTATCAAAAGCTTAAAAAATATTATTTCCTCTTTTTTTTCGTATGTAATAAGTCTGGAACCCAGTGAACTGCATTTATTCGTATCAGAATAATGGTTAAAAATGCGCTGTCTCGAGATGAATGCTTGAAAGACATTTCAACGTAAACAGCAAACTTAGCATTTTAAGTTTTTTCAGGCAATACATCTTTTCAAAAATGCACTCTGTAGGAAATCGCAGTAAACAATAAACATTTGCATGCTTACACGAATCAGTTGACGCAAGAGCTGCTTCCAACTGACCGTACACAACCTCGTGCTAATTAAGTGATGTATCCGTAGAGTAAACACAATGAAATTGATATTTCGAACAAAATTTCTGAACTGGGTCAGCAAAAATTAAGGAAAAATGCTGAGTTTATGTTTTCCAAAATTCAAATATGATTTAAAGCCAAATTCGTCACTATTTAGTCAGTTGGCATCGAATCTGAGGAGTGAACTTGTTTTAAGCTATTTACGGAATAAAGAAAAATTCGTTGGTCGTATTATAAAGAGAACAGACAGTAAGAAAAACTTCCGTGTGGTCCTTCCATCCTTTTAGACATATTCAAATATAAAATCGTTTGTATTTTTATTGATTTGTTGGTGTTGTCCCTGAACATTCAAATAAATGTTCCCTTTATCTATGTATTTTTGCATCCTTATGTATGAAGCTTGTAGTGCATATTTCCTGATAACAATTATGTTTAAGATTGACTTTATTCAAAGCTTTCTTTTAAATGTACATGATCGAATGCCGTACGGGTCGTTGGTTAAATGCTACAAATGTCTGCATGCCTAAGATTTCCCTTTAAATGCGTTGAACAGACACCGATTCGGTGCCCGAACATTAACATATGGATGACCAATTTTTAAACAAAATTTGGGGAAATGAAAATCAACATGCAAGTGACGAAAGACGCGTGCATCGAAAAAGGCGCTGCATGGTATGCGGTGGTGCCATTGGTCCATACTTTTTCGAAAATAAGAAGGAAGTTGCCTGCACCGTCAATTCTCATCCATATGTTTACCGGACTTTTTTGAACTGAAATCGAAGATATGGATTTGAAACAAGACGGTGCCATATCTCAGCAAACACGACCCATTTGACTTTGTTGCAAGAAAAATGTCGTGGATGAATTATTTTGCGATTTGATCATTTGATTTGTCCGGTGGATCGAGCGAAATTCCAAAAGATCGTGTTTTTTGAAACAATCTGCACCCTTTTGCGCTTCGAAATGGAACATCCGTGAAGTTATTGTTTTAAATTTGTCAGAGTCATCAGAAATTTGATTGTCAGAATGGAATCCTGCAAAAACGCTCTTGGAGGACATTTGAATGATTTGAAACAAACAATATATTGAAATAAAAACTTGATTGAAATGTAAATTAATACGATTTATTTAAATCTACATACGGAAGCATAAAGTGTATGATGATATACATACAAAAACATGCACAATGCCAACTATTCATAATAAAAAGTCAACTCTTGTTTTACTCCATTTCATCGGTCATAATTCAAAAACGCGTTCAAAGTTTTGAATCAACTATAAACTGTATGAAACAAGAAAAGGCATATTCTTTTCTGACGAAACGAATATTGAAGATATTCATTAGAAATTTTTACACAGCTCAAACTACACCTTAAAGCATGATAAAATTGAGTCGGAGGCTTATGTTCAATCCGAAACCGAAAGTAAGGTTATCCATCAAGGTCAGATTCGATATCCAGCGTAAGTCGTTTGTTCCAAGGGCGTGATGCCAATGAAGTTAACTTTTTAGTCAAATTAATTCTTCGATGATATGGATTTTGCTCATAAAGTTTTATGGAGAAGTGGGCGTCCAAGGATTTGATATCTTATTTTGACCAGTTCTGTAAGTTCTACTTACATTTTTAAATTTTAAAGCTAGTCTTCATAGAACAACGTTTTCGGGAACTGCAATATTAATTTGATGCCTATTTTCTAAATTAATTTTTAACTCAGATTACTCAGACTCCCTATTTGCGGATTAATTAGACGAGCTATTTCTCTTGCTTCTAAGGATTTGTAATCGAAACTATCCTCAATGCTAATAAGGTATAATCAACAATGATACTTCAGCAAAGTAAATGTTCTACGACTTAACGAATTTGCATTCAAGTTGAACATTTATTTTTTTTTTTTTTTATTTATTTCTTTATTTCATAACTATATCTTCGAACGTTGAAATTAATTCAATGATTACAATAAAAATTCATTTATACGTTAAAAGTATTGAATAAAATAGCTGAATACAATCTTGTGTCTAAAGCAAGACAGTGCCGAAAGTACTTAAAAATTCAAAAAATAGATCAAAAAGTTCTATTGATGGGGAAGCAATAGTAAATTAAAGAGATTAAATTATAAAATATTTTCAGAATTATAACAATGCATCAATTTCAGAATGTTTAAATGAAAAAGCCAATTTTTTACTGCCTTTACGGATACTGTTTTCACTCTCTCACAACTAAGATTGTCTGGAAATCTATTAAACAATCGCGCAGCAGTAACATAATAACAATGAGAAAAATGGGTTTTATTGATTGTAGGTATAGTTACGAAATTTCTGGTGTTGATTCGCAAACTTTAGTTGTCTTGCACTCTAGCTACATAGTAGCCGGAGTCACAAATAAATCTTTTTTAAACTTTGTAACGATAAAAGTGCCAAGTGACCCTCATAGCATGTTTCTGCTTTATCAATAAAGGTTGAATTTTATTGAAATAAGTACCTCCCCAGCAAGAGATTCCATATTCCAGTTTCGATTTGAATAAGCCATTGTAACTTAAGTTTAAAACCAGTAGATTGCAGTACATACTAAGGTGATACAATTGTCTTACAACCCCTCTCAGATAGTGTTTCAAATACATTGAATGGTCTTTCTAACAAAGTTTTTGGTCCAGTATAATACCTAAAATATTTAAAACTGTCAACGAGTTCAATCAAAAAAAATTTGTATGGCAATCTACTTGATTTTTGAATATCATATCACCAAAAACAAATCGATTACACATTGGTGCATGATAATATAAAGGAAGTTCTGTGAAAACATTACCTTTGATATTAAATACCATGAACTTTGTTTTATTGCTTATTACAAGCTTATGAAAGTTAAACCATCTTCTTATCATATCAAGGTCGTAATTGACATCAGCAAAACTATCTATTAAAATAGTGTTTGAATAGAAAAATTATGTATCATCAGCAAACGCAGTGATTTTACCTTTAAAAGGTTGTAAAAATAATGAGTTAACATAAATTTAAAAAAGTATTGGGCCCAATACTGATCCTTGAGGAACACCCATATTTAGGAAGCCTTTAGAACTGTAAGCATTACTTATTTTTACTTGATTACGGTCAGATAGGTAGGAAGAAAACCATTTATAAATAGAGCCTCTAAAACCAGCTTTATAAACTTTAACAAGTAGCAAAGTATGATTAACCATATCAAAGGTCTTGCTTATATCTATAGATAATGTTGATGGTATCTGAGAAGTGTTTAAACTATAATATTTATATTTCACCCGTTAATTTCAATAAAGCACTTTCAGTCGATTTGCCACTTCTAAACCCAAACTGAGTATCGCTTTAAAAGTTGGTGCTTTCTAAAATTGATAACATTCTTGATTTTATTCCTTTTTGCGAAAATTTTAAAAATCAGATAAAATAGAAATAGGACGAAAATAAGTTAATGTTACTCTATCACCTTTTTTATGCAGGGGTAGAACAACTGCAGTTTTCAGACAGTCAGGAAAAACTCCTTCATGCACACAATAGTTAAAAATATAACAAAGGACATCAGATACATGAAATGCAATTTGTTTCAATACACGACTTGAAATATTATCAGTAGATGGTGAATTTGATGTTTTGAGTGACATAATCAAATTAGAAATCTCAAGCGCGGAAAATTCTTCAAAGTAAAAACTGTCCGATTGAATATTATCATGTACTAAATAGGACTCACAGGGAAGTGATGGATTAACTACATTTGAAGCACAAACAACACCAAACAAAATTATTAAACAAACTAGCTACGTCCAGCGGTTCGGTTACAATTTGGTTATTATTTTGGATGAAAATATCCGAATGAGATTTATTCAGTCATTTTCCAGAGGGTCTTTGGAAACATTTGCCTCTTTCTATAGATTTTTTTGTGTTTTGTTTATTTCTACAGCAGCCATCGATCTTTGATAGCCACAATATGTCTAAAGATAAACAGTATCCTTTGTGACAATGAAGGAAAAATTGCCTTTCATGCCTCACCTGGTGCCACCCTGAAAATCGACATTGTTCTTGATATGGATGTTGAGTGCTAAAATGACGACGAAAACTGCAAAAGATTTCGAAAATTGACTGGAATCGCTGCACTTCATTATTTTCGAACGATATTCTCTTCAAAATAGGGCATTCCATCTGCTGGTGCGGCATAAAGAGTCCGAAAGACATTGGTTTGATTGGTTTATTGCTCATAATTTTTCCTCGGTGTATTTTTGGTTTTGTGTTTAAACAATAAATGCCTGAATGCCCGAAAGAATTTTACAAATATTGAGTTGCAGAGAGTTTACACAACCGAATTTGAAATGTTGTGTTCTTTCAAACGCAATTGTTCGAATCGTTCTAAAGTATTTCGTCAGGTTGAAAAGAAAAAAAAAATGTTGAATTGATGCCCTAACATCTGGCAAATATTTCAGTTACAAATTTGGATATGAAACCGCGGTGCAGTGTCGTGAGGTGTTTACTATTTTTTTGTCTCTACTTATTGTACACCTGAAGTAGTCACATGAAATGAAACGAACAATTAATTGAGGTTTTTTCTATACATTTTTTACAAAACATTCACGTCCGAGAGTAATTTGCATACCGGCTCAGCTAAGCATGCCCATATCGAACTCATGGATATGTGGACAGGTTGAGTGGTTAACTCGAAGTGAATATTAATTTAGGCTAATCGGGTGAGTGAATTGGAATCGAACAATATTTCGAGTGGTTGCTCAATGGCCACACCTTGCAAAGCGATTTTTATGTTTGTTATTTCTCTTCTTTGGTAGAGTTTTTGACGTATTTCAGTTTCGAATGGGCTAAATTGTGCAATGACAAATGATTAAATAAATTATTTTTTGATTACGATTCTTCAAATGAATCTGGCATCAACATCTCGACATAAGTGTCGAGAACAAATAACTAGGAACTACACACTGCCGTCCATAAGTTTCCGGACAGACCCTTCTGCTTCACACTTAAACGACCTATTGATCTGTGCAGGGCTTGAAAACGAAATAGTTTCGTGAACAAAATTTTTTCAGAAACTGCAATTTGGGACCTTATTGCTATTTTTTCCAGCTGTAGGGCTATGCATTTTTCCGCCGCCAGTTAGACTTGGAAAATCTCGTATATAACTTGGTATAATAATGATATTGTGTGTGTTTTTGTAGATAAGCGTTACATTAAAATTCGAGTCTTGGCAGGGCAAGATTCACTCATTCATTTATGAGAACCAGACCATAAAATCTTGGCTTACAGCTCCAGAAATATGTGCAGATTTGGACCGATCGCATTCAAGAGGTATAAGCTACAAAGATTACAAGGCGATTAGCAAGGCAGTCGAAAGTTGAAGTGCTCAAAATCTTTGTGACGATCTCAAAGTCAAGCGAGAAGATTTGAAATGTTTTGACCTTAAAAGACAGGTTGCGTTGGGTGATCTGCTAAAGAAGTGTGATCTCAGTCATATCACAGTGGTTCCATAATGGTCTACGGATGTTCCGCATATCACGAATAGAAAGAGTATATTCAAATACTGGAGGAGCACTCCCTTAGGTTTAGTAGTTTAATAGGCCGTGTATTCAATGAAATGCTTGATGACGATCCGAAGATTTCTTTTAAGCTTTGCATAGGATACTTGGATCAAGAAAAACATAAAGGTACGCTGAAATATTGACAATCACCTTTCAAGCCTTGACAGAGAGCTTCGAAAACAGTGTCAAAGTCAAAAGTGTGTTTGCAAGAATTAAAATAAAAGCGGTTGGTGAGATTTAAGGTCTTATGGATTGATTAAGGATGATATTTGGAGCGCCTGACAAGACATGGGAGTCAATGTACGCTTTAAAAGAGAAGAAAATGTTTCTTGCAGTGTTTAAGAAAACCTCTAAACGTTTTGTATAGTTTTTGACGGTTGCCGTTACATTGTCATTCATACTAAAGTCTCAAAGACTGCAAGTGTTTCGGCTTCACTGAATCGGGTGCCTTTTACAGATAATAGCTGGGTTTTAATATTCCTAATAATTCCTGTTAAATACAGAAGAAGGCATTGAGTTTTGAACTTTTCTCCCAATCAGTTCAAGATTCATTTAGATAACTATTATCTACGAGATTATACTTTTTTTCTTTGAAGACGTCGGCTGGCTCTACTAGTCACGGCGATCCAGCATCATCGGGGTCCTAACACCCTCATTGTTTGTTGTCGAGGGCTAACAAATGCTTCTACTTGTAAGTGGGTACGGTGCCCATTGCTTCGACCCCAAACGAATATCTAGCTTTATTTATAGTTTCTTCTTGTGAATACCAAACCTTGAGACAAGATTAGATACAGTTCCCAAGCCACACAACCCAAGCTTTGTTTTTATGTCCAATAAAATCTAAGGTCGAAGAGTTGTTGCACCTTTTATATGTTGTGACAAATATTTATTGCTGTCTGAAGAAATAGATCTGTTAAAAGACCATAGCACAGCATATTTTGGGGAAAATACTTCGGTAGCACGCCAAATATTGGGTGACAAACAAAGTTTCGTTTGGGATTGGTCATCGTTCCGATGACAAGAAACCACTTTGTTAATTGCTCCTTGAAGTAGGATAATGTGAGCCGATAAAAAAAGCGCCTTCGACTTCATCCAAATATAAAAGCGACTAAGACCAACTGAAGTAAAGGTTACTGCACTACATATTATCTGCATTATTAAAGGTTGACTGTGATGATGTTGAAATGTAAGGTACTCATACAAAAGCGCCAGCGAGAGTGAATTCGAAGGGTGCAGTCCAACATTTTAAGGTATTTCTCAAGGTTAGCTTAGCGACTTAATTCTAGACATAATTTAATCGAAGAAATCAGATGAGCTTTTTGTTCCAAAACTTAAAGAAATGCGTTTACGTACCGATAGCAACTAATCGTGCTAGATATTTATATTTTCCTCCATAGGAGTGAATTAAAAAAATTAAAAAACACAACCTAAAATTGCCATTTGGATCGATTTCCGGTCAACCCGAGTGAAGAGCAGGCTTGTTATATTTCTAATTATGATTAGAATTATAACAAGCGTGATTATAACACTATTTCTAAAAAGTGTCCGTAAATAGTTAGTCATAGTCTATTGTCGGCTATGAAAAACATTACATTTGGTTTTATTTGCGATTCGCATACAATTTTATCATGAGAGAGAAATAAAGTTAGTAATATTTCAACACTGTTAAATATAAATATAGACCCTTATTAAGAAGGCCGTTTTGACGTTGAAGATGAAAAGTCCTCCAAATGCTGAACTTAATCAAGATCTTAATAAATAATGTTTTAAACATAAAAACTCAAGTTTGTTTTTTTGTTTTCATACAGCGTCATTTTGGACTCCAAATTGAATTGGAAAGATCGCGTTACGAAGGCATGTGTAGCTTTCCGTGCGAACTAACAATTCTTAAATCCATTCGACATCTCACGATTTCCACAAAGTTTGAAGAACTCGATGGCTTAAGAGTTAGAAGATTAATGATTTCGGCAGCCTCTTTAGGTTCGGAGTCAATGCTGAATTTAACATCGATCGAAAAATGACTCTTATATTTGAAGCTGCCGTTCTATGGAGAGAGCGCTTTAGGCTACGCGTCTCTTCTATCGCAACGACATGCATCAAAGAGGATTACGGAAACATACTTCGACATTCACTTTGTTCTTCGACAGAACATTCCATTTTAAATTTTCTGGCAGGATAGAGTTGGATGAGCGTGAAATCTGCTGTAACACAGAGCTGGCGTCTCCTTCAGGAAACGGTTGCAACGTCCGGCCGCATAACCAAATGATCTTGTCAATCTGAGTCGCAGAGGTAACCGATCCGTATGCGACCCGGAATAACTTATTATGGTTTATGCAAAAGCTTAATGGACGAAAAGGGAATAAAACCATACCCATTTGGTCGGAGCCATAATTAAGGGGGGAAATCATAGTAGCACACAAAAAATAGGCATATTTTTGGGAATTAATTTTGGCTGAATTAAAGTATCAATCGAAAATCTGTAAAGAAGGTTTTATAGCAATACTAAGAAAGTACAAAATGTAATTTTTTCAATAAAAAATATTTAAAAATTGCGGCTGCGCAGCATATGCCCCAAGGCGCCTATTTTTGAAAGCGTGTCGATGGCCGAAGACGTATACTCCTTAATTTTTGACCTGGAAGATCACATCAACATTTTTTAGTGTTCATATAACAACAGCTGGCGAGCTACGTATGATTTTTTCGATATATTGATTTTTTTCAAAATTGTGCATGTTTGAAAATAAAGTTAAATTTTTAACAAAGAAAAGAGCCATAAAATCGTCGATAAAAAAAAATTAAGCCATATACTACTGTGTCCAAAAAATAAGGTGACATATGAATTTAAACTACGCGCGTCGAAGGATTTGGAAATTTTTCTTTCTTTTTAGGTTGGTAGTACTGTCAGTGACATCTATGTGAAATTTCATGTCAAAATATATTCATAGTGTTTGAGATACACGTCGTTTTGTGAGCTGCTAAAAGTGAGTTTTTCGTTTTTTGCGATGTCGAAATTTATTGAGCAAAGAATTTGCATTAAATTTTGTTTGCGGAATCAATTTTCTGCTGCGGATACGTTGAGGATGGTGCAGAAAGCCTTTGATGATGAGGCTATGTCTAAAAAAATGTTTACAAGTGGTATAGTGATTTCCAAGCCGGCCGTGAACGTGTCGAAGACGAAGAGCGTTCTGGGCGACCATCAACCTCAACCGATGAAGCTCACGTCCAACATATCAAAGATGCGGTGCTGAAAAACCATCGGTTAACGATTAGAGACCTTGCTGATGAAGTTGACTTATCGAAAGGCTGAGTCAATACCATTTTGAAGGATGCTTTGGGCCTCAAGCGCGTCAAATCTCGACTGGTACCGAAAACATTGAATTTTTTGGAAAAAAGGCGTCGCGTTGAAGTGTGTGAAACAATGCTTTCCGACTCCCAGGATGTCATGAAACGCAGTATAACTGGCGATGAGACTTGAATCTATGCTTACGACCCCGAAACAACCGATCAATCGAGCGAATATCGTACCAAAGGACAGCCGAGACCAAAAAAACCGCGCCAAAGTCGCTCAAAAATCAAGGTCATGTTGACTGTTTTCTTCGATTATCGTGGTGTTGTGCTTTATGAATTCCTTCCAACCGGCCAAACAGTCAACAAGGAATATTATTTGAACGTTATGCGTCGTTTGCGTAACGCTATCCGCCTAAAAAGGCCGGAATTGTGGAAAGACAATTCTTGGTTTTTACACCACGATAATGCACCGCACTCGTTATTCGTGATCATTTCGCCAAAAACTCAACCCATATCGTTCCGCAACCACCGATCTGGCGCCGTGCTACTTCTGGCTGTTCAACAAGCTCAAAAGACCGCTCCGGGGACATCGTTTTGATACGATAGAGGAGATTCAAGCCACAGCGAAGACGGAACTGAAGGCCATCCCGGAGAGTGACAACAACCAGTGTTTCAAAGATTGGAAAATCCGTTGGCATAAGTGCATTGCATCGGGAGGGGATTACTTTGAAGGGGATGAAATTGATTTGGAAGAATTATTAAGAATTTTCAAAATAAATACAATGTCACCTTATTTTTTGGACACAGTAGTAAAATAAAAAATCCTACGTAGCTCCTTGGAGAAAGATATTTCAAAGCTACTGTCAAAATTTAAAGTCGATCGGTAAAGATTTGCTCGAGTTATGTCTTTGGCGAGCTCAAGAAAAGTGGTTTCGAGAAAAACGCGTCTAAAGTTTTGAGTACTGAGAAACCATATGAAAATATATGAGCGTATTGGAGAGGCGTTACCGCAGAGTGAAAAATTGGGTCACTCGGACACTCTTGCCGTATTCCATCATTTGGTATATTATTTTTAAGATACTAAAGCACCTTTTAAGCTAAAAATTTTTTTCCAAAAAATTATAATATTTCACTGTGATTTCCCCCCTTAAAGGAGAAATCACTTTTATTTACAGAAGTCTTTCATAAGCACTCTTCAAATGGGTACAATGGACGAAACTGCGGTCTTGGTAAGTTATTGAGATCAATACCAACTTACCAATCATTTAAGCAAACCGAACCTTAAATAGGGTTTATTCTTTTAAAAAATACAGTATTTAATTAAATGCGTTTTTCCAACTGAAAAAAATGAAACATTTAAAAAACAAAAATAGGGTGCAATTGACATTTGACGGTCCTAATTACCTCCTAATAATGTTGACTAAGGACATACATTTCCAATAGGGTAACGCTCCAAACAGAAATTGAGTTTTTATTTTAATACCAAAATCAAAAAAGTAAAATCAGATTCAAAAATAGCAACTTCATAACAAATTACCCGAAATGTTAACAAATATATGTCGTACAGCATAATTCAATTTTCCATATGGAACTCCTATTCTCATCCTAAGTGATGAGATATTTAGCAATCAATTTCTTTCAAAATAATAAGGAATAATATAATTTGATTATGTGCAAATAATGCCACTCGAGTTTGCGAGACCAGAAGATATGCCACATGTGGCGATAGCTGGGATTCTGACTTCCATCCCATCAGCAAGTGGCACGAGGATAAGTGCGCAATAAATAGTACAAATTCAAGGAGAAAAGAAAATATGTTTTATACACATCTGCTGCTGAAACTGCCATCGGCAAATATCTGCTGCGGCTGACAAGAAATTAATGAAATAGAAGTGATATCTGTTTACATGGCATCGGCAGAGCTCGGAGTGACTTTTTAATTGCGTATTGAAAGCTGTCAATGCACTGTAATGTCAAAGAGACATTAAAATGAAACTTAATTTCAAACTGTCTAAAAATACGATCGCATGGTTGCCGCCGTAAGTTGTTATTGGTTTTAAAAGATTAACTCTTTTTTCTGGTGACGGCAATGAAAAAGTTTGCCATGAGTGATTACTGGGTTTGTTTTGATTAAAATGCCGCGCACAGCAAAATAGAAGCACTTGACTCATCAACGCTCCCTCGGGCTTAACAGATGCACACACATTTGTATATGTATTTTGATGTGTCGGATCTTTTTTTCTATTTATTTATTTATATTGGTGAGCCCCCACTTACTAATGATGGCAATCAAGTTCGGAGGCACGATGGAATGCGAATATTTGGACACATCAGACGGAGCGATCAACCAGTAATTATCCGCTTACTTTTTGTTTATTTTTCATTGAATCAATCATCACTAATCGAATATTTTAGTAAGATTGTTATGCCATGGCGAAGGAATGTTTAGACAGTGTAGACGCTCTGGCCATGTCCAATATTTTGTTTCTTTTCACAGACTTAAGCAGGCATCCATCATAGCGAAAGACATGCTTCAAGGACAAATGAACTCACCCGAAACGTCAATAGTGGCGTCCCCTTTCATCAAAAAAGACTTGGCAAGGAACTCTAAGGCAAACAGCAGATTGAAAACTTTCGAATACGGTTTTTGTTTTGAAAATGAGTGTTGAGCGGAAGTTTTAAAAAAGATGAATTTAAATTTAATTTTTAAATTTAGTCCAACACTTTCTTCGACGCATGTGAAAAAACGCAGCTCCACCAAGCATACGAGCGAGGTTCTTATTGTTATTCGCAATTATATACAGTGTTGGAAAAATAATAGAAACTAAGGATTATGGCATTTTAAATCTTTTGTTAAAGTATAATTCGAAAAAAAAAATAAGTTGTCAAACCGAAAGTTCTGTGAAAATGGGTCGAGGAGCCCACTGTACTGATTCTGAAAGGAAATTTATTAAACATGGAAATAATGACAATGACAATACAATGGAACGGATAGCGCAGATAATAAAGTGCTCTAAAAACAAGGTATTTACTGCCATCCCTTCGTCTCCCAAAGAAGAAACGAGATGCAGGAAACGAAGAACAACATCTCCGTTCGACAATCTTGCAAGACTAAGCCGTTTTCTTCTTCGGGGGAACTTAAAAATGAGTTGAATGCACCTAGAAAGAGTCGAACAATTAGGAACATGTTAAGTGAAGCAGGTTTGATGGCAAGGAGCCCAAGAAGAGTCCCTTTTCGAAGTAAAAAAAATGTGCAATAAAGACTGACTTTTGTCAACAGGCACCTCTAGCTTGAAAACTGGACCAATGTCTTGTGGTCGAATGAAGCAAAGATCAATTTGTTAAGGTCTGATGGAAAAATGCACGTGAGACAAATTACGAATTCGACCCAAAATACACAAAAAGACAGTAAAGCACGGTGGAGGTAACCTTATGAATTGGGGCTGCTTCACAGCATCTAATGTTGGACCAATTTTCTGGATAAGGAACAAGATGTGTGCTGTGGAAAACGTAAGCATCCTGAACACGGTAATGCTACCATTTTCTGAAAAGGATATGCCACTAAAAAGGGAGTTTATGCAGGATAATGATCCCAAGCACTCCTCGAAACTAGCAAAGCAATGATTCCAAACGAACAAAATTGGTGTTATGGAATGGCCTTCACGGTCCCCCGATCTAAATCCGATAGAACACTTGTGGGGCGTTCTAAAACCCAAGATTGGGGAATGTAAAGCCAGAAAAAAAAGAAGAATTTGGGTCCAAAATACAGGAAACATGGCAGTCCATACCTTCACGCACCTCAGTAGCTCAGTCTATGAAGCGATGATGTGAGGCAGTAATAAAAAACCAAGGTGCTGCGACTAAGTACTAAAAGCAGATTGAGAAATTTCAATGTAAAGCTTATCTTCACATTTTTCCAGGCTTAAATCGTCTAAAAAACTTCAAACTTTAGTTACTCACTAAAAAAAATTATATTCGTTGTTTTTGTAACAATTAAGGACACGAGATTTCGTTTATGTTTGCCTTCAAGTTTTTCATATTTTTATATTAAAAGTTCAAAACGAACTTGTTTCTATTATTTTTTCCAACACTGTACTTGCTGTATACACGAAGAAATTTACCACCACCGAGACTCTGCTATTTTGCTAAAAAGGAGTTCTGTTATTAGGAAATGTAAAAATGAAGCTTCTGCGACTGTTCGAAGTCGGAAATTAATTGTAGATCCAAATCCCGCCATTTGTACAAAAAAAAAAACAGAACGTGCGGCTTTCAGAGTTGCCAGGATTTATGATTTCTTATATTGCGTAACCAGCGAAAAGCGTGTTTCCAACCGTTGATTCTGTTCAAAAACATTCGAGCATTGCTTCAAAGATTCATTGGAAGTCAGTTTCGGTTAAAACTTTAATTTCTTCACGTTTAAGGGTAGTTTACTATGTATGTAAAAAGATGCCAACGGGACCCTATTACTAAGGATATGCTGTCCGTCCATCCGAAGGTTACAGAGCTGTATCTTCTGAACTATAATAGGTAGACACTTGCAATTCGCAGAGTATGTACACACATACAACTATTGCCGTTAAAACAACGAATAATAAGAAATAGTTTAAAGGTTTATTCGAAGAGCGTCCCTATGCAAAAAAAATATATTTATATACAGATCTGTTCAAAATAACAGCGAATATCACTAATAAACAGTACTTTTGTTTGTTTCCACATTTCCTTTTCCCTTTCGGCACAGCAATTAGTGCAGTTGTTTGCACAGCTGCATTGTCTTCCTATGCCGGGATAATTATCAGTTAATCATTCATGTGAATGGTGCTGTGGTGTAAAGTTCAAAAAAAGTGTTTTCAAGAGTGTTCAAAATAATAGGGAATTTGCTTTTCTCTTTAATATTTCTATTCAAAAACAATACTTAGTTAATTAAAAACAGTAAAAAGGTGATTGTTTTTTCATTCTATAAATAAAGAATTGTACGTTATTGCAAAAATACCTTTGTAGATTTATTAGACATGGGGCGTAAAAGGCATTGTTGTGAGGAAGAAGATCGCGTTATCAAAAAACTGAGAAACGAGGGAAAGACTCTAAAGATTATTGCAAACACTATGGGAAGGTCAATCAATTTCGTTTTCAATGCACTTTCAAGAACTCCATCACAAGAAACACGAGGCAGACCAAGGAAAACAACTCCCACTGATGACTCCCACATCTTGATGACAATCCCTTATTGTCATCAAGAGCAATTGCAGCTGAACTTGATAACATAGTCAGTCCGAAGAAGATTGCTGCAAAATCAATTGTCTGGAAGGATCGCTCGCAAAGTTCCACAACTTAGTAGAAAAAATATCAGAGCGAGAAAGGATTTCGCTTTGAGTTTAAGAAACCATTCCAAGGAGATGTTTCGTAACATTCTCTGGAGTGACGAAACTAAGATTAATTTATTTGGTTCTGACAGTGGTAGAAAAGTTCGGCGACCTCAGGGAAAAGAGTTCCACTTCAGGTATACAAAAAAAAACTGTTAAACATGGAAGCGGGAGTGTCATGGTGTGGGGCTGCTTTTCTTGGTTCGGTGTTGGCCCTATTGTACAAATAAAAGATATCATGAATAAAGAGGTTTATCGCGATATCTTAAAGGACGTGATGTTACCATATGCTGAGGACAATATGCCATTGAGATGGCACTTCCAACAGGACAATGATCCCAAGCACTCATCGAAGTAAATAAGTGCTTGGTTGAGGGACCATAAAGTCCCATAAAGTTACCATGGCCTTCTCAGTCAACCGATCTCAATCCCATTGAGAATTTGTGGGCGGAACTGAAAAGATCTTTAGCGAGACAGACCTTTCAGAGCAAAACTCAGCTGTGGACCGCAATTGAAAGCTATTGGAAGGCCATTCCTGTGAGGACGTGTCAAAAACTTATAGATTGTATGCCAGGTCGAATAAGTGTTGTCCTTAAGAACAAAGACGGTCATTCTGGACATTATTGTAACGTAAAAATATTTTTAATGTAATAGAGGTAAAAAAGTTAATAAAAATTTTGATTTCGTATCACTTATTTTTGGAAAAACGAATGTTTACTTTAAATTTCCCTATTATTTTGAACAGTGCAATTGGAACTGATTTAAATCACATGGAGAAAAAAAAACCGAGAATAGGAAATTAAAAAAAAAATTTAAGCGATATATGGACGAAATGACGTGTTAAAATTAATGAGTAATTAATATAAGCTATTAAGTTTCAAATATTTTCTACAATCCTTGAAATTTGTTTGGTTTTTCTCTTTCCCTATTGTTTTGATCAGCTGTGTATATAGTTGGTGTAAAATATTGTTCGATGGTGCGGAGACCTTCATGTCCGTACATTCTCCCCTCTTTTTTGAACGTTTATCCAAACTTGCAGATCGACCGTCAATTTTTGAAGTTATGCAAAACACCGCGTCTTGTAAGATCGAGTAACAAACTGACTGTTGGGACTGAACTGTTGAATTTGAAAATCGTGTAAATTAAACGATACTTTTGCATTATGTTTCGAAGCAAACATTTCACCTCACAACATTTAAGAGAGAAGATAATCCCACTTGAGGGGATGTGTACATATAGGACATTTAAAAAAATTAAAAGTTTATTGACTACTACCGATGCTGAGGTGAACCTTGGGCTCAGCAATCAAGTCCCTCCAGTTAACTCGATCCATTCTCAGCTGTATTGTCGACGCTCGGGTCTGGTGTTTAGTTCACCGATAAGATTTGCCAGCGAAGAAGGTCTCATATAAGAGCCATAACAAAACCCACCGGCTCTTATCTATATGCTATACCGAAGTTCCACTTATGCAAAAGAGATCTCTTCCAGCTACTTAACACGGGATCACAAGCGCGCTCAGAAACCGAGCATTAAAGGTTTGCAATCGGTGAGGTGACAAAATGGCCAGTTAAACCCGATCGTAGGTTGATTTTCATGAAAAAGAATCCAATGGAAAGGTAGTTGACGTGCTGACACAATACGGCTCCAATGACTGCATCCAAAGCGAGATTGAACTCATCTGAGTACCTCGGGTTTTAATCCGAAGGACGTTTGGTCGCCTTTCTTAGCTTGCTTATGAGATTGACAAGAGGTGCTTTATATTCGGACAATTTCTCTAAAGGTTGCAAGATCCCAAGAACGTGCGTTCATCGATCATTTTAGGCTTGGGATAGTTGGTTAACGCTGCCATTCTATCGACAGCAACTTTATTTTCAATTTTAATCGAATCAAAAGATAAAAGAACGTTTAAATCTAAGAAAGAATTTGCGTTTGCATTTTATTGTAAACATATTAAAGGGTAGTGTTTCGAATACAACGTCCAGATTGAAAGAATAAATCAATCACAGTTGTAAAATGTTACAATGCTCTCCAGTTACTTGTTATCCAAACCGAATATCCGGTACGAACACAATTCGCCAAAATAAAGCCACTTTCGAAAACAAGTGAATAATTCATGTGGAAACAGTGGACATAGCTGCGGGTGTAACGCACTCAACAAGTGAGTCATTCCACTATAAAGCCACCGGCAAAAGCCGGCAGACCGAGGACGAGGCACAACCCAGAGTCAGAGAACAATAAGAGCAACAATAAGAGCAACAAAAAAACAAAAACAAAAAAAATACTTAAACATTCCGTCATCGTCGCCCCCTTTGGAATCTGTTTATTACGCATAGATACGTATCTAGGGCATAAATACGATCTCCTGTTCGCCATAGTCGGTTGCAGATGGATTGGGGCTGATATAGGGTCGAAATGCTTCGATCAAAGACAAACCGGTTAAATATATGTATTTGAAATTTTTCGCAGCCAGCAGTCTTTTTTTTTGCGGAATTTTCTCATTCACAAGGCGAAGTTCGTTCTCCATTGTGAATAAATGTCAACCGTTGTTTTCATGATTCTGTGAACTCAAATATAATCAGATAAGTATGCACAGACGCACATGTACGAGTACACATTCCATTCCAGGCCCTACACACCACCGGCATTGCCCGCAGATGACTCTCACTTGTTGGCTTTGTGCACATGGCGGAGGAGGTTTTAATCCAACTTCGTTCTTTCCTCTTTTTTTTTGCAATTCCATTTAAATGGAGTGGCTGTGGCATTTGATTCTCGTAGATACATGTTGGTAGAGTATTGTGAGGAAGGCTGCTCATCCATTTCCATCAGGTTCTCATTGTGAACTGGGGACTAGAGTTGAATGTCTTTGTCATAGTTTCATGTTGTATTTGTGTTAAACAAGATTGCGATGAATATGCTGGACTATTTTAGATACAATAATAACATTGTCATTTGAATGTGGATTGCGGCTGACAGAAAAAAAAATAGTACAAAACAATGGAAAAAAAAATACAAGCTTTCTATCTTCCAAATGGGAACAAGAGAAAGAAACGGTTCGTTGAAAATGTAGCACAAATTTGGACGTGACCGGAACTAAGTCCTTAGTCTTGGGGATACAATCGCGAAAGTAGAAAAATATTAACTTACCGTTACGGGATACGTCTAATTCAACTAAATTTTCAAAATTTTGAATATCTGGTGGCAGTCTGTTGATTTCATTGTCGCTCAGACCCAACTTTCTCAAACGGTGTAGCCTGAAGAAGTTCTGAAAGAAAAAGATAAAAACGAAAAAGCATTAGTATATGAAAAATCGAAAGGTACAAGAAGGTGGGATTGAATTGCCACTTTAACAAACGTAGGAGAAGTGTTTGTTAAGAGAAGACGTCGGACGCCACATTGACCTCAATCGCTTCGCGTTTAATGGAGTAATACGACAGCTTTCAACTTAAGATGCTCCTAAGATCTGATAGGAGCATTTGATATTCAAAGCCATGCATGCAAGTTAAACGACCGCTTATTGAATGGTAATGGGTTGGAGATACTAGATGCGTTGAACTGAAGCATTATAGAGTTATATTTTTTAATTCGATTCAATTAATTAACCACGGTTAGTGAAGAGCAAATCATTTATGTGTTAGTGTTCGTATTTTTCAATCACGAATTGGAAGATACTGCAAAGGGTCATATTTCTGAAACAGAGATTGTGATTTATCTCCACATTTAGAGACATACTTAGAGTTGGATTCAATTGGATTTGCGTACGCGTGAGGGTGTCCTTTTACTCGATTTACAACATGCAGAATGAATACCTGATGAAGTTTACAACGCCACGGTTATATTTAAATAGAAAATAATTTCACTTGCTTTATTAAAATCTGATGAGGATTTCTTGGTTGAAGAAAGATGACAGAATGCGACTTGGCGTTGCCAGAGAATCACAGTCTTATGGCAAATGGACGGAATGTAGCCATACAACGTTGGATTAACTTATGGAGATCATTTTTCATCGATGCAACGATGGCAACGCACAACCTTTGTATCGGGAAGAAAGCACAAGATTGTTACTCCCCAGCGAGCAGTGCTTTCGCCAGATTTGTGTAATATCTATGTTTGCAGATGATACGTGCATTCTCTCATCAGATGTATTGGCTTTCAACATTGAAACCAAATTACAATCTGCTCTAAACACATCGTATTTGGAGGACTGGAAAATTAAAATAATAATGTCAGGCTATTTTATTTACTAAAAAAAAAGAAAAGCCTGTTTCATTGAGAGCAACAATTTAATTATTCACGGGGTTCGAATCGAATGGAGAACAAGCGGAAAATATCTTAGGGTATTCCTTGATAAACTTTTAACATTGGTCTCCATAATTAGGAAATATTAAACAAAGTGAACCTGGCAATAAACAAATCTCTCCATTTATAAATCGTAAGTCGCGAATGAGTAACGACAATAAAATTATTTTATACAAAGCTAATTTTCCAAGCCATTTTATTAAACGGGTCACCAGTATAGGGAAAAGGCGCAAATCATAACATTCAAAGACTGCAAAGAATTCAAAACAAGATCTTGAAAATTATCTTCAATTTACCGTGGCATTTTTCAACTGAGGAATCGCACTTATTGTCGAATATAGAGAAAGTTTTTACAAGAATTAGAAAGTTATCTCACAACTACAACCTTAGATGTATCATAGAATATTGACAACATTATAATATAAAATTTAGTTGCTCTTGGAAATGATTAAATTGAAAAGTAACATGTGATATTTATTTAATATTAATTTTATTTATTTATTTTTTTTTACCAAATAACTTATATATTTGTTTGTATATCCATTTGTTAGTTTATTAAATTATTAATTTTCACATATGTTTACTAAGCTATTTATTTGTTTATTTACTAATTACTTGATTATAAATTATTTAAATATTTATTTTTTTATTTATTTATCTATTTATTTATTTATTTATTTATTTATTTATCTATCTATCTATTTATTTATATATTTATTTATTTAATTATCTATTTAATTACTAATTTATTTGTTTAGTTATTAATTTATTTATATATCTATATATCTATTTGCAATAGTTTACAATTTTGCTCCTTTTTGTTCTTGTTGTATTATTTGTTGTATTATTTTTGTAACCAGACAGTTCTGAAGCAACCCTCTTCTCTCTAACAAAATGAGATATTCTTGTATTATTATTTATATTTTTTTCTAATTTTTGTTGTGAAGGATTTTTTTGTGGCTTTTGCTTCAATGAATTCATTTCAGTCGCATAATTTAACCGAATATTATAAATATTTTTAGTAGTAAGGTTAAAACCAAACCTCTAATAATGTCCAATATTGGTAGCACTTCGAACCTTAACATGTTTGCATGTTCATGTTCATGTCTAACTTCCGACAGACAGCTCTTCGTTCATGCTACTCGCCTATGGAACTCCCTCCCCCGTGAACTGAGAGGAGTCAGTACCTTTTGAGATAGTTGGTCAGATAATATAATTGATAACGAATAAAACAAAAAATAGTTGTTATCGCCTTTTTAATTTTCTTTAAAAAAATTCAAGTTTGAACTTAATTTCAATATTCCAAAACTCTTTTCTTGTTTTTCTTTTATTTTTATAATTGCATTTCCAATTTTTAAACTTAATTTTAAGGCTTTCGCTAGATTTTGAGATTCATGTTAAATTTCAATTCAATAAATACAAAGACAATTACAGATATAGGTACGCTCCAAGGCGGAGAAATATCACCACTGTTGATTCCCATTTTGAATCTCTGTAAAGAAAATGACACTGATAGTCGTCAACCAGGATAATTTAGATATTCTGGTCTCAGGTTGAATTCCGGCAAGGATAAGTAACCTAATGGAATCCGCTTGTCAGTTAATTGGAATTGGATTGTGAATGAAGCACTTAAAAACTGAATTGATTTTATTTCTCATCTTCAACATACCTCCATCTCGTTAGCGCTCTTGAAAAATTTTCAGAGAAAAGTGGGATTATGAAAGATTTTGAATTCTTTTTCCCGAAAATAAAACTCCGCTCCCATAACCGGAAAAGCTAGAGGTTACTCTGAGAATCGTACCGTGCTTAGCACACGTTCCTTGAACTCAATAAAATTTAAGGCGTTCATTTCATCAAAGAATCCTTAATGTATCCTTCGGAAGTGAGGGATGAAAACGTTCGAAGTTTCTTTATAACAATAACTTTATCGATCGCGTATCTGTATATCACTCAATTGATCCTTTGCCGTCAGCTCCAAGCGCAGAAGACCATTGACAAATCTGAAACAAAGCAATCAGGTTAACGCTAGTGAACATCCGGCCTAAACAATGAAGACCCAACGAACAATAACGCAGAGAGCTGGCAAGTGCGTGCGGGTCAAATATGAGAGAAGGTGGCCGCTTAGTTTTGGCTTCCTTGCAAAACTCGTCCAATTGATCACGATGACGATGAAGGAGGTCAAAAAAGGGTTAAGAAGTGCGACCTGTTGTCAAGTGATTTTTAAAAATTTTCGAAGCAGTCGTTGGAATTTAACACGCCAAGACCAGAGAGAAAACAGCTCAATTCAACAGACAGCAAATTTGAAAGCTAAAGCCAGGTTTTTCAAAAGAAGAGATCACACAACAGCGACGCATAAAGTGTGACGTCACAATAGACATATAACTTCAAAGTATTGAAAGACTTTGTCCACATATTATTCCTGCCAACGGCTGTATCTTTGAGCTTAGATTAGGAAAGGTTTTGGAGGCACGCTTAGGCCAGCATTTTGGCCCGTTGTGGTGTCTCATATGGATCACCTATCTACCTATGTTGGAGAAAGGAGAGGTAGGGTTTTGGGATGGATTCCTTCTGGGGGGTGAAGAGAACTTTTTTTTCTGTAAAGAACCGAGCGAGGTCTTTTGGTTTTGCTAAAGCGAACATGGGCAAAGCTGTGAAAAATTGGGAATCCAAATTTCTTTATCTGCATTTTGTTAGGGCCGAGCATTCATAGAGGTGGTGGTTAAGGGTTTCCTCTTCCTCCTCCGAGCGACAGCTTCTGAAGAAATCATTTGACTGTCAGACATGCCTTTCCAAATGTGAGGACAGATATGAAACCGGCATACCACTCCTCACGCTAAGAGATATGAGCGTCGCTTGTTGTCTGTCTTAAATGTCAGAGGGAAGTCAATGCAGGAAACTGAAATTCCAAGTCGAAGCGGAACGGAGAGCTCCAATGATGGGAAGAGCATCATCCTTCTAACCTTGTCAATTTTTTTTTCCTGGTTTCTGGCTTCAATTTTTATTGTTTGCCATAAGACGACTGGTCCGTATAGAAGAATGGACTAAACAACAGCCAGGATGTGATGTTGGGTGGCAGCCCCAATTTCTTTACCACAGCTTTCCGTACCTTTTCGATAAGCTCCGTTTGATTTGTGTCGACGTTGAGGGCGGCGCTTAAAGTTTCGGCTTGGATGCTGGAGAATTCCCCGGATGTGATAGAAGCTACGTCATCAGCCAATGTCATAGTAGCTTATTTATACCGTGGTTCCATAAAGAGGGAGAGAGAACACCGTCTTGTGGGATTCCACTGCTAGCTTGTCTACAGAGAGTGTAGCCTCCCAACGACGAATTTCTTATTCTATTCCTTAGCAGTTGACCAATGAAATTTATAATGCGAGGATTAAATCCAAGATCGTATGTTTTAAAAGCCTCTTCATCGAGAAATGCGGCTAGAGTGAAATCTTTGTGTGTGAGGCTAAGAAGGTAACTGAGCAAAAGGGCCTTGTTTCGAAACGACCAAAGTTATACTAGACCGTAATCATTCCGATCATGCTTTACAGCACAGAAGCATGGAGATTTTCGTATATGGATTATATAGAAGAGGGTTCAACAATGAACTCTAAAGTCTGTACAACTATATTGATGTCACCAGCCAAAAAGTTCCGGGTACAACGTTTCAGATGACAAGGTTATTTAAAGTGGATAAACATCAACGCTACAACCCAGAGTCTTCAAATCTAGACCGGAGGGACGAGTTCATCCTTCACACTTACATCATAGAAGAAGTCGCACTTGTAATTTAAAGCTGCTTACAGTAGTTGCAGTAAGAAACTTGGATAAAAAGGCTGCAAAAATCAACCTAATTCCTGAAGTATTGCCGCAAAAGAAAGACTACCGGACTCAGATGCAGCAAAAGTCACTATAAGTCGCAGTTATACTTGTTTATACTCGAAAGTTGCAGGAATCGACTAAATGATCAACCGAATAAACAAATCAAGAACATTGGAAACTTATTTTCATTCCAAGCATCAGACAATGGCTACTCGGAAAGGAGAGGCAATTTGTCTGTATTCTAAATAGGACTGGCTGATTATTTGTCAAATTTTATCGTGAAATCTCTTAGAGATCCGCGCCCAGATAAAGTCTACATCCAATCCCAAGAAAATACCATCTCATTCTACAAGATGCATTGGGATGTATGCATCGTGCAACTAGAATAAAAGAAAACAATCCCAAATCACAGACAATTTATTATTAATATCACGACTCTACTCCATTCTATCCATAAATCCAGTTTAGGTTCCAAATGAATTGGTGAGGATAGCAAATTCTAAGCAAGATATTCCTCCTCTAGTTATAGTTCCAACTGTTCCAGCGACCTCACCAATGGCAGCGGAAATGCCAACAGACGATATCATATCGCGTCTCTGCGCTGCCCAGTGTGAAAATCGTGCCCCTAACTGGAACATCGAACCGAAGACCGGAACAATAAATAACCACAATTCCGTGGAGGATGATTTGATTGCAGAGCAAAATGCAAAATGAAATATCAATTGCGGCCAGACAAAGGAAGACAAGCGCACGACGGCACCGATGTCGAGGTCAGAAAGAAGGTCAAATTTGAAGTTCAACTCATTATATTATGGCAACGCTGATGCTGTCAGATGGATGCTTGAAAGAATGAAGCGCTCTAACGGTTAAACGTTTTCACGATCACTACGGGATGAGACAGAGCAATGAGGAATGGCTTGTTGGAAGTTTTTGGAGTGGAAAAAAAATGTTTTTAAATCTTCGAATCGTGATGAAAATTTCTGTTTAGTATGGAAGAATCGTGAAAGAGTATTAGCTTCCCTCGTGAGATTACCTGACAACATTTGCTTGCTTAATAACCGATAAGAGGTTACATTGTGCAGCGAATGAAAGGTGTCAGAAGGTTACTATGAAGACAGTAGGAGGTGTTAATTCTCGTTAGGCATGTCTGGATTAGCTCCGTTACTATTGAAGGCAACAATCTATTACTATTGGCTTTTGGTTGGTATTCATTTTTCGTAACCCATTGAAAATGACTATGACAGTGGGAGAAGTGGGAAAAAAATACTTTTCACGTAGTCATTCAGAACTTAAGGCACCAGCTAGACAACCTATCTTTCGTGAGGAATTAGACTGGGTTTGAAGCCGTCTACACAGGGGGGGTTAGCTTCACAGCTCTTAAAGTAACCATGTTTGGATATGGGACTTTTTATATCATAGTGACAGTGTGTCCCTAGTTGTAGCTACAACTAACATGTTCAGGAATGTGCCTGTGCTCCCTTGGTAAATACCGGCTCAATATGCGTCACAGATGTAAAAATTTTAAAAAAACGTAAACCAACTGACATCACCCATTTTCCCCGTACAGGAAATCCCTAATGAAAGTTCAACAAATCGGACGCGGAAAAGAATGATTGTACCGTTGACGAATAACGCGAAAGAAAAGAGGACAACTAATTTCGGATCTTCTCGTGACAGGCAGCCAAACAACTCGCGAAGACTAAAAACATCTACAGGGACGACAAAGCCGCTATCCAACGGATGCGAATAAATGCGTCGTGAAAAAAAGGATGTCAAACTGTGGCAGAAACAACGAGAACGAAAAAGCGAAGGTCGATCCTCCAGTTCAAAGATCAAGCAATCGCAGTTGAAACGTTCCATGAAGGATGGTAAGCAGCTTTATCTCAGATTCAGATACACCAAGGATCTGTGGTAAATAAGTTGATCTTTCCATAGATGCATTGTCATAATCATCTAATTGGTGCAAAAGATGACATTGAAGGTTTATAGAAATGGGCGTAATAGGAATTGTTTTTATGAAGAGGGTCTCACTATCAAAAACAAATGGAAGACAAGACAAATACTCTTAAAAATACTGCATAGGCATTGGAAGGGTTAATTTATTTTATTTGTAAAGCACTTTTAAGAATTACAGCACCAGAAACACGAGGTGGACCAAGGTTACCGACTTCCACTAATGACGACCATATTGTGGCACCAGCTACAAAAAAAATCAAATTCCCAGAAGGATCAATCGCAAGACTGCACTGCAAAGTAAAAGGAATATATGAGCAGGAAACGATTCTGCCTAAAATGACAGGAACCGCACAAAAAAGAGATGTTGCGTAACATTCTTTGTAGTGATGGACTTAATAAATTTATCAGATTCTGATAATTATGAGTTTTCTCAGCGTCCTCAGGAAAAAGAGTTCCCTTTTCGATCAACAAATAAAAAAAAAAACTAAAAAAAAAGAGGCTTTGCATTGGATCTGTTTTCCAACGTAAGTACAGAGATTTGTCGTAATATCTTTAAGGATGTTTTCTAAACGTATGCCAAGGACAATATGACGCTAATATAGAACTTCCCACAGGATAAAGATCCAAAGCACAAATCGAAATTAAGGCCAATCTCCCTGCATCAATCCATAAGAATTTATGGGCGACACAATTATTCAATCAACTTTCATTGGAAGCTCATTCCTGTTAGCAACTGCCAGAATCACATAGATTCCCTGCCTGGTTTAAAATTTACTGTCAATAAGAATAAGGATGGCCATTCTGGACATAAATCTTGTAAAATTTTCCTTTAATAAGAAAGACACAAGCAACATAAATACAGTGGCGAGCAAAAATGTTCGAATGTTTCGTATATGCGTACTTACGTCTCCATAAAATCCTTATTATTAAAGGAAATACAACCATTCTTTCTTTGTTTTGTTCTTTATTCATTTGTTTATTATTTTGCATTTTTAAAATTAAAAAAAACAATTACAAAAAAAATTAAATGAAAAAAACTAACTTAACTCTATTCGAACACTTTTGCACGCAATGATTTACTATTCCAAATCGCTATCAATTTCCCGTTATCCGTTATTTTCTTTGTCTCTGATGATTGTTTGCCACTCTCTCATTGTTATTGACATCATTGTGGTAAAGTAAATTACGTGAAAAAGTTTGAAAAATTTTGCTCCTTTTGAAAATGCGTAAAATATCGAAGGAAATTGAAAACAGTATAGTGATTTTAACACAAAAAGGAAAGTCCACACGTGAAATCGCGAAAATATTGAAAATAAGTAATTCTACTGTATATTGCGCCCAAAAAAGGCAGCATGTAACGAACAGTACAGTGCCTAAAGGGCGTCGGAGATTGCTAACAGACGCAGATGCACGCGCTATGGAACGTTTAATACGGCGCAACGACTCGTTAACGCCAAAATTAGCTGCTGTGGGCATCGATAAGGATGTAAGTGAGTGGACAGCGCGCCGAGCCCTTCGTAAAATTGGACTTGTTTCAGCAGTGAAACAAAAAAAACCCGCTTTGTCCGACAAAAATATAAAGGCGAGGTTAAAGTTTTGCAAGGACCATAAGCGTTGGGATCCAGAGGACTGGAAAAGAGTGATTTGGTCGGATGAGACCAAAATAAACCGTTTCCAGTCAGATGGAAAAGAATATTTCTGGCACCGACCAAAAGAAACCATCAAGAAGCACCAAGTAAGGTAAACTGTAAAACATGGTGGTGGTAGCCTGATGGTATGGGGTTGCTTCACTTGGTGGCACGTTGGCCCAATAGTCAAAATTGAAGGCATTATGAAGAAGGAGGACTATCTTCGCATACTCCAAGCAAATTTGCCTGAGTTTGTTGAAAGAAGTGCATATCCTGAGGAAGAGGTAGTTTTCCAACAAGACGGCGATCCCAAGCACACCGCCAGGGTCGTTCAAAATTGGTTGTCCGGCCAACACTTTCAGACGTTGAAGTGGCCTGCGCAAAGCCCGGATTTAAATCCAATAGAAAATTTGTGGGCTTTACTCAAAAGAAGATTGGGAGCATATGAAAGGGCCCCGAAGAATATGAATGAGCTTTGGCAAAGGGTGGAAAGAGAATGGGGAAACATCCCAAATAGTTTAATTGAGAAATTAGTAGAGAGCATGCCCAAACGAATTAATAGCGTCATAAAAAATAAAGGGCTGTGGACGAAATATTGAATTAAGACTTCTTTTTTTTGTGTTTTTTTTTGTACGTGCAAAGTGTTCGAATAGAGTTAAGTTAGTTTTTTTCATTTAATTTTTTTTGTAATTGTTTTTTTTTTTAATTTTAAAAATGCAAAATAATAAACAAATGAATAAAGAACAAAACAAAGAAAGAATGGTTGTATTTCCTTTAACAATAAGGATTTTATGGAGAGGTAAGTACGCATATACGAAACATTCGAACATTTTTGCTCGCCACTGTATGTAAATGTTGTTTTGTTACTCTTTTTGTAAAATAAAACAAACAATTTTTTACTATGAATTGCCCTTTTATTTTGAACAGTGGAATTTGAAGTAATTTTAATGAAACATTTAAACAAAAATTAAAAAAAAGGCCAAGTATCTAAATAGTTCGTACATCACGGCACCCGATGGACGTATTTACTTATGTAGTGCCCTTTAGGTTTTGATTTACTTGCTAGTCTCAAAATATCCGACATAAACAGTCATTTCCTTCGAATGTCATTCGATTTAGAAGCTTGGTTTTTAACAGCTTTATGGTCCTGAGAAGAAGGTTCGTGACAGACAGACAGCCAGACAACGAAGTGATCCTATAAGGGAACGGCTTTTCCTTTTCATCTGCGGAATCTCAAAAATAGAACAATTCAGTACGGAGTCTGTCCAGATTTTGATGTCAAAATTGTACTCGGAGACTTCAGTGCCAAAATCTGTAATGAAAACATCTTTGGTGTATAAGTCGAAAGGCACAACCTTTACGACACGACAACAAATAGCGGCTTCCGCCTTATCGAGTTTGCGGCAGCTCGTAAAACGGTGATAAGTAGCACGCGGTTTCCAAGACTACGAATTCACGCAGCAACCTTGCGTTCTCCAGACGGTCGAACCGGCAACCAAATCGACCATGTGCTAATAGAAGCTCAATTTTCCAACGAGAAGCAGCTGCGAACCGCGCAGAAAAATAAACTCAACTCTCCGCTGTGTATTCACCATCCACAAACTCCAACAAATTGTGGAACCAGTACCGCGTCATCATCAAGAACATAGCTGAAACTACCATAGACTATCAACCATCAAAGAGATGATGAATACGTACGACGGAAAAAGGTCACAGGACATGCAAACATAGTGCTGCAGCGTAAAACATGGGCGGCGAGGGAAGAGTACAATGTCGGAAGAGGGAAGAAGAAAAAAATCCTGTGTAAGAAGCCTCCCAGTTCAAGGAAATCGAAGAGTCCCGCGGTGGGAACAACGTCCGGATATTTTTCAGGAAAGCCAAGCAGCTGGCAGCTGGCTTCAAGCCCTGAACGCAGGCTCTTCAAAATAGTTAAGGAAACCAAGTCATCGAAGCAAAGGCAATAGTAGATATATAGTAATTAAGTAGCATTTCTAGCTGCTGCGATATGCGCATCAGATGGAGAGAGTGAAAGGGGGAGAAGAGAACCCGCATCCAGTCAATACGGAACCAAACTCCCTCGCAATTTGGAAGAGCTTGGTTCAGCTGAAGAACAGCAAGAAGAATATCAGCGGAATTTTTCAAGAATGGTGGCGATACTTTGTTCGGGTGCATGCACCAAATTATCAACCAAATATGGGTGGAGAAGTCATGCTCAATGACAGGAATATCAACTCTATATACCCCATCTTCAAGCAAAGCGCTCCTAGCTCTTGTAAGAACTATGGAGGCATATCCCTGCTTAATGTCGCATATAAAATCCTATTCAAAGTACTGTACGTCTGAAGTCTTTGTGCAACACACTAATCTGAAGAAACCAGTGTTGTTTCCGGCGCGGCTGATCGACCATCGACAAAATATTCACACTTAGGCGAATCATGGAAAAGACCAAGGAGTTTAATCGACTTCAAAGCCATATTTGATAGCATTCATCGTCTTGAATCCTGCAAGGCGATCGCCGAATTCGGAATCCCGGCTTAATTGATTCAGCTGTGCCGCGTGACCGCTGGAAAACACACGGTACAATGTGCTCTTTAGAAACAGTTCCTCCGTACTATTGCAAACATGCGCAGGTTTGAACATAGAATCCACTTCAACAAATCTGTCCAGCTGCTGGAATATGCAGACGATATCGACATCATCAATCGCTCTCAGCGCGCCGTCATAGTATTTTACGGCAATTGGAGAACAGGTAAAATGAGTTGGCCTTGAAGGAAACGAGGACAAGACCAAAGTAGACACATGTCAACATTTTGAACTTTTTCAAGGGCAAAATCCTGCGTCGAATATTTTGTCCCGTATGCGAGGAGGGCGATTTCAATCTTTTAATATTTAACAATGTTAAAAATTTTATTATTATTTATATTATTAATACCTTTTTGTTTTCTAAAAAATATATATTTCAACAGATACGAGTTTAACTCTGAAATCATTCAGTTGTATTAACACGTGGATGTAGTCCAAAAAATCAGAATACGAAGACGATACTGGCTCCGCCACATGGACGACAAAGAAGACCGAAGGACCAAGCTATCGCGCATGCCAGAGCGCTTGATTTAGATAACTGTAAGCAGCGTTTCTGGGATCGACAAGAGTGGAACGCTGCCGTATCTTAGACAGAGACTCTTCATGGGTCGGAAGCCCGTTAAGTAAAGTAAGTAATGTGTTTTAATTTACATATTATAGTTATTCCTCTTTCCCTATTATTTTTAACAGTTCTCTTAAAAAAAAAAAAAAAACTCAAAGACTTTGATGACGAAATCAGAAAGCAGTTGTGTCAAAGTCAAAAATGGGAGGGAAACAGGTGACTTTTGGCATTATTGAGACAGCTCTGAGAACAACTCAAAACAGCTGAGTACAATCAAGACTTCAACTTGTTTACAAACGTTAATCCTGTTGAAGGCATCTTGTTTTGCTTACTTCAGCTGTCAATCATCTTCGACACTATCATCAACTCGTATGACCTTTCCTCCGAAGTCTTGACAATGAAATTGTAAATATAATGATATTTATATTTAAAAATATTTGTTCGACTCGACTTAATAAGCGTCGCACCAAGTGGATTTCCAAGCGCGTTATGCAATAAAAGTATTATTGCCGGCACACACGAACGATCGGCTTATAATTATAAATGCATTCACGCAGGTTTGCTCCAGAGAATAGCACACGTAACGACTGGTTGTAAACATATAGTATTAGCTGTTTGACATATGAACTCATTAAACTGTGATTTGTAAGAAAAACAATAATATTGTAGGTTTCGCAACGTGACGATTGAAGCTTAATCATTCGTTTATCAGTCTATAAAAAGCACTTCAGTTCGGATGCCAGCCAATGGATTGGAGCGGCGCCAGTTTGATGCGCATTGGCCTTTTCAGGTGAGGAATGGAGAAATGTGAATTGCTTCATTTCAATTGTTTCTTCAACGTTTACTTTCAATACGTATTTGGAGGTAATCTCACTGGACTGGCTGTTTGTTCCTAAGTCGTTCGTTAAGAATGTTTACTAAAAAACACTTAAACGTCTTATATGAGATACATCATGCCGACGATATCAAGCTCAAGAGAATTGGCATGCTTTTGAAAGCAAAATTGCAAATTGCGTTTCTACATGTAATTGCATTTGCATTCATCTTTCAACCTTCACAATACGAGGCAAACTAGGCACTCCTACTCGCACTCGTATGTGGATCGGCAAGAGAAGGCTACGCATCTAGATGCTCGTTCAAAGGCGTGAGAACGCTGCAAGTCATTCTATTTTGGTGTGGCCATTGTTAATAAACTGTCAACTATTTTTCGGTTTGACATTTACAGATTAATTAAAAATAACAAAATAATTATTTAACATTTTGTGAGTTTAGCCACATAAACTGTTTGTTTAAATCATAATAGAATCTGTTTACTCGAGACGGTGGCATTCATTAATGTCGAGGCGATAATTGCGCTGCCTGACAAATGTTGTTTTTGGATCATGTAATAAAATACATGTGACATTTGATTGTGAGAAAATGTGCCGGGTGAAGCAAACAAAAAAATATTTACACTTCTTTTACGATAAACATTTACAAAATTGTAAAAACGAATCACAACTTGCCAATTGTAATCACTGCCTACGTAGGTGTTCCATATTCAACTTTGGGTGACGGACTTTGGGTCTCAAACCTAAGATACTTTACTGGCTAACTACGCGCCTTAATTTGGTGGTCAAAAACTTAAGAATTAACAACTTCTTAAAAGCTGGAAAAAGTCCAACGTTTAGCTTGTTTGGACATCACCGGTACTATGAGCACCTGCCCTACAGCAGCACTCGAAGCTGTCATTGGGCTGTCTCCTCTTCACATTTTCATTAGGAAACTAGCCGCCAGAAATGCCCTTAAGATGCAACTGGAAATGAAATACAAACCAGGTGACCAAACGGGACACTTGAAAATAATCAATTTCATCACGGATAAAGACATGTTCTGCTCAATCCCAGAATGGATGAAAGGCAAACTACTGCTTTGGGCGTCTCTCTGAGGTAGACATTTCTAACCGTGTTCAATGGTCGAGCAACAAACTTGCGCCCGACCCAAGAAACTTAATCTGGTATACTGATGGCTCAAAAATGGCAAATAGAGTAGGTGCCGGTCTCTATGGACACAACACTTAAATCTATATAACCATGGGAAAACATCCAAGTGTTTTCAAGGCTGAACTAAAAGCCATTGAATCCTGTGCCTTAGAAAACCTTGCAAAAGGTCATAAAGGGGCCAGAATTCTAATATATTCAGACAGCCAAGCAGCGCTCAAGGCACCGTCATCCAATCTAGTGGAATCCAAATAGCCCGACGTAACAAAATTAGGTTGGGATGGGTTCCAGGTCATCATGGAATCGATGGTTTTAAAACCGCGTTCACTGGTCCGGAACCTTTCTGTGGCATAAGCTGGACTACGGCCACAGGTCTGACCAATAAGTGGGAAAACAAGCTACACATTGCGCACTAGAGAAATCTAAGGGGACTCAGACAATCTAAATTACTAATCAATCCCTTCTCTTACAGAGAAATCCTTAATCTCAACAAGGAGAACATTTTAAAGCTCGCAAGCTTCCTCTCAGGCCATTGCCGCTTGAGATCACATCTAACCAAACTAGGGCTCAGTACAACCACCGAATGCTGACTCTGTTTGGAAGACGACGAAACGGCTTTACACATTCTTTGTGAATGTCCAGCTCTAATTTGGTTAAGAAGGCGTACCCATTGGAAATAAGACAATCCAATGCAAAGGACATTCTGACTTTCATCAGAAGGATGGAATGTCTGTTAGCCTAAACAAACTCACCAAGATACAAAAGGTCTTTGACTTCACACCGCAGTGTCCGCCACTTGGGCAGGGGCAGATATATATAAAAAAAAATTAAGTATGGGTATGTACTTTTGCTCATCAAAGTCACACAGTGGGTCTCTGGATGTAACTGAATCAAATTTTCGTCGGATGGTCGAGTGGATCGAGTGAAATATGCATCTAAGATGTAAACCAATGAGCCTCAGAAAAAGGTCTACATCTTCAAAAAAGCTCAAAATCCGCGCATATTTGAATGACGATACATGATCAGATGAAAAACGTTTGGCAATATTTCGCATCAAGGCTTAATTCCTCAACATCAGTCTGATCTTTTTAGGAGCCATGCCTCAATAATGATTTTAAAATAGTACACGGCGATTTTAATGCGCGGATAACACCGACCTACTAAAACAAACAAAGGTTGAAAGACAAGTTTGCAGGACGAAATTTACTAGTAAAAAGCACAAGTTTCCCACACTTAAACATCCACAAAACGAACTAGTGATCATCGGATCATTCTTTTCCCTCATAGATCACTCATTATTATCTGCAAGTGTCAGGGTTGTCCGGACGTTCCATGGAAACAATATGAACTCGGTCAACAACGACTGCTATAAACATTCTCGCTCGGATTCCAATTCGAACACACAAATGAAAAGATTCAAGATCGTCTGGCTGTAAACGCAAAAACTTGCGAGATTCTTTGTCGTCAACACCAAGCGCCGAAAACCAATGACAACATTGCCAAAGAACAATCAGGAAGGCTGTGGGAATAAAGACGGAAACGTTGTAATAGAAACACATCCAAAGCTGAACATAAGGAAATTGTTGCCAGACAGAATGAATTACTCAATATTCGACAATGAATACAGTCAAGTGAAAACAGAGGTATTCAAAGCTGAGTCTAATTAGGCCGCTAGTTCAGCGGATTTCCTGTCGCAATTTTGAAACCAACCAATCTATGAAACTTTTCGTCGATTGAAAAACAGAGTATGATAACATTTATTAAGACGAACTGCATATAACAAACAACGACTTTCGGCTCTTGGGATTAAGAATGTGATTATTTAGCTTTTTTTTAGATTCTCAACTTTATATAGGTTTAGTTTTGGTTCCTTGAAGACTTCCAGTAGATTTGGATTAGAATGCAGTGCAGAATGTGATGATTGCGCTACAGCAGGTGGAGCAGATGTTGATGGAGTTTCCCTTTCGAGCAGATACTGATGAATGTAAGGTGTGTGTCCGAGGGATAAATATTGATACTTTGTACATGTGCGATTGTGGGATGCTTGGATGAAGAATGTTGGGCTGATGTTTAATTGGGTTGACTAACTTATAATGGTGTTTGTAATGTCCATTTTTAACTAGCTGTTGAGTGTGGCATTTCTGGTTTATGTTCTTCATGGAATCGAGACGAGAAAAGGTGTTGAAGGTGAAGATGGGAACAGCATCATCTGCGAGCTTTATCTTTTACCTTGATTTATTTAGTATTTTACGAATAATGGCTATGGTAATATATATTCTCGATATTCTTCTAGGAGTTCAAGGAACTTGTCCATGTAGAATCAAATAACCACAACAGCACAGAAATTTAGTCAAAGAATACCTCTTGCCAATCGCAATGAAGTAGTAAGGCGACCAAACTGAGCTTTTTGGTTTCTATTGCGTAAAGCTGTATGAAGTATACAGCGTCAAGTATCCACATAAAGTGTTCCGGATGCAGTGACTCTGTGGTCTACGCCATCAACGTTCCGGTCCGAAGGGTCTACGAATTCCAAGATGACTCCGGACTGAAGAGCCTTGGAAATAGGTAAATTCCTTCGGTAACGCTTTGACATTGCCCAAGTTCTTTTCATTCGACAAGTATTTGCGGATATCATAGATTTTTCTGCACTATTGGCACTATCAATGCATATGCGAATGACTTGGTGATTCTTGTGTCTGGAAAATTTCCGTGATCAGCGAGATCATATCACTAGCTTTAAAAAAGTCAACAACTGAGCTACAAGTTGTGGCCTAAGTATTAAACCTGGCAAAACGGAAATGATGCTTTTCACAAAAACAAATTTAATACCAATGTTTAACCTCCCTCTCCTAAACGATCAACACCTGTCTCTATCACCCAGCGCAAAGTACCAAGGAGTCTATTTGTAACAAAATCTTTCATAAAAAGTGAAGCTTAAGGCCTAAAATGGTTCAGTGGATGTACACTGCCGTAGTGCGCATAGTCCCCACTTACGGATCATAACTTTGGTGGCCATTTCTTAAGAAAAAAAAAAAAAACACAATATTGCAAAACTCAACAAAGTGCAAAGAATGGCATGCACTCTCCTTCGGATGCTACGACAGTTTGGCTTCATCATGCACATACAAAACACAACTACACAGTGCAGTTAGACTCAGAGAACCTAAGCTATGGACCTCAAAACCAAATAGACAGAGCTTTATCCTAGACTAGGGAATTAGCACCAAATCTAACAGACTATACACAAACAAATTATGATTTTGAAAAACACGCTGACGTAGTTCTTCCGACAAAAAAAGACTGGGATAGTGGACGCATTAATTTCATCTCGGATGTGAGAATCTACACAGACGGTTCAAAGATGAATTGCAGTGTCGAGCCAGGTATCTTTTCAGAAGATCTGAATATATGTGCAGCCTTTCGAGTGCCGAACGATGTCAGTATCTTTAAGGCAGAAATCTTCGCTATTAAGCAAGAGTGTCATCTAATCAGATCAATCGAATAGAATAGCTATTCTCGTTGACAGCCAAGCAGCCGTTAAAGCTTTAGTATCAACCATCCTCATCATCCTTGAAAATAGTTCAAGAATGCCGCGAACAGCTTGCGAGTATAGAAGAAAGTAATCATTATTTGGGTTCATGGGCACAGTCAGATCACAGGTAATGAAACAGCTGACGAACAAGCCAAGCAGGGTTCCGCACTCGACAGCTCGCATTCCGAGGAGGTGCTTATACCACTAGGACTAGTCAAAGCTAAAATCGCTACACATTTCCAAAAAAATTATGGATTTAGGTGGTCTCAACTTAACGCTTGGAAAATATGGCCTTTATATTTTTTAACACGGACTGAGGATCTTCTAAGTCGAAACCGCACTGACATTGCGAGAATAAAAACGGTCATCATAAGGCACTGGCCGATAGAAGACCACACAATCAGACTAAGACTGTAACGACACACTAACTCATTTACTGTGCAGCTGCGCAGCGCTAGCTAGAGTCAGACAGCGAGCATTAGGCAACTCCTTTTTGGAGTCCCTCCAATGGTTGTAAGAAAACATTTATAACTTATGTAACTATAAACAAAAAAGCTGTGGTATCAAAACGGAACATAGTTCTAATTGGGTTCTCCTGGTAACGCCACTGCACCCAAACACATGGTGCCAATGGACAAACTAGATTTATTGCTGAAGACCAAGCAGAATTCTCGTGATTTCGACCAAGCGCGAGTCCGACTCGCGCAGCCAAGGTTTCGTACATATTTGTAAGCTGTACAAATGGAAGGTTTTTGGATTTTTTTCCTTTACTTGTGCAAAGTTCATGATTCTAGGTCAACGGGATGTCCCCTAAAAGTTTTGATTTTGATTGATTTGACTATCATGCTTTAAGAGACAGCAGTCATAAGTATTTATTCGTGGTATTCATTTCATTTTGATAACTCCACGCGTCCCTGAAAAAAGGGCCGTGGCAAGCAGACAGACGCACAACGAAGTGTTCCTTTAAGAGTTTCGTTTTTCCTTTTGATGTACGGAACCATAAAAATGTCCTTTCCACGCATCATCTTCAAACCTACAATTAAACAATTACGATTGTTTCTGTTTCTGTTAAGTCCGTAAAAAAATCAACAATTGGCAAGATTCATCTCGTGGAGACGTTTTTAAGCCTTCTCAAATAAATACACCAACACTAAAAATGTTAATACATCAAACCAGCTGCAAATAAAAAGGACTAAATTTTTCCTAAATGTTCCCAACAATAACTCGATTGTCATCAATTAGTTGCACCATTCACCTAGTCTCCTGTCTCTGCAGCTCTTTAAATTGTTTTTCCATGTACAATTAGTTGAATCTCCATTCCACTATATTACCCGACAACTAGAAATGCACAAGAATCCGTAGAAAAAAAATCAAAATAAACGAACAACAAATCAATTGCAAGTGATTCCTCAATTATTGACGTAAACTGTGGCAACTGTGGTACGAGGCAACATGGAGCGAAGAAAAAACAAAAATGAACCTATCTGTGTGCAAAACTAGATAAAAGCCTTAATCACATCGCTTTTCAACTGCTCCTTCATTTTACCTTCCTTGATTTATTGGTGCAAGCCAGCAATTCTTCCTCGCACAGCCACTGCTGCCGCCGAAGCCGAACTACTGACCGTGCCTCACATTTTATAATACATACTTTGCTGCGGCCATGTCCTCGTGCTTTCCGGTCGCAATGCATCTGCGTAAACAAAAAGCGGACTATGGATATCCCAGTGATAGATCATTTTTCTTCCACTCTCAACAACCTAGATGCGAGTATCGGGAACAACGACCAGCAGCCCTACTTCTTCTTGTCTTTGCCTAAACTCTCAAGACTGCACTCGATAGATCCTAGTTTCATGGTTCGACTCACTGTGTCTAATGCCTTTGCATGGCTAAGTGGCACTCTGCTTAGGAAGAATAAATTAATTTCCTACATCATTTGATTCGGTTAAAACGCCGAGACTCTTGCCGCTACCAAAGTATGGATTAGAAGTTACCAGGCGCTCATCGATCGCCACAACTTGACCGTACATCCTAGCCCAAGTAATCTTACGTGCTGTGTGTGCTCCTACTCCTATATATCGTTATGTAGACACTTGCTTCGTGTGCACTTACTCTTACTCCGTCAACATCTATTCTTGTGAAAATAGTTTCAGGAAGCCTTTCAAGTGTTTTTTCTTTTTGTTCGCCTCCTTCCCCCTAGTTCTGGTGCTCTTTATGATGGGGCCACTTACTCAGCTCCAAGACGGCGTATACTGGGGATAAATGGATTTCCGACAGAAACGACTTCGACGACTATGATGACGATGAAAAGGAGGAGGGCGACACTCGTGTGCTCGGTCACATCACGTTTGTGTGTACGAGGAGTACGTTCTCCTCCTGCTGAGAAGTATCTTAATGGAAACAGAATACAAAACATCGACAATGACGTCGACCCTGATGAAAACGTTCGTTGGTATGCCTTACGATGCATTGCGCCTAGCAAGGTGCTGCTGGGTGCCAACTGTTAATCCAGGCAAAAGGCAACCAACTCTTGCCAACAGTTCCATTGGGCCACATGTATAAGCATGTGTTTGCTTCGTTTCATACCCACATGCACAGCACAATGCGATCTGAAGTTGCTGTGCACTCCCATTCTGTAAGTTACAATGTGACGACGACTAGCAGAAAAGAAGGTATCTTACCGAGCTGGTCGCCTCTTCTGAGCGCCGGTTACAAATAGTTAAGATAGAAAAATTGCTCCTCGAACGGGGCTAGTCTAGTGTTGTGCATGCATGATGCATGCTGCATTCATTGCCCAACTTGCATGTTGGAGTTTGGGGTTTCAGGGTTACCTTTCGATTCGAGGCTTGGTGGAGGTTGTTGTGTTTTTTTTTTCTATTTGACGCCGGTTCGGCCGGTTTTTTGCTTGGGTAAATATTTAACTCATGGATGCTTGCATCTTGATTATGTTGTGCATAATCACAGGCATTCGCATGTGTAACCAATATTGCCTACTTGAAGTCAGCGATGCGTTTGGCAACGTAGTCAAATGAGGCCCGCAATGGGTAGGTGGCAACTGTGAGTAGGCACGAGTTTAATAGTCCCGATATATTATGAGAGCTATTTTTAGTACAGCTTGATTTGAATTTTTCTACGGTTCTCTAATGATGTTATTTTTTTATTTTCTTGTTTGTTTTTATTTTCTTATTTTAAGAACCTGAAATGTCAATGAAACCTGATTTTAGATTAAATGTTGCCGTTGGCTGCTGTAAATGACAATGGAATGAGAAGAAATTCAACGCAAGCAATGATTGACCTTGATCTTGGAGCTTAGAAATGCGAGGAAGAATTCGCAACAGTGGGACTGTGAACACTTGTTTGAAGTTCTGATCTCATTTGAAGCTGATTTCGGCTATAAATGTCTGAATTTCAATTGAATAAGATGTTTGAGATCATGATGAATGTGTTGTTTTAACCTTTTTCTTCTTCTTCGTTTGATATGAGGTTATGTTAAAGACTTAAGAGATCATTCCCCCAACGAATACGCGGTACTGACTTCTATAAGAAGGTTCGCTGATTTAGAGAAAAAAAATCCATAATACTTTTTGTAACCTTTTCAACATTGCGAATGTTAACATAACTCGGGTATAGTCTTAAAACGGCCGGAGTGGATTTCAAAATACTGATGCGATATCTATAGCCCTCCAAAACATATTGCACTGATTTTTCTGATCTTTTATTTCTCTTTTCCTTCACTGATCAAGTATTGGACTGACTATCTCAATGTGTGGTAGTTCTTCACAATAAGGAGTTGCTTCTTACCTGAAAGATCTTCACAATTCTGTTCACCCAGTGAAGAATTTTGAAGCCACCTGATCTTGAGAATTGCAACAAACTCTGATAAAAGAATCCCACGACCATTTCTTGTTCTCTGTGCGACTATGGGTGGTTAGATGGTCTTGCCTTGGTTCAAGTTGTTTTAAACCAGTTCGTGGGTAGTCAGCTTTGTATAAGCAGCCAAAACAGATATTTTGAGTATAAAGAAATTAATATCAAATAATAATGACTGCTGTCTCTAAAAGTTGTTTAAAATGCAAGCTTCTTAATAATCGCAGCCGAACGATACGGCTGTTTATGCCACGAATTTCGATACTCGCAATTGAATCTAAACCTACAAGGCTTTTTGGTAAATCGCAACTCAATTTCACGCCCAAGAAATAGCCTATGAGAAATTTAAAGATTATAGAAATATAAAAATTACATGTGCGTTTCGCTTCTCAAAAGGATAAACGGAACCATTATAGGACCACTTTGTTGAACGTCTGTCTGTCCCCACCCATTTTCCAAGGAACGAGTAGAGGTATCTAAATGTAATTAATATCAATTACTTATGACTACGGGCCCTTAAAACTGTTATCAAATCAAGCTGGCGGACGAACTTGGTAGAGCGCCTGCTTTTCAATTGATTCAGTTGATAGGTCCCGGGTTCGATCCTAGAGTGGTCTAGTTTTTTCGAATCTCGTCCAGTCACCGTTTGGCATTGGGATCAAGTTAATGGCACTATCACTGGGTCGGTCGATCGGCGATAGTAGTCTGACTAATGGGTGGCTTTGTTGTAGAGGTTGATGTATCGGCTCACTTCCTTATTCGTGTTTTCAAATTAGTGATTTGTGTAGATTGTGTATAGATGGCTCTGCTGTGAAGGCATAGCACTGATAGCGTGATGTTTAGCTAATTCTTCCAAACTTTCAAAGTTCATATATCAAACTAATGTCGAATAATATCCTGCGAATTGTGTGAAAAATAGGTTGAAGTGAGTTGAAACCAAATGTACCTGAGTTTCTCAAACCACTACATAACCTTTCATTCTTCTTCTAATTCTTCCGCTCGCTCTGTGCTACACGCATGATAAGAGTATTAATATCCTCTTGAAGAGCGAGCGGATAATAAATAAAAAATAAAAAATAGAGGTTCTACATCTACGCAGTCAAAAGAGAAGCGCAAGAGAATCAAAATCTTTAAGCAATGTTTTATAGCACAAGTTAAGGGAAAAATCTGAAAACCGTAAATTTTTATTTATGTACGTTCATCATATATTTTTCTTGTTTTAAGTTCAATTGGACGCCAACAAAAGGGCTAAGTGAAATTTAAAATAAGGGTAAAATACACAAACAAAAGCAGGAAAACTCTTCAAAAATATATTTCCATGATGTTACTACGGAACCTTCGTTAGGTGAATCCGTCCAGCACTTGGCCGGTTTTTTCTTAAACTTGACACAACCGCCCAGTTTTTATTTTAGAGAAACTTTGGGCTAACTTTGAATGTTGCCTTCTATTTTTTAACATTTAACAGGTTCTTTTTGACCTGTTTATACAAATTAACTTCCCGACATGTCCGTTTAAATTTTCGCCAATAGATATGAGATCTTGATAATGTTTTGAAGATCCAACCATTCAACTCGCATACTCAGTTATGGCGTCTGATGAGGCTTCGGTGTTCAAATAACATTGAAGGATTTTGTTAGATTTTACCTCTGAAATAAATAAAACTTTAAACGGATGATGAAGATAACAGCGGTAGGATTAAGAATTGGTCATAAGTTATTAGCCCGTAAAACTGAGTTTAATAAATTTTTCTTTTCGTTTTATAGTTTAATATACAATTTCAATCGTCTTACGGATGAAAATAAATCATACAACAATATAACTTTACAAATTTTTGTATTTATTTTTGTTGACTTTTTATGAAAATATTCATTACAAAACACATCACACAAAAGTTTTGCTTTTTGGTTTCGTCATCTTGATATTATAATAATAATATTTATGGAAATATACATATTAACATATTTTATTCATTTATTATACGATTTTTAAAGACATTATGTTTTATTCTTCTTCATTCATGAATTGAATGAATGTAGAGTTTGTTTTCCATTTTCAAAAGTGTGTCGAGGACATATGGTAGTGAACATCAGCTATGTGTAGATTTGGGTTGAACTCCCTAACTAAGAGAATCGCCGAAGCTTTAACTATTTAAATAATACATTTTAATCTTCAGAAAATTCGTGTTAGGGGGATCAGGTAAATAGCTTACTACAGAAGCTTCACTACACTCTTACTAGAGTTCCTATTTTGACAATTGACCGAAAAGATTGCAACTAAGGCCTTTTCTTTGTTATTAAATATATGATAAGGAACGTTTATGAAAGAGTGGATAAGTGAAGTTATATAATCATGAAGTTTTACACTTTCTGTAAGCTTTACAGTGTCGAACACCTTTTTAAACTTGCTGGAAAAATACTAGTCCGAAATGATGATGAAAACTATACAAGAGAAGATAATATATTGTGGCCCTTATACTAACTTATTCATATTGACTTGATTTGCATATGTCCAAAGCGAAGATTAACAATAACAATAGTGTCAAGGTTGTGCCCAATATTTTGAAAAATATTTTTATATTAAATAAAACAAACGGCTATGGAAAATAACTCCTCAATGGATAACTAAAAAAATATCCCCAAAAGTTTCATACATGGGGAATTAGTCCATAGTGAAATAAATCCCCAAATTTAGGAAAAAAATTAAATGTCTTTTTGGGGACTTACTATTTTTCATCATTGCATTAGGGTCTTACATCATACTGCAAGAACTCCCCAAGATGACAATATGAAATAACACCCCAAAAGAAATCATGGATTTTCGGAGAGTTCCCTCTTGATTTTAGATAAGATAGAAAGATAAAGTATTTAATGTAAAAATCATTGGTATCGAAAATTTTACAAAAACTGATTGGCTATCGCACATTTTACACAGAGATGTGATATTGGAAATTACTGTCTTCCTACTGAAACAATTAACGTTTTAAATTAAATTAACAATTCGGGATATACTATTATGAATCTTAAGGAAACTACCAGGAAAACTTCAATTTAAAGAAAAAAGAAGAAAAAACAACTTTTGCAGTAAATTTGTAACAAAATTGCATGAATAATAAAAAGAAACAAGTAGACGTAAGAGGACGTTAAAAAAAATTAAATCATTGATTACAAATGGTTGTAAAAGAAAAAGTACAAGTACGAAGGAACATAAATAAATCAATAGCTAAATTTATAGATAAATAAATAAATAGTAAATCATAAATAAAATAAATAAATAAATGAATTCATAAATAAAAAGAAATAAATTAATTAATTATTGATAAATGAATTATTAAATAAATAAATAAATTCATAATAAATAAATTAAAAGTAAATAAATAAATAAATAAATGAATAAAAAATAAATAAATAAATAAATAAATAGGTAAATAACAAATAAATAAATATCTAAAAGAATAAATAATTGTGTAAATAAACAAATAAGTAATTAATATTCAGAGAACATCGTCAAATCTTTTTTTAACCAGTTTGTTGGCTAACCAAAATATAATCTGCGTATGCACAGCGAATCATAAAAGTATTTTTAAGCTTAAGGATTCTTTCGAATAACAATTCAACATTCCCTTTTTGATGAAGATCAGATGTAGAGTGATGCCAGGGTAGGTTGAGCGACACTTGCAATCTTCGGATATGCGTTTTGGCACAGTTTCCCCCAAACTGGACAATAATACAGAAGAATAGCTTGGAATATTACTTTATGGATATGGGTATAGCATTCTAGTAGCATTGTTTCGTTTATGAAATGTTTTTGAAATATGTTCATTGAAAGTCAGTTTCTTATCCAAATGTATCCCCAATTATTTAATTGAGGTTCCCCATTAAAGTTCAGAACCGTTGGTCTTGGAGTAATTTTAAACAATTTTAAAGGTTAGTGAAAAGGCTGAACTGATTAAATTGAGACAAAAATAATTTGCTTACTATTAAAAGTAAATCTCATTTGTGTGTTGGCAGTGAAGATAGAGGTGACGAAAAATCGAAATAGACAAAGGAAAACAATTGGGATAGTTTGGCTATGAAACTGTCGAGAACAATGTTGTTTTCTCAAAATCTCGAAAACTGATAAACTAGGCTTACTTTTGGTTTGCTCGGTTTCGAAAATTAAACTTCACAAAATTCGTGTTTTTTGTACTAATGCTATAACCAAATTTTAACTTAAATTTTTATTTTGAAATAATGCCTGGGATAACTTTACGCGCTTAGTTCAATCTTGTTAGGTGGTTTTGCAATGAGTCATATCAAGAAAATTAAGAAGTGGGCTTTGGAAGATTTTTTATCAATTATTGAGTGATGTCGACTGATTAAGTCCTCTTGTGAAAAATATCATGGCTTTTCGAAAGCACCATCCTCCGAAGAATACCTGTTGAAATTTCATGCCAATTCGATCATTACACATTGAGTTGCAATACATTGTTTGAAAGCTCGAAAAGAAGTTTCATTTTCGAGAAATGAGAATACATTAATGGAATTCCTGGATCTGATTAAATATGGCTTTTTAGTGGGAAAAAACGCCGTTGTCCTATGAAATACTATAGTTACTTTTGTGCTGAGTTTAAGCGCAGACATCCCCGCGTTGCTTTTTCCTCAAAAACAGATCGAAAAGTTTAACAGGAACATGACGCATATAAACAATGGCTTTTAATACATTCGAAAATATTCCCTTTGCGTTTTCGGCTCGAAGCAAAAATTAACAAACTCAATTATGGCTGAGGAAACAATGCATCGACGGACAAAAAACAAATTGTTTTAAAATGTCTGAATACTTTATGGTCTGTACAGGCACATATTTAAACATAGATGAATGTAACAGACCACGGTTAATACGATTTCCGAAATTCAATTACATCAGAATGCAGAACCGATTGAACATGCAATCGTGAAAGCATGGTTTTTGCAACAAAAAAAAAATTAAAGCATTCCCTGTTAATTCAAAAGTTAAACAGTCACAAAAAAAAAAACCTTGTTAAGAGATGTAAATGAATTTCATTGAAAAGTTGCCCTTGTCCTGTGTGCAATGCAAACACATCCCTCATCCCTTGTTGTACACCAATGCATTTACAATAACTACAAATCCTGCATGCTTTGTGGAAATGGGAATCCTTCTGAATGGACAGAAACACTTGGGTTCTGCTGAATTGTATTAAAAGGTAGGAGGAATCTCGAAATAACTCACGTGTTTAAATATTTTCATGGAGCTACGTATAAATATCTCCATTTAATATTGTTTTATGCGAAGCATTTACGACGCATTCAGACACCATCGTAAAATTTGAATTCCCATGACACAGACATCAAATATGTTTTCCATTAATGCTTGAGTTATAAGGTTTTAATGAATGTTGACAATCATGGCGACCCGGTATTCAAATTTGTTTGCTTGTCAAATCTTAATCACAAAATTAATTCATAATTTAACAAAAGGTTTGTGCACTTTACAATAGAAATTCACGCAAGAAAACAAATATCGAGGATTTGTATTTTATCTGCCACAAAAAATCGATTTTCATGCGAGTTCAGCCTTGTGGAATAGGAAAGCAGCCACTGTTGACATATTCTTAAAACTTATGGATTTTCCCTAAAAAATGTTGATATCAAGTCAATGATTTGTTCTCCTGCGTACGAATTGAATTAAAGGATATGCTAAATGGCTCTGATCCGCATTGGAGTAATATTCTGTAAAATACGAAACTGAAGATTATAAAGGGTTTTTCAACCGGGACGCTACAAAAGTATAGCGACAGGGACAGCAAACGACGCCATATTTCTTGCCGTTCTTTTGACATTTCTCTTCAGTAAGGTTTGCCATTTCATGATGGAAAGATATACGATCCAACAACGAGTCGAAATTATTAAAATTTACTACCGAAATTCGGAGTCAGCGGCCTCAACGTGAAGAGCGCTACGTCCAATTTATGGTCGTCATAATCGTCCTAGCAGATCAACAATTGAGCGTCGAGTGGAAAAATTTGAATCCACAGGCACAGTACAAAATGTTCCCGTGCCAGTGAGACAAAGAAGTGCCCGTAGCGTCGAGAATATTGCTGCCGCTGAAGCTTCAGTTGCAGAAAGCCCAAATGTGTCTCTCAAACGTCGTTCTCAAGCGTTGGGAATCTCTGTGACGTCGTTGTGGCGAATTTTGAGAAAAGAAATTTTTGACACAAGAACTGATCCGCTTGACCGCCAGAAGCATCGTATGTTCCTGAATCGGGCTGAGCAACAACTTGAAAATGATTCGGATTTTCATCGAAAAATCATCTTCAGCGATGAGGCTCATTTCTGGCTGAATGGCTCCGTCAATAAACAAAATATGCGGTATTGGTCAGGCAGCAATCCACACGTACTCCATGAGTCATCATTGCATCCCGAAAAAGTTACGGTTTGGTGTGGTTTATGGGCCGGCGGCATCATTGGGCCGTACTTCTTCCGTGATAATCAAGACCAGCACGTTACTGTGAATGGGGATCGCTACCGTTCAATGATAACCGAATATTTTTGGCCCCAATTGGATGATATGGACTTGAAGGACCTGTGGTTCCAACAGGACGACGCCACAAGCCACACAGCGAAAGTCACAAACAATTTATTGGAAACCAAGTTTGAAGAACGTGTTATCTCACGAAATGGTCCAGTCGCTTCGCCGCCTCGGTCGTGCGATTTGAAGCCGTTAGACTATTTCCTGTGGGGCTACGTCAAGTCTATGGTCCATGCCAAGAAGCCAGCGACGATTGATGAACTTCGTACGAATATCGAACGTGAAATCGCAGCAGTATCGGCCGATTTATGCTTGAAAACCGTCGAACCGGTGGCCATGCAAAAGAAATCGAGTTCCATACATAATGGCATCGAACGTACTTGCACAGTAATAATGAATTTCATTGATATCCAAAACCGTTTTTGTTTTATTTAAAGCGCTCTTATTTGTAGAGCTCTTATTGAAAAACCCTTTAAAATAGGATAATAATGTACATAAATGATCTCTTGAAGTCCGTCTGGAGTACGGCGTCAACATTGTACTATGGAATTTCAATGTTGTAATCAGTAAAAAAGGCGAAGTAGTCGTCTGACTCAAATAGCTTGTACTACTCCAAAAGATAAATCACTAAAAGATCCACACACATCAAACTGGCTGTCCCCAGCAGTTGAAGCGCTAACCAAATCGTCCATGTGAAGATTGACGCGAAACATTCGTTATAAATTCTGGATCCGCCTATCTTCTGCATCATTAGACACCTCAGCACACAGGAAGTGGCCAGACATGAATGTGGTTAAGATACGGCACGACAGTTCAGGCAATAAATGAGACCACTTAGGTATGAGCACCTTGTTGGAAAAGCGAAGAAGACGCGTGCCACTTTGGTTTGCCCAAACAACTCGCCTCTCGAGGATAAAAAATTATGTTTTACGAAACACTCATCTTGCAAGTATTTTAAACAGCGAGATGGTGGTATAATCCAGAAGCTCAAAGAGTACTCAGCCAACGTTTTCAGAAAAAAGGGAAAGATGCATGCCAGAAAGCTTGGTCTTACCAGCTGGAAAAGGCTTGGCCCAGACTCTGAAATATGAAATGGCATTTAAGCTCAGGCTCAGATCATCAACGGTCGATGGCTTGAAAAGAAAGTACATATTTTTTACTTTACGTTTGGTTAATTCTACTGTACAGAAATAGATATACTACTGTTTCCAAAATTCTACTGTACAGAAATAGATATACTACTGTTTCCAAAAAATAAGGTGACATATGAATTTAAACTGCGCACGTCGAAGGATTTGGAAATTTTTCTTTCTTTTTAGATTGGTAGTACTGTCAGTGACATCTATGTGAAATTTTATGTCAAAATATATTCATAGTGTTTGAGATATGCGTCGTTTTGTGAGCTGCTAAAAGTGAGTTTTTCGTTTTTTGCGATGTCGAAATTTATTGAGCAAGGAATTTGCATTTAATTTTGTTTGCGGATTCAATTTTCTGCTGCGGATACGTTGAGGATGGTGCAGAAAGCCTTTGATGATGAGGCTATGTCTAAAAAAAAATGTTTACAAGTGGTATAGTGATTTCCAAGCCGGCCGTGAACGTGTCGAAGACGAAGAGCGTTCTGGGCGACCATCAACCTCAACCGATGAAGCTCACGTCCAATAAATCAAAGATTTGGTGTTGAAAAACCACCGATTAACGATTAGAGACCTTGCTGATGAAGTTGGCTTATCGAAAGGCTCAGTCAATACCATTTTGAAGGATGCTTTGGGCCTTAAGCGCGTCAAATCTCGGCTGGTACCGAAAACATTGAATTTTTTCGGAAAAAGGCGTCGCGTTGAAGTGTGTGAAACAATGCTTTCTGACTACCAGGATGTCATGAAACGCATTATAATTGGCGATGAGACTTGGATCTATGCTTACGACCCCGAAACAACCGATCAATCGAGCGAATATCGTGCCAAAGGAGAGCCGAGACCAAAAAAAACCGCGCCAAAGTCGCTCAAAAATCAAGGTCATGTTGACTGTTTTCTTCGATTATCGTGGTGTTGTGCTTTATGAATTCCTTCCAACCGACCAAACAGTCAACAAGGAATATTATTTTAACGTTATGCGTCGTTTGCGTAACGCTATCCGCCTAAAAAGGCCGGAATTGTGGAAAGACAATTCTTGGTTTTTACACCACGAAAATGCACCATCCCATACCGCACTCGTAATTCGTGATCATTTCGCCAAAAACTCAACCCATATCGTTCCGCAACCACCGTATTCACCTGATCTGGCGCCGTGCGACTTCTGGCTATTCAACAAGCTCAAAAGACCGCTCCGGGGACACCGTTTTGATACGATAGAGGAGATTCAAGCCGCAGCGAAGACGGAACTGAAGGCCATCCCGGAAAGTGACTACAACCAGTGTTTCAAAGATTGGAAAATCCGTTGGCATAAGTGCATTGCATCGGGAGGGGATTACTTTGAAGGGGATGAAATTGATTTGGAAGAATAAATAAAGAATTTTCAAAATAAATACAATGTCACCTTATTTTTGGACACAGTAGTAGATAGGTATGGAGGTTTCACAGATAGTAGAAGAAAATTATGAAAAACTATCAATCTTCTTCTAGACAGAGCTCTTTTTAGTTTTCAATAAACTTACCCTATTGCCTCACACAATTTGCCAAGTTCCCTGTTATTATGGAATATTGAATAGAAATCAAATAAATTCATTTAACATAATTTCATGACTGAAATCGCGAGGCCAAAGCCAACGACAGAAAAAAACGGAGCCAACGAGCAATTTGATACAATTCAAGTTGCTGATAATGATGGGTGAATTCAAGTTCATTCCCCACAAATTCACAGTGTGACTCATTTATTGAAGGGGTGCGTCTGGTTTTGATAAGCTAATGTTGTTAGTACGATGTTTCACGTACATTATCTTTGCTTACTCATTTAGTTTTCACAGTGCCTTTAAACTTTCCGGATAAAATTCAACAAAACAATTGTGAGAAACTTTTTTTATAGATGGAAGAACAATATGATTTGAGATTTATTTCAAAGCCAAAGCAATCTGCAGCACAATTGCATCCATGGGTGATGGGAACAAATTCATTGCACATTGTCCCCACAGTACAAACAGCTTCTGAATCGCTCTCTAGTTCGTTCGGAAAACTCTAGAACAATAACATTATGCGAGCATTGAATGAAATGAAAGGAAAAATTCCACCACTTGTTATGAATAATGTATTCAACAGATCCTTATGGTTCATTATGCTCGCACGTATACGTGTCGTCTTCCTACTTCATTTGTGTCTCTTCGAACCTTGCCGGAGGACTAATGTTATGTTCCAACACCAAAATACATACATGCAGACATCTGAACGCGCGATACATTGTCAAAGGGAAAGCTAGCACTTCTTCTTCGGTTAACAACTACACGAGGTGCCCCCTGATCTAATGAGAGCCAGGTTCACGGATTTGCATCGTCACGTTACGTTTCGCCGCTTCCCTGCAACATACCCGCTTAACGAAGCAAATGGAAATGTTGTCATTCGTTCATTGTATTGTAGGGTTCAAATGATGTTTGCAGGGAAAGAACTTGAAGCGTCGCGTCGCGTCGCCTCGTCCTACCATCATCCTCGTTGTCGTACCTAAAGAGAAAACACTTGAAGCGCCATCCTTGTGCTTGTTACAAGTCGCAATCATCATTGTCGCTTACCCTAATAGGAGACAATTTCGGAGAGAAAATGTTTTCGCTAAAAAATGGGGTCAAATAGAGATTATGACCGGATAATGGTGTGCATATCCCGCATTAAGCAAACATAGAGGCAGTTGTCGATGGGGAGCATCACTTCTCGTCGAAGAATAAGCCAAACACTTGTTGGATGCAGTTTTAATAATTCATAGAGTAGTTTTTACCCCATTGCTTAGAATGTGGTGATGGTGATGTGTTCATCTTTATAAATTGAGTTAACCGCAACCGGAGAGGGTACTTCAGGAGATTAGCCGTCTAAGCGAAGAGGCTGTATGCATTGCATGTGTCAATCAGCCTAACTGAATGGAACTTGTATAACGAGCACTAATAGCATCAGAAAGACTTTTATAAATGGATCGAGTAGCATTGGGGCGGTCTTACAAATTCACTCGTAGATTGTGTTTGTTGAAATTGTTTGTCGAGATAATTGCTTAAGTTGGAAGACAGATACATATCTAGTGAATAATAAACCGGTTATAAAAGAGCTATGACTAAACTTAATGATTTAATTCAAGACGATCGTATCTATTTATCAGTACGTTTGGCATGGAAAATTCTGATAGAAAAGACGAGTGCAATAGTCAACCGCAAGTACCAAACAATCAAATAATTTCACAACATCAGAGCTCAGTTAATTCCCATACTATTTTTTACCAACATCGGTACTACAAAGTGGTATTATTTCATAGGATTTGTACAACATACCAAGTATTTATTCCTTTATTTATTCCACCAACTGCCTGGGCTTTTAAAATAAAACCCACGCTTAAGGACGTCAATTTTCCAGTCATTGATATTACCGTACTGATGACAATGACTAAAAACAGCCCTTGAAAGACATGTAAAGTTATCTTATCTACAGTTGAAAACAAAATTGTATACACCCTTTCGAAATCACGCTGAATATTTTATCAAATCCGTCTTATCATATGACAGGTGGTTCATGAATTGCTTATTGCCAAATCGAAATTTATGTTTGTAACTAAGTAAAACAAATATTTCAATGTACGTCAAATATCCTGGTCATTTATTTTTTTTTTTAACTGATTATTAACTGTAATGCCCACTATGCTAAGGATGCTTATCAGTTCAACCTGAAACAAAATTTCGGTCGTACAGTGGTGCTTTGCTGATCTTATTAAACATAAACCAACAAGAGTCTTGCTTCAACTGAACTATTTTAAATAGTAATAAAAAGCAAACGGTAGGACCCCTGTTGTTTCTTTTCGGATCATATGATATTTTGATGCTGATAACTCTTATGCGCTCAAAAATGTAGACTCTGTTTTATATATCGGTATTTTGCTGACCCGGCATCCAAACTGGTTCGGCCGGAACTTATCGAACAGAAGACATCTCTCAGTCTACTTGAATCCATATTTCTCAGTAAAACCTTTTGTCCTTCACTTGTTCACTTACGTCCAGCTGCTAACAGTTGAATTCTAACCTTCAAACCAAGTGGACTGCTATTGTGTTATGGAGTTTCTTTCGAAGTCGAGGAAGGTTCCATGTATGAAGCAGGAATTACAGATCGAATAAATGTAAGTCTACAATATCATTTCATGATTTAGACTGCGAAAAACTTTAAACGCGTTTTCCTCGAAACTGCCTTTTTCAAAACAATACCCACGATTTCTCAGGTTCTACTGGACCGATTTACCTGACATTTTTAGAGAGTCTTCTTAATAGACTTGTCTATGTCTGGAACTACCCTTATCCCCAAATTTCTATTACTTTTTTTTATAAAAAAAATTCGAAAAAGTAAAAAAAAAAAGTGGTACAAAAATTGTTGTTTTTTTCAGGCAGTCGCCATTTTGTGAAAAAAAATCTTTCCAACTTTCAGAAGTTCCAGACATTCCGACATTATTCTAGATTAATAATCTTTTTTTTTTTGGTGTCAGATTGCTAGGAGGGTTGAAATCGTGAGTGTGGTTACGCGCCAATTTTTTGAGACCCCCACTTCATCAACTGCTTATTTTTGAAATTTTCAACTCTTTTTATTTTTTTAATTTTTTTTTCTGTGTTCTTGTTATGTTAATGAATAAATAATAAAAAAAATGGATAGTTAAAATATAAATTGTCTTTTTTATGACACTTCAAAAATTACATGAAATTCATGCCTCTAGACTAGAATGCCCCCTGAAACAGGATTCGAAAGGGATTTTGTGTTACCGAAACCATGTGAATTTTGAAAATAAATTTCAGGCGAAATAATGGACTAATTCTCTTGGGTTTAGTTTGGTGATTCATAACCGTATATATTCCCGTCTTCGTCCTATGTGGTCAACGGAAAATGTAACAGCTGTTGGCAGATTGTGCGCCGCGAACCTGAACGCGCAAAATATCTTAACAAATGAACAGCAGTGGCACTAGTCTGAACAGCATTTAGCATAATGATAGAAAATTTGGCATCATCCCGTCTCACTTGATTACGAACAAGCAGTTTTTTGTTTTCATTAAACGATATTTTTCAAACCCTTCGCTTATGTGGGAAAAAACCAAAACAAATTGGATGATAAATGCAACTTTTATGACGTCATAAAATTCAGCTGTATTGTTGTCTCACTCGATTACGAACAGTAGCTTAATCTTCCTGTTACCATATTTTTTATCAAATAAAAGGATACTCATTTTAAGAAAAAACTTCCCTCAATCCACAACCCAAAGAAGTATGCAAAGCAACAACATGTCAGGAAAGGTGGACGATACTTAGAGCTGCTTCATATTCAAGGCTCTCAGTTAGCATATCGACTGTTCATCACGTGATACAGAAGGCCAGCCTTATTCGCCATGAAAAATGAAGAGGAAACGAACATTGAATGTTGCAGTCTCTTGATTTTGCAACAAGGCACATCAGGTGCAATCGAGAGTGGCATACCGTCGTCTTTTCTGATGAAAATTAGTTTATTTTGGACGGACCTGATGGATACAGCTGTTCTTTCCATTATATGAAAAAAGAAGACATACATCTTCAAAGGCGGCACAGCAAAGGATGTGGTGTAACGGTGTGGGGAGCAATAAGCTAAAAGGGACCTGCTGGATTTCAAAAGCTTCAAAATGACGGTTATCACACTTACAAATCGATACTGAAAGAGCTTTTCACCTGGTGGACTTTCCAACAAGACAATGCACCTTTACATACCGCACGGACAATAAAAGCCTGAATTCAGAACCAAAATGTAAACCTCCTTGTACGGCCGCCATATTCACCCGACCTGAACATAATGGGGGGTTTGCTTTCAAGAGAAGTCTAGCCATAAAATGAATCTTGTCAGAGATTCCGCTAGATTATTTAAAAACGCTCTATGAATCTCTGCACAGCAGGCTACTTGAAGTGATTAAGCGATCAGGAGGCAGTACCCATTGTTAAAAAAACTATTGCTACTCTTTGAAAAAAGCCAACATTTATTTATATAAACAAATTTTGTATTGTTTTTTTACCTTTTAAGCTTCTGACAGGAAGATTTAGCTACCTTATCAAGTTTGACAAAAAAGATAACAGATAAATTTTATGACCTCTTTGGGAAAAGCTTCATAAAAGTTGCATTTATCAATTTAATCACATTTTTTTCCCCACATTAGCGAAGGGCTTGAAAAATATCTTAAAATTAAAAAAAATAAATAAAAAACTGCTTGATCGTAACCAAGTGAGACGGGGTGGTATTTATCATGATTTGTTCACCCTGGTCTTGTGAAAAAATTTTGTCAAATGTAGTGCTGTCAAAATTGCATAAATTTCTTGAAAAATATAATCTCAGCTGAAACAGTTCAGGGTTCCTTATGCAAAGGACTCTAATACTATAACAGTTTTCACAAAATGTTTATTATTGTGGACAAACAAAAAACAAGTAATATAATATAAAAAAAGATATTAACTAAAAAAAACGTGTTTTCGAAGTCACAACTAAATTTAACGCCTGCCTAGACGTAGAGTATAAGCAATCTAAAATCAAAAATATATGAAGAGTTGCGCGATCAAGGATACTCACAAATTTCTTAAGCATGTTAAAATAATCATCGCCGAGGCTTTGGTAATGCATAACCTTAATGCGACCTGTCACACGTCTCTCTGCATCCGAAAGTTACTGGCAAAGGCTTCACTGACGCAGCTACTCTATTTCCGGCTAACAAACAGATGCAGCCAGAGCCAGGAAGATAACGTTTTGACAGCATTTGCGTTATCACGGGTCGCATCGCGGATGAAAGTAAACGTGAAGATGCACACACCTAGGTACTAGGTATTATAAAAAAAAACTTCCCCGTCAGTCTGTCTGAACCCGAAAAACTCAGAAATTATCGGACGGATTTTCATACGATTTTCACCAATGAATGAGTGATTCATGAGGGAGGTGTATAGTTCATGAAATTTTTTTTATAAATTGGCTGAAATTTCACGTAACCCAAGGTATCAAAATATTGCTATTAAAGACAGTATTTGGTGAGCGTTCCGTAAACTAATGATCAGAGACTGTGTGCATTACTATGAAATTTTCGCTCTTTAAATAATATTAATCGAACATTTCGTTAAAAATTGACTATGGGTATAAAAATTGGAAAAAATTATACATTTTTTATTATATTTAAAACAAAAAGCTTAGAATTGCATAACAGTGTTTTTCCACATTCCTATCAGGAATGTGTTGACATTTTTACCTTTCTGTCAAGTGCATATTATCATTAATTCATTTTTCCTGATATAAATAGAATTATACTATAAGAAAGGGTTTCCAAAGATTATATGTGTTCACAATACAACTATGTTGTGACAAACCAAAATTAAAAGATGACATTGCGGCTTCACATATTCACATGGAAATAAACAATTTTATTTTTATTTTTCCGCAACTTTATAGCATGTCATTGTACTTTTAATAAACTGTTTCCGCTCAAGTCATTTCGTTAACACAGACAGTTACTTCTGAGATTTTATTTTCATTCTTTTGGATCTTCTATTTAATAGCTTACTTCGAGTTCCATGCAGACAGGAAAACAATTCAGCAATGTGAAAGTCGGATCCTGGTCACTACATAACCTTAGCACTTCGAAAGTAATCTTGCGACGATTGCCATTTCTAGAAGATTCAATGTAGCACTGTTTGAAGCGGAATTAGACGTATAATAAAATTGCTATTCTCATTCCAATCTATTGCCATCGTGCGAAATAGCCATAAAGCGTTTTTCCTTGAAAGTATTCTCATATGCTAGTACAGAAGGATGCTCATGCAATCGACTTACTTCGTAATTGTTTTCGTCATGTATCTGCAGGAAATGTATCCCATAGCGGTTATCAAAGGGATTCGGGGACAAAGAAAATGCTCAACTGAATTAATCTTCAAATAACGAAATGTCAATGACTTTTTTTATCCAACAAGACTGCTCATATTGTTAGCTTTTTCAAACTAGCTTGTTCAATGTAACTTATTTTCTAATACCTAAGAGATATAGTAATTGAAAGCAGTAACCTTAACGTGGTCCAGTTTGTGTTTTTCCTAATGACCACATGCGATTTCAGTTTTAGCAATTTTCTTTATCAGCAGACTTTGTTTGAGGAAACATAAGTCTTTAAACATGAAAGAACAAAAATAATATTTATAAGAATTCTCTCTGATTCCCATTGTTCATAATAATGTTTTTATTCAAAAATAAATGCGACACGCAACCAAAAAAAAAATACTACTCCTTGCGTACCTTGTGTAGAGGGGTATATACCCGTCAAAATCTAAAACAATCCTTATTTTTATAGAATAGATTTACAGTCACGTATTTGTATTTTGCAGCTCAGAGGCTTGCAGAAGAGAAAATTGGGGAAAAGTCAGACAAACCTTTTTTTAAATTAATTTGCTTATTCTTCTACAGACTGTCGGAAGTGCGCCAACTATAATTTCAAGTCGAAATAAAAAACAATATGGCAGCCAAGTTAGCGCAGCCATTTTGATTTTTAAGAAAGTCAAGTTGTTCTTAACGGCTGGACACAGTGAGTGCATTTAAGGTGGCGGCTTAGTACCTACATTTCAATTGAAAATGATTCTTCCCGGGTTCAAATCCTTGTGCAATCACCAAATCGTCACCAACGTCCACAAACAATAGTGTTCTGACAATATTGGTATGTCATGCATTCGTGTCACGCATCCCGAACAGATTAAAAAAAAAATTATAAATGGAGTTTGAGTTACAAGCGCCTGACTCTCAATTGGAACAATTAATAGATCGCCAGTTCAAATGCTGGTGTAAGTCTTGAACTTTGATCTTATTTCCGGATTTTTTCCGATCACCATTAATCATAAGGATCGATTTTAAAGCGGAATGAGTCTGACTTAATGGATGGATGAAGTGATGACTATCGACTTGTCATACTGGAGTCCCAAGTTCGTGTCGTAAAAATAAAAAATTTAGAAAATAATGTCAAATACTCCTCTACAAAGCCATAATACTGACCAGTTGAATCGAATCAAAATTATACAAAATTAGAGCGAACGCAAACACGTTGATTTGGCCACCATCATTTCTAGAAGGATGCACTCATTTTCGTGCGGTCAACTCCCTAACAACAATGAAGGCAAACGAGAAAATGGAAAAAAAACGAAACCAAACCCAAAATCTTTGCTCGGTTTCGAACTAATGAGTGGCTCAAAAACATCTGTTACTGAGTTACATCATCCACCGCCGACTTATTGCAGACCTTATTCATGAGAGAAGCAGATTTCAACATGAAATGCAATATTTAATTCTTAAAGGTCAGTCAACTTGTCAAAACAACTACAATCAGAATGTCTTATTCGAAGAACAAAGCTCATAACATTCATATTATAAAACACACATTGTAAATAGTTCTATATGAAGCCGAATGTGGGACGATAAACAAGACAGGAGAACAGATTTGAAGGACCTTCTTTCAAAAGAAAAACTCTCCATCAGACATAGGGTCCTTTCTGCTAGAAGCGCGGATAAAGGGAAAGGTACAACCGCGAGAACGAGCTGAACAAAGGAGATCTTGACAGTTGAGCGAATGGACAACAATGCTCTAGCCAAAAGTGTCTTCGAATCCCAGTCACCAGATTCACGAAAAACAAAAAGACATTCGGTTCAAATATTTTATATATAAAGGACGTGCGACCGTCAAGAATGGAAAACAGTTAAAGCTTTGGCTCAAATCCTGCCATCTGATAATTAAGTAATCTGATTACTAGAGCGGAATTGTCTAGGTTAAATTTTTAAGGAAAAAAAAAACACAGCGAGTTCCCAAAGGTGAGTTTGGTTGAGTTTCAAAAAGCATCCGATAGACAGCCAAGATATCTTTATAAATCGAGTAATTAAAGGGTTCCTGCTTCGGGAGGGACCAAAACAAGATAAAGATGCCCCGTAGGAGTCGCCAAAGAATTCGCCATCAAAAGCCATGATCAACGAGCGAAATTGGTACACAAAGTTATTAACGGATAACAATCCAATGAGAAGCTCAAACAATCGGGGCAGTGTTGGCATGTCAAAGAGATGGATCCTACGAATTTTCCCGCCTTAGAGATGCATATGTGTGAGAGTGTTACGATCCTTCAAATCCAGATCAAAGCCTCAGCGAAAAAGAAGAAAAGGAAATTTATTAGAAAAAAAATCTAGTTTTTCGGTTATATTCAGGATCAACGCCCGCTTAAGATTGTCAGACATATGCACACGCCAGCATCGTCATTGTCATCAAAACTTTATTGTTTGATTATCTTCATTATGAATGATTTCACTTACTTGTGTACAAGATTTTACAACTTAAGATGTTCTAGATATTTGAAATCGAATTGTCATCAACATTCAGTTGTCTGCAGCGCACAGCAAGTGAGACAGATTTTATGGGGAAAAAACAGAAATTCAATTAAACCAACTCTCAATACTTGGCAAACTTATTGAAAGAATTTAATCATCTTGCGTAAATTGCATCCCATTGAGTCGTGTTCCCGAAGGAACAACGAGCGAGGGGGTGTTACCATCCATTGTCTGTATAACAAAGCCTTCCCCCATTCCAGAATTTTTTTTATTTCAGAAGCAGACACCACAACAATTGACATTCGATTACACTGTCAACAGATGACTTTCATTTCGCTTAATTCCTGACCAACGTATCTAAGCACGAAGTCAAAACACTGCATCATTAACTGCAGATTACTTTTTACGAATAGGCAGCATTATAAGTCGCCGTAGGAAATTGTAAGAGCCTGGCATGACATCACTCGGATTGGAGATAGTTTTCTTAAAAACGTATCATTAAGAAAATGAGTGAACGTTCATTAGGACGTTACGCGTAATGTTTTCCGTCATTTAACAACGAAATATGTCAAAAATTTTGTTTTTGTCGTCTTAAATGTGATCTGACAAGCTGAACAACAAAAAAAACATAAAAACTGGTTCTATTAGATTAAGGCCCAACATTCGTGACTAGATTTATGCTTAGGAAAAGTTCGAAGGTAGCAGTAGTTAATTAGCATGAAGCCGATCTGTGTGACTTATGAGATACATTCGAATATGATTTCAAGTGAGTAAATATGTCAAGGGAATTTTTTCTGAAGGTTCGTCTTTATTGAGTGGTATATGAGTTGGTCCGAGAAAAACTTGTAATCGTTTAGGGTCATATAAAAAAAAAGGGTGTTCTCAACACCATTTCAGACATACATACAAATGGATTCTTGGTGCAACTTTTCGCCACTCTTTTGAACAGTTGGTATTCAATCTCATCTATTAGTCAGTGGTTTAACAACATATACAAGAGATTCATTAAGCCCGAAGTTATTGATTGGTGTCACGTCGCACGATCAAACGTATAAGTTGATAAGTATCACAAGCTCGACACAACTGGAACTTGTAGGCGGCGATCTTTTCGCAGACTTTCCAAATAGTCATGTAACTTCTTTCACAGATCTTAGATATTCAGAAAGGCAATTTTAACGAGCTTAAAAAACGACCATCCTGAAAATTTTCAAAATATGGCCAAAAACATGTAGAAGTGCATTTTCTGGCAATGCACAGAAGATTCGTTTTTTAAGAAAAGTACAAAGACCCTTATTTATGTTTACGAATTTAAAAATTGTCATTGATTCCTCTGGATATTCATGCGTTGGCACACTTCTTGGATGTTGATGAATCCAAAATTGACAAGCTACCCCAAAATTATAAAAATATGTGCGTGATTATCAAAGTTAAAATTGGCTTACCAATGAGCTACCAGACAGCAAGAATCTTTAAAAACACTGATGTTTTCACAGAATATAAAAGATTAAGGAAGTTATAGAAATGCAAACATCAGTTGGCAAAGAAGAACCACGTTTGCTCGAAAATAAGCAATTACTCTAATCAAAACTCTAATGAACACTCTTGAATAAGTGTTGGGGTCTTGTAGGAGGTAAAACTAAGCCTTTGACTAACCTGCATTTGTAAAATTCAAATCAGTCCTTAAGCCTTCCACAATAACTTAGATTGAACGTTGCCAAAGGGAATTACTATTCTTTTGAAGAAGGACCATCGTTTCCAAAAGCACGACTTTTTAAAAAAAGGAGCCTGGTAACAGGCTCTATAAGATAAAAGATAAAAGGAGTAAAACACAATTGCACTACTCAGATACTCGTAACACATTTCATTAGTATTGCAATTGTTAAATGGTATGCCATCTTGACCAACGGATTTTTTCAACTTGAAATTTTTTATAGAACTTAAGCTAATTTGTCTCGTATTTTGCTTAACGCGCTCAATTAAAGGAAATAGAATTCAAAATCAGGGATCGTAGAGTTGACCGCAAGTTGCGAACTGCGGTTAGATTAGCCTTATCTGCGGGGATAAAAACTAGGATGTCATAGTGACGAGTATTGATTACAAGTATGAGGCGCAGCATTTGGCACTCTGGAAGCTATTTTCTCAATTTTTACCCGCCGATTAAAGTCATTTCTAGCACAATAGACTATTCATATTAAAGAGCAGCATACCACGTTAAGAATAAAACCAATTAGCCTAAGCGAATTGTTGCTGATTTAATAAAACAAAAATAGTAACAAGAATTTATGATTCAAATGAACTTACGAGTATATTTTAATATTTATAAACTGCTTTTGAATAATTGAGCCCATAACTTTTAGAATCATCGAAAACTCAGCAACGCAAGAAATGGACAATACTAACGGCTCAAATATGCTAGAAAAATATAATTGAAAAGTCTATCTATCATCAATTGTATAAATATGTGAAAGATAGTAAATCGGAAATTAATCAAAACTTTAACATAGACACTCCTTTCAAACAGCGTTAAGCTATTAACCACGTTCGTAAATCATAACAGGCGTCAAAAACAAAAAAAAATACATTATTTCAATATCGAAAATCAGTCTCAAATACGTCTGAAAACAATTGAATATTATGATAAATGATTACCGCATATTAAAACGAGCACATTTGGCATACCACAGCGCACAGCCCTTGTGCCTTTTCTTTTCGTATCATTCAAAAATACGTTTCATTCAGATTAATACCTCGGCGTTTTTTTGGGCAGTAGTTTAATAGGACTACCTTTTGAAAATGTCGTTTTTGCAGACGACTTCATATCTATTACTCTGAGGTGAATTTTGACCATGACAGCTGTCACATCAGAAACTGCATGTCATTGTCTTATTATTTCAGTTTAGGTTATTGGTAATTAGTGAAAACACACAAGTTTTTGTAAAGCCGTAAAATGTCTACATTCGTACCATCAAAACAACATTTGCGGGAAGTTTTAATATGCTTCTTTCATTTAAAGAAGCTTACCCGGGCTGTACTTTAGACGTTAGAATGTGTCAGCGGTGGTTTGAGCGGTTCAAAGATGATTTCGACACTGAAGACAAAGAACGCCCTGCCCAGGTGAAAAAGTTTGAAGACCATGAATTGGAGGCATTGCTCGATCAAGATCCGTCACAAACGCAAGAAGAACTTGCAAAATAACTTGGCGTCGCTCAACAAACCATTTCCGATCGTTTGAAAGCAATGGGAATGATCCGAAAGGTAGGACATTGGGTGCCGTATGAATTGAAGCCACGAGACGTCGAACGCCGATTTTGCATGTCCGAAATGCTGCTTGAACGCCACAAAAAGAAGTCTTTTTTGCATCGAATCGTCACTGGTGATGAAAAATGGGTACATAACGATAATCCAAAACGTCGGGCAACGTATGGATACCCCGGACATGCCTCAACATCGACGGCCGTTCAGAATATTCATGGCCTGAAGGTTATGCTGTGCTGGGTTCTGGTTATGGTGGGAACAGAACGGTGTTGTGTATTATGAGCTGCTAAAACCGAATGAAACAATCACAGGCGAGGTTTACCAACGATAATTGATGCGTTTGAGCCGAGCACTGCCGGAAACGGTCGCAAGACACGATAAAGTTATTTTGCAACATGACAATGCTCGGCCACATGTTGCAAATGTCGTCAAAACTTACCTTGAAACGCTCAAATGGGATGTCCTACCCCACCCGCCGTATAGTCCAGACCTCGCGCCATCCGATTACTATCTCTTCCGATCGATGCAACATTACCTGGATGACCAGCACTTCCGTCATTTCGATGATGTCAAAAAATGGATCTATTCGTGGATTGCGGCCAAACCGGTCGAATTTTTCAGAACGGGTATCCATGAATTGCCAGAAAAATGGGAAAAATGTGTGGCTTGCGATGGGCAATACTTTGAATATTGAATTTATATCTACTTTTCCTCAATAAAGCTTTGATTTTTGAAAAAACGACATTTTCAACCTATAGTCCTATTAATTTATGTTTTTAAAAAAAGATATACGAAAAAATGAGTGTTGACAAAGTGTCCAAACTCTTTTTCATAATATTTTGTTAATGTTCAAAATGTTCAGCAGGGACCGTAGAACATATGTAATTCTAAAAAAAAATCAAGAATGAGTTGATTTCGCAATCAAAAATAAGACTAATTCAGAACCACGGAAAAGAATCAGATAAACAAACTCTCCTTCCATTCTAACGTGATCATGTTTTTTTTAAATAATGTGGTAAAATATAAAACACATGATTATTGGTTAGCGCTTCCAGGATAAATATGTTAACAAGGCTTAATTCGTCAGGGCTTGTGTCAGCCCCTTTCAGTCTGTGAAGAACGCATTTCTTCTCAGTTGTATTTGGTGACTCGACCATACTAGAAAAGTTCAAGATTTCCAAAAGGATTCGAATCTGGGAACCAGCAGTTCATCCAATTGAAGGAAGACACAAGTCTAGAATGTACATGACCAAACTAACTGAGATGGTAATCTTCGTTTTTATTGAAAAAGGTTCTTTAGGAAGCATAAAGTGAATATTAGTACCGATTTCATTATTCAGAATAGATCCAAAATTAAGTGTAGACAATGTTGCAAAGTTTAATCTTCCTTTATCTGATTTAGAAAGATAACTTCTCTTTTCTGACCGACATTAATCAATTAATTAAATTTAACTGATATTCTAAATTTCGTTCTCATTCTTTCGGTCACATGATTGCTCCGATAAGTCATATCCTACTTTTAGATCAACTTATTGTGTGGTCGGAAACACCTGACAAAAGATGACCCGTAAAGCCTTTCAACCGTTTGAGCCTTCAGGTGTTTGGAGTTTACCTTAACGCTTCAATAGGTCATTCTTTACAATTCAACAGGACACGTGCAAAATCGAAGCAACCTTTTTCTTTTGCTTTGCTTTTCATAAAATTACTCAAAAGATTTTTTTTTACCCAAATAATGAATTATACAACGAATGTAGGGACTTTCCTTTTCCACTCGTAGAGGTGATGTATATCTAACATCAGACTGTAACGACTGAACGAGAGGGTTTTGTGGTTCTTTTGACGGCAGGCAAACAAATCTAAACAAAGATAACCAACCCAAAGAAGCCATTAGAACTGTTTTGCAACTTTAGGTTGAGCCATGCTTCCAGAAAAGTTTCTGAGGGGTGAACTTTAAATTGACGTTTCCTCTCATTAAAATATTACATATTTTTTTTCAATTAGCGATGTTTTCTTCGTTCTTCTGAGCGAAAGAGGTGCATGGTGCTGCATGCATCCTTTGCATTTGTGTAGTAGAATAGGGTCGCATAGGTTGGAGATCCATGCTTGCGCATACTACATACATACATCTGCATATAATATATACCTCTGTAATATTGAAAGATGATTTTTGCATTAAGTTTGATGAACTCCATGCCCTGAATCCGGATATGCGTGCAGCAGCGCACTTAGTTTTTGTGAAGGGAGTAGAGCTCTTCTACTCAGCTTGCGATACATTTGAATTAATTTAAATAATTTAAATAAATAATCAGAAAGTCTATCAAACAAGACAGCTTCAGAGTGAAAAATAACAACCCAAAACAAGTTTGCAGAATTTAATCCTCATTATCTAAGACGAATTTACAGAAATTCAAGCGAGTTATATAAATATCCCCGGAAAAAACGTATCGCCACTTTAAAATTAGCTTACTTATTTACTTGACGGGCTCCCAACCCCTGAGGAGTCGCTGGGTGAGACAGGGCAGCCTCCCACTCTAGTCGATCACGTGCACTCTGCTTCCAGTGTTGACTACTTTTAGATTCAGGAGGAGAAAAATGTGTATTCAGGCTAGATTTTTACGACTTCAGCAAAAACATTCCGAAAGAAGATCTTTTTTGTGTTGGCCGAAATTTGAACGGATGTGTCGTGATGTTAAACAAAGACTGCCATGGAGGGCAAGGATACGGCACCAAGTACACTTCCTGTGAAGGCACCCACAGCATGAGCAAGTTATATGACATGACCGTGACAAAGAACAGGTTTATCTGATCACTTCAGCAGTGGCGGGAATGAATCACCTCCCAAACAAATGAGAACACAAAATTTGCCTTGAAGTGGAATAAAAAAGTTGCAAAAGTCTCGCCATTTAAAATTGACAATCCAGCTTATCGTCGATGACGAGAAAAACATCCTCAGTTATATTATTTTATCCTTATCGAAAAGCATCGCGATTCCCTGAATTCAAAAAGCCGGATGTTTCAAGAACCAATGTGCAGATTAAATGGCTCCACGAAACCACCGTCGAACTGTCAACCATATTTGGTATTCAGCAAGGATTTTCCCTAATTCTCTGTTATTGACTGTCCTTTAATGTTCGACAAGTGGCCATCATAAGCGAGGATCACAAAGTTTTCCCCGAACCATTATTGCGGCATTATCAAAAAGGTAGCCAAGGCCAACAAGCAGAAGGGAGAAGAACCTGAATTGAGCTAAAATGACCTACTCAATCTACCAGTTCAAATTTATCGAATTTTCCCTGAATGAATGCCTGCAAATTCGGAACGAATGCTCTTCAAGCATTAAATAAAATTTCTACATTTTAGTTCTGTAAGAAATATAAAGGCTAATCCTTTCTAAAGCCTATCTGCAAGTTCATGTTTTATAAGATTTCATTCCTTCAGTTCTGCTATTTGGAACGAATGAGTAACGATGCAACCGGAAAAGCCAAATCAGTTTTAATGTTCAAGGTACAAGGAGGCTGAAGCTTCCCCCCAACGGCTAAGTTTTGCAAACTGAAACTTCTGAGAATGAAAAGAACGAACTACTACTGATTCGAACCGCATTGTTTGTTGTAACATGTTCAACGTCCAGAAACTGATTCCAAACACCAGAAACAAGAACGACGAACTGGAGAGAATGCCGAATATTGAAATACTACCTCACCAGATGCAATGTGCCTAAACCAAATGTCCAGCAACCACCCGGATGACAACCAATATTAACTTATAATCCAGATTATTCGAATGTGATGTTTATGATCGCCTGCAGACATCTGGGCAATATTTCAACGTTACAGCCTGAGAAAAGTTTATGAAAAACGAAATATTTACATGAAGCAAGACGATTTTCTACATCTAACAATTGAAAACAATATTTTATTTAAAAATTTGTATAAAAATAAAGTTCCACTCACTTTTGGCAAATCCCTTATATGATTCGCGTCCAAGAGCAACTCTTCTAGACTCCGGGAATAGCGTAGAATTTCTTCAGGCACCGTTGGCAACGAACAATGCCGCTTATCGACAAACTCCACTTGGCGATTACAGCCCTTGAATATTGGAATGCACTTAAACATGATCCAGCTAATGCTACCACGGCGTCTTCTTCCAATCAATTAATTAAGATAAAACGAAACAATTTCAATAACGCGCTCCAAAACAATCGTTCCTCGTTTTGGCGTCTACGGCAAACATTTAACCGAAACACCACTCACTCTTGCTAATTTCAAACGCTTTTTCTTTCTTCTTCTTTTGAATTAAATCACTCTTTTCGAAACAACTAAATAAATACTTTTCTTAATTTTCTTCAAACTTAAACACAAAATCATTAATTAGAAATGAATGCCTCTTCAAAGGTCTAGATATTTTGACAGCAGTCAAAGAACACTGTACGGACTACACAGACACAGAGTAAAAGTACACATATCTCGCTCTATGATCCTAATCCGATTAGAACATTACACGCGTTGGAATGGAACAGATGCATATACAAAACACACAAAACACACAACGTATATCACATTTGCTGGAGAAGTGCTAAACTAAAATGACAGCGACACGAACGAATGGAACGAGAACAAGAACGAGTTTTTCTTTGCCTTTGATTTCCTTTAATTATTTTGCACTTTATTGTGGATTAGGCACTCGGCAAATATCGCCTGCCTCAGCTCCTCTAACACGCTAGTTTGCGACAGCACAACACGAAACAAAACGAACCGCGGATGATAACATATTTCGCATACAAGTCATTTTACAAGGTGAGTTAACAGGTGCAAACGGACAAAAAAAACAAAATGGATTCTTATCCACACTACGGGCGGAATTGATTTTTCTTGTTGTGCTTGCGGCGGCCACTCTACGTGCGGGCAATTCTCTCAAAGCTGACCTGGCACAAGGGATTTGTGTACATTTTCCAGTGGCGCGTCCGAATCCGAGTTTTAACACGACGACACAAACGACGGACAGTAGCGACCACGACACCGAAACAACAATGATGACACGCCCAAATTAGATGAGATTTGTTTTTTGTTCTTTTCAAATATTTAAATCTTTCTGTTTAATTTTTTGTTTGCCTTTTTTCAATTTTAGCGGGTAAGCAGGAGCAGTTGAGGTTGGCAGGATGTTTTATATTTTTTTTGTATAACTTTTTGTTTTTGTATTTTGGGCGCAGCAAATTAAAGACGAAACGCGCTGAATTTTAGGGAATGAAACCGAAACGCGGCAACGATTTTCTAAATGTACATATACACTTATATACTCGGGTATATAGTCACTACATTAAAAAAAGAAAACATAAAAAAGCGACGACGGATTTTTAACGTTCAACTACGTGCAACTACACGGAACAAGACGGTCAACTCAACTGAGAACAGATTGGATTGAAAGGCAACCATGGTGGCGGAATCGTGAAACAGGCAGAAAAGTGGAACTTCTGACAGTTGTGGTGAGATGCGAGTGGTGGATCAGTGGTAATCAGAATGAATGCGTTCATGAGCGATGAAATATAACATTCGAACGAAAATTGTTCAAGTTGCCGGAAGGACGAAGGATGGACGTTATTAGCCCCTTCGATCCTTGGAGCACCCCAGCCTGTACGCTACGCTACTTCCTGTAAGGTAGGTTAAGCTTTTTTTTATCCACGATTGCTTGAGCCCGGAATCGAGGCTAAGATATCATTGGTGACAAAGATTAACATGCACTCTTAGCTCTAGTATTGATGCCATTTGAATAATATGCAAAATCACGGCAATCAAATTAGTCGTACTCCAGAGATAGCGCCATTAATTGATCCTAATAGAAATGGTGTCAGGACCTGATTTAAAATCAAGATATACTACTGTGTCCAAAAAATAAGGTGACATCTGAATTTAAACTGCGCGCGTCGAAGGATTTGGAAATTTTTCTTTCTTTTTAGGTTGGTAGTACTGTTAGTGACATCTTTGTGAAATTTCATGTCAAAATATATTCATAGTGTTTGAGATACGTGTCGTTTTGTGAGCTGCTAAAAGTGAGTTTTTCGTTTTTTGCAATGTCGAAATTTATTGAGCAAAGAAGAATAAATTTTGTTTGCGGAATCAATTTTCTGCTGCGGATACGTTGAGGATGGTGCAGAAAGCCTTTGATGATGAGACGTGTCGAAGACGAAGAGCGTTCTGGCGACCATCAACCTCAACCGATGAAGCTCACGTCCAACAAATCAAAGATTTGGTGTTGAAAAACCTTCGATTAACGATTAGAAACCTTGCTGATGAAGTTGGCTTATCGAAAGGCTCAGTCAATACCACTTTGAAGGATGCTTTGGGCCTCAAGCGCGTCAAATCTCGACTGGTACCGAAAACATTGAATTTTTTTGAAAAAAGGCGTCGCGTTGAAGTGTGTGAAACAATGCTTTCCGACTACTAGGATGTCATGAAACGCATTATAACTGGCGATGAGACTTGGATCTATGCTAACGACCCCGAAACAACCGATCTATCGAGCGAATATCGTGCCAAAGGAGAGCCGAGACTCGCCAAAAACTCAACCCATATCTTTCCGCAACCACCGTATTCACCTGATCTGGCGCCGTGCGACTTCTGGCTGTTCAACAAGCTGAAAAGACCGCTCCGGGGACACTGTTTTGATACGATCGAGGAGATTCAAGCCGCAGCGAAGACGGAACTGAAGGCCATCCCGGAAAGTGACTACAACCAGTGTTTCAAAGATTGGAAAATCCGTTGGCATAAGTGCATTGCATCGGGAGGGGATTACTTTGAAGGGGATGAAATTGATTTGGAAGAATAAATATAGAATTTTCAAAATAAATGCAATGTCACCTTATTTTTTGGACACAGTAGTAAATGGAGGAATTTTTTGAACGATTCGAATCTGCGAACATTCTATTGATCCAATCGGCAAGTGCTAATCTTGATCGATTTCAAGAGACTGAGCATCCTGAGTTCTAGGCCAGAGTAATGTTAAATAGTGCAGTTTAGTGTTAAAATTATATAGAAGATATAAATTGATTCAATAAGCTAGTGGGACCCATTTTCATTACTGAATTGATAATTAAAATTAATTGATTTTGGTGTTAAGCTGCCTTTATAAAAAATGCAAATGGAATATGCTATGGTTTAAGCTTCCCTCCGTTGGTGGGGACAACAACATATGCGTTAAGAATGCAATAGACAACGTTATGATAGGGACTTCTCTAAAAACGGATCCAGATGGAATCTTCTTTTCACTAGGTTAGAATCAGTTACAGTTCCTCAAAAATAGAGCTATTTTTGTACAGATTTTCAACGCAATATTATTAATGATAAGCGAAACAAGGAGGAAGAATATCACCAGTTCTATTCATCATAAATGTGGTCGATCAAACAACGAACAACAGACGAGGATGCTGTTATATGCAGATGACTCAATATCTTATGTTTATGCGCTTTCTCCAGGGACCTGCAATCCATCTTTTATATAAAATTTTTGGGTTTTTTGAGCGAAAATATCGAAGAGCTTGCAAACAGATGTATAGAAGTGTGCATTACGTGACTTTCGGCATTACTTTTCCAACAGGAGGCTATTGGATGTTTCCGGAGTGCTAAGAATGAATAAAACCTCGGGAGGAATTACTTCGCACGCTTTGCAAACTTTGTGGTTCTATTCTACCTGCGTTGGAAATTGGATACATATCACCAGAGACATTCTTCTTTCCGGGCGCATATGGCTATCTATCTGACTGAACGAACGAACCAATAAAAAATCATAACATATAACGAGTGCAACGGACAGAAGAATCCTTTAGGACTTTTGTAGTCTGCTGATGGGCACTCTATCTCAGAATGCGTAAGCATATTCACGTATAGGACCAACTAACAGAACTTTGGGAGTTTTATCTCAAATGGGGACTTAAAATGAACAGCAGCAAAGAGCTCATATGGTTTAGGATACCGACAACTGAAGCAAGAGTAAAACACAAATTCGCCACGCTTTGTTAGAACATCAAGATAACCCTCAAGTATGGAACAAGGAACTTAGCCAAGTAAGTTTAGCCAGCATATCTGTAATATCTTGAAGAAGTCCAATTAAACACTGCGTATGGTATACCTGCTGCTGTGAAAATATGATTAAAAATACGAGCGCATAATTTGATTTTTAATATCTCCATGTGCAATGAAAAAGATATCAAAATTTGAGAGGACGAAACTGAAATCATGCACTGGATTGTTATATGAAAACGCATGCTGAATAGAAAAATGATACAAGGGCAACAAAACAACCGGAATCCGGAGATTCAATGCATCAAACAGCGAACCATCGTAATAATTATATATTTTAAAATTATTTTAATATTGATTGAAGCAAAAGCGAGTACTACACTTAATGCCAATTTCTTGTAGATGACCGTAGAACTTTAAACGAAGCGAAGCAATTGCATATAAACTGCTTTGCAGTTCTTTTAATATGCGTAAATGAATTCACATTCCGACTGCCAATTCAGTGACCATTTAAGGCAAACAATGCCCTCTGTAATGGAGTGTATCTATTACTGAAATTCAGAATCTCTTTTGAATCATTAAATTGGACCATGATATTGTAATTGTATTTTGAATGTTGAATGTGAAAGCCACTTCTCATTGAATGAAAAACTTGACTGTCATGAAAATAAAATGGGTTGAAAAAAACGTGTATGCTTACTTAAGTGTATCTTCAGATATATCCAATTAGGCTCAGTTAGGTCTAGCTTTTGGAATGCGCTCAATTCCAGTTGACTTGGCTGTTGTCATTCAGTTTCAGTTCTGTTCCACTGCGTCATTGGCGATTTGAATATAAACTGATACTGAAGTTGTTTATTGAAAGGCGACCTTATAAACAAAACTTTATTGAGATGCAAATGCCGGAACTAGATTCTTATTTAAGCGATGGATCAGCGTTAACGAATGTTCATCTTGTAACCCAGGCTGACCTGAATGATCTCGCCCGTGATTTAGACCTTTCAAGCGAACAGAAAGAGCTTCTTGCTTCTCGTTTAAAAGAGCGGAATCTGCTGGCCAAAGTAAAATCGCCTCCGAAAAATAAAAAGCCAAATTTACTTTAAAGTTTGTAAAAGTTTCTTTTTTTTATGTACACAAATTCGTCCTTAAAATAAATATTCAAAAAAAAAATTAACAAAAATATTTGTTGCAGAAATTTTCGTTTGATGTCACATTTCTAAAAAGAAGTTAACTCCGTAAAAATACGAAATAAATACACCTAGGCCGCTAACGTTCGTATTTAAAAACAATTCATTCGATATTATGAGCTATGCTGAGAAATGGCTAAGATAATTCTACTTGAATCTAATCCGTATCAAGCAAAGATTAGCGTTGTGCTTTCTTGATATGTCCAGTCTGTGTAAATTGGACATTGTTCTTATTTTTTTTCTTATGCTGCGATTTCTACCGCAAAACATAAATTATTAATTTTTTTCTTTATCGCAGCTATTGTTTGTTCAAATTTGATTTAAGGAAAGTATTTAAAAATAAATGTTCAACTCTGGACATATAAAGATAGTATGAGGAAGAATAAATAACAAGACAAAGTGCATATCCTGAGTGAGGTCTTATCTTTTTGGAGTTCTTGAGTTTGATATCATATGCCATGTGATGAGATCCGCGATAGAGCAATATGTAAATAAAATTGGTACTTGTTTTATTTATTTATAACAATATTCACTTATATTTAATTATAACTTTAATATATGTATACATATTCTTTAACCACTTGTGGATAGAAAAACAAAACAAATGCTAAAAAATAAAATCCTTTTACATGAATTTACGATCGAAATTCGGCTTTGGAGTGAATTCCTGCCGTGACGTATGGTACGGTGAATATGATAAGGAGGAATACAGCTGGTTTAAAAAAGATATAACATTGGTAACAAACGATTGGCTTCATAAAAGGAGCTTGTTTGGTGAAAATATATTGATTCAGGACGTGACGATGAAACATTCTTGATTAAGTTGTTTCATATTGAGATCCTTTATTTGTCCTCTTCATTAAATGTCGGTGTGTTCGAATGTTGTACGCTCTAATGAACTAGAATATCTAATTTTGGATTGAAATGAAGACAAAGGAGCGTATGTGATTGACTGGTTTTAATCAGATTAGAATGTCTTCGATAAGCACATATTCCCACTTGTAACTCAGCAGTTTGTGATCGCATAAGTCGCACTCTCTAGGGGAGAAACCTTTCAGGTTTTTTGCAGCAGTTAAATCAAAGGAGCTTGATTTCTCAAATCTGCTGACACAGTCCATATAATCAGCGAACCTGACTACTTTAAGTGTGTAAAAGTTTCAAAGTTTGAAATCTTTCACATTCGAAGGCCTGTGTTTTAGACAAAAATCAAAAAGAAAATTAAATATTTGGATTTCATTTGTCGCAAATAGGGCGGAATCAACTGAATAACAAGTGCAACGCTATAATATTTAGTTTGGCACACGCAAAGCAAATAACCCTTTTAAATATAATACGAGGACTTGTAAATACTCTAAGCTCAAAACTCAGAACTTCAAGGAGTGGCGGTTCTAATCGTTTAAAAAATTTGATTTTAGGATAGCCTGAATCAATAGCTTCGGTTTACACACAAAATCCAAAAACACAAGCGAAATGATCTTTTATTCAATAAGAATTAAACAATTGTTTCCGAAAATTTATCTAAATAGAAAGTAATGCTTACTGACGAAGAGCTTCTCTAGAAAGAAAATCATTAAAATAACTAAATCACCAAACAGCATTTCAATAGTCCAATTTCATATCGTGGAGCCTATCAAGTCTCTAAAAGCTATTTTGATACTATACACCACTTCTCTTAGAATCAAGTTTGAGAAATAACTGGGTTTAATTACGCTTAATAAATTTAATAGAGCAACAGGTAGGAACATTTTCAGATAATTTCATTCTTGTCGTGTCTCTAGACGCATTTAGCTTTGAACCTTTAATAAAATGAATCTCCAGCAAAATGCATTCATTTAAAAATTTAGTGTTGGTATTTTAAACTGAACATATTAGCGATTTACAAAAGTATTATACTTGGCAATGTAGCAAACAAAATCGGGTTCACTCTCTTTTGGCCCCGCTACAAAGAACACATTATTGCCAACATTTCCAGGTATGAAAATTATAGATCCGCGTTTGACCATCAAACCCTCTCCATTGAGGAACTTTAGTTGCCTTTGTCCGCTAAGAACCAACAGTATGGAACCGTATTCCTCCATTTGTAATTGATATTCCTTAAGTGTATTTGGAATTGATAGCTTTTCGACAGCGAAATCTGGCACAGAAGGGGCGAATCTTTCCAGACACTGATCCACTCGATGAGGTTTGAATAGTTTTGTGTCTGTTGGCAAACCCTCATAGTTAAGCATTTCAATCAGGCACGGAACATCTTTGTATTTTGGAGTGAGACCCGCTCTAATGACATTATCAGAGCAAGCCATGCATTCGATGCAATCTCCTTCGAGATAGGCGTGAATCTCCCCAGCAGCGAGGAAGATGGCTTCGCCTGGCTGCAGGCGAATGAGGTTTAAGAAAAACAACGACAGCAGGCCGACGTCGCATGGAAAATCAGCGTTGATTTTTGTGAAAACTTCCAAAAGTCCATTTTCTCGAAGGACTGAAAACGAAATTTGCTATAAATTTTGGGATAATTACTGGAATAGCTCACTTACCCGATGAATGGTTCTTTGAAATACTTTCAATACAGGCAGTTGTGCGTTCTCCTGGCGATGTCATCAGCAACTGGAAACAAGCCTTTAGTCCAGCAGGTCCAGAAAGAAGTTTGGCAACGTTTTCAGCGCCAAGTAGATCCAAAATAGGTGGCAGTTTGCTGCAAAGGTCATGGATCTCGTTATACGGCCGGAATCCACAAAGCGCTAGGAACGGTGTCAGTGCTATCGCCAACTCTGGCTTATGATTAGGATCCTTGTAGACGTCTGGCCGTTCAGCATGCAATTTCTCAGCTTCTGTCTAAAATGCAATCCCAATTATTACCATTTGCTTGATAACCGACAACTTACCTTGTTGGGATGAACTTGAATACTCAATGCTTTCCGAATGCTGAGGACTTTGAATAAAAATGGAAGCTTATCCATACCACCAATAAGTTCTGTCCCATTGGCAGCGAGGAACCTTCCCAACTCTTCGTGTGTTGACTTGATTTTGGACGGACCACTCACGTGGTCACCCATCCATAGCTCTGAATATGGTGTATTCTCATCAGCGGCAAACAAGCCCGTGTTCAATGCTGCCAATTTGGCGACTTCTGACTCTGTTCCGAGTTTACCCCAGTCGTAGTTCTTAACGTTCGCAATCAATTCCATTTTGTTCAAATGAGTGAACTGTTGCAGCACTCTCCAGGTTTTTACACGTCGAATGTAAGCCAGGTCATTCACTGAAGGTTAAAGTCGTTTGTGTGTAATGTGAGCAGCTTCCCCTCATTTTAGCTTTTATCTACTCTTTTTTTGTATTTCCATTGCTTAAATAGAGGCAAAAGGAAAATTGTCAAAACAAATAAGAAAAACCAAAACAAACGCTTGTCAATTGTGACAGCTTGTAAAATGTAATCTTAAGGTTGAGATACAATAAGAAATCTTTGGGGTGTGTTAACACAAATTGTTTTTTTATTTTTCTTCTTAAAGTTTTTTAATGTTTAGGGAAGTTATTCTAACTAAGAATTATGTATATATTTTTAAATGTATTTAAGGTTTCTGGGATGCTTGTCTATGAGTGTGAATGCTGCTTCCAGTTATATAGACCAAGCTCTCTGGCATACGCGATCGATGGATCTTTAAAACGGACTTTCGTCTTGAAGGCGGGAGCTGTGATTCGAAGATCCTCATTTGTTCAAAGTGGCCGGGCCAGTTTAGCGTCATATTTTGTTATTATGGACTATGTCTACATCTTGATACAGCTCCAAGAGTTCGATCCTCGATTCGCCCTCCTCACATACAAGACCAAATATTCGACGAAGTATTTTTCTCAAAATCTGCTCTGCTTTCCTGCTTATCGTCCAGCACTTGGCACCATATAGTAGAACTGGCAGGATCAAAGTTTTGTAGAGCATACATTTCGTCTTCCGAGAAAGGAGTTTTGGACCCATTTGTTTCTCCAAACCGATGTAGCAGCGGTTTCCTATGGTAAGTTCTCGCCGAATCAACAACAAGGTGTCATTCGTGGAGTTGATATTAACTCCGTGGTAGATAAACGCCTTAAACACCTCGAAATTGCTGTTGCCAATAATGACGCTCTTGACGAAATGACACGAAAAGGAAAATTAGTCCAGAAAACACCTCCTTTGTGAATAATCAAACTTTCAGTTTGCGGACTACATCCCGTAGAGTTTACATAGATCTGGGAAAAATCGCAGGAATTCTTCTTCAAAGTTTGTGGTGTTTAATCAAAATCACAAAATGGTTTCAATCAAGACAAAACTGAAAAAAAAAATTATCCATTTGGTGGCCGACTGTTTAAGGAGGCAGTTAAGACCTTTCTACGCTTGGATTCCTTTAGGTAGCATGTGAATGAGAAATTTGCAGTTTTTGTCTTATTAAACAAGCAATTTTACGAAGTCGATAAAGAGACGTGAGCGAAATTTGGTTCGATGTTATTCTTAGAGTTAAACTCCTGACTTTTTGAAGTGTACTCCGCAGCATTGACGACTGGGCTATCAAGCTTCCAATTACTCTGAGCGTTTAATAATTCTTCGATTTTAACAAGGCTGAACTTATAATTCTTATGTTAACGCACATTGATCAAGTTTTGGGTGTAATCATTAGCGGTTCCTACAAAAGCGCATTATTATTTGATCAAAGACGACAGAAATGGGACCTGCATTTTTTCCCATTCTGCCAGGACTGGCAATAATGGCCTCCTAGTGACCCTTAATGAGACAGGCTATGTCACTTCAATCTATATCGTTATGCATTAATGCAAGTCTTAGAATGGTGTTATTTTGAAGGACTCTCTGTGAATCCTGGCAAAACCCCTCTGGTTCCCTTTACAATGAGGAGAAAACTATCTCTTTTTTCAATTGTCACTGAAGGAACCTCCCTGGAATACTCCTGCGAAGTCAAGTATCTCGGTCTTATCCTGGATAAGAATCTGAGCTGGAGTTCTCATATCAAGTCCATCACAGATTGTGCAACCAATGCTATGTATGCTCTTAATTAGGACTTAGGGTCTGAAACCTAAGATGCTTTACCAAAACTTAAGAATTAACAACTTCTTGAAAGCTAGAAAAAGTTTAACGTAAAGCTTGTCTTACCGGACATACCGGAAATGTCTTAAAAATGCAAACCTGATGACCAGACGGGACACCTGAGAATGCTTAATTTCAACACGAAAAACGTCATGTTCTTTGAAGAAGAGCTGCTATGTTGCCTTGAAATCCCTAGCCCAACGTAACAAAGTTAGGTAAGGATGGGTTCCAGGTCATCATGGAATCGAAGGCAATGAAATTGCGGTCGATCTTGCCATGGCTGTTTCTAAAACTGCGTTCACTGGTCCGGATACTTTCTGTGGCGCAAACTGGACTACGGTCACAGTCTGATAAATAGTTTGGAAAACCAGCTCCGTATCGTCCACTGGAGAAATTTACTGGGACTAAGACAATCAACATTTTTGATCATTCCCTTCTCTTACAAAGAAATCCTCAAACTAAACTAGGAGGGCATTAGAAAGCTCGTGAGCATCCTCTCAGGCCAAAGTCGCTTGAGATCACATATAACCTAGTCAGGACAAAGAGTGCCGACTCTATTTGGAGGACGACGAAATGGCTGTACATATTCTTTGTGAATGTCAAGCTCTACTTTGGCTAAGAAGGCGTATATTCCCCAGATATATGTATTCCTTAGATATATGGATATTAGACAGTCCAATTTTAAAGACATTCCAAATTTCATCAGAGGGATGGAATGTCCGTTAGCCGAATCTAACTCTTCATGATACAAAAGACCATTGTCTGTGCAGATATTGGTTTCTTGGAATGTCTCAACATTGAAAACACTGGAAATCATCGCGAGGAGATTAATTCCTTTAATGGTTCGTGGATCTATAAGCCGTCAGGTCATTTTTCACTGCATAACGAAATTCGAATGTATCAAAATAATTTCGTTATGCAGCGAAATCAATTGGCCTTCGTTCGGGAAGGTACTATGATATTCTTATAAAGAACTTGTTTTTTGGCAATTCGAATTTAATTTTAAATTTAAACTTTTATGCTGTATTTTAGCTTGACGTTTATAAAACTATTTATTTGTAAAATCAGTTTAACTTGTACATTTGTATACGACAAAAAGGTTATATAATATTAAGTTTGCATTCTTAAGAATAGAACAGCTGAAAATAGGAACTATGCAGTCTCTTATCGCTTATAGAGCCATACTTAATAATGGCTATTAGTAAAAGTATATCTATAACACAGAAAGCTCCCGTAATAGGGCTTGAGTAATTTTATATATACTCTACATAATTAACTTCCAATATATATGGTATAGAAAGCAAGCCTGTAGAGTCAGAGTTGGTAGTCATTTAGTCGAATGTGTTGAGGAATGGTGCAATGGATCCAATGTCTTCACAGTCGGGAATCGCCTTGCCCTTAAATTTCAAACAAGACTCAGCGCATGTTTGTCCCTGGAAGTAGTCACCAAACATCTTCTTGCATTGAGCACAGTTGTTCAAGCAAACCTGAATGTAATCCAAGCCTGACATTGCATCTATAGGATTTTAAATTAATAAATAAGTTGTTTATTTATTCTCAGGAAAAACAATGCTTCACGTACCAAATCGTTTTCCAAAGCCTATTGCTGGAATGCCACCCACGGATGTTGTAAAGCATGCAGCGATTACGACAATAGCGGCGATGAAGATGGTCTTTGAAGAAAACATTATTGATCTGAAATGAAAAGAGAAAAAAAAACGTAAGCTTAAGTCGCCAACCAATTATACGCCTATATAAAGTTTACAGTCTAACGAAGTTCGAGAGTCTACATTATAAAACAAAAGCCGAACTGGTCAATCAATTGATTTAGTTACTCAATTTGTACTCACTGGAGTAAGTGAGTAATTGGCTCGAATCTGTTTTTTAGCACAATATTTTCTAGAACTGAGAGACACACTTTTCTATTTCTATATTTAAGGCAATTCTTGGAAGTTCTTAATTTTGACCAGCCTACCAAGCGTTTCTTTTTAGAAGAACTTCAACGAAGTGATAATCTTTGAACATCCAAACTGAATTGCAATCCAGACGACTGTTAAATAATCGAAATGACACACCACAATACTACTCACGTTCGGTCAGATGAGGACTGAGTAGGATATTTCATGAGAATACATCACCATTTCCACTTTGGAGAACGAAAGGTCTAAAGTGAATCCCTGAAGTCGGAGGTAACTGAAACAGCTAAATTTTGTGAACTAGTTTATACATAAGTTGATTTTCCTTAAACTTCTGCATAAAGGCGTGATTCATGTATTGGGGAACAATGACAAGGTAAGCGTTGGAATGAATGTCTTACCTACATCCCCATCTAAATCCTTTTGCACATAGTTTTGGCGGGTAACTTGCAGAAGAATCTGTGCTTGGACGTCATCAGTAAGACAAAGTCGAAGATATTTAGTTTAAAGGGACAATTTTATGCCAGTTTTGGTTAAATGCCTTGTTGAGATGCAACGAGCAGAAAGTACAAAATTAATGACAAAATATTGAGTTTACTTGGTCTGCAAAAAGTTGTAACTACCTTCAGCCTTGTTAATAAATTCCATGCATGATAAAGGGGATCAGGATAGGTTCTAGAATTTAGTAAGAAAATTTTAGGTTTCAAATTCCACTTTGATCGTTTGTAAGCAATTAGATTTGGAAGGGAGTAGACAAATTTTGCTACGTATTCTATAAAAAGCATTCACTGAATTTAAGTTCATGATTGTATTTATTTAGGTTTTAATGACTTAGAACAATTATTAGTAAGCTTTGCGCTTTTTGCCCACCTTTCAATTGAATGTAATAATTTATGAATTCCCCTGCATTCTCTGCACTCTTTTTAATTCTTTGGAATTCATTATAAATACATAGAATCCAGTAGCAGACTGATTTTTTGAATATTAGTTATTAAAGGTGCGGTGCCATGCAAGAAGTACTGATTTATGAGTCAAAACGCCGCAGTTCTCTGTAGAACATCCTGTGTTCGCTATCGTGGCCTTCATTGAAAGTGGTATTTTTAACGTGAATGCGTACGATACACATATGCAATAATTTTGTTCGGCCATAGTTGCAAAGTGGTCCGGGAAATTAAGTCCAGCAGTTAATCTGATACTAGCGAAAATATTAAGACATACAATGAAGCTTGCGTTCAAATCTAATTTTCTCAGTGCGGAAGAGCTCCATCTCTTTGGCAATCCTTAAAAGTTATCTTACAAGAAACTACAAAGAAATAATGAAATTTCAAAGTTCTCAGATTTAGTGCAAGAACGTAAAGGAAATTACTCTAATTCATTGTAGTGGCAAGGTTCACTTCCATGAGAAAGAGTGTCGGAACTGGGCTCCACGAACACGAGTGATTAAAAAACTAAAAACTCTGCAGACAGCATCATCGAGGCTAACATTTTTTTTAAAACATAAAATTATGGACGGTTTTTATCATTTATAATTTCCGGGCACAGCCATCTAACTCATCTTGGAAATGGTTTCAGTAATAGGACCCAATTAAGTTTTTTTTTTTGCAGAAAAAGGTCCACACAAAGTGTTTATAAGAAATACCCAAGGCGATATAATAATGGTAAATTTAGGAGATTTAAACCAGATCATTTAACTACCGCAAAGTTCGCATTTGTTATTATTTCAATTTTTCGATCAAACACAGAAGAGCACTTCCTTCCATGGAGTCCCTCATGGTTCAGTCGTTTCTCCTGTACTTTTTTTTAAGCATACTACTGTGTCCAAAAAATAAGGTGACATATGAATTTAAACTGCGCGCGTCGAAGGATTTGGAAATTTTTCTTTCTTTTTAGGTTGGTAGTACTGTCAGTGACATCTATGTGAAATTTCATGTCAAAATATTTTCATAGTGTTTGAGATACGCGTCGTTTTGTGAGCTGCTAAAAGTGAGTTTTTCGTTTTTTGCGATGTCGAAATTTATTGAGCAAAGAATTTGTATTAAATTTTGTTTGCGGAATCAATTTTCTGCTGCGGATACGTTGAGGATGGTGCAGGAAGCCTTTGATGATGAGACGTGTCGAAGACGAAGAGCGTTCTGGCGACCATCAACCTCAACCGATCAAGCTCACGTCCAACAAATCAAAGATTTGGTGTTGAAAAACCATCGATTAACGATTAGAAACCTTGCTGATGAAGTTGGCTTATCGAAAGGCTCAGTCAATACCATTTTGAAGGATGCTTTGGGCCTGAAGCGCGTCAAATCTCGACTGGTACCGAAAACATTGAATTTTTTGGAGAAAAGGCGTCGCGTTGAAGTGTGTGAAACAATGCTTTCCGACTACCAGGATGTCATGAAACGCATTATAACTGGCGATGAGACTTGGATCTATGCTTACGTACCCGAAACAACCGACCAATCGAGCGAATATCGTGCCAAAGGAGAGCCGAGACCAACAAAACCGCGCCAAAGTCGCTCAAAAATCAAGGTCATGTTGACTGTTTTCTTCGATTATCGTGGTGTTGTGCTTTATGAATTCCTTTCAACCGGCCAAACAGTCAACAAGGAATATTATTTGAACGTTATGCGTCGTTTGCGTAACGCTATCCGCCTAAAAAGGCCGGAATTGTGGAAAGAGAATTCTTGGTTTTTACACCACGATAATGCACCATCCCATACCGCACTCGTAATTCGTGATAATTTCGCCAAAAACTCAACCCATATCGTTCCGGAACCACCGTATTCACCTGATCTGGCGCCGTGCGACTTCTGGCTGTTCAACAAGCTCAAAAGACCGCTCCGCGGACACCGTTTTGATACGATAGAGGAGATTCAAGCCGCAGCGAAGACGGAACTGAAGGCCATCCCGTAAAGTGACTACAACCAGTGTTTCAAAGATTGGAAAATCCGTTGGCATAAGTGCATTGCATCGGGAGGGGATTACTTTGAAGGGGATGAAATTGATTTGGAAGAATAAATAAAGAATTTTCAAAATAAATACAATGTCACCTTATTTTTTGGACACAGTAGTATATGAAATACCTTGTGCAGTTAAGCACTGATATATTCTGAATTGTCTTTTCAATTTTTTTTTACTTGTTGGTAAATGGAATTAGTAAGCCTGCATAGGCGTATAAGACGAAGTCTTAACTTTTTCAAATATTTGACAAATATTTCAAATAAATGCATAATTTGAAGGGTGATGTTTGAAAACGATAAAGTTTCACTCGTTTTAGTTTAATTTCGGTTTTTGTTCAATGATTTTATTTTAATTTCGGCTTTTCATTAGTTAAAATTGATATTATTCACTATTTTTATTTTTAAGTTTTTGTTTACTTATAAAGTGTCAAATATAAATTTATAAATTTTGCTTACAAAACATTTTAAAGGAAAAATAAACTCACAATAAGTTTCGAATTATGTTTTGATTCAACACTGACGAAATTTTCACTTTCGATTCAGTTCGTTGGAATATCAATTATCACTTATTTCCTACCACAAAAAATGCACATGTAATTTTATAAGTCACTAAAAACAAAAAATGAATATATGTATTTATATAAGAGTGCCACAAATCCTCAACCGCTTGGATCACTTGAATATGTAATAATGCCTCACAAGTTGGCCCCACTATGAAATTTTATACCAAATATTTGCGGATTAAACCATTATCACTCGAGATGGGCACGCGTATGAGCCGCTCAATACACTCTAGTATCACCTTAAGCGTCTACAAATATTGCTTCAAACTTGTTTCGCACACCGACTATAAAAACATAAGCCAAGAGCTTAACAGAAGAATTAACGATGCCGCAAATTCTGATCGCGAAATAAGGTAAATTGAATGAAATGTGATTAAAAGATACTTTTTGAGTTTAGCCTCTTGACACACGACAAATTGACGCCAACAAAGAATCCAGTTTACACGCATTTCTTTTGTGCGATGCAAAAATCACACTGATGCGGCGGGCGGCGGCGGTGGCGGCTGTTGTCAAATTGGGAACGTATTTGGTGTTGTTGATGTCGCATTCATTTGGGAAGCTTGGTGGCTTTTAAGATACTTACAGTTTACTAGATTGGTAGTTTGTGTTTTTGTTGCCAGAGCTTGACAAAGGTAAGTGGAGATAACTGCGCGCATCAATTTGCCTTTTCTATATTTAACAGCCATAAACCAGTATTGGTTGCGACCAAGAACTTGAGTTAAGAATGGTATTCTTAATGATTTTGTGTTTTATCGCGGAAGTTTTTTAGCTGAACCCATTTAAATATATTATTCATATATTCATAAGAATAGGTACGTATGAGCATAAGGTGAGTAATGGCGACAGAATCTCTTTCTTCCTTCTCGATGTAGATGTGAATCCCCAGCTGGGCAGCCGGTGTAAGCGCGCTTTGGGGTTTTGGCATGGAGGTTTTAGCATTCAACATTTCCCGATCCAATTAGTAGAGTATACCTTAAGTAAGCAAGGAAGGAGATGCGTAGTTGTTATTTTGTTCATGTATGAGCACAAGCCAGGAGGAGGGTGTGAAGCAATGAACTTATTAACAAGAGTCCCTAGTAACTCTACTTGACAAAAGGATTTAACCCTGAAGGTAGTCGTCTGCGGAATATTAAGTTGCGAAGAAATACTTGTATACTTGATTCTGGTGTTTTGAGAACAAAAACTAAAAAGCAATTTCAATAATTGCACCTTTGTACTCCGATTAAAGTTTATCACTCATAAACGGTATCATTATGAGCCGTAGAAAGTGAAAATCAAACCCAAAATCTGACATTCTTCCCGCCCGCGTTCTTCGCAACTGACAAGAGAAACGTTTTCGGACTGTTCGGAGCCGGTAAAAGAATGTACGTTCAATTAATGCGAAATAAGCTTGTATATATAAACAGAAAAAGACCGTTCAAAATTTAATTAATATGATTCTTTATCGTAGTTTTTTGGGTTGGTCGACCAGCGATAGTAGTCTGACCTATGGGTTGCGTTGTTGTAGTGGTTGTTGTATCGGCTCAGTTATTTATTCGTGTCTTTAAAATAGTGGTTTGTGTAAATTGTGTTTAGATGGCTCTGCTGTGAAGGCATTACACTGACAGCGGGGTGTTTAAACTAAATCTTTTAAACTTCCTGAGAATAAGGTGAAAGCTTATAGGCCGATATCAGAATCCTTCGTCCCGTTTCGGGCTCCACCCACGGAAGTGAGTTGAAACCAAATGCACCTGAGTTTCCCAAACCACTACATAATCTTTCATTCTTCTACTAATTCTTCCGCTCGCTCTGTGTGACCGAGCAAATAATTAAAACACACCATGAACTGCAAGTATTCCTTGTTCTTGTGGGTGAAAGAGAATCATCAGCTTTCCATAGATGGGAATTAGATCCTCAGCCCTGAACATGCACTGCTAATAAATTGAGTATGAATCAGAGTGAATCACAAGTCTCTCTATATGTAATTACAATGAACATTCTCGTTCTTTTAAACCTGATCGGCTGAAATATTTTCCTCTGAATTACATATCCCTGAAATCCCTTAAATATGCAGTACTATTAAACGTTTAAGAGATTAAGAAGAGAATCTGCCAACATCTAAATGTCTCTTAAGATTGGCTACATTGCAAGAGACGGACTTCCTGCCGAACTTTTTAGGGCTACTTACTGCCATACTGTGTAGACGCCTATATCCGCTTGCCAAATTCTCTAATTAGTCCATATCATAGTTTCACACGGGAAGCTTACTGTTTCATATGCAGCCATAAAGCTGAGAGAGTGTTACCAATGGGAAAATGCCCACATCAAAGGGCACTGGGATTCACTTCAAAACTCGAAGATTCCAACAAAATCAGACTACATGACACCTTTTGAGGACTTCGAAATAAAGCACAAAACGACTATCCCCACAAGAACTGAATCAGACGAAGATAAGGTGTGCAACTCGAATGCCATGGAAATATACACTGACGGTTCTAAGTCGGAGGAAGGTATATGATCCGGCGTAGGTGCCTGGGCACAAGGGTATTCCGGGCAACGAAAGAGCCGATGAATTAGCAAGAAAGGTGGCGAGTCTACCATTGGCATACAATCAGGAGACACCTCACCCTCCATTGAAAGCAGTAAAAGCTTTGCTACTGGAAAACGCCAAAAGCACCACCATGTGCAGAGCTTCGAAAGCTTTGTGGCCAGCGAAAATTAAAACTCTCCTTGAACTAGGAAGGAAGGAAGCGTATTAGCAAGTTAGTAGGTGTAATTACAGGTCATTGCCATCAATCAAGCTGGCAATCAAGCCAGAAGACTTGGAGTTCCCCTTCAATGATTTGTGTAGAAGCTGTTGAAATTAGTAGGAGGAGGAAAATGGTGCCTGCCCGGCCCTCGCAAAGACAAGAAGAAAATTATTGGGTAGTTATTTCTTCAACAGCCTTGAAGATATAGCGAACATAAATACCAATGACAGTCTTAAATTTCTCTTAACCACCAACTGGTTATAGAATTTATGCAACAATTTCAAACGAATGCAATAAACAGGTCGACGATAAGTCTGGGTGAGAGGATAATGTGACATCACATTGGTCCTTAATGGTCTTAGTGAGGCATAACTCCCTGAGGTAATGCCAGTCCGTCCTACCTACCTACCTACCTTCATACATCGGAAGATCTTGGAAATATATCTAGATCTATAAGGGCTGGGTGTGACACAATTTTTAAAGATGTTGACTCGTCAAATTGTTCAAAATCGCTATGGAGAATGTTCTTGTCTCTGGAGAGATCTTACCGACGCTATTATACTTAAGAACGGTTTGAACAATACCCATACCGGAGGTACAATCTTTCAGGAATGCATCCAGTTACTTACACGTGCAGAATGGTAAAAATGGGACTAAAATCTGCTGAAGGCAATGCGAAGAATACTCAACATCGAAATTAGCTTTTCATAGTAATTATAAAGATGTTTGACAACCTATCCACACCTTAACCTAGCCACCTACATATGAGTTTGTGTCCTCGGCATAAGGGCTTAGCATTTATATGAAACTAATTAATTTGAATTTATAACCATCAAAGTATATGAATTTATTGGTAATTTGTCGAGCCGATAAACTGGTCCAAACAACTTGAAAAGTGTATGGCAATCAGTCACACTTCTCTCGGAATGCGAAGCGTGCCATACCTAGTAAGATACGCATGGTATTCAGGCTCAGATGTAAAGAACCTGAACGTTAATTAAGTTTAGATATACTTTGCGTATATTTTTAAATACGGAAATTCATTAACAAATCAATGTGATCTGCGCTTTGAAAAAATTCACGTGCACTTAACGGCACGAAAATAGTCAGACACGACGTCGCACCTCGAGCGACAAGTTCCATAACGAGTTTTCGATTATTTACGAACTTTTTGACGGATTTGGTCTCAATATAAAATTAGTCATTTAAAACCAAGCGGTGTTTTCTTCGAGAATAAACATTTTCGTGTGAATTTACTTTGTTGTTAATACCTGTACGAACGAATTGGTGAATGTAAAGTGCGAGACCATTCTGTTCAGGACTCCATTGTCTAGGGCCTCTAGAAATACTTAAAAGAAATGGCGAATGTTGGTTAGATAAAATGGGCAGCCACAGACAAATCGAAGTGTTGTCAGATACCTTGGGGTCTAGCTATTTCAACAAACAGATCCAAAGCCGCCTTTGCCTTGGCAAAGAGACTGTTTTACAGCAGTCAACTCGATGCCAACGTAAAGGTGATCTGCTACACAGCCCTCATTCGGCCTGTCGTTGCCTATGGATGTCTCCTTTGGTTTAACGTCGGAACAAGCTTAATGGAAAAGATTCGGATTTCGAGGGCTTGTCTCCATTTATACAGAGCTCCAGAGTCTGACAACAACAAAAATTATAGTCATGAGGTCCTGTACAATGGGCCAACCAATAAGATTGGATAACTTTCTGATAAAGCCTATTCGAAATCACGTTGCACGAGCAATGACTTCGAACAACAACTTGATCTCCGGGGCTTTTTACCCCAATGATAGTGCGCCTTAACGGCCTAATTTCCCCTGAAGCTTTTCTCTTTCTCGATAGAGAAGGTTTGGTCCAGGATAGATTAGTGGTACCGTTAATCTTCCACGTTGGTCGAAAGCCTGTAGACGGGTGAGTCAACTACGTCCAAGACGTCGCAAGTAACAAGTAACACCGGGGACTCTTCGGTTCAGTAGGGCGGTATCAGACCGTGACAGAGCTGATGTCGAAAGGCAATATGGATTCTATTGGTGGTTGGACGAGGAGTAGAACTCAGTCGCATTTATTTATCTTGGGTGGCCTTCAGGCAAAACATAGTATGTCCTGTTGGCCATGGCCGGCTTACATTTGTGTAAGGTAGCGTAAGTAGTTGTTGTTTTTATTGTGTTATAGCAGTTAGTTTTAATGTTATTTTAAGGTAGGTTAAGATTTTATGTTTTAGAATAGTTTTTATTTTAGTTTTAGATTCATATTAAGTCAAATCCAAGTCCAGATACTAAGTTTTTGTTTTAAGACAATAAATATTGTTCTTAGTTTTACTAAGTTATTTTTGTTCTTAGCTTAATGTTCATAAGTAAGATATGAAAATAATATTAAGTCAAAAGACATACTTTAAGTTGTAAGGTTTAGATTTGTAAGCAGGTACGAAATGGAGGCATTTTTATGAAGTCCTTTCGAATTTTGTAACTAAAAATAAGGATATCGGTTCGGAACCGATAACAACTGATGTGAAATGGCATATTTGATGAAGTCTGTTTAGACAGAATTAAGACCAGATAAACATTCATTAGTTTAGTTTAATTAGTTTAATTGCTTGCATACATAAAACCGCGACGCTTTGATAGGTACCAACTATAGACTCCGATGTCCTCGAACAGTACGTGGCTTTTATATACTACTGTGTCCAAAAAATAAGGTGACATATGAATTTAAACTGCGCGCGTCGAAGGATTTGGAAATTTTTCTTTCTTTTTAGGTTGGTAGTACTGTCAGTGACATCTATGTGAAATTTCATGTCAAAATATATTCATAGTGTTTGAGATACGCGTCGTTTTGTGAGCTGCTAAAAGTGAGTTTTTCGTTTTTTGCGATGTCGAAATTAATTGAGCAAAGAATTTGCATTAAATTTTGTTTGAGGAATCAATTTTCTGCTGCGGATACATTGAGGATGGTGCAGAAAGCCTTTGATGATGAGGCTATGTCTAAAAAAATGTTTACAAGACGAAGAGCGTTCTGGGCGACCATCAACCTCAACCGATGAAGCTCACGCCAAATTCGCTCAAAAATCAAGGTCATGTTGACTGTTTTCTTCGATTATCGTGGTGTTGTGCTTTATGAATTCCTTCCAACCGGCCAAACAGTCAATATGGAATATTATTTGAACGTTATGCGTCGTTTGCGTAACGCTTTCCGCCTAAAAAGGCCGGAATTGTGGAAAGACAATACTTGGTTTTTACACCACGATAATGCACCATCCCATACCGCACTCGTTATTCGTGATCATTTCGCCAAAAACTCAACCCATATCGTTCCGCAACCACCGTATTCACCTGATCTGGCGCCGTGCGACTTCTGGCTGTTCAACAAGCTCAAAAGACCGCTCCGGGGACACCGTTTTGATACGATAGAGGAGATTCAAGTCGCAGCGAAGACGGAACTGAAGGCCATCCCGGAAAGTGACTACAACCAGTGTTTCAAAGATTGGAAAATCCGTTGGCATAAGTGCATTGCATCGGGAGGAGATTACTTTGAAGGGGATGAAATTGATTTGGAAGAATTATTAAGAATTTTCAAAATAAATACAATGTCACCTTATTTTTTGGACACAGTAGTATAATTATGAAATGTTGCATCTTGGAAGGATACATAACTGATAAGTAAATTTAAAATGTTCAATACAAATGGAGAGAAAAATAGGCTGTTTTCATAGCAACAGTATGTTTTTAAAGTGAACTAAAATTCAATGTGAAATTACAAAAAGATCATGAAGATTGCTATCAACTCCTAACATTCTGATAAGGAATTAAGAAGAGATGTTGAAAAAAGGCTTTAAATAGTGACAACACAACAATTACAAACAACAAACTGCACATGTCCGAGTTAGTAAGTAGTTAGTAACCATTTTTGGTTGTTTGGTTTTTTAAGCTAAATTTTCCCACACCAGTTTAGGTTCATAAAGAAACAATTAATTATAAATTTTATACAAGCACTACAAACATTTGTTGCAAAGAAAAACATTTTTTCTGAATTCCGCGAGCGTTTAAACAAATAGGAATTTAATTTTAAATGTATAATCTAGCCCTTTTTGGAAATGGACACTTACTTTGATACTTTAAAACTTTTCACTTTTTGACACAACTTGGATTAGAGCAAAATGAAACTGATGCCACTTGCACAGACTCTACCCTTTTTATATTGAAATGTCTTGTTGGAAGTTGTTCTGCAACATGACATCCAACTGTGATATACTTTTGTCCAATAAATAAGTGTGAGCAAGGATCCGGTACACAAATTGAAGTTCCTAATTGTTTAAGTGCAATAATTCCTTCGTCTGAAGTTTCTGGATTCTTTCAGGAGAAAGGTTTGATTTGATTATGTCCTGTTGATATAACAGATGTAACTGTTGTAAGATAGTTGTTTTATGGGGTTGACTTTAACCGAAATCTTGTAATTTTTATACTATGCATATATCAACATTTAGTACCATTGAATATAAGTTTGCAGAAGAGGCTGCTAGTGTCTTAAAATACGTTTGCAGGATCTATCGCACTGTTCACTTAACTTTATTTGCGACGCTAAAAAGTCCTTCTTTAACAATTTGTAGTAGTAGTAATTAGAGCAATGATGTTTTCTAATGTAGAAATTTTGGTTTGCTCTCTCCCTCTCATATACCTATACCCTTCAATCTATCTCCCCACCAGATAATCATGATGAATCAAAGGGAGGTGCTTTTCATTTCATTCATTTTGATCACTACCTGCCATAATATAATTTTAACATAATTTTAATTTAATTTTTCTAGCGCTCAACATGCATCCAAGAAACTGAAATGTGTGGAGACAGATTTGCCAGGAATATACCACTGTGGAGTTTGTCGATAACCAAGGAGTGTTTTGTGACGTTAAATCGGTGCCCTGAAATAGAAATGTATCCAAGGATCAAAGCTTGTACCACGAATTCAAGAAGAAGTTTACAGATATACTGCCAAGAATGTATTGCTTAAAGTATGCCTTTTACCTTCCCTTCAAAATAAGCGACTTGAGAAAGCTATTCACTAAACTAAACTCTACCTTACCTGACAAATGTCCTCACAATGAAAAAATCAAACATTTTCTAATTCAAAATTCAAAAAAATGCTGGAGCTTAATGCATTCACAAAGAAAAACTTCGACTTGTCCTGATCAAATGCCGAATAAAAAGCTATATATAAATGTAATTTGGTAATTTGGTATACCACAAGGAACGCATTTTAGTGTTCTTCTGCTCCAGGTATTTATTATTGATTTGCGATTTGCAGTTGCTCATTGTGTGTAGGAAAAGGTTGTACTTTAGTTAACATACAACTGCCAGTTCTTTTATATGGAGCCGAATGTTGGAGGATAAGCATGACATTGATTTAAGGGATCTTCTTTCTCCGTCCGATAAGCGGTTCTGTCTACGAAAAAGGCATTTCAAGGAGATCAAGCAATTTCGGATGTTAAGAAGCTTGAGCTGCCCAACTGGAAGCAGTCCATGACCATGAAGAATGTAGGTCTTTAACGTAAGTATATTTAAGCTTTTTGTATAAAATTAAATAGTAAAACAAATTTCTGAAACGTTTTCGGTTTAAAAAAAAAACGTGTCCAGCGGAAAGTTAAATATTAACATTAAAATTTTTGCAAAATAGAATTTGTCAATATGGGTTTAATGTTTTAAAAAAAAAATTACTTTTAGATTTCTGACCGACCAATGGCAGCAACTTCGCGGCATTTGATCTCTGTAAACTTTCGCTTAAGATATCCCCACAAAAGAAAGTTTGCACTGTGTAAGGTCGGTGGACTGATGTGCTCACGGTAAAATTGTGTTCCGTGACTATTTTCCCAACACTTCGTGAAAAATTGGCACTCTACACTGGTATTTTTGGACAATGCAAGATATAACATTGCTTTTATGTTTTTCCTAAGGAAACGTAATTTTCGTTTTGAACCCGTGAATCTCCAGTTCTATTTTACTTTTTTTAATGTTGTCTTTTTGGCTGTAATAATTCTTATGAATTTAAGCAGATTGGGGATAATTCCGCGTCTTGAGTGAGCCTCTTAATAAATAAATACTTAAAATTCTTGCTTCAAGACTCTTTTTTCTAGACCCAATAAATAAAAAAAGCTCATGACTGATTATATTAGTACTTTTTTTTCAACGCATTTTTATTAATTACACTCTTGACCTTACATGCTAGATGAATAAAAAAGGTTATATCTAGCTTAATTAACTTAACTGTGTATTGAAACCTGAGCTAAACCTTACAAATATTAAAATATATTATTAAAATATTTCTTTCGACTTAATATATTTCATATTTAAATTTTAACAATTAATAAGAAAACTAAGAAAAAAAAATACTTATTATAGGGAAGAATGCATTTGTTAATGTTTTAACTAAAACTAAATCTAAATACTAAACTACAAACTAATCTAAAATTTGTAAGCCAACCAAGGCTGATAGGACATGCTATATTTGCCTTAAGGGAACCCAAGATAAATAAACACGACCTGGTTTATTCTCCGTTCAGCAAGAAATAGTATCGTTGCTGCCATAAAACATCTGCTCGGCCGCAGTCTGATACCGCCCTTCTAAACATAAGCCTCCGCTGAGCTAATTGCCACGTCTTGGTTGTAGCTGACTCGCCCGTCCACAGCTTTTCGAGCCACGCGGAAGATTAAAGGCACCGCTAATCTATCCTGGACCAGATATTTTATTTCGAAATAGAGGAACGCTTTTGGCCATTGTAGTTGCAATGTGACTTCGAATAAGTTTTACAGAAAGTTATCCACTCTTATCAGGACTTCATTACTATAGAATTTTTGTACTCATACTCTAGAGTTCTTTATAACCGGAGACAAGCCCTAAACCGTTGTTCAAAAACCCGAATGTTTTCCATCAAGCTTGTTCCGACGTTGAACCAAACGGGACATCCATAGGCAAGGACAGGCCGAATGAGGGCCGTGTAGCAGAACGCCCTTACCTTGGCATAGAGTTGACTGCTGTGTACTTAAGAGTCTTTTTGTCAAGGCAAAGACCGCTTTGGCTCTGGCTAGAGCAGTATCTCTATGTTTGTTAAAATATAAATACTGATCTAGCCAGATCCCAAAGGTATCTACCAACACTTCGATTTGCTAATGGCTGCCCGTTAGAGAGAGAACTTTCGCCACTTCTTCTTAATATTTTTAGAGGCACTACACAACGGAGTCCTTAAAAGAATGGTCTCGTACTTTTGGAAATTGATCTTTAACTTACGATCGTCGCAATATCCTTGAATCTTTTCGAAGTCTCGTTGCAAAAGTCTTAAGATGACCCCGATTTTCGGACTTGATTTGGACGCAAATCATCGAGTGGCAAAACGTTATGGAGTGGCGAAGAGATTCTACAAGATCGCTCGTGAAGATCATGAATAAAATCGGCGAAATAACTACACCTTGTTGTAGAACGCTGTTAATTTCAAAAGTACCAGCAGACGTCACATAGTCATTTTTCACAATAAACTGTCTGCTTGTGAGCATATCGAAGTTAGGCCTTGTATAACTTGAAACAGAGCCCCTGCTACCATACAGTGTCAATGGTGTTTCCAAGTCAATCAGCAAGGCATCCAGCATTGTTTCTTACCTAATGGATATCCGACACCAGTTTTGACCCGGCGTGTATGGAATCATGCCCCACTCTGAAACCGAATTGGTTATCGGGAATAATTTTTTTGTCCTCAACCCACTTGGTCAGGGCTCTATTGATTACTTTTTCAAAACACTTTGTTGATGTTGGGAAGGAGACTTATCGACCGGAGATTTGCCGGATTGGGTTTCGTTTAGGAAGACCGCTGTCTTCCAATGAGCTGGATAATGTGCATTTTTCAGAAATTGTTAAACAGGGCAGTGTAAATGTTTAAGAAGAATGTTTGGTATTTCGTCGTATTCAAAGATTTTTTACTTCTCAAGAAACCGAAGATAACCAGGAGATCTTCCTTAGATATAAATGGGGGATGTGTTACTTGGCGATGACATCATTTGCCAAATTATCGTCCTTGAACATAGTAAAACCAGTATTCTCCGATCGCCAGTGCTGAATGTCATATCGCAGGTAGAAGTTGTGCAATGGAATTTCACATTATACGCATCTCGAAACGTCGCACCTTTTACTTCAACCTTTACCTGAGGATCTTCGATCACAAAAAAGTTGTCATCTTCGATCTCTTCCTGAATTAGTTGTTCGTTGTCTATAGTTCTGGGAAGCTTAAGACACGGAAGCTCATTCTGATTTTTCTTTTGAAAAATTTCAAATACTGGGGTTACTGAATTTTGGTATTCTCAAGTGAATTAATTGCAGCTCGGTAATTCTGCTGAATCAAGTGGTGTATATTTTTAAGCTGTGACTTCAGTGTCCTAACTTCCGAGTTTTGTGGGTCAGTAAAAGTCTGTACAAGAGTTTAAGTCTTGTTAGTAGCCTACTCTTTTGTCGGTGTAGTGCGTCGATCGTTGCTCACTTTAATGTTTGGGAGAAGCGTGTCCACCGCAACCTACAGTTATTGTTAGAATGCGTTTGAACATACTCCTCCAACTCCGCAATCTCGTTGAGAATCGTTACTGCACTAAGTCCGCAATGGTCCGAACAACAACTGTTTGTTGTTCGCTCGTCCATGTTAGTCACCTGTACCACACTTCTCGGGCCGGCCGCCATTTGGGACTAGGTCACAATGGGATTTATGGCTGGTATTTAGGAACAGGCGGGCATTTCACCTCCACCTTCTGTTGACCAGCCAGGTTTACTTTCCTTACATTTCTACTGCTTTGGTTTTTGCTGCTGCTGTGTTTATTGCTGTTGGCCGGATTTAGGCTGGTACTTGCCAGTTGCTGTTCAAGCACCTTTACCTTTACCTGAGCGTTTTAAATGATAGCCAGTCACTCCTGTTTGCACCGAGCCAATTGTTTGGCCTTCACAGCTCTAATAAACACTTCATGTTGGCAGATCTCGTCGTCTTAGTCGTCCGTTTCGGATGCCGTCAAAGACAGAAACGAATTACTGTCTCTTTCACTTCTTATTATGTGTTAAATGTGGTGGTACGGAACCCTTCATGTGCATGTCCGACTCGCACTTGGCCGCTGTTTTCTACCTATTGATGACTTCATTTACATTTTTCAAAAGGGCATTGCCCCACCAAAGAGTGAATCATTATAAAAACTAAAGACGCAAAACAATATTATTTATTTAACTTTTTTTTATTTAAGATAATTTATTGAGAAAAATTTAATATAAATCTTACAAAAAAAAATGAATGACATTTAATATTTACAAAAATAATATGACAAACAAAAACAAATGCTCACGACATTCGACAGTTCTAATCAATCAAATCAAAAATATACATAGATGTACGAATAAAAATAGTATCTATATGTATATCAGTATATAATGGCTGCAAAATAACAAATCTTTCATTCGTATTTGCTTTCTTTTTCAATTTAAATCTCTAATATTAGCTATGCAGAATATATTTCTTTTGACACCTTCTCTTTTAAATAGTTAACAAGAAACAAAAAAAAAAACAAAATATGCATGAAAAATGGACAAAAATGTGGTAGCAAGGGAATGTAATTTCAAAATAATACAAGCGAGACTTTAGGTGACTTAGATAAAGGTGAATAGAGTTGACATATACAAGCGAATGAGATGATATACCATAGTCGAGCATTTTAAACCAAAATTATACAGAATGGATACTCTAAATGTTTTCCCAAAGAAACTCTCAAATGAAGAAAAAAGTATGGTGTTATTTTTGTTTAAATTAATTCTTAAATAAATTGAAAATGTGTTTGATTGAAATTTTTTCGTAGATTTTTTCTTATAGTTCTTTAAGTGTTTTTTTTTTTGTTTAAGTCTAATATGGTTGTTATGACTTCGCGATGTGTGCAGGTATGTACGTGTTAAATTTAGAGAGCAAAAGCTGCGTCTTATTGGTTGTTTGATGATCTTCTATTTCTTCTTAAGACTGACTAAAGTATCCGGAATTTCATTGAGGAAGTTCTGAAAAAAAAAACAAAGTCAAGTATCAATTAAATGCAACACAAATATTTTTTTTCTTGATGTACATAAATTCAGCTTCGAACAAGCTTCCAATTTTAAATTTAAAAATTATTGAACCTAAAAAAGTCAAGCCAATTCATAACATTCTAAAGACTACATTCTACAGATTTGTATTCAAAAATACACTTTTTTCATGAGCCTCTCATATTCACAAAAAACAAAAACTGAATGCATATTTACAAAATGTAATTTTAAAAAACAGATAAATGGAAAAACATATTAAAATCAAAAAATGTTGCCAAATTTTGTGCACCTAAGCATTGTTTTTCAAAATGGACTTTCTCCATGAAATTTTTGAAATCGTTCGCCTCTTATATTCAAAAGTAGCGAAAGCTTACCGCATATTCACAAAATTTAATCATAAAAACAGTTGAATGCCAAAAATATTATGTTTCAGAAATCTTTTCCCAAATTTTGTGGACTATTGGCTTGGATTTCAAAATGGTCTATTTTTAAATAATAATTTTAAATGCTAAAAATTATTATAATTAAGAAATCTTTTGTCAAATTTTGTGGTCTTTTTTCATGAAATATTTAAAATCGTTCGTAGAGCCTCTTATATTCAAAAGTTCCTAAATGAACATTCACAACAGTTGAATGATAATTTTGCTAAATTTTGTGGACTGCCTCGGTTTTCAACGTGGACTTTTTTAATGAAACTTCAAAAAAGCAGAGCTCCTAAAATACACCAAAAGGCAAAACTGAATGCATATTCATATCATAAAACCAGTTTAATGTCAAATTAAATTGAACATGTTTTTTTTTTAAAGGAACTTCAAAAAACGTAAACAGAGCTTATAACATACACAAAAAGCGAAAACTGAATACATATTCACAAAATGTCTTCATAGGAACAGTTTAATGCCAAAAATATTGGATGTTAAAATGGATTTTTTTCATGAAACTTTAAAAAACGTAGGCAGACCCCCTCATATTAAATTAAAACGAAAACTGAACGCATATCCATTAAAAAAAACAGGTACATGCCAAAATTTGTGGACTATAATCTTCGATTTCAAAATTGACTTTTTTGGCTTTCTGAAATGAAAGCCCCTTATATTCACAACAAAAACGGAAAAATTAATTCACAGATCTGTATTTAAGGTTCAACCAATAGAGCGTCGTGTCCGGGAGGGAGAATCTAAAGAAATCCATAACCAGCAGGAAAACTTCTCGTGCTTACCTTGCAATGAAATTTTAAGAACTAGTTAAGAATAACTTCAATCTATAAGAATTGGCTACCAGCAACAGTGGCCGGGCATATTTAGGACCTCTGATAAATAATCAATGGAAGTATAGATATTATTGAAAAATTAACATTCTTCACATTTAAAATATAAAACCTTATTGTTAAATGAATTTCAGAAGAGAAACATCCTCGTTTGGTCGTTTTTGCTATAAACTCAAAAATGATAGATATGTGGGAACGTTCTTGCAAATAGGACTAGGTCAACATATTGTCTAATATAATCGAAGTCAATCATTAATTAAACATGATTGCTAGTTTCCTCTACTTATGATTATAGTTAATATAATAATTCATTTCTTTATTCTACTTTGATTTAAGTACGTTTAGTTCAGTATTCCTCGCTCTCCGGACTAATTTTCGGAGAAATGAACATATGATCAATGCTGAAGTCATGCAGAACGATGTTTGCCATTCTTTGATGGATTATTTAAAATCCGGTCCGAATATGGAGGAAGGAATCAGCTGAAATCATTTTGTCGGTAGCGGAGATTTAATGGCTGGATAGCTGTAACCTCAGATTGGGGTCCCATATTTGGAAAATGTGTCAAGGAGGGCTTTTAGGATTTCTTTTATGGCGTAGGTCCAGTTACCCTCGGCTCTTTGGAAAAAAAGAGGGTTTTATATTACAAACTTACAAAATTTTGAAGGATCAGGATCATAACTTAAGTTTTAAGTATTTATCTAAAAAAGCCTAAACCTGTTCGCCCTGATTTGAAAAAGCTTTGCTTTCTAGAAATTTGAAAGAAATTTTTTTTTTAAATTTATTCCTCATTTTTATTTCTTTGCGTCTGATAAATTTAAAGCTTCATAACATATACGTACTTGTATGTGGCGTTAGAATGATTTAATTTACTATCTCTATGCAAATTTAAAATTAAATATTTTTCAGAATTTTTGAGTACACATGGTTAAGCAGCTAAGGGACACCGATTCTTAAAAGGAACATCGTAGTTTCAATTCGAGAGAAGATAGCATTTTTTTTAAATAATAATAAAAGCGTATTTTTCAGACTTACGTATGCAGGTGGTGAGTAGTCTGTGCCACCAAAATCTGCCCATTTGGCAATATTAATGGATGGAATCACTCCGCTCTTGCAGGGAACCCTCGGATTACTTGAAACACAAAAAAAAGATATTTTAACGATATACAAAAAAAAAATAATCAGAGATTAAATTACATTTCATGATCAGGTAGCACCATGGGATAAATTTGGATCGTATCTATCAAATCTGTGTTATCGCAAATCAAACGTGAAAGTTTCGCCTTTCGAATTTCCTGCAACTGCTCGGGCGTAAATGATGACGGCTGATTTGGTAGTTCGTACCAGAAACGATCGCCTCGTCGTACGTAACTCATTTGAGTCGCGATCACACAGGCGAAAGTGGGACCCAACATTGAGCCGGGTAATGACTTCTCCGACACACCACCAGACCATAAATCAATATCAGCTGGATGCCTATTTAATGGAAGTAAAAAATATTGATGGCAATCATTTGCAAAATTACACGAAAACTCACTCAAAGATACTCTGGTAGCGGACAATTGTCTCATTTGGCATAGAACCAAACATTTCTTCCCACGTGTTCGAGGTCGGAAGGCCGCAGAACTTTCTGAACTCCATGTAACCGGGTAAGCCAAACTCACGACCGCGCTGCATATTAAACGAAACCAAATCCATACCGAATCTAGCACCCTCCTTTTTGAATAGATGATTCGTGACTTCTTGAGTGATTGAGTCATCCATAGCTTGGGCAACTTGATTCATCAAGCCCATGAAGTATTCATCCAAGACACCCGCGCGATACAGATCATATGGGCGACGAATTAAATCCGACAATCTCTTTGAAGCAATGAATTTGTGTGCCTTTGACCAACGTTCAACTGCTGTTGGCAACAACGAGTGCCCGAAGCGGAAGGCTGCACCAGAGAAAGCGTCAATGATGCCGGGGTTAACTTTTGGGTCATAGCCATCCCAATAACCGTCTTTTTGCAGGACCAAACCGAATTTTTCCATTATCTCTTTACCCAGCAGAATGGGCAAAAATTCATTAAATGTAACGTGTTGAACGATTGCAATATTGATGCGACGCGCCTCTTGGAAGAGAGTTTCATCGTCCCAGTGTTTATTAATTTCAGATAAGCCAGTGGCTAAGCGATTGTGTTCCCGCGCCATAAGAGTGTGCATGCAGGTGAGAACAAGTTGTTCGTTGACACGGATTTCACCACCTTCGAAACAGAACATGCTCTTGTTCGGTCTGGTGCAGCCTTCGTCAGGGATGTCAAGTTTCAGTGGCAACAAATCCTTAAGGCCGTACTCTTGGAAGACAGGATTCATTCGCATAAGACCACCATAGCCAGTGCGGAGCTTGCGGGCGAACTTTTCATGTACGCCGTATACTGTATTGGCATCGATAACTCCAGTGAGGGTGTTGAATTGTTGGCGGGAACCTAGAAAATTAAAAAAAAAAAATAAATTTAACAAGATTTCGAGTACTGAGCCTTTTATTATTTTAAGATTTCTATGATAATGAACTACACAGGATACTTGGATGGGTTCGCTTACGTTGGAGCGGATGTACTCCCAAAAGAGGTGAGATAACGATTTCTATGGGGATTATTTCTAGTTCTTCAAGAGGCTCTTATAATGCGTGTAGCGAGCGGAAGAATAAGGAGAAGAATGAAAGATTATGTAGTGGTTTGAGAAACTCAGATGTATTTGGTTTCAACTCACTTCCGTGGGTGGAGCCCGAAACGGGACGGAGGATTTTTATATCGACCTGTCAGCTTTCGCCTACATCGCAGGCTTTTATTTGACATTATTTTGATAAATGAACATTGAGAGTTTGGAAGATTTGGGTAAGCATCCCGCTGTCAGTGTTATGCTGCCTACACAGCAAAGACATCTACACACAATATACACAAACCACTTTTTTTAAAACACGAATTAGGAAATAAGCAGATGCAACAACCACTACAATAATGCCACCCATAAGTCAGACTACTATCGTTGACTTTAACTTTATCCCAATGGCAAATGGTGACTGGACCAGATTCGAAAAACTAGACCACTCCAGGAATCGAACTGCCCGAGTAGTGCGGAAAAAGCCATACATCTGTTAAAAAAACAACACTTAAAGTGTGCTAAGGATAATCTTAAAAAAGATGTAACTTTTGGAACAAGGCAAAATTCCTTTATTTGAGTGGGAAACATTGATTTCGTTTACGGCCGATTTATTTTGAAGAATCAAATGGCAAAATGATTGTGTAGCCAAAGTTAAATGTGGCGGGGTCTATGTCTTTGATTAGGGGATTTAATGCAAAATATGGTGTTGGAAACCTTCATTTTTTTAAGGCACTGAGATAAAATAGGGTACATTAAAGGGTCGACAAATTGTAATATTATGCGATTGCTTTTTCTACTATCATGACAACGACCTGACACATATAGTACATCGAATGCAGCAAGGTCATGACTCCTTTAAAATTGCCCAACGTTTCTTAAAATAACTAACTTACGCTAAAGGGATGAATTGTATCTTGGGGAAGCAACAAAAAAAGGCCTTAAAACATCTAGCAGTTAAAAGCGGGTTTAATTATATGTAATATTCAATCTAGCTTCATTTGTTTCACAAAATGGGCCTCAAATATTTTTATTTTGAGTGTCCGTTTAGTCGTAGGAGCCACCGTAGACTGAGTTCTTTCATCGTTAATCTATCTACAAGCTTACTAGCTAACAGATATTAAACTTATAACTAAGAACAAACGATTTACTAACAATATTCAGAGTAGTAAGAAACACTGACAAATAAATTAAAAATTCAAAATTTTAGCCTAGATGAATGAAGCTCCATATCTCTACATACTTCATTAAAAAACCGTATGGTTCTCGACATTGGCTCATTTTGGCCATACGTTGTTCTGTGGGCGCGGTGAAAGAGAAAACCCTCAAAGGTTATATCATGCATTAAACGCCTAGACTCCAACAACTTTAAACCAAGCAAGAGGCATCTGGCTTTGCATAAAATTTCAACGCATATTGTAAAAAATTAATCTCGTCAAGCGCCCTAAAGCGTAGGGAAGGATTCCAAATGATCTAGGACGGATCGAATCAAGAAAATATACAAAGAACGAAGAGCTTACATATCTTTAAAGTCTTTAACATTACGTTTAATGAAACCAGTTAGTGAGTTTTCTTTGGTAATATACGTAATGTGATCAACATGGCTCTTCAAAGAGAAAGTAGAATCCAATATGACTCCTAAATCTTCAATTATTTACACTCGGTTGAGCGGTTGCTGATTAATTACATAATCAAATTCAAAGCATAGCTTCTTCGAGAAGGATATTGCATTACATTTCTTTATGTTAAGATTCAAACGGTTCGTAGCACACCACTCAGAAATTCGGTTCAAATCGAGACACAGTCTTGGACCGAGCTTACTTTTAGAAAAAGTTTGAGATCATCCGCATATTGTAGACAAGAACAATACTTAATTACTTCAACGATATCGTTTATAGGAATAATAAAAAGTAATGGCCCAATATGTGTGCCTTAGGTGACCCCAGAAAGGCAATTAGTTGGTCTCGATAATGATTTGCCTTTCAACACCCTTTGAGTTCTGCCAAACAAAAAGGAAGAAATCCATTTAGGGGTGATTGGATGCAAACCAAAACTTTCAAGTTTCTTCAGGACAATTCTGTGATTAACAGAATCAAAAGCTTTGAAAAAGTCAGTATAAATAACATCAACTTGATATTGAGATTTGTAGTCGTTGACCTACCAGATATAAATCCGTGTTGGGCCTCAGTTATGTACTCTTTTGAAAAGAACTCGAGTCGGTTTTTTACCAAACCTGATTGTTTAGAAATCCCTCTTTAGTTTAAGAACTTAAGCGTTTTTGCTGATTCTGCACATGTTAAAGATTGGAGATAAGAGTGTGTTAATACCACGAGTGTTATTTAGACAGTCTAAGGCTATTCTGCAGTTGCATGCTGGTCCAAAGAATTTCAGTTGCACAGAACATCCATTCGCAGCGATGTTTGCAAGACGATCGAAGTTGGTGTCACAGTGATCTCGTATGCAAGCAGTCGCAGCGCGTTGGGTACATAGAATGCTAAGACCAGTTTTTAGCGATGAACAAGACGTTGATCTAACATTTTGTTCCTGAAACGAAATTAAAGTCTACGGCCTGGAAAGGTCTGTCTTTAGAAACATTAGAACAAGTTTGGCGCAAAAGCTTGTGGCGTTTTTGTATTGAGAACACGAAAACTTAATCACTAATAATGTGCAGACAAAATCAAAAGATTACTGAGTGGCGAAGTTGATTAAGCGCCTGCCTTTCAATTTTTTCAATTGATAGGTTTCAAATTCGAATTGTAAGATTATATTGTTTTCGAATCTGGTGCTGTCACCGTTTCCTCTTGAAATCAAAATCGACTGATTTTTGCTTTTTTTTAGTTTGTGTTGTTAAAAATAATGGCTTTTCTAGATTTTATGTCGTTGGCTCTGATCTGAAGTTATACCACTAATAGCATGGTCCCTTTACTTGTACTATTATATATTGCATTTGCCAAATTTCATGACTCTAGGTCAACGGTAGCTTACTCATATATTTTGATTCACCGCAGTTCATTATTATTGCGTATTAATTACAACTCGATACATTAATGCGTTCCTGAGACGGACAGACGGATAACGAAATGACCCAAGTATTTCGTTTCGTTTTCCCTTTTGATGTACGGAACCTTTAAAAACAAGTTATAAAAATGACTATGTAAACATCAGGGAAGGCGAGCTGAAGTAATGTTTCACGAGGACACAACGGCGAACAAGGTCGAAGTTGCGATGTCGAGAAATGAATTGCTCGAGCAATTCCCCAGATCTGGCACTGGTTCCAATACTTTACTTCCTGAAAATTCAACAGTCAGTCGGTTCAATCATCATCTTAGTACATATAGCGTGTTTAGGATCCGAATTCAAAGCTTTCGCATAATTTATCTGACGTTGTTGCACAAGCCAGCATACTGTCGGCATGAACGCACTCTTATACATCATTTGGCTTTATAAACTCCAAGTCATTACCATCGCGATTGACGGTTGTTTGTCATCAAAACAATTACACGTGAACAGACTTCAAGCTTAATTGTTAAACAACTAGCGAAACTAGCAATTAAACATAGTTTTAGTAAGGCCTGCTGGCCAACTTACCCAACCTGCACCCAGGCCTGGGTGAAGGAAATCCGCGGACGAAATCAATGCACTTGACATTGAACAGTCTATAGAAGTAGTCGTCATCGGGAATACGAATTTCGTTACAGTATGGGTGTTTCAAGTGCAGCGGCCGCTTGCAGCATTCCTCCGGATCGTTACGGTTGATTGGGTCTGAAAAAGAAGAAAAAAAAAACACATAGGTTAACATCAAACTTAAGCTAAGACTTGGGGTTAAAGCCTTACCAAGTGGTGTGGCAGTCAGCGTGAAATCATGATCCATAAATTGTCCCCAGGCGATGACCATAACAGTTCCGGCGTGATCATGGTATCCGTCGTCGGGGTGCATTGTGCGCGAGACGATACGAGACACTGGTAAATCTCGTCCAGTCACAGAGATTCTTGGAGCATTAATACCATCCGAGTAAAGAGGACCAATTAGACGTTGGAATGGCGACATGGCTGCACCCCATGTTGGGTGTTCGATATTGTTACATAATCCATCGAATCGTCGATATTTGCCGGGTCGACATTCAACACCTGAGAAGAATGGTGGGCAGACTTCTCGGATGAGCGTTTTTGATGTATCGATCGTAGGAAGGCCCTTTTCGATTTCCTCATACGATAAGCCATAGCTGTAAAGAAAGAATGTGGCGGTTATCGAATATTTTAAAGAAGATTTACGTTTTTGAAGTTAGTAAACAAAGTAAAATAAAATTAATGGCAGATGAACAAAAAATTGTAGGTTGAAGACGCTGAATTTCCAGAGACTTGCGTGTAAACTTTAATAACATTTAGTTAATGCGGTAATTGAAACGTTAAAGCCACGATTTTCCAAGAAAATATTGACTGATGAGGCCTGATTTAATCTTTTTTGTTACATTTGCAGGCGATGAAAGAACAAGATCGCTTTGTGGATGTATACTGTAAGGGACATAGTTATTGGAAAGTTTTTTTTCGAAATGGTGCTGATCATTTTAATGAATGAATGTTTTAAAATGACGCCAAACAAATGCTTAAAGAAGCTTTGAACCAGTGCAACTATGTAACACTATATACAGACGCATCAAACCAGGGAAACGTTACAATGCTTCCCGTTCTCGTCCGATATTTCATTACCACAGCCGGCGATCATGTTAAAGTGTTGGAGATGAGTTCTGAAAAAAGTAAAACATCGGAAATAATATCCTACCTCACATCTTCTATCGTCCGCGAATATTCTGTGGCGATATTGCAAAAGTAAGTTTTGTGGATTAACTCGTGGCGGCCACAACAACGTTTTCTACAAAATCAAATTATGGCTTCCACATTTGCTTGGCATCGTCTTTACCGCTCACATCGCGCACAATGCATTTAAAAATGCATGCGAAGCTGTTCCATTCAACGTCGAGCATGTTACCGTAAAAATATATTCGCATTTGTACATATTCACTATCCGCACTGAAGCATCGAAAGTATTTTGCGATGAAGCGGAGGTCAAATATGTGAAAATGCTAAACTATGCTTAAACAAGATTTCAAGCTCTCGGTCCAGCTGCTAAGCGCATTTTGAATCTTTTCGATACTATGAAATTGTATTTCGTTGCACTACTAATTAATTAATTCAAAATTACAATATTTTTAAATTAAAATAATAACGTAATTTCAATCCAATTCCAAAACATTTTTATCATCTGATTCGTTATGCAGAATTATTCGTAGAGACGGTATTGAAAATCGAAGGCGATGATGTTTCGGCGATTGAAGTGGTACAATATTTGCGTGAGCTCGGAGAAGCACTGAAAACGAATGACGAAGACAAATTTTTATCGTCAATAGCAGCAGAAGAGAAATTAAATCTTGTCGAAACTGAATATGATTCCGATATGGTCGCTGCCACTTACACACAATTTTTTTGGTAACATTTTTTTTGCATATGAATACTTTCTTTGGTATACTAGTTGATACTGACTTTTAAGTCGATGCATGTTCTTACATAAATTCTTGGACGGAAGAAGCAGCATTGAAGCAGTTTAAACTCTTTGCATAGGCGATGTTAGCAAAGACACTTTTATCGAAAGAGGTCGAAATGGTGATGACCACATTGAAAGACCTTTTATGCAAATAAACATACAACGAAATTGCACGCTCATTTTCGGTACGTCAAAGACTACTGTACCGATGATAAAATCAACAAGTGAAGAAACGATAATGTTTCGATCCAGACTCGCTGGATGGATATATTTTAACATTGCAAGCTGAAAATTGTGAATACGACGAAATCGTTATGTCGGAACGAGTGTTTTCTGCAGTGACCAAGTCTTGGACCAATCAGAAAACTCGATGGAGTTAATGGTTAATGGCATTGAAAACAGTTCAAATGGGAATGAAAATGATGAAGATGGAAACGCATTAGTTGTTTTTTAAACACATCTGTAATCAACAATTAAAATTTATTAAACACAATCTGCATTCAATTTTGTATTGAAATTATGTTTGAATTTAATGAATTTCAGTGAGAACTCGTATAAGAAACCTATTTCTTTATGTCTTCTCTTTTCAATTGCGATTTCCTCTGAAAACTCAATATTTCGGACAATTATCCTATTTTCTGTCCACAAACGGATACGAGCATTACTTATGATGAGTGCTTAGAAACTCAGATTTAGTTTTCGTTACAATAGGCCAATGGGTTAGTCTGAATTGGGGGCGAAGAATGTCGGAATCGACTTATTATCGTTCGCTTAATTCACAGCAATTCATTCGACGTTAAGATACTTGAAAATTGTGTTTTTGGATGAAGTTTAGTTTTTGGAGTTTTGAAATGTTACTTCGTTTAGTTAAATCTTCGACGGATCGTTTGCGATTTATAGATAACAGCCACAAGAAAACGTTTCCCTGACACATGACAAATGATTTTTATAAATTTTTAAACTGGAATTTTTGAGCAGTGTTCAAGAGTTCAGCATTCATACCAAACTTGTCGCTAATTAAATAATAATGTAGACTTTCAAAAAATTGTAACTGGGCTTGAAAATAGTAATATTTATGGTAAGAAGGCCTATCTTAAATATTGTATAATAATGTACTATATATTGTCGTATAGGAGCGAAGTCCTCCATCGTCGTTTACATTTATTTATATTTTATCAAGGGATCGATCTGGAATAATAATAAGAAAAACTATAGATTCAAGTTACACTACTAATCTCAGAAGAATAACAAAGTATTGAATTTTGTTTTGAAGAACACGTTTAAGTCTTTCCGGTTTGGGTTTCAATTTCATTTCTGTTAAAAACGCCAATATTTTTGGAATTTATTTTACACAGTCGTAGTTACAGAAATTACAACAAGGTAGCAATTGAGAAGAAAATTTGTCATTCGTTTAAAGAATAATTTATTTCCAGAATTTTGGATATTAAAATAGACTCCTTAGGTTAAGATGTGATATACAGTATGTGACAAAACTAAAGCAACTTTTTATAATAGAGGGCAATGCGTTTGTTTGCCAAACGAAATACGTCGAAAACGTGTCCCTAAATTAAACTATTCATCATAAAAATACTTGGAATTTAATTTTCTAACAAATATAATTTTATTTGCTTGAAAATGTGTAACATGTCTAAAATAATCAAAAAACAAATACACTCCCAAAATGCAACATTGACAAAACTCAAGCAACTTCGAATGAACTCGAACATATGGTTAACAACATTAAAAGTACTAACACATTTGGGTACTTTCTGTTTTTTGTTTACATGCATCATTCATTTCATCCATTATCCATCGAAAGTCGTAGCAGAAAGAATTGAAGTTTAAGTTTGGAATTTTTAATGAAAGGCAATAGCCGGGAAGAAATTTGGAAATGAACTCAAAAATAAAATAATTACAATTTTTCTTAATTCAATAATACAAAAATATTTAAATATTCCATGAACCGTACAAACACTTCATCTTGGCAGCAGACCACGAAAAACAACTGCACGACAGGATCATATAATGTTACGAGAGTTCAAGAAAGATCCTAGAACATCTTGGGTCCCAATATCCATCCAAGAACTGCAAGTAGAAGGTGTGACGAGGTGGGTATTAAGTGTTTTAAAGCTGCGAAGAAACCATTTGTAACGAAGAAGAAAAATGAAGCTTGCCAAGAGCATCTTAAATGGTCGATACAGAAATGGAGAACAATGCTATAGTCAGATGAATCCAAATATTACATTAAGAGATCAGATGGAAGAGCGCACGTAGGAAGACCGAAAGGAAAACGCTTAGACCCAAAGTATTGTTAGGGCACAGTAACACATGGTGGAGGCAACGTTATGGTGTGGGGCTGTTTCTCCGGCCGGGGAATGGGGCCTATCTACCAAATTACGGGTATTGAAAATAGTCAAGGGTACCAAGTTATACTGAAGGACATTATGTATCCTACGCCCATGCGTAGGACATTGCAACATGACAATGACACCAAACATAAGTCCAAGCTTGTCACTGAGTAGTTAAATGCGGCCGGATTTTGCGTTCTATAATGGCTAGCGCAATCACCCGATCTCGATCCCATAGAGAATCTATGGGAAAAAGTAGTTCAAAAAATTCGGATTCAAAATTACTCCTCCAAGGCCTCTCTTTTTGCAGCTATATAAGAAGAATGGTGAAATATCCCAATGGATACAGTAAACAATTTAATTGAATCCATACCCCGCCGATGTCAAGCAGTTCTTCAAAAAAATATTGATTAATATAGTCACTATCTATTTCTTATTTAAGATAATTGTTAAGTTGCGTTAGTTTTGTCAATGCCTAGTAAAAAGGTGATTTTGTTTTCGTTGAATTTCTTATAAATTACTTTAAAATAAGTAAAGAATAATGTTTTTTAAGAAACCAAAGAAACCAAAGTGTCTCTTTGTTTTAAAAATTTAAGTTATAATTCAGATAATTTTTTTTTCTCATGCAAAGTAGAAAGACAGATAGAATACTTATAGTTGCTTAAGTTTTGTCACACACTGTATACTATACAGTCAATGCACGTATAATAAAGCCACCGCTAAAAGCAGCCTATCTGCCGACTTCAAGGACGACATAATCAGGCGGAGAATTAATATAATTAAATGGATTGATAAATTTGGTTCAGTAAGCACCTAAGCTATATTACATGTTTTAACATTTTTTTTTAGAATTTTTATAAAAATAAAATCGCTGGTGTGAGCAAATTCCTGAGTCTGATTTGCTGATTAATAACCGAACTAATTTTCGAGTTCGTCCTTTACGCATTACGGAGAATATCATAAATGTTGTCGAAAGCGTTTGCATACAACCCAAGAAGCTCAAGATCTCAGCAGCTGAAAATCAGTCGTAATCGTCCAAGGAGAATTTTGCATAAGGATCTTGGATTATTCGATCGCAGGATCCAATTGACTCAAGAATTGGAGCAAAGTGACCACTTCGTTCTGTTCCCCTACGCGAAAAAATTATCTTTTCAGATTAAGCTTATTTCGATCTCAGCTGCTACGTAAACAGGCTAAATCGTTGGATAAGAAGTTCGGGAAAATCATACGGAGTCACAGAGATGCCAAGGCATCCTGAACCTGTGACCGTTTGGTAAGGGTTTTGGAGTCGCGGCATTATTGCTTTATTTTTCTTCGGGGCAAAAACTAAGGATTTCGACTTAAGCGTACGGTGGTCCCAGTAAGATGTGGCTAAGTGCAACACAAGCCGTCCAAAAATCGATTTATTGCACACTGAGTTCGAAAATCGTGTAACGAGTTGTTTTTGTGATGTGGCTTGGCCGCCACGGAGCTGTCATTTGACGCCGTTTGACTTTTTTTTATCCTAAAGAACAATGATAGGCGAATTTCATGAAACCATCGAAAATGTATTTACAAATTGGGTTTACAGCTTGACCTGCTGCCAAGCTAGTATTTAAGGAAAATTGATAGTTGCTTTTTCAATAAAGCATAAATCTGTGAAAAAAATTGAATAACTGCTTTTAAATAGACTTTTTTAAAAAGAGACCACAGAGATGGAATTTTATATACTTTATCTCAGAGTGACAACATATGGTAAGTAAGCAAAATAAATTTTTTAGCATTTTTTTTAGCGTTAAAGAAATAATCAATTTAACAACTTAAAATGGACAAAACAAAAACACTGTTGCAAGCAGTTGCGCGGCAAACATCTGAGCTTATGTATGCATTCAGCATTCGTCGTTATTTTGCATGCATGCAACAAGTTCAAATGACAACCAAATTTGCACCGTCACGGATTGGCCTCCATAGGCACATCCAAGCCAGCAGTGCACCGCATAAATTATAAATCGCCATTCATCACCTTCATGGATCTTTATGCTGCAATTTGTTTGCTTTCATACAGCCCCATACAAGATACTTGTCTAGTGAGCTCTAGCTCTCTTATAATAACCCACGGGCTGGAGATTACGTCTCGATTATGATGTGTTATGGAAGTTACCATTTCGAATCAGCAACCTCCGCACTCCTGATATTGATTTTCCATATTAAACCGCTCGTAACTTATTTATCAGCAACGTCTGTCGGTAAGTAAGTAGTTGGCTCACCAGAGGTGGTCTAGGAATGTCATGCGCTTTTCGAGTGCTCTCTTGCAAAACCATCATCGCTAGACGGTGGTGGCGCGCGTCTGACCCACTTTCGTATGCCAGAATTCAATTAACATGGAATTCGTTTCAAAGCGCAAAAACAGATGGCGCATTCCACGGTGGGTTACCAACAAATTATTACAAAAAAAAAAAATTAGTTTTATAGGTTGGACAAATTTTCTTTGGATGTTGGTTTTTGAAAAATGGTACAAGAGCCTTGGTACACATTACCACGGATCTTTAAACGGATCAGCTGGTCCATATGTAACAGAATGTACGAGTATGCATCTAATTCGAGATGAAATATCGAGGTGGGACCAGTGTTTGTTCAATGCGGTTTGAGGTGATCTTCATTTATTTATGGTCATACACACATGCAAATCAATTTTCTAAGATGAAGGTTCCACTGCAGTGGAGCATGGATGTTATGCGTTTTGCAATATCTATGTTGTTGGGCGTTAATGTTGTAATCATAAAGCGACGTAAAGATATATTTGCGTATTGTGGTCAAAGAGCAGAGAAATACGCTTTCCTGTAACGCAAACGTTGTTAATCCATGAGACTGGTGGAGACATGGATGTGCTAACGCTGCTTTATAACTTTTAATTGAGAGAATTTAATAGTATTTTCGATTATCGGGTTGACTCAGTTGACTTTAGAGTTGTTTGGATAATTTATGCGGTAAGTAATTAAAGATAAATTTGTTTTTATCTTAGGATGTGGCACTTTAAAGCTTCTGTGTAGTTGGTTGGCAATAAGAAACCATAACCAAGCAGACTCTTTGTAACAAATGATTATCTGATATTTCCTCAATAAACAACGAGACTCAGAATAAATTGCATGAATAAGAGTTTCGAAATTTACTCTTTATACACTCAAATCGTATAGCAGGCGGACGTTTAATTGCTTCTGCACTTATGTTTTGAAGGCGTTGGTTTATTGTTAAACCACAAAAAAACTTTATCTGTTTTTAATGAATATAAAATATTATTTATTGTATTCAATTAAAGGAAACATTTATTAATATTTGTAAATTATGAAAGAAAAGATATAACCAAAAAAAATAATCAAATAGAATTAAGGAAAATTAAGTAAAATACTTTGGAATCCGCGAAATTTTTAATCTTATATAATTAGTTGAAGTCAAAAATGCGAGTATACCCGGCTTAACTAGAGCCTTGAAATTTGAAAAACCTTATGTGTTTTTCACAGTAGCTGAACAAAAAGAGAGCATGTATATTTTAAAGCAGATGAGACAGTCAAAACAGCAGTCGATTTAAGATATACTATACATTTACTCGTAAAGGTTTTTAAATTTATTTCACTACTTTTGGTGCGCTAAGATACAAGAATATGGAGATGCAGAAGTAAAAATAAGAATTTTGGATTGCGTTTGCTGTTTTTCACTTTCTGAAAGAGATAACTAAAGAGGCTGCAAATTTCAGATCTTTATGAGCATGTTTAAGCAGCTTAGTTAAAAGAGAGTGCCATCAAATCAGCACAATGAGAAAAGTAAGGTATAGTTTAAACTGTATTGATCAATTTGGGTGAAACACTCAAAGCTTAAATTACAATTTGGATATTCTTCCAATTTCTTCTTTCTTTCTTTAATTTGTTATTTGCCTTTGAAATTAACTGAGTTTTTACAAAAGTGTTTAGAAATCTATATTCATAAATTTATGGCTTGATAAGATTATCCATAAAGGGATAACTTCTTCTTTGCTCTGTTAAGGTTCACAATAGACAAATTTACTTTTTAATTTTTTTTCCCACAAATTGTGGAATAACATTTATCTGCATTTGATCCTATACGGAAAAAGTATCATAATCTTCTCATTATTCTAAGCAATATGCAACTACCTGATATATGCGAATTGATGACCACTTGCCAGCTCATCACTGACATATATTTAACTTGACTTATGAGGTTTCCATCACTGGTCATCTATGTTACGGTTTACGCTAGTATGCAATGCAAATGCAAAGACTTTTATACCTTTATTGATTCCACAAAAACATCTCATTCCAATTATTTGCAATTATTTGCAACAAAAATCGTTTTAGCGGAAGTAGGCCATTATACAAAAAATTGCGAATTCTTCCTATGAGACATCTTTATATTTTTAAAGTATTGAACGAATTTTTTAAGCAAAGTGGTAACATTCCTAGTAGAAATTCACAGATTTATAATCATAGAATTAACAACATGCACCTTGTCAATTTACCGACTGCTCATAGAACTAATTTTTTTTCTTTTATACTGCTGCAGCACCAAAGTGTTTTAATTAATTTTTAAATAAAGTGAAAGACTGGCTATTCACGATTGACTCTAATTCTATTGATAACTATAATTTGTGAAAGCTTTCATATATCAAAATTTTTTATTTTTAACTTCCCATCAGGAAGTTCTTGTTTTTTTTTAATTATTCATGAATTATTATACTTTTTCTATATTCTAGTTAAATTAACTCTGTAAGTTTATGCTCTTTATAAATCTAACGAAACTTTATTTGCTGATTGTCACCCCACATCAATTTCTTATTATGTAAATTAGTTTCTCAATGTATCATTCGATACTAACTCACGAGTTAAAGAACGGTCACTATTATTTGTTCCTTTTATATTATTAATTGTACTAGTTTGAAAGTTGAAATTATAAAATGAAAGAATAAATAATATGAAAAGAAATGAAAAAGGAAAATATCGAATTGGACACATCCTGTCAAGGGCATGAGGACTCGAAAATATAAATGGATTTTATCACTTTGCTCCCTTCAACAATAACGTACAACAGACACTTGTCAGAGCAACTTTTCAACAATTCCTTGGTTCATTGCAGGTCAATCAAAGTCAATGGTAAAGGTATACAGACAAAAGTTCTTGCGACATGATTTCATAATCACATGACTCTTATCGCGCAGCCCGACGAGACGTAGCTCCAAATATTTTTGGTAAGTATTTGAACGGCACCGTTGCTGGAGAGTGTACTCTCAGCAGCTTAAGAGTATTATAGTTCCAAGTAAACCAATCAGAAAAAATCATTGGTTTACTTGGTGATTAAAATTATTTGTTTTATACAGTAATTTTCTCTGAATTGTAGTCAAGGCACTTCTTTTCCCGAATTGGTAGGGCAGATTCTCACTTCCTGGCTATTTCTTCAGCTTATTCCGAAGGTAAACGTCTAGCTCCGGAACTAAAAAAAAAACTTGCTCCAGCGCCTGATAAATGTCAGCATATCTGTGCACTATGCAACAATCGTCGGTTGCTAAGAGCACTATTTTAATAGTATTTTAATCAATTGCGAAAATTGACAGAAAAAGAGTCACTTAAAGGTGCATGTTCTGCAGCCCAATTTTTCGCGAGTAACTAAAAATCCTCCAAAGAGTAAAACTGCGCGATCAAGCTTTTGGGTTTATTCGGAGTCAGAAAAAACTTAAGGATCATATAAATAGTGAAGCTTGAACCTTGCTAACAGAAGAGCCTTCGCTCCAAAAACTTGTGTAAGTATTTTAAGAATTTGTCTCTCTTAGTTTCATCCCCAAATGAAGACTTTAATATGAGGTTTCAAAGCATGTGTTTTGCTAAATTAATCTCTTATTAAAGACTACCAAATCGAGTATGATGCTTAGAGCCTACTCAGTCTGTTTACTGAATTGCAAGAATAAAAAAAATTGTATTTAATACCCGCAAACGGAGGATCAAAACATATGGACACGTTCTGTAGTCCTCTCTGTGCTGGACGATGAAAAACTTTATCTTTTTCTTTCCCTCGTCCGGTGTAGGCTACAACCTTGAATTCTTAAAGCGGTGTAATAATATTTAATGAAACGTCGACTTCATTCATAGACATATCCCTTTGCGTTATTCCAGCCATGCTCTTCGAAAATACTAAGAAAGGGGCTCCAGAAAAGCTATGGCGCAATTTGACCAAACTTGCACATAAAAGAGTGAGTGCTTTTTATTGCGCAGAGAGGAAATGAACACTGAATTTTGTTCTCCCTTAACCATTACTCTCGAAAAATAAAACACATGTTTGTATACTTTGTCAATCTAACATTTTTGCATGCTTGCGCTTCCACTTCATTGAACTTCAAGACCCACAGTTGCACACAGTGGAACTTCACGTTTGGCGATTAAATTACAAAAGCGGCATGTTAATCGATCGTTAGATCTCGTACAACGCGTTGCGAGTAACATCACGATTTTCCACACCTCAACGATGCTAACAAACAAGAGCTTTTCCGCCGCCAATCTCAGACACCTAAGCGCATTGAAATCGCTCATTTGACTCACACCTGCCAGACTGATGTTGACGTGAGCAATTCTTTGATTGATGTGGTATTTGCACAAAAGGAAGTCATCATCGTTAGCTTCCCTCTGGTCAAACAGATCCCTCTTTGACAATAACTCAGAAGTTGCACAATTTGGAAAGTAAGATTAAGTTACCCTGATTCCTTGAAGTTTCCAATTCTATCTGCGCTATAAATCAATCACATGAAAGCGTTTTGCTATAAAGTAATCAAATCTGCCTCAAACCATAACAGCGTGATAATTATCCCACAGGAGTCGATGCAGTGTCTCAATAACTGTCACATAAGATCCAACAAATTGAGAAATTATGGCACGGTACTTATAGTGATGCAATTAAAGAGCTTAGCGCTACAGCTGGCTCTTGCTTCAATTGACGGCGGATGGTATTTATGATAGGTACTCATTCGGTGGTTTGAGGCGTGGAATCCGTTAAGACTAGCTTAGCCGTTCCCCGAGTTTGGACAGAAGGAAGTCGTCTCAAGTTATCCGATGGCTTTGCTGCGGCTGAGAGATTTGGCTAGCGTAAGTGTGAAAAATTGCCGTGCCAGCTGGCGTTAAAAAAAGTGTACATAGGAAATCAAAAAAGAATGCAGTCTAAGTGGGAACCTTGTAGCTGATCTAGAATTCCACTCGTGTCTAATTGTAGCGTTTGGTAATTATTGTGTGAGTTTCATGGCTAGTAATTTGAGCTTGTTGGGAAAGAAAACAAGGTAAAGCTTTGGCTTATATCAATTGACTGGCTATCAATGTGTACATGACAACTTTTTTGCGAACGAATACTTATGCAATCAATGACTTTGTTTCCCATTAATTATTTCAATTATTGTTCCGGTATTCATTTTTATTGGCAAGGCCGGGAAATTACCTCAAATTGTTAGAGGATGGACTTCGTAACCAGATTAACACTTCCTTTTCATCCATGTAGATCAGGTGTTGATAAAGGGGCTATCCAGCGATTTATAGTGCAAGTTGTCCTGTAATTTTTCAATTATTGTTCGATCTTCAATTATTGGAAGGACTGTAAGATGAACGGCTATCAACAAATATCGCTGTTGCAGCAACACATTACGGAACCGATCATTTAGTGAGATTTTAAAGACATAACACGAATGTACAAAATGTGAATTAAAAACAGCTTATCCCAAGCAATCAATTGTCCCACTGTTCTCGTAATACGCTGGACACTGGCTATTCAGTTAGAGACCAAGTATAAGCTTTATTCTGCCGTGGGTGCAAAGGACATTTTCAGAAGTTAACAGCCCTAAGCCTTTTTTTCAATTTTAGAGGATTATATTTAATGCGAACAGTGAAGATCCATTCCAAATTTGCGAGCATATCTATCTTACGTGGTTTCGTGACACATTTTTTTTTTAATTGAATTCGGAAGATATAATTCCGCTACTGGACTCCTTCTTTTCTAAAGGGGGTATTCTTGTCCAGAAATTTAAAAAAATCAATTTTTTTTATATTTTCAAAGTTTGACTATTCAAGAATATATCAACAAGAGAATTTTTCAAACTTCAAATTATTTTCGAAGATATCGGTATTTTGCTGACCCGGCATCCAAACTGGTTCGGCCGAACTAATCGAACAAAAGACATTAGGGATTCTCCGTCTACCTGCATCCATACTTCTCAATAAAACTTTTTGTCCTTTGTATATTTTTTTTTTAAATTTATATATTCTAACCTTCAAACCACGTGGACGTACATATGTGCTGTGAGTGAAATAAAAATGTTTGTGTTTTTAATGAAGGCTTCATTCCTATTTTAAAAATGATGGAGCTTATGGGAATGAAAATTGGCTCGGAAGCTCGTTCATTTGCTGTGAAACGAGACAACGCCCGGATTGACCGCTCCAAGATACGAGCATCCAACGCATCAAAGGAGGCCAGAACTGCTCGATATGATGAGAGAAACGCGGAAAATAGTTTTTTCGAAGTCGAGGAAGGTCCGATGTATGAAGCAGGAATGGCAGATTGAAAAAATGTAAGTCTACAATATCATTTCATGACTTAGACTGCGAAAAACTTTACGCGAAACTTTAAACCCGTTTTTCTCGAAATTGTCTTTTTCAAAACAATATCCACGATTTCTCAGGTTCTTATTGACCGATTTACCTAATATTTTAAAGACATGTCTTTATCTGGAACTATCCCCATCCCCAAATTTCTATTACTTTTTTATAAATTCGAAACAGTCAAAAAAAGTGGTGTAAAAATTGTTTTTTTTGTTCAGGCAGTCTCCATTTTGTGAAAAAAACTTTCCAACTTTTCCTTAGTTCCAGACATTGCGACATTATTCTAGATTAATTACCTTTTTTTTTTGGTTTCAGATTGCTAGGAGGTTTGAAAACGTGGGTATGTTTACGCGCCAATTTTGAGTTAATGAAGTATCAACTGCTAATTTTTGAAATTTTCAACTTTTTTATTTTTAGACTTTTTTTCTATATTCTTGTTATATAATAATAAAATAAAATAATTTTTGCCTTTTTTTATGACACTTCAAAAATTACCATGAAATTCATGCCTCTAGACTAGAATACTCGCTTAACATCGAAAATACGTTCTTTTTATTATGGTTGTGATTGTAGGACAGTAAAAACCAGATTTTGTAAAACATTTCATGGAGGACAACGATGCCTTGCCGGTAACCCCAACTCGTCGTATTTCGGCCAATTCGCAGCTTATACCATCTTCTTTGCAGAACGCCATATCTCAACTTCTAGTTTAGTGGTATTGAACTATCGTCCATATATTTACCTTTGGTTTCGTCCCAAAGGTAGTTTTTTTTGCATTCGATTTGTTTGCATTTTCTTAATTCGCAGTATTTTATTCGCTAAAGTCGCTGCAGGAAGTGCTAAAAAATTGTTGTGTTCATTGAATATTTGCTTCATAACTAAGCTGTCAGTGCTTTGCCTTCACAGCAGCGCATATTGTATATTTTTCGACTGTGTTTGGGATGCAAACGTGGATTTTCAGCCTGACTTTTCAATATTATTGCTACCACTATACGATCACCCACGGACTGTTAAAGATGATGCCAAGATTAAATGATTTAAGGCTTCCAAGGCTTCCAAGGCACGAACAATGAGTGCAATAAGTTCACCAGAACACGAGACACTGAATTTTAATTGAACTCATGAACTAGATCCTAATTTCCTTCAAGGTGTGCTCTGATTTGTTGATTTCATTCCAGATATTCAAAAGTTGAATTTTTATATCACATAAAAAATGTACAAATAAAAACGTAGGCTTCACTTTTTACCCTTGTTGATAAAAAGAGCCTCTTGATTTGTATGGAAACCCCCACAGTGCAACTGTTTTTCGTCTTTTATTTATATGCTTTATTTTGTTGTTGTAATTTTCTTTCCTAATGATAAAGATGGAAAAGTAACTACAATCTACAGTGAGTGAGTACTTGGCTAGTGCTGGTAAACCCTATCGATTAAAAGAAACCAAAACTCGCATTACGCAGTTTAAAAACTTTTAAAGTGAACTAAAATCTTTTTCCAAAGCTATACCTCTATATTTAATGACATACAAAATTTAAAATGCTTAACTTCGGACCGGATGCAAATCAGAAGTGAACCGAACATTAAATCAAAGTCATTATATTATTCGCAATAAATTAAAGTTTCAAAAATACTTTCACCTTTACCCTGTGTTAATGAAAGTAGCATAGTCGACATACCATGTGTCGCCTGTTAGCATGTTGACCTCAAATAAATCCAAAACAACATATAATTATTTTTTTTATATAATTAACCACGTAATATAATGAAGCTGGTCAATAATTTGGGAGCTATTTTAGCACTGCTGAATGATTAATGATTTTTATACGAAATCCATAAATTCATTGCGAATTGCTCGTGGCATTCAATTCAAAATATATAGTTCTGGTTATTTAAGAGATAAACAGACAAGTGCGAGTCATTAGCACGCATAGGAAGCGTTCCAAGCCACTGTTCTATGGTCATGTTCCAAGCACCCCTGGCGACGAGGGAATATGTCAGCAACGCATTTATATATCTCTACTTGTCTTTATCGTATTTTTCATAGCCTAATCTTTGGTATTAAATAGAGTTTCGTTTTTGGTTTGGAGTCCCCCTTCCATTATAACTTTGTATTATTTTTATATATAGTTCTATAAATATTCTGTGAAAATTGTGTTTACATACATTTTGAGGCTCAGAGACGGCCTTAATAAAAGGGTTCCGTTGGGAATCTTTGGGAATCTCTTAAAAGAAATACGTGAGCTAATATTTGTTTGCTTAAGCTTATAGGTACTTCCTTAAAAACTGGCTTTGTTTTTTTTTAGAGGTAAAGAATTTTCTGTAGAATATCTGTGGAACAGGTTGTCATACTTCCAGTCATAGAAATTGTTGAATATATCTTTCCGTAATTCGCGTTCATAGCAACTCAGCCTTATTGCTCATTTTTGGCAATAAAAAAAAAACAAAATTCTAGTTTTTGGAGTGAACTTAATATCCATGAAACTCGAGACCCTACTATATCCTGAAACAGTCACTGCATGGTGAAGTCTGCATGTCGGAAGCTTACTTGGCCCTCCTCTCTAAGTGTGAATAGAATCTTATCACCGATCCGAATAATGAATATATTCAAGCATGTCAAAAACGAAGAAAAATTTGTCTCTAACTGATGAAGTAGCTACCACTGACTGCAAAAAAAAAAACAAGAACTTCCTGATGGGAAGTTAAAAATAGTGTGGACATACAAAAAATTTTAAAAGCTACAAAGCTGAGGGATCAGATTCTTGAGAATCAAAACCTTTTATATCTGGCGGATATATTCTTGAATAATTTATGCATCAGACTAGAAAGATTTGGGAGGAAAAAAGGCATGTTCGATGGCTGGAATATTGGCCTTATCTGCCCCATCAATTTTTTTTCCTCTTGTACAACCCATGCCGCCTTGGGAACGACACCGCGACCATCTATAAAACATAAATACATACTTATATCCTTGTATCAGTGTGACTTTCGGCTCAGTAAATCGATTCAATGTTCACTATCGCACTGTACTATACAAAGGGATAGCCCAATTTACGCTGCCGAGCAAACTGATCCGTTTATGTCAAACAACACTCGAAATCACGAGATGTGTTCTGTTTGAGCTAAGAACCTTCGAATTATCTCAGACTTGCACAGGATTCCGGTAAGGAGATGCTCTGTCATATCATTTCCTTAGCCTGATCCTTGATCAGACCAACTAGGAAGGCAATAACTTTTTCAAGTCTTTCTTGCTGTTGAGATTCGCAAACAAAACTGACATCGTCCTTATCACCCAAGGTACTGTCATCGATGCCTTCCAGACGAAGAGGTCATAAGAGTTGGTCACCAAACTAATATGACTCAGGCAAAACACATTTATCACTTTTGGAAGAAATATTGTATTAACTGGATAAAAGTTACATTGGAAAGAATCTGATGAATTTCCATGGATCAAACAGCCGCGAATACTACGAAGTTTGGTCTAACTAACTGGAAGTAAAGTGCCGGACTCTAGAAGATTGAAAGCTCAGGTTCAGTTACTCTAAGGATCGATGGCCTTATAAAGAAGTAAAACTGCAAAATTTCACACACACATGAAGCTCTATTGGTTAGCCGATTAATTCGTATTTTTTCCTGTGGAAGTAGTCGAAGAAATTGTTTATGTAGTAATTGTAGTTTTCCCTACAAATGCAGATACAAGCAAAAATGTATTAAAATGTTTTGAGTTGCCTAGTTCTTCGTGAACGCTTCAAAAAGTGGTCAAATAAACCCAGAAAAGAACGACGATTCCATTGATAGGCAGGATAACAGATAATTTAATTGAATTCATCCAGAATGATTTGAAGCCTTTTTCCTCCGACCATCATTCTTTTGAAGCCATTAAATGGTATATTTAATTTTAGCCAATCATTGAACTAAGTCAAATGATTGTATTCTTTTGATTTTTATGTCTGAGTTGACTCGATGTAAGCTGAAGTCCCAAGTGAATTCACATAAAATTAACTGAAGTCTCTGAATTCAATAGAATCATTTTGAATATATGAGGAAATTATTCTTTAGTAGGCTGATGATATTTTGAACATATTGAGCCAAGTAATAATTCAAAAGCATCAATGAAGATTTTGAATTCTTGGACTTGAATTCCGTGAGTGTTTTCTTTTACCTCACAGATTCAGATTTTTCGGCCGATTTAACAAATAAATGCGCTGCATGTGATCGACACTTTGGGAAAGTAATGACTTGGTTGTTATATTTCTAATCGAATTTGTTCCAAGAAAGATATTTATGTCGTTAAAGCTCAGCTCTGTAAAATTTCGCGCAGACTTTCGTCTATGGATTTTGGACACTCTCTGTCTAATTCGATTCCTTATTGTAAGAGATTCGTTCGTTTCAACAGAAATTTATATGGAAAATTGTACCCTATTATTTATTTAATACATACTACATTTATAATTTTGTACAAAATTAAATGAGTGAATGAAAAATGTATGAATAAAACGATTGAATAGAAACTATTTGCATTTGCCAAAGACCAAAGCTATAATAGATGTTCCATATATTTTTGAACGAGAAAGTCTCTCTGCACTTTTATTTTGCTAACCAAATATAGGCTTCACTTAATTTAGTAATATAAACCTTTTGGTGTTTCCTTAATCATCAAATTGTTATCGGACCGGATTCCAAAAAAAGTTAAACGCCGCAATTAAATCCGCATTTCGACTGCTCGTTATGTAATACTTAATGTACAGATTATTACATACGGAGATGCTGGATTCCTCCTTCAATTAAAGTATATTATTTGTAAACTTCACACAGCCAACTGGAGGCAGATTCAAAGACCCGTCTCTACTGCATGTTGACTTTCACTTACAGTGAAGAGCATTAGTACTCTTATGCAAGCCTGCATTTTGTTGGTCGTCCAGTAACCATGTGCCATGGAGGATACGTGAACTAAGACGAGTATTTTGCAGATTATTGTTGCATTCAATGTCAAGACTGCTTCTGGATCCATTAGTTGGGTTTATTCTGATCCTCGGATTATGCAACAAGCTAAACGTGCTTTGTGTTTCAATTTGTCTTTTTGTTTCACGAGAAGTTGTCACGGCGTAAATCCATCTGCACATCAACTGTTGATTCGTGATTATTTAGCTTCAAATTGGTAATCTTCTGTCTTTTAAAGTGAAATAGCTGATCTTGTCTGTGAAAAATGTGTCTTTTTAAGACACACAATACTTTGGTGGAAGTATTCGGTTTGAGTGCATTTGGAAGAGCTCTTGTGCGAATTGGTTTCAAACAAAATCGTTGATCTTAGTAGAAATATAAACCAATTATAAACAAAACTTACAGATGAAATCATTTAAGAATATGATTCCTTAAATAAAGTCAAATAGAAGGCCAGATTTATAGCAGATGTAGCGAGTAAAACGAGGAGCAAGACTCTTTGTAAACGCTTATCAAATGATTATGTTATATAAAAATAAACCATTGCAAAAAATTTAAATTACCACGATGTATTATTATTATTATTATTGAAAAACTAGATTAGGATTAAAATCCTAAACTAGTTGGATAGCCAGAGCAACTGAGGCCTTCAGCTATTACCACAATGTATTAATGAAGCCATGTGAGAGTTGGCTTAGTCAAGCATTACCTCATTTATCTTCACTTGAAATATAAAGAAGATTTCATTCGACGGCCTGCAACTTAACTTCATTCTATTTGATAAATGTTAAATACATTGACGTTTTTTGAAAAGAAAGGTAATGCTTCAGGTATGGAAGATTTGAGATTCAGAAAAAAAAAACACATCAAACATTTGCGCTGTCGGCGCCTTTTTTGTAACATTTTGTTGAGTAATGGTTGTCTACTGGAAAAACCCGTCGATTATGAGGTTGAGTAGTGCTTGCTCTTATCTTAGGCTTCAGAATAGAGAAAAAAAATTGACTGTATGAACCTTCAGATTTTGTCGATAGTCTGAAATTTTTTGGTTACTTGGTTATTACTTCAAACCCGCAAAAATATCAGTTTGAGAAATGGCTTCAAACAAAAAACGATATATATTTTTTGTCTACGTAGGATTAGATTTCGAATTAACAATGGAAAGATACCGCCCTTGTAAAATAAAAACAATGTTGAAACTCATGCCTCCAATCAAGTTCCAAAGCGCGGAAGGAATCTCGTTTGGACCAACAGATTTTCATTTCCGTATTTAAAGGGTGCCAACAACATACAATTAAAAATAATATAAATTTTAAAATGAAAGGGTGTCCGGTGTCCACTGCGAAAAATGTGTTTTTAAGAATCTCATCTTAATTTAACGCCAGGAAATAGGATAGAAATTTAAAAAAATAGCTAGTAGTGGCAGTGGAACCCTTCTTTTGCGTGTCCGACTTGCAATTGAAGGATTTTTGTTGTAGTATAAACGTTCTTTTGAAATTCTCCAGCCGTAATGTGGACGAGTTCTTCATAATTAGGAGCGGTTTTGTGAATAAAGCCAGAGAAACAGTTTATTTGAAAGTAATTCATACCAATGGAGGTATCTTTTGAACGACAACAAGCTGGCCCTTAAAATCTTTGGGGACGAATTCCTTTTCTGAGCCGTTGAATAACATTCTTCGAATCAGCAGTCTAGGAATATATTTTCTCCTGTTAGAAATACAGATCCTCCAAACCAGTGTTTGAATTTGATGGCAATTAACCATTGCAACCTCTGAATTCCATGTCAATGCTTGCTTTTTCTTCTCCTCTAGTCTAGGAGCATTTTGATCTAGTTTTACATAGTTTCTTTTTTTGTTTCAGAATAACTATATATCTTTTTTACGCTTTGGGTTGTGTTTTGGGGCCCCAGCAATTTAGCTCTGCCCAACCAACGCCGTTTAGTTAATTATCAACTTAATTGATTGTATTGATACAAATCAGTCAATTTTGTTTAGCAAAAATGTAAATAGTCTTCTACTTATTTTGGTCAAATATATATGAGCGTTATTTATTTAACGTGATTTTTCTGAGCCTTTTTGGAGAAAAGATTTTCATTGGAGCGCTGAGGACGGTCTCGTAATTGTGAGCTCCAGAGCTTATATAAATTATGAATTTTTAATATGATGAAATAACATTGACGCTTGATTGGTGGATTTATTTTGAACCTTAAGGAGTTATTTTTCTACTTTTGGTAGTCGATTTTATAAGCCTCTAATGTTTTATAGCAATTTTTGTCGCTAATTTTAGGCAAACTACCACTTTCCCTGTTTTTACGGTGTTGATTGATGTGTTGATTTTCGCGCCGTATGTATGAGTCATTATCTATTTTGCATTAAACTTATTTCTTGAAGTTTCGCAGATGCATTATTTACTCGTTGAATTTCAATCAATATAGTCTGCCTTCAATTGCAATCACATTTCTTGTCGATGTAGAAAGCAAGCCATCCCAGAAGCATTTTCACGTCAAAATAAAATCGATATTATTTGCATGCAAAAATGTACATATCAGCTAAGTTGCTCCACCTTAACATTTCTGCCCGAAATCTTTCAAGGATTTTGTGTTTGCAGTTCACATCTTAACCAGTCGCTTTGCTGCATATTTAAAAAAAATATTAAAGTCCATTCAACATGATTGGAAAATGAAAATTGAAAATAATTGCAAATTGTTCAACTGGCTTAAGTGTTCCGCAACACCCAATGTAGTAGTTGATGGGCAACCACAATGTTTACTTATGTTTACAATCCCACTGGGTCATCGAATACCTGCTATACAAGCCGTTTATCTTCAATTAGATGTCGTTGCGGCTAGCAATTATTGTGAACAATCATAAGTCGTAATGGTCACCTGTAATTACACAGAGCCGAGTTGGATTGACAGTTTTTCTTTGACATCTCAATGACTTCAGCGTAAATATGTGAATGCTATGCATTGGACATCTGCAACCTTCTGAGGTTGAAAAAAAAATATTTTCGGAGTCTGTGCCTGTGCCGAATTATATCTCAATGCAATATTAAATATTCTTGGTTGTTGGCTGAGATACTGTGTTCAAATATGTGAATGGACATATTACTAGTTTAAAATAAGGTCATTGTGTAATTAATTTTTCGTTTTTATTGAAATCTACTGTTTTACTTATTTGTATTTAAGCAGATGTGACCGCTTGTGTAAACTTTCTAAATGAAAGGGAGACTTTTATTTGTTTTCCAGTTTGTATAGAAATCTATTCTGGTTAGTCTCCGCATTGCAGAAATATCAATTAATTTTTGTTTGAGAACTTTTCATCATTTTTTTTTCATAGATTCAACTTCATCTTCCTTCCAGCAGAAATTCGGATGCTGTGAATTGAAAATATCGTGCAGGACAATCAACATCATCCCATTTTTACCTTAGCTTGAGGCAAACAAATTCTCCTACAAAATAAGGATCGTAGCGCGAGCTGAATAATGTGCTGTTGCACCAGATTTTCGTTATCTCATAATACGGGTAAACAAGAGAATCTCAAATCAGAATGAATTTTGACTTTTAACAGAATTGATGGGGACATTTTCAATGAGCGTTGACAAACACTCTGCATTAATATTTTCTTGTGTATCTCGGCTACGATACCGATTAGACTTGCTTTACGCTTTAGTTTTTGCAGCTCTTACACGCCTGTGACTGACTTGCTAAACACAAAAGGCAAACAATAATTTTGTTCACATATCAATTATAAATGAACAACTTATTAAATAATTCATTCATTTAAAGAAATCAAGTCGTGGTTGTAACTTGAAATTGTCTGATAATATATAATTTTATCCATATACATTAAAACGTATATGGGTGAATTAGAAATAGGGTATAACATGTTTTTTCTATCCATGTGGGATAGAACATTGTTTCAGACACTTACTAACTGGAATTTTATAGATTTCGATACAATCCCCTTACTTGTTAGTATGAATTGCTGAGTGTAAGCTTTCGAGTTTTAAATAGCAGACGGCAATAGTATAGTACAGTTGTCAGGAGAAGAAGCTCATAAGATTGTCGGAGAATGACCTCCATCGTTTGTACAAGAGAAGCAATGTACACACAAAGGACAGATCAAAGACACCTGTGGCCTATTTAATCAAACAACAATTATGAAGAAATATGGCAAAGTGTCATGTTTCACATTTTCTAATATTTTTCAGGAGAGCAATTTCAAAGTTCAGCCAGCCCTCAAAAATCGAAAAAAGCTTCAATGCTGATTTTTCTTCGCTAGTTTGGTACAATAACTAGCTGCGTATGACGCCCGATCAAATGTATAAGATGCGTTAATAAACTGGAGGGAGCGAAAAACCGATATCGGAAAATAAAGTGACATAATATCACACTTTGACATCTCTTTACAGAAATGACAACCACAATCCTTTACTTGTAATTCAACGCCACAAGTTTGTTACCTCGTGTTTAGTTCCACAAATTACAAATGTGATATAAAATCGACTGATTTGTTATAAAAATGCAACAAAAAAATTGTGAGAAAAAAAATTTGTTGAAAGTCGTGACATTTTCTGTTATTTTTCGAGATAATTTGTGTGCTTTATTGTGATGATAAGTTTTTCAAAAGCGATGTTATTAAAAAATCCATGAAAAAATCCTAAGTCCTCAAATAAAACTGCATCAGGATAAAATTTAAGGCCGTTTTCAAATTTTGAACAAAGAGTACTTTTTTGAAAGACTCTAGAATCGTGCATACTCCCAGACAAATTCACGTGTTCATTGTAGGTGATGTCGGATCGACACACCAGCATACAAATAAAAGAGTACTTTCCATGCCAATCGACATAACCGATGGCTTCTATATATGGTGGCATCTGGCGTCGGAAAAACTTGCCTTGTTGATTCGACATAGATTTATCACGGACGTACGCAGAAACTGGATCTGCAAGAACCGTGCGTCTTTCAATACGGTAACGAACCTAAGCATACATTTCACATAGTTCGAGAATGAATGGTATATCATAAGCCAAAACAATTGGAACAATGATCCCAGTCACCAGAACTGAATCTAAATAGTTGAACATCAAATTCAGAAAGGGGAAGGCATCAAATTCAGAAATCTAAGAAGAAAACTATAAAACAAATTATTGATTTATTATTATTACTTTCCAATAAACTAAGTTTCTTTGAATATACTCGTAAGGGTACACTCTTTTAAATAAAATTAAAACTCTTAGTTTACATTTAAGTTTAATAAAATGTAGGTATTTTCAGGTATATCCAAGGAGATTTAGTTTGATAAATATATGTTTCTTTGTTCGTCCTTACTCATTACTATGAATTTAAAATAAGGGAACAAACTCAAAGCCAACGACTGTACACTCACTATTGACTCTGACTTTATATATTTGCTTCTTTGTTGTTAAATATTTATATAAATATTTATTTTGGCAAGGAAACAAGAGAAACGCTTAAGCACTGTTTTTACATTATTGTAAACGGCCGAACTGATGTTAGCTCTCATTACTGAACTTATTATTTAACTTGCAATAGCAAAAACCTATTCGTTAAATAATATATATTTAAATTATGAATTATATTATATGAATTATAACAGAGAAAAAAAAACTCATCTAAATTAATATTTTTACAAAGAAACGTACAACCTAAGAGAATGAAACAAACAACAAAAAAATAGCTTAACCTAACTTAAACTAAGTATTAGCTTCTCCCCAATCTAGCCACCAGTATTTGTCATGGTTTGACCTCTCGTCATTATTTATATATCTATCAGGTACGCTCATGCAGCTTAAGGTACCATCCCCTGAATGTGTAGGCACATAGAGGATTCTTTTGTCTGTAGCCCTTCCAGCAGTATGATGTACAATAGGAACGTTACAAGAGTCAAATAAGTAGCTCTATGCATCCAGGTATAAAAAATGCCTCAGGAGGTATCCGTCCACTTTCCAATGAATTCCTAAAACACCCAGGGTTAGGATAAAACAAACCCGACATGAGTTCGTTCTCAGTAACATTCGCTGACCGCGCGATATGATTGCTCGCAAGATCCACGATAACATTGTCAATTTTGGACACAACGGAAGCATCCAATAGTCTCTTGTTAGAGACGTAATGCCGAAAGTCGGAATGAGCGCTTCTATGTAATCCCATGCAGGCTCGTAGGCATTTTCGCTCGAAAATTCTGTATTTTTCCATAGAAGACGGACAAATGTTCCACCATACTGGACTTGCATGTGTCAAAATTGGACGCACAAAGGCTTGGTAACAAATGACCTTCACACCGGATCTTAGATAATTGAGTCTTTTGAGTGACATAAAAGCCGCCCTAGCTTTTATTAACTGGGTATTTCTATGTTTGTAATAGTACAAAAATTTGTCCAAATGAACACCCAAATATCTTACTATGTACAACCTTCGATTCGACGTGAAGTCTATTCGAAGTGATCATCACCATATTTTTCAAATTGCTTCGCAATTCTGAATTACCCAGTCCTATTGGGGCGAGGAGCAATATGCTTTCACATTTGAAATTGTTTATCTTCAGTTTCCAGTCCTGGAAGAATGATTGCAGAATATCGAACTTAAGTTGAAGTTCGTTTTGTATTTCTCTAATTTTTGAGCCATGAGCATACAAGATGATACAAACTCAAAGTCAAACGACTGTACACCGACTTTTGACTCTGACTCTACAATAAGAAGGTAGATTTAAAAAATTGATAGAAAATTGATAACTTTCTCGAAATGCAAATTAACAATCGCACAATAATATTGTTCAATTATTCCAATAATTTCCTGCGCTTGGCAGTGAAAAATTAAATTACATGGAATTATTCGCGTCCGAAATTACATATAGTATGTACTACTACTGTGTCCAAAAAATAAGGTGACATTGTATTTATTTTGAAAATTCTTTATTTATTCTTCCAAATCAATTTCATCACCTTCAAAGTAATCCCCTCCCGATGCAATGCACTTATGCCAACGGATTTTCCAATGTTTGAAACACTGGTTGTAGTCACTTTCCAGGATGGCCTTCAGTTCCGTCTTCGCTGCGGCTTGAATCTCCTCTATCGTATCAAAACGGTGTCCCCGGAGCGGTCTTTTGAGCTTGTTGAACAGCCAGAAGTCGCACGGCGCCAGATCAGGTGAATACGGTGGTTGCGAACGATATGGGTTGAGTTTTTGGCGAAATGATCACGAATTACGAGTGCGGTATGGGATGGTGCATTATCGTGGTGTAAAAACCAAGAATTGTCTTTCCACAATTCCGGCCTTTTTAGTCGGATAGCGTAACGCAAACGACGCATAACGTTCAAATAATATTCCTTGTTGACTGTTTGGCCGGTTGGAAGGAATTCATAAAGCACAACACCACGATAATCGAAGAAAACAGTCAACATGACGCGGTTTTTTTGGTCTCGGCTCTCCTTTGGCACGATATTCGCTCGATTGATCGGTTGTTTCGGGGTCGTAAGCATAGATCCAAGTCTCATCGCCAATTATAATGCGTTTCATGACATCCTGGTAGTCGGAAAGCATTGTTTCACACACTTCAACGCGACGCCTTTTTTTTCCAAAAAAATCAATGTTTTCGGTACCAGTCGAGATTTGACGCGCTTGAGGCCCCAAGCATCCTTTAAAATGGTATTGACTGAGCCTTTCGATAAGCCAACTTCATCAGCAAGGTCTCTAATCGTTAATCGATGGTTTTTCAACACCAAATCTTTGATTTGTTGGACGTGAGCTTCATCGGTTGAGGTTGATGGTCGCCAGAACGCTCTTCGTCTTCGACACGTTCACGGCCGGCTTGGAAATCACTATACCACTTGTAAACATTTTTTTTAGACATAGCCTCATCATCAAAGGCTTTCTGCACCATCCTCAACGTATCCGCAGCAGAAAATTGATTCCGCAAACAAAATTTAATGCAAATTCTTTGCTCAATGAATTTCGACATCGCAAAAAACGAAAAACTCACTTTTAGCAGCTCACAAAACGACGCGTATCTCAAACACTGTGAATATATTTTGACATGAAATTTCACAAAGATGTCACTGACAGTACTACCAACCTAAAAAGAAAGAAAAATTTCCAAATCCTTCGACGCGCGCAGTTTAAATTCATATGTCACCTTATTTTTTGGACACAGTAGTATACAGTTTTTTCGTTACCGTTGTATTATTTTTGAATTTCTACACGATCATCACTTTAACTACTCTTCTGCTATTCGTGATAAAATTAGTATAGTAATCTGCCCTTAAGTAACTCGTCGATACTGAAGTCTACACTGCGTTTGTGAAATTTCAATTTCTGGATTAACCTTCACTGCAAGAATGAAGAGTGCTTGAGCTGACTTTGTCGGGTCGTGAAACTTTATATTTACTTCATAAACCTCGTATCTAATTTTCAACTCTTGCAAAAGATTCTCATTAATCAAATGTTACCTATTTAATCATTTTTAGTGCAGTAGTGGACACTGTCATTGAGTTTTCTAAATTGCCGTGTCAGCTTCATTTTAATATCTTTGTTTGCAGTAAATTTTTTTGTATAAGCAAGTCGACCTTTGCAGTGATTCATTAGTCACTTAACATAAGTCAGTTTTAATAGCTCAAAGTGTACCAACACAATTCGACATAAGCTAGTTTTTACAACCGCAGGAGCCTGCTAGAAACCGCTGGCAGATTGATTGATATGCACTAGTTCTTGTCTTAAGAGCCTTGCCTTTCGATTTGCATACAAGAACATGGACGTGGTAATAAACTCAATTTACGGTCATTTTCTGGTATTTGACCCAATCTCTTACTCCTACAAGTTACCGCAGAGCGGTGTTAATAGCCATACAGTGCTTAAAATGCAATTACACTAATAAATAAGGCTTAAAATATACTAAATTACCCGCATTCATTTCATATAACCTAAGAAACAATCACAGCTTGCCAGAGGCTACTTACGTAGGACGTTGATATAACTGTGCGATTCTATGCGAACTTGTCCTTAGGCATTTTTCGACTGCCTTGCATAACTCCAAACTATTGTTTAAGTATGCCTTTCACTTTGTTTTTTTTTTCTCTTTCAATTGTACCCACACACACGATAATAAAAATATATACAGCATTTGTATCTTATTTTGATCGTGTTAAAAAGTATCTACTAAAGCTTAATCAAACAAAATTAAACTCATTAACATTCCATGTAAGAGTGAAGCATGCTGATCGTAATGATGCAAATGGAATAGTTTTGATGTGCGAGATTGTGAGAATGACTCTGAAGCTAACTAGCTGAATGGTAATATATAGTATATCTCCATTTAGAGTAATAAGTTGGATCGTATTTCATAATTCGCCACCATCCACATACTTTCCCACTTAAAGAGCACAAGTATCTACTTGGAAGCTGAATGGTGAAACAATAAAAACAATTTCGCAACTGCGGTGGAGTTGTGCGAATCCCCAATTAAATCGTCGTTCATGTTACGCCGGCGTAGCGTCTTTGAAGTTATGTGTGTATGAAATAGAACTGATTTGAAAAGTACCTTGCAGTTTTGTAACTACTTCTTTGAAGTACAGCCTCGGTCCCCAGTGTGAGATTTGCATATTTCCTTGGCTCGGAGAATTTTAATCTCACGTTTTCAATTGAAATGACAGCATATCCAAGAAACCATTACACATAACATTCTTAGATATGTTGTCACACGAAGGTGTATGAAGATGCATGTCTGTCATGGTAGAGCTTTCCGGGAGGGTACTCAATAAACTAAAGGACCATTCAAATCAAGAGATAAAGAGCACCAGCCAGCAGACTTTAGAGCCACCCAACAGAAACCTCAGAAACATCGTTTATTGCTACGAGACAGTGTTCTACGTGAAAAAACACAGCCGATAAAAAAGAAGTTAAGACCTTAAATTTTATTCTTTTTTTAAAAAATGTTCATCATCTTCAAGTGTTAGGGAAATTGATTAACAGTCAGTTGTTAGATTAAGTCGCCACTGATATACCTTTTTGGAAAAAAGGATATCATATGTAACGCTGGAATGATACCTCAGTTATAAGCCCAATTTTAAGCCATAATTGTAAATATTTTATACAGTAATTAAAAATTTCTTAAAGCTAAAAAAAAATCGCGTGATGTCCCGTGTTTAGATCCAAGACACAACATAAGGTATTTTCAACGAGTTCAGGCAAAAAAAAATATAAAACAATGGTTTGAAATAATGAGCTACACGTAGTCTTAAGAATGGAGTCAAATAAAGGCACTTATGAATCTTAGCGTTCAAAAACGAGGATTGTGTTTTCCCTTTGCTTCGCCTACGCTGACTCAGTGGCTTCTTAGGAAGAGAGTGTATGAAACCTTTAAGTAAACATCAATATCCTTCCAGACTTATTTGGATGAACGACTATAAGAGCTTAAAAATTCAATCTTAGTTCCATTGAACATTAAGAGATGAACATAGCGCACCAATGGTCGACAGCAGCGGTACCAGATGGGTGGCTCAGGTTCCAGATGACATAACATGGAATCTGCGTAAAGAGGTGGCCCGTACCTCAACAAAATGTATCACTGAATCGGAATATGATATTCTTACAAAGGTTTTGCAAATGGCGGAAACTGTCAGTTTTGTGTAGATAGTAAAGATACAGAATATACGTCAACGAGCTATGGAAATCAATTTCTCCTCAGTGACAGTTTTTTTGGAAGCCGGACATCGGTTCAACATCTGCGTTACATTTTCCCCACACATGGCGTGGACTTACGAACTATTGCCCACTACGAAAAGCCGCTGATATTGCCAGTTGCACTCTTCGACAGATTATCAACCACAAGTGGTGGGGCCGTGGATAATGTGAGATGTTCCTTCCCGGAAATTACGTTAGAGTAATGCTGAAACCTTTTCAAATGGGACAAAACATGAAAACATATTCACTAATGAGGTACATTTCCTTACAGGTGAATTGTTAATAAACGGAACTACCAAGTATGTTATAAATTTTTCGCGGCAATCAAACGATTTCGAGGCAACGATAAACGTTGCTTCCGTTTATGATTGATTGATTTTGATTGTATTTTTTAGCTTTTAAAATACACTTTAAGCATTACAAATATACAATTTCATTTAACATTAGTTTTTGATTTTTAGCTCGATCAGTTTTATTTTAAACTGTCTAGAATAATTAATGTTCTTCATTAAGGCTAGAAAGTTATTGTACTCTCTAAAATAAATTATTCACGACCGTCTCGAAGTGCTTGCCTGTCGTATTTTGAGATCCCGATAGTTTCATAAAGTATAAGCCGTGTCGGAATTTCGCTGGCATTTTCGCAAAGGTAATTCGGAAACGTTATATTTAAATTAAAAGCAAATAAAATTGAAAATCTAAACAAAATAATCCAAAGAACTAAGCATACACTTAATTAATATGAATGTGTCTGGTAGGTGGGTAGGTAGGTGTGATTGTCACAACTGAAACAGTTGTGAGCCACTTAGATCCTGTTTGGATACATAGTGTTATCACTAACCGGTGATTTATACACCGATTCCTCATTGGCCAGGGGACTAACTGATACCTTAGAAATACCTGATAGGTATCCAAGTGGTCTCTGTAAAGATTGTCCACTTTATTACCGGCTATAACCAGTTGCTTTTCTTAATGAATTTCGCTATGTTCTGAATCTTTATATCTGACATATCTTCTAGGTTGCCGAATGAGTAGCTTCATAGCGTGCTTTTCCTCGTTTTTGCGAGGGCGGGACAGGTGCCTAGGTATTGTAGTACGCTTTCTGCTTCTTCCTCGTCCCTGCAGCTCCTGCAAAATTCGTTATTGAGGGCTCCCATTCTTAATGCGTGTTATCCCATGATGCAGTGACCTGTGATAATTCCTACGACCTTACTCTTAAATTAAATTTCTGTTAAGGCTTGGGAGTGTACTTGTCTTTTTCGGATTAATGAGCGGCAAAATTTGCCTCGAAGTCCTACAGGTGTCTAGTTGCACCCATCTCCAATTGGTGATATTGATGGCATCTGTATTAAACATGGTGTTTATTGCTTGAATTGAGGGGTAAGGGGTTTCCAGTGGCAAGCTCACCCCTATTCTAGCTAGCTCGTCGGCTCTTTCATTGTCTGGAATACCACTATGCCCAAGTACCCAGCATAGGGAAAGGTTACATCTGACCACTATCTCCCAGAGAGATTGGCGGCAAAGTTATACCATCTTGGATTTAATGGATGGTGTATCCAGAGCCGCGATGGCCGCCTGGCTGTCTATGTATATGACGACAGATAACCCGTCTATCGAATATCATTGGATAGCTTTAACTTCTGCCTAGAATACACTGCAGTGGATGGGCAATCGAAGGGACAGAGAGAAGGAGATCTCCGGCGAGATCGCAGATACTTCGAGTCCGGTGCCTTCGTTCGTTTTGGAACCGTCCGTGTAAACTTTCAGATTGCCAGATTTTCTGACCATATCTTTCTGGAATCAGGATTTTTAATCCCGATTCGAAGTCTAGGATTGGTGTGATATAGTCTGTATGTCTCGGAATTCTCGCATGAACTGGGCTATGTTTTCTGCTCCACTGGTTACACTCAGTCAACCTAATCGCTGCCTTAGTAGCTATCAGTTTCCCGTATATGTCCATGGGAAGTAGTTGTAGCATAATTACCATGGCGGTTGAAGGTGTGGAACGAAGTGCCCCCTTGATGCATATACACGCCGATCTTTGGATTCTGCCTATCTTTCTCAGATTTTCTTTTATATTCATTGCTGGCGAGTATACCATAAGTTAGGATTGGTCTGACAACTGCAGTATACATCCAGTGCGACAATCTCGGTTTGAGTCCTTATTTGGGGCCGAGGACCCTCTGCTAACGTTTGTCTGTATCTGCTAACTTTTAAAGCAATGTTATCCATCGCTGTGACTTTGTTGGCACAGTTTGTATTTTGCCACATGAAGTTTAAATGTTCTCCAAAGGAAAGTTTTTCGTCCAATACAGCTCCAAGATGTTTAATTTTCGTACGTTATTACTTTTTCATTGATTATACATACACGAGGATTGAATTACGTCTTTGATAAATTTAATACTAATTTATTCATTTCGAGCCACCCATTTATGTTGTCAAGGTCCTTATTTATTTGTTTGTAAGCAATTTAAAGTATCTTTTCGAACCTTAGCCATATTGTTGATGAAAATAAAGAATAAGCACATCCCGAAGATTGTTCCTTGTGGTTTTTCTAAATTTACGGTGATAGACCTCGAAATTTTTCGATTTTCATTAGTATGATCAACTTTCTTAAAAACTCGTTTTAAGTATAGAAAAATTGGCGGAACCATATTTTTTGCGTTAACTTTGCTTTTCCAATCATTAAATTAAGACCAGTTTCATAAGTATTTTTAGCTCTATTGTTTGGTCTCATAATCGATAGCAATCCAGTAGACTTAGCAACATTTTGAGAAGGGATATAAAAAGGAATAAGGCCACTGAAGACGCTGTAGGCGATTAAATTTAACGAATTTTCATTGTAGGCTAGTAAATTTTACGAGAAGGATTTAATGTCTTGAAAATTCATGTCATTTTAACAATGTTTTTAAGATTTCTTCAAATCAGACACTATAACACTTCGAACATTGTAAGAATGAAACACAAACAAATATTGACCAATTTCTCATCAGCTGTCGGATAGCATAATAGCCCAATTTATTTTCTAAATTAGCCACTGAGCACGTGAGTACTTCCATCAACTATAGCTGCAGGTCAAACAAGTAAAACGGTTCAAAACAACGGGCGCAATATGTTAGCTTGGAGCCGATTTGCCGTCCCATGGTTTCGTGATATATGCCGTGCCAAAGCTAATTAAGTAATTGAATTGTTCACGGATAAATCAAATTCAGTAATTGTAATGTCGCGAGCGCAAAACAATAAAAACAAAACCGACCTCACAGAACACCCCGACGGGACACAGGCTACTGCACGCAGAATCTTAACATTCTGCTGTGCAATAGCCTCTGGCAGCTGTCTATCGTTTGAAGTCAATCAGAAGCAAGCCACCTGAAAAGCGTGTCACGGTTGTTCATGTGGGCTTACTAAGATGCATTGACATAGCTCACGCTAAGCAATTTCACCAATCTTTCGATTGTCTCCCGTCGATAAAGCAGGCGCGCCACCGATTTATATCTAAATCTTATTTGTTTTGTGACACCGTCAAAGCTGTCACTTTCAAGTTCTTGACTACCAATCGATGACCTACTTTGTGAATCCAAAAAAAAAAAAAAAAAAACTACAACTTACATGCTGCATGTTGTTGCATCTTAATCAGCCGGATTAACTTTCCTCAGCACCATCAATTTAATTAATTCACAAAAGATACAACAAACGTTCACTTACCTTCGTGCAAGTTGGATGGATATATCCAGCAGCAGCTCGCCAACAGTCGCGATGTCCTCAGTCTTCCAATCGCCCTTCGGTTGGGTCACATCTACGATTAAAATGAAGTGACGAATGCATTCATTGTATTCACACACTGCATTGTCTCAGATACTTACGGATTCGCTTCCTGGCATCTAGGTAGGCCGCATTTACCGCATCATACGTTATGCAAGTGCCGTCGCCTGAATACGGGTTTCTGCAAATAAACCGTAAAAATGAAAACTTTTAGTCTGCGAGCTATCTGCATACGAAATTTTTTTTTAAGTTTGATTTTAAGAAACTCGTTCCAATCTTCCAAGTTAAACTCGTCAAATCGACCAATGCAAGCAATATCGGAGAACATGAGTCCACAAATTGACGCAAATTGAAGCCCCCTGTTCCGAATTGGATTTGTTCGAATTGAATATTCACATGGAGATGGAAGATAAGCTAGAAATTGCATGCGGACTGAGAAGGTGGAGGAGTTTTGGATTTTGGAACCAGCTATGGTCGACATGTGAATGATCGCAGCTTGGCGTGTGTAACTGCATGACCAACGAGTGCGTGAGAGGAGATTCCGATACAGACGACAGACAGAATAGTAATAAATGGCTTAAGTGCTTATAGTGAAAGTCGAGTGAGTTGGGTAGTCTGGTCAGGTGACATACCAGTTGCGGGGCATAGGATTTCCAGTTTATCATCATCGTCTTCGGGATCTTATTGTTATTTATCACTGACAAGATAGGAAGACAGATCCGGCATGACTTGCAATCGGATTTCAACTGTAAGGGCATTTGCGTAAATTAAAAATGCATGATAGAGTTTTCCAATGGGTTCTCATGAAATTTTTTTTTGCTTTCAACAAGCTCATCAAAATGGAGAAATGCAATGCGAGCAAGGGCCTCTCAGCTGTATTTTTGCAGCTGCGACAGTGTGAATTGTGTGGGTTGCCTTGCTTAACGGAATGATCTCCAGTCGGCTTTGTCCTGTGCAGACCGCCACTAGTCTAGCAATATCATGACGAGTTCCCCGAAGTAGATTTTTTGTTTTCGATTGTTTTTATTCAGGCCATATTTTCCTCGATGTTGCACAGTGCGTCAGAATGACCCATCTTAGGTTTGCTGCTCAAAGGAAGTATGAGGTTAGAAAAGCCTTAAGTGCATGTAGTGAGACGAAAACCTCCCCTACAGGCGAGCGCTGAAGAACAGATCCCTGTCCAGCAAGTTCATCGGCCCTCTCATAACCTGAGTTGTCACTGTGACCGGGAACCCATATAAGGGAAATGAGCTGACATTCTAACGATGCTATTTCAGCTGGGCAGTCCTTTACTAATTTTGAATGTGAAGAATGCCAAAGTTATTTGATAGATAAATTCTAGGGACCGTATAGTCGGTTGGTGACGATACCAAATCTCTTGGTACAAGACAGTAGTACAGTGCAATTACCATATGGTATTGAATATCAAGCAACCAGACTCTCTGAGCCTGATGGCGCTGTAGTGTTTTTTATGTGTAGGTGCAAAGGTAGGAAATGCAACATTACCGTCAGAGCATCTGATGGAGTCGATCGCCTGTGGTACCTATGCATGTTTTTACTTTGTTTAGTTTAATGACTTTGATTGGAGACCCCATGTTTTGGCAAAGGTTCTACTGCAAGTGTAAAAGGCTATGCACGCCTTCTTAACTCGCTGATCAACGTTTAGCTTCCAGCTGGGTTTAGGGTGTAAAGTAATGCATAGGTACTTAACGGTGGTAGACAGAGAAAGCGGTTGATCGTTCAGACTGAGGAGTGGGAAGCTGGATATCTTAGTTTTAGTAGTGATGATGATGATGATGAGCATCAGTTCCGTTTTGCTTGAGTTGATGTGAACCCCTGCTAGAAAATTTGATTTTATTCCTATTACCTAGCGTTGCTTGAATGCACCGTGTGCTAAGCATGGTAACAATCCATTGACATAGAAAGTTTTCCATACCTAGTTCGGTTAAAGAGTCAAGAACGTTATTGAAGGCTCCTTCTATAACTAGGAAGATAGCTAGATAGATAGGGATGTTTCTACTACTGAGTCTCTTATGTGGTCATCCAGGATTCGTTCTAGAATCGTCAAAATGAATGAAGTCAGACTTATTGGCCTGAGACTTTTGCGCTTTTATGCCCAGGTCTACCCATCTTAGGGATGGAGACTACTCGAACTTGCCGCCACGAATCCAGGACTTGGTTGTTCAGGATACATTGTTAATGTCTTGCAATTTTTGCACCATAATGGGAAGTCAACAACTCAGCAAACATTTAAACTTAATTGCTTACGTTCTTTTCTAAAAAACAAAAGTGTTCTTATTTTTTGAATATCAAGAAAGCCAGCGGAGGACTAAAGAGTCAATCTGTCCCAGGATGCTCACAATGCTTACGGAAATTAATCAGAACTCTGGGCGTTTAAGGGATCGAAAATTCGCGAATTTAAAAAGATGCTGCATTGGAGGCCTGTAACAGTGTATACCATGTACCTTAATAGAGAAAAAAAAGTCCTCAAAGTACAAAAATTAAAAATCACTTCCAAAGATTGGGTTGGCTAAATACTGAACAGCAGACACATGAATTGAAAATGATTTTAACTCTCTAAATAATAAAGAAGTCTTTACGCAACATAAGGTTGGTGGCTGCCTTTATTTCCCACATGATCCTTTCTATCGGCGTTATGTGATAACATAAGAAGAAATTCATAGCCCTTAACTCAAAACTTTCTGGGAAAAGAGTGCAGGTTGAAAAAGGGCACAGTTCTTTCTTCGCTTGTAAAATGTCTTTCGGGCACAGATAAACTACTAGCTTCAAAGAGCTTGAAAAAAGAATTCATTATCACCTAGGGACCTGTTCATAAAAGGTACGACTTTATAGATATAGAAAAAAAAATGAAGTACAAGGAATGGCGTCGATGTTTTTCAAAGGAGAAGATGCCCAAATGTAGAAACCAGTTTAATCAAGTGAAGTGCTTATTTATCGCAAACGTTTCGAATTTTCGTCGGCTCGTATTTCCACCTCATAATGTTTGTACACAAGTAAAAAAGTCAAACACATTTTCACTGACAGCAAACTACTAATTCAGATGGTGGTCGGTTTTATACTTGACACACAGGAAACGACAAAAGCTGTTCCTCTGTCATTTATGTTCGAGGCTTCTGTCCACACAGAGCGCAAGTAACCCCAAAAGATAGATCATAATGATGCACATTTTTGGACAAGCACTCTGAAGTGAGTACACATATTACTCCAAATGTCAACACGTTCGATGACATTTCCTCCTTCAAACCGCATTTGAAACCGCATGTTCGGACGGTGTACCTCACTTCAGACAACTTTAGCTTTTCAAGTCCGGTTATAAAGTCAGACATTCGCCTGCCTTCGACTCTCCAAGGAATACCGTTTGTAATTGCTTTTAACTTAAACTGCGTGCCTAGCCGTGCTACGCATTGGAACCTCACACTTACTACGCATAGAAAGTGCAGCTCAGCCTGGACTAGTTTCACAGAGATTTTCCTGTTGGCAATTCCAAAGATGATGATCTTCCATACTTACAAATGTAGGTACGTGGTACTCATACGTTAATAGCAAGTCTAGTTCGGTCTAGACCTTTTACAATTGAATTACAAGAAAAAAAAGGAGAGACAAAAAAAAAATAAAACCTGCTCCCACCTTGAGACTGAAAGTGAAATGCTCTGTGAAGTTCGCGTGATTGGAACACTGATTTCATGGTCGATAACTTTCAAGCGGAAATCAAGGTATCGCATTACAAAACAAACAGACATTAAGCATCAGCGACCAACCGAGGTATGTGAATATTTTCCATTGGATTTTCGGGCTTGAAAGTCCATCCAGCATGGGCGACGAAATTCATTTAAAACTCATCCTTGGATTACCCAATTCTCGGTTTTGTTGTCTTAAATTTCCAAGAGGGTTTGTGATCTTGGGGCAAACGTAATTGGATGGATATCAATGAATTTCAAGTACGGGTTGCATTAACTCGAGTGGGCATACTTATGTCATTAAAAGCATAAAGTGCCAACGCTAAGAGGGTTCGTTTTTCCCAAAGCACTTTGTGAGATTTATGTTTGACTTAACACCTCATTTCACACCCGAATCAATATGGTTACAATTCGGAACCATACAAGTGGCGTGGAACTTGGAAGTCATGAATGAGATTTTGAGTGTTTTTTCAAAATTTTTGGTAATTATTTGTCAACTTATTGAAGTTTTATTGAAACCAGTAAGTCTTTTGCAAGGTTATAAAGCTGTGGTATGCATTAAGTTTTGATATCGGAAATGAGCGGAAGTAGGAAGTAAGGCTGCCGAAGCAAGGCAACATAACTTTGATTTTTTCCGCCAAAACGAGGAAGGTAATTACAGCGGAATGATTGAATACAATTGGGAAAGTGCAAATAAGATATATCTAACGTTGGTTTTCTTAGGTGAAGATTCAAGATATTCTAGAGCGTGAACCGCTGGAGTTGAAATCTTAATAGAAAAGCTGTATCTATCGCCACTGTCAGGCTGGGCCCAAAGCACTGGAATGACTCAAGCATTTCCACAAGGTCTATATTGAATCTGATTTTGAGCTTAGGATAATTGTCTTATAATATTTTTAAAGGCTTCGAAGGTGGCGGTAAATTAAAGAAGAACAAAGAAATTTGTAAAAGTGTGTAGGGCATAATTTATAACAGCGCTCTGCATTATGTCAATACCCAGATTGGTAAACTGACACAAGAATTTGTCGAATCTGTAATGAAACATGTTTTATGTCTTATTAAGCTTTATTTTAAGCTCATTCATAACCAGTCATTAAGGCGTACTTTTCGAGTCTTACGCTCTTAGCTGCGCGTTAACAAACAAATGTTTTCATAAATGTTATCGCACAGTTTTAGTCCTGAAAAAAGTAAATTTTACAATATTCCTAAAGAACCAAGAATTTTTAAGTGACACTTAAAGAACCCTGCTGCCAAGATTTATCATTAACCGTGTTTGGTTTAAATAGACACAAATGCGCAGGGTGCTATGCGTTGCGATGCTTATCAATTAAAAGATGATTTCTTGAAGTGTTCTGAAAAATAAAACGCTATTTCTTATTTCCGCATAAACAAACACAGTCCTTCCAAGTTAGACTGTTTTCGAATCTCTGCTTTCGTCCCAAAACAGCTCAGTTCTATTTTTTCAAGTGTTTTTTAAAGCCACTTATCTTCAGAAAGACTTGGGAGAATTTTTGGGATCATTATTTGGCCTATTTATCGCAAGCTTGTTCGAACTCAGAATTTGGGAGCATTAAGCCCCCAGCTCTCTTTCTGAATAAATTGTGCTGTTTCCTGTTTCATAATAAAGGGTGATTTTTTAACTATTATCTCTTTGGCAACACTGGTTTAAACAGCTGACGCACGTTTCGTGTTTTGTTTCACTGTCAAACATCTTCAGTTTGGTCTATAATTTAACTATGAATCGTCTTACAAACGAACAAATTATTGAATTTTAATATCAAAATGCGTGCTCTGTTAAGAAAGTTCATCGCGCGCTTCTTCCATTTTATGGTCAGTTTAATCGAGCCATTGAAGCGGCTATTCGGGCTATTGTGACTAAATTTCGCACTAAATTTACATTGTTGGACATTAAACCACCAACACGCTTACGTAGAGTGCGAACTGAAGAAAATATCGTAGCTGTATCGGCCAGTGTTAATGATGACCATCAATCATTGATTCGTCGCCGTTCGCAGCAATTGGGCCTCTGTTACTCAACAACGTGGAAAATTTTGCGGAAGGATTTAGGTGTGATGCCTTTCAAAATACAGCTGGTACAAGAATTGAAGCCGAACGACCTACCGCAACGTAAAATTTTTGGTGAATGGGTTCTTGGAAAGTTGGCCGAAGATCCACTTTTTTAACGAAAAATTGTGTTCAGCGACGAAGCTGGCTCAATGGGTACGTAAATAAGCAGAATTGTCGATTTTGGAGTGAATATCAGCCAGAAGCATTGCAAGAGCTACCAATGCATCCAGAAAAAGTTACAGTTTGGTGCGGTTTATGGGCTGGTGGCATCATTGGACCGTACTTCTTCAAAGATGATGCGAATCGTAACGTAACTGTGAATGGTGAGCGCTTCTGTGAGATGATATCCAACTTTTTTTTTGCCCAAAATGGAAGAGCTTGACTTGCAGGACATGTGGTTTCAACAATACGGTGCCACATGCCACACAGCACGCGCAACAATGGACTTATTAAGAGGCGAGTTCGGTGAACATTTTATTTCACGTTATATCGTGCGATTTAACGCCTTTAGACTATTTTTTGTGGGGCTATGTTAAAGCTAATATCTATACAGACAAGCCCGCTTCAATTGACATATTGGAAGACAACATTGAAGCATTTATTTACTTATTTATTATTCGTGAGATACCGGCCGAAATGTTGGAAAGAGTATGCCAAAATTGGACTAAGCGGATGGACCATTTCAGGCGCAGTCAAGGTCAACATTTGCATGAAATAATCTTCAAACATTAAATTATATGAACCGTACTATCGATACAAATAAAGATTTCATGCATTTTTCTGAATTTTATGTGTTTTTTTTTAAACTTTCCTATAGCTTTTAAAAAATCACCCTTTACATTCTCTTTACTATCAATGATTTTTTTAAAGCAACATCGGATGTTATCCTGGTCGTTAGTTTTGGATATTAAAGCATTATGGCACCATGCTAAACTTCACTTATTTTCTTCATTCCGTATTGAATTTATTTTAATTTTTGGGAGCAAAATTATAATTGAGTTCCTGATGTGTATACGTTAATATTTAGCTATTCATAGTTTTTGGGCGTGATGTTCCATAAATTTGGCGAACAGAATTTTCGAAAAAAATTGCAGGGATTGAATGCAACTGACATTGTATTTTTGAAATCATTGAGAGAATGATGTGTTCTAATTATTTTGTAATGTCTTCCACTTATATAATATTTCCTTATCTAATGTTTCACAACAGCGGTTGGGTCCACCCATATTTAAAGCTGCCTTAAGTTTTCACCCAGCTTACAGAGCCTAGTGGCATGTCAGATATCACTGTTAATTTGTTCATGGGCCGAATTAGCCAGGTTTTGGATGTCCAATCATAACAATAATTTAAGAACATCATCCATGAACATCAACAACTTCAGTGGATAAATGTTGTGGCATTGCAGTTGTAACATTCTTCCTAAAGAACTTATCCTTTACGGAGATGAAATACAAGTTGATGCTGTTGACATTAAAGTACGCCGATATCCCTGCAGGGAAAATATCCCCAAGGCTTTAGACTCAGGCTTAGTTGAACTTAAATTGATTGAAGCTGGAATCTAACGACAACAAAACGACCTTGGTGGCCAGTTCACAGCATTTGCACATATTCCACAATTCCACATGTTGAAACCTTAACGCGATGTTAAACATGCCTAGCGTTACCGCTTTAAAAAATATCCGTAGCATCAGTAGCGCACATCTCTTTATTTATATTTTTTAACGCAACTCTAAAAACGTCAGCTGCAGTGACTGACCATATGCCACTTGTTTTGACTTGGAACATACGAGTTCACCTGCGAAGAGATGCAAATCACTTTTCATTTTCTAGTTGTTCCATTGTGATCTACGAGGTGATGCAATTCCAATCTGATCTGAATACAGAGCCACATAATAAGATGCTTTGCTAACGTACTATTATGCTAACGATTTATGGAAGAACTTGAATTGGCAGGCGGTGTGGATAAGGAAAGCTGCCGAGATGCATATTAATTCGTGCCACAACTGCCACAATCTTACCCGTCCACCTCCTTCGGTAGTGTGCACTTTGCTGCTTATAGGGACAGTGCAGCATTTATCGATGGAATTCAGGTCATTTCGTCGCACTTTTAAGATCGATCTCTTGACATCTGACATCATGCACAGTAGTGGTAGCAGCTTTGAGAGCTGTCTTCGTGTGATGAAATTCAAGCAAATAGCGTGGGCATATAATTATGTTCCCACCTTGGCAGAAACCGTTGTTGTCGTACACATACATTTGGTTGTTATGAAGAGGTTGAAAGCCAAATGCTTATTTTAAGGTGTGATCTATCTCATTATGAAACTCTACTTTGACTTTGAATCAATCTTTAAGATGCCTGGTAGGTTTTATCGCTCACCGCAGTATTTGCGGGGAAACAAAATTATGAGCTCGGTTACGAGTATGACGAAATAAGACATTATCGGATATTTACTAGGTTAAAAGTTTCACTTTATATAAACTTGTCTTTATATAAATATTATTATTATGACGTGAAATAGAAACAGTCAAACTGACAAAGTTTAACAATTTGGTCCATAAGGTTGTTTCAATATAAGTTGGCGACTTATACCAAAAACGTATTAACTATGCTCAGGCCCTTCTGACCCTCAATGACGCTTTCGTCATGAGCAACGAGGCTCAAAGGCATCTGCACAGATATTCACTTGAAGTCGTTATGATCAGCTTTGATTTTTCAGATATTAACAGAACCATGATGAATGAGTTTTTTTATTTAATATTTATAAACCGAAAATGAAAATTTTAAAGGATGCGTTTCAGGGTCGATGAATGCCTCGTTTGAAAATTTGCACTGACCGTCAAGATTGCCCGATTTAACCACTTCACTCTTTTGTTGGCCTTTTTTTTTAAGCACTTAATTAGAAATCCGACAAAAGTACGTGCATTTTTCACCCAAAGGTCTTGCCAAAAGGATTGAGATGTTGAAAAATCTCAAATAATCTACAATAATGGTATCACCCACTTAACCGATATCAAGATTAAAAGAATTGGAAAAAAGTCTAATAATCCAAATAAATATGTAAAGATAAAATTATGGAAGTATCTTGCTTCCAAATATTAAACTACATCGAGTGAGTGTTTCCGGGCCCAGCGTTGCCAATTTAGTGCTTTCAGCGTTAATTTCGGTGCTCAAAAAATCAGTTCAGTGCCCAAAATATCATTTTAGTGCTCGATCGTTCTTTAAGTGCTTTCATTTAATTTTTAGTGCTTCATTAACTCTGTTTTTTAACGCTGAAACCTACCAAAATCCTTATGCAAACATTTTCGAACAAGCCTTGAAACTGCTTTCTTTGCCACATTTAATGGCGATAGGTTTTTGGTCAAGCAAACCTAGTCAAAAGCAAACTTAAGAACAAAACGAGTTTGGAGATGTTAAATGCAATTTTGCAAATAAACTTTGGTTTGCAAAGAAATCAGAAGTTCTGTAATGGTAACAATTTTCCTGAAAGCTTGATTTGCAAAATTGGAACCCATATTTAATGGCGCATTTTATTTTGCTGTACCTAAATACTTGAATAAAATTATTGTTTATTTTATTTTCGTAAAATAAATGTTTTTATTGATAGTTAAAAAATGCAATAATTTATAAACTATACACTAAAAATACTTATATAACAAAGGTTATAAACTAATTTTATGTTCAACCTTTAAGTCCGATGAATGATGGTGCTCATAACTTAGTTTAAATTTAACATATTTTTAATTGGTCTTTATATAATATTAAAACTAAAATGTTTGTGTAAATGTTGTTAAATAAGTTATAAAAAAGTGGGAAAAATTACTCGTTTTAAACTAACTTCAACTAGATATAACTACCTACAATAATTAACATTCTACCCAATCGAGCCACCAGTATTTGCTGGGATTCAGCCGTTCATTCTTAAGTGTATCTCTTTCAGGTACGCTAATACAGTAATTCCAGTCAGGAGCTTTATAGGACTCTTTTGTCTGTTATTCTAGCAGCATGGTGTATAACGGAAATATTGCTCGAGTCCGACAAGCAGCCATGTGCGTCTAAATACAAAAATGCCTGAGGTGGTATGTGTCCCTTTTCTAATGAGTTTGCAAAATATCCCGGGTTAGGATAAAAAAATCCCGATTCCTCAGTAGGCCCAGGATAACAAGCGAGCACTTTCTTTCGAAAACTCTATACTATATTCCACCATACTGGACTCGCATAGGTCAGAATTGGACGCACAAAGTGTTGGTAACACTTACTTACGACTAGAACTAAATAAATGTTTTTTTCTTCTGGAAACTGGAAAATTAATATTTTTTTTTGCCAAGGTATCAAAATTAACGCTGAAATATTAGGAACTGTGGTTTGGCTCAGAAAAAACTTGACAGCACTGTCCGGGCCACCCTGTATATCATTCGCTTCTCATTTTATGTCTTTTCACCGACTTTTTCTCAGCATTACTTTAAAAAAAAAATTCTAATATTTAAAAGAAGAAAAATCAAAATAAAGTACACTCTCTTTCAAAGATGTAAAATTTAACTCTGGTAACACTTTATGAGATTTCCCAATATCTTGCGTCGATTGATAGCTTTCGGCCTTTATTTTTTGTTATTTTATTAGCTTGGTTTCGCTCACATACCTCTTGGTATGATTAATGAGCTGACCACAGAGAAAGTCACTATATTAGGTAATACTTGGGCCGTAAAGAGGGCACTTCTAAATTCAACGTTGACGCAGCAATCCTTGTCGTAAAGAAGACTATTTTCCAAGTTAACTGAAAATTTTAAATATAATTTTTTTAATATTTTTTTTTAAGGAACAAGCCGTTGAAGATGATAATTTTATTGTGCAAGAAATTAAATTTTACGGAGTTGAAAGTGCATTGGTAACAGACATGCTTGTGTGAAAAGTTATCTGATTATCTTAACTCATAAAAACCAGTCCTCTTGTTTAGAAAGCTTACATTAATATTTTTCAAGGAAGTAGCTATTATTATAGTCCGGACGTAGGGACTTTTCAAGTTCGTAATTTATAAAAATTAAGGGTCAACCGACTTGTGTTGCATAGTTGACATAGCTGTTTCAACAAACGCCAATCCGAACTGTCATCCGAGATTTTATACATTTGGTTTAAGGTCAACAATTGTGAGGACCGTTTAAAAATCTCTGAACTTGCTGAATTACTATATAAATATTGATTCTATAGTAAGTCCGGTACGCGCGTTTCGAGCGTACTATAGGCAAAACCGTGAAAAAATTCGAAGAAACTGTCCCTGTAGCAGAGTTCTTAAGGTCTATACTACATAAATTAATGCACTGTGCAGAATATACGGCCGCCATTATTGAATGTTTTGAAAAAGATCTCACACAATACGATCTTTTCATGAACCGATTATTCCGCGTTATAGCGATGTGAATCGGCCTCAAATATTGCCTGGATTTATTTTTGTCAGGCCTGGCAGAAGATCTTGTTTATGCTTATAAAGCGCAAGCTTTTGACGCATATTTGTCAACCGATGGCCTTGCTAGAAATTGTTTCGACAATTTTCGTGTCAGAATTGAGTCGTGCATGAATTCCCGTGAAGGACATTTGATTGGCGCTGTGTTCAAATCTTATCGCAAGACTCAAAGCACTCAATCAAAATTCAAAAACTTATATTCCGAACCACAAAGTGGATGTTCTGGCACTTGTGACTTCCAAGTTGCAACAGCCTTTGTGCCTGCTTATAAATAAGACAATGAGTTGAAAGGACACTCCGAACTTTACTCAGTTTTGTGTGCAATGTTGGACTTAAGGAAACCGATACCTCATAACCTATGCTAATTTACATTTAGATATTTGAACATTGGCATCAAAAGACGTTAAGCATATGTGAGTTTCACTTTGTACAAAAAAAAATTAAGTGACTGACTGATTAATTAATAAAGATAAATTAATTTATGTAATTTTGTAAAATAGTTTTTAAAACCAATACTCACAGTGATCCTCTGAATAAGTTTACATTATAATCATAGACTGATGATCTTCCGGGTCCTGATAGTATAAGCGCACAATCATTTCCAAATTCTGTGTTAACATGCTGCCCAAATGGATGGAACTGTCCTTCAGCATTATTGAGGTTGATAAACACTACCACCACTGCAAATATTCTAGAGTATCAAAAAAAAAAAAAACAATATTAATAAGAAAATTTAAGAATATTTTAATGGCAAAAAAAATGTTAAATGTTTCTTAACATTTTTAGATTCATTCTTAAACATTTTTGCGTGGACATTATTTAAAGATGAACTCGTAGAATTGCTAGCAGTCAGGGCATACTCGGATGAAGTTATTGTAACTGTTGTCAAGTTAAAGGGTTCCATAACATGGAAGTTAATAGAAAGGACTCTAAACATATTCTACAAATTGTACCAAGGCAAGGGCCTAAAACAAAATGATCCTTGCAGAAAAAGAACACAAAACCAAACACAAAGCAAAATGTAGAGCTCTGAACTTGAACTTTCAATTGAGTTTAAATGTCAAGTAATAGTGATAGATACCTATAGACATAAGAACCTTTCTCTAAAATACACATGTCGAGCAGGTAACCTTGTAAATAACAATAAAAATGCACATGTTCCAACGGCTTTATAACTAAAACTGAAGTATAATAACAAAACTGATTTTCTGGCCCTTTAACACCATTGTTAAGCCAATGAGAGCCTCCATAAGTATGTTACATTACACTAGCATATGGGATCAAAACATAGCATTGAGGGCTACTCAGCCTCAACCCTTTACATATCAATCTTACTTAAGGGCCGCAATGCCATCTTAGAGAAAATAACAACTCCTCAGAAACTTCAAAATTATTACAGGGTCGTCCAAAAGAAACTTTCGAAATTTGACAGTTGATAGCGGCCATGTTTATGAAGTTACATCTGTAAAATTGACTGTCATTTATTCAATCTGTTGGATATAGTGTTAAACAACACGGGCAAATTATAAAATTGTTTTATCAAAAGGTGTTCTGTTCGGGCAACGTTCCGCGCGTTTCTCCTATTTTACGGCCGCCGTAATCGTCCTTCCAAGAGGACAATTCGCAGTGTCCTGGTTCACACGTATATCGACTAAATACAAGATCTACCGAAAATATCGTCGATGTCTCTGAGAGTGTGCAGGAGAATCCGAGGCAGTCGAGTTCGCGTCGTTCACAAGAACTCTGCTTTTCGCAGACCACAACTTCTACTGACCAAAAAGCTGAAGGTAAACGACCATAAACAAGGATGTGTGTTCGCGCAATGCCCATTCAGCAGTTGGAAACTGACCCAAATTTTCATTGAAAAATCCTCTTCACCGATGAGGCCCATTTTTTTATGAATGAACAAGATTATAGAATTTGGGACGATACCAATACCGGTCCATCCAATGCATGGAAATTCTGCAAGAGTGATTCGTGGGCTTGGTCATCTCACATGGAGATGATGTGAACTGACCACCGAGATCGTGCGATTTGACCCCGTTAGACTTTTCCTTGTGGTGTTTTCTGAAGTCGCAGGTCTATGTGAATAGGCCACAAGCCAGAGCGGCCCTCAAAGCCAACATAACCCACGCCATCAGTCAAATTCAGGCTGATTTATGCGCCAGAGTCATGGAAAGTTGGACAATTTGTTTTATATTTTATAGCCACAGGATCGGAAATTTAATTTACTGATGGATTCAAAATGGTCAAAAGAGACACATGTGATGCCTTTTATTCAAATCTTGTAACTATGGACATGACGCATTATATTATCTGACAATTTAGTATGTGCATATTCATCCTCTATGACAGTCACGCTCCTCGTCAGTTTTGAAAAGTCTCAATAGAAATCAGAAGAATGCATGCAACCGAAAACCGCGTTCAGTTGTAAGCTTAATCAAAAGTATTAATCTTACCGAAGGATAATTGAACGTCACACAATAGAACTTAGGTCGAAGACCACATAAACCGGCTCTGTACAACTATATTCCATATCTGCCTAACTAACACCATTTTTAATTTTGTTTGCTAAAAATTTCTGGCCATAAAGCAATCTTTCCTTGGGGAAAGTTCAAGCTGATTATCACAACTAAAAACCAAATCAATCAATTGAGCAAAATCGTAGAGTGATTTCAGTCTTGACAACCAAAATGCTACCTAATGTCCAATATGTCTGTTGGAACAGGCGTGGGTGTGATGAGCCATCGCCCATCACGGTGAAGAGAATAAAAGCACTTATCGGAGGGTATTACTGAGTGGTGCTCTTTGTGGTGCGTCCATATGAAACGGGGCAGCGCTATTGCTTTCAGTGAATTAAGAGTACCGACCAATAGCCACACCTTTTGCCGAAACCGACTTATGTGTTGCTGATGATTTTTCAATCAATGTTAAGTCACTTGAGTATTTTCTTCTCTCAACTCACTTAATTACTAATTACGAAAATTTAAGCATTTGCTATGTGCGTAACATCTTTGGGGAAAAGTTGATCAACATGACCTAGTATAACATTTAGGCGTGTTTGCTGGACCGATCCCAAATAATGTGCACTCTAAAAAGCAAGGCGGGCCAGCATGTGCGCGAATGTGGGCAACTTCCTCATATTCGTATGTTTGAAGATCAATGATGAGAGGCACATTTTCAATTGAGTATATATTTCACTAATGAGTCACTGTAGACTTGAAGGAGTCACTTGCCTCTGCTAAGATAAGAAATTTTCTACGAAAGTCCTAAAGGAGTTTTTGAACCCTGAATGAAAAGCACTTTGATGATATTATTTTGCCAATTTCGCTTCGCCAAAATTCGGCCTTATAAAGTTTTGGGTTCAATCATTAACCCAGAAATGAGTTTAGTTTGACAAAAGTTTAATCTGTACGGCCTTTTAAAGCAGATAGAAATAAAGTAATCCGAAAGAGCCTCTTCCTGAAAAGCAGTATCAATTATTCTATGCAAATTGAGTTTGCAAGTTTTCTCAGACCTTGTTTTAGGCCAAGCGGGGAAAGACTTGCAATGGTTTTAAAACCAGGGCGATGTATCCAAATCCGATGTAATGAAGCGCTTTGTATATAAGTATGTAAGTATATAAGTAAGTATGTCACCCTAAATCGAAAGTCAACAAGAAAAAATATTCTCAAGTTATTGGGTCGGTTGGCGTAGTGGGTTGGTGTATTGATCACGTATATTTGCTGTTTGCATGTTCTGAATTAAAATCTGGCTGGGATGGTTTGTTTTTTTTTTTTTTTTTTAAAGACTATACTACTATTTTTGTTTTGTTAAGCATGAATGTAAGGAAAAATATGTAATAAAATTTGTCGTAGAAACAAAATCAACAGCTTACGCAAATTCAAATAAGTTGAGCGACAAAAAAAACATTAAAGACCTTTGGCGAATGATAGCACAGAAATCCAGATAGGTGTACATAAAATGGGATCGTGTGAGGACTCATTTAATTTTCTTCGAATGCGATGGATGGTAGTGACTAAAAAGAAACCAAAGGATCGTTCGGCCATAGGATACTTTTTTGAAACCACAAAGTCAAAATATGGATCGGAGTAATAATAGGGGTCTTTTTGGGCGGGATGTTTTTCGAAGATCATGTGTTTTTGATACTCATTTTTGGGACCAGAGAAGTCTGCTTTTTGATTCTTTGCACTCTTCTTAAGCCCACAGGACCTTTTTTTGCCATTAACTGCCATTAAACGGCAGCACTGCCAAAGTCTTCACAACAGATAAATTGACATAATATTTCAAATTATATTTTGCTGTGAATTTGACAAGTTCTTGGTGCAATAAGAACACCATAGCCATGACCATGGAGCAAATTTTAATAATTCTGCAAAACAATTAATTGTGGCAAACAAATACCTTAAATAGTACATTGTCTTTTTAAACTGCCTTAGTTAACGTGTTAATACATTAAAATAGAGTCATTATTTATTATTAGTATTTTAAAATGTAATGTGGTCCAAAATATCCCACCCGATCGGAAGATGTCAGACTGTTTGTTTTGTCTTTATATTTTTAAAAGAAAGGATGAAGAAAACATAAAGACCAGCCTTGGAACCATAATACATGTCTAGAAATTGGAATACACTTAACATTTTTTTTACAAAATAATTCCACATTTGACTGCTTTTGGGACCTATTCAATAAATTTATTCAATGACACTTGATAAATAAAACTAAAAAATTAATATTTGTTAATGTATCAGAGCATTTGGGTTCATCTTTCTACAGTTGGACATTGTCAAAAAACAATGTCTGCAAGCCTTAAGCTGATATAATCCAAGTGACTGCAATTCTAACCACTTGTGGAAGTTGATAAAGGTTATGAATATTTGCACATTGACTGACTGCTGTTAAGTTATGGTCTCTTTGCATCCGCTTTATGTATTAAAAAAATATTTAACACTTATGTATGTTCTACGAAACCACAGACTCTTGCACATCATTTTTGAGACAAAACTTTGCTCCTGAGAAGGAAAATCAATTTGACAACCACGCCACAATCAACAAATCTATTTGTTACTTTATTGGACAGCTGTTCCAATTGCGGTTATAGTGACATTGAGTATTTTCAAGACAATACAACAGCTTATTGAAAATAATTTTCACAGTTTATAAACTGGGTAAAAAGGGTAAAAACCAAACAAAAAAATAACGACCAAGGCCTCAAGATCATTTCGATCATTTAAATAACAACAAAAGGATTGCAAATATTGAGAGATCTCCAACAGAAACTAGAGCAGAAGTACGAATGTTTCACCTGAATGGACGAAGCTCTATGACACAGGGAGCTGCTCAAAGAGCAATCCATTTGATTTTGAAGCCGTTTTCAACGAGTGTTCCCTCTGTGAATGAAAAAATAAAATAAAAAAAAGACATGAGAACCAAAAACAATGCCCAGTTTACAAACAAGTTGGCATTTACCATATAAAGAATGTCACAAGTGGAGGGACCATTCCTTGGTTTTCTCGAAATTGAAATTGAAGGCCAGCTTGATGGTGAGACAAACGAAAGAATAATGTATGATGAAACATTTACTTTTTCAGCAAGCCCCCGGAGAGCAAAATGCAGATTTTCTCGAAATAAATTGAAGCGATTACTGCAAAGTGTCCGATGCATTATTCCACTTCGAATAGAATGACTTTCGATGAATCAGTCTAGAGCCGCCCCCAAACAGATATCCTTGACAAAATAGATATATTTCGCAGCAGTATCTATCCACCCTCCACTGAGTTATTTATTGACCTCTGATTAGTCCAAGACTTGATATTATTTATGTTTGCAGACACAAGTCAGAAGTTTTTTTTCTTATCTATCACCTCTGCGGTTGGCAAAGCAATTTGTGTTACATTTGAACCTTTGAAATCAGCATTGCAGCTGCTGGCCGTAAATATGGCATGCAACAACTGGCTACACCTAAATAACGCAGAACTGGTACATAGTCACAGATGCATGTTATAGATTTCTTCGAATGCCAACTTGTTTGCTTGGGGAGTGGTGGAAGGTGATGTCTGAAGCTAAAACTGACAAATAGGTCCAGTTTTAATCGAATGTCGAATAATGAGAATTCGTGTCTGACGTTGGCTTCACGCAAAGACCAGAGTGCGTTTCGCAATTTGCATAAAAGACACAGTCGGTGGCTGTTAACCATTGAAAAAGTATGTTGAGTGGACATACTTTTTTTTAAGGTACATTTGTATGTCATTAAGACTTTGTAATGCGCAATTTCCGCCAGTTATTGCTAACCGCTAGATTGGCAAATAGTTTAACCTAAAGACAGAGCCATAAAGAGTCAACGTCGAATGCAACGAATGGCTGATGGTTCAAGTTAAGCGATAGTACTGTGCATGACTGGCTAGCAATGAATTTGCTTTTATTTAAGGTCGACATTGCTGTGAAGAAGACAAGGTTAGTGCTTCGCAATTTGACATAAATTCAAAGTGGTCACTTAGAGAATAATAAATTGAAAGAAAATATTTAAATATACAAGGTAAGATTAATGCATTCGAAATAGATCAAGTTGCGAGTGAAATGCACATCTGTTTTGATAACCATGAAAACTAAATATTCTTTATTTTCAAATACTCTAATGAAATTTTCAAGAAGGTCGATGGTGGAGTTAGGCGCCTAACTTATGACATTGAAAACTTTTGAAACACACAATTCAGCAAGTTGTAGGTGGTTACGTTATATTTCACCAAGGAACTAGCTCCTAAATACCGCTTTTTGCATTCTGACAGCAAGTACTGAAGTTATCTAAGTTAATCTTAAAAATCCTTCCCCTTCCCCTTCCCTTGAAGAGGATATAATTCGAATCCCTTTAAAATAATAAATATACAAATACGATCTCGGAAAAAATGAAGTAGATGTTAATGGGATACAGAAAGTTTTTTTTTTAATATTTTTTTGTTAGGTTGATTTCGAGACAATATTTCAATTGATGAAAGGGGATTACTTGCAATAAAAAATGTGACCGAGTGCGAGTCGGATATGCACACAAAGGGTTTCGTACAACCGAAAAATATACTATACTTGTTTCTTATTTTAAATTTTTCACTGTCATAGTGTAAAGTTGCGTTGCGATTTGAGGACAAAAAAATGTTGTGATGCAACTGCAAATGTAATGTTTTCGGATTTTGCCAAACTCAATAATTCTAGGTCAATGGATTCTTCCCATTGACGTACACGTTTTGAGTATCAAGTATCAAATTAGGCGGCATAAATATTCGTGTCTTATGACTGCGTGCATTACGAAGCGCGATAGTTCACATTATTAAGGGACAGCAATCATAACTATTTGGTATTTAAAGGGTTTTTCAACAGGGACGCTAAAAAAGTAGAGCGACAGGGACAGCAAACGACGCTATATTTCTTGCAGCTCTTTTGACATTTCTCTTCAGTAAGGTTTGCCATTTCATGATGGAAAGAAATACGAGCCAACAATGAGTCGAAATTATTAAAATTTACTACCGAAATTCGAAGTCAGTGGCCTCAACGTTAAGAGCGCTACGTCCAATTTATGGTCATCATAATCGTCCTAGCAGATCAACAATTGAGCGTCTAGTGGAAAAATTTGAATCCACAGGCACAGTACAAAATGTTCCCGTGCCAGTGAGACAAAGAAGTGCCCGTAGTGTCGAGAATATTGCTGCCGCTGAGACTTCAGTTGCAGAAAGCCCAAATGTGTCTCTCACACGTCGTTCTCAAGCATTGGGCATCTCTGTGACGTCGTCGTGGCGGATTTTGCGAAAAGATCTTGGCCGTCATCCTTACAAGATTAAATTGACGCAAGAACTGAAGCCGCTTGACCACCAGAAGCGTCGTATGTTCCTCAATTGGGCTGAGCAACAACTTGAAAATGATTCGGATTTTCATCGAAAAATCATCTTCAGCGATGAAGCTCATTTCTGGCTGAATGGCTCCGTCAATAAACTAAATATGCGGTATTGGTCAGACAGCAATCCACACGCTCCATGAGTCATCATTGCATCCCAAAAAAATACGGTTTGGTGTGGTTTATGGGCGGCGTCATTGGGCCGTACATCTTCCGTGATGATGGGGATCGCTACCGTTCAATGATAACCGAATATTTTTGGCCCCAATTGGATGATATGGACTTGGAGGACATGTGGTTCAAACAGGACGGCGCCACAAGCCACACAGCGAATGTCACAATCAAATTATTGGAAACCAAGTTTGGAGAACGTGTTTTCTCACGAAATGGTCTAGTCGCTTGGCCGCTTTGGTCGTGCGATTTGACGCCGTTAGACTATTTCCTGTGGGGCTACGTTAAGTCTATGGTCTATGCCAACAAGCCAGCGATGATTAATGAACTTCGTACGAATATCGAACGTGAAATTGCAGCAGTATCGGCCGATTTATGCTTGAAAACCGTCGAAAATTGGGTTCGGCGTCTGGACTTCTGCAAGAGTGCCCGTGGTGGCCATGCAAAAGAAATCGAATTCCATACATAATGGCATCAAACGTACTTTCACAGGAATAAAGAATTTCATTGATATCCAAAACCGTTATTGTTTTATTGAAAAAAAACTTTTGCAGCGCTCTTATTGAAAAACCCTTTATTTCAACTTGATTTCTCCACGTGTTCGAGGCAGACGGATGTCCTACAAAGTTGCGTTTTTTATTTTGAGGTATACAGAAATGACTGGAAAATAATGTAATGACTTAAAAGAATATAGTCAACAGGCTATTATTAATATAAATAAATGCAATTGAGTAATTTAGAACGATTTATTTTTATACTTAGGCATACTTTAATTGAATATGATAAAAAAAGTTTGTTAGAAGGTTAGATTTCATTTGGAGCTCAAGCATCATTTAAATAGTAAAGATTCACAAAAGTTCAAGAATTAAAATACGACAACAGTGGAGAGCATATAAAATCTTCTTAAGCATGTTTGTTCAACTGCGTAAAATTAAGAAGCTTCATTGTTTGAAGTATAAATAAAAGCGTGATCAAAAGCGTTATCCTAAAAAGATGTTTGATCTTTGCGCGCAGTTTAGAAATAAGACATTAATGTATAAACTTTTGTTTTCACTTCACTTAATTTGAACCATGCTACTGACTTTCTTGATGTTAAGAAATAATATTATAATCTGAATTGCGTTAAAGTCCTTATTCTTTACATGGCATTTGTTGCGTGTAAAGTGTGAACTTTGGGTAGAGAAATTTGTCAACCCAGTGGGCAGCGGTCAACCCAGTGGGCAGCAGTACGCTCAATTTACGGTTTAAGCAGCTTTCGGGCAATACTATTAACTGTTTATTGTCAACATGTTAACTTTTGGGATAAAATTTGTTAATTCGCAGAAGCCCTAATTGAGCTGGTCTTTCAACATAAAAATTATGGAATAATTTTGTTTTGTTGTACTTTTTCAAAAATTAACATTGAAAATTAAAAGCCATTTATATGTTGGATTGGTTCTTGTACAAGAATAATGTGCAATACTAACTTGGTTATACACAACATGTAAATTTATGCTAAATCTTACCCAAAGGGATTCATCATGTCTTTAGGGGAGTGACGGAAACGGAAAATTCCATAAGTTGCATTAAAAATTTAACGACGCAAGATTGCATTGGAATTCAAAATCTCCCTATTGGATGAGGGACATGAAGTCATCTGACTTTTGTCACCCGCGGATGCATCTGTCTTGAAAGTTTTAGAGCTTAAAAAGTTATATTCACTGCTTGCTAGTACCAAAGCGTACAACTTGTCTGTCAATTAATTTGATAAGAATAAACTTACTTAAATTGTCCCTGACGGATTGAAACAAATTTAAAAAAATATTTTTTTGGTAAATATTTTAACAATTTGTATATGAACTTTAACATATTATCGCCTACTTGTTCGAAGAACTTTTTTGAGTTCTACAACTTTTCTTTGAAAGGCAATAAATATTCTCTTACCGATAAAGCAGCGTTTGTTACAAAATTCGCCACGAAATTTAAACGATTTTAGTACTGGTAAAAAATTTGATGATTTTTTTTGAAAATTACTTCCTACATATAATCTTACAAACTTTACGTCATTATAACACTAGTATACTATAGATAAGTATAGATTTGCCCACTCTCAAGATTCGAAAACAAGACAAAATTTCAAGACTAACTCTAGTATTCGAGACTGTGACCAATAATGTGCCCTTAGCCGTTTACGACTTAATTCGTAGAATGCTACAAATCGAAAAGCATTTGCAGTTAAAGTGATCTGCGAGAAAGGGCATTATGCATACCTCTCTCTAATCTCCTATTACTTTGGCATAGATATTTGATAGTCAGTATAAGTCAAGTCAAGTCTGGTGTTTTGGTTCAGCCTAATTCAATCTTCATTTCAAACCATTCGAAGTCTTTATTGACCCACAAGTCAACCTTCTGTGTTAGCGATACTTTTCCTTACGTTGTCTGTGTTATTCAGGCGCTATTTTTAATACGAGTAGCCTTCATTATCCGAAATCATTTTTTTACAGCTTGCCTAACGAAGTAAATAACAATCTGTTTATTTATAGTTCCATTTGCAAACATGCAGCTTAATCTACGCACCTTAACGCACTCGAGGGAATGTGCCTTTTCAAGCTTATGAAAAGGAAAGGAAAAGAAAAACAATTTGTTTTGCATACATATGGTATTAAAGCAGCTGTCGGCCGAATTAACAGTTCATGGTAATTGAATGGTCAGCTAAAGCCGACTTAATAGGTGATACTTATTTTTACGAGTAGGCTGTCACTTATTAAGTAACCCAAACAGAATAGCTAAAAAGGCTTACGTTTTGCAACTTCCTTTTGGGCACTAATAGATATAATTTCCACAACATGAATTAATGCGTTATCGTACCATCGAAACACGGCGGCTGGTACTCATATGCATAAAAAGTTAATCGCGTAAGACCACAGCCCAATTCAACACGCAGTCCCCATGCGTCCTTGTATGGCCTTAGATTCTTTGCACCTGGCTTGTGTAATTCCAGCCAGAAGACTTTCCAATTCTCTAAGGCAGGTGCCAAGAATGTGATAAAGAGTGAATCATAAGAATTCTGAGGCCTGAAATAAAGTCAAGGTGATTTGGTCTTCAAAGAGACACACATTCATTTAATACTTAATCTCGGTAAAATATCGATTCAGGCAATAAATTACAAATATCGATAGCCAAAGGCATGAAATCAGAAAAAAAATCAAAGAAGTGTGTTAATTTTTTAATTGGTCTTTTTTTGAGAATAATTTCGGAATGATTGATTTTATTGATGGCGAGTATTATCTAATTAGTGCTGTGAAACATTAAAGAGTTGATAAAATCAAATCGATAGTAATTTGTAAGCAAGTAGATTGCCAATCAAGCCTAGAGCGTGGGTTGAGTTCTTAACATCAATTTAGCAAGCTGGTAAATAGTGTTGCTGTTAGTTTTTTTTTGTAAAAGGAATGGTGCATTTATTTGAAAGTACAGAAATTTACAATCTGATTGATGGTTTTTATGGCGAAGCTGAGACATGTGTTATTTCAGACCTCGTGGGTGGCCTTGATGCAGGATTCATTCAGTATATTTCTATTATATGTGATATTTAACACAGCTGCATTATTGAACAGACCAACAGAAAAACTGCAAGATTTAAGATGTTTCAGTCAAATAATATGTTATTTTCGTTTATCTTTGGGTTTTTTATTAACTTAGCTATTAGTTAATAAGGCAATCAGACAAATTTGTCCTTATTTTGAAAACTTTTCAAAGTGCATATTAATGAGCAAACTCAATCGTGGTTTTGCTGAACATGGTATGGTCTTGTAGTCTTGCCCATTGAGAATACCGTATTTGTAGCTAAAAGCTGCTTGGTTATTGAAAATATTTCTCTTAAAAACAAATCAAGGAATTTTTTTAATTCAAAAATATATCGTTGCTTTTGGAGCACGTTTTTCGTGACTACCTGATTTGTCGCAATGTTTTTTATTTATTTTTAAGAAGTTCGGATGTTGACGAGCTCTCTGGGCAATTAAATTAAAGGGACACTTTTTATGAGCAGAGCTTCAGTTAAAGAATTAAGTGATCCATGGCGCGAAATTCGATTCGATTTTTTTATTTAACAATGCTTATTTACTAGCATTTACATATGCTCATTACTGACGAATAGAAATGCATTTAAAAAGACTAACTGATCATTTTTGCATGATAATTATTTTAAATAAATGGAAACTAATATAATAATATTAATAATATATGCTACAGTAGTAGTTGGTATATTTCTAAGAAATTGTTTTGGAATATTGATTTTGAGACGAAACAAAATGTATAAGGAAAAAATGTTTGCTTTCAATTAATTTCATTATTAAACATAAACACGTATTCAACCATCGACTCAAGGATAGATAAATCAAAAAGTTAAATTCTATTTAGGTAAGGAAGAAGGTTAATGGGGTCTTGCGCTCCTAATCCCTTCAAAGAAAATTTCAGAAATCTTCTCCAAACTTCTTAATTGAGTTTGTTGCCAAAATAAGACAATAAAATATAACCAAAAGTAACAAAGAAGCTATGTCGTGTAAATTTTATAATTTTATACATTTATGTACATACCATATAAGTATACCATATAAAGAATAAGTTTAAGTCTCCCTGTGATTCTCGTAACAACTACTGATGTTAGAAACAGTCTTAATACGATGATAAGACTTAACCCAAAGCAAGAAGCTTGCACTAAAATCAATCTTTTCCAGCTTGAAAAGTAAGACAAAAAAATATCAAATACTTTACAAAAAAATCTGTAAGAACGAAATCTATTTGTTTATTGTATACATATGAGTCAAAATATGATCGCGTTAATTCAAGACAATGATTGGTTGTAAGTAATATTATTGAAAGGAACGGCTCAGGATACCTCCAAATAAATTTGGAATTGTCGATTATCTTGCGACTTGACTGCGATTTTCGATATTATCTTTTTAAGTGTTCTTAACAAGTGGAATAATTAACGACAAAATGCGGAATAGATAAGTTATCAACACATATTTTTAAGACAATTGGTGGCAAACCATCTGGACCTGCTACATGATTTTGGTCAATAAAAGATATAAATGTTGACATGGTTTCGGTGCTTGTATCAGATTTATATCAGTCAAGTGGTGAAAATGCTTCAAATGCCCAAAGATTAGGTCATTTTCGTCAAAAGTATCACTTTATCAATTGGAAGAAGTCAGAAAGGCCAACATAATGATTGTCCATGGAAAACTAGACAACCAAGATCAACAATATGACACATTTGATTTTATATATAATTGTCTTTTGAGCAGACGTTTTAATAACATTCGAGGTCCTTTAAAAATCAAAGAAACAAGCTGCAAGACATATCAGAAGAATTTTTTCTGTTCTATTAGTTACCATTTAAAACAACTGCATGCTCTCAAACAATAAATAGAATAACATTATTTGTTTTTACTTAATTGTCAAAATAATATGATTATTCTGAAGTTATTTACGTTTTAGAAATTTAACATTTGGTTTCAATTATTTCTTGTTCTTATACGAATTATCGGCATTAAACTTTTTTCATGCTTCGAAGAGTACAAGTTCCATGGTAAAGCTGCTGAGCCATTCGGAGATGAAAATCTATTGTGAGACCAATCAACATAGGACTCACATAGAGCAATGGCAATATTTGCCATTCATGTTTGAGACGTAAAAACATCCAAAAATTGTTAGCCTATGTTTCAGACCTTATAATGTTATTCCCGTGTTCTGGTAGGACCTCTGACAACCATGCTGGGCCACTATAAAACAATCACGATGCGTCTTTGGAATGAATATATTGAAAGTACGTTTTTTTTATATTTTGCTACAAAATTGAGGACTTTTTGGTAGAATGTAAATCAGTTCAAAAGGTGTGGTTACTGTTTCCTATTGCTTGGCTTAAAAGCCAAGACAAGGGGGTGTATTTTTTTCATAAGCATACAATTTCAACTTTAAAAATGACCCGTTAAATTCATGCTTTAATAGTAAGCACCGTTCACTGTTCCACCCACGCATATTTGTGTATCCATAATAAAACTACTTTTGCTATTGAACAATGTTCACTGAGGGAAGACAGCAAAGCACCAGCATTTATGGCCAAGTAATTATTAAACTTGGCTACGATCAAAATAAAGACTCGCACACGTAACGCTTCTTCTCAGCCATCAACATATGACTGTATAATAAAATTATCACCGTATCAACCGCTATTATTACAATCGGAATAATCTAAGTGATGCGGTAACCAATTTTTGAAAACAAAAGAAATCAACTAAATTAATTAATGCATTTTGACTGAGCTGACAGTTGCAGTTGATTCCGTTCAGATTCCATGACAAGGGGTACATCAACTCTGCACAACACTAATGTACGCAACCGACGAAGTAAATACTTTTGGAGAAACTTCCGTATCTGTGGAAACAAAAGGAATACAAACGTTATTTCATGACAGATAACATCTTTATTACCATGCGAAACAAACAAACTCATTTATTGGCGATTCGTTTTAAATTTATGTCAAATTTGTCAGCCACCTGCAACAGTTTTGTATTGAGTTTGCGGGTTTTATGACGACTAGACTATTTTTTGTGACCCAATCCATTTGACAAATACAGTTGTTTTTTTTTTAACGAGCAGAAGTTATGCATGCGACTTGGTACCTTTTGAATTAAAATTGTTAAGGCGCATGTAGTAACTCGATATTCAGTTCATTTCATCGAATTTAATGGAATGTGTTTCAACGGTGCGATATCAGAAACGGATTGTATAATGGCTAGCATAACTTGACAGTAATCAATATGTTCGCTGCATGCTTATCGAAATTCGTACCCACAAATATGGGTGTGGAATGTCATTGTTCAGGTATACATATTATTATCGCTTTTTTCCGCTTTGAAAAGAGGACAGTAGAGTAAATGTGGAGAAAGAAGGCCACAATGTATTCACATTAATTTTATTACTTTTGCTTGCATAATTGTGGTAAAGGAAAAGTTAGTTCTCATTTCGTCCAAACACCACTGCGGTATGTTGCTCGGTGGAGCAGTAGTTATACTAATGTGTGTATATCAATAAATAACTGCGTGTGGAGGATTACTTAAACAGATAGTATTAAAACACGTATGGTATCTTGATTTCGTTATTTATTAATTTGTTTAACATGAGCAAAGCAAGAAAAGGCACAAACTGGAGCTATTTTAATGGTATTCGAAAAAAAAGTTCGCAGGCCAACTCTTTTGTCTTAAGATAATCCGACATTGAGTAGGTGGTAAAGTTTTAAAAAATATATATGCACGCTTTTAAATAGTATTATTCTGTTATAAAATCGATGGCTTTTAGCAGAGAGTGACTTTCATTTACGTAACATAGCGCCACAGCATGCGAAGCAAAATTGTAGTTCTCTTTCTAGTAGTTTATTTCTTTTTTTTCTGCAATTTTTTATTCAATCCATAACCTTACATGCTAGACAAAAATGTTTAATTCTAGCTTAATTAACTGAACAATATTTAAAGTAAGTTACTGTCCCTTTGCGGGCGCTCTAAGCTAAACCTAACATCTTAAAATATGTCTTTCGACTTAATATTATTTGACTGTTTTTGAGTCTGCTTGTACACGAAGATACAGTATTTTTTTATTATATGTAAAGGCTCATGTGGACTATGTATTAGAAGACAAATGTAGAAGAAAAAGTATAAATGTTAAAATTGAACATTTTAGTTAAATTAAATATTAAATTACAATAAAATTGAAAATATAAGAATGAAAAGACAAAAAAGTAAGTTCAAAACCACACTATGAAAGATAACTAAGTTAATGCTGTGGGTGTTCTAAGAGGTGGAAAGCGGAATCACTTTTCACTACCTGTGTCACTGGTGTGATTTGGGAGAATATTCCACAACTGACTGGCTTTTACGAAGAACTGTCCTGGAGATATAAGACATGAGAATCTGGCACAAGGAGATTACTAAGTCTCAGAGATGATGATTGAAACATACTTAAGAGATACGAAGGTTAACGTGATTTGAGAATATTAAACAGAAAATTTAGCGTTCTGTATTTTAATAATATGTCAAAAGATATACCGTATTAAATGTAACATGCTAAATTATAACATGTGACATTGAGCTTCCTTCGGCTGACTGAATCGTAATATGCAAAAACCTCGCTGCCGTACATGAGAATTGGTACCGCAAGCGTTTTTCGAGCATGTTTCGGGTCTTAAAAGGGGTATAGTCCTTAGTGACCCAAAGTGTTCGGTAAGCGCCATATTCTTTTCCAACAATCCTATTTATGTGGTCATCCCACGATAAATTTCGATTAAAAGCGATACCAAGAGAAGTGGGACAGATCTACACATTTTTTTTTGAGATAACAATACATTTTGATTTTTCAGGATTAAGTTTATCATAGATTTTTTGTAAATCATCTTTAATATGTTTGAAACATTCGTGGTTTGTTCTTGGGGGCATATATCATCCGCATAAAGATTAATAGAGCAACTCTTAGGAACACCTGCAGTTTCGTTAATGCTAATGTTAATGACTGAAGAGCAATTGACTTAATATGGAGCCCTGATAAGCCACTCGTAGTTCGGGAAGGAAATCTAAGATTTTGTCTCAACAAGCAACAGTTTGTTTTTTGCCAGATAGTTAGGATGGAATAAGTTAAACAAAAACGTATTGATTATCGCTGGGATATAAGTTGATCTGGTTTTGCATTAGTTTCCCGAAGACCTTAAAAAAGTAGGGTACAATGGACATGGGTCTGTAAGGTAACTTTTGCAACCTTCCAATGCGATCGAAATAAAAAGATGCGTAAGAAATGGTAAAGTCTTCGGGGGAAGCGCTTTCAGAAACACCGGCTGAAAACCATCGAGTCTTATGGTGTTGAAATTCACCTTTATCAACGCGTTGAGCGCGTCGAAATCAATCCCTGATTGACACTCACGGTTTTGCTTCCCAATACCATAACTTTTCAAGCTATTCCAGTCCAATTTCTCACGTAGCCAGGTGTTTTTAATGACTTTCGACTTTTCTGAATGTATAGCACCGATAACTGGATTCAAGTTAAATGTGCTCATTTTGTTTACAAGTCCTCAGTTAAGAGATAAGATCACCACAAAAAATAGCTGCTAAAAGCATAATTATCTAGCAATGAGGTTAAATGAGGGAGATCTACTTGGTTATAACGCCTGCACACTGTACGCATGAGCAGTTTTTCACAACCATTAGCAATTTCAATGCACACACATTCTAAGATTATAAACTCATCTCAGGTTATCCATCTAGTCAATATAACTCATCGTAATATTCTTAACATGAATTCTTGCATATGCAATGAACTCGTTATATGCCAAAAGCAAAGAATCACGAGCTTCTGAAGACCCGTTCACATTTACCCCCTTACATAGCAAATTAATCTTAACGAATTGACTTTAGCTAAACCTAATAAAAATCACGAATCATTTCTCTAATTACTTGGAAAAATATCGACCAAGCAACTATCTGAAAATTGAAAGCACGCCAACATCACTGGCCAGTCTTCAAGTTGAAGATGCCACTCCACAAGTATGTGCGCCTGTGGCCATGTTACCCACATTTTCCCTTTCACCACTTCAACAATCAGTCTATGTTTCCAATCTATTTTTCTTACGTAACCCGCTGCATACTAGCTGAAGCCAAACGCATTCACAAAAGAAACTATTTCCAAGTTTTATTCCCACACGTACCGTCAGACACTTGGCGAGTACGATGAGTACGTCTATCAATGCAATTGAACGACATGCACAGAGGGTGAGGATTCTCTTGGAACGTATATAAAAATCTTGTTAAGTTGGAATAAATCACAAATTACATGCGCTAGCATTAACATAGACCATAGCACATGTTCCCTTCTGACACTCGGGGAGTACTTATTTGCTCGTAGTACTATGCATTGGAGTGTTTGGTCTGTCTAATCTTTCTATTGGCTCTAGAGTGCTTTATTCAATGAGCTGCAAACGGAATGAGATACGGTTAAGTTACATAATTAGTTTGAGATCAGCGGTAGAAAATTAGGAGGAATGGTATTTCAAGCGAGTTGGTCCCAAAGAAAGTGTCGGCAAAGCTAATTTATAATTAAAAGTATCCATGACAGATCGATTGGAAAGCTAAGCAGCCTTTATATGTCAAATAATTTGATGCCGGCTTGAAGAATTACTTGATCGAATGTGGAAGACAAAGTCGATAATTTGCATTTACAGAATACTTCCATAAAAATCAATTGAATAATCTCTAGACCCAAAATTATATTTGTTGTTGATTGAGAATTTTCTTTTTGTCTGCATAAATAGTTCTGATTTATAAATGATGTACAGATATAATTTTTGCAGTGTGGTTGCAACGTACTGGAATGAGAATACACAACTTTAATATCCTGTTACTTGCCGTATTCTAAAGTGCATTCTTAGACACTCAGTCAAGCTATTTTGGCAAAGCTTAGCCAAGTATGGAAAAAGTTACCAACCCTGAAATAAATGAAAGCCACGTTCGTGGCTCGATTAGAAACTTTGCAGAACTTTTGCTTACTTAGGACATGTGATTCTATTTCAGTCGAAGTTGTCAATGACACAGATACCAAATATGGAAAGTGTTTTTCAATTAACCGATGTGCGGGGCAGTGTTTTCGCTTCAATGACCAGAGACAATCCATTATATTTACGCTAATTGCTTTCATTGCTGAAAATGTTGTTCTTTAAATTATCTTGTTTGGTTAGTTCGAAAATATATCATTGCTTTATTTGCAATTGAAACCCTGAATTATTTATTTAATTTGGTTCAAAAGTGATCGTTTTAACTTATTTGTTTAACTTATGTATATTACCGAACTTCTGAACATATAAACAGAAGCACGTAGTTATCTCTTTTACGTACTACGGTCTGGAGCAGTCTCATTCGAAATGCGTGATTCTGAAGTTTTGTTTAGTTTTTAGGTCAACTTGTGTTGGAACAATGAAGAGCGAGCGTTGCTGTCGAAACCTTCTTTTCGCATGTCCCTCTGAAATCTCTTTCTTTATTCATTGCGTTCAGACATCTCGCGTGATAGACGAGACAAATAACTGGAGACTCTTTTGGTCCATCAGATCACCTAAGAACATTGAGGCAGTGAAAGCTTAAATTTTGCTATCCCCGAGGCGGTCTTCGCATAAACATGCGTCTGCCAATGGACTTTCCTTTAGCGAGGCAAATTTTTTGACTTCGTTAAAGTTGACTACCGTGCAAGAACTCGATGCACGACTTCAATTCTCGGAGGAGCGCATGTAGGCCTTTATACGAAAACAATCCAGAAGACGCTAATTTTTTTTAAGTGACGGAGCCTGTTTTCACTTAATTGAATGCGTCAACGAACAGAGTATGTGCTACTGTGCTGATACCTATCCAGAGAATAACATTAATAGGATTTGCATCCAGCCAAAGACAAAGTCTTAGGTAAGGTCTGTGTGACCAGTCAACTGAATAGTTAGCTTCAATTAAGTGTACTAATCGAAGGTTAGATCGTTCTTCACAGCGTTGCCCTGTCCACCTGATTCATTGTATTTACTACCGTGATCAGTCTATCGCACTCATCATTTTTTCACTCAAAATGATTCTTTTATCCCACTTCCATAAAGTACATGCTATTAATCTGTTTTGCAAGTCTTGTTAAGGTTGTCTCCGACATGAAGAATTGATAAGTTTAAGACTCTTCAAGTTGACTTCAAACTGAGTCATCATCATCAACATCCAAGGTTTCTCGTGAGCAAGAATATATATGGTGAAAGGCACTTGGAAAGAAATGCTAATAGCGCCAAGGTTTGAAGAATAGCCTGCTTTGTATTTACCGGATCAATGTGGTTAATGCTGATTCTAACATTGATCAAAAACTACTGTAGCAAGAGAGTGCTAAAGTGAGCACTCAGATTGAAAGCCACAGGTCCCTAGTGCGCTGTGAAAAAAAGTTTATCAACGGATTCTTCAGGATAAGAGACGGCAAACCTGCAGGATGCGAAGGTGATAATTAAAGACAATGTGGTCGGATATATCATAACGATTTACACGGCTTAAAACTGATGGCACCAATAAAACAAAAGCGTCAAAGCTAAACTACTATCAGCGGAAAAATATCAAACGATCTCTTTAATTTAAGTCGCAAAGATATCCGACTCTAATCAGGTATAATAACCGAACACTTTACCTATGGCATCCATGCAGAACGATTCGGAATACCAACCAACCGTTTATCTGACCCTACTGAAATGATTTTGTGTTTGTACATTTGTACATGTACAGATCATCAGTAGCTACTTTGAAAAGTTTATAAGAAGACCCCTTTGATCATTAGCATTGATAGTGTATGGTTCATAACAACTACCGGCTATAGCTTTTTCTCCGTTTAACAGTCTGCATAAGTTATCATTCCATACGCTCAAAAAGACAGTTTTTCTATTTAAAATTTTCCGTCGCTGCTTCTCTCGGCTTTCTGTTGAAGTGTTAAAGCCAATGCTATGCTCAATTTAGTTTTTCTTTAACTAAGCCGACTTTCATCCCGATTGCTTTCGTCTGGTTGTATTAATTGGAGGAGAGTCAGTTCATTTAAGGAATGTTTACTTCGAATTACTTCGAAATAGAAGATATTAATTTCAAGACTCACATAGCTTGGCTCCCGCAATAATTGCTGTTCCATTAAAGTTAAATTGAGATTTGTCCGCTATCTGTGCTACACTGGCCACGAAAAAAAAATTCTACGCTCCGCAACAAGCTGAGGTGAGTAAAAATATTTTTTAAATCTCGCCATTAAAGCATCATCCAAATGTCCTACCCGAGAGCTCTTGCAGGACATCGATGGTTTTTCGACTCAAACTTCGACTCAATATTCATTCTTTAAGCATTGAGAGCTTCATGGTTGTGTGTTTAAAATGAACTTCAAGAAGGCCAGGAAATTTTACTTACAATGAGGCCGAAACGGGTCATGTTGTATGAGATGCGGAACCGTCTTGCTGAAACCATAAGTCTTGTCTTTGCGTCGAGGCCAAAACCATTCGGCTACTATCGGTTGGCAACTAAATGAATGTGGATTTTTATAGAAAATAAAAGAAATGTTTTGCATGGAACGAAATAACTTTAATATGTAAGGGATTACCCATTTTGACCATTTGCCATCTTTCAGGCAGTATCATTATTTCACGTTCATAAAACTTCTGGTTCTTTGCAGCAAAAAACTGAACCAGGTACGATTCGACATCGTCATTATTATTGAAATTTTAACTATTCAAGGAGTTTTGCAAAGATCGAAATAAAAAGCAATCAGATGGTGCATGGTCAGGACTAAATGCTGGATGTGGCACAACATCCCAACCCAGCTCCTATAATATTTGCCGAGTGACCAAAGATGTGTGTGGCCTTGCATGGTCATGATGGAATACAACACCTTTTCGATTTGTCAATTCGGGCCGCTTTTCTTCAACTGCATTGTTCAATTTTGTAAGTTTTTCAATGTAGACATCTGAATTGATCGTTCGGTTGGGTGGTAAAAGTTCAAAGTAGACAATTCCTTTGTAATCCCACCAAACTTTTGATGAATATCAGCTTATGATGTTAAATAACCCATTTTTCATCACATCATTTCATTTTATCAATTTAAAAATGGATCATTTTCAAATCGCAGATGTTAATGAGTTGTGTTAAATGACTTCCTTTCAGTTCATGAAGAGCCCATATATCGAGTTTTCGTACATAGCAAAGTTGTTTTAAGCGATTTTCAATGCATGTATGTGATACATGAAGCTTCTCTACAATCTCACGTATTGTCACGTATTAGTATTATGACGATCCGAATCGACTATTGCTTTGATTTGGTCGTCATCAACTTCAAATGGACGACCAGAGCGTTTTTCGTCTTTGAGTGAAAAATCAGCAGAACTAAATTTGGCAAACCAATTTTAACACTGTCGTTCTTTTAAAGCTTCGTCACCATAAACAGCACATAACTTTTTGTGTTTTTTATTTTCCGGAAATAAAAAAACAAAATATGACGTAAATGTTGGTTTTGATTTTCCATTTTTCAGCAGACGCCAAACAAAAACTACACAACCGATCAAATCAAATTTTTTTTACTCATAGACAGTTGAAGTACCAACTATCAAATAAAAAAATGTGTTTGACATATCGATTACGTCAGCAAACCTAAAAATTCAACTTAAGGCATGTATGAGTGAAATCCGCATTTACTTAGTTGCCAACCCAATATTTGGTTTTACCGATGATATTTATGATGACGGCTACTCCGTCCTCAATTTCGAACAAGTATGGACTAATGACACTACCGAACCAAGCTCCATTCCGGACAGTAACTTTTTGTAAATGAAATGTTCCCTTTGGAAATAAAACCATTCAACAGTTTTGTTTGTTAACTTAAACATCGAATGAAAATAGATCCTCAAGGTACCTATTGCAGGATCACTATTTTTGTAATAGGTTCTCACAATTTAAACACCTTTAGAGATTGTTAAGCTGAAACATATGATTGAAAGTGGAATTTCAAATCCGGATCATGAATTAAATAAGAAAATGAAAGGAGTTCCTCACATTAGTTCGACCTAAAACTATTCAATTCCAATTCGCTTCATGACACTTCCTTTAAAATATTTTAGTATTTTTTTTAGCACTTACTTTCACAAAATAGTTATGTTGCAAGGAAAGGGGTCATTTTCAGAAAGGTATGCCTCTTACTTAGAAGGTTCAATCTTACAGCTTTTGGAAAAGGAAAAGTTTCTTATTTAGTTTTCTTTTAAGTAGAGTGTACTTGCTAAAGGGAAAGTTCAGTTTATGGTAAATTAATCTATTCAAAGACGCCAGTATGTTCGCGCCTAATCATTCCCTGTGACCCTTAAATGAATGAGTAATGCTTATGGAATGATATTTTTTTTATTTCAAACAAAAGTATGAAATTTAGTATGCATACTTTTAAATAAAATAAATAAATAAAGGGAGTAACAATTTTTAACTTAACCTTTTTTCCCTCCATGTAAACTACATTACATTGTTTATGGATATTAAAGTTTACAGCTACTCATAGAACTCGTGAATTGTCGTGGCACTTATTTCCCTCAAACCATGATTTGAAAGCGTCTTTCATTATGGGTGTCATAAGATCATAAACATAATTGTCTCTACCGCTAGCATGGCGCTCCCACGTTTCAAGTAAATTTTACTCTGACCAAGTGTCGACGAATACGGATAGAATGCAAGCGTACAATGTTCTGTACTTGGAAGTGATGTTGCCCGAGGCAGGATACGGAATCACAACGACGACACGAAGTGCATGAGGTTCCATTGCCATCAATTCATCACCCATAGCCTTGACACCGATTGCGCTGTCTCAGATAAACAAAAAGGAGAACCACTCACCAGTCTAATTGCGGGGATTGATAATAATTGCCTACATTAACGATTACCCTGACTGTGGAGGAACCGGATGGTTCAGCGTCTCCTTTGGTTTTTTGTAAGAGGAAATAATTGAAAACATTCTGGCAACAGGTTTCCTTTCTCACCTCATTTAGAGAAAGTAAACTGAATCCGAATCTTGGTAGTTTGCTTGCCAGTGAACGTCTTCGATGTTACATAGGAATCTAAAAATAGACCGACTTTACTCTGTGTGTGTCCCAATCAAAGACAAGACAGATTCGCGGTAGCGCACCTGATGCAATCCTGAAAGTATCAAATTTTCGATTTCATTGAACGGCAGCAGATAGATTTTCAGCTTTTACGACAGAAAAGTACACACACAGCTGTTTGCAATCTCTGATTGTGTGGTTAATCTGCGTGTGACCGAGTCGCATTTAAGTGTATCCGTGTTGTAAGCAGGTGCTATGTAAACCAAATACTAAATGAAGCCAGCAATTGCATCTTATAAGGCTGCCCAAGCCAATGATAGCTGGTGGCGGTTATTTCAAACTTGGGACTGCTCTTATTTTGTGCGAATAATGCGTGTATGTATGTTTTGCGTTTCCCTTGCGAAATGTCTGCGCAAAGTGTTGAGTTTCACGAGTGGTAAACGACTTTCTTCGCAGCACTTGGGCGGGGTGTTGTATAGGGATCAACGACACATCTAGTTTTCACTTAACGTTTTACTTTTCGTCAGAAAGACATTCATCTTTTGTTAAGTTTGTTTTTTTTTTTTAACTTGAATTGTGAAAAGTTTTTATCACATATACTTTAAGTTAATGGCACATTCGTTCCGGTCAAGGTTACGTACCTTTCTCTGAGTCTTTAGCATGTCTGCTAACGAGGGACTTTACTTTTCAATGGATTTAGTGTCTTAAGAAAGTGAATCTCTTTCATTTTGTGCAAATTTTGAAGTTACTTATTTACACCTCTTTAATGGGAGTGCAGACTTAAATTGTTCTCCAATGCGCGTAGCAAAACCAGATAAGTGGACAAAAACTTTTAAAATAGTGTCGGTGATTAAAATGCTCGTCGTTGGTCGAAGACGAAATAAAGAGGACAATGCTTATTACTTGCTGCGACTGCAGGCATAGGGCAGTGTTAAGTGTATAAACCGTGTTTATTATACTCACACGCTATAAATGATCAAATCTAAATAAGCGCATTGAGCTTAAGTTTAATTTAACAACGTATACTTTTAGAAAAATAACAGGGCAAAAGTAAGCAAGGCTTAGAATTTTCATTTAAAGTTCAGTAGAACTTGGGGATGTATCTCGAGGTGGTTCCTTGGAAACTTCTTAAGCTGGAGCGGGATTCATCATCCATATCGTATTTTCATCGAAACCTGATCCAGAAAAGCCCTTAACAGCAAGGTCGGAGAAAAGCTTAACAGACAAGTCTTATGCAAAAAGTTTCACCAAGGTTCTAGGCATTTAGGTGGGTGTACTACAAGTCTTTGACCGAAATGTATTTAACTCTTAATTTCCTATGAGAATGGAGTATGTCTTCACTTTAAAATGCTTGTATGCTAGAGCATCCATCATTATGTCTTTTAAACCTAACGCGAATTGGAGTATCTCTCTACTCAAATTTAAAAGGTCTCTTGTCATTTGTGCAGGCCATAAGGCCTTTGAAACTATGTGCTATGTAAGACCAACCATAGATTGCTAGTTTGGGCTAGAGCTGGTGCCTTGTAATTACATAAAAAGGCCTTAGACATCTTGCAAAACCTCTAAGCCTAGCTATTCTATCTATGTTAGTTGAAGTATCTTGATGCGAATCATTTAGATGGATAGATATCTTTATTTCGAAACTTATTTACAATATTGGGGTTACCACACATTTTACATTACAGAGATTCGATATCAAGCTATCTTGTTACTGAAACATTTATTTATATTGATGAAATTGAATTTTGATATGAACAGAGTATATCCCGAAGGAAAATTCGAAAAAGCCTTCACTGAATAGTTGTTAAAAAAACATGTTTTTATAAATATACAGATATAATGACTAGATACAGGAATGATATGAAGAACAAAAATATTAAACAATTGTTGACATCGAAATTAAAATACATTGATTAATTAAATAGAAAATAAAAAGAATAAATTAATAAATAATAAATTAACTAATAAATAAATAAATATATAAATAAAGAAAAAATTAATAAATTAACAAATTGGTAAATATATATAAATGAATAAATAAATTTAATTAATAAAAAAAACAGGAAACAAGAAAGTATAATTATAAGTTAAGAAATAAACATTTATACAAGTTTATGAAACAAATTAATAGTATCTAAGGTATAAATATAGCAGTAATAGTATATAATAAACGAATAAATAGGTAATAAGAGTGACTGTTAGGAAAGGAAAGGATTTTACAGAATATTTAACAAAAAGTTGTTTAAGAGCACAAATTCGATATAAGAGTATTTTCTACAAAAGCACATTTATTAATGAATCTTTCTTTTCTTACAGATATCATTTCAACATTAGCTCTTTAATGCAGGTCAGGGAAGTTTAACCATCATTTTAAGTAGTTTGTTTTATGACACTCGTAATTTTTGATGTGACACTGTGCACAACTAACCCATGCTTGGCAACCGTAAAGAAGTATCGATTGGAGAATGACTTTATGATATATGCTTTTATTTTCATTTGTTGCTATTCAAACTTTTCGAAGGGTATTAGGCAAATGTTCACTAAAGGTAAGCTTTGGGTAAAAATTAATTCCTAAATATTTCACACATTTGTTCCACTCTACTTCGGCTCCACAGATTTGTATGCTGCTTTTCGGGAGGAAGCAAGGACTTCTTTTTCTGGTAAAAAAAAGATGGCTTTCTTTTTAGTACCGTTCAGCTTAATTTTCCATTTGGTGTTGTAGCTTTCGTTAATTTTCATCGCATCCTTTTAGTTTGTCTCAACGTTTTGAGAAAACTTATGAGATGAAAATAAAGCGATGTCATCTGCAAAAATAGCCGCCTCACACTCACTCAGACTCGGAAAGTCAGATGTGAATAGATTGTATAAAGGAGGCCCTAAAACAGAGCCTTGAGGAACTCCCACTTTGAAATAAATAAGACTAGATAACGCACTATTGACAAAAAATTTAAAGCAACGACCAGACAAAAAACTTTGAACTATTTTACATAGATACGGAGGAAAATAAAGACTTATCATTTTTTACAAAAGATCATTATGCCAAACGGAATCGAATGCCTTATCAATGTCAAGGAGAATCGTGCCTGTTGATTTTCCTTGTACTCGATTTCTTTTGACGAAGTTGCATATTCGGATGCAAATCATTTATACTCGAAATTTTTGTCCAATTTTTTAACTCTCAGGAAACATTAGGTAGAGTTCCTATGACCTAGAGTTTAGTCTATTCTTCAAGACTACGGTGTATTTCGATTCTAGTCGACAATAATGCACAATTAAGATGCGACCAGAAAAAATCAACCGCATCGAAATTGCGGAGGTGGAAAGATCATATTTTATTATTCTGGTCAAGAGGACTACCTCGGCTTTCGCTGGATTCACTTTAAGTCTGGCATCCTGGACTCAACTGCTGATTTTTGCTAAAGTCCTGCTAATGCTATGAAAACGATGCTCATTGAGCGCATTCAGTTTTCGAACGTTAAAGGAAGACTTCTTATGGGTATTTCTTGTAGAGGCGATCCTCCTTAATCCTATCACTGACTGCATGCTGAGGAATTTCTGCCGATTTGTCTATAGTGTGCAGGCTCATTGAAAATAATTCTCATATGGATATCAAGATGTTTCTCATGGGCATTGGAAAACAGGACGATGGACTTATTAGCCTGAATTCTCTTGCCTTAAAGTCTCACTTCGTGAAAAGTTGCTGATGGTACTTACTGGTTAATTCAGAACAAAAATGTGTTTTCACTCATTTATTGTAGATTTGTAGAAAACTTAGAAACCTCATGTGATTTGGTGATCTGACCATGAACCTGATCCTGCTAAAAATCATATTCAACATGTTTATATTTATCTTTAGACTAACATCACCGAGAACCTACAATAGGAAAGGGAAATTGCAGTTGATCAATCTGAAGGTTGTTATAAGAGCCTCTTGTGTCAAAGGATTGAGTGTATTTTTTTAAATTTTAATTTCAATACGACAAGAAAATCGTTCTTAATTAATAGCATTGTGTTCTTTATTAAAAAGAGAACGTTATAATATTTCTTTCGATGACCACACGTTGCTTTTTAAATCTAAACTTACTTATCGTAAGCTTGGATGAAATATTTAATCACCACCTACAAACAAAGCACACATCACATTATTTTTATCTTGTAAATAAAAATAAGTGTTTGCTTCACAAGAAAATGTTCACTTCTCAAGGCAGAGAAGTAATTTCTTTTATTCTCGTAAAAAACAAATTTAGAATTCAAGTCCAGATGAACATAAATCTGTGTGGAGCTTTCACAGTTTCGTGTGAAAAGTAGGTTAGCCAATTGAAATTTCAAAAAGGAACCTGCTCCAGATCTCGGCCGACGATTAAACGAAAGTGATTCCAGAAATAATGAAGCAGATGTACAAAGCTAAATAGAAACACACTTTTCAATACTACTACACTATTAGGAGTGTGCTCATTGAACATTAAGAGTATAAATGGTGCTACCTAGAGTGCAACAAAGCGCATTCCTTTTAATAAAATTTGAAAGAAACCAGCCATGCAACTTGAACATGATGCAATCGTAGAAGGATATTGTGTTATGCAACAATTGCAACCAATTCAATCGGAGCCCAGATTGTAACGTTTTTTATACGTTCATGCAAGCAGACACAATTCAAAAGTTAACCAATCATTTATTTATGTAACTCCTTTGTGATAAGAACAAAGAGAAGTATAGTAAATAAGTTAACATAACACCTGCAAGTCGTTATAGAGAAAAAAAAAACAAGATCGAGTTCCATACGATAAAATGATCAAAGAATTGAAACAATTCGCAAGGTTTTGAATAAGTTGAGGAGGCAATACCTTCTTTGTTAAGAAATACCGATCAAATTGGTTTCTATCTGAAGACTAACAGGCAAATCGACTTCGGATTGAAGATAGCGATGTACTCATGCTCATTTATTCAAAATGACTTAATTGAACTTCAACATTTTCTTTGGAATCATTGACTAATATTTAAGAACTTCGGACAAATGCGAGCTACACTCTCATACTCACTAATTCCCATAGCTTCGCACAAAAGTATGCACGAGTAAACCAATTGACGATTGGTAACGCTGTGGTGCGAATTATTTTGAACCAAGGTATGTTTAGAGCTCAAAATCGGTTTCCATGCATTCCAATAAAAGAATTGAAAAACAGACATTTTTCAAATGATCATTTATAAATTAAGAGTTTCAAAATTAGTGGGTTTTTTGATTCAGATTTTTTGAAGAAATGTTTGAATGTACGATTGCGTCTTTTTTGATAAGTTCCTGCGTGAAAGCGTCTGCAGTATTAAACATTCTGAGAAAGTTTGAACATATGATGGTTTAGAAGATACAGCCCTGCGTCAGACGAACGAACAGGGGCTTAGTAATTCGGTTGTGTTGGCACTCTCTGGATACGAAACACTAACAAGTCAGAGATCCATTAAATTTATTTAAAGATATTGCCGGAAAAGTGCATGAACCTAGATCGATTAATCATAATTAAGTTACTCGAGCTATTTCAAGTCTCTTTTTTGTCTAGCTTTCTTATTCAAGAAAACTATTCTGAATGATCAATCTGTAGGATGCGAGATTGAGAAAGAGAGAAAATGCCTGGCTTGGTTATGAAAGAGGTTTCTGAACCAGAGTGATGCGATGAACTTTTGTTACGTAGCGGCTTGGAACATTCGTTTCATAAAACGAACGCTGAACATAAAGAAAGCGAGTGACACTATTTTGCGCATATTTGATTTTCTTATATTTCCTTGGGATTCAAGTTCCAAAGACTTCCAATTTTCAATTCACTGCATCTGCATTTAAAACCACAAGAATATTACCTATTTGACAACAATTGTAATCTTCGTCCTAATTGAAAATTGTTCTTAAATCTTCAGAGAATGGGTTGAATATATAACTGTAGACGTTTTTGATGGTTTTGTCTTCTGTCCTACTCACCGACGCCTTCTTGATTTCATCGTAAATAAATTAAGATTTATCTGTCAAATATCTTTGGTCTACCTAGAATTGACTTGCACTGAACATTGATAAGCCGTAGCCAGTTATACATTTTTTGCCTTATAAAAATTTGTGAAGCCAGTAATGAGCCTTAAGAATTAAGCAAATTTAAGTCATTCCTGTAATGATTACATTTATTACAGAGCGCGCAATTTCAAAAGTGGTTCATTTCGAAAGATCTGGATCTCAGTTTTTTTCATGCCAGACTTAAACTCGTCAAAGTGCAAAGTAAGTAACAAAGAAACAATATAAGTCATATAAGTCTTGTAGAAGCAATATGTAACACAATAGGTATTAAATATACAAAAGCCAATTATTATGTTTGGTGATTTAAAACTCAAATGCTAAAGCTTGGATAGAACTTAGGAAAATAAGTAGTGAAAGATGAAGACAAAAGGTTATAGCTACGCTAATTGGTCGAAGAGAAGAATTTTAATACATTTTTGAATGAATCCAAAGGCCAGCCTGTTATTTGTTTTGCAAAAACGATGACGTGATCGCGTCAACCCACGTTGAAAATCTATCTTGCACAGCTATTGCAGGCGACGTTGAATTTTTGGGCAGGAACTGCGGCGAAATTTGCAAATAAAAGATATGATCAACTGGGCTTTCACGGAAACTTTTAGGAAAAGAATATCATACAGCTTGGCAACAACATTGCAAATTTGAACTTTACAAGCCAAGGGTCTGTTTAAACAAACTGCGACGTTTTGAATGAGCCTTCAACGCTCAGATAGATCACATTTCCTTGTTTTTAACCAACATTCTCGAGTCAGATTGTCTCCTTCTATACAAGCTAATTGAACCCGATAAATCTATAAGGACTCTTTTTCAATAATCCCTTAACATTGATATTGTCGAGATTGTTTGTTATTGACACCCTTCATTCTGACGTTCTTTTCCATTTGAAATAAAAAAAAGAGGCTTTACTTTTGACAGCGCTTTTCAAAATTGATTCTTTATTTTTATTTTTTGGTTCTCTTCTTCCAAATTCAATATTATTCTCGAACCAAGAAAAATAATTTGTTAAATTCATCATATTTCAACATTATAAGTAGCTTACTTTTGATGTAATAAGAAGCTAAGTATAAGTACATTAATAACAGAAATCGTTATAAAAAATATAATAATATTAAAATTAATAATAATAATAAAAATAAAAGTGAAAATAATAATAATACTTATAATAATCATAATAATAATAACAGTCATAATAGTTATAATAATGGTAGTGTTAATATAATAAAAAAATACCGATTCTCGTCAAGGATAATGTAACCATTCTTTGAGTCCTTATTGTAAAATAATTTGATTCACAACGCGATTTTTTCAAGGAGTAAGAGGGGTTTGCAAAGTCGCAGCATGAGACACATTTTTTTTTTTTGTTTGTTATTCTCAGCAATTTGTATCCTTCCCCAAATACATGTATGATTCATCGAAATAAATAAAATTCATCTATAATATATGCCTCCATATCGATAATGAATCCTGCTCTGACGAAAGATTTTAAAGGCACTTAAATGCTTTGTTATAACTTTTCTACCTTATTTCTGCCCTACAAAAACCATACCCCCACAGAGGAAAACGTCCTCTAAATCATTAAAGTGTTAAAGTTTTTAGAGCCAGGTAAGACATACACTTAAGAGAAGGGAAGGATAAAAAAGATCAGTGGCCAAGCCAATATTTGGGGTTGATATTCGTTCAGAACTGTCATGAAACCTCCTTCATTTAACTTTTTCTCGGAGCATAAAAATGCTTTCCTTCGCAAATGAAAATTTTGAAAATAAACGTATTTTTTTCAATATTGGTAGTTTTTAATACTTGGAAGTCCTATCCTCACGGGATAATCCGACATTCTTGGCTATTTATATTGATCGTCGATGCCAAATCACTTCGAAAATGAATCTAAAGATAAAAAAAACTCTGAGTCTCGAACACCACGACCCAGAGCCCGTCGTTATAAAGGGGAAATTAAGCTTCATGATAATTTTGTTTACTCTTAAAGAATCCTGGCAAGTGCAAGACTGAATCTGATTGTAAGTAAAACGACACCATCATCACTGATTATGAAATTGAAATTCCTTTTTTTAGGTTTACTGACCTACTCTTCCGATGAGTCAATATCACAAGTATCTTCCCAATCGAAGTTTATTTACAAACAAAACCAGCTAACTTCACACCAGTCTACCTTGATATGTGCTAACTAAACATGCTGGCTAAATTGTTAATTAAATAACTTCTCTTGCATACTAATTGAGCAAATCAAATGCATAGATTTACACTGAAATTGCATGTGCACCGCTAATTGGACAGTATTAAAATGCACACCTCATAGGCCTCATGACCCACTGGTCGACTTTGAAGGTGTTGTGAATCGTTTACCCACTCATCAATAGCCCACTAATAGATACGAGTAAACATCAGTTTTCAACAAAAGCGGGAGCACTATCCCAGCCATAGATTGATCGGAAATCGATATCTCTGCTCTCTATTTGGATGAGTTTTTTTTTTTTTTTAATTTTGTAGCACAAACCAAAGACTAACGACGAAGATGTTAGTGAAGTAGAATCAACAGACGACGATCGACGAGGTGTATATGACTTCATTGACCTCATTCGGATCCAGCGCACATACCGTCGTCGACAGCTTAAAGATCTAAGTCAACACGTATGATCATCTGTTTACACTGAAAAGATGCCCCTGCGGCTTGTGGTTACACAACCTATGTATCTGCCACAATAAAAACTGTGTAGCATCCATGTGACACCTGTGTGTTAATTCAATAACGGTATCTTTTATGGAAAGCTTTTCCAATCTAATCAATATCGCAAAAGACACAATAGAACTTGCCCTGAACAAATACAAAAAATTAAACCTAATTTTAAAAACATACGATTCTATATGACACGACTTACCTTATGATCATTGTGGCTCGGCTCTTAATTAATCCAACTATGATGAATGGAGAAATTTAGTTAGGAATATGGGAACGCACTATTTTAACAGTTAACAATGCGAATTCGATTTCTAAATACGACAGATGATGATCAACAAGTTCGTTAAGAAGATCAATTTCAAAAATACAAAGGTTTCTGCGGCACAATTTCTTTGCAAACAATTAAAAATTTATTTTCCAATGCTAATCACAAATAACGGGAATATGGTAAGAAATTATTGGTTCACGAAATAAATCTCATTCGTATAAAAATTTCATTGAAATTCTGCACAAACACTTCGAGATATTTTATACTTTCCCTTCGTTTGACTGAGCGATGATATTTTTGCTATATTTTTCGTTAGTGCACTTTCCTTCATTAATTAGCCCGACACAAATTTCTTGGTATTCATTTTTGGTCACTATTCATTAGATACTTCTTCTTCTTCAAAAAAATTAAAATAAAATTGCAAGAGTGTGAGCACGCGCGCGTTCTCGACGATAATCGAAACGTATCTAGTCTTAAAGGTAAACAAGTGGCTGAGTGTGAAAAGAGTTCACTTTCCAACCATGCCAGCGAGTGTCCAACAATTAACTGACTTCTTGGCTGCCAAGTCAACGAAGAAAATCCTCAAAGTTACCATCGAAGACTGTCAAAAGGTAGCCCACCGACACCGATACACACAGCTCGTAAGGCAAAAGCGTTGTCAGTCAAAAAAAAAAAAAAAACAAGCCTCAGTGGCGCTGGAAGTAAGCGACAAGATACCAAGAAAAATTCCTTCAACTCAAGCGGTACCCCTTCTATAGCTGCAATGGTTCGCATGCGTCACAGTTGAGCTTTCTCGTTGGTCACGTTTAATGGCTGTATATTTCGATGGTCTGCCAAGTCAATATTGGGAGATGCATGTTAAGCTTTTTGTATTCATACCATCGACAAGATCATGCTGCCATCCAAGTCCAAATGTGATCTCGTAAATATCTTTTGTAATCTGATGGATTACCTTCATTTTTCTTGGATGCCGTACCACAATTCATGAGTGCATCTAAAAAAGCTCATACAAAGCAAAGACTTTGCAATACGATACCGACTCGGGTGCTGATGCTGGTTTTGCTGCAGTGGCTTTTTGAAAGTGAAGTGAAGTGAGTTTTCGATTTTCTTTATTTTTTTTTTATTGTTTTTGTTTTGTTTACTGGAAGTGAATGGTAAGCTGTAACTGGAAGGTTGATAGTGGGACATTGTATATTACCACACGTTGCAGATTTCCCCTCATTTTTGATGGATACTGTTGCTTTGCTTAACTCTGTCTGAGTGGAACTTATGATACACTGTAAAAAAAATTTGGTTTGATTTTCATTAGTTACTCTTTTAAGGATGTAAGCCTACAATTGGATCTGCTTAATTTTTTCAAGGTTAATTATTGGGATTTTAATGTGTAGATAGAGAGGTTTATTTTGTCTGAAACAAATTTTTAAACTATTGATTCGAGTGTGTTAAAATAATATTAAAACGCTAAAACAAATTTTGTTTCAGGAAATAAATAAATTCCACTTTAGGAAGGAAAACTCGTAATAAATCTTCGTAAATACAAAACCTATTTGTATCTGATTTGTCTCGTTTTACTAGGTTAAATATCTTGACGTATTTTTTTTATCATTTCTTTGTTTTGTCTTAAACATAATTTAAGTGTGCTTTGTGGAAACATAAAAAGTAAAATTTCATACGCGCGGGACCGAAAGTCGATGTGGAGGACAATCAAATATCATGTCCATAAAAATGTGAAACGATCAATAACAAAAATAATGTTTAATGGAACCAGTGTGGAGAATAATAAGAATATAGCTGAAGAGTTAAACAAATATTTTGTGAACAGCATTGCACAGATAAGTGAATCGATCCCATATGCACAATTCATTCCCCAATCTGACTATATGAATGTGACATTTAAATTTAAGCCCATAAATGTAACAGACATAAAAATGTCCTAAAAACAATGAACAGAAAACGAGACTTCAACCATATAAAAACAAAGGGTTATTGTGAGTTGGAGGGAAGAAACCGCCTCAAGAAACTATGTCGTTGCTGTCTTCCTTGATTTCAAAAGAGCATTTGAGACAATCGAAAGGGTCATTCTTCTAAAAAAAACTATACAAATGTACAGGGGCAAAGAGCTAGAGAGGTTCAGGTCATTCCTCAGCAGAAAGAACTGAAAAAACCAACGTAAATGGGATTTACTCGAGCAACATTGAAACTAGATTTGGAATTCCACAAGGCTCAGTGCTCGGGGCTCTACTAACTATTACATAAATGACATTAAAAACGAGCTTATCTATTCACAGATAGCTCTTTTTGCCGATGATATCCTCCTCTTCGTAACAGCGAAAAAAATAAAATAAAAATTAAACTTTTTAACGATATGCCTAATGAAATAAGGGGGAAAGTAACTTTGCTTTATTTAAAAGAAAATCTGTGGACTTTGTCAAATATAATTATCCCTATACTTATACAAATACATATTAAACTGTAGTTTACTGCAAATTATTTTCAATAGTGATATATCCGCTAAATAAAGAAATATTAAAAAAATAAAACAAAAACACTATCACCTTTTGGTCTGTTCTTAAAATTTGTAAAGCTTCACCAGGGACTTATTTCAAAAACTTCTATTTTTCTTTTCTTCTTCCAGGGTGTAAATTAAGCTCACAAATGATGAGATAGAATATTTGTTTGTTGGTACCGATGACTTGTTTACTTTAGTCAACAGCTCTTGGAGTCTTAGTAAATAAAAAGAGCGCTTGATGCGAACTCTGGGCCAAGTAATTCAATACCAAAATTATGGTTTTTGGTTCTTTATGCAGCAGAAGAAGGGCTCAAGAGCGCGGTGACGTCTCATTTCTTCAAAACCCGATTGGCAACTATATATCGACGAAAGTTCAATGAGGAAGCGATAAATGTCACACACCTCAAATGAAGACGATTTTTTTCAAATAAAACGTTGATTGAACATTAAAGTTTAAGGTATGTATCAATATCATAGGCACCTGCATTTGCAGGCTCTCCTGATGAGTCTGTATATATCATTGAGTCCATTGCTTCCCGAAGGCGCGAAAAGAAGTTTTTCCAGGTCATACATACTATATAACGCTATTTTGCCTCATAATCACATGGATCCAGGTCTCAATTTTTGGTCACACTATAAATCGTTATAAAACGCGTCTTTACTTTGGCCTTGTGAAGTTTGTTATGATGCATCATTTCTATTCTGCCAGATGAGATTCCGATGATCTTAAACTGCTGTGGACATGGGTCACCATACTTCACGATGATCATCTTTTGTGGATCTTGTACCCAGCTTAAGATTCTTAAGCGAGCTGCTTTAAAAACTGGACTATTTCAATTATTTCTACTAAATAAATAAGAAAGTATGTTTTTCGTAGACAATTTTAAGACTGTCTTTTTTATCTGCTTTTTCGCATTATCACTCTATTTAATTGAATTTAGTTTCCGGGAATGGTGCTATTTGTATTTCGTTTTTTCACACGTAATTTTAGAAAAACTCGGCTAACGCTTCTTTGAATAACTCCTCATATCTATATGAAATTTTTCAATGACTTGTCTTTAAATTTATGTTCAAACTTAAAAAAAAAAAAAAACACTTAAGTATGCTATACACGTCATCTTTTCCAAATATATGAAGCAAACGACGATTAAATGTATAATGCTATGTAGGCCAAATGCATATTCTCAAAGCAAAATCCATCAGCCTTCATTGGTAAGAATGTTTGTACCAAGAATTCTTAAGAAGGCGAGGTAAGTTCCGTACAAACCTCTGGGTATATAAGTAAAAGTTCACCCATCACTTAAATCTATAAAAAAAATTGCTTCATGCCAAATTACAAAATTCTAGGTCGACTGGAAGTAACCTTTGATTCCCTTGCGAGTAGTTGTGAGTTTGAAAATATGCGGCTTAAATTGCTGTTTCTTTTGATTGCGTTGACATAGATTTTGCTACAGCATAAAGGTGTTATGGATTTGAGTATATGATATAAATTTTAACTTAATACCTCTATGCGTTCATGAGGAAAGGGGTAGTAAGTTCAAAATTATTAAAAATATTTTTATTATATGATGTAATATAACTTTAAATTTAGGGCTTTCGTTATTTCTCCTTCGTCTGTGCTTTAAGACGTTGCTTTGTACCTGAGTTTACAGAAAGTACCCAGTACATTTTGATTCCCTTGCGAGTGTGTGTCCCTTGCGAGTGTCATAATTTTCTGAAATTTGCGGCATAAACGACTGTATCTTTTGATTGCGTTGGCTTTGAAGTTTGATCACAGCACCAAGGGAAAGCAGACCTGAGTATTTGATATTGATACTAGCTTGATACCTTTACGCGTTCTTAAGAAAACGAGTCTTCACCGGCAGACGGACGGAAGGACAACAAAGTGATCCTATAAGGGTTCCGTTTTTCTCTTCGAAGTACGGAACCCTAAAAATAAGTTCTTCTTTCGAAGCCAGGAAAGCATTTTACTTTACCTTCGCATATTCGACACAGACAGGAGATGTACCCTCTTGAACCCTTAAGAGCCTTAAAGTAGTTTTACCAACATTCTTATGTTTTAAATTGCAGTTTTTTGCTTAATTGTTTTAGTATAATGAATACCGGGCAGACGGGGCATTTTTATCGTTTTAATATTCTTCATTTAATAAATGTTTTGCAAAATTTTTGGATATTCATATGTAGTTGACAAAACCCAACAATAAGTGAGTACAATCCAAAGTCTATGAAAGTCCAGTTGCAAATTGCATGAGGATGAGCAAAAAGGCTCATCAATAAAGGAACAATTAAGGCCGTTGTTTTCGCTATTTTGGTGTATGGATAAAAGTATAATAATTTTTGTGGTGGATTACAAATGGATTACCGGAATGTTATCGGTCTTCATCTCTAAGCAGCGACCAATTCTGTATGCATAAAGATAAGGGAGTTATAGCCCCTGAAATCAAAACCACTTTTAAGGGCTCAATTTCGTTTCTAGAACTTATAACACGTTTTCTAAGTTAGTCTTTTAGTTGGACTCCAAATTGCTTTATAATATATAAAATACTATATATATTATATGTTAACCATAAAATATTTAATTTTTATATATTTTATTTTAATTTTAATTTTTTTATAATAAGCTCTTTATTTCCAACAATAACTTTTTTGTTTTAATTTCGTACGTGAAAAACTTCATAGCAAGAGGTCTGTGCGAGATTTTCACATAAACAACTCCAATATTCTTGCTACGATAGCTCGCTGTACATGTCTTTTCAATATATTGAACTACATTTTACTTCCGTACATCCGTACAGCAACACCGTAAAATAAAATTAAGCCAAAAGTATATAGTATGTAAGTCCAAGCTTATGTTTGTAAAATGCAATTAGACAGGAATACTTAACACGAAATGACTTTTATGAATAAGTAGCCAGTACATTTCGTTGTTTTTACGTTCAAACTCAATGTCTTTCTTTTTCACGAGAATTTTCCATTTCAGTTTATTTATCTTCAAGAGAAAATATTATTTGGACCGACTGAATATATGACGGTATATTGTTTGACTTTCATGATACCTCAAAAAGAAAAGTGGAATCCTTATGGTGTCACTTCATTATCCATCTGTCTTTCTGTCACGAGACTTTTACTCAGGAACGCGTGGAGGTATAAAGTTGAATTTAATACCATATATATATTTAATGTGGCTGTGGTCCTTTTAAGATGTAAGCAAATCAAGCTTCTTAATCAACGAGCGAAAAATCCGAATACCGTAAATTTGAATTCAGATCACAATTTTTTTTTAAATCGCGTACAACTTGCTTACATGTATGTGCAGAACCTTTGTTGTGCATGTCCAACAAGCATTTAGCTGTTTTTTTACCCGTAGATTGTAGATAGATGTACTAAACATTGATTTGGTTTCATTTAGAACGATTCGCAAAGTCTTTTCAATTAGCTTTCCAAAACAATATATTTAGGTTTTAAGGCCTATTGATCGGTACCATTTCCAATTCCGACACTTTTCTTTGGGCGGATAACTATTCTCGCCGTTTTCATGAGTTTTTTTGGCAACTCCAATTTGTCCAGTAATGAAATTATACCCACGAATATGGAATGGAATGCTGCGAGGATATTCGATTGTTAGCCGGGTATGATAAAGGCACCGAAGAAACTAGTCGATTGAAGCTCCGAAAATAGTTATTCATGAATGGTATAAATCAGGGAAATATGGTGACGTATAGACCACTTTTTCGTCGTGCAGACCAGACCATCTATCTGCTGATGCAATGTTTGCCCGCTGTGAGAAATGCATTACCCTCGAGTGTGATTTTATGAACAATCATTATCTTAATTTTTTACATGATCTTTTTTTTTCTCTTACAGTTTAGCGCTCACTCTTCTTACAAATAGTTTAAGATATCCTTAATACTGACCTACTTGAATCTGTGGTGACTTGATGTTATACAGTCTTGCCCACCCATTATTATGTACATGTAAACAACATGTAAACAACACATGAAGCTTTATTGAACAATTGACTACCATTTTAAATCACCTCAGTTTTTTTAGCCGTGGTGAACATAGCGTGTTAATTTATTTTATGCATATGTATACATATGTTTTTATAATGCATCTATTGTCCGTTAATCATTCAAAATAAGGAATTCGAACAATACATTTATATTTGTAGTAGGAAGCACCATTCCAGTATCGAGTATTAGTCTCCACCTCAAAAAGCAATATGTTTGGAGCAATTAAGCCCATGAACTTGGATTCATAAGCAAAAGGCTTTAAGGTGGAACCTCTTTTTATTTAGTGCTGGGTGTGAATATCCGCCACGCTATGCGGAACAAAGCGTGTGAAATATTTCCTGATCAATTATAATCAAATTCGATTGCCCAAATTGTGTCGTGCTGGTAATGAGGGATAAACAGTCATTAACGGAACGTAAGCCTTGTTATGGATTTCATGATGAACAATACATTTTTTCTTTAATATTTATAAAAAAGGGGATTTCATTTTTTTTTGTTGAATGGAAAGGGCCGTGATGTGATTAGTCAATTGTTTTTCGATCAAATATTTCAGTTCATAGTGCGTGAACCACAATCATTTTTTTGTTAATTTTAAATTGAATTGTTCACACTCATGCGTGGGCTTCCAAGGATAGAATTTTAATCAAAGGTCAAAGCTACTGAGGTGCGTTCAATGAAGCATGAAACTTGAAATTTGATTTATTTGTTTATGAATACAATGTTAAGGTGAATGATCGAAACGTGAGAATTGTGGACTATCACCCTCGGAAATTGACTTAAAACTACTTTGGTATATGTTTAGGGGTTACATGGGTGTCCTCGAGGAAAAAACAACCTATTTTCAACAATTTTGTTTTTGCATATAAAATATAAAATATTTTATTCAAACTTTTTATTAACTTCAAGATACCCATTTGACAAAGAATTTCTGAAGCATTCTTAAAAAAATATTTATAACTCCGCCATTTTGACGTCATTTCCGGCGATATCATGGTGCGTCCGCGTTGACAGCAGAACGCCTTACAGGATCATCCGAAGTGAAAAAAAAAATAGTGCTTTAGATTATAAACTAGAAATTGAACGAAGGAAAAAAAAGTGAAAATTACATTTTTGGAAAACCATTTTACAAAAAATTACAATTATGGTAAAAATTTCTTTACATTTAATTTTAAAATAGTTGTCATCGGAAAAAATAAAAATCCTTCGTCCAAATTATTGCGAATTGTATCTAGAAGACCAGTGTAAAATTTCATCAAGATCGGCTAAGTAGTTGTCAAGAAATCTTGACAAACTTCTTTGAAAACACAGTTTCGAAAAAAACGTGTTTAAAGTTGTTCGCTTAGCTTACTTGACTTGATCGCGAAACTTCTCTGTTTCTTGGCAAGTATTACTCGGATCAACTTGGAAATTAAAGACAATACTCTTGATAAGTTGCAGATTTTGAAAAGCCGTTGATTTTAAGGATTGTTTAAACCAAAGGTTATGTCTTACGACTTTGGAAGAACTGAATTTTTTCAATGAAACTGAATTAAAAAAACAACAAAGAACAATCGAAGATTAAAACTGAAGTGATATTGAAAGGCCGCAGATATCGTATCCATCCGATCTTCATATCATATCCATATAAGTCATTGTTCCTTCTAGATAGGTTGGCATCACTTCATAGCGTTTACACTTTGCCAACGCGAAAGAACAACAAAGTTATCATTTTTTTAAGTTGGGCCTTTTCTTCTGACATCAATAATAATCAAAAGGGACATTGGTGAGTTACTCTTAATTTAATTTATCCGCTGGTCTCTTTTTTTCACTAACTGAATTCAAGTCCTTCAGCTTCGAGTACTGTCGAATATGAGGATTTGTCCGCATTGTTATGGAACAATCAATCTATTTAGAAAACGTTATAAGCGTTCACGCACCATGGCAGGCATCTCACAGTCTACTGTTAGAAGTTTTATCCTTCCCTAGCTGGTGCAGCTTTTAGATTCACATTTCTTTTTTGCTGTCCTTTTACCAATTTTTACAGAAGAAAAATAAGAACCATCTTAAATTTCTTAGTAAATAAATTATTTTTTATATATAAACCCAATTTTAATTTAATTTATAAAACGCTACACTTTTTCTCCACAATGTTGTGATTTTAAGGTATCGGAAGTTAACTTGGTGATACCGACTGAAAGAAAGAAGCACCGTGGAGCACGGTTAGCGACATCGTACTTCATACAAAATTTAACACCAGATCTGCAATTAGTTTTGATACTATCTCTTAGTATCAAACATTTTTCCTTCTTGGCACATTGTTTGTCGAACGTTAATATTGACTTTAAGAAAAGTTGACAAAGGTGTTCGGCATTAATATATCAGATAACATACCTGTCAAAAGTTATAAAAAATTACCTATTCATGTTCGGGCTTACAGATAAATCGGTTTTATTGATGATTGGAACTATCAACCCATTACAGTCAAAAGAGAGCTTAACAGAAAGCAAAGTTAATACAATTGTTATTCTGAGTTTATGGCTTGCAAGTTGTTCACACCTCAATCAAACAAATTCTCCTCGTTCCTATATCCATGCAAGACACTCTTCTTGCTTTGAAAAACGTTATTTGGGTGGGTGTTGGCTGGTGAATTTTGCCCAAGGCTACCTATTCGCGCAACATTTTGGTCTATAAAGGAAATAGAGCCCATTGCTTCAAAGGAAGAAAAGGCAATTGAAGAACAATTCCTGGAAAAAATTTCGAGCTAATGCCATCTGAGTTTTCGAAACCAAATTCACCATCTCTATTCGGATCGAGGAATTTGCTCGCTCTGTACAAAATGCATTGCAAGGGGTTTTCATAATTGCATGAAAGCGAGCAAATTATAACAAATAAATGATTCTCTTCGTGGATAAAGTCGTATTTTTGAGTGGACACTCACTGCTTGTGATGATCCAAACTTCTTCTGGAACCTGGCTTTAAATTAAGCGGACACGTGATAAAGTAATTGTGTTGATCGATTTAATATAGCATAGGCTTTTTACATATTTACATATCACAGCCTCTTTGTCATTGTCATTTGACCTTCGTCCGTTGGAGCAGCGATGCTCAAGTGTCCCTAAACTGAAATCTCATCATATAATTAAAAGTTAATTTCGAAACAAATGCAACATTAATGCAATAGCAACAGTCGACCTAAGAGTTAATCTCAGCACCAAGTCAAAGTCGTAGGTATTACTTCACTCGAATATGTGCAATTAAGACATGTGATGGCGAAGTAATCTAAGCGTCTCACCGCACCTCGAATGCACGGTTGCTTTTTATTAAGCTTTTATAAACAAACACTGGCGCCAACGTGCATTTAATAAAAAAATACCATACAGTAGTCTAAGTATAGAAATATCTGCTAATGAATCTTAATTGATTTTTTATTTGACATTTATTTTTCAATTTTCTATGCTAGCAGGCAGTTGTTTCGCGCTAACAAGTTTAGAATACAGTTTTTGTAATGGGGCACGTATTATCCTACTTCTGGGAGTTGAGTTTTTATGTATTGGAATTGAGCAATTGAGTACGTAAGCATTTGAGTAAATAAATTTAGTTCCGTTTAATTATTTGAACAATATTATCGAAGACACTAAGTACACCCGCTTAGCAGAATTAATCATTGAAAAAATATAGAGATATGAAATCCGAGGTTTTTTTGCAAAATTCTGCTGGACTATAGCCCATGATTTCAAAATGCACTTTTTTTCTGAATTCGAAAATAACGATTTCTGAGATACTGATAATAAAGAGTATCTCTGATTAAGTACAAATTTGAAAATATAGCTCTGGGAACCTTTTATTGACAAAAATATTGAGATATGAAATCCGAGGCTTTTTTGCAAAATTCTGCTGGACTATAGCCCATGATTTAAATGCACTTTTTTCCTGAAATCGAAAATTACTATTTCTGGTGCGCTGATAATAAAGAGTATCTCCAACTTAGTACAAATTTGAAAATTTAGCTCTGGGAACCTTTTATTGACAAAAATATAGAGATATGAAATCCGAGGCTATAGCCCATGATTTAAAATTCTTTTTTTTCCTGAAATCGAAAATTACTATTTCTGATGCCCTGATAATAAAGAGTATCTCTTACTTAGGAAAAATTTGAAAACTTTGCTCTGGGAACCTTTTATTGACAAAAATATAGAGATATGAAATCCGAGGCTTTTTTGCAAAATTCTGCTGGACTATAGCCCATGATTTCAAAATGCACTTTTTTTCTGAAATCGAAAATTACCATTTCCGATGCGCTGATAATAAAGAGTATCTCTGATTAAGTACAAATTTGAAAATATAGCTCTGGGAACCTTTTATTGACAAAAATATAGAGATATGAAATCCGAGGCTTTTTTGCAAAATTCTGCTGGACTATAGCCCATGATTTCAAAATGCACTTTTTTTCTGAAATCGCAAATTGCCATTTCCGATGCGCTGATAATAAAGAGTATCTCTGATTAAGTACAAATTTGAAAATATAGCTCTGGGAACCTTTTATTGACAAAAATATAGAGATAAGAAATCCGAGGCTTTTTTGCAAAATTCTGCTGGACTATAGCCCATGATTTAAAATTCCCTTTTTTCCTGAAATCGAAAATTACTCTTTCTGATGCGCTGATGCGCTTTCTGATTGACAAAAATATAGAGAAATGAAATCCGAGGCTTTTTTGCAAAATTCTGCTGGACTATAGCCCATGATTTAAAATTCACTTTTTTCCTGAAATCGAAAATTACTATTTCTGATGCGCTGATAATAAAGAGTACCTCTAACTACGTACAAATTTGAAAACTAAGCTCTGAGAACCTTTTATTGACAAAAATATAGAGATATGAAATCCGAGGCTTTTTTGCAAAATTCTGCTGGACTATAGCCCATGATTTCAAAATGCACTTTTTTTCTGAAATCGCAAATTGCCATTTCCGATGCGCTGATAATAAAGAGTATCTCTGATTAAGTACAAATTTGAAAATAAAGCTCTGAGAACCTTTTATTGACAAAAATATAGAGATAAGAAATCCGAGGCTTTTTTGCAAAATTCTGCTGGACTATAGCCCATGATTTAAAATTCCCTTTTTTCCTGAAATCGAAAATTACTATTTCTGATGCGCTGATGCGCTTTCTGATTGACAAAAATATAGAGAAATGAAATCCGAGGCTTTTTTGCAAAATTCTGCTGGACTATAGCCCATGATTTAAAATTCACTTTTTTCCTGAAATCGAAAATTACTATTTCTGATGCGCTGATAATAAAGAGTACCTCTAACTACGTACAAATTTGAAAACTAAGCTCTGGGAACCTTTTATTGACAAAAATATAGAGATATGAAATCCGAGGCTTTTTTGCAAAATTCTGCTGGACTACAGCACATGATTTCAAAATGCACTTTTTTCCCGAAATCGAAAATAACTATTTCTGATGCGCTGATAATAAAGAGTATCTCTGATCAAGTACAAATTTGAAAATTTAGCTCTGGGAACCTTTTATTAACAAAAATATAGAGATATGAAGTCCGAGGCTTTTTTGCAAAATTCTGCTGGACTATAGCCCCTGATTTCAAAATGCACTTTTTTCCTGAAATCGAAAATTACTATTTCTGATACGCTGATAATAAAGAGTATCTCTAACTTAGTACAAATTTGAAAATTTAGCTCTGGAAACCTTTTATTGACAAAAATATAGAGATATGAAATCCGAGGCTTTTTTGCAAAATTCTGCTGGACTATAGCCCCTGATTTCTAAATGCACTTTTTTCCTGAAATCGAAAATTACTATTTCTGATGCGCTGATAATAAAGAGTATCTCTAACTAAGTAAAAATTTGAAAATTTAGCTCTGGGAACCTTTTATTGACAAAAATATAGAGATATGAAATCCGAGGCTTTTTTGCAAAATTCTGCTGGACTATAGCCCCTGATTTCAAAATGCACTTTTTTCCTGAAATCGAAAATTACTATTTCTGATGCGCTGATAATAAAGAGTATCTCTAACTTAGTACAAATTTGAAAATTTAGCTCTGGAAACCTTTTATTGACAAAAATATAGAGATATGAAATCCGAGGCTCTTTTGCAAAATTCTGCTGGACTATAGCCCATGATTTCAAAATGCACTTTTTTCCTGAAATCGAAAATTACGATTTCTGAGATACTGATAGTAAAGTGTATCTCTGATCAAGTACAAATTTGAAAATATAGCTCTGGGAACCTTTTATTGACAAAAATATAGAGATATGAAATCCGAGGCTTTTTTGCAAAATTCTGCTGGACTATAGCCCCTGATTTCAAAATGCACTTTTTTCCTGAAATCGAAAATTACTATTTCTGATGCGCTGATAATAAAGAGTATCTCTAACTTAGTACAAATTTGAAAATTTAGCTCTGGAAACCTTTTATTGCCAAAAATATAGAGATATGAAATCCGAGGCTTTTTTGCAAAATTCTGCTGGACTATAGCCCCTGATTTCTAAATGCACTTTTTTCCTGAAATCGAAAATTACTATTTCTGATGCGCTGATAATAAAGAGTATCTCTAACTAAGTAAAAATTTGAAAATTTAGCTCTGGGAACCTTTTATTGACAAAAATATAGAGATATGAAATCCGAGGCTTTTTTGCAAAATTCTGCTGGACTATAGCCCATGATTTCAAAATGCACTTTTTTCCTGAAATCGAAAATTACTATTTCTGATGCGCTGATAATAAAGAGTATCTCTAACTAAGTACAAATTTGAAAATTTAGCTCTGGGAACCTTTTATTGACAAAAATATAGAGATCTGAAATTCGAGGCTTTTTTGCAAAAATTCTGCTGGACTATAGCCCATGAATTCAAAATGCACTATATTCCTGAAATCGAAAATTACGATTTCTGAGATACTGACAATAAAGAGTATCTCTGATCAAGTACAAATTTGAAAATTTAGCTCTGGGAACCTTTTATTGACAAAAATATAGAGATATGAAATCCGAGGCTTTTTTGCAAAATTCTGCTGGACTACAGCACATGATTTCAAAATGCACTTTTTTCCTGAAATCGAAAGTTACGATTTCTGAGATACTGATAATAAAGAGTATCTCTGATCAAGTACAAATTTGAAAATTTAGCTCTGGGAACCTTTTATTAACAAAAATATAGAGATATGAAGTCCGAGGCTTTTTTGCAAAATTCTGCTGGACTATAGCACATGATTTCAAAATGCACTTTTTTCCCGAAATCGAAAATAACTATTTCTGATGCGCTGATAATAAAGAGTATCTCTAACTAAGTACAAATTTGAAAATTTAGCTCTGGGAACCTTTTATTGACAAAAATATAGAGATATGAAGTCCGAGGCTTTTTTGCAAAATTCTGCTGGACTGCCCATGATTTCAAAATGCACCTTTTTCCTGAAATCGAAAATTACGATTTCTGAGATACTGATAGTAATGTGTATCTCTGATCAAGTACAAATTTGGAAAAATAGGTCTGGGAACCTTTTATTGACAACAATATAGAGATATGAAGTCCGAGGCTTTTTTGCAAAATTCTGCTGGACTATAGCCCCTGATTTCAAAATGCACTTTTTTCCTGAAATCGAAAATTACTATTTCTGATGCGCTGATAATAAAGAGTATCTCTAACTAAGTACAAATTTGAAAATTTAGCTCTGGGAACCTTTTATTGACAAAAATATAGAGATATGAAATCCGAGGCTTTTTTGCAAAATTCTGCTGGACTATAGCCCCTGATTTCAAAATGCACTTTTTTCCTGAAATCGAAAATTACTATTTCTGATGCGCTGATAATAAAGAGTATCTCTAACTTAGTACAAATTTGAAAATTTAGCTCTGGAAACCTTTTATTGACAAAAATATAGAGATATGAAATCCGAGGCTCTTTTGCAAAATTCTGCTGGACTATAGCCCATGATTTCAAAATGCACTTTTTTCCTGAAATCGAAAATTACGATTTCTGAGATACTGATAGTAAAGTGTATCTCTAACTAAGTAAAAATTTGAAAATTTAGCTCTGGGAACCTTTTATTGACAAAAATATAGAGATATGAAATCCGAGGCTTTTTTGCAAAATTCTGCTGGACTATAGCCCCTGATTTCAAAATGCACTTTTTTCCTGAAATCGAAAATTACTATTTCTGATGCGCTGATAATAAAGAGTATCTCTAACTTAGTACAAATTTGAAAATTTAGCTCTGGAAACCTTTTATTGACAAAAATATAGAGATATGAAATCCGAGGCTCTTTTGCAAAATTCTGCTGGACTATAGCCCATGATTTCAAAATGCACTTTTTTCCTGAAATCGAAAATTACGATTTCTGAGATACTGATAGTAAAGTGTATCTCTGATCAAGTACAAATTTGAAAATATAGCTCTGGGAACCTTTTATTGACAAAAATATAGAGATATGAAATCCGAGGCTTTTTTGCAAAATTCTGCTGGACTATAGCCCCTGATTTCAAAATGCACTTTTTTCCTGAAATCGAAAATTACTATTTCTGATGCGCTGATAATAAAGAGTATCTCTAACTTAGTACAAATTTGAAAATTTAGCTCTGGAAACCTTTTATTGACAAAAATATAGAGATATGAAATCCGAGGCTTTTTTGCAAAATTCTGCTGGACTATAGCCCCTGATTTCTAAATGCACTTTTTTCCTGAAATCGAAAATTACTATTTCTGATGCGCTGATAATAAAGAGTATCTCTAACTAAGTAAAAATTTGAAAATTTAGCTCTGGGAACCTTTTATTGACAAAAATATAGAGATATGAAATCCGAGGCTTTTTTGCAAAATTCTGCTGGACTATAGCCCATGATTTCAAAATGCACTTTTTTCCTGAAATCGAAAATTACTATTTCTGATGCGCTGATAATAAAGAGTATCTCTAACTAAGTACAAATTTGAAAATTTAGCTCTGGGAACCTTTTATTGACAAAAATATAGAGATCTGAAATTCGAGGCTTTTTTGCAAAAATTCTGCTGGACTATAGCCCATGAATTCAAAATGCACTATATTCCTGAAATCGAAAATTACGATTTCTGAGATACTGACAATAAAGAGTATCTCTGATCAAGTACAAATTTGAAAATTTAGCTCTGGGAACCTTTTATTGACAAAAATATAGAGATATGAAATCCGAGGCTTTTTTGCAAAATTCTGCTGGACTACAGCACATGATTTCAAAATGCACTTTTTTCCTGAAATCGAAAGTTACGATTTCTGAGATACTGATAATAAAGAGTATCTCTGATCAAGTACAAATTTGAAAATTTAGCTCTGGGAACCTTTTATTAACAAAAATATAGAGATATGAAGTCCGAGGCTTTTTTGCAAAATTCTGCTGGACTATAGCACATGATTTCAAAATGCACTTTTTTCCCGAAATCGAAAATAACTATTTCTGATGCGCTGATAATAAAGAGTATCTCTAACTAAGTACAAATTTGAAAATTTAGCTCTGGGAACCTTTTATTGACAAAAATATAGAGATATGAAGTCCGAGGCTTTTTTGCAAAATTCTGCTGGACTGCCCATGATTTCAAAATGCACCTTTTTCCTGAAATCGAAAATTACGATTTCTGAGATACTGATAGTAATGTGTATCTCTGATCAAGTACAAATTTGGAAAAATAGGTCTGGGAACCTTTTATTGACAACAATATAGAGATATGAAATCCGAGGCTTTTTTGCAAAATTCTGCTGGACTATAGCCCCTGATTTCAAAATGCACTTTTTTCCTGAAATCGAAAATTACTATTTCTGATGCGCTGATAATAAAGAGTATCTCTAACTTAGTACAAATTTGAAAATTTAGCTCTGGAAACCTTTTATTGACAAAAATATAGAGATATGAAATCCGAGGCTCTTTTGCAAAATTCTGCTGGACTATAGCCCATGATTTCAAAATGCACTTTTTTCCTGAAATCGAAAATTACGATTTCTGAGATACTGATAGTAAAGTGTATCTCTGATCAAGTACAAATTTGAAAATATAGCTCTGGGAACCTTTTATTGACAAAAATATAGAGATATGAAATCCGAGGCTTTTTTGCAAAATTCTGCTGGACTATAGCCCCTGATTTCAAAATGCACTTTTTTCCTGAAATCGAAAATTACTATTTCTGATGCGCTGATAATAAAGAGTATCTCTAACTTAGTACAAATTTGAAAATTTAGCTCTGGAAACCTTTTATTGACAAAAATATAGAGATATGAAATCCGAGGCTTTTTTGCAAAATTCTGCTGGACTATAGCCCCTGATTTCTATATGCACTTTTTTCCTGAAATCGAAAATTACTATTTCTGATGCGCTGATAATAAAGAGTATCTCTAACTAAGTAAAAATTTGAAAATTTAGCTCTGGGAACCTTTTATTGACAAAAATATAGAGATATGAAATCCGAGGCTTTTTTGCAAAATTCTGCTGGACTATAGCCCATGATTTCAAAATGCACTTTTTTCCTGAAATCGAAAATTACTATTTCTGATGCGCTGATAATAAAGAGTATCTCTAACTAAGTACAAATTTGAAAATTTAGCTCTGGGAACCTTTTATTGACAAAAATATAGGGATATGAAATCCGAGGCTTTTTTGCAAAATTCTGCTGGACTATAGCCCCTGATTTCAAAATGCACTTTTTTCCTGAAATCGAAAATTACTATTTCTGATGCGATGATAAAAAAGAGTATCTCTAACTTAGTACAAATTTAAAAATTTAGTTCTGGGAACCTTTTATTGACAAAATATAGAGATATGAAATCCGAGGCTTTTTTGCAAAATTCTGCTGGACTATAGCCCCTGATTTCAAAATGCACTTTTTTCCTGAAATCGAAAATTACTATTTCTGATGCGCTGATAAAAAAGAGTATCTCTAACTAAGTACAAATTTGAAAATTTAGTTCCGGGAACCTTTTATTGACAAAAATATAGAGATATTTAAGTCCGAGGCTTTTTTGCAAAATTCTGCTGGACTATAGCCCATGATTTCAAAATGCACTTTTTTCCTGAAATCGAAAATTACTATTTCTGATGCGCTGATAATAAAGAGTATCTTTAACTAAGTACAAATTTGAAAATTTAGCTCTGGGAACCTTTTATTGACAAAAATATAGAGATATGAAATCCGAGGCTTTTTTGCAAAATTCTGCTGGACTATAGCCCATGATTTCAAAATGCACTTTTTTCCTGAAATCGAAAATTACTATTTCTGATGCGCTGATAATAAAGAGACTCTCTAACTAAGTACAAATTTGAAAATTTAGCTCTGGGAACCTTTTATTGACAAAAATATAGAGATATGAAATCCGAGGCTTTTTTGCAAAATTCTGCTGGACTATAGCCCCTGATTTCAAAATGCACTTTTTTCCTGAAATCGAAAATTACTATTTATGATGCGCTGATAAAAAAGAGTATCTCTTACTAAGTACAAATTTGAAAATATAGCTCTGGGAACCTTTTATTGACAAAAATATAGAGATATTTAAATCCGAGGCTTTTTTGCAAAATTCTGCTGGACTATAGCCCATGATTTCAAAATGCACTTTTTTCCTGAAATCGAAAATTACTATTTCTGATGCGCTGATAATAAAGAGTATCTCTAACTAAGTACAATTTTGAAAATTTAGCTCTGGGAACCTTTTATTGACAAAAATATAGAGATATGAAATCCGAGGCTTTTTTGCAAAATTCTGCTGGACTATAGCCCATGATTTCAAAATGCACTTTTTTTCTGAAATCGAAAATAACGATTTCTGAGTTAGTGATAATAAAGAGTATCTCTGATTAAGTACAAATTTGAAAATATAGCTCCGGGAACCTTTTATTGACAAAAATATAGAGATATGAAATCCGAGGCTTTTTTGCAAAATTCTGCTGGACTATAGCCCATGATTTCAAAATGCAATTTTTTCCTGAAATCGAAAATTACTATTTCTGATGCGCTGATAATAAAGAGTATCTCTAACTAAGTGCAAATTTGAAAACTAAGTTCTGAGAACCTTTTATTGACAAAAATATAGAGATATGAAACCCAAGGCTTTTTTGCAAAATTCTGCTGGACTATAGCCCATGATTTCAAAATACACTTTTTTCCTGAAATCGAAAATTACTATTTCTGATGCGCTGATAACAAAGAGTACCTCTAACTAAGTGCAAATTTGAAAACTAAGTTCTGAGAACCTTTTATTGACAAAAATATAGAGATATGAAACCCAAGGCTTTTTTGCAAAATTCTGCTGGACTATAGCCCATGATTTCAAAATACACTTTTTTCCTGAAATCGAAAATTACTATTTCTGATGCGCTGATAATAAAGAGTATCTGTAACTAAGTACAAATTTGAAAACTCAGTTCTGAGAACCTTTTATTGACAAAAATATAGAGATATGAAATCCAAGGCTTTTTTGCAAAATTCTGCTGGACTATAGCCAATGATTTCAAAATACACTTTTTTCCTGAAATCGAAAATTACTATTTCTGATGCGCTGATAATAAAGAGTACCTCTAACTAAGTACAAATTTCAAACTAAGTTCTGAGAACCTTTTATTGACAAAAATATAGAGATATGAAATCCAAGGCTTTTTTGCAAAATTCTGCTGGACTATAGCCCATGATTTCAAAATACACTTTTTTCCTGAAATCGAAAATTACGATTTCTGAGATACTGATAATAAAGAGTATCTCTGATTAAGTACAAATTTGAAAACTAAGTTCTGAGAACCTTTTATTGACAAAAATATAGAGTTATGAAATCCAAGGCTTTTTTGCAAAATTCTGCTGGACTATAGCCCATGATTTAAAATTCACTTTTTTCCTGAAATCGAAAATTACTATTTCTGATGCGCTGATAACAAAGAGTACCTCTAACTATGTACAAATTTGAAAACTAAGCTCTGAGAACCTTTTATTGACAAAAATATAGAGATATGAAATCCGAGGCTTTTTTGCAAAATTCTGCTGGACTATAGCCCATGATTTAAAATTCACTTTTTTCCTGAAATCGAAAATTACTATTTCTGATGCGCTGATAACAAAGAGTACCTCTAACTACGTACAAATTTGAAAACTAAGCTCTGAGAACCTTTTATTGACAAAAATATAGAGATATGAAATCCAAGGCTTTTTTGCAAAATTCTGCTGGACTATAGCCCATGATTTCAAAATGCACTTTTTTCCTGAAATCGAAGATTACTATCTCTGATGCGCTGATAATAAAGAGTATCTCTGATTTAGTACAAATTTGAAAATATAGCTCTGGGAACCTTTTATTGACAAAAATATAGAGATATGAAATCCGAGGCTTTTTTGCAAAATTCTGCTGGACTATAGCCCATGATTTAAAATTCACTTTTTTCCTGAAATCGAAAATTACAATTTCTGATGCGCTGGTAATAAAGAGTATCTCTAACTAAGTACAAATTTGAAAATTTAGCTCTGGGAACCTTTTATTGACAAAAATATAGAGATATGAAATCCGAGGCTTTTTTGCAAAATTCTGCTTGACAAGATTTCAAAATGCACTTTTTTCCTTAAATCGAAAATTACTATTTCTGATGCGCTGATAATAAAGAGTATCTCTAACTAAGTGCAAATTTAAAAACTAAGTTCTGAGAACCTTTTATTGACAAAAATATAGAGATATGAAACCCAAGGCTTTTTTGCAAAATTCTGCTGGACTATAGCCCATGATTTCAAAATACACTTTTTTCCTGAAATCGAAAATTACTATTTCTGATGCGCAGATAATAAAGAGTATCTGTAACTAAGTACAAATTTGAAAACTAAGTTCTGAGAACCTTTTATTGACAAAAATATAGAGATATGAAATCCAAGGCTTTTTTGCAAAATTCTGCTGGACTATAGCCCATGATTTCAAAATACACTTTTTTCCTGAAATCGAAAATTACGATTTCTGAGATACTGATAATAAAGAGTATCTCTGATTAAGTACAAATTTGAAAACTAAGTTCTGAGAACCTTTTATTGACAAAAATATAGAGTTATGAAATCCAAGGCTTTTTTGCAAAATTCTGCTGGACTATAGCCCATGATTTAAAATTCACTTTTTTCCTGAAATCGAAAATTACTATTTCTGATGCGCTGATAACAAAGAGTACCTCTAACTACGTACAAATTTGAAAACTAAGCTCTGAGAACCTTTTATTGACAAAAATATAGAGATATGAAATCCGAGGCTTTTTTGCAAAATTCTGCTGGACTATAGCCCATGATTTAAAATTCACTTTTTTCCTGAAATCGAAAATTACTATTTCTGATGCGCTGGTAATAAAGAGTATCTCTAACTAAGTACAAATTTGAAAATTTAGCTCTGGGAACCTTTTATTGACAAAAATATAGAGATATGAAATCCGAGGCTTTTTTGCAAAATTCTGCTGGACTATAGCCCATGATTTCAAAATTCACTTTTTTCCTGAAATCGAAAATTACTATTTCTGATGCGCTGATAATAAAGAGTATCTGTAACTAAGTACAAATTTGAAAACTAAGTTCTGAGAACCTTTTATTGACAAAAATATAGAGATATGAAATCCAAGGCTTTTTTGCAAAATTCTGCTGGACTATAGCCCATGATTTCAAAATACACTTTTTTCCTGAAATCGAAAATTACGATTTCTGAGATACTGATAATAAAGAGTATCTCTGATTAAGTACAAATTTGAGAACTAAGTTCTGAGAACCTTTTATTGACAAAAATATAGAGTTATGAAATCCAAGGCTTTTTTGCAAAATTCTGCTGGACTATAGCCCATGATTTAAAATTCACTTTTTTCCTGAAATCGAAAATTACTATTTCTGATGCGCTGATAACAAAGAGTACCTCTAACTACGTACAAATTTGAAAACTAAGCTCTGAGAACCTTTTATTGACAAAAATATAGAGATATGAAATCCAAGGCTTTTTTGCAAAATTCTGCTGGACTATAGCCCATGATTTCAAAATGCACTTTTTTCCTGAAATCGAAAATTACTATCTCTGATGCGCTGATAATAAAGAGTATCTCTGATTTAGTACAAATTTGAAAATATAGCTCTGGGAACCTTTTATTGACAAAAATATAGAGATATGAAATCCGAGGCTTTTTTGCAAAATTCTGCTGGACTATAGCCCATGATTTAAAATTCACTTTTTTCCTGAAATCGAAAATTACTATTTCTGATGCGCTGGTAATAAAGAGTATCTCTAACTAAGTACAAATTTGAAAATTTAGCTCTGGGAACCTTTTATTGACAAAAATATAGAGATATGAAATCCGAGGCTTTTTTGCAAAATTCTGCTGGACTATAGCCCATGATTTAAAATTCACTTTTTTCCTGAAATCGAAAATTACTATTTCTGATGCGCTGATAATAAAGAGTATCTCTAACTAAGTACAAATTTGAAAATTTAGCTCTGGGAACCTTTTATTGACAAAAATATAGAGATATGAATTCCGAGGCTTTTTTGCAAAATTCTGCTTGACAAGATTTCAAAATGCACTTTTTTCCTTAAATCGAAAATTACTATTTCTGATGCGCTGATAATAAAGAGTATCTCTAACTAAGTGCAAATTTGAAAACTAAGTTCTGAGAACCTTTTACTGACAAAAATATAGAGATATGAAACCCAAGGCTTTTTTGCAAAATTCTGCTGGACTATAGCCCATGATTTCAAAATACACTTTTTTCCTGAAATCGAAAATTACTATTTCTGATGCGCTGATAATAAAGAGTATCTCTGATTTAGTACAAATTTGAAAATATAGCTCTGGGAACCTTTTATTAACAAAAATATAGAGATATGAAATCCGAGGCTTTTTTGCAAAATTCTGCTGGACTATAGCCCATGATTTAAAATTCACTTTTTTCCTGAAATCGAAAATTACTATTTCTGATGCGCTGGTAATAAAGAGTATCTCTAACTAAGTACAAATTTGAAAATTTAGCTCTGGGAACCTTTTATTGACAAAAATATAGAGATATGAAATCCGAGGCTTTTTTGCAAAATTCTGCTGGACTATAGCCCATGATTTAAAATTCACTTTTTTCCTGAAATCGAAAATTACTATTTCTGATGCGCTGATAATAAAGAGTATCTCTAACTAAGTACAAATTTGAAAATTTAGCTCTGGGAACCTTTTATTGACAAAAATATAGAGATATGAATTCCGAGGCTTTTTTGCAAAATTCTGCTTGACAAGATTTCAAAATGCACTTTTTTCCTTAAATCGAAAATTACTATTTCTGATGCGCTGATAATAAAGAGTATCTCTAACTAAGTGCAAATTTGAAAACTAAGTTCTGAGAACCTTTTATTGACAAAAATATAGAGATATGAAACCCAAGGCTTTTTTGCAAAATTCTGCTGGACTATAGCCCATGATTTCAAAATACACTTTTTTCCTGAAATCGAAAATTACTATTTCTGATGCGCTGATAATAAAGAGTATCTGTAACTAAGTACAAATTTGAAAACTAAGTTCTGAGAACCTTTTATTGACAAAAATATAGAGATATGAAATCCAAGGCTTTTTTGCAAAATTCTGCTGGACTATAGCCCATGATTTCAAAATACACTTTTTTCCTGAAATCGAAAATTACGATTTCTGAGATACTGATAATAAAGAGTATCTCTGATTAAGTACAAATTTGAGAACTAAGTTCTGAGAACCTTTTATTGACAAAAATATAGAGTTATGAAATCCAAGGCTTTTTTGCAAAATTCTGCTGGACTATAGCCCATGATTTAAAATTCACTTTTTTCCTGAAATCGAAAATTACTATTTCTGATGCGCTGATAACAAAGAGTACCTCTAACTACGTACAAATTTGAAAACTAAGCTCTGAGAACCTTTTATTGACAAAAATATAGAGATATGAAATCCAAGGCTTTTTTGCAAAATTCTGCTGGACTATAGCCCATGATTTCAAAATGCACTTTTTTCCTGAAATCGAAAATTACTATCTCTGATGCGCTGATAATAAAGAGTATCTCTGATTTAGTACAAATTTGAAAATATAGCTCTGGGAACCTTTTATTGACAAAAATATAGAGATATGAAATCCGAGGCTTTTTTGCAAAATTCTGCTGGACTATAGCCCATGATTTAAAATTCACTTTTTTCCTGAAATCGAAAATTACTATTTCTGATGCGCTGGTAATAAAGAGTATCTCTAACTAAGTACAAATTTGAAAATTTAGCTCTGGGAACCTTTTATTGACAAAAATATAGAGATATGAAATCCGAGGCTTTTTTGCAAAATTCTGCTGGAGTATAGCCCATGATTTAAAATTCACTTTTTTCCTGAAATCGAAAATTACTATTTCTGATGCACTGATAATAAAGAGTATCTCTAACTTAGTACAAATTTGAAAATTTAGCTCTTGGAACCTTTTATTGACAAAAATAAAGAGATATGAAATCTGAGCCTTTTTTGCAAAATGCTGCTGGACTATAGCCCATGATTTCAAAATGCACTTTTTTCCTGAAATCGAAAATTACTATTTCTGATGCGCTGATAATAAAGAGTATCTCTAACTTAGTACAAATTTTAAAATTTAGCTCGGGGAACCTTTTATTGACAAAAATATAGAGATATGAAATCCGAGGCTTTTTTGCAAAATTCTGCTTTTTTGCAAAATTCTGCTGGACTATAGCCCATGATTTCAAAATGCACTTTTTTCCTGAAATCGAAAATTACTATTTCTGATGCGCCGATAATAAAATAAAATTAGCTCGGGGAACCTTTCATTGACAAAAATTTAGAGATATGAAATCCGAGGCTTTTTTGCAAAATTCTGCTGGACTATAGCCCATGATTTCAAAATGCACTTTTTTCCTGAAATCGAAAATTACGATTTCTGAGAAACTGCTAATAAAGAGTATCTCTGATTAAGTACAAATTTGAAAATTTAGCTCTTGGAACATTTTATTGACAAAAATATAGAGATATGAAATCCGAGGTTTTTTTCCAAATTCTGCTGGACTATAGCCCATGATTTCAAAATGCACTTTTTTCCTGAAATCGAAAATTACTATTTCTGATGCTCTGATAATAAAGAGTATCTCTAACTTAGTATAAATTTGAAAATTTAGCTCTGGGAACCTTTTATTGACAAAAATATAGAGATATGAAATCCGAGGCTTTTTTGCAAAATTCTGCTGGACTATAGCCCATGATTTCAAAATGCACTTTTTTCCTGAAATCGAAAATTACTATTTCTGATGCGCTGATAATAAAGAGTATCTCTAACTAAGTACAAATTTGAAAATTTAGCTCTGGGAACCTTTTATTGACAAAAATATAGAGATCTGAAATCCGAGGCTTTTTTGCAAAATTCCGCTAGACTATATCCCATGATTTCAAAATGCACTTTTTTCCTGAAATCGAAAATTACTATTTCTGATGCGCTGATAATAAAGAGTATCTCTAACTAAGTACAAATTTGAAAATTTAGCTCTGGGAACCTTTTATTGACAAAAATATAGAGATATGAAATCAGAAGCTTTTTTGCAAAATTCTGCTGGACTATAGCCCATGATTTCAAAATGAACTTTTTTCCTGAAATCGAAAATTACGATTTCTGAGATACTGATAATAAAGAGTATCTCTAACTAAGTACAAATTTGAAAATTTAGCTCTGGGAACCTTTTATTGACAAAAATATAGAGATATGAAATCCGAAGCTTTTTTGCAAATTTCTGCTGGACTATAGCCCATGATTTCAAAATGCACTTTTTTCCTGAAATCGAAAATTACTATTTCTGATGAGCTGATAATAAAGTGTATCTCTTACTTAGTCCAAATTTGAAAATTAAGCTCTGAGAACCTTTTATTGACAAAAATATGGAGATATGAATTCCGAGGCTTTTTTGCAAAATTCTGCTGAACTATAGCCCATGATGTCAAAATGCACTTTTTTCCTGAAATCGAAAATTACTATTTCTGATGCGCTGATATAAGAGAGTATCTCTAACTTAGTACAAATTTGAAAATTTAGCTCTTAGAACCTTTTATTGACAAAAATATAGAGATATGAAATCCGAAGCTTTTTTGCAAATTTCTGCTGGACTATAGCCCATGATTTCAAAATGCACTTTTTTCCTGAAATCGAAAATTACTATTTCTGATGAGCTGATAATAAAGTGTATCTCTTACTTAGTCCAAATTTGAAAATTAAGCTCTGAGAACCTTTTATTGACAAAAATATGGAGATATGAATTCCGAGGCTTTTTTGCAAAATTCTGCTTGACAAGATTTCAAAATGCACTTTTTTCCTTAAATCGAAAATTACTATTTCTGATGCGCTGATAATAAAGAGTATCTCTAACTAAGTACAAATTTGAAAATTTAGCTCTGGGAACCTTTTATTGACAAAAAATAGAGATATGAAATCCGAGGCTTTTTTGCAAAATTCTGCTGGACTATAGCCCATGAATTCAAAATGCACTTTTTTCCTGAAATCGAAAATTACTATTTCTTATGAACTGATAATAAAGTGTATCTCTTACTTAGTCCAAATTTGAAAATTTAGCTCTTAGAACCTTTTATTGACAAAAATATAGAGATATGAAATCCGAAGCTTTTTTGCAAATTTCTGCTGGACTATAGCCCATGATTTCAAAATGCACTTTTTTCCTGAAATCGAAAATTACTATTTCTGATGAGCTGATAATAAAGTGTATCTCTTACTTAGTCCAAATTTGAAAATTAAGCTCTGAGAACCTTTTATTGACAAAAATATGGAGATATGAATTCCGAGGCTTTTTTGCAAAATTCTGCTGAACTATAGCCCATGATTTCAAAATGCACATTTTTCCTGAAATCGAAAATTACTATTTCTGATGAGCTGATAATAAAGTGTATCTCTTACTTAGTCCAAATTTGAAAATTAAGCTCTGAGAACCTTTTATTGACAAAAATATAGAGATATGAAATCCGAGGCTTTTTTGCAAAATTCTGCTGGACTATAGCCCATGATTTAAAATTCACTTTTTTCCTGAAATCGAAAATTACTATTTCTGATGCGCTGATAACAAAGAGTACCTGTAACTACGTACAAATTTGAAAACTAAGTTCTGAGAACCTTTTATTGACAAAAATATAGAGATATGAAATCCAAGGCTTTTTTGCAAAATTCTGCTGGACTATAGCCCATGATTTCAAAATTCACTTTTTTCCTGAAATCGAAAATTACGATTTCTGAGATACTGATAATAAAGAGTATCTCTAACTAAGTAAAAATTTGAAAATATAACTCTGCGAACCTTTTATTGAAAAAAATATAGAGATACTATAGCCCATGATTTCAAAATGCACTTTTTTCCTGAAATCGAAAATTACTATTTCTGATGCGCTGGTAATAAAGAGTATCTATAACTAAGTACAAATTTGAAAATTTAGCTCTGGGAACCTTTTATTGACAAAAATATAGAGATATGAAATCCGAGGCTTTTTTGCAAAATTCTGCTTGACAAGATTTCAAAATGCACTTTTTTCCTTAAATCGAAAATTACTATTTCTGATGCGCTGATAATAAAGAGTATCTCTAACTAAGTACAAATTTGAAAATTTAGCTCTGGGAACCTTTTATTGACAAAAATATAGAGATATGAGATCCGAGGCTTTTTTTGCAAAATTCTGATGTACTTTAGCCCATGATTTCAAAATGCACTTTTTTCCTGAAATCGAAAATTACTATTTCTGATGCGCTGATAATAAAGAGTATATCTAACTTAGTACAAAATTTGAAAATTTAGCTCTGGGAACCTTTTATTGACAAAAATATAGAGATCTGAAATTTGAGGCTTTTTTGCAAAAATTCTGCTGGACTATAGCCCATGATTTCAAAATGCCCTTTTTTCCTGAAATCGAAAATTACTATTTCTGATGCGCTGATAATAAAGAGTATCTCTAACTAAGTACAAATTTGAAAATTTAGCTCTGGGAACCTTTTATTGACAAAAATATAGAGATCTGAAATCCGAGGCTTTTTTGCAAAATTCCGCTAGACTATATCCCATGATTTCAAAATGCACTTTTTTCCTGAAATCGAAAATTACTATTTCTGATGCGCTGATAATAAAGAGTATCTCTAACTAAGTACAAATTTGAAAATTTAGCTCTGGGAACCTTTTATTGACAAAAATATAGAGATATGAAATCAGAAGCTTTTTTGCAAAATTCTGCTGCACTATAGCCCATGATTTCAAAATGCACTTTTTTCCTGAAATCGAAAATTACTATTTCTGATGCACTGATAATAAAGAGTATCTCTAACTAAGTACAAATTTGAAAATATAACTCTGCGAACCTTTTATTGAAAAAAATATAGAGATACTATAGCCCATGATTTCAAAATGCCCTTTTTTCCTGAAATCGAAAATTACTATTTCTGATGCGCTGATAATAAAGAGTATCTCTAACTAAGTACAAATTTGAAAATTTAGCTCTGGGAACCTTTTATTGACAAAAATATAGAGATATGAAATCAGAAGCTTTTTTGCAAAATTCTGCTGGACTATAGCCCATGATTTCAAAATGCACTTTTTTCCTGAAATCGAAAATTACGATTTCTGAGATACTGATAATAAAGAGTATCTCTAACTAAGTACAAATTTGAAAATTTAGCTCTGGGAACCTTTTATTGACAAAAATATAGAGATATGAAATCAGAAGCTTTTTTGCAAAATTCTGCTGGACTATAGCCCATGATTTCAAAATGCACTTTTTTCCTGAAATCGAAAATTACTATTTCTGATGCGCTGGTAATAAAGAGTATCTCTAACTAAGTACAAATTTGAAAATTTAGCTCTGGGAACCTTTTATTGACAAAAATATAAAGATATGAAATCCGAGGCTTTTTTGCAAAATTCTGTTTGACAAGATTTCAAAATGCACTTTTTTCCTTAAATCGAAAATTACTATTTCTGATGCGCTGATAATAAAGAGTATCTCTAACTAAGTACAAATTTGAAAATTTTGCTCTGGGAACCTTTTATTGACAAAAATATAGAGATCTGAAATCCGAGGCTTTTTTGCAAAATTCTGCTTGACAAGATTTCAAAATGCACTTTTTTCCTTAAATCGAAAATTACTATTTCTGATGCGCTGATAATAAAGAGTATCTCTAACTAAGTACAAATTTGAAAATTTAGCTCTGGGAACCTTTTATTGACAAAAATATAGAGATATGAAATCAGAAGCTTTTTTGCAAAATTGTGCTGGACTATAGCCCATGATTTCAAAATGCACTTTTTTCCTGAGATCGAAAATTACTATTTCTGATGCGCTGGTAATAAAGAGTATCTCTAACTAAGTACAAATTTGAAAATTAAGCTCTGGGAACCTTTTATTGACAAATATATAGAGATATGAAATCCGAGGCTTTTTTGCAAAATTCTGCTTGACAAGATTTCAAAATGCACTTTTTTCCTGAAATCGAAAATTACTATTTCTGATGCGCTGATAATAAAGAGTATATCTAACTTAGTACAAAATTTGAAAATTTAGCTCTGGGAACCTTTTATTGACAAAAATATAGAGATCTGAAATTCGAGGCTTTTTTGCAAAAATTCTGCTGGACTATAGCCCATGATTTCAAAATGCCCTTTTTTCCTGAAATCGAAAATTACTATTTCTGATGCGCTGATAATAAAGAGTATCTCTAACTAAGTACAAATTTGAAAATTTAGCTCTGGGAACCTTTTATTGACAAAAATATAGAGATCTGAAATCCGAGGCTTTTTTGCAAAATTCCGCTAGACTATATCCCATGATTTAAAAATGCACTTTTTTCCTGAAATCGAAAATTACGATTTCTGAGATACTGATAATAAAGAGTATCTCTAACTAAGTACAAATTTGAAAATTTAGCTCTGGGAACCTTTTATTGACAAAAATATAGAGATATGAAATCCGAAGCTTTTTTGCAAATTTCTGCTGGACTATAGCCCATGATTTCAAAATGCACTTTTTTCCTGAAATCGAAAATTACTATTTCTGATGAGCTGATAATAAAGTGTATCTCTTACTAAGTCCAAATTTGAAAATTAAGCTCTGAGAACCTTTTATTGACAAAAATATGGAGATATGAATTCCGAGGCTTTTTTGCAAAATTCTGCTGAACTATAGCCCATGATTTCAAAATGCACTTTTTTCCTGAAATCGAAAATTACTATTTCTGATGCGCTGATAATAGAGAGTATCTCTTACTTAGTACAAATTTGAAAATTTAGCTCTTAGAACCTTTTATTGACAAAAATATAGAGATATGAAATCCGAGGCTTTTTTGCAAAATTCTGCTGGACTATAGCCCATGATTTAAAAATGCACTTTTTTCCTGAAAGAGAATATTTTATTTCTGATGCGCTGATAATAAAGAGTATCTCTAACTAAGTACAAATTTGAAAATTTAGCTCTGGGAACCTTTTATTGACAAAAATATAGAGATATGAAATCCGAGGCTTTTTTGCAAAATTCTGCTGGACTATAGCCCATGAATTCAAAATGCACTTTTTTCCTGAAATCGAAAATTACTATTTCTGATGAGCTGATAATAAAGTGTATCTCTTACTTAGTCCAAATTTGAAAATTAAGCTCTGAGAACCTTTTATTGACAAAAATATGGAGATATGAATTCCGAGGCTTTTTTGCAAATTTCTGCTGGACTATAGCCCATGATTTCAAAATGCACTTTTTTCCTGAAATCGAAAATTACTATTTCTGATGAGCTGATAATAAAGTGTATCTCTTACTTAGTCCAAATTTGAAAATTAAGCTCTGAGAACCTTTTATTGACAAAAATATGGAGATATGAATTCCGAGGCTTTTTTGCAAAATTCTGCTGAACTATAGCCCATGATTTCAAAATGCACTTTTTTCCTGAAATCGAAAATTACTATTTCTGATGCGCTGATAATAGAGAGTATCTCTAACTTAGTACAAATTTGAAAATTTAGCTCTTAGAACCTTTTATTGACAAAAATATAGAGATATGAAATCCGAGGCTTTTTTGCAAAATTCTGCTGGACTATAGCCCATGATTTCAAAATGCACTTTTTTCCTGAAAGAGAATATTTTATTTCTGATGCGCTGATAATAAAGAGTATCTCTAACTAAGTACAAATTTGAAAATTTAGCTCTTAGAACCTTTTATTGACAAAAATATAGAGATATGAAATCCGAAGCTTTTTTGCAAATTTCTGCTGGACTATAGCCCATGATTTCAAAATGCACTTTTTTCCTGAAATCGAAAATTACTATTTCTGATGAGCTGATAATAAAGTGTATCTCTTACTTAGTCCAAATTTGAAAATTAAGCTCTGAGAACCTTTTATTGACAAAAATATGGAGATATGAATTCCGAGGCTTTTTTGCAAAATTCTGCTGAACTATAGCCCATGATTTCAAAATGCACTTTTTTCCTGAAATCGAAAATTACTATTTCTGATGCGCTGATAATAGAGACTATCTCTAACTTAGTACAAATTTGAAAATTTAGCTCTTAGAACCTTTTATTGACAAAAATAAAGAGATATGAAATCCGAGGCTTTTTTGCAAAATTCTGCTGGACTATAGCCCATGATTTCAAAATGCACTTTTTTCCTGAAAGAGAATATTTTATTTCTGATGCGCTGATAATAAAGAGTATCTCTAACTAAATACAAATTTGAAAATTTAGCTCTGGGAACCTTTTATTGACAAAAATATAGAGATATGAAATCCGAGGCTTTCTTGCAAAATTCTGCTGGACTATAGCCCATGAATTCAAAATGCACTTTTTTCCTGAAATCGAAAATTACTTTTTCTGATGAGCTGATAATAAAGTGTATCTCTTACTTAGTCCAAATTTGAAAATTTAGCTCTTAGAACCTTTTATTGACAAAAATATAGAGATATGAAATCCGAAGCTTTTTTGCAAATTTCTGCTGGACTATAGCCCATGATTTCAAAATGCACTTTTTTCCTGAAATCGAAAATTACTATTTCTGATGAGCTGATAATAAAGTGTATCTCTTACTTAGTCCAAATTTGAAAATTAAGCTCTGAGAACCTTTTATTGACAAAAATATGGAGATATGAATTCCGAGGCTTTTTTGCAAAATTCTGCTTGACAAGATTTCAAAATGCACTTTTTTCCTTAAATCGAAAATTACTATTTCTGATGCGCTGATAATAAAGAGTATCTCTAACTAAGTACAAATTTGAAAATTTAGCTCTGGGAACCTTTTATTGACGAAAATATAGAGATATGAAATCCGAGGCTTTTTTGCAAAATTCTGCTGGACTATAGCCCATGATTTATAATTCACTTTTTTCCTGAAATCGAAAATTACTATTTCTGATGCGCTGATAACAAAGAGTACCTCTAACTACCTACAAATTTGAAAACTAAGTTCTGAGAACCTTTTATTGACAAAAATATAGAGATATGAAATCCAAGGCTTTTTTGCAAAATTCTGCTGGACTATAGCCCATGATTTCAAAATTCACTTTTTTCCTGAAATCGAAAATTACGATTTCTGAGATACTGATAATAAAGAGTATCTCTAACTTAGTACAAATTTCAAAATTTAGCTCTGGGAACCTTTTATTGACAAAAATATAGAGATATGAAATCCGAGGCTGTTTTGCAAAATTCTGCTGGACTATAGCCCATGATTTCAAAATGCATTTTTTTCCTGAAATCGAAAATTACGATGTCTGAGATACTGATAATAAAGAGTATCTCTAACTAAGTACAAATTTGAAAATTTAGCTCTGGGAACCTTTTATTGACAAAAATATAGAGATATGAAATCCGAAGCTTTTTTGCAAATTTCTGCTGGACTATAGCCCATGATTTCAAAATGCACTTTTTTCCTGAAATCGAAAATTACTATTTCTGATGAGCTGATAATAAAGTGTATCTCTTACTTAGTCCAAATTTGAAAATTTAGCTCTTAGAACCTTTTATTGACAAATAAACTATTGACAAATGGACTATAGCCCATGATTTCAAATTGCACTTTTATCCTGAAATCGAAAACTACGATTTCTGAGATACTGCTAATAAAGAGTATCTCTGATAAAGTACAAATTTGAAAATTTAGCTCTGGGAACATTTTATTGACAAATATATATAGATATGAAATCCGAGGCTTTTTTGCAAAATTCTGCTGGACTATAGCCCATGAATTCAAAATGCACTTTTTTCCTGAAATCGAAAATTACTATTTCTGATGCGCTGATAATAAAGAGTATCTCTAACTTAGTACGAATTTGAAAATTAAGCTCTTAGAACCTTTTATTGACAAAAATATAGAGATATGAAATCCGAGGCTTTTTTGCAAAATTCTGCTGGACTATAGCCCATGATTTCAAAATGCACTTTTTTCCTGAAATCGAAAATGACTCTTTCTGATGCGCTGATAATAAAGAGTATCTCTAACTTAGTACAAATTTGAAAATTTAGCTCTTAGAACCTTTTATTGACAAAAATATAGAGATATGAAATCCGAGGCTTTTTTGCAAAATTCTGCTGGACTATAGCCCATGATTTCAAAATGCACTTTTTTCCTTAAATCGAAAATTACTATTTCTGATGCGCTGGTAATAAAGAGTATCCCCAACTTAGTACAAATTTGAAAATTTAGCTCTGGGAACCTTTTGTTGACAAAAATATAGAGATATGAAATCGGAGGTTTTTTTGCAAAATTCTGCTGGACTATAGCCCATGATTTCAAAATGCACTTTTTTCCTGAAATCGAAAATTACGATTTCTGAGATACTGCTAATAAAGAGTATCTCTGATTAAGTACAAATTTGAAAATTTAGCTCTTAGAACCTTTTATTGACAAAAATATAGAGATATGAAATCCGAGGCTTTTTTGCAAAATTCTGCTGGACTATAGCCCATGATTTCAAAATGCACTTTTTTCCTGAAATCGAAAATTACTATTTCTGATGCGCTGATAATAAAGAGTATCTTCAACTAAGTACAAATTTGAAAATTTAGCTCTGGGAACCTTTTATTGACAAAAATATAGAGATATGAAATCCTAGGCTTTTTTGCAAAATTCTGCTGGACTATAGCCCATGATTTCAAAATGCACTTTTTTCCTGAAATCGAAAATTACTATTTCTGATGCGCTGATAATAAAGAGTATCTCTAACTAAGTACAAATTTGAAATTTTAGCTCTGGGAACCTTTTATTGACAAAAATATAGAGATATGAAGTCCGAGGCTTTTTTGCAAAATTCTGCTGGACTATAGCCCATGATTTCAAAATGCACTTTTTTCCTGAAATCGAAAATTACTATTTCTGATCGCTGATAATAAAGAATATCTCTAACTAAGTACAAATTTGAAAGTTTAGCTCGGGGAACCTTTTATTGACAAAAATGTAGAGATATGAAATCCGAGGCTTTTTTGGCAAAATTCTGCTGGATTATAGCCCATGATTTCAAAATGCACTTTTTTCCTGAAATCGAAAATTACTATTTCTGATGCGCTGATAATAAAGAGTATCTCTGATTAAGTACAAATTTGAGAACTTAGCTCTGGGAACCTTTTATTGACAAAAATATAGAGATATGAAATCCGAGGCTTTTTTGCAAAATTCTGCTGGACTAAGGCCCTTGATTCAAAATGCACTTTTTTCCTGAAATCGAAAATTACGATTTCTGAGATACTGGTAATAAAGAGTATCTCTTACTAAGTACAAATTTGAAAATATAGCTCTGCGAACCTTTTATTGACAAAAATATAGAGATATGAAATCCGAGGCTTTTTTGCAAAATTCTGCCGGACTATAGCCCATGATTTCAAAATGCACTTTTTTTCTGAAACCGAAAATTACGATTTCTGAGATACTGATAATAAAGAGTATCTCTGATTAAGTACAAATTTGAAAATATAGCTCTGGGAACCTTTTATGGACAAAAATATAGAGATATGAAATCCGAGGCTTTTTTTGCAAAATTCTGCTGGACTATAGCCCATGATTTCGAAATGCACTTTTTTTCTAAAATCGAAAATTACGATTTCTGAGATACTGATAATAAAGAGTATCTCTAACTTAGTACAAATTTGAAAATTTAGCTCTTAGAACCTTTTATTGACAAAAATATAGAGATATGAAATCCGAGGCTTTTTTGCAAAATTCTGCTGGACTATAGCCCATGATTTCAAAATGCAATTTTTTCCTGAAATCGAAAATTACTATTTCTGACGCGCTGATAATAAAGAGAATCTCTAACCTAGTACAAATTTGAAAATATAGCTCTGGGAACCTTTTATTGACAAAAATATAGAGATATGAAATCCGAGGCTTTTTTGCAAAATTCTGCCGGACTATAGCCCATGATTTCAAAATGCACTTTTTTTCTAAAATCGAAAATAACGATTTCTGAGATACTGATAATAAAGAGTATCTCTGATTAAGTACAAATTTGAAAATATAGCTCTGGGAACCTTTTATTGACAAAAATATAGAGATATGAAATCCGAGGCTTTTTTGCAAAATTCTACTGGACTATAGCCATGATTTCAAAATGCACTTTTTTTCTGAAATCGAAAATAACGATTTCTGAGATACTGATAATAAAGAGTATCTCTGATTAAGTACAAATTTGAAAATATAGCTCTGGGAACCTTTTATTGACAAAAATATAGAGATATGAAATCCGAGGCTTTTTTGCAAAATTCTGCTGGACTATACCCCATGATTTCAAAATGCACTTTTTTCCTGAAATCGAAAATTACTATTTCTGACGCGCTGATAATAAAGAGAATCTCTAGCTAAGTACAAATTTGAAAATTTAGCTCTGGGAACCTTTTATTGACAAAAATATAGAGATATGAAATCCGAGGCTTTTTTGCAAAATTCTACTGGACTATAGCCATGATTTCAAAATGCACTTACTTTCTGAAATCGAAAATTACGATTTCTGAGATACTGATAATAAAGAGTATCTCTGATTAAGTACAAATTTGAAAATATTGCTCTGGGAACCTTTTATTGACAAAAATATAGAGATATGAAATCCGAGGCTTTTTTGCAAAATTCTGCTGGACTATACCCCATGATTTCAAAATGCACTTTTTTCCTGAAATCGAAAATTACTATTTCTGACGCGCTGATAATAAAGAGAATCTCTAGCTAAGTACAAATTTGAAAATTTAGCTCTGAGAACCTTTTATTGATAAAAATATAGAGTTATGAAATCCGAGGCTTTTTTGCAAAATTCTGCTGGATTATAGCCCATGATTTCAAAATGCAATTTTTTCCTGAAATCGAAAATTACTATTTCTGACGCGCTGATAATAAAGAGAATCTCTAACCTAGTACAAATTTGAAAATATAGCTCTGGGAACCTTTTATTGACAAAAATATAGAGATATGAAATCCGAGGCTTTTTTGCAAAATTCTGCCGGACTATAGCCCATGATTTCAAAATGCACTTTTTTTCTGAAACCGAAAATTACGATTTCTGAGATACTGAAAATAAAGAGTATCTCTAACTTAGTACAAATTTGAAAATTTAGCTCTTAGAACCTTTTATTGACAAAAATATAGAGATATGAAATCCGAGGCTTTTTTGCAAAATTCTGCTGGACTATAGCCCATGATTTCAAAATGTTTTTTTTTCCTGAAAGAGAATATTTTATTTCTGATGCGCTGATAATAAAGAGTATCTCTAACTAAGTACAAATTTGAAATTTTAGCTCTGGGAACGTTTTATTGACAAAAATATACAGATATGAAATCCGAGGCTTTTTTGCAAAATTCTGCTGGACTATAGCCTATGATTTCAAATTGCACTTTTATCCTGAAATCGAAAATTACGATTTCTGAGATACTGCTAATAAAGAGTATCTCTGATTAAGTACAAATTTGAGAACTTAGCTCTGGGAACCTTTTATTGACAAAAATATAGAGATATGAAATCCGAGGCTTTTTTGCAAAATTCTGCTGGACTAAAGCCCTTGATTCAAAATGCACTTTTTTCCTGAAATCGAAAATTACGATTTCTGAGATACTGGTAATAAAGATTATCTCTTACTAAGTACAAATTTGAAAATATAGCTCTGCGAACCTTTTATTGACAAAAATATAGAGATATGAAATCCGAGGCTTTTTTGCAAAATTCTACTGGACTAAAGCCCATGATTTCAAAATGCACTTACTTTCTGAAATCGAAAATTACGATTTCTGAGATACTGATAATAAAGAGTATCTCTTACTAAGTACAAATTTGAAAATTTAGCTCTGAGAATCTTTTATTGATAAAAATATAGAGTTATGAAATCCGAGGCTTTTTTGCAAAATTCTGCTGGATTAACTCTAACTTAGTACAAATTTGAAAATATAGCTCTGGGAACCTTTTATTGACAAAAATATAGAGATATGAAATCCGAGGCTTTTTTGCAAAATTCTGCCGGACTATAGCCCATGATTTCAAAATGCACTTTTTTTCTGAAACCGAAAATTACGATTTCTGAGATACTGATAATAAAGAGTATCTCTGATTAAGTACAAATTTGAAAATATAGCTCTGGGAACCTTTTATGGACAAAAATATAGAGATATGAAATCCGAGGCTTTTTTTGCAAAATTCTGCTGGACTATAGCCCATGATTTCAAAATGCACTTTTTTTCTAAAATCGAAAATTACGATTTCTGAGATACTGATAATAAAGAGTATCTCTGATTTAGTACAAATTTGAAAATTTAGTCTGGGAACCTTTTATTGATAAAAATATAGAGATCTGAAATCCGAGGCTTTTTTGCAAAATTCTACTGGACTATAGCCCATGATTTCAAAATGCACTTACTTTCTGAAATCGAAAATTACGATTTCTGAGATACTGATAATAAAGAGTATCTCTTACTAAGTACAAATTTGAAAATTTAGCTCTGAGAATCTTTTATTGATAAAAATATAGAGTTATGAAATCCGAGGCTTTTTTGCAAAATTCTGCTGGATTAACTCTAACTTAGTACAAATTTGAAAATATAGCTCTGGGAACCTTTTATTGACAAAAATATAGAGATATGAAATCCGAGGCTTTTTTGCAAAATTCTGCCGGACTATAGCCCATGATTTCAAAATGCACTTTTTTTCTGAAACCGAAAATTACGATTTCTGAGATACTGATAATAAAGAGTATCTCTGATTAAGTACAAATTTGAAAATATAGCTCTGGGAACCTTTTATGGACAAAAATATAGAGATATGAAATCCGAGGCTTTTTTTGCAAAATTCTGCTGGACTATAGCCCATGATTTCAAAATGCACTTTTTTCCTGAAATCGAAAATTACTATTTCTGACGCGCTGATAATAAAGAGAATCTCTAACTAAGTATAAATTTGAAAATATAGCTCTAGGAACCTTTTATTGACAAAAATATAGAGATATGAAATCCGAGGCTTTTTTGCAAAATTCTGCTGGACTATAGCCCATGATTTCAAAATGCACTTTTTTCCTGAAATCGAAAATAACGATTTCTGAGATACTGATAAAAAAGAGTATCTCTGATTAAGTACAAATTTGAAAATATAGCTCTGGGAACCTTTTATTGACAAAAATATAGAGATATGAAATCCGAGGCTTTTTTGCAAAATTCTGCTGGACTATAGCCCATGATTTCAAAATGCACTTTTTTCCTGAAATCGAAAATAACGATTTCTGAGATACTGATAAAAAAGAGTATCTCTGATTAAGTACAAATTTGAAAATATAGCTCTTAGAACCTTTTATTGACAAAAATATAGAGATATGAAATCCGAGGCTTTTTTGCAAAATTCTGCTGGACTATAGCCCATGATTTCAAAATGTTTTTTTTTTCCTGAAAGAGAATATTTTATTTCTGATGCGCTGATAATAAAGAGTATCTCTATCTAAGTACAAATTTGAAATTTTAGCTCTGGGAACGTTTTATTGACAAAAATATAGAGATATGAAATCCGAGGCTTTTTTGCAAAATTCTGCTGGACTATAGCCTATGATTTCAAATTGCACTTTTATCCTGAAATCGAAAATTACGATTTCTGAGATACTGCTAATAAAGAGTATCTCTGATTAAGTACAAATTTGAGAACTTAGCTCTGGGAACCTTTTATTGACAAAAATATAGAGATATGAAATCCGAGGCTTTTTTGCTAAATTCTGCTGGACTAAAGCCCTTGATTCAAAATGCACTTTTTTCCTGAAATCGAAAATTACGATTTCTGAGATACTGATAATAAAGAGTATCTCTGATTAAGTACAAATTTGAAAATATTGCTCTGGGAACCTTTTATTGACAAAAATATAGAGATATGAAATCCGAGGCTTTTTTGCAAAATTCTGCTGGACTATACCCCATGATTTCAAAATGCACTTTTTTCCTGAAATCGAAAATTACTATTTCTGACGCGCTGATAATAAAGAGAATCTCTAGCTAAGTACAAATTTGAAAATTTAGCTCTGAGAACCTTTTATTGATAAAAATATAGAGTTATGAAATCCGAGGCTTTTTTGCAAAATTCTGCTGGATTATAGCCCATGATTTCAAAATGCAATTTTTTCCTGAAATCGAAAATTACTATTTCTGACGCGCTGATAATAAAGAGAATCTCTAACCTAGTACAAATTTGAAAATATAGCTCTGGGAACCTTTTATTGACAAAAATATAGAGATATGAAATCCGAGGCTTTTTTGCAAAATTCTGCCGGACTATAGCCCATGATTTCAAAATGCACTTTTTTTCTGAAACCGAAAATTACGATTTCTGAGATACTGATAATAAAGAGTATCTCTAACTTAGTACAAATTTGAAAATTTAGCTCTTAGAACCTTTTATTGACAAAAATATAGAGATATGAAATCCGAGGCTTTTTTGCAAAATTCTGCTGGACTATAGCCCATGATTTCAAAATGTTTTTTTTTTCCTGAAAGAGAATATTTTATTTCTGATGCGCTGATAATAAAGAGTATCTCTAACTAAGTACAAATTTGAAATTTTAGCTCTGGGAACGTTTTATTGACAAAAATATACAGATATGAAATCCGAGGCTTTTTTGCAAAATTCTGCTGGACTATAGCCTATGATTTCAAATTGCACTTTTATCCTGAAATCGAAAATTACGATTTCTGAGATACTGCTAATAAAGAGTATCTCTGATTAAGTACAAATTTGAGAACTTAGCTCTGGGAACCTTTTATTGACAAAAATATAGAGATATGAAATCCGAGGCTTTTTTGCAAAATTCTGCTGGACTAAAGCCCTTGATTCAAAATGCACTTTTTTCCTGAAATCGAAAATTACGATTTCTGAGATACTGGTAATAAAGATTATCTCTTACTAAGTACAAATTTGAAAATATAGCTCTGCGAACCTTTTATTGACAAAAATATAGAGATATGAAATCCGAGGCTTTTTTGCAAAATTCTACTGGACTAAAGCCCATGATTTCAAAATGCACTTACTTTCTGAAATCGAAAATTACGATTTCTGAGATACTGATAATAAAGAGTATCTCTTACTAAGTACAAATTTGAAAATTTAGCTCTGAGAATCTTTTATTGATAAAAATATAGAGTTATGAAATCCGAGGCTTTTTTGCAAAATTCTGCTGGATTAACTCTAACTTAGTACAAATTTGAAAATATAGCTCTGGGAACCTTTTATTGACAAAAATATAGAGATATGAAATCCGAGGCTTTTTTGCAAAATTCTGCCGGACTATAGCCCATGATTTCAAAATGCACTTTTTTTCTGAAACCGAAAATTACGATTTCTGAGATACTGATAATAAAGAGTATCTCTGATTAAGTACAAATTTGAAAATATAGCTCTGGGAACCTTTTATGGACAAAAATATAGAGATATGAAATCCGAGGCTTTTTTTGCAAAATTCTGCTGGACTATAGCCCATGATTTCAAAATGCACTTTTTTTCTAAAATCGAAAATTACGATTTCTGAGATACTGATAATAAAGAGTATCTCTGATTTAGTACAAATTTGAAAATTTAGTCTGGGAACCTTTTATTGATAAAAATATAGAGATCTGAAATCCGAGGCTTTTTTGCAAAATTCTACTGGACTATAGCCCATGATTTCAAAATGCACTTACTTTCTGAAATCGAAAATTACGATTTCTGAGATACTGATAATAAAGAGTATCTCTTACTAAGTACAAATTTGAAAATTTAGCTCTGAGAATCTTTTATTGATAAAAATATAGAGTTATGAAATCCGAGGCTTTTTTGCAAAATTCTGCTGGATTAACTCTAACTTAGTACAAATTTGAAAATATAGCTCTGGGAACCTTTTATTGACAAAAATATAGAGATATGAAATCCGAGGCTTTTTTGCAAAATTCTGCCGGACTATAGCCCATGATTTCAAAATGCACTTTTTTTCTGAAACCGAAAATTACGATTTCTGAGATACTGATAATAAAGAGTATCTCTGATTAAGTACAAATTTGAAAATATAGCTCTGGGAACCTTTTATGGACAAAAATATAGAGATATGAAATCCGAGGCTTTTTTTGCAAAATTCTGCTGGACTATAGCCCATGATTTCAAAATGCACTTTTTTCCTGAAATCGAAAATTACTATTTCTGACGCGCTGATAATAAAGAGAATCTCTAACTAAGTATAAATTTGAAAATATAGCTCTAGGAACCTTTTATTGACAAAAATATAGAGATATGAAATCCGAGGCTTTTTTGCAAAATTCTGCTGGACTATAGCCCATGATTTCAAAATGCACTTTTTTCCTGAAATCGAAAATAACGATTTCTGAGATACTGATAAAAAAGAGTATCTCTGATTAAGTACAAATTTGAAAATATAGCTCTGGGAACCTTTTATTGACAAAAATATAGAGATATGAAATCCGAGGCTTTTTTGCAAAATTCTACTGGACTATAGCCCATGATTTCAAAATGCACTTACTATCTGAAATCGAAAATTACGATTTCTGAGATACTGATAATAAAGAAGTATCTCTGATTAAGTACAAATTTGAAAATATTGCTCTGGGAACCTTTTATTGACAAAAATATAGAGATATGAAATCCGAGGCTTTTTTGCAAAATTCTGCTGGACTATAGCCCATGATTTCAAAATGCACTTTTTTCCTGAAATCGAAAATTACTATTTCTGACGCGCTGATAATAAAGAGAATCTCTAGCTAAGTACAAATTTGAAAATTTAGCTCTGAGAACCTTTTATTGATAAAAATATAGAGTTATGAAATCCGAGGCTTTTTTGCAAAATTCTGCAGGATTATAGCCCATGATTTCAAAATGCAATTTTTTCCTGAAATCGAAAATTACTATTTCTGACGCGCTGATAATAAAGAGAATCTCTAACTTAGTACAAATTTGAAAACATAGCTCTGGGAACCTTTTATTGACAAAAATATAGAGATATGAAATCCGAGGCTTTTTTGCAAAATTCTGCCGGACTATAGCCCATGATTTCAAAATGCACTTTTTTTCTGAAACCGAAAATTACGATTTCTGAGATACTAATAATAAAGAGTATCTCTAACTAAGTACAAATTTGAAATTTTAGCTCTGGGAACGTTTTATTGACAAAAATATAGAGATATGAAATCCGAGGCTTTTTTGCAAAATTCTGCTGGACTATAGCCCATGATTTCAAATTGCACTTTTATCCTGAAGTCGAAAACTACGATTTCTGAGATACTGCTAATAAAGAGTATCTCTGATAAAGTACAAATTTGAAAATTTAGCTCTGGGAACATTTTATTGACAAAAATATAGAGATATGAAATCCGAGGCTTTTTTGCAAAATTCTGCTGGACTATAGCCCATGAATTCAAAATGCACTTTTTTCCTGAAATCGAAAATTACTATTTCTGATGCGCTGATAATAAAGAGTATCTCTAACTTAGTACAAATTTAAAAATTTAGCTCTGGGAACCTTTTATTGACAAAAATATAGAGATATGAAATCCGAGGCTTTTTTGCAAAATTCTGCTGGACTATAGCCCATGATTTCAAAATGCACTTTTTTTCTGAAATCGAAAATAACGATTTCTGAGATACTGATAATAAAGAGTATCTCTGATTAAGTACAAATTTGAAAATATAGCTCTGCGAACCTTTTATTAACAAAAATATAGAGATATGAAATCCGAGGCTTTTTTGCAAATTTCTACTGGACTATAGCCCATGATTTCAAAATGCACTTACTTTCTGAAATCGAAAATTACGATTTCTGAGATACTGATAATAAAGAGTATCTCTGATTAAGTAAAAATTTGAAAATATTGCGCTGGGAACCTTTTATTGACAAAAATATAGAGATGTGAAATCCGAGGCTTTTTTGCAAAATTCTGCTGGACTATAGCCCATGATTTCAAAATGCACTTTTTTCCTGAAATCGAAAATTACTATTTCTGACGCGCTGATAATAAAGAGAATCTCTAGCTAAGTACAAATTTGAAAATTTAGCTCTGAGAACCTTTTATTGATAAAAATATAGAGTTATGAAATCCGAGGCTTTTTTGCAAAATTCTGCTGGATTATAGCCCATGATTTCAAAATGCAATTTTTTCCTGAAATCGAAAATTACTATTTCTGACGCGCTGATAATAAAGAGAATCTCTAACTTAGTACAAATTTGAAAATATAGCTCTGGGAACCATTTATTGACAAAAATATAGAGATATGAAATCCGAGGCTTTTTTGCAAAATTCTGCCGGACTATAGCCCATGATTTCAAAATGCACTTTTTTTCTGAAACCGAAAATTACGATTTCTGAGATACTGATAATAAAGAGTATCTCTGATTAAGTACAGATTTGAAAATATAGCTCTGGGAACCTTTTATGGACAAAAATATAGAGATATGAAATCCGAGGCTTTTTTTGCGAAATTCTGCTGGACTATAGCCCATGATTTCAAAATGCACTTTTTTTCTAAAATCGAAAATTACGATTTCTGAGATACTGATAATAAAGAGTATCTCTGATTAAGTACAAATTTGAAAATTTAGCTCTGGGAACCTTTTATTGATAAAAATATAGAGATATGAAATCCGAGGCTTTTTTGCAAAATTCTACTGGACTATAGCCCATGATTTCAAAATGCACTTTTTTCCTGAAATCGAAAATTACTATTTCTTACGCGCTGATAATAAAGAGAATCTCTAGCTAAGTACAAATTTGAAAATATAGCTCTGGGAACCTTTTATTGACAAAAATATAGAGATATGAAATCCGAGGCTTTTTTGCAAAATTCTGCTGGACTATAGCCCATGATTTCAAAATGCACTTTTTTCCTGAAATCGAAAATTACTATTTCTGATGCGCTGATAATAAAGAGTATCTCTAACTAAGTACAAATTTAAAAACTTAGCTCTGGCAACCTTTTATTGACAAAAATATAGAGATATGAAATCCGAGGCTTTTTTGCAAAATTCTGATGGACTATAGCCCATGATTTCAAAATGCACTTTTTTCCTGAAATCGAAAATTACTATTTCTGATGCGCTGATAATAAAGAGTATCTCTAACTAAGTACAAATTTAAAAATTTAGCTCTGGGAACCTTTTATTGACAAAAATATAGAGATATGAAATCCGAGGCTTTTTTGCAAAATTCTGCTGGACTATAGCCCATGATTTCAAAATGCACTTTTTTTCTAAAATCGAATATTACGATTTCTGTGATACTGGTAATAAAGAGTATCTCTGATTAAGTACAAATTTAAAAATTTAGCTCTGGGAACCTTTTATTGACAAAAATATAGAGATATGAAATCCGAGGCTTTTTTGCAAAATTCTGATGGACTATAGCCCATGATTTCAAAATGCACTTTTTTTCTGAAATCGAAAATAACGATTTCTGAGATACTGATAATAAAGAGTATCTCTGATTAAGTACAAATTTGAAAATATAGCTCTGCGAACCTTTTATTGACAAAAATATAGAGATATGAAATCCGAGGCTTTTTTGCAAATTTCTACTGGACTATAGCCCATGATTTCAAAATGCACTTACTTTCTGAAATCGAAAATTACGATTTCTGAGATACTGATAATAAAGAGTATCTCTGATTAAGTAAAAATTTGAAAATATTGCGCTGGGAACCTTTTATTGACAAAAATATAGAGATGTGAAATCCGAGGCTTTTTTGCAAAATTCTGCTGGACTATAGCCCATGATTTCAAAATGCACTTTTTTCCTGAAATCGAAAATTACGATTTCTGAGATACTGCTAATAAAGAGTATCTCTGATTAAGTACAAATTTGAAAATTTAGCTCTTAGAACCTTTTATTTACAAAAATATAGAGATATGAAATCCGAGGCTTTTTTGCAAAATTCTGCTGGACTATAGCCCTCGATTTCAAAATGCACTTTTTTTCTGAAACCGAAAATTACGATTTCTGAGATACTGATAATAAAGAGTATCTCTAACTTAGTACAAATTTGAAAATTTAGCTCTTAAAACCTTTTATTGACAAAAATATAGAGATATGAAATCCGAGGCTTTTTTGCAAAATTCTGCTGGATTATAGCCCATGATTTCAAAATGCAATTTTTTCCTGAAATCGAAAATTACTTTTTCTGACGCGCTGATAATAAAGAGAATCTCTAACTTAGTACAAATTTGAAAATATAGCTCTGGGAACCTTTTATTGGCAAAAATATAGAGATATGAAATCTATGATTTCAAAATGCACTTTTTTTCTGAAACCGAAAATTACTATTTCTGACGCGCTGATAATAAAGAGAATCTCTAGCTAAGTACAAATTTGAAAATTTAGCTCTGAGAACCTTTTATTGATAAAAATATAGAGTTATGAAATCCGAGGTTTTTTGCAAAATTCTGCTGGATTATAGCCCATGATTTCAAAATGCAATTTTTTCCTGAAATCGAAAATTACTACTAAAATCTCTAACTTAGTACAAATTTGAAAATATAGCTCTGCGAACCTTTTATTGACAAAAATATAGAGATATGAAATCCGAGGCTTTTTTGCAAAATTCTGCCGGACTATAGCCCATGATTTCAAAATGCACTTTTTTTCTGAAACCGAAAATTACGATTTCTGAGATACTGATAATAAAGAGTATCTCTAACTTAGTACAAATTTGAAAATTTAGCTCTTAGAACCTTTTATTGACAAAAATATAGAGATATGAAATCCGAGGCTTTTTTGCAAAATTCTGCTGGACTATAGCCCATGATTTCAAAATGCACTTTTTTCCTGAAAGAGAATATTTTATTTCTGATGCGCTGATAATAAAGAGTATCTCTAACTAAGTACAAATTTGAAATTTTAGCTCTGGGAACGTTTTATTGACAAAAATATAGAGATATGAAATCCGAGGCTTTTTTGCAAAATTCTGCTGGACTATAGCCCATGATTTCAAATTGCACTTTTATCCTGAAATCGAAAATTACGATTTCTGAGATACTGCTAATAAAGAGTATCTCTGATTAAGTACAAATTTGAAAATTTAGCTCTTAGAACCTTTTATTTACAAAAATATAGAGATATGAAATCCGAGGCTTTTTTGCAAAATTCTGCTGGACTATAGCCCTCGATTTCAAAATGCACTTTTTTTCTGAAACCGAAAATTACGATTTCTGAGATACTGATAATAAAGAGTATCTCTAACTTAGTACAAATTTGAAAATTTAGCTCTTAGAACCTTTTATTGACAAAAATATAGAGATATGAAATCCGAGGCTTTTTTGCAAAATTCTGCTGGATTATAGCCCATGATTTCAAAATGCAATTTTTTCCTGAAATCGAAAATTACTATTTCTGACGCGCTGATAATAAAGAGAATCTCTAACTTAGTACAAATTTGAAAATATAGCTCTGGGAACCTTTTATTGGCAAAAATATAGAGATATGAAATCTATGATTTCAAAATGCACTTTTTTTCTGAAACCGAAAATTACTATTTCTGACGCGCTGATAATAAAGAGAATCTCTAGCTAAGTACAAATTTGAAAATTTAGCTCTGAGAACCTTTTATTGATAAAAATATAGAGTTATGAAATCCGAGGTTTTTTGCAAAATTCTGCTGGATTATAGCCCATGATTTCAAAATGCAATTTTTTCCTGAAATCGAAAATTACTACTAAAATCTCTAACTTAGTACAAATTTGAAAATATAGCTCTGCGAACCTTTTATTGACAAAAATATAGAGATATGAAATCCGAGGCTTTTTTGCAAAATTCTGCCGGACTATAGCCCATGATTTCAAAATGCACTTTTTTTCTGAAACCGAAAATTACGATTTCTGAGATACTGATAATAAAGAGTATCTCTAACTTAGTACAAATTTGAAAATTTAGCTCTTAGAACCTTTTATTGACAAAAATATAGAGATATGAAATCCGAGGCTTTTTTGCAAAATTCTGCTGGACTATAGCCCATGATTTCAAAATGCACTTTTTTCCTGAAAGAGAATATTTTATTTCTGATGCGCTGATAATAAAGAGTATCTCTAACTAAGTACAAATTTGAAATTTTAGCTCTGGGAACGTTTTATTGACAAAAATATAGAGATATGAAATCCGAGGCTTTTTTGCAAAATTCTGCTGGACTATAGCCCATGATTTCAAATTGCACTTTTATCCTGAAATCGAAAATTACGATTTCTGAGATACTGCTAATAAAGAGTATCTCTGATTAAGTACAAATTTGAAAATTTAGCTCTGGGAACATTTTATTGACAAAAATATAGAGATATGAAATCCGAGGGTTTTTTGCAAAATTCTGCTGGACTATAGCCCATGAATTCAAAATGCACTTTTTTCCTAAAATCGAAAATTACTATTTCTGATGCGCTGATAATAAAGAGTATCTCTAACTTAGTACAAATTTGAAAATTTAGCTCTGGGAACCTTTTATTGACAAAAATATAGAGATATGAAATCCGAGGCTTTTTTGCAAAATTCTGCTGGACTATAGCCCATGATTTCAAAATGCACTTTTTTCCTTAAATCGGAAATTACTATTTCTGATGCGCTGATAATAAAGAGTATCTCTAACTTAGTACAAATTTGAAAATTTAGCTCTGGGAACCTTTTATTGACAAAAATATAGAGATATGAAATCCGAGGCTTTTTTGCAAAATTCTGCTGGACTATAGCCCATGATTTCAAAATGCACTTTTTTCCTGAAAGAGAATATTTTATTTCTGATGCGCTGATAATAAAGAGTATCTCTAACTAAGTACAAATTTGAAATTTTAGCTCTGGGAACGTTTTATTGACAAAAATATAGAGATATGAAATCCGAGGCTTTTTTGCAAAATTCTGCTGGACTATAGCCCATGAATTCAAAATGCACTTTTATCCTGAAATCGAAAATTACGATTTCTGAGATACTGCTAATAAAGAGTATCTCTGATTAAGTACAAATTTGAAAATTTAGCTCTTAGAACCTTTTATTTACAAAAATATAGAGATATGAAATCCGAGGCTTTTTTGCAAAATGCTGCTGGACTATAGCCCTCGATTTCAAAATGCACTTTTTTTCTGAAACCGAAAATTACGATTTCTGAGATACTGATAATAAAGAGTATCTCTAACTTAGTACAAATTTGAAAATTTAGCTCTTAGAACCTTTTATTGACAAAAATATAGAGATATGAAATCCGAGGCTTTTTTGCAAAATTCTGCTGGATTATAGCCCATGATTTCAAAATGCAATTTTTTCCTGAAATCGAAAATTACTATTTCTGACGCGCTGATAATAAAGAGAATCTCTAACTTAGTACAAATTTGAAAATATAGCTCTGGGAACCTTTTATTGGCAAAAATATAGAGATATGAAATCTATGATTTCAAAATGCACTTTTTTTTCTGAAACCGAAAATTACTATTTCTGACGCGCTGATAATAAAGAGAATCTCTAGCTAAGTACAAATTTGAAAATTTAGCTCTGAGAACCTTTTATTGATAAAAATATAGAGTTATGAAATCCGAGGTTTTTTGCAAAATTCTGCTGGATTATAGCCCATGATTTCAAAATGCAATTTTTTCCTGAAATCGAAAATTACTACTAGAATCTCTAACTTAGTACAAATTTGAAAATATAGCTCTGCGAACCTTTTATTGACAAAAATATAGAGATATGAAATCCGAGGCTTTTTTGCAAAATTCTGCCGGACTATAGCCCATGATTTCAAAATGCACTTTTTTTCTGAAACCGAAAATTACGATTTCTGAGATACTGATAATAAAGAGTATCTCTAACTTAGTACAAATTTGAAAATTTAGCTCTTAGAACCTTTTATTGACAAAAATATAGAGATATGAAATCCGAGGCTTTTTTGCAAAATTCTGCTGGACTATAGCCCATGATTTCAAAATGCACTTTTTTCCTGAAAGAGAATATTTTATTTCTGATGCGCTGATAATAAAGAGTATCTCTAACTAAGTACAAATTTGAAATTTTAGCTCTGGGAACGTTTTATTGACAAAAATATAGAGATATGAAATCCGAGGCTTTTTTGCAAAATTCTGCTGGACTATACCCATGATTTCAAATTGCACTTTTATCCTGAAATCGAAAATTACGATTTCTGAGATACTGCTAATAAAGAGTATCTCTGATTAAGTACAAATTTGAAAATTTAGCTCTGGGAACATTTTATTGACAAAAATATAGAGATATGAAATCCGAGGGTTTTTTGCAAAATTCTGCTGGACTATAGCCCATGAATTCAAAATGCACTTTTTTCCTAAAATCGAAAATTACTATTTCTGATGCGCTGATAATAAAGAGTATCTCTAACTTAGTACAAATTTGAAAATTTAGCTCTGGGAAACTTTTATTGACAAAAATATAGAGATATGAAATCCGAGGCTTTTTTGCAAAATTCTGCTGGACTATAGCCCATGATTTCAAAATGCACTTTTTTCCTTAAATCGGAAATTACTATTTCTGATGCGCTGATAATAAAGAGTATCTCTAACTTAGTACAAATTTGAAAATTTAGCTCTGGGAACCTTTTATTGACAAAAATATAGAGATATGAAATCCGAGGCTTTTTTGCAAAATTCTGCTGGACTATAGCCCATGATTTCAAAATGCACTTTTTTCCTTAAATCGAAAATTACGATTTCTGAGATACTGCTAATAAAGAGTATCTCTGATTAAGTACAAATTTGAAAATTTAGCTCTGGGAACATTTTATTGACAAAAATATAGAGATATGAAATCCGAGGGTTTTTTGCAAAATTCTGCTGGACTATAGCCCATGAATTCAAAATGCACTTTTTTCCTAAAATCGAAAATTACTATTTCTGATGCGCTGATAATAAAGAGTATCTCTAACTTAGTACAAATTTGAAAATTTAGCTCTGGGAGCCTTTTATTGACAAAAATATAGAGATATGAAATCCGAGGGTTTTTTGCAAAATTCTGCTGGACTATAGCCCATGATTTCAAAATGCACTTTTTTCCTTAAATCGAAAATTACTATTTCTGATGCGCTGATAATAAGGAGTATCCCTAACTTAGTACAAATTTGAAAATTTAGCTCTGGGAACCTTTTGTTGACAGAAATATAGAGATATGAAATCGGAGGTTTTTTGCAAAATTCTGCTGGACTATAGCCCATGATTTCAAAATGCACTTTTTTCCTGAAATCGAAAATTACGATTTCTGAGATACTGCTAATAAAGAGTATCTCTGATTAAGTACAAATTTGAAAATTTAGCTCTTAGAACCTTTTATTGACAAAAATATAGAGATATGAAATCCGAGGCTTTTTTGCAAAATTCTGCTGGACTATAGCCCATGATTTCAAAATGCACTTTTTTCCTGAAATCGAAAATTACTATTTCTGATGCGCTGATAATAAAGAGTATCTCTAACTCAGTACAAATTTGAAAATTTAGCTCTTAGAACCTTTTATTGACAAAAATATAGAGATATGAAATCCGAGGCTTTTTTGCAAAATTCTGCTGGACTATAGCCCATGATTTCAAAATGCACTTTTTTCCTGAAATCGAAAATTACTATTTCTGATGCGCTGATAATAAAGAGTATCTTTAACTAAGTAAAAATTTGAAAATTTAGCTCTGGGAACCTTTTATTGACAAAAATATAGAGATATGAAATCCGAGGCTTTTTTGCAAAATTCTGCTGGACTATAGCCCATGATTTCAAAATGCACTTTTTTCCTGAAAGAGAATATTTTATTTCTGATGCGCTGTTAATAAAGAGTATCTCTAACTAAGTACAAGTTTGAAATTTTAGCTCTGGGAACCTTTTATTGACAAAAATATAGAGATATGAAATCCGAGGCTTTTTTGCAAAATTCTGCTGGACTATAGCCCATGATTTCAATATGCACTTTTTTCCTGAAATCGAAAATTACTATTTCTGATCGCTGATAATAAAGAGTATCTCTTAGTAAGTACAAATTTGAAAGTTTAGCTCGGGGAACCTTTTATTGACAAAAATGTAGAGATATGAAATCCGAGGCTTTTTTGGCAAAATTCTGCTGGATTATAGCCCATGATTTCAAAATGCACTTTTTTCCTGAAATCGAAAATTACTATTTCTGATGCGCTGATAAGAAAGAGTATCTTTAACTAAGTAAAAATTTGAAAATGTAGCTCTGGGAACCTTTTATTGACAAAAATATAGAGATATGGAATCCGAGGCTTTTTTGCAAAATTCTGCTGGACTATAGCCCATGATTTCAAAATGCACTTTTTTCCTGAAAGAGAATATTTTATTTCTGATGCGCTGTTAATAAAGAGTATCTCTAACTAAGTACAAATTTGAAATTTTAGCTCTGGGAACCTTTTATTGACAAAAATATAGAGATATGAAATCCGAGGCTTTTTTGCAAAATTCTGCTGGACTATAGCCCATGATTTCAAAATGCACTTTTTTCCTGAAATCGAAAATTACTATTTCTGATCGCTGATAATAAAGAGTATCTCTTACTAAGTACAAATTTGAAAGTTTAGCTCGGGGAACCTTTTATTGACAAAAATGTAGAGATATGAAATCCGAGGCTTTTTTGGCAAAATTCTGCTGGATTATAGCCCATGATTTCAAAATGCACTTTTTTCCTGAAATCGAAAGTTACTATTTCTGATGCGCTGATAAGAAAGAGTATCTTTAACTAAGTAAAAATTTGAAAATTTAGCTCTGGGAACCTTTTATTGACAAAAATATAGAGATATGAAATCCGAGGCTTTTTTGCAAAATTCTGCTGGACTATAGCCCATGATTTCAAAATGCACTTTTTTCCTGAAATCGAAAATTACTATTTCTGATCGCTGATAATAAAGAGTATCTCTTACTAAGTACAAATTTGAAAGTTTAGCTCGGGGAACCTTTTATTGACAAAAATGTAGAGATATGAAATCCGAGGCTTTTTTGCAAAATTCTGCTGGACTAAAGCCCTTGATTCAAAATGCACTTTTTTCCCGAAATCGAAAATTACGATTTCTGAGATACTGGTAATAAAGAGTATCTCTTACTAAGTACAAATTTGAAAATTTAGCTCTGGGAACCTTTTATTGACAAAAATATAGAGATGAAATCCGAGGGTTTTTTGCAAAATTCTGCTGGACTATAGCCCATGATTTCAAAATGCACTTTTTTCCTGAAATCGAAAATTACTATTTCTGATACGCTGATAATAAAGAGTATCCCTAACTTAGTACATATCTGAAAATTTAGCTCTGGGAACCTTTTATTGACAAAAATATAGAGATATGAACTCCGAGGCTTTTTTGCAAAATTCTGCTGGACTATAGCCCATGATTTCAAAATGCACTTTTTTCCTGAAATCGAAAATTACTATTTCTGATGCGCTGATAATAAAGAGTATCTCTAACTTAGTACAAATTTAAAAATTTAGCTGTGGGAACCTTTTATTGACAAAAATATAGAGATATGAAATCCGAGGCTTTTTTGCAAAATTCTGCTGGACTAAAGCCCTTGATTCAAAATGCACTTTTTTCCTGAAATCGAAAATTACGATTTCTGAGATACTTGTAATAAAGAGTATCTCTTACTAAGTACAAATTTGAAATTTTAGCTCTGGGAACCTTTTATTGACAAAAATATAGAGATATGAAATCCGAGGCTTTTTTGCAAAATTCTGCTGGACTATAGCCCATGATTTCAAAATGCACTTTTTTCCTAAAATCGAAAATTACTATTTCTGATGCGCTGATAATAAAGAGTATCCCTAACTTAGTACATATCTGAAAATTTAGCTCTGGGAACCTTTTATTGACAAAAATATAGAGATATGAAATCCGAGGCTTTTTTGCAAAATTCTGCTGGACTATAGCCCATGATTTCAAAATGCACTTTTTTCCTGAAAGAGAATATTTTATTTCTGATGCGCTGTTAATAAAGAGTATCTCTAACTAAGTACAAATTTGAAATTTTAGCTCTGGGAACCTTTTATTGACAAAAATATAGAGATATGAAATCCGAGGCTTTTTTGCAAAATTCTGCTGGACTATAGCCCATGATTTCAAAATGCACTTTTTTCCTGAAATCGAAAATTACTATTTCTGATACGCTGATAAGAAAGAGTATCTTTAACTAACTAAAAATTTGAAAATTTAGCTCTGGGAACCTTTTATTGACAAAAATATAGAGATATGAAATCCGAGGCTTTTTTGCAAAATTCTGCTGGACTATAGCCCATGATTTCAAAATGCACTTTTTTCCTGAAATAGAATATTTTATTTCTGATGCGCTGTTAATAAAGAGTATCTCTAACTAAGTACAAATTTGAAATTTTAGCTCTGGGAACCTTTTATTGACAAAAATATAGAGATATGAAATCCGAGGTTTTTTGCAAAATTCTGCTGGACTATAGCCCATGATTTCAAAATGCACTTTTTTCCTGAAATCGAAAATTAATATTTCTGATCGCTGATAATAAAGAGTATCTCTTACTAAGTACAAATTTGAAAGTTTAGCTCGGGGAATCTTTTATTGACAAAAATGTAGAGATATGAAATCCGGGGCTTTTTTGCAAAATTCTGCTGGACTATAGCCCATGATTTCAAAATGCACTTTTTTCCTGAAAGAGAATATTTTATTTCTGATGCGCTGTTAATAAGGAGTATCTCTAACTAAGTACAAATTTGAAATTTTAGCTCTGGGAACCTTTTATTGACAAAAATATAGAGATATGAAATCCGAGGCTTTTTTGCAAAATTCTGCTGGACTATAGCCCATGATTTCAAAATGCACCTTTTTCCTGAAAGAGAATATTTTATTTCTGATGCGCTGTTAATAAAGTGTATCTCTAACTAAGTACAAATTTGAAATTTTAGCTCTGGGAACCTTTTATTGACAAAAATATAGAGATATGAAATCCGAGGCTTTTTTGCAAAATTCTGCTGGATTATAGCCCATGATTTCAAAATGCACTTTTTTCCTGAAATCGAAAATTACTATTTCTGATCGCTGATAATAAAGAGTATCTCTTACTAAGTAAAAATTTGAAAGTTTAGCTCGGGGAACCTTTTATTGACAAAAATGTAGAGATATGAAATCCGAGGCTTTTTTGCAAAATTCTGCTGGACTAAAGCCCTTGATTCAAAATGCACTTTTTTCCTGAAATCGAAAATTACGATTTCTGAGATACTGGTAATAAAGAGTATCTCTTACTAAGTACAAATTTGAAAATTTAGCTCTGGGAACCTTTTATTGACAAAAATATAGAGATGAAATCCGAGGGTTTTTTGCAAAATTCTGCTGGACTATAGCCCATGATTTCAAAATGCACTTTTTTCCTGAAATCGAAAATTACTATTTCTGATGCGCTGATAATAAAGAGTATCCCTAACTTAGTACATATCTGAAAATTTAGCTCTGGGAACCTTTTATTGACAAAAATATAGAGATATGAATTCCGAGGCTTTTTTGCAAAATTCTGCTGGACTATAGCCCATGATTTCAAAATGCACTTTTTTCCTGAAATCGAAAATTACTATTTCTGATGCGCTGATAAGAAAGAGTATCTTTAACTAAGTAAAAATTTGAAAATTTAGCTCTGGGAACCTTTTATTGACAAAAATATAGAGATATGAAATCCGAGGCTTTTTTGCAAAATTCTGCTGGACTATAGCCCATGATTTCAAAATGCACTTTTTTCCTGAAAGAGAATATTTTATTTCTGATGCGCTGTTAATAAAGAGTATCTCTAACTAAGTACAAATTTGAAATTTTAGCTCTGGGAACCTTTTATTGACAAAAATGTAGAGATATGAAATCCGAGGCTTTTTTGGCAAAATTCTGCTGGATTATAGCCCATGATTTCAAAATGCACTTTTTTCCTGAAATCGAAAATTACTATTTCTGATACGCTGATAAGAAAGAGTATCTTTAACTAAGTAAAAATTTGAAAATTTAGCTCTGGGAACCTTTTATTGACAAAAATATAGAGATATGAAATCCGAGGCTTTTTTGCAAAATTCTGCTGGACTATAGCCCATGATTTCAAAATGCACTTTTTTCCTGAAAGAGAATATTTTATTTCTGATGCGCTGTTAATAAAGAGTATCTCTAACTAAGTACAAATTTGAAATTTTAGCTCTGGGAACCTTTTATTGACAAAAATATAGAGATATGAAATCCGAGGCTTTTTTGCAAAATTCTGCTGGACTATAGCCCATGATTTCAAAATGCACTTTTTTCCTGAAATCGAAAATTAATATTTCTGATCGCTGATAATAAAGAGTATCTCTTACTAAGTACAAATTTGAAAGTTTAGCTCGGGGAATCTTTTATTGACAAAAATGTAGAGATATGAAATCCGGGGCTTTTTTGCAAAATTCTGCTGGACTATAGCCCATGATTTCAAAATGCACTTTTTTCCTGAAAGAGAATATTTTATTTCTGATGCGCTGTTAATAAAGAGTATCTCTAACTAAGTACAAATTTGAAATTTTAGCTCTGGGAACCTTTTATTGACAAAAATATAGAGATATGAAATCCGAGGCTTTTTTGCAAAATTCTGCTGGACTATAGCCCATGATTTCAAAATGCACTTTTTTCCTGAAAGAGAATATTTTATTTCTGATGCGCTGTTAATAAAGAGTATCTCTAACTAAGTACAAATTTGAAATTTTAGCTCTGGGAACCTTTTATTGACAAAAATATAGAGATATGAAATCCGAGGCTTTTTTGCAAAATTCTGCTGGACTATAGCCCATGATTTCAAAATGCACTTTTTTCCTGAAATCGAAAATTACTATTTCTGATCGCTGATAATAAAGAGTATCTCTTACTAAGTACAAATTTGAAAGTTTAGCTCGGGGAACCTTTTATTGACAAAAATGTAGAGATATGAAATCCGAGGCTTTTTTGCAAAATTCTGCTGGACTAAAGCCCTTGATTCAAAATGCACTTTTTTCCTGAAATCGAAAATTACGATTTCTGAGATACTGGTAATAAAGAGTATCTCTTACTAAGTACAAATTTGAAAATTTAGCTCTGGGAACCTTTTATTGACAAAAATATAGAGATGAAATCCGAGGGTTTTTTGCAAAATTCTGCTGGACTATAGCCCATGATTTCAAAATGCACTTTTTTCCTGAAATCGAAAATTACTATTTCTGATGCGCTGATAATAAAGAGTATCCCTAACTTAGTACATATCTGAAAATTTAGCTCTGGGAACCTTTTATTGACAAAAATATAGAGATATGAATTCCGAGGCTTTTTTGCAAAATTCTGCTGGACTATAGCCCATGATTTCAAAATGCACTTTTTTCCTGAAATCGAAAATTACTATTTCTGATGCGCTGATAAGAAAGAGTATCTTTAACTAAGTAAAAATTTGAAAATTTAGCTCTGGGAACCTTTTATTGACAAAAATATAGAGATATGAAATCTGAGGCTTTTTTGCAAAATTCTGCTGGACTATAGCCCATGATTTCAAAATGCACTTTTTTCCTGAAAGAGAATATTTTATTTCTGATGCGCTGTTAATAAAGAGTATCTCTAACTAAGTACAAATTTGAAATTTTAGCTCTGGGAACCTTTTATTGACAAAAATATAGAGATATAGGCTTTTTTGCAAAATTCTGCTGGACTATAGCCCATGATTTCAAAATGCACTTTTTTCCTGAAATCGAAAATTACTATGTCTGATCGCTGATAATAAAGAGTATCTCTTACTAAGTACAAATTTGAAAGTTTAGCTCGGGGAACCTTTTATTGACAAAAATGTAGAGATATGAAATCCGAGGCTTTTTTGGCAAAATTCTGCTGGATTATAGCCCATGATTTCAAAATGCACTTTTTTCCTGAAATCGAAAATTACTATTTCTGATGCGCTGATAAGAAAGAGTATCTTTAACTAAGTAAAAATTTGAAAATTTAGCTCGGGGAACCTTTTATTGACAAAAATGTAGAGATATGAAATCCGAGGCTTTTTTGCAAAATTCTGCTGGACTATAGCCCATGATTTCAAAATGCACTTTTTTCCTGAAATCGAAAATTACTATTTCTGATCGCTGATAATAAAGAGTATCTCTTACTAAGTACAAATTTGAAAGTTTAGCTCGGGGAACCTTTTATTGACAAAAATGTAGAGATATGAATTCCGAGGCTTTTTTGCAAAATTCTGCTGGACTAAAGCCCTTGATTCAAAATGCACTTTTTTCCTGAAATCGAAAATTACGATTTCTGAGATACTGGTAATAAAGAGTATCTCTTACTAAGTACAAATTTGAAAGTTTAGCTCGGGGAACCTTTTATTGACAAAAATATAGAGATGAAATCCGAGGGTTTTTTGCAAAATTCTGCTGGACTATAGCCCATGATTTCAAAATGCACTTTTTTCCTGAAATCGAAAATGACTATTTCTAATCGCTGATAATAAAGAGTATCTCTTACTAAGTACAAATTTGAAAGTTTAGCTCGGGGAACCTTTTATTGACAAAAATGTAGAGATATGAATTCCGAGGCTTTTTTGCAAAATTCTGCTGGACTAAAGCCCTTGATTCAAAATGCACTTTTTTCCTGAAATCGAAAATTACGATTTCTGAGATACTGGTAATAAAGAGTATCTCTTACTAAGTACAAATTTGAAAATTTAGCTCTGGGAACCTTTTATTGACAAAAATATAGAGATGAAATCCGAGGGTTTTTTGCAAAATTCTGCTGGACTATAGCCCATGATTTCAAAATGCACTTTTTTCCTGAAATCGAAAATTACTATTTCTGATGCGCTGATAATAAAGAGTATCCCTAACTTAGTACATATCTGAAAATTTAGCTCTGGGAACCTTTTATGGACAAAAATATAGAGATATGAAATCCGAGGCTTTTTTGCAAAATTCTGCTGGACTAAAGCCCTTTATTCAAAATGCACTTTTTTCCTGAAATCGAAAATTACGATTTCTGAGATACTGGTAATAAAGAGTATCTCTTACTAAGTACAAATTTGAAAATTTAGCTCTGCGAACCTTTTATTGACAAAAATAGAGAGATGAAATCCGAGGGTTTTTTGCAAAATTCTGCTGGACTATAGCCCATGATTTCAAAATGCACTTTTTTCCTGAAATCGAAAATTACTATTTCTGATGCGCTGATAATAAAGAGTATCCCTAACTTAGTACATATCTGAAAATTTAGCTCTGGGAACCTTTTATTGACAAAAATATAGAGATTTGAATTCCGAGGCTTTTTTTGCAAAATTCTGCTGGACTATAGCCCATGATTTCAAAATGCACTTTTTTCCTGAAATCGAAAATTACTATTTCTGATGCGCTGATAAGAAAGGGTATCTTTAACTAAGTAAAAATTTGAAAATTTAGCTCTGGGAACCTTTTATTGACAAAAATATAGAGATATGAAATCCGAGGCTTTTTTGCAAAATTCTGCTGGACTATAGCCCATGATTTCAAAATGTACTTTTTTCCTGAAAGAGAATATTTTATTTCTGATGCGCTGTTAATAAAGAGTATCTCTAACTAAGTACAAATTTGAAATTTTAGCTCTGGGAACCTTTTATTGACAAAAATATAGAGATATGAAATCCGAGGCTTTTTTGCAAAATTCTGCTGGACTATAGCCCATGATTTCAAAATGCACTTTTTTCCTGAAATCGAAAATTACTATTTCTGATCGCTGATAATAAAGAGTATCTCTTACTAAGTACAAATTTGAAAGTTTAGCTCGGGGAACCTTTTATTGACAAAAATGTAGAGATATGAAATCCGAGGCTTTTTTGGCAAAATTCTGCTGGATTATAGCCCATGATTTCAAAATGCACTTTTTTCCTGAAATCGAAAATTACTATTTCTGATACGCTGATAAGAAAGAGTATCTTTAACTAAGTAAAAATTTGAAAATTTAGCTCTGGGAACCTTTTATTGACAAAAATATAGAGATATGAAATCCGAGGCTTTTTTGCAAAATTCTGCTGGACTATAGCCCATGATTTCAAAATGCACTTTTTTCCTGAAATCGAAAATTACGATTTCTGAGATACTGCTAATAAAGAGTATCTCTGATTAAGTACAAAATTGAAAATTTAGCTCTGGGAACCTTTTATTGACAAAAATATAGAGATATGAAATCCGAGGCTTTTTTGCAAAATTCTGCTGGACTATAGCCCATGATTTCAAAATGCACTTTTTTCCTGAAAGAGAATATTTTATTTCTGATGCGCTGTTAATAAAGAGTATCTCTAACTAAGTACAAATTTTAAATTTTAGCTCTGGGAACCTTTTATTGACAAAAATATAGAGATATGAAATCCGAGGCTTTTTTGCAAAATTCTGCTGGACTATAGCCCATGATTTCAAAATGCACTTTTTTCCTGAAATCGAAAATTACTATTTCTGATGCGCTGATAATAAAGAGTATCCCTAACTTAGTACATATCTGAAAATTTAGCTCTGGGAACCTTTTATTGACAAAAATATAGAGATATGAATTCCGAGGCTTTTTTGCAAAATTCTGCTGGACTATAGCCCATGATTTCAAAATGCACTTTTTTCCTGAAATCGAAAATTACTATTTCTGATGCGCTGATAATAAAGAGTATCTCTAACTTAGTATAAATTTAAAAATTTAGCTGTGGGAACCTTTTATTGACAAAAATATAGAGATATGAAATCCGAGGCTTTTTTGCAAAATTCTGCTGGACTATAGCCCATGATTTCAAAATGCACTTTTTTCCTGAAATCGAAAATTACGATTTCTGAGATACTGCTAATAAAGAGTATCTCTGATTAAGTACAAAATTGAAAATTTAGCTCTGGGAACCTTTTATTGACAAAAATATAGAGATATGAAATCCGAGGCTTTTTTGAAAAATTCTGCTGGACTACAGCCCATGATTTCAAAATGCACTTTTTTCCTGAAATCGAAAATTACTATTTCTGATGCGCTGATAATAAGGAGTATATCAAACTTATTACAAATTTGAAAATTTAGCTCTTGGAACCTTTTATTGACAAAAATATAGAGATATGAAAACCGAGGCTTTTTTTGCAAAATTCTGCTGGACTATAGCCCATTATTTCAAAATGCACTTTTTTCCTGAAATCGAAAATTACTATTTCTGATGCGCTGATAATAAAGAGTATCTCTAACTAGGTACAAATTTGAAAATTAAGCTCTGAGAACCTTTTATTGACAAAAATATAGAGATATGAAATCCGAGGCTTTTTTGCAAAATTTTGCTGGACTATAGCCCATGATTTCAAAATGCACTTTTTTTCTGAAATCAAAAATAACGATTTCTGAGATAGTGATGATAAAGAGTATCTCTAACTTAGTACAAATTTGAAAATTTAGCTCTGGGAACTTTTTATTGACTAAAATATAGAGATATGAATTCCGAGGGTTTTTTGCGAAATTCTGCTGGACTATAGCCCATGATTTCAAAATTCACTTTTTTCCTGAAATCGAAAATTACTATTTCTGATGCGCTGATAATAAAGAGTATCTCTAACTAAGTACAAATTTGAAAATTTAGCTCTGGGAACGTTTTATTGACAAAAATATAGAGATATGAGATCCGAGGCTTTTTTGCAAAATTCTGCTGGACTATAGCCCATGATTTCAAAATGCACTTTTTTCCTGAAATCGAAAATTACTATTTCTGATGCGCTGATAATAAAGAGTATCTCTAACTAAGTACAAATTTGAAAATTTAGCTCTGGGAACGTTTTATTGACAAAAATATAGAGATATGAAATCCGAGGCTTTTTTGCAAAATTCTGCTGGACTATAGCCCATTATTTCAAAATGCACTTTTTTCCTGAAATCGAAAATAACGATTTCTGAGATAGTGATGATAAAGAGTATCTCTAACTTAGTACAAATTTGAAAATTTAGCTCTGGGAACCTTTTATTGACAAAAATATAGAGATATGAAATCCGAGGCTTTTTTGAAAAATTCTGCTGGACTATAGCCCATGATTTCAAAATGCACTTTTTTCCTGGAGTCGAAAATTACTATTTCTGATGCGCTGATAATAAGGAGTATATCAAACTTATTACAAATTTGAAAATTTAGCTCTTGGAACCTTTTATTGACAAAAATATAGAGATATGAAATCCGAGGGTTTTTTGCAAAATTCTGCTGGACTATAGCCCATGATTTCAAAATGCACTTTTTTCCTGAAATCGGAAATTACTATTTCTGATGCGCTGATAAAAAAGAGTATCTTTAACTAAGTACAAATTTGAAAATTTAGCTCTGGGAACCTTTTATTGACAAAAATATAGAGATATGAAATCCGAGGCTTTTTTGAAAAATTCTGCTGGACTATAGCCCATGATTTCAAAATGCACTTTTTTCCTGAAATCGAAAATTACATTACATTCCATTATAATTAAATTACTTATAAAGAGTATCTCTAACTTAGTACAATTTTCCAAATTTAGCTCTGGGAACCTTTTATTGACAAAAATATAGAGATATGAAATCCGAGGCTTTTTTGCAAAATCCTTTTCAAAATGCACTTTTTTCCTGGAGTCGAAAATTACTATTTCTGATGCGCTGATAATAAAGAGTATCTCTGGTTAAGTACAAATTTGAAAATTTAGCTTTGAGAACCTTTTATTGACAAAAATATAGAGATATGAAATCCGAAGCTTTTTTGCAAAATTCTACTGGACTATAGCCCATGATTTCAAAATGCACTTTTTTCCTGAAATCGGAAATTACTATTTCTGATGCGCTGATAAAAAAGAGTATCTTTAACTAAGTACAAATTTGAAAATTTAGCTCGGGGAACCTTTTATTGACAAAAATATAGAGATATGAAATCTGAGGCTTTTTTGCAAAATCCTTTTCAAAATGCACTTTTTTCCTGGAGTCGAAAATTACTATTTCTGATGCGCTGATAATAAAGAGTATCTCTGGTTAAGTACAAATTTGAAAATTTAGCTTTGAGAACCTTTTATTGACAAAAATATAGAGATATGAAATCCGAAGCTTTTTTGCAAAATTCTACTGGACTATAGCCCATGATTTCAAAATGCACTTTTTTCCTGAAATCGGAAATTACTATTTCTGATGCGCTGATAATAAAGAGTATCTCTAACTTAGTACAAATTTGAAAATTTAGCTCTGGGAACCTTTTATTGACAAAAATATAGAGATATGAAATCCGAGGGTTTTTTGCAAAATTCTGCTGGACTATAGCCCATGATTTCAAAATGCACTTTTTTCCTGAAATCGAAAATTACATTACATTCCATTATAATTAAATTACTTATAAAGAGTATCTCTAACTTAGTACAATTTTCCAAATTTAGCTCTGGGAACCTTTTATTGACAAAAATATAGAGATATGAAATCCGAGGCTTTTTTGCAAAATCCTTTTCAAAATGCACTTTTTTCCTGGAGTCGAAAATTACTATTTCTGATGCGCTGATAATAAAGAGTATCTCTGGTTAAGTACAAATTTGAAAATTTAGCTTTGAGAACCTTTTATTGACAAAAATATAGAGATATGAAATCCGAAGCTTTTTTGCAAAATTCTGCTGGACTATAGCCCATGATTTCAAAATGCACTTTTTTCCTGAAATCGAAAATTACTATTTCTGATGCACTGAAAATAAAGAGTATCTCTAACTTAGTACAAATTTGAAAATTTAGCTCGGGGAACCTTTTATTGACAAAAATATAGAGATATGAAATCCGAGGCTTTTTTGCAAAATTCTGCTTTTTTGCAAAATTCTGCTGGACTATAGCCCATGATTTCAAAATGCACTTTTTTCCTGAAATCGAAAATTACTATTTCTGATGCGCCGATAATAAAGAGTATCTCCAACTAAGTACAAATTTGAAAAATTAGCTCGGGGAACCTTTTATTGACAAAAATATAGAGATATGAAATCCGAGGGTTTTTTGCAAAATTCTGCTGGACTATAGCCCATGATTTCAAAATGCACTTTTTTCCTGAAATCGAAAATTACATTACATTCCATTATAATTAAATTACTTATAAAGAGTATCTCTAACTTAGTACAATTTTCCAAATTTAGCTCTGGGAACCTTTTATTGACAAAAATATAGAGATATGAAATCCGAGGCTTTTTTGCAAAATCCTTTTCAAAATGCACTTTTTTCCTGGAGTCGAAAATTACTATTTCTGATGCGCTGATAATAAAGAGTATCTCTGGTTAAGTACAAATTTGAAAATTTAGCTTTGAGAACCTTTTATTGACAAAAATATAGAGATATGAAATCCGAAGCTTTTTTGCAAAATTCTGCTGGACTATAGCCCATGATTTCAAAATGCACTTTTTTCCTGAAATCGAAAATTACTATTTCTGATGCACTGATAATAAAGAGTATCTCTAACTTAGTACAAATTTGAAAATTTAGCTCGGGGAACCTTTTATTGACAAAAATATAGAGATATGAAATCCGAGGCTTTTTTGCAAAATTCTGCTTTTTTGCAAAATTCTGCTGGACTATAGCCCATGATTTCAAAATGCACTTTTTTCCTGAAATCGAAAATTACTATTTCTGATGCGCCGATAATAAAGAGTATCTCCAACTAAGTACAAATTTGAAAAATTAGCTCGGGGAACCTTTTATTGACAAAAATATAGAGATATGAAATCCGAGGGTTTTTTGCAAAATTCTGCTGGACTATAGCCCATGATTTCAAAATGCACTTTTTTCCTGAAATCGAAAATTACATTACATTCCATTATAATTAAATTACTTATAAAGAGTATCTCTAACTTAGTACAATTTTCCAAATTTAGCTCTGGGAACCTTTTATTGACAAAAATATAGAGATATGAAATCCGAGGCTTTTTTGCAAAATCCTTTTCAAAATGCACTTTTTTCCTGGAGTCGAAAATTACTATTTCTGATGCGCTGATAATAAAGAGTATCTCTGGTTAAGTACAAATTTGAAAATTTAGCTTTGAGAACCTTTTATTGACAAAAATATAGAGATATGAAATCCGAAGCTTTTTTGCAAAATTCTGCTGGACTATAGCCCATGATTTCAAAATGCACTTTTTTCCTGAAATCGAAAATTACTATTTCTGATGCACTGATAATAAAGAGTATCTCTAACTTAGTACAAATTTGAAAATTTAGCTCGGGGAACCTTTTATTGACAAAAATATAGAGATATGAAATCCGAGGCTTTTTTGCAAAATTCTGCTTTTTTGCAAAATTCTGCTGGACTATAGCCCATGATTTCAAAATGCACTTTTTTCCTGAAATCGAAAATTACTATTTCTGATGCGCCGATAATAAAGAGTATCTCCAACTAAGTACAAATTTGAAAAATTAGCTCGGGGAACCTTTTATTGACAAAAATATAGAGATATGAAATCCGAGGGTTTTTTGCAAAATTCTGCTGGACTATAGCCCATGATTTCAAAATGCACTTTTTTCCTGAAATCGAAAATTACATTACATTCCATTATAATTAAATTACTTATAAAGAGTATCTCTAACTTAGTACAATTTTCCAAATTTAGCTCTGGGAACCTTTTATTGACAAAAATATAGAGATATGAAATCCGAGGCTTTTTTGCAAAATCCTTTTCAAAATGCACTTTTTTCCTGGAGTCGAAAATTACTATTTCTGATGCGCTGATAATAAAGAGTATCTCTGGTTAAGTACAAATTTGAAAATTTAGCTTTGAGAACCTTTTATTGACAAAAATATAGAGATATGAAATCTGAAGCTTTTTTGCAAAATTCTACTGGACTATAGCCCATGATTTCAAAATGCACTTTTTTCCTGAAATCGAAAATTACATTACATTCCATTATAATTAAATTACTTATAAAGAGTATCCCTAACTTAGTACAATTTTCCAAATTTAGCTCTGGGAACCTTTTATTGACAAAAATATAGAGATATGAAATCCGAGGCTTTTTTGCAAAATCCTTTTCAAAATGCACTTTTTTCCTGGAGTCGAAAATTACTATTTCTGATGCGCTGATAATAAAGAGTATCTCTGGTTAAGTACAAATTTGAAAATTTAGCTTTGAGAACCTTTTATTGACAAAAATATAGAGATATGAAATCCGAAGCTTTTTTGCAAAATTCTGCTGGACTATAGCCCATGATTTCAAAATGCACTTTTTTCCTGAAATCGAAAATTACTATTTCTGATGCACTGATAATAAAGAGTATCTCTAACTTAGTACAAATTTGAAAATTTAGCTCTTGGAACCTTTTATTGACAAAAATATAGAGATATGAAATCTGAGCCTTTTTTGCAAAATGCTGCTGGACTATAGCCCATGATTTCAAAATGCACTTTTTTCCTGAAATCGAAAATTACTATTTCTGATGCGCTGATAATAAGGAGTATCTCTAACTTAGTACAAATTTTAAAATTTAGCTCGGGGAACCTTTTATTGACAAAAATATAGAGATATAAAATCCGAGGCTTTTTTGCAAAATTCTGCTTTTTTGCAAAATTCTGCTGGACTATAGCCCATGATTTCAAAATGCTCTTTTTTCCTGAAATCGAAAATTACTATTTCTGATGCGCTGATAAGAAAGAGTTTCTCTAACTTAGTACAAATTTGAAAATTTAGCTCTTGGAACCTTTTATTGACAAAAATATAGAGATATGAAATCTGAGGCTTTTTTGCAAAATTCTGCTGGACTATAGCCCATGATTTCAAAATGCACTTTTTTCCTGAAATCGGAAATTATTATTTCTGTTGCGCTGATAATAAAGAGTATCTCCAACTTAGTACAAATTTGAAAATTTAGCTCTGGGAAACTTTTATTGACAAAAATATAGAGATATGAAATCCGAGGCCTTTTTGCAAAGTTCTGCTGGACTATAGCCCATGATTTCAAAATGCACTTTTTTCCTGAAATCGAAAATTACGATTTCTGAGAAACTTATAGTAAAAAGTATCTCTGATTAAGTACAAATTTGAAAATTTGGCTCTGGGAAACTTTTATTGACAAAAATATAGAGACAAGAAACCCGAGGTTTTTTTTTCAAAATTCTGCTGGACTATAGCCCATGATTTCAAAATGCACTTTTTTCCTGAAATCGAAAATTACGATTTCTGAGAAACTTATAATAAAAAGTATCTCTGATTAAGTACAAATTTGAAAATTTGGCTCTGGGAAACTTTTATTGACAAAAATATAGAGACAAGCAACCCGAGGTTTTTTTGCAAAATTCAAAATGCACTTTTTTCCTGAAATCGAAAATTACGATTTCTGAGAAACTTATAATAAAAAGTATCTCTGATTAAGTACAAATTTGAAAATTTGGCTCTGGGAAACTTTTATTGACAAAAATATAGAGACAAGAAACCCGAGGATTTTTTGCAAAATTCTGCTGGACTATAGCCCATGATTTCAAAATGCACTTTTTTCCTGAAATCGAAAATTACGATTTCTGAGAAACTTATAATAAAAAGTATCTCTGATTAAGTACAAATTTGAAAATTTGGCTCTGGGAAACTTTTATTGACAAAAATATAGAAACAAGAAACCCGAGGTTTTTTTGCAAAATTCTGCTGGACTATAGCAAATGATTTCAAAATGCAATTTTTTCCTGAAATCGAAAATTACGATTTCTGAGAAACTTATAATAAAAAGTATCTCTGATTAAGTACAAATTTGAAAATTTGGCTCTGGGAAACTTTTATTGACAAAAATATAGGGATATGAAATCCGAGGCTTTTTTGCAAAATTCTGCTGGACTATAGCCCATGATTTCAAAATGCACTTTTTTCCTGAAATCGAAAATTACTATTTCTGATGCGCTGATAAGAAAGAGTTTCTCTAACTTAGTACAAATTTGAAAATTTAGCTCTTGGAACCTTTTATTGACAAAAATATAGAGATATGAAATCTGAGGCTTTTTTGCAAAATTCTGCTGGACTATAGCCCATGATTTCAAAATGCTCTTTTTTCCTGAAATCGAAAATTACGATTTCTGAGAAACTGGTAATAAAGAGTATGTCTTAATAAGTACAAATTTGGAAATTTAGCTCTGGGAACCTTTTATTGACAAAAATATAGAGATATGAATTCCGAGGCTTTTTTGCGAAATTCTGCTGGACTATAGCCCATGATTTCAAAATGCACTTTTTTCCTGAAATCGAAAATTACTATTTCTGATGCGCTGATAATAAAGAGTATCTCTAACTTAGTACAAATTTGAAAACTGAGCTCTGAGAACCTTTTATTGACAAAAATATAGAGATATGAAATCCGAGGTTTTTTGCAAAATTCTGCTGGACTATAGCCCATGATTTCAAAATGTGCTTCTTTCCTGGAATCGAAAATTACTATTTCTGATGTGCTGATAATAGAGAGTATCTCCTATTAGTACAAATTCGAAAATTTGGCTCTCGGAACCTTTTATTGACAAAAATATAGAGATATGAAATCCGAAGCTTTTTTGCAAAATTCTGCTGGACTATAGCCCATGATTTCAAAATGTGCTTTTTTCCTGGAATCGAAAATTACTATTTCTGATGTGCTGATAATAGAGAGTATCTCCAATTAGTACAAATTCGAAAATTTGGCTCTCGGAACCTTTTATTGACAAAAATATAGAGATATGAATTCCGAGGCTTTTTTGCAAAATTCTGCTGGACTATAGCCCATGATTTCAAAATGCTCTTTTTTCCTGAAATCGAAAATTACGATTTCTGAGAAACTGGTAATAAAGAGTATGTCTTAATAAGTACAAATTTGGAAATTTAGCTCTGGGAACCTTTTATTGACAAAAATATAGAGATATGAAATCTGAGGCTTTTTTGCAAAATTCTGCTGGACTATAGCCCATGATTTCAAAATGCACTTTTTTTCCTGAAATCGAAAATTACTATTTCTGACGTGCTGATAATAGAGAGTATCTCCAATTAGTACAAATTCGAAAATTTGGCTCTCGGAACCTTTTATTGACAAAAATATAGAGATATGAAATCCGAGGCTTTTTTGCAAAATTCTGCTGGACTATAGCCCATGATTTCAAAATGCTCTTTTTTCCTGAAATCGAAAATTACGATTTCTGAGAAACTGGTAATAAAGAGTATGTCTTAATAAGTACAAATTTGAAAACTGAGCTCTGAGAACCTTTTATTGACAAAAATATAGAGATATGAAATCTGAGGCTTTTTTGCAAAATTCTGCTGGACTATAGCCCATGATTTCAAAATGCACTTTTTTCCTGAAATCGAAAATTACTATTTCTGATGTGCTGATAATAGAGAGTATCTCCAATTAGTACAAATTCGAAAATTTGGCTCTCGGAACCTTTTATTGACAAAAATATAGAGATATGAAATCCGAGGCTTTTTTGCAAAATTCTGCTGGACTATAGCCCATGATTTCAAAATGCTCTTTTTTCCTGAAATCGAAAATTACGATTTCTGAGAAACTGGTAATAAAGAGTATGTCTTAATAAGTACAAATTTGGAAATTTAGCTCTGGGAACCTTTTATTGACAAAAATATAGAGATATGAAAGCCTAGGCTTTTTTGCAAAATTCTGCTGGACTATAGCCCATGATTTCAAAATGCATTTTTTTCCTGAAATCGAAAGTTACGATTTCTGAGATACTGGTAATAAAGATTATCTCTTACTTAGTACGAATTTGGAAATTTACCTCTGGGAACCTTTTATTGACAAATATATAGAGATATGAAATCCGAGGCTTTTTTGCAAAATTCTGCTGGACTATAGCCCATGATTTCAAAATGCACTTTTTTCCTGAAATCGAAAATTACTATTTCTGATGCGCTGATAATAAAGAGTATCTCTAACTTAGTACAAATTTGAAAATTAACTCTGGGAACTTTTTATTGACAAAAATATAGAGATATGAAATCCGAGGCTTTTTTGCAAAATTCTGCTGGACTATAGCCCATGATTTCAAAATGCTCTTTTTTCCTGAAATCGAAAATTATGATTTCTGAGATACTGGTAATAAAGAGTATCTCTTACTAAGTACAAATTTGGAAATTTAGCTCTGGGAACCTTTTATTGACAAAAATATAGTGATATGAAATCCGAGGCTTTTTTGCAAAATTCTGCTGGACTATAGCCCATGATTTCAAAATGCACTTTTTTCCTGAAATCGAAAATTACTATTTCTGATGCGCTGATAACAAAGAGTATCTCTGATTAAGTACGAATTTGAAAATTTGGCTCTGCGAACCTTTTATTGATAAAAATATAGAGATATGAAATCCGAGGCTTTTTTGCAAAATTCTGCTGGACTATAGCCCATGATTTCAAAATGCACTTTTTTCCTGAAATCGAAAATTACTATTTCTGATGCGCTGATAATAAAGAGTATCTCTTACTTAGTACAAATTTGAAAATTTAGCTCTGGGAACTTTTTATTGACAAAAATATAGAGATATGAAATCCGAGGCTTTTTTGCAAAATTCTGCTGGACTATAGCCCATGATTTCAAATTCACTTTTTTCCAGAAATCGAAAATTAATATTTCTGATGCGCTGATAATAAAGAGTATCTCCAACTTAGTACAAATTTGAAAATTTGGCTCTCGGAACTTTTTATTGACAAAAATATAGAGATATGAAATCCGAGGCTTTTTTGCAAAATTCTGCTGGACTATAGCCCATGATTTCAAAATGCACCTTTTTTCCAGAAATCGAAAATTAATATTTCTGATGCGCTGATAATAAAGAGTATCTCCAACTTAGTACAAATTTGAAAATTTGGCTCTCGGAACTTTTTATTGACAAAAATATAGAGATATGAAATCCGAGGCTTTTTTGCAAAATTCTGCTGGACTATAGCCCATGATTTCAAAATGCACCTTTTTTCCTGAAATCGAAAATTACGATTTCTGAGATACTGGTAATAAAGAGTATGTCTTAATAAGTACAAATTTGGAAATTTAGCTCTGGGAACCTTTTATTGACAAAAATATAGAGATATGAAATCCGAGGCTTTTTTGCAAAATTCTGCTGGACTATAGCCCATGATTTCAAAATGCTCTTTTTTCCTGAAATCGAAAATTACGATTTCTGAGAAACTGGTAATAAAGAGTATGTCTTAATAAGTACAAATTTGGAAATTTAGCTCTGGGAACCTTTTATTGACAAAAATATAGAGATATGAAATCCGAGGCTTTTTTGCAAAATTCTGCTGGACTATAGCCCATGATTTCAAAATGCTCTTTTTTCCTGAAATCGAAAATTACGATTTCTGAGATACTGGTAATAAAGAGTATCTCTTACTTAGTACAAATTTGGAAATTTAGCTCTGGGAACCTTTTATTGACAAAAATATAGTGATATGAAATCCGAGGCTTTTTTGCAAAATTCTGCTGGACTATAGCCCATGATTTCAAAATGCACTTTTTTCCTGAAATCGAAAATTACTATTTCTGTTACGCTGATAATAAAGAGTATCTCTAACTTAGTACCAATTTGAAAATTTAGCTCTGGGAACCTTTTATTGACAAAAATATAGAGATATGAAATCCGAGGCTTTTTTGCAAAGTTCTGCTGGACTATAGCCCATGATTTCAAAATGCACTTTTTTCCTGAAATCGAAAACTACGATTTCTGAGAAACTTATAATAAAAAGTATCTCTGATTAAGTACAAATTTGAAAACTTGGCTCTGGGAAACTTTTATTGACAAAAATATAGAGATAGGAAATCCGAGGCTTTTTTGCAAAATTCTGCTGGACTATAGCCCATGATTTCAAAATGCATTTACGATTTCTGAGAAACTTATAGTAAAAAGTATCTCTGATTAAGTACAAATTTGAAAATTTGGCTCTGGGAAACTTTTGTTGACAAAAATATAGAGATAGGAAATCCGAGGCTTTTTTGCAAAATTCTGCTGGACTATAGCGCATGATTTCAAATGCACTTTTTTCCTGAAATCGAAAATTACTATTTCTGATGCGCTGATAATAAAGAGTATCTCTAACTAAATACAAATTTGAAAACTTAGCTCTGAGAACCTTTTATTGACAAAAATATAGAGATATGAAATCCGAGGCTTTTTTGCAAAGTTCTGCTGGACTATAGCCCATGATTTCAAAATGCACTTTTTTCCTGAAATCGAAAATTACGATTTCTGAGAAACTTATAATAAAAAGTATCTCTAACTAAATACAAATTTGAAAACTTGGCTCTGGGAAACTTTTATTGACAAAAATATAGAGATAAGAAATCCGAGGCTTTTTTGCAAAATTCTGCTGGACTATAGCCCATGATTTCAAACGCACTTTTTTCCTGAAATCGAAAATTACGATTTCTGAGATACTGATAATAAAGAGTATCTCTAACTTAGTACAAATTTGAAAATTTAGCTCTGGGAACCTTTTATTGACAAAAATATAGAGATAAGAAATCCGAGGCTTTTTTGCAAAATTCTGCTGGACTATAGCCCATGATTTCAAAATGCACTTTTTCCAGAAAGTAAAAATTTGAAAATTTAGCTCTGGGAACCTTTTATTGACAAAAATATAGAGATATGAAATCCGAGGCTTTTTTGCAAAATTCTACTGGACTTTAGCCCATGATTTCAAAATGCACTTTTTCCAGAAAGTAAAAATTTGAAAATTTAGCTCTGGGAACCTTTTATTGACAAAAATATAGAGATATGAAATCCGAGGCTTATTTGCAAATTTCTGCTGGACTATAGCCCATGATTTCAAAATGCACTTTTTTCCAGAGATCAAAAATCACGATTTCGGAGATACTGATAATAAAGAATATCTCTTATTAAGTAAAAATTTGAAAATTTAGCTCTGGGAACCTTTTATTGACAGAAATATAGAGATATGAAATCCGAGGCTTTTTTGCAAAATTCTGCTGGACTATAGCCCATGATTTCAAAATGCTCTTTTTTCCTGAAATCGAAAATTACTATTTCTGATGCGCTGATAATAAAGAGTATCTCTAACTAAATACAAATTTGAAAACTTAGCTCTGAGAACCTTTTATTGACAAAAATATAGAGATATGAAATCCGAGGCTTTTTTGCAAAGTTCTGCTGGACTATAGCCCATGATTTCAAAATGCACTTTTTTCCTGAAATCGAAAAATTACTATTTCTGATGCGCTGATAATAAAGAGTATCTCTTATTAAGTACAAATTTGAAAATTTAGCTCTGGGAACCTTTTATTGACAAAAATATAGAGATAAGAAATCCGAGGCTTTTTTGCAAAATTCTGCTGGACTATAGCCCATGATTTCAAAATGCACTTTTTCCAGAAACTAAAAATTTGAAAATTTAGCTCTGGGAACCTTTTATTGACAAAAATATAGAGATATGAAATCCGAGGCTTTTTTGCAAAATTCTACTGGACTTTAGCCCATGATTTCAAAATGCACTTTTTTCCAGAGATCAAAAATCACGATTTCGGAGATACTGATAATAAAGAATATCTCTTATTAAGTAAAAATTTGAAAATTTAGCTCTGGGAACCTTTTATTGACAAAAATATAGAGATATGAAATGCGAGGCTTTTTTGCAAAATTCTGCTGGACTACAGCACATGATTTCAAAATGCACTTTTTTCCTGAAATCGAAAGTTACGATTTCTGAGATACTGATAATAAAGAGTATCTCTGATCAAGTACAAATTTGAAAATTTAGCTCTGGGAACCTTTTATTAACAAAAATATAGAGATATGAAGTCCGAGGCTTTTTTGCAAAATTCTGCTGGACTATAGCACATGATTTCAAAATGTACTTTTTTCCCGAAATCGAAAATAACTATTTCTGATGCGCTGATAATAAAGAGTATCTCTAACTAAGTACAAATTTGAAAATTTAGCTCTGAGAACCTTTTATTGACAAAAATATAGAGATATGAAATCCGAGGCTTTTTTGCAAAGTTCTGCTGGACTATAGCCCATGATTTCAAAATGCACTTTTTTCCTGAAATCGAAAATTACGATTTCTGAGAAACTTATAATAAAAAGTATCTCTAACTAAATACAAATTTGAAAACTTGGCTCTGGGAACCTTTTATTAACAAAAATATAGAGATATGAAGTCCGAGGCTTTTTTGCAAAATTCTGCTGGACTATAGCACATGATTTCAAAATGCACTTTTTTCCCGAAATCGAAAATAACTATTTCTGATGCGCTGATAATAAAGAGTATCTCTAACTAAGTACAAATTTGAAAATTTAGCTCTGAGAACCTTTTATTAACAAAAATATAGAGATATGAAGTCCGAGGCTTTTTTGCAAAATTCTGCTGGACTATAGCACATGATTTCAAAATGCACTTTTTTCCTGAAATCGAAAATTACTATTTCTGATGCGCTGATAATAAAGAGTATCTCTAACTAAATACAAATTTGAAAACTTAGCTCTGAGAACCTTTTATTGACAAAAATATAGAGATATGAAATCCGAGGCTTTTTTGCAAAGTTCTGCTGGACTATAGCCCATGATTTCAAAATGCACTTTTTTCCTGAAATTGAAAATTACGATTTCTGAGAAACTTATAATAAAAAGTATCTCTAACTAAATACAAATTTGAAAACTTGGCTCTGGGAAACTTTTATTGACAAAAATATAGAGATAAGAAATCCGAGGCTTTTTTGCAAAATTCTGCTGGACTATAGCCCATGATTTCAAACGCACTTTTTTCCTGAAATCGAAAATTACGATTTCTGAGATACTGATAATAAAGAGTATCTCTAACTTAGTACAAATTTGAAAATTTAGCTCTGGGAACCTTTTATTGACAAAAATATAGAGATATGAAATCCGAGGCTTATTTGCAAATTTCTGCTGGACTATAGCCCATGATTTCAAAATGCACTTTTTTCCTGAAATCGAAAAATTACTATTTCTGATGCGCTGATAATAAAGAGTATCTCTTATTAAGTACAAATTTGAAAATTTAGCTCTGGGAACCTTTTATTGACAAAAATATAGAGATAAGAAATCCGAGGCTTTTTTGCAAAATTCTGCTGGACTATAGCCCATGATTTCAAAATGCACTTTTTCCAGAAAGTAAAAATTTGAAAATTTAGCTCTGGGAACCTTTTATTGACAAAAATATAGAGATATGAAATCCGAGGCTTTTTTGCAAAATTCTACTGGACTTTAGCCCATGATTTCAAAATGCACTTTTTTCCAGAGATCAAAAATCACGATTTCGGAGATACTGATAATAAAGAATATCTCTTATTAAGTAAAAATTTGAAAATTTAGCTCTGGGAACCTTTTATTGACAAAAATATAGAGATATGAAATCCGAGGCTTTTTTGCAAAATTCTGCTGGACTATAGCCCATGATTTCAAAATGCTCTTTTTTCCTGAAATCGAAAATTACTATTTCTGATGCGCTGATAATAAAGAGTATCTCTAACTAAATACAAATTTGAAAACTTAGCTCTGAGAACCTTTTATTGACAAAAATATAGAGATATGAAATCCGAGGCTTTTTTGCAAAGTTCTGCTGGACTATAGCCCATGATTTCAAAATGCACTTTTTTCCTGAAATCGAAAATTACGATTTCTGAGAAACTTATAATAAAAAGTATCTCTAACTAAATACAAATTTGAAAACTTGGCTCTGGGAAACTTTTATTGACAAAAATATAGAGATAAGAAATCCGAGGCTTTTTTGCAAAATTCTGCTGGACTATAGCCCATGATTTCAAACGCACTTTTTTCCTGAAATCGAAAATTACGATTTCTGAGATACTGATAATAAAGAGTATCTCTAACTTAGTACAAATTTGAAAATTTAGCTCTGGGAACCTTTTATTGACAAAAATATAGAGATATGAAATCCGAGGCTTATTTGCAAATTTCTGCTGGACTATAGCCCATGATTTCAAAATGCACTTTTTTCCTGAAATCGAAAAATTACTATTTCTGATGCGCTGATAATAAAGAGTATCTCTTATTAAGTACAAATTTGAAAATTTAGCTCTGGGAACCTTTTATTGACAAAAATATAGAGATAAGAAATCCGAGGCTTTTTTGCAAAATTCTGCTGGACTATAAGCCCATGATTTCAAAATGCACTTTTTCCAGAAAGTAAAAATTTGAAAATTTAGCTCTGGGAACCTTTTATTGACAAAAATATAGAGATATGAAATCCGAGGCTTTTTTGCAAAATTCTACTGGACTTTAGCCCATGATTTCAAAATGCACTTTTTTCCAGAGATCAAAAATCACGATTTCGGAGATACTGATAATAAAGAATATCTCTTATTAAGTAAAAATTTGAAAATTTAGCTCTGGGAACCTTTTATTGACAAAAATATAGAGATATGAAATGCGAGGCTTTTTTGCAAAATTCTGCTGGACTACAGCACATGATTTCAAAATGCACTTTTTTCCTGAAATCGAAAGTTACGATTTCTGAGATACTGATAATAAAGAGTATCTCTGATCAAGTACAAATTTGAAAATTTAGCTCTGGGAACCTTTTATTGACAAAAATATAGAGATATGAAATGCGAGGCTTTTTTGCAAAATTCTGCTGGACTACAGCACATGATTTCAAAATGCACCTTTTTCCTGAAATCGAAAATTACGATTTCTGAGATACTGATAGTAAAGTGTATCTCTGATCAAGTACAAATTTGGAAAAATAGGTCTGGGAACCTTTTATTGACAAAAATATAGAGATATGAAATCCGAGGCTTTTTTGCAAAATTCTGCTGGACTATAGCCCATGATTTCAAAATGCACTTTTTCAAGAAAGTAAAAATTTGAAAATTTAGCTCTGGGAACCTTTTATTGACAAAAATATAGAGATAAGAAATCCGAGGCTTTTTTGCAAAATTCTGCTGGACTATAGCCCATGATTTCAAAATGCACTTTTTCCAGAAAGTAAAAATTTGAAAATTTAGCTCTGGGACCCTTTTATTGACAAAAATATAGAGATAAGAAATCAGAGGCTTTTTTGCAAAACTCTGCTGGACTATAGCCCATGATTTCAAACGCACTTTTTTCCTGAAATCGAAAATTACGATTTCTGAGATACTGATAATAAAGAGTATCTCTAACTTAGTACAAATTTGAAAATTTAGCTCTGGGAACCTTTTATTGACAAAAATTGATATGAAATCCGAGGCTTATTTGCAAAGTTCTGCTGGACTTTAGCCCATGATTTCAAAATGCACTTTTTTCCTGAAATCGCAAAATTACTATTTCTGATGCGCTGATAATAAAGAGTATCTCTAACTAAGTACAAACTTGAAAATTTAGCTCTGGGAACCTTTTATTGACAAAAATATGGAGATATGAAATCCGAGGCTTTTTTGCAAAATTCTACTGGACTATAGCCCATGATTTCAAAATGCACTTTTTTCCAGAAATTAAAAATCACGATTTCTGAGATACTGATAATAAAGAATATCTCTAACTAAGTACAAATTTGAAAATTTAGCTCTGGGAACCTGTAATTGACAAAAATATAGAGATAAGAAATCAGAGGCTTTTTTGCAAAACTCTGCTGGACTATAGCCCATGATTTCAAACGCACTTTTTTCCTAAATCGAAAATTACGATTTCTGAGATACTGATAATAAAGAGTATCTCTAACTTAGTACAAATTTGAAAATTTAGCTCTGGGAACCTTTTATTGACAAAAATTGATATGAAATCCGAGGCTTATTTACAAAGTTCTGTTGGACTTTAGCCCATGATTTCAAAATGCACTTTTTTCCTGAAATCGCAAAATTACTATTTCTGATGCGCTGATAATAAAGAGTATCTCTAACTAAGTACAAACTTGAAAATTTAGCTCTGGGAACCTTTTATTGACAAAAATTGATATGAAATCCGAGGCTTATTTGCAAAGTTCTGCTGGACTTTAGCCCATGATTTCAAAATGCACTTTTTTCCTGAAATCGCAAAATTACTATTTCTGATGCGCTGATAATAAAGAGTATCTCTAACTAAGTACAAACTTGAAAATTTAGCTCTGGGAACCTTTTATTGACAAAAATTGATATGAAATCCGAGGCTTTTTTGCAAAATTCTGCTGGACTATAGCCCATGATTTCAAAATGCACTTGTTCCAGAAAGTAAAAATTTGAAAATTTAGCTCTGGGACCCTTTTATTGACAAAAATATAGAGATAAGAAATCAGAGGCTTTTTTGCAAAACTCTGCTGGACTATAGCCCATGATTTCAAACGCACTTTTTTCCTGAAATCGAAAATTACGATTTCTGAGATACTGATAATAAAGAGTATCTCTAACTTAGTACAAATTTGAAAATTTAGCTCTGGGAACCTTTTATTGACAAAAATTGATATGAAATCCGAGGCTTATTTGCAAAGTTCTGCTGGACTTTAGCCCATGATTTCAAAATGCACTTTTTTCCTGAAATCGCAAAATTACTATTTCTGATGCGCTGATAATAAAGAGTATCTCTAACTAAGTACAAACTTGAAAATTTAGCTCTGGGAACCTTTTATTGACAAAAATATGGAGATATGAAATCCGAGGCTTTTTTGCAAAATTCTGCTGGACTATAGCCCATGATTTCAAAATGCCCTTTTTTCCTGAAATCGAAAATTACGATTTCTGAGAAACTTATAGTAAAAAGTATCGCTGATTAAGTACAAATTTGAAAATTTGGCTCTGGGAAACTTTTATTGACAAAAATATAGAGATAGGAAATCCGAGGCTTTTTTGCAAAATTCTGCTGGACTATAGCGCATGATTTCAAATGCACTTTTTTCCTGAAATCGAAAATTACTATTTCTGATGCGCTGATAATAAAGAGTATCTCTAACTAAGTACAAACTTGAAAATTTAGCTCTGGGAACCTTTTATTGACAAAAATATGGAGATATGAAATCCGAGGCTTTTTTGCAAAATTCTAAAGGACTATAGCCCAAGATTTCAAAATGCCCTTTTTTCCTGAAATCGAAAATTACGATTTCTGAGAAACTTATAGTAAAAAGTATCTCTGATTAAGTACAAATTTGAAAATTTGGCTCTGGGAAACTTTTATTGACAAAAATATAGAGATAGGAAATCCGAGGCTTTTTTGCAAAATTCTGCTGGACTATAGCCCATGATTTCAAATGCAATTTTTTCCTGAAATCGAAAATTACGATTTCTGAGATACTGATAATAAAGAGTATCTCTAACTTAGTACAAATTTGAAAATTTAGCTCTGGGAACCTTTTATTGACAAAAATATAGAGATATGAAATCCGAGGCTTTTTTACAAAGTTCTGCTGGACTATAGCCCATGATTTCAAAATGCACTTTTTTCCTGAAATCGAAAATTACGATTTCTGAGAAACTTATAATAAAAAGTATCTCTGATTAAGTACAAATTTGAAAACTTGGCTCTGGGAAACTTTTATTGACAAAAATATAGAGATAGGAAATCCGAGGCTTTTTTGCAAAATTCTGCTGGACTATAGCGCATGATTTCAAATGCACTTTTTTCCTGAAATCGAAAATTACGATTTCTGAGAAACTTATAATAAAAAGTATCTCTGATTAAGTACAAATTTGAAAATTTGGCTCTGGGAAACTTTTATTGACAAAAATATAGAGATATGAAATCCGAGGCTTTTTTGCAAAGTTCTGCTGGACTATAGCCCATGATTTCAAAATGCACTATTTTCCTGAAATCGAAAATTACAATTTCTGAGAAACTTATAATAAAAAGTATCTCTGATTAAGTACAAATTTGAAAATTTGGCTCTGGGAAACTTTTATTGACAAAAATATAGAGATATGAAATCCGAGGTTTTTTTGCAAAATTCTGCTGGACTATAGCCCATGATTTCAAAATGCCCTTTTTTCCTGAAATCGAAAATTACGATTTCTGAGAAACTTATAATAAAAAGTATCTCTGATTAAGTACAAATTTGAAAATTTGGCTCTGGGAAACTTTTATTGACAAAAATATAGAGATAGGAAGTCCGAGGTTTTTTTGCAAAATTCTGCTGGACTATAGCCCATGACTTCAAAATGCACTTTTTTCCTGAAATCGAAAATTACTATTTCTATTGCGCTGATAATAAAGAGTATCTCTAACTTAGTACAAATTTGAAAATTTAGCTCTGGGAACCTCTTATTGACAAAAATATAGAGATATGAAATCCGAGGCCTTTTTGCAAAGTTCTGCTGGACTATAGCCCATGATTTCAAAATGCACTTTTTTCCTGAAATCGAAAATTACGATTTCTGAGAAACTTATAATAAAAAGTATCTCTGATTAAGTACAAATTTGAAAATTTGGCTCGGGGAAACTTTTATTGACAAAAATATAGAGATAGGAAATCCGAGGCTTGTTTGCAAAATTCTGCTGGACTATAGCCCATGATTTCAAATGCACTTTTTTCCTGAAATCGAAAATTACGATTTCTGAGAAACTTATAATAAAAAGTATCTCTGATTAAGTACAAATTTGAAAATTTAGCTCTGTGAACCTTTTATTGGCAAAAATATAGAGATATGAAATCCGAAGCTTTTTTGCAAAATTCTGCTGGACTATAGCCCATGATTTCAAAATGCCCTTTGTTCCTGAAATCGAAAATTACGATTTCTGATTTCAAATTTGAAAATTTGGCTCTGGGAAACTTTTATTGACAAAAATATAGAGATATGAAATCCTAGGCTTTTTTGCAAAGCTCTGCTGCCCATGATTTCAAAATGCACTATTTTCCTGAAATCGAAAATTACTATTTCTGTTGCGCTGATAATAAAGAGTATCTCTCACTTAGTACAAATTTGAAAATTTAGCTCTGGGAACCTTTTATTGACAAAAATATAAAGATAGGAAATCCGAGGCTTTTTTGCAAAATTCTGCTGGACTATAGCCCATGATTTCAAAATGCACTTTTTTCCTGAAATCGAAAATTACGATTTCTGAGAAACTTATAATAAAAAGTATCTCTGATTAAGTACAAATTTGAAAATTTGGCTCTGGGGAACTTTTATTGACAAAAATATAGAGATAGGAAATCCGAGCCTTTTTTGCAAAATTCTGCTGGACTATAGCCCATGATTTCAAAATGTCCTTTTTTCCTGAAATCGAAAATTACGATTTCTGAGAAACTTATAGTAAAAAGTATCTCTGATTAAGTACAAATTTGAAAATTTGGCTCTGGGAAACTTTTATTGACAAAAATATAGAGATAGGAAATCCGAGGCTTTTTTGCAAAATTCTGCTGGACTATAGCCCATGATTTCAAACGCACTTTTTTCCTGAAATCGAAAATTACGATTTCTGAGATACTGATAATAAAGAGTATCTCTAACTTAGTACAAATTTGAAAATTTAGCTCTGTGAACCTTTTATTGACAAAAATATAGAGATATGAAATCCGAGGCTTTTTTGCAAAATTCTGCTGGACTATAGCCCATGATTTCAAAATGCCCTATTTTCCTGAAATCGAAAATTACGATTTCTGAGAAACTTATAGTAAAAAGTATCTCTGATTAAGTACAAATTTGAAAATTTGGCTCTGGGAAACTTTTATTGACAAAAATATAGAGATAGGAAATCCGAGGCTTTTTTGCAAAATTCTGCTGGACTATAGCCCATGATTTCAAAATGCACTTTTTTTCTGAAATCGAAAATTACGATTTCTGAGAAACTTATAGTAAAAAGTATCTCTGATTAAGTACAAATTTGAAAATGTGGCTCTGGGAAACTTTTATTGACAAAAATATAGAGATAGGAAATCCGAGGCTTTTTTGCAAAATTCTGCTGGACTATAGCCCATGATTTCAAAATGCACTTTTTTCCTGAAATCGGAAATTATTATTTCTGTTGCGCTGATAATAAAGAGTATCTCCAACTTAGTACAAATTTGAAAATTTAGCTCTGGGAAACTTTTATTGACAAAAATATAGAGATATGAAATCCGAGGCCTTTTTGCAAAGTTCTGCTGGACTATAGCCCATGATTTCAAAATGCACTTTTTTCCTGAAATCGAAAATTACGATTTCTGAGAAACTTATAGTAAAAAGTATCTCTGATTAAGTACAAATTTGAAAATTTGGCTCTGGGAAACTTTTATTGACAAAAATATAGAGACAAGAAACCCGAGGTTTTTTTTTCAAAATTCTGCTGGACTATAGCCCATGATTTCAAAATGCACTTTTTTCCTGAAATCGAAAATTACGATTTCTGAGAAACTTATAATAAAAAGTATCTCTGATTAAGTACAAATTTGAAAATTTGGCTCTGGGAAACTTTTATTGACAAAAATATAGAGACAAGCAACCCGAGGTTTTTTTGCAAAATTCAAAATGCACTTTTTTCCTGAAATCGAAAATTACGATTTCTGAGAAACTTATAATAAAAAGTATCTCTGATTAAGTACAAATTTGAAAATTTGGCTCTGGGAAACTTTTATTGACAAAAATATAGAGACAAGAAACCCGAGGATTTTTTGCAAAATTCTGCTGGACTATAGCCCATGATTTCAAAATGCACTTTTTTCCTGAAATCGAAAATTACGATTTCTGAGAAACTTATAATAAAAAGTATCTCTGATTAAGTACAAATTTGAAAATTTGGCTCTGGGAAACTTTTATTGACAAAAATATAGAAACAAGAAACCCGAGGTTTTTTTGCAAAATTCTGCTGGACTATAGCAAATGATTTCAAAATGCAATTTTTTCCTGAAATCGAAAATTACGATTTCTGAGAAACTTATAATAAAAAGTATCTCTGATTAAGTACAAATTTGAAAATTTGGCTCTGGGAAACTTTTATTGACAAAAATATAGGGATATGAAATCCGAGGCTTTTTTGCAAAATTCTGCTGGACTATAGCCCATGATTTCAAACTGCACTTTTTTCCTGAAATCGAAAATTATTATTTCTGTTGCGCTGATAATAAAGAGTATCTCTAACTTAGTACAAATTTGAAAATTTAGCTCTGGGAACCTTTTATTGACAAAAATATAGGGATATGAAATCCGAGGCTTTTTTCGAAAATTCTGCTGGACTATAGCCCATGATTTCAAAATGCACTTTTTTCCTGAAATCGAAGATTACTATTTCTGATGCGCTGATAATAAAGAGTACCTCTAACTAACTACGAATTTGAAGATTATTGATTATGTTTAAGTTGAAGTTTACAATAATTTTTAAGTACACTCTAGAACATAAGGTACAGACTTAAACAAAAAATTGAGAAAGAGTTGCAAAATATACCAAGACTTTTCTGACTTTTGTTCCAAAATTAAAGTGGTATCCGCTTTGATGCAAAACCATGTGATGGTAGAGGATTTAAGCACAACTTGACCTGACTTATACTGAAGCCGAATTATTAACAATATTTCCAAAATATCAGTTAGTACTTTAGGTCTTGTAGCATTATAGAAAATTACGATTACCTTTCAACATTTCAATTCAATTTCAATTTATTTAACAGATTTGGTTTGTAGTTTGAAACAGTGTCTCTTTTAGTACAAAAACGATAAATTTGCGAAAAGTTCGTTACATAATTTTTACTTAATATCCAGATATGCTCCGGTTAACGACAAATCCTAAGGAAGATATTATTACAACAAGCTTACTTACTTGTTGTCAGAGAGCCATATGTGTGGAACAGTACTAAAAGAACTTTGTGATATCGGTATTACCTTGGATTTCGTTGGATTTATGACAAGCCCCATTTTTATTCTCATTGATGGCTGTAAGTTTTTGTTAAGGCAGGCTACCACATCATTTATCATACTCCGGACAGATAGAGCTGAACATCGTCTGCATATAAATGAATCCGCTTATGCTTACATACCAAATGTAGATCGTTAATAAAGATGCAGAACAATATTGGCCCTAGGATTGAGCTCTGTGGCACACCATGAGAACATTTGCGTCAGAAATAGGATCTTGCAAATTGATTTCGATGGCTTTTGTTAGTTTGAGTGAAGTTCGACTAGTGACAAAAACCTTATTTTTTTATATACGCGTGAAGAGCGTTTTCAATTAAAGTTTAAGTGCATTATCTTATATTATAAAGCTATAAAAATGCTTCAAACATGATTCACACACAAATAAAATTATATTAAAATTCGAATGGATTCCGACCTAAAGGTTGCCAACATGACTCAACTTCTGATTCAATTTTATAGAGTATGTATTTCCATAACTAAAAATATGGGTCACCAAATTTAGACACAAAGTTCGTCCGTATAATTTTGTATTAAAATGTCTGCAACTATTGCGAGCGCCACAGACCACTAACTTCACACTTGTCTTGGATATTGTAGTTGCCCAATATCAAGTAGGTAGTTAACAGCATACCTCAGACCTCAGAGGCGGCAAATCGCCCCTACGAATCGGCTATTACAATCACAAGTCTGCGTGCACTAACTTACTTTCTATTTTCAATTCGAATTCAATTTTTTTTTCACAGCTCATAGATTGGCTATAACTTGGTGCGCAAGAATAATTTGTAACTGTGTATGAAAAACCAGCAAACATAAAAAGTTTTGTATGCTGTATACGCTTTTAATAACTTTACTCCTGGGTCCGCTTTTCATTACCCAACGAGGCCATATTGCTGGCTTGTTTTATTCGCATCTATTATGTGAACACAAGCACGTTCGTCCTTTAAACAAAACTATAACGATTCGAAACGTGATCAGAGATTTTGTATGAGGTATCTACAATATTTTGGTGCAAAAAGGGAACACGTTACAAATTCAAGCATTTAGGATTAACCATGTCGAATGAATCTCAATTGGATTGCCAATTTTGGTTTGTGAATGACTCAGAAAAAGTTTTGTTTTTTTTTTATATGAAAAAATGCCTTTAACGAGTTAAGGAACTTCAATTTAAGAAGAGCCATTGAATGGATATATAGTATATAATTGTTTGCGTTTTTTTTTGTCTCGTGGGAATAGTTAGAGGCGGAAGCATACTTTCGCTTGACGGACAGAAAAAAAAACTTTGGAAATATTTATCAAACAATTGAATTGGCATCCGTTCATCTCTGAAGTGAGTTATTCAAACAGCTTTGGTAAATTGATTTGATTGTATAATGGATTATAATTACTGGTAGCCGCTATGATTTTATTACCACTGTCTTTTAAGCCATCATCAGCTATTATTCTAACGGTGAGCTTTGCTGTTGTCCGAATTTGGGATGCGCTGAGACCATTGAAACGAAATGCAAAGATAATGTAAATTGTAGTTGATTTAATTATGCGCATACATTTTGTTGGCGTTTTAATTTGCCTGAGCTCAAGAGTTTGCGACGAATTAAGCAAATTACTTTTACTTTGACACGTTGAGCAATTTGAAGGCTTTCATCCATTTAAATGTAACTGACAAGGAGTCATTATTGACAAATCAAAAGGAAACGATGTTTCATTGCCTACAATTCTCTAAGAAAGACTTTTAATCAATGATAGAGCAAAAATATAGGTTTATATATTTAAAGACGACACTAACCTTTAGATCGAACATCACAGCCATTTTTGATATGTGTTTGTACTTGGTATTCAACAAGAAGATAATAAATAAATGAGGTTTCTGCAGTAACATAATATAAGGATTTTATATGCCAGGACATGATTCCTATTTTCTATTTCTTGGAATCGAAAGATTTTAAAACGAGCCCATCCACAATCGCCATCATTTTTAAATTAGTTTTTAAGGTACCGTACCGCAAGATTGAAAACAGAAGCCTTTTACTAAGCATCCAACTGTCCATCCGTTTGTCATAGAGTGGTATCTTCTAAAACATAATAGGCTGATACTTTTTATTATCACAGAATGTGTTGCACTATGGCCGCTGTAGCAAAAGATAATAAAAATGCTGTAAAGTTAAAAATAAAGTGGGGTCCCCATATCCAAAAACCTTTTTTCTAATATTGCAACGTAATATTACGCCTTAAAGTGAAACTCATTAAGGTAAGCAAGGAAAAATATTTTTAAAAAAAAAAAAAAACTTTATTAAACACCTAAAAATGGCAATGATCTTGTTTCATAGAGCAATTGACACTAAAATACTTGTGAGCTTGAAACCACTACACAATTTTTCCAATCTGTCCCTCATACATCTGCTCGCTCTGTGCAATATGCACCGTAGGAGTAGTTGTTGAGAAAAAGAAAACTTTTAAACAAAGTAGCTAAGTGAGAGTTGATTCTCATCCGAAGGGTTCCGCGCCTATGCAACACTGTGTTTCTTTAATTTTAGATTTCTCAGGGTCGCCAAAAAATATGAGGGATTAAGCCATACGAAGAAAGAGCTCGACAAAAACTTCCAGATGGGAAATTAAAAAATTTAAAGAAATTATTTGATTTTTTTTTTTGGCTAATTCATGCAAGGAATTCACCTGAAACCGAGTGAAAATTCGTTCGGAATTCACTGATGAACGTCAAATTGTAGTGGTGTTTGTGCGAAACTCAATTTTCCACACAAACGCGTGTCACAACTGTGTACGTGTTTTGTTATCGCAACTAAAGACATTGAATATTATGGTATTTTCTTGAAAATAAAAATGAAACACAAGTGTATCATTTGATTGTGGAGCGCGTTAAAGTTATAGTTGTCAGCGTATTCAAGAAATTTCTCTAGCGAAGGGATTGAAAGAATCATCTCAGAGTGCTTTAAATGCGTTATCAATGCACACAATGTCATTCAATATTTACATTTTTTTTCATTTTGCAGCCCTCTATTAAAAGTGACTTATTAAAATGCTGGGACAATCAGAACTCAAACACATACCAAAATAATGTGAAATAGTTTTTTTAATTATTCATTTTTAGAAAATGATATTGTAATTCATTTCTTCGGATTGAGAAAAATTCCACCACGAAAGCAAAACATGTATACATGGATGTGACATGGGGTAGAAATATTTTGACATTCACAAAGTCAAAATGTTATTTTTTTTCTTACTGGAATTCGAGCTTTTATATTGTTTTGGATCGACTAAATGATTGCATTCTTAAAAAAATCTATGAATCTTATTGCCTTCTTTGGGCGCTTAGTTGAGTTACTATTCCATGAAACACTTTCTTTGTATGGTGAACCCCATTTATTTGTAACTTTATATCATTTTCATATATTTTGCTGTTGCAATGGAAAAAGCACCTTCTATAAAATTGCAAGTGTCTCCCTATGACGGTTTAGGGGATACAGCTGTATGATAGACAAAATTGCAGATGGATAGACAACAAAGACTTAATAAAAAGGTGCCCTATTAGACCCTTTGGCAACGGAACCAAAAAAAGCGAGAAAATTATTAAATTGGTTTGCCCGTACATACATACATACATATGTATGCATGTGCAATGCTTTGAGAAATCTAACATTTAAGAAATGTAAATTGTTGCATATTGTACGGTAATGGAACACTTCGTGTGATAGTCGAATTCCAATTTGGCCATTTTTTTTTCATGAAATTCATATGGCTATAGCTCTAAAATGCATTTAAAAAATGATATACTACTGTGCCCAAAAAATAAGGTGACATATGAATTTAAACTGCGCGCGTCGAAGGTTTTGGAAATTTTTCTTTTTTTTTAGGTTGGTAGTACTGTCAGTAACATCTATGTGAAATTTTATGTCAAAATATATTCATAGTGTTTGAGATACGCGTCGTTTTGTGAGCTGCGAAAAGTGAGTTTTTCGTTTTTTGCGATGTCGAAATTTATTGAGCAAAGAATTTGCATTAAATTTTGTTTGCGGAATCAATTTTCTGCTGCGGATACGTTGAGGATGGTGCAGAAAGCCTTTGATGATGAGGCTATGTCTAAAAAAAATGTTTACAAGTGGTATAGTGATTTCCAAGCCGGCCGTGAACGTGTCGAAGACGAAGAGCGTTTTGGGCGACCATCAACCTCAACCGATGAACGTGAACGTGAACGTGTCGAAGACGAAGAGCGTTCTGGGCGACCATCAACCTCAACCGATGAAGCTCACGTCCAACAAATCAAAGATTTGGTGTTGAAAAACCATCGATTAACGATTAGAGACCTTGCTGATGAAGTTGGCTTATCGAAAGGCTTAGTCAATACCATTTTGAAGGATGATTTGGGCCTCAAGCGCGTCAAATATCGACTGGTACCGAAAACATTGAATTTTTTGGCAATAAGGCATCACGTTGAAGTGTGTGAAACAATGCTTTCCGACTACCAGGATGTCATGAAACGCATTATAACTGGCGATGAGACTTGGATCTATGCTTACGACCCCGAAACAACCGATCAATCGAGCGAATATCGTGCCAAAGGAGAGCCGAGACCAAAAAAACCGCGCCAAAGTCGCTCGAAAATCAAGGTCATGTTGACTGTTTTCTTCGATTATATTGGTGTTGTGCTTTATGAATTCCTTCCAACCGGCCAAACAGTCAACAAGGAATATCATTTGAACGTTATGCGTCGTTTGCGTAACGCTATCCGCCTAAAAAGGCCGGAATTGTGGAAAGACAATTCTTGGTTTTTACACCACGATAATGCACTATCCCATACGCGCACTCGTAATTCGTGATCATTTCGCCAAAAACTCAAGCCATATCGTTCCGCAACCACCGTATTCACCTGATCTGGCGCCGTGCGACTTCTGGCTGTTCAACAAGCTCAAAAGACCGATCCGGGGACACCGTTTTGATACGATAGAGGAGATTCGAGCCGCAACGAAGACGGAACTGAAGGCCATCCCGGAAAGTGACTACAACCAGTGTTTCAAAGATTGGAAAATCCGTTGGCATAAGTGCATTGCATCGGGATTGGATTACTTTGAAGGGGATGAAATTGATTTGGAAGAATAAATAAAGAATTTTCAAAATAAATACAATGTCACCTTATTTTTTGGACACAGTAGTACATATGTATGCATGTGCCATGCTTTGAGAAATCTAACATTTAAGAAATGTAAATTGTTGCATATTGTACGGTAATGGAACACTTCGTGTGATAGTCGAATTCCAATTTGGTCGTTTTTCATGAAATTCATATGGCTATAGCTCTAAAATGCATTTAAAAAATGATACATAATACTTTAACGTCAACTGCGCCATTGGTTTTTATCAAAACGGTGTCATACAACTTTTACAACCAAATAAATTAATATCTTTCTATTGTATTCATATATAAATAAAAACACATGTTTTTTTGATGAGTTTTTTTTTTCATCTTATTCATTTTTTTGTCAATAGATGTTTTGGTATTCATAGGAATTCTATCTAGCTAATTCTGAGTGAAATTGAAAGCTTTACGACAAAAAAATTGGAGCAAAAATCATTTGGGCTTGCAGATTCAACCAAACTCTAAGATGAAGACTGCATATGATGCGCCTCGATAACCAGCTTAGCAAACTCGGGTTAAATACTATGCGCACCAATCAATCCGTCCAGGTGGTGATTGCGTGTTGAGTTTTGCAACTAAACCTTGTAAAAAAAAAATTCTTTGTAATGGGTGAGAAAGGTGCTTCGGATACAAAACAGAGACGCTTCTTTGCAAATGGAAAAATCACAAACCATGATGTATGACACTAATATCAACCCCAGAAGTTATTTCTCACAACTATCACAGCTGAAGACTCAGTTAACGAAGTATTCCTCGAGATTTGGTATCGGGATATGAAGCTGTGAAAATCGAACTCGGAGAACACAATTACTAAACCGGTAAAGTAATTTTCATTATTGGAGCCTTACGTCATGATAAGATATATCCGATTCCAACAGCTAATAAAACGGGTACAGTGGTAACTACAAAAAAATCCTCACAATAAAAAGTCCCACACAGCTGGCCTTGTACAACTTAAGCAAGACGGCCTCTGAATCAGGAGACCGACTAGTTGCACAAATAAACTCGTCATTCTGTGATCTTTTAGCCACAGTCATATAAAGTCAGAGGAACACTAGCATTTAAATTGATGGTGTCACTCACTTATGGAAAAACACTTTGAGTATGGTATGTCTGTAATATTTAAACTAAATTTGCTACCTCTAAGTCCAAGTATTTTCCTTTCCCACAAGCATCTAAACGAAGCGAATCAGGATAACCCGCAGCGACTTTTACAGAAATTGCAAAGACAAAGAGGAAATAGAGTCAGTTCGCAACAAGAAAGAGTCATCCAGGAAGAAGCTTCTTTAAGGTACGAGAACTTTAGAGATCTGAACGCAAGCCATATATGGATGGAGTCATAATTTTTCAAAACTGTTTTTTTCATATATTTTTCATTGCTCATCTTTATATGGGCACAATAAATATGAGTTGTAGTCTAAACGAGTCTAAGGAACAACGTTTTAAGGATCAAGTTTCTATTTTGCCCTTTTCAAATTAAAAAAAACACATTGGAATGAAAATTTGAGAGGACTTTTTCAAGGATGAAATTAACAATAATAATATCTCACAAAGTTTTCATAACTATTTTAATAGCCTCCTATTTATGGCGTTTGCCAATTATTGCAAATGTCAATATTACTATTAGAAATTTCGTTATACTTCCATAACTTGAACTAGGGCTCAGAATCTTAGCTCAAAAATGATAATGTCATATTGAAATTCTCTCTTATTGACGTTAAACTACAAAGCATCGAATTGTTAACAATAGGCCAATCTTCAACGGAATTTTTATGCTCAATCTTATCAATCGTTAATCAAACACCAATAATTTACCATGTAATAAATTGAACAGCTACTGTCACACACTCTCTCCGATTCTATAATTTGGAAAATTTAATACAATCCATAAAATATTCAAATGGACTGTTACATATCTTTACTTTTACTTACACTTAAGATGGATTTATTAATAAATTCTGCTCACTGATTAACTTATTGGCATATTCATTATTTCGTCACTTAAATGTATTGGAGGTGAATTGGTTAAAATCTGTCAATTTTCGACAATGATCCGCTAATATTGTTTTGACTATCTGACTGTTTCTTCGCATCTTCTTAAACATATATATAATTCAATTTAGTTCTATCAATCAAGTTACCTTAAGGATATTTATATAAAAATACAGCCACTGTTTTTTGTACCGACTTCGGAACTATGCTCTTTTTATAGACAATTTGCTTTACAGAATTTAGGGACAGGCTAGAATTTATGCCAGGTTAAGTATGGAATTAAATCTTGTTTAATCCAACACCGAATAATCACAAGAGCGAGGTGACCGGTCGACCGGTTCCTTTCTCTAAATTACATGATTATCGAACTTCAACTTCAAAAGATCAATTGTTTGACAAGATACTTAACTAGCTTTCCAACATTGACCGTCATACGTCTTTTGGTGAATGCAAGGGACTCTGGAAGAACAAGTGGGTTTGTTACTGCCTAACTTTGCATATTTTGCTTGCTGAAGGAGTCGAAGCCAAAATTTAACTTATTTTTAAATGAAATTGAGGATTTTCTTCAAGGTATCATAGAATCTTAGCGTAGAAGTTTCGGCTCTTCAAATAACCAAGTTGCTTAAGCTCTTGAGTTTGCTTCTTGTTAGGGTGTAAGTAATGACTTTTATGCAAAATTCGTCACAATGTGGACTCAGAGAATCCCAATTCCTTTAAACAATCGCTGATGCGTTCTATCACTGATATGTGGGACGATGATCATGACAAAGTTCCCACCAGCGGCTCAGAATTTCGGTAATAATTTTGTATAATTTCCAGTAGTTTCTCGTTCGTAAGCTTCTACATGATAAATAAAAAGGGCTCGATTTAAATTTTGATATTAATAGTTCAAAAAAGCTTGAGGGTGCCATTTCATATACTATATTCCTATTGAAAATCCTTTTATTTTAGATTTCGAAAAGACGATTTTAGTTTATAAAGAATCAAATACAGCAAACAGAATCCAACTTTATACCATCAAAGTTGAAATAGATACTCCTCAGTCGAAAAAAAGCATCGTTCCTAGAATATATGCTATACTTTACTAAGATTCATTAGCTACACTCTCTGGAAAGGGAAAGAATACGTGGTGATGCTTAACATTGAGGGACACAATATCGCACCAAGTCCAGCAATAATACTCGTGTATCGTGTGATAATAGCAAAACCTATGCAACATGAAAGACAATTAGGTCGCCGGATGAATTTAGATGTTAGCTTAAGCACAACCAGAATTTGCTTAATGAAGCAGCACATAGTATTCTTTGGCGATTGGATGTCAATGGATCTGAAAAAAAGAGAGGTCAGAGGAGCTAGTGACACCACCTGACAAAAAGCGAGCTCAGCTGAGCTAGCTACTCTAGCTGTGCAGCATCTTGCAATGGATTACGAGTAAGCACAGCTTTGGTTACTATTTAACAGATCTATAAACTAGTCTATAATATTTACTATGCCACAGAATACCTTTAAAAATTTTCCAAAATTTAGGTCAAAATTAAGAGACCTCATTATAACAATATCTTCAATTTCAGTTTAATGGATTGTTTTTCAACAAAAAAAAAAATATTGAACAAGACTCTTAACTTTTATTCGGAAGTTAAAGGTCTTGAATTCAAGCATATACTTCGATGAAAATTTGATTAGTTTATTTAACTTTAAATTGCTACCTAGTCTTAATTTGAGTGCAAACAAAATAGTAAAACCAAATTTGAACTCTGCAACAGTTCGCATGTGAAGCACTTCACACCTGATTGAAGGTAACAAAATAACAATTGTTAAACAAGCTTAAAAACAAATAAAAACAGAAATTATCAAATTTCATTGTCAATGATGTTAACAATATATAATTTTTTGCAACGTTTCTCTTAGCGTCATTTCGAGAGCACGTTGAAAACACTTAAATAGAAAAAATCTTCAAAACTTCATATGTACTTACAAGACACCTTTCGACACGCTTCAAGAGCAGTTTTGATATGAATGCCAGTTTTATCAAGACTTCAGTTTTGATTCATATTTAAGAAAACTATAAAAAATAAATATTAAAGTAACGCACTTCCATGAATTGAAAAAATATTTAAGTCCTCTAAAATAGTTATTTTGATTTTTTATAATATGATCGTACGAGAATCATAAAGTACAAGTCATCCTTTTTCTTTTACGATTGGAAAACAGTTTATCTAATAAATCTATTCAGACAGCTTTAGTCGATGCCCGTTTTCGAATAACATTTAAAAGTGATCTCTTACATAAAAAATGTCCTGCAAGACAAATTTCAACCCCCAAAGATAAAGTCAAAGAAATCGTTACAAAATCGAGGGGATGATTTTGAGAGGTAATTCAAAAAATCCTCGGGACCGGATCGCATTTCAACCTTTTTGTAAAAAGAAGTTGCGAATATTGCAATACTTCTTCTCACAATTATTTTTAACAACTGCATTAATAATGACTATTTTCCCACTGCTTGGAAAATGGCTAAAATTGTTCCAGTGTCAAAGAAGATGAACAGGACAGCCATTGACGGGTACTCATATCGGTACTCTGTTGTGTGGATTCAGTTCTGCTGAAATAAATATATTCTATTTGTTGAAGAAGCAGATCATACCCGACCATGGATTTCTGAAGAAGCATCCAACCATCCACCCACTGATGAAACTTCACAGTGATATAACTGTGGGGCTTAATAAAAACGAGACAAGCGTTGCGTACCTATTGGATATTAAAAAGGCCAGATATTGAGGATCGCGAACCGATTGAGAATCGGCAGGAGGAGTCCAACAAGAAGGAAGAATATCACCAGTACTTTTCATCATTCAAACAACGGATCAACCAACAAACAAAACACAGACGAAGAAGCTTTTATGTGCAGATGCCACAGTAACAAACGCTACATCGCTTTTTCCCGAGACTGCAGCTAAAAGAGTACAAAACCATAAAACACAAGTTTGGGAGTATAGTCCTACCTCAAATGGGGACTAAAAATTACCAGTAGGAAAACAGAGCTCGTATGTTTTAGGAACCGACAACTGCAGCGACCCGTTGTTGGAACATCTCCAAGCGCAATGAGAAAGATCTCAAAGCTTGAGAGAAGAATACTTCGTTCATGCACAGAATTGTGGCGATACCCAATCATACGGAAGTATTGCCTTAACACCATGTTATACGAAAATGCAGGTATACTCCCAATATAGAGGTCATAACAAAACTGAAAAATCATATAAGGGCTTCGAAACCACGCGAATGCGGAGATTAAAGTCCGCAATCAGCCCCTTTTGTTGAGCCGACAATACGTAACCTTAGTTATAAGTCTAATTCTAAGCCAAATTGTATATATTATGAATAAATATAAGAAATCTTTTAATCTTAGAGCACAGCGATAGTTGCTCATGCGGATCGGTAACTTTCTATCAACGATAAGTAGTCTATCGAAATCCATCCGCCGGGAACAAACTGCGAGTCAAGAAGAAGGTATGTTGTTCCATCTCACTTAAGCTCAGAACCACTCTACTCAAATCTCTCAATTAAAGCTACGTCACTTGGAACTATCTCGACGCCAAACTTCAATATTAATGGATTTTAATGAATCCCTCTATCGATGAAAAAAAAGGACTCAATAATTTTATCCGACTTGCGGTAAAATACGAGGACCGAGTCCTTCTAACTTAACGAGTTTTTCAAGCGGTAGTTCATGCATCTGAAAAGTTTAATAACACATTATAAAATCAAGTCCTGTGGCAGAAATTTAAAACCCTCTTCTTTCAAATCTGTTAAAAGTAACAAAAAACAATCTCAGATGCGACTACGTCATAGTTTTAACTTAACGAAAAAATTACAAATATCCTTTCGCCCTTGATAAACCGCCAAACATATACTCAATAAGAAGTCACAGGCGCAGTTTACGGTCATATTGGTACTATGTCCCATGACAACGACATCTGTTAAAAAACCGCTTGTAACCAAGTTTTAAAAACTTAATTTTCTAAGTTTATAAGTAATCATCGTTAAAAAAAATTAATCTGAGAACATTAGTTTAAGTCGAAAGACATAGTTTAAGAAGAAACTTAGATAAGAACATTTAAGTTGCATAAACTAGATTTTAGGGTTCCGTACCCGAAGAGTGCCAACAGAACCAAAAAAAAATAAAAATAAATGATTTAAATCAACTGCAATTGCGTGGAGCAATTGACGATTTGCAATATTCTCATGCGACGCGACGTCTGGTAGTGATTTTCTGAAACCTATCCGACATAAAGAAAAAGCTGGAAATCGGTTTACACGCAATTCCAATAAGAGAAATTGATAAAACGCATTTTTCGAAGAAATAAAATAAAAATTATGAATCTTAAACCAAAATTAAATCACAATCAAAAGGGTTCTTTTTTTGGTTACCTTGTCAGAAATACATCTGAAAGGGACTGAAAATTCATTCGGAAAACATTGATGAATGTCTGAATGTTTCACGTCCATGTACACATTTGGTCTAGCAATCAGGCAAACAAACTTTTTTTAAATAAATAGAAATTGCACTAAATAGGTAAAACATCAACGATTTAACCGTGAGGATAAGAGTTCTCAACTAGACACCATCTAATTTGTTGAAATAGTAAGTTACGAGTACAAAGTTGTCCAGTTGAGCAAAGCAAGGATTTCGTATATCCTCAAATTCGTAAGGACTAGCAACTTTTCCACAAACAAGTTGTTAAATGTGAGCATTTGCAGGTATCTCCAACTAAAGGAAATGATGATATGTTGTCATCACCGCAACTTCTAACCGAATATAGATATTGTTTTCACCATAAAATGACAACTTAATGGAGGGAGCATGGTTTTGAAAAAAAAAAAAAAAATAAATAAAAATATTCATAAGATCACAAGAGCATGGTACTGAAGAAAATAATTAACAAAGCAAAAATGCATGTTATTATTTCCAATGTATTCAAAAAATCAAATAAAAGTTTGAAAAAAATACTTCAACGTCTCACATTCAATTCGAAAATGCAAGAAATGTCTGCATTTTCCGTCGAAAGCAGATTCATTGCATGACGATTAAATAAATTATTTGTAGCAATAAACAATTTGGATCGATCGTGCCTCGAATGATACCAAATATGATTTTATAACAAATTGTTGCTATAACGGACGCGACGAAAATAAAAAATTTAAATCAGTTTCTCGTAGTCAGCACAGCCCTCAGCATTGATTAACATAACCTTTCACAAACCTTTCTTTTTCTACTATTTTACATATTTTAATATCATGAATACTTAATATGTATATACAGTCAGCGTGTGTGTTTAACAAGCGACGACGTATCTATCTAGAGTGACATTAAATATAGATTCAGTGTGCTTTTAACGTACTGGTAGCGTGTTAAGTATGCGTCAAAACAGCTGATGTCTTTGTTTATTTTATTGGTTACGTATTGCTGTATTAATACATTTTATAGCACCAATTTGATTTGCATTGTTGATATAAGAAATCATTAATCGTTTTCGTCACATATCGGGGCATTTGAATTTGTTATGAAACACCGGTTGATGCGGACAAAACGATAAACTATCATTTCAATTATTTCAAGTACCAAGTTAACGATTTTTTAAGCAGTGGAGAGTTTATCTTCTGTCGGTTTAGATATTCTACCTTAAAAATCAATAGACCTTAATAAAACAACATATAATAACATATTTTATATTATATTTGGACTGGAAATCTGTTAACAATCATTTCGATACCATCGTAAGAAAAAGTTAAAGAAAAATTGGTAATGAAACAGCTCTTAGAACACTCAGATAGTTATAATTGTACCAGCAATCGTTAGGGCCATTCTTGTGAAACGTGTATTAATAATTATATTAGTTACTGAAAAACATAAACTGACGAAAGACATTCACCCCAATTACTCAAGTAGGACTTCGGGTCGGTAAAAAATCTATAATATATTCTGTACTTGATCCGCCAAAGAAGATGTGTAGCACAAAGTTTATTTAATCTTTGAATAGTTTATATGACACTTTGTTGGGTGAAAATAAAGAAGTTTCGGGTGTTCAAAGCTGTATTCTTGACCTTAAACTTGCTTTTGAGACGGTGGATCACAAAACTCTGCTTTAAAAACTGAACACGAAGTAAAAATTAAATTTAAAATTAAATCATTATTTAAATCGAAGTTAAATGGAAATTTTGAATTATAATTAATACTGAATCATGTTATATCTATTCAAATATTTTCTCGTACTATAAAAGGTACGAATTAAATGTACAAAACACTTTTTTTTAATAAAAATTGAATTGATTTGGAATTAAAATTGAATTGATATCTTGTGTAAAGGGAACGGAACTGAAGTGATTTAAGACATTTGATAAAGCACTATGCCAGAGGAGAGTGTTTTATAACAGTGTGTCGTCGAGATCTAACTTCCTTATAGGTATACCAAAGGGCACAATGAAATGGAGAGAGCGACCAAGTGTGATTGGTAATGTTGTCATGCGACGCGACGCCTTCTGGTGATTTTCTAAGCCCACACTATCCGATAGATAAAGAAAAAGCTCGAAATCGGTTAAGATGTAATTCCCATGAGAGAAAGGATAAATCATTTATTTTTCAAGCATCTACCTAGAATGGTTCAGAAAATAAGGCCCTGTGACAGACGGACGGAGAGCAGGACATAGTAATAGGGTTCCATTGACACTCTTTGGGTCCGGAATCACAAAAAGTAGTAAAATTTAGAAAAAATCTTTTCGCATTAAACAAATTTAAAAAATACAACCATTGCTGATTTTGCAATCAAAAAATCCGTCCAGTTCGTCACTTGTATTATGTTAAAGTGTTAAAAACGTTTTATATGAAGTCTGGTTACCGTAAATTTCATCTTATTTCAAATTTTAATTTACGGAAAAATTATCTGTACCCTTTTCCAGTACCACTGCGTACCTTCATTTTTGTTCTGTTTTTTCTCATCGGGCAATATCACTACCTGGAACGTTAATGAAATACACTTAAATGTGGATTTTCGGTCTTAACTGTGTTGGTTTAGAATCTTATTTCTCAATTTCTGGTATTATTGAATCCTTTCTTCTTTTTCTGCTTTTTTTTTGGTTTTTTTTTTTTATGCAGCATCTTTCAACAATTTTATTTGTTTATTTTATCGTATATGTCGATTGAAATGGAATTTGACACTATTTTTAATTTTTAAATCAAAATCTAAAATATCATTAACCCACACTTATCCATTGAGAATTGTAAGTAAAAATCGGTATGATAAATTATCAATGAAAATTTAGAAAGTTCCGCAGAATTGCGAGTATCATTTTCCAGGCAGCAAAGACGTGGCAAATATTTCCATGCCATCTCTACGCAGTTTTCCAATTGCACAGTGATTTGAAACGATCTATTCACTACTTCTTATATGCATAGGCAAATTTCAAAAACCCAACTTGTGGTATTAATTATGCATAGAACGCACCTACCAACCAACCGAGCTGTTTTGGAAAGATGTTAAAAAGCCTTAACGTAATTCTTACTGCTGTTGTTGTTCGTTTCCCAAACCGTCTTAATATCCTTAAGAGGGTATTCTAGTCTAGACGCATGAATTTCATGTTATTTTTAGTTTCAATTTAGTATCAATTTTTCATTAGTTATTAATAAACATAACAAGAATACAGAAAAAAATCAAAAAACAAAAAAGTTTAAAATTTCAAAAATTTACAGTTGAAATTGACGCGTAACCATACCCACGATTTTTACCCTTCTAGCAATCTGAAACAAAAAAAAGCTTATAAATCTAGAATAATGTCGCAATGTCTGGAACTACGGAAAAGTTGGAAAGATTTTTTTTCACAAAATGGCGACTGCCTGAAAAGAAAAAGAATTTTTGTACATATTTTTTTGACTGTTTCGAATTAAAAAAAAATAATTTGGGATGGGATAGTTCCAGACAAAGACAAGTCTATAAAGAATACTCTCTAAAAATTTCAAGTAAATCGGTCCAGTAGAAATCGTGGGTATTGTTTTAAAAAAGACAGTTTCGAGAAACACGCGTTTAAAGTCATGAAATGATATTGTGGACTTACATTTATTCAATCTGCCATTCTTGCTTCATACATTGGACCTTCCTCAACTTCGCAAAAAAACTATTTTCCGCGTTTCTCTCTTCATATCGAGAATTCTGGTCTCCTTTGATGCGTTGGATGCTCGTATCTTGGAGCAGTCAAGCCGGGCGATGTCTCGTTTCACAGAAAATTAACGAGCTTTCGGGCCAATTTTCATTCCCATAAGCTCCATCATTTATAAAATAGGAATGAAGCCTTCATTAAAAATACAAATGATAAATAAATATGTCGCTAAATAAATGTCGCTATCTCAATCATCTTAGGTCCGGAATTTATATGTTTTGGATCGAAAGTCCAAATCAAAGAGTTTAGAGACTCATTATTATTTTGAGTTTCTTAACCTAAACATCGAGTCAATAATTCCTCTGATGATAAAGTCTCGTAAATTGGCTTTATAATTTTCAAAACTTTATCACACAGAGAAGTATTTTCGTGGTCAAACTCCTGCAATGTACCTTCAGATGCAGCGGATTTTCTTTCGTAGAACTGTTATGGTAATAAGTAGCCCAAACTACAAAAACAGAATCAGGGTGGCGGCGAATCGCTAAACCATAATATAAAGACAATTTATCAAAAATTTTATCAGTTAATTTGCCTTCACCTTTTCCCTCAATTAACTCTTTTCGCTTTTCGTAGCCCTACCCATTCTTTTAACGACGTGTCCTACCCACTGTTTTTTTTAACTTTTCTTAACTTTTTTATGGATTCAGGTAGACGGAGAATCAATAATGTCTTTTGTTCGATTAGTTACGGCCGAACCAGTTTGGATGCCGGGTCAGCAAAATACCGATATCTCCAAAAATAATTTGAATTTTGAAAAATCCTCTTGAAGAAATATTTGAATATATAAAAACAATCGATTTTTGTAAATTACTAGACTAGAATACCCCCTTAAAACATTTCTATTTTTGTACAAGTTCATTTTAGTTTATTATGAATGTCTTTTCCAAATCTAAAACTATCTGGAATTCCTCAAATTACTTGGGATCAAATCAATATGATAAATCACATAATTGCGCAACAGTTGAGTCGAATGCCGAAGGCGTCAATCGCCGAACCTCAGTTAAATAATTGCGGCATTCTATACGACTGCCTCTGATATGCGGGTTACCAAGAAATATAGAGCAATTTTCGAGATACGCTTGAGGCGATTAATACCCGCTCATTGTTCAGCTGCGAAAACGAAAGTGGTTTTATAATTGTAAAAAATTGATAGACAATTACTACTCCACCTCTTTAGAGACACTGAACCATTTGATAAGCATCTTGTCTGGCCTAGTATTGTTATTTTTGTTTGTTTGTTGTTTTTTACGTTCGATGACTGGCAAGTGCGCAGATTTAACCCGCAGGCACAATGCACAGATTGCGATAAATATCTCCACAAAGAGTTGTTATAGTCCTGGTTATATACTGGTGGAAAACTTAAAAAAGATATCCACTCACTACGGTACTCGTATATGTATGTACCTTTATCCGAGTGTATGAAAGGAACTCCTCGCGTATGACATCTTATGGTGTACACCGAGCCTATGGAATTCCTTGCATACAAACTACGTGCGTTCGAAAAAGCAATTGACTCAAACGCAATAATTAAGAGTAGGCACCGGGCTACAGGCCGATAAATTATTCATCGGTTTTTAATAGCGCAATAAATAATGCATCAAAAGTAGCTTGTTTGCTAGGCACCACCTGAAAAGATTTGAGCTCTTTTTTTTTGCCGAAGAGTACAAACGACGGCATTCCTTTCAGCAATAAGGAACATATCGAACATAGTATATCAGGTATTGTTAGTTTTAAAAATTAATTATTATCGCGAGAGAAAAGAAGCATCTTATATCGAAGTATCTTCAAGGTGTTTGTCGACTTGTCTTCAAAACTTCCTCAAAGAGCCTGCTCGATAATTAACAGGAAACGTCTATTTCTTTTTCTTCTCCTTTTATAACATTTTCCGTTAAACAAGGTAAAAATTAACTTTATTGCTTTCAACTATGATGGTGTAAAAAAAGATGATTACTACTTGTGGTGCGTAAGGTAAAGTTTGAGAGGAGTAATGCGATGAACGAAGCTTATCATATTAGTTTTGGGAATATTAGTTTTTTTTTGTAAATCTTGCAGTTGCCCAAATTTGTTACTCTTAACGGATTTGAAAATATATGAGAAAAGTGTACCGCAGATCATGAAAATTCGATTTTATTTAAGGGGGTATTCTAGTCTAGAAATTTAAAAAACTCGATTTTATTTCAATATTTTCAAAGTTTAACTATTCAAGAATATATCAACAAGAGGATTTTTCAAAATTCAAATTATTTTCGGAGAAATCGGTATTTTGCTGACCCGGCATCCAAAAGACATTAGGGATTCTCCGTCTACCTGAATCCATATTTCTCAGTACAACCTTTTGTCTTTTGTATATATTGTAATACAAGAACCCAAGGTGACTTGTATCTTTTATATTGAGTGTTCACTTACGTCCAGCTGCTAACAGTTGAATTCTAACCTTCAAACCACGTAGACGTAGATAAAAAATCCTCAGCGCAAAGGATTACGCGTCCAGATCGACAAACAAAAAGGTGATTTCACGGCAATGCTGTGAAACGAGACAACGCCCGGATTGATTGCTCCGAGATACGAGCATCTAACACATCAAAGGAGGCCAGAACTGCTCGATATGAAGAGAGAAATGCGGATCATAGTTTTTTCAAAGTCGAGGAAGGTCCGATGTATGAAGCAGAAATGGCAGATTGAATAAATGTAAGTCTACAATATCAATTCATGACTTACGCGAAACTTTAAACGCGTTTTTCTCAAAACTGTCTTTTTCAAAACAATACCCACGATTTCTCAGGTTCTACTGGACATTATTCTAGATTAATAATTTATTTTTGGTTTCAGATTTTTAGGAGGGTTAAAATCGTGGGTTTGGTTACGCGCCAATTTCAACTGCTAATTTTTGAAATTTTCAACTTTTTCATTTTTTTCTTTATTCTTGTTATGTTAATAAATAACTAATAAAAAAATGTATACTTAAATTATTAATTGCCTTTTTTTTATGACACTTCAAAAATTACATGAAATTCAAGCCTCTTGACTAGAATACCCCCTATAGTCAATCATAATTTTCATAGGCGCAGTTTCTACTGATAGTAGGTCACTATTTGCCACTTGCAGATCATAGTTCTAATACTGATAATGTGCACTCACAAATGTGTCATATTTAAAAAGAAACAAACGTTGAACGTTTGGTCAAATCGTATCGTCGCTTCCGTCTTTGTTTTTATCTATGATTTTGAAATCGGTTTCTTGAGTATATGGTCAACGGCCATGATCTTGTTTATACATACACTGCTTCGTTCTCTTGGCTATACTATATATTAAGATTGGCGTTGAATTACCCGATGTTGGCTAAAAAGTTTCAGTATTTGTCAACGACTGCCTGGCTACCTGAGTGGTAATGGAAATATAAATTTTTCATTATAAAACCTGCCTCTTTTGTACTTTTAGTCTCAGTCCCCATCTTTTCACGAAACTCCTTTTACAGGCAAAGAAAATATTGAGGTTTCCTAAGTCGCAGGACCAAACACGAGACTTTAAACTATTAACTGAAGAAAAAAAAATTGCGATAGCTCTTTCAGTGGAAAATCCAATTGCTTATTTGTGGTAGAAATTTATTTGAGATAAGAAAACCAGATACCCGTGTGCGACTATCAGTATGCCCTATTATGTAAGGACTTCAAGAACCATGAACCAGACTTATTGATAAAAGCCTCAGTCTCTCGGATTCACATATGAAATATGTTGCAAAAAGAGTTAAATTTCCGCCAGTTTGGCACTTAGTTTCCTTTTTGAATGCTGAATTTTACAGTCTGCAGTTTCTAGTCCTTTTTGCTTTTGTTCTACGCTGTCTTTGTGCAAAAGTTCACCATGAAGCGCTTTTATAAATTCGAATCAATTAAATTGTTTTAACACCAACATAAGTACAAAGGGTCTTATGAAGTAAATATAAAGTACAAAGTAAGCAAAAAAATTATAGAACGAACAAAATTAAAAAGTAAAAGAGCTCAACAAAATAGGAAAAGATTCCAATCATTAACACAAATTCTTTTATGTAAATAAGGATAACAAACTATGTTATATTATATTTATGCACAAAAAAAATGATATTTAAGTTATTCTTTCCCTTTGATTTCTGAAGATAAAGAATTCCAAAGCCTGGCAAATTCCATAAAAAAACAGAGGGAACGAAATTATTTTTTAAGAGGAGGGATGTTAATGTAACGTATTTTTTGAGACCGGGAGAGGTTCAAAGATATTTTAGCTTCCTACTATTCAGAAGGATACAATTACGAATATTAAAATAACGTTGTAACGAATAGCCCAACACATTCTTCTTTAGCCCATAAAGGTATCTTGCCAAGTCATTATCAGCAACCTGAAGTTTGTGCTGTGAAAAGATATCGAGATTACAATAGTCTGTAACCAACCGTGGACGAGTTTTGATAGGAGTGAAGACAGCAGTGAACCATATTTTTTTGCGGCACCATTATATGCGTGACATGTTTACTTGTGGTTGACTAAAAACCCCAACTGGTTACTTTACCAAAGTTAAGTGTTTTGTAAAAAAAATATCATGCAAGGATAATAGATCAAGGGATCTTTCAATGATCTCTATAACGTGCGATTTTGCAGAGTTTATGCGAATTCCTTTTTAACCAATAAATATCCCATAAGTCAACATTCAAAGGCAATTTTATTAGCACTGTCCAGAGGTCGGACAAAGAAAACTTAACATCATCGGAATAGATTTGTAACATGATATATTTACAGACAGAGCAAAACAGTATAGGACCGAGCATAGATCCTTGAGGAAGTCCGCATTGCACACGTTTTAATCGAGAAGTTCTATTTCCAAACACAATTTTCTGAAACTACGTTAAAAATTTAACTGAGCTGACACTTAAATAAAAAAACTGTGTCGAAGTTTCCAGCAAAACTGGTCAAGGTAAACTGAATCAAATGCCTTATTATCTCTTTTAATGTTAAAAAAAAACCAGCTGATCTAAATTGAATAAGGATTATACTGATTTCGTTTCTATTATATATCAACTTTAAATAATGCAACTCAAGGGAAATTGAAATTTCACGTTTCCACGCCTATGCAATTACAAATTTCTTGTAATTCCAGTTCATAAACTGCGGAAAATTTGCTGCCCCCATTCAGTGTTAAAATTACCCTGTAAATAATCAACAGAATTAAATACTGCAATGGTGTGAAAAGTTTGAAATTCCATCCTAGACTCTTTCGTATAAATGGAAAAATACTATTCCAGTGGCATTCGATTATTCCACTCGTTCAAGTATATTAAATGTCGAATCGACCAAAATAAGTAAATCTTTTGATGGCAGTAAAGAAATGTCGTCACTAGCATGGAATACCGAGCAATGTTAATACAAATCTATAGTGCAATACTTGCCAGCACACATAAATATTATGCAACAAGCAGTTAGCCGGCAAATGAATTTCATGAAAAACAGCTTTCAACTTCAGGACTGGACTAGACGTCCTCCGAATGCGATCCCAGGAAAAGCTGCTCTCAGTTTTAACCTCCATTGAAGTTCTCCGAACTGTCACTTATTTAAGAAATCGGATTTACATTACATTTGACGAAGCCTTACATATCCACAGTACATACCGAAAAACGCAAGTACACATATCAAAGTTAATTGCAATACTTTTGCTTCGATTTTTTTTTTTTTTTGACAAAGTTTAAACGCACGCGTAAAGCACCACTTAGAGCCGTTCAAATATTTGACCAATATTGCGAAATAACAAACAGTACAAGTTCCATTAAAACGTGAATTAGTATCTCGTTTGCCGGGCGGACAAAAAGGCGTGTGAGTTCGAGTCCAGATACAAGAAAGCAAAAACAAGCCTACGAGTAGCTGCAAAAAAACGTTAAGGTTACATACGAGTACAAGTTTTTGTATGAAATGTAAAAAAATGCAATTTTCGATATCGTAATGTCCATTTATGGCTTTCGCTAATGAAGACATTGGAATTTTTTTACGGCTACTCATTCTTCGAATATGTATCTATGTGTATGACAAAAGTGTACCCTATCTGATAATCGGTTTAATTTTTTTTAATTAACACTATATGAAGAAAATTGCTGGCATTACAAATCAAAATTTTGAAATAAGCAAGAAAAATAAGATTGCCGCCGTAATCAATTTCTGAAGTGACATGTGCCTCCTGCGGGACCATCACTTATACGTAGACGCGATGCTTAGCGCCAAATGGGTCCCTATAATTGGTTCGTTATGGAATCCAGTAGTGCTGTAATCAAACCAAATTTGATAGTGAACACCATGATGATCCCTTCAGATCAGTTGTAAGAGTAAAGACTTATAGGGGTTGCAGATTTATAATATAGTAAATCCGTAATTGAGAGTGTCCGGGTAGTCGGCGTCATCGTGATGTCGTGGTTAGCGTGTCGGATTGCTTGGAGGACTTTATATTTGGGAAAAAAATCTGCATTTTTTTTTCAGCAGAGAAAATGTCAGTATTTCTCATAGGGACGAACCATCTAACAAAAATAATTATGGAATTGTCTGAATATTGTTAACTTTTCATAGTTTCCTGTGCTAAAGGATTTTAAATTCAATTCAATTCAATTCAATGCAATTCAATTTATTATTCTTTTGCTTTATAACAATTGGTTTGAATCTGCAAAGTTTTTGAGCTTTTGCACCTCTTCACTCTTACAGAAACTTGTTTACTTACTTATTGTTAAATTCGACTAGGAAACAAGAAAATTTCGATGATGAATATGCCTCAAGACTTTTGTAGCAGAGTCAGTCTCTTCCTTTTTTTTTTGCCTGTAGTTATATACTATATATTCTCAGGTGGGGGATTATGTCGACCCAAAGCAGTTCTTAATGCGCGAAAGGTTTGTTTTGTTCCTAGATTTTTGTCCACTTTGAACGGCCTTAAACTAAATATTTTTATACCTTGGTATATGATGTTTGGTTGGACGTATATGATTGAAACGGGAATGTCAAATCCGGACCACTAATTGGATGACCCATTATTCTTCGTTGATTAAACTCCAAAGTTAGTTCCTTCTGCAACAAACAAAAATAAACGGCTCACGCAACGAGGGTTCCGCACACACTTGAGAATATGTTAATAGTTTGTCCGTCACGGGAATCAAGTATCGGAGATTTTGTTTGTAGAACCCTTAAGGTTGTGATTCCATTCCGATTATAAAAATTAGCGTAACTCGAGATGTATTTTTCTTATATAAAATTTCATACAGCCTTCTTCTTGGCGTAAATGCTATGTCAGTACAAAATTTACGGTTTTGGGTTTTTTATTTTGCTTGTTCTTCTTGTCAAATTAAGGTTCTGATTCTCATTGCGAGTGTCATTATATGCGGCATCGTTGGCCGTAAATTTTGACAGCAAAGATTTAGAAGATTGATTTTAACAGCCATAAAAGGATCACAAGTATTTGGTATCAACTTGATACCTCCATGCGTTTTTGAGAAAAAAGAGTGGTTACAGTCGGGTGGAGAACAAAGTGATCCTATAAGGGTTCGGGTTTACCACTTGAGGAATAGAATCTCAATAATAGTCTATGCGATTACGAAATTGACATAAAGTTGAAAAAACCTTTTTCTGACATTGTATAATCGAAGTCTTAGAAACTGCTGTCATGATAGTTTTTGACTATACGATAAGTTCAGTTTAAATCCTTCAATGAATTGTTGTTGCCTTAAAGAGACCACTCTTTTTTGTATATTTTCGAGTCAATTTAAGATGCGGAACTTCAAACTTCCAATTTAAGCAGAAAGCTTCATTTTACCGAACTTTTGCATGAGCCATTTTTGGAATGTGGTCATGCCGACTCGTTCCAGAGTCAAATTTTGTCACCAAACAAGTGTATGGTCGATACAGTCTGGGAGTGACAAGCGCTTATCTTAAAAGGCGACGAAAGAGGAAATCAAAACCAGGCAATTTTCACATCCAGTTGATTTCTCATAAAATTTCTCTCAAATAATAGCAAATGAACGCTAAAAAGTAATTCAGTGGCCACCAAGCACTTCTTAGGCTTCGCATGGTCCCTTCGTTTTCGGAGAATACGAGTAGCAATATAAAGAAGCGGCTTAAACAAAAACAAAAGCTAAAGAGTGAGAAGTATACTAATACTTATTTGAAAAGAAAAATCCTTCAAAAGTCAGAAAATCGCACTGCGAATTGATTGTTTGAAAAACGTCTATATGTAGCCATTTGGATTTATGGGTGCTCTGTGCCAAATTCGGCTTGTACTTCGGATATGTACAAGGCAACGACATTTGACTTCTCGTTCTGTTCTATTGCTGATATCCATAGAAGTAGAGACTTACAAAGTCACCTTCGCGATGGGAAAGGGCATTTGCAATTTCTGATGTTATTTCCCAGGATTGAATTCGAATCTTTCGCTCAGCAGTCCGAGGTGCTAACCACTTGAGCTACAGATACATATAAATATATATGATTAAACTTAAGCTGTACCACTTTCATTACAAAATACGTAATCTGCCACTTGCGATGAGCTAATGAACACACCGCAAAGCCTTTTAATTGCCTTTCGTTTGCTCAAAGCAAGACACAAAAACTCAGTGCCTTTTCAGCATACTAATCCACTTATGTAGTCATATCACTAACAGTCTTCCTGATCACTCTCCTCTTTCGCAACTGTCCTTCACCCGGAAACATCCAGTTCCATCATCTGCAAAGAAAGGCTATCATTTTCCTATTCATTTACAGCATTACATCGAAATCGCACTGCGCGCATCATAACTATTATCATATACTTGCAAACACCTTTTGCGGGCTTCCCAAGTCTAACGGAACCACGAGATCATCTTTCACTTTCACTTGGCGAGCAAAGAGTATCTCGTCCGGCAGCATTCCCAGATATCTGGTTTCCAATTAATTATGGAGCCCCAGTGCACCCATAACATATATATTGATGAGCGAACAGGTGATCTCTTGAGATAAGCGCCTAGAAAAAAAAACCAACATTTTAAGTGACGTTGAATCTTTGTATTCCTTTTTCAAGTACTCTTTGTCTGGAATCAAGTTAACCACAAGAGCATATCCGACACAAGCATCATGAGTGCCGGTCCAATGCAGATCAATCACAGTTGACCACTCATTGAAACTAAGCTGCAGTGTCATCGCAAGGCACATGAGGATAATTTATGTCATTCATTAATTTGCCGGACAAATGACTTCCGCATGTTGCGTGTGTACGAATATTTGCAGAAGACTCTAAAGGAAGACACTCCAATAGCAATAACCGCAACCAAACTCAGCTCTTTTACCATAAAGACGCAAAAATTCTTTTTTTTAGTTAAAGTATGAATCAAACCATTTAGGCTCACTTTGGTGGCACGGAAAACTATCGAACAAGTTGTTGGTCTCTCGCCAACCAAAGAGATTGTGAAATTTAGATCTGTAAGAAAAAACGCCTTTGGCGACTACCACATGCACGCAAAGGAAATCGCCGCAAAGATCAGGTGATTAATTCTCAGCCGAGTGCCGGCACAAAACATGATTAACGGCTTACAGTAAACGATTTATTACCTACGCTGGTCCACAACGAAAGCGAGCGAAAAGCGTGCCACTAATATAGCCAACAATAGGTATAGGCGCAAGACTATCTATTGTCAAATTTTGTGCGTTTTTATTCCTGGAATGTTGAAATAAATTTTTGACGAGTTAACTTACGAAAATACACAATAATTATGTAAACCATTTCCTGATTTTTAAAAAATCCATAAGTTTCAAAAAATCCCAGTTACGGCTGCAGACGCATAAGTAGAAAAGGGGCAACTAACTTAACGTAATGTAATAACCAATAACCATTTCGGGCAAAGTGCCATCGTGACTTCATCATATGAAGACCATACTCCACGACCAATTTTACGCCATTTCTTCCAGCACATCCGATCTCTCTTCAGCAATAGTGCTGACAAAAAGTCGTCTAATGTATACAAGAATGGTATTTCATACTCATGCTAAAAGTTCTCACAAGGACTCAAATCACATGACCTAAGGAGGCAGTGGTCAATTTCTGGACACTCAACTGTACAGAAGCGATTACTTCTTCGTTCACATATCTATCTATGATCAACTTCGTAAAATTAGCTCAGATTGACGATTATGAGTCTGTTCGTCTAGCACAGGGCTGTATCTTCTGAACCACAATAGAAAGACACTTGCAATTTTTACAGAATGTGTGCTCCTGTGGCTGTCATTTCAACAAATAATTAAAAAAAAAAAACAGTTTTTTTTAAATTGCAACTCAATTTTATGCCCAAAACTAGGGAACTAATCCGTTTCATGGAGTAATTGACGATATGTTATGTTTTCATGCAACGCGACGCCTGGTAGTGATTTTCCGAAGCCTATCCGACACATAATTAAAATCGCAAATCGAAATCGGTTAACATGCAATCCTGATGAGAGAAATAATAATAGTATGACGCATTTTGCAAATGTGTGCATTAAAAATTATGAATATAAAATAACATAAGTAAAAGATTTTTTAATGCAGACTTGTTATAAGCATATAATAATATTATTATAATGTTTTATTTACATTTATAAAATAAAATGGAAGTACTAATATTAATGAGCGTAGCTGCGAGGACTTTTAGCTCTATAGAAATGCATTCGGTATTAAACTTTAATATTTACAGTTTCTACAAAATTGTAAATTCTGTTAACGTTTTCGACACTAGGTGTTTTTAGAAGTTCGTACATTGATATGCCTTTAAATATATTTTTAATTTTTGTACAGTGTTCTATTAAATGGTGTTTGTCTAGGATAACGTTGCATGATTGAGAGACTGGTGGGCTGTCTTTGTTGAGCAGGTGTTGGTGCGTAAGCGCAGTATGACCCAGTCGTAATCGAACATAGTTGGATATCTTGCATTTTGAAATTTTGGTTGCATAGGTAGGGCTTCATCGGACCGAGTTATTTTTTTTTTTTGTAAAGATGGCTGTATAGACTCCAGGCTTTGAGCAGTTTTTGTTCCTGATTTAGGTGATTGTTTTAAATTAGGTCTCGTTTGCTGTAGAAGTTGAAGCTGTACATTGGTTCATTTTTGGCGCTATTAGCGGCAGTGTCAGTTTGTTCATTGCCTTGAATGCCAGCATGGCCGGGTATCCACATTAGCTTTAATTTGTGTTTGGACTTGATAAGGTTATTTCTTAAATAAGCCATTAAATGTGTATTGTTGTTGGGGTTCCTTATGGCTTTGAGCACTGAGAGACTGTCAGTGCATTTTATATATTTTCCGCGGAGGTTGTAAACTGTTTTCATAGCTTTAAGGATGGCAAAAGCTGCTCCGGGAAATAGTGAACAGCGTTTTATTAGGATGCCAATGTTAAGGATGTAACCGTCTTCAAGCGTTACTGCGAAAGATGTTGAGTCCGTAGAAAACAATCTACGGAATGTTGCGTTATCGGTATTTGTTTCGTTGTACTCGGATAGCGTCGATATTAATGATTCTGAGCTGATAAACCATGGGGGTAGTGCGTCGTCCTTTTACTAATTAGCGTTAGTGGTGGTTCCATTTGTTTTGCTTTGTGTAGAATGATATTTATAGCTGGTGGGATCCGTCTTATTGTTTTTTGAGAAAAAGACTGTTTAATATCATTGTCAATAACAGAGTCTCCTGAGAAGATGAATTTTGCATTGAGTTTTGACGAAAAATATATGAATCTAATATATGACTCCGACTTAAATTTTGTTTCGGCAATTGTATAATGCCTTTCAAAATGTAATCCAATATTCAATTAGTTTTCAATAGTTTTCTACCTAACCAAACGAAGAACTCGGCCGCCAAATGAATTCTCCTTTTCAAGAAATAAGAATCCACCAAACAAATTTTCATGTAAAATGTTACCAAGACGAGACCATAAGAACCTTGCGCGTCGCTTGGCTCGTCTTCGCGCGGGCACTAGCATGCACCCACATAAGAATAAAACGTTCAATTCAACTTTTTCGAAATTAAAATAAGCCCCAATACTCAGAATAAGTTTGTGCAATTAATTACGGTCTTGTTCATTCAATTGCACACAATCAGTGATTTTAATTCTTATGTGGCGTCAAGGCCGTACAAGAATATTGGCTAAGATCTTTTTGCAAAATATAGTTTTTTTCGTGAATAACTCGAAACGGATACACCTAGATTTTCTATAAAATTCACTCTATTCGCGAATTTGGCAAAAAGACTATTTTTTTTTTTATTTTCATTTTCTAAGCTCAATTATGTAAGGGTCAAACTAAAAATACTTTTCTTTAATATCCGTTTTAAAAATTTTCCTCGTTTATTTAACTTTATTATTTTTATGCTTTTCACAATTTGTCTTAATGTTAAATTGCGAGGATTTAGAAAAAAAATCTGCTCTCTTTAAAAATCAGAAAAATATGTATGCATGTGAAGTGGTGTAAGCCAATTTACAGCTGATTTGCAAATAATTTCAGCTTGTCGGAACTAAGTCTCCAATATATAGCTGGGCGTGAAATAAAATAGACAATCAGTAAATCTTGTCGCAAAATACGCAAAAATACGGAACCAGTTCTTTTCTGAGTTCACAAAATGCTCATTATGGATTTTGAACACATGACTAACTTATCTGCAACTTTTCCATAGCCCGTAGACAATTAACTATAAAAGCTGTCGACCAGCGAAATGTGGTCGCAGGTGAATAAATTTATTTCATATGCCTGTGCGTGCCGCAGTTGGTGGACACTCAAAAATGTTTAGATTTAAACAGAGCAAGATAATAGTGTACATTGCCCGTGAGCAACGAAAACAATGTATGCAGGAGTCTGCCACCCGACTTTGCTTAGATTTCGTTCATTTTGTGACTGTATTTTCGTGTTCGTTTGCCGAAAATTACATGCCAGTATAAAAGCTACCAATCAAAAAGTTACTGCCCGATCTTTTATGTTTGTTGTTAAAACATTGTTGAACAAATTCTCGTGAAATGTTTGGTGTATTTTTTCTAATTCACAAATTGTTAAGGAACATTGCAGATCAAGCTTGAAGCCATTAAGGTGAATTATTTCAATTTCAGATTTAAATTAATTTGACGAAGACTTGCAAACTCATTCATACACTCTCAAAACCGTTTATAAATACCCAGTTTTCGTAAATGCAATTAATTTGCAAATTACCCCGATTCGAATTATTTCATAAAAACGCAATACGTATGGGAATCGTGGGTTAGCGAGAGTTAGAGAAAGGGAATGCGTCAAGAAGTGCTGCTATACAATTCAACACATGTTTCTGTGAATTCAACATAAATATTATAATTGTGACTATTCTTAAAAATCATTTAAATATTATTTTTAGCTTCCCATCAAGAAGATCTTCGAAATTCAAAATTATTACATATCTCCACGTTGCGAGGTCCCAGTAGTCGGATTCCATTGTTTTTAGAAAGATGTCCGCGCGTGTGTGTGTACGTACGTACTTTTGCTCGGCTTTTTCGTCAAGCATAACTCGAGATCAAATCAAGCTATCGAATCCAACTTAGTTTTGTTCGAAGCGTATGCCGTGCATAATGAAGAGCTGGAAAGCTTTTGGTTAAATTTGACGAAAAAACTGTCAAAAAAGGGACAATTTCACTTCTTCAATTAAAATCAAGTTAATTTTCCAATAAAAAAATAGTTAAAAACTAATAAAATTTATATTTTTCAACTACATTATCAGATAAAAAAATACGTATAAATATATACACTGCCGTTCAAAAGTTTCCGGACAAATTCATTTAACTTTTTTTTTCAATATTAATTCCAAATTTTTTATCCACATGATGTTACGTAGCAACAATTGACTAAATTAAGTTAGTTCTGACCTATAAAGACTAATTTAAAAACTTAAACAGTATGAAGTTGAGCCCATGTTCCGCTCTCTCTATTGCTTGATCCATGTTTCCATGGCAGTACTTAGAAAATTATAGTTATTTTAAAGTTATATGAGTTCTATGAATCTTTTTAATTTTTTATGATTCCGAATGACGTTTACGACACTGAAACATGAAAACATAGATAAAATTGCATTACTCGTATATAAAAAAGCGTTGCAAGGAAGATCATAACATCCGAAGATTTAGTTTGTTTACCAGTGTTGTAGTTTCATAGAATAATAGAGATAAACAATCTCTCGAAATTGACCTGGAAACAACTATCAAAATCTCCAAAGAGAACTGGACTGAATGTTATCCTCGTGGAGCCATTTTTTTACCAAAAAGAAAGAGATCCGTTGCTGAATATTTCCCCAACTCGGAAGGAAGGGGTGATGAAAATCTCTCGACTGAAACAATGTATTTTTTAAACTTTAACGACATTAAGATAATCAGGCTTTAGTATTTTGAGCACAACAAGTGCATCGTACAAGGTCGAAGAAATAATTTCGAAAAGAAATTGGACAAGGAGTTGACATAAACGGTCTTTCACAATTATTGCACAATTTCCATTCTGTTGGCACCATTTCCATTTCCATTCTCGTGCATAACATTGTCAAGCTGTACCAACACTGTGAATGAGAAGCGCGCGATCGAGGATGTGAAGAGATTAAGAAACAGTAAAGAGGTTCGAAAACAACGTTTAAGACAAGTTTCTTCACCAGATGCACTATCTTTAAAAGTCTGTTCAATACACTGTAGATATTGATATAATTAGGCTTGATGTGTGTTTATGAGTGTTCAGACAAAACTCAAATATGGGCTTGGAGGTATACGAGAGAAAAAAAAACATATGCTGTCATCAAGAAAGGACACCCAAATCCGACGGCTGGCTCAGAACATCAGCTATAACTTTAAGGTAGTTAGGGACTTTGTCTGCCTAGGCTTCGCTGTAAACACAGATAATAACACTAACACTGACATCAAACAAAGAATACCTGTGGCTAAGAAAGCAATTATGTAAAGCCATTTCTCGAAGAACTTAAGTGTCGCTCTATAAAACCCTCATTATCCCCGTCCTACTTTATGGTGCAGAAGCAAGGACATTTTCAAAAGCGGATGAAGTATACTTAGGTTGTTTCGAGAGAAAAGTATGAAAAATGAATATTAAATTCGTAAATATTTTTTTTTAACGATTCAAAGCTAACAAAATATGTATTTAATTTTTTGATTGCAATGCATTTGTCTAGGGAATGAATGACGTTTTCATAACCCAAATGGAATTTGATGGTGGCGACAAATAAAAAAGCACCTAATTTTTTTTTATCCTGAGATGGTAAGTTCATGGTCTGGTCAGAACTACTCGCCCCCATACCAATTTTTCTTCTTTGATTTAGCTAGCTTCAAATAATGTTTCATACAATCAACTCACTTATGTGAAGTGGTAATAATTATATACGGTATATTGTCTAAATAACAAATATTGTACTGCAGTGCTTTTGAGTTTGATTTTGTAAATCTATCATTGCTGATAAATCAATTAAAAATGGAAATGGAAATACGGATGATACTCACGAAGAACGAAAAAGAAAAAGTCCAGCGCAGGAGTAGCTATTAATAAAAGTTTGTTAATGTAATGGGCATATTTTACACAAATCATATGGAAGTCTATGCGAGATATAATTAGTACTGTGATATAAGTGTTTGTCTTTGCGACTCCGAAAATGGACAGCTAATTGTAATGGTTGTCGAAAAGCTTTACTCTATATAAAGGATGGATTTGCAAATATGTACATATGTATGTATGTATACCAGGCGAAGATACGTCTTCGTTTTAATTGCCACATCGAAATCGTCACACAAGGGCTTAAATGGGACATAACCCATCTTATAGTATGTTGATCCGGAACATATGGTTTGATTATTCCGAAAGAAAACTGATGAGCTGGGCGATCTACGGTTTCTACGAGCGTTCTCACGTCTGTCATTTTCATTGAAACTCACAAGAGAATCGGCACATACACACACAAAAAAGGGGGAAAACACCTAGAGACTCGATTTATATACCTACAATTTGGTACGGAACCTTCGTTGCGTAAGTCCGACTCGTATTTGGCCGTTTTTTTGTTTTGTTTTGGATACTAAAATTAGCTGCTTTTGAATGGATCTTCCGTGTGTATCGTTAATGAATCGATGGCTGAAAATTATACTTTGACATCTTACTCTGGTAACTAGAGACAGGGTTCCATTCACAGACGGTCAAAAGGAACCCTATTAAAAAGCCTTCGCTGTCTGTTCGTTCAACCGTCTGTTACAGAGCTGTGCAATTTTCACAGAAGGTGTACCATACAAAAAAAAAGTGTTTCATACAATCGCAACTCAGCTTAACTTCTTACAGGAAGCAATGAGTTTCATGGAGGACTTTATAACTTTTTAAAGTATGCAATCATGCCGTCCGCGCAACGTAATGTAAAAAAATGTTGGTATGTTTTTGAGTTATGATTGTCCCAGCAATTTAATAAATCACTTAAAACAAAGGGTTGTGAAAAAGAGAAAAATATAATCATTGAAAGACGTTGTGTGTGTTGATTACGCATTTAAGGCACACAAGGATATTCAGTGTTTAGATGATTTTTCCCTTATGTTTCAATTTTTTCCATTACCTTCTTTAGAGCAATTTCTTGCATTGACAACTTATAATTTAGACATATGCATGCACTTGTCTCCTATTATTTATTTGTAAAAAAAATACCGTTATAATCAATATCTTTAGTTGCGATAACAAAACACGTACATGGATGTGACACCATAAATTTGATGAGTTCTGACTGAAATTGCTAAAAAAATATCAGCATCAAAGATTCACACATTTTTACATTAAGTCTGCATCATCATCTTTAAGTCTTGTGATCGTTTTAAATCCTTAGTTTTTTAAACTTTTTTATTTCCCATCTTGAAGTTCTCGTTCGTATTGGAATTACAAGCAAACCGATATCGAGCTTTTACTTTGTCTTGCATACTCGCACATATGCTACGATGAATCTTAAATTGAAGAAATATAGTTTTGCGTACTCTAAGGTGGCGTGGAACCCTTCGTGTGCCGGAAAACAGGAATAGCGGTCAAATAGAGCCTAACATTTCAAAAATAAAGACTTTGCAGTCCTAAGTAAGTGCGTAAAAGACAAAAATAATGTTTTAGATAATCAACTCGATCTGAGAGCAAGTATGATACCTTATATGCCGAAAAGTTAGTTTTTTTCTAGGTTTTCTTCTTAAAGATAATAGTAATAGGGTTGTAAGCGAGGGATTTAACAAAAATAAATGCACGACAGCGTCGAATCTCCAGTTTGGTTGGGAAGTTTTGGACCCTTAACAAGAAGCTCTGTTATCAAGAGAGATGAACGAATTTTTCTTTAATAAGGGTTACTATTTGTGGCCCTTTAAGGCAAAATAAGACAACACTATTAACTTGCTTGACGCTTTTTAATTTTTAGACGTCAATATATTAACCGCAGATGCAATCCAAAGTTTAAGAACCATGAGAAAATAGATTGAATTCTTTAAGGGGTTGCATAATTTGGTTAGTGAGAAAACCTCGTGGAGTTCCTCGGTGTTCATCGTGGTTTGTGCGATTAAGCAAGATCAGTTTTTCTTAAATACGTTGTGTTTTCCAGATTTTAGTGCAGTGTGAAAATTTGATCTACTGTCGATTTCAGTCCTGGCAACTACACTGGTATTGGCCGATTTGTGTGTTGAAAGAAGGCTTTAGATTTTCATACAACACACTAGACAGAAGCTTGTACGCGTCGTTGAGCAACCTTTACGATTCCTTAAAACTTTTTATTCTAGGCAGTATCAGTGTCAGTTTCCGAATATTTTATATTTTAGATACCTTTCAAAAGGTTATCGTATCAGATCAAATCAGATCATATGCTTCTTGTTTCTTGTAAAAAGATAAAATAGTTGGGATTTTTTTTTTTATCAAGTGCAAAGCATTTTGTGATGGCGACATTAATCAACGTTTACCCATACATTAAAGTTTAATATTCAACATATTGAATTCTGATGATTCTGATGATTTCTCACGAAGGAAACACTGTTGAAAAATAAAAATGTTAAATGTTAGTTTTGTAAGATTTTTTCTTTGCTATATTCAGCAAGAAAAGATCATTTAATTTTTTTTTTTTAACTAAATATCAATAAACGCTTAGAGAAAAGAAAATACTTAACAGGTTATTTAAACTTTTTTTTCGTCAACGAAAATAAACGAAGAATTTGCGACTTCGATTTTCAAAGGTTCAGCCTTGCCTATTTTAAGTTCACTTTGCTCACAACCCACAATTACACACAGTGTAACCTTGCATGATAAATATTTAAAAGATAAGAAAAGGTCAAGCGTAACTCAAACACACGCTTAACTTTACATAAGGGCTCAACCTCCTCAAGGTTTTAATCAACCAGAAGCCAATTTAGCCTGAACGTAACAATTACCAATTGCCATGCATACTCTTACCACCTACTGTAAGCCATTCTCCATATATGTACTTACATCTCGAAACTTTTTCTGCGGGAGTCATTATTCAAATTAAATGGACACCAGCCTGTGTATACTGTGCCGCTAGCCAGTCAATAGAAAATGCTATACAACATTCCCTAAGCAAGATTAACGCACTTGCTCATTGCGAGCAAAGAAATGGGTGTGCAAAGCACACACCTAACCGAGTGAGAGGCGGCTATTCAAAGTACCTCTGGACCGTATAATTTTTTTCTCTTGTTAAGTGTGCGTCTATTAAAAACATATTTGTGCTGATTTGTATCCCCTTCCCCACCCTTCGACTCGATCTGACACATAATTCATAGCGATTAACATGAAGTGTTGTCAATCCATTTTTTATGACAAACACCGCCTATCCTAATTTAAGACTTTTTAGTGAAGTGTTGAGTTGAGTTAAAACTTAATGAAACTTAAGAAGATATGTTCAATTAAAGGCCTTAAAAATATAAAGTATTGACACAGTTGCTATTTATTCAACACGGAAGAAAGAGTGAGTAACATTCAGAGTAAAAATATATTCAATTAAAAAGGAACATTTTTGAAAAATAGGTTCAAATGTTTTTTTAATTCAAAAAAAATAATATTACAGATTTCAGCATTAAAATTTCACCGTCCAAATTTTACACCTTCCTCATTTTCGGAGAAGTTCGGACCAATAACATCAGCAAACTAAATTGCAAAAAATACAGTGATTTTTGGTGGATTCACAAGTCTTCAACAGCTACACGTGGTCATCCAAATCCTGCACATAGAAGTATGTCATAGATCTACACGGCCAAAAATATTTTCATTATGTTTAAGGCTAAGAATCAAGACGCCAAGTGCGAGTCGGACTCGTGCACCGAGGGTTCCGTACAAACCTGTAGGTAGATAATTAAAATTGCACCCATCACAACAATCTATAAAAAAAAACATTGCTTCATGCCAAATTTCAAGATTCTAGATAGACTGGAAGTACCCTTAAGGTTTTGATTCCTTTGTGAGTAGTTACGAGGTTTAAAATATGCGGCTTAAATTGCTGTTAACTTTGATTGCCTTGCGTAAAAGGTATATTTAGACCTGAGTATTTGAAAGGGGTAGTAAGTTTAAAATTATTAAAAATATTTTTATTATATGATGTTACTAAAAATTTACGATTTTCGCAATTTTTCCTTTATTTGTGCTATAAGATATTGCTTCGTACCAAATTTCAAGATTCTGAGTTCATTGAAAGTACCCTGTAGATTTTGGTTCTCTTGGGAGTGTCGAAAATTCGCGGGTAAACGGCTGTATCTTTTGATTGCGTTGGTTAAAAAGTTTGATTTTGACCCAACGGACAGGAGACCTGAGTATTTGCTATAAATTCGACCTTGATACCTCCACTCGTTCCTGAGAAAAAGGGTATTGACAGACAGACGGACGTACGGACAACAAAGTGATCCTATAAGGGTACCGGTTTTTTTCCGTTCGAGGTACGGAACCCTAAAAGCAAATCTTTCAAAAATAAAAACAATTATAATTTCATATGAGAAAGAAGTCCAAAAATGATTTTAACATAAGAGTTTATTTTATTCGTCATCTTTTATTTCATCATGACTTTTCGCTGCTGGATTTGGTTGCGCTGAGAGAAGCATCTCTATCGTTTCAGGCAAAAATAAATACACCTTTCTTTTCAGTTTATCTCTTGAGGCACTTAGTAAGGGAACTGAGCTCAAAACTTCTGCCTCTTCAGACAGTTGCTCTTTACGGAATTACGCAATTCTTATTATGTGTGAACCATGTGTGAGCACCTTGTGCAGTGTAGGTGTCATTGGGTGCCAAGGGTACAGTTTTATATACAAATGAGCATTTTCTTCTGTCTACCATGTATCCGCTTGATATAATCTCTTTAATTAGTTTGAGTTTAAAAATCAACTCGTTATCTATACCTGTAATGTCTGAGGCTAATTTTGGATCTTTAAGGAACCTCCTGCTCGTATTGTCGTCATTTGTTTTTTCGAAGTTTTTGTTAGACATATCTAAATAATAAATCGATTTCATTTCGAAGCCTTGTCTGTATTTACATTTTTTTTTTCTGCTTCCTGATACTTTTTAAAGGCATTATATGCGAAATGCAGAATGGTTTCGAAAGATCTGATTCTTGCATGTTAAATTGAAAGGCTGAATTCAGTAGTTTCTTTTGAAATTTCTCTTTAATCGTTTATTTGGTTAAAGTCTTTCGAATTTTCCCAACAAATGTAATTACGGCTCGTACATATTTTTCCGTCTACCATTGTCATAATAAATTGGTAGTTGACCAAAAACTTTTTCCATCAATGTCAACATCAGTCGCGATAAGAGAATCAATGGAATTTTACACTTAATTTATTTCTTCGATGGTAATATCATTTGTCTCTTTAGCGAACCGAGCTTGAATAGGACGACAAAATCGTGGAGATGAAGGTTTTGGATTTTGCCATAAAACCTTTTCATTGTTCGTGCCACATACCAGTCGCAGAGGTACATAGCAGCTTCGGAAAATATTAATATCGACTTTTTGCTTGAATTGGGCTTGATCTCAGATCCGTCACAGCCCCATTTACAGATCAACTTCAAAAATCTTCCAAAGTTAGGAAATTCTCATTTTTCATATTTTTGAACAGGTATTTACGAGTCACTATCCGTACTTCTGAAGAACCCATAGTACCTGGAACTATTTTTTTTTTTTCGGAAGCACAATGTACTCTGATTTTGAGTATACGCGATATTCCGCGGTTGAGTTGTTAGGAACTTGTCAGTTAAGGCCTTGAAGATTTTATGCCAATAAGAAAAAAAGAATTTTCGGATCTACCCCGATACCCAAACAAATTTCTTTCTAAGCATAAATTTCTAAGAAAGTGTTAGACATTATTTGCCGATCAAAAGAAAACAAATTTGATGAAATGAATCTTACTTGAAACATCACATACCTGTTGTTTCCGAATCCTTCGCTACCTTGCACCAGTTGTTGGCAGTTCAGTTCAACGTATGTGATTGAAAGAGTGGTCGAATTGCATAAACCTTTATGTTACCTTCTCATAATAAACGTCCTTATGTTACAAAAAAAAAATACTATCTAACCTTTCAATTTAAGCTAATCAGACATTATTTTTTAATTTTAAAGCTCTCAACATCATCTATCAATGATGGCAAAGAATAAAAGCAGGTAAATGAAACATTAAGACTTCTTAGGACTAACGTTTTAGTTCAAAATTAACATTGTAGACATTCTGGCTGCAACTGCAGGAGGCATTTTTATATAACAATTAAATGTCATACATCAAATATTAACTACAGATTTGGTAGTGAATTCTGTTTCTTATCAAAACTTGTACGAAACAAGGGAAATTAGTAAAAAGGTGTCGAATTTGCTGAAGAGATGGCAATGAAAAAGCTTATATGACACGTTTAAGCCGGTACAAGTGACAAAAAAAATATTCCTTTTAGTGTCAAGGAAGCTATGATGAAAAGTGAAGCAAGGCGTTCGAACCTCGGCGTGGGCGATAAAAAAAGTAACAGCAAATAATCAATGTTAAAAAAATTTAAAGAAAAAGGAATTATAATGCAAGCAAGGCCTAACACGATACATAATCATTTACGCCCATATCCTTGCTGCCAGTAATACCAAGTAATTTTGAAAAACTATTTTTGAAACTTTTCTGAAAGAAAGAAAATTCTTACAAAGAAAGAGGCTACAATGTTTAACAGTAGAGGATTAAGTATATCCATGACAAAACTTAACAATTGTGCTTATAAATTTTGACTATAAGAGACAGACTACCTTTAAAGCCCCTTCTCGGATCCACCATGGCCTTGTAATTCAGACATTTAACTGATTGAAAAAAAGTGCTCGTTACGTGGACCAATTTTTAATTACAACAATGTGCATTTTCCTATCATATCATTTATCAAATAAGAAGTTCAAAAATTTGGACAAGCCTAAAATTCAAAGAACGTATCTAAATAGAAAAAGGAGCGTGAACATCTCAGTTGATAGTCCCGTGTCTAAAGGAGAAATCCAATCACCACCGGAAAAAGAGAAGTTTAATCTTACATGGATTACACATTCCGTAACATGCTTTTACTTATATCTCAGCCGCCGTACTTGTGGAAAATGGTTATAAAAAGAGCAACGAATGCGACAACATAACGATTTCCGCACCACTGTAAATAGCTTACTAAAATTGAGTTGCTTTTTAAATGAACTTTAAATGTTTCACTGTGTACTTCTTGTCATAAAATTGGGTTACGACTTATTTTAATTACATTTATTTTATCATTGCATTAGTTTTAATACACATTCTGTGAAAATGGTAACTGTCTAGCTAGTATGGTTCAAAAGATACGGGAGTGTCAATAATAGGGTTCTGTTGGTACCCTTTGGTTACGAAACCCTACTAGTGTACTTCTGCACTAATCTGGGTGCGACTTGAAATGATGTAAACTTGGAAAAACATATCGTAAGCTTAATTTAACCTTGATTATTTACAATCTGCATATAAAACGGTTACCATACGCTTAAAAGTGAAAGAAATAACTTCAACTTTTTTTTCAAAACCTGATACCGTAATAAATTTAATTTTACCGATATTGGTGTGCAGCAGTTTTTCAAACCAGAAACTGACTTATTATGAGTTTATTAACAACGAGCCCACAAGTAAAGCTTAATCAAAGCAATTCTAATAAGTCATTAATTCATTCACGTTGATTATATTTTTTTCTTATAAGTCTTATGTATTCAGTGTTCAATTATTCACGCCAACATGCCGACAATTTGTTGACCTTTCACGACCCTGAAAGCCTGACGTGCTTTCTAACCTTCAAATATCTAATGAACAGGTGTTTTTACATAGAAACATATGTCCAAACGTTAAGCTAGATAAACCCCAAGCAACTAGAGTTCCTTTAGGCAAAACACCGAAAGCCTGGTTCAAATGTCAGTACGAACAAATTGAGGAGACATACTATATTAATTACTTTCAACTTTTTAATAAATGTATTTGACAGCAAACATTCCACGACTTATTGTCCCCTTCCATGCATTTATTTTTCAGGCACATTTTCCAATACCGAAAAGAATGTAAGCTATTGAAATATATAAATTATTATTGTTAATAATCAACAATTTTAAATACATACTTTTTCCAGTTTTACAAATAAGTTTTTCCATCTCGCACTTATTGGGAAATGTAGTCTTTTCCCCATTGTATATTCCACAGACTGGAGAATCATCTGCTGGACACACTGAATCACACAAACATTGGCATTGTTCCTGAGTGGTCTTTACCAATTCTATATGGAAACAAGGTTGACGAATATTATAGTAATTAAAATGATATTTCATAAAATCACAAAAATTTCTTTCCTGGTAAGTACTTATTTTGACGGTTGCAATTCTCACTCGATAAGTGGCATTCGTTTCGGAAGACATAACATGATTCAAGGTCCACTGCCCAGACGGGCAGCTCTTCGTCAGAGCACTGAAGAGCGACTTTACATGGTGGAACTTTGATGCACTCCGATTCGATCGCAACAGTGACGGCGAATAAGACAAATAGAAGCGTGATCGCTATTTGAGGTTGCATTATTTTACGTGATTGCATGCTAAAACGTAAGTTGACTAACCAGCTCGTCGGCATTTGATGAATTTATAAAGCATTTTGCCGACTTTTTTTGTTTTGCGTCGTTTAATCAAACGTGTTATTTTTAGAGCGCATAAACATATGTGTAATGTCCCAATTGCAATCCGCACATAGGAAATAAAATATATCGTGATGATCTTTTTAGTGATTCGTGCCAGTTAAGGCTTTTTAAAGTATCTAAGAAGTTTTTCAAGAAAATTATCTGAGCTTTATGACGTTCTACTCTATATACATGTACAAGCAGTTTAAAGCATTGAAGTTAATTGGTCAAAAAAAACGTTTTAAAGTCACTGAAAGTTCAAAATATTTTCTATTTAAAGTATATAAGATTTGGGGGTATCTTGGTAATAAATGAAGAGACCTAACAGCAACAGTTTATTCTTCCGTAACAGCGGAAACTCTTGCTGCCTTTTCAGCAGCCCATTTTACATGTTGTTTGAAGCCAAGCCGTTCATTTTAGAGTTTCCCTTTTAATTCTTTTCTGCTGCGTATAAGTACTACTCACATCTTTTCTTCTACAGCATAATGGTCCACATGAGTAATTCAGTTCCCACCCGTGCTGCACTCCTTCTACCACTACGACATACCAAAGGTTTTTCCCAAGCATTTCGGCATCGCTGCGAAAGTCGATGAGCCTCAGATGATGTGCTTTAAACATATTCCTGAAGTGAGACACGGGAGTTCCCTCTGAGCGGTATCCTTTTCAAAGCGTGGATATTTTCCCAATCCTATACTATGTAGGTAGTCGATGTGGCTCGCTTGCTCTGTCCAGTCCAGCTATGAGTTGTACTGTTCCTCTCATCGACGATAGTCATCCACCAATTTCAACTTCCAGTTTTTGCAAGTCCTGTTTGGCGATTGACTGTTTCCCACAGGGTTTGTCCATAGCCCATATTTTATAGCCCACTTTTCATGTACTTGGAGCATAAGTTCCATGAAAGGAATCGGTACCAAAGTTATCGGATGAAGGTGATGTTGAGAATAGACGTCGTCCTTCACCAAGGTAAATCATAATCGACAAAAATTGAATGATGTTTTGTTGTCCAAATGGAACATCATAATTTAATATATATTTTCAAATGTGTATCTAGAGTTAGTTATTTTTTCCATAGTTCTTACAAGATGATATCAGACAAGGAGTGGCGACATTCTTGATGACCATTTCGGCTGAAATATTCAATTTAAGAGTCTCATACACTCATGGCTTAAACTAAATTAAAATAAAGAGCGGTCAAACCGGACTATCTTGAGGTCCAATGACCAAGAGACAAGAGCATCCGGAAACGCATTATGGCAATATCACTCACCAGTTATAAAAGCCGTATATACATCGTCCTATAAATTATTGAACCAGGCCTTGTAGACAAGGACTTCAAGTGGACAGGACGCGGATTATCATTTTGTTTGTTTGCGTATCCGTTCAAATGGAAAAAGGCTGTGTCGCTTATGGCCGACTTCGATAAAAAATCGTCGGTGTAAAAAAGTGACAAGAACTCCGCAGCTTGGCAAACTGTGTTAAGGTTCTGCTCACATCCACAAATTTTAATTTGTTCGGCTTTCGACAAACCGGATCTGCATTCGATCCGTAAAATCTGATTTCACAAGTAAAAATAAAAGGCTTTTCCATAATCAAATATTGGTTTGTACGATAACATGTACATGTATGTTTATTTGATGCTCCTTTTTTAATTGCTTAGATTTTCGATTTCCGGTTATCGGACTCAAACCCTCCCGCTCATCTTCTGCTTTATAAATGTAGAAGGATTTATTTTAATTCCAATTTTACCGAACGTTTGAAGACAAGCAAACAGTTTCGATTGGGAGGTGGAAAGTGTCCAGCATGGGATGTTTTTCTTTCTGGCAAACAGTCTGTCTTTCCGGCTTCGAGCAGATCACAATCAGTCCAATTTTATTTGCAGATTTTGATAGTTCTTTCCAGACGAATTTTTCTGGGAAGTAATTTATCTGTAATCGAAAGATCTGTGCCCTTTTCTTTGAAAACTTCTACGACGCGCTTCATGATAATAAAATATGTATGGTAATTTAGTTAAGTAAATGTACTATTGAATATTGAAGCTATTTGCAATTATTTAAAAAAAAGAAGAATACAGATAGTGTTATATAAATTTATTTGATATAATGAAGTCCGGAAACTTATGAATGACAGTATATGTATGCATTTATAAGCAAAATAATATCTTCTAAGGAACTTGAAAACTATTTGATTTTGAACTTTTTTCAACAGAAACCTAATTTGATTTTAATTCAACATGTGAAAAAGTTTTTTTTTTAACAGTTTGTTGTAAAATTTAAGCCACTCTACTAAATTAAACGAAAGCCTTTTCGGGCGTTCATTTTGCAAATACGCTTCGAATGACACCAATTTTGATTCGAGAGCTTGATTCATTTCATTTCAATGCACTTTTTTTTCCTCTGAATCACTTAATAGCTGCAAAAATTAACGAAAATAGCTTAAACTAGCTTAAAAAACTGAACTACACTTAATTAACTTACTGGCCCTATGCGGGCGTTCCAAGCTAAGCCCAGTATCTTTATTGCGTCTCTCGACATACACTCACTAAGTTACTGCCCGATTTGTCTTCGATAGCTCGATTTGTTCTCAAGTTTTGTGAAACGAAAAAATCTGCTCGAACGTACGTACGTTCATATCCAAAGGCATCCTTCTAAATTCATTGAAATTCAACTCATGGGAACTCTGAAAATTGAACCCAATTCAAGAACTTCCAAGGAAGTTAATAAAAACATATTGAAAAGCATCTTAAGTGAGCAGGTTTATCTTTATCTACAAAGATCTCTAGTTGGGCCCATTGTGTTCCCCTTTTATCAGTGCAGACTAAGATTTTGTGATTAGGGAGTGCATTAACTTTTCAGATGTTTTTGTTTTTTACAAAACAACTGACATAAGCAAATTCTCTATGACAAAGCGAGATTTCAAATAAGCACTCAAAAATATTGAATTCCATTTATTTCACTCAATTTAATAACAATGATTTAAATATGTTATCTCAACTTTTAAACATTGCATGGCCCATCTGCAACGTTGGAAAATACTAAATAAAAAAAAATTGAGTAAAAAAGCGAACAAGTATCAAATGCACGTACCCTCTCCTGTTTTGCATGAATGCAACTCCATCAAGCATCTATTAACGAAGTCAATCTGTTCCTCATTATAAGTGGCACATACCGGCTCATTTATCTCCGCGCATACTTCTTCACAAAGTTTTTGGCATTTTTTCCTCCTTATTTGTTTTAGAACTAAAGAAAACCACAAAAAAAATAATAATTTAATTTTTTAAATTTAAAAAAAAAATACACTTACCAAGCTCATTGTTAAACTCGCGATCGCAATTTTCAATCTGTAAAAGGCAAGCATTTCGAAAAACGAAGCAGCTCTTGCCATCGGTGGCCCATATCGGATCCTCAAAAAATGAACATTTGATGTATGCGCTGCAGGAAATCTGCTCCAGCCCTTGAGCATTGGAGACAGCTAACAAAATAAGAACAATCATACAGAGGAACATTTTCGGCAGACAAATACTGACTAACTGAATTAATGTTAAATCATTTTCTGATTTTATAGACAATTCGTTCCATTAATCGGTTTTGGAAATTTCAGTTAAAAAGAAAAGAAAGCACAACAATGTTTGTTCAGTTGCTGTTAGTCTAAAGTTTCTTTCGTATGGAACACCAGCAAACAATAACAAAGCAAGTCAACAAGCGAATATGCGAAAATAATGGAATAATAAGGAATAAACAGCAATTGCCCTGAATCATAATATTTGGTCAGATTATACTCATTTGCTTGCAATATACATGCCAGATGCGTTTCCTATTGATGTTCTCCCCTCCTAAAATCCAGAAAAAATCTACGCAGATATAAAGAAGAACAGATAGTCCATTGAAAAGTTACATTGGACCTTGCGTTTTTCAGAGGACGCAATTTTATTGTTGGGACGTGTAGGGGGGGTCACTAGAAGCTTAACTTCAAGTTTGTGGGGTTGCAACCCTTGTCCCGCGGCCACCATATTGGAAAAAGGGGTGCAAACGCCTTTTTCTCTATAACTCGCGAACCATACATCCCACAAAAATTTGCTAGGACATAATTTGTTGCAAATCGTTTCGTCTACAATTTTGTTTATGTTACTTTTTTCAATACGTTTAAAAATAAAGAAGTTATGAACCAAAATATCAAAAAATTTCGCAAATAATATTCTTTTTTGTTATATAACTCCTTTATTTATGATTTCAGGACAAAATATGCTCAGACCAATATTATAGAGCATCTCTTAAGGAACATTTTTACCTAAAATTTTTTTTAGATTCAAATATTTTATGAAGGTTTGATCAATTTTTTCGAGGTCTTCGTTGTCACGTTGGATACGTGAATCCTTGTAATCAACATGCTGCTCTAAACTATCCATCGGAATGTTACAGCATTGTGTTATCTGCTCGCAAGATCGGTTCCAAGAGACCATGATGCCTGCGTACTTTCAGTAACACCACAGCCGCGAGTTAACCCTCCAGATGATTAAAATGTTCTCATGAGTTTGTTCAATAGTTTGGTCAGACATAATTCCGCTGCAGAATGTATCGATTCGTCGAATTGTAAAACAATATTTACTAGTAAACGAGTGATATTCATCAGGAGTCATTATTTTATCAATATTCAACATATCTTGCAGGTAAAGTTGACTCGATTTAGCATGCAATAAATGTCCGCTTGCATGGAAAATTGGAAGCATTGGAAATGGAATGACCAATTTCCAGAACAGAACATTCTGCTACGAGAAAATGTTTGAAGAGAGAGACTAATCTGTGGTATTGTACCCATAGAGTTGCTGTTGGTCCTTTACTATCCAGCATGATCAAAGTTCCTTCAAATTTGGTTGATACTTGTTTGAATAAAGGACTTTTTCTTCTTCTGTGAATTCAATGGAGTCCATAATAATTCTAATGATTGATAAATGCACAACAAATGAGCGCGCACACCCCTACCATACGCATGTCCAGATATTATGTGCTAAACACAGTTTTCTGCATAAAGGTTTTTCAGAAGCTACTGCAATCATGAAGCTGTTCCATTCGCCACATTAAGTCACATGGGCAAGGAACAATCTTCTGGGCCGGTGATGTCATATTTTCAATAAATGAAACATTTATTGTACCCAATCCGATTGTTTTGCCTTTCGAATAAGAAAAAGGAACTAACCCTATAGTAGATTTAGCTGAAGCTGGTATTCTTTTGGATAATACGTCTTCACGTGTGGAGAAATTAAAAAATTCTACTGAAAAATTAAATTGAAGAGGAAGAAACAGCTCAGAATTCAAGGGCAAACAATAATAATAACAGTAACAGCACGCAGATGTTCATTTGTCCCCAAACGGTTACTTTTCTATCCGCCAAGAATTCTTGTGAATGTTGAGTCACATTAGAAATTATTGTGAAAAACCTAAATATTTTAAGTTATATAATAAGATTAAAGGTCAGTATAACTTAGTAATAATATATGAATGTTACCAACAAAAAATAAAATCTATGTTAAAAATAAGAAAATAAATGCAAAATAAGGTGGACGTATTGTTGTCACCGGATTCTTGCGAGTAGTAAGAAGCTCTAAAACCCTCATAAAATATTTGAATCTAAAAAAATTTTAGGTAAAAATGTTCGTTAAGAGATGCTCTATAATATTGGTCTGAGCATATTTTGTCCTGAAATCATAAATAAAGGAGTTATATAACAAAAAAGAATATTATTTGCGAAATTTTTTGATATTTTGGTTCATAACTTCTTTATTTTTAAACGTATTGAAAAAAGTAACATAAACAAAATTGTAGACGAAACGATTTGCAACAAATTATGTCCTGAAAAACGCAAGGTTAAGCCAAAAAAATGTTACATTTCAATGGACTAAGAAGGTGTCACTGAAGGTATGCTACTTGGCACAGCGCAGCGTGGGCTTCAATTTTCTTAAATATTTATGTTTCGAAAACATAAACAAAAATAGTTAAGTGCTCACATTCGTTCACTATTGCACGTTTTGTTTGTAACTCCAAGAATCCACGTTAGTTAAAATTTTATGTTTTATATTCGTTCTGCTCCTTTGATCTACTATTTCTGGGGGCACGGTTGTGCCCCCGCCTAGACGAGTCAGCGAAGCGCAAGGGCACTACCTACCTTTTCTCGAAGCGCTTCGTCGTGTTTTTGAACCCTCAAAAAATTTATGCCAGATCAACAAACATTTCGGGTCAATAGCGGACTTGTTAAACATATAAAGTTTATATTGCATAGCTCCTATACTTCAGATTTTATTCATATCTAAAAAACCCTGATTTCGTTACTGATTCACTGATGATGATCAAAATTCTTAAGGTACTTCCTAATGTCCTAGAAAGCTGAATTTTTATATTTAAAATAGTATCAGTACACAAACAAAAAAAAAAATTATAAAAGTTGTAACTTTTATCCCCCAACCCCCTTAAACTAGGGGACGGTGGTTTAGTTTGTATGAATCCTGCAGTTTTGAGGCTAGAGTCAAAATCTGTGGCTTGGCCGTTCCTTACTACAAGAACTATTGTATAACAGAAAAGTTATGAACAGTGAACTAATTTTTCACCTTACGCCTATGTGAATGTAGCGAAATGGCCAAGCCACATGTTTTGATTAACGTGTAGAGTTTGTGCAGTAAGGCCATGTAGAGTTAGGGCGTGTAGAGTTAGAAGCTTGGTTCTATATGAGATCTAATAACTTTTTGACAGTGCGAGTCATAAGGTCTCGTCTTGGCAACATTTTACATAAAAATGTTTTTTGTGGGATACTTTATTCACTTTTAGTTACATTAATTCGAATGCGAAGGCGAGAAGTGTGTTCTAGAGATTAATTCCAAATATGTAATTATTTATGATACAGAAAGTTTGAGACAGGGGAAAATACCGACGACTTTACAGTCCTCATCTGCGGAGGTAATTCTGCCTGGAAAACCAAATCCTATAAATAAGTCACTCTACAGTGCATGTTATCAGATAAGTTTAGATTTGGAAAGGGGGTGTGATAAAGTCGCCTTATCGCTTCGGTCTCTCATGTTCACGCAAAGACCTCGAGTTCGTAATTAAAATTAGTATGTTTTTGGGCGAACTTATAGCAATTTTTTCTGCTTCAAGATAGTGCCCGCCTAAGTGACGATGACGTATACCGACGAGGTGTTTGTTGACTGGACAATGTCCATTGAGAAAACCTGTGGCTGCACGAATTTGACTCCTAGTATACCTGAAAAGTTGTTTCAATCTTTTAACGTAAATGGTTGGTAGAAACATTTTTGCTTATCTGTTGCCTTCTGTTTGTGTTCAGTAATGGTTGGCCATGTTCCTGAGTCAGTTAATTACGCAGCACTTTTCTAATAAATGTGTATTCTGATATTTATTGCGTATACTCCAGCCCCAACGCCTTCATTCGTTGTGGAGCAATGTGTGTACCAGACGTGAGACTCGCGATTGAAGGAAGGTTTTGACGTTTTGACTGAAGTTCTATCTGGAAAGACAGTTGTCTACCTGAGAATTTTTTTCGGTTTCATGCCACTTCAATTCAGCGAGAATGTCAGGATGAATGAACTCCGCGATGAGTTTGTTGGCGTATGGTGGGGGGTGGTAGGGCCATTGTGACTGCTGCAAGGGTTGTTCTCATTGCCCCTGTGATGCAAATATAAGCCGGTCCTTGCAATTTTAAGCTATTCTTGTGCAGGTGTTTGCTTTGTTTTATGCCACCAGATGGGCGCAGCCTATGTTAGCCAGTTGGATTCTTTGGGATTGACAACCCAATTTTTCTCAGTGGAGCTTTTGGAGGTCCTAGCTTTGCCTATTGTTTTTGTGCTTTAGGAATTCGAAGTGAGTTTTTTGTCCAATGTTACACCGAAGATAGTGGGCTAAATAAGTTTGTGAATGAACATTCTTATGGTGAAGCTGACTATTGTGCTTTTCTTATGGTCCACATTTAACCCAAATTGTATAGACCAATAAGCCACAATATTGATTGAGTGCTCTCTGCTCTTCCGCTGATAAGGATCACAATGTCCTCAGTATTTCCTTGGACATAGAAGCCATAGTTACTGAGAATGAACATCATGGGTGGAGCTGATACTCGAGTTGTGGAAGTGTGTGCTGCGAGGGCAAAATGTATCTCGACCATGTTCCGCGTATGTGTCATCTGCGTTTGTGGGCAGTACAATACGATTAGTGTGCTCGATATGATGTCCAGTCTCCACTACGTTTATCTTTGTTGAACAGTTTCCTGGTCAATGATCTTAACTTCGACAGCTTGCTGTTCCACCATTCTCTGATACTTTTAGGACAGTTTCTGATCTATTGCGCGCAGTGTCTGCTGCACACGGTTGTCCGTACGTATTTGAGGTTTTTGATCCTAACTGGTTATCAAAACAAATCTGCCCGTGGTCTTACATCGATGTTTCTGTTGAGTGACGCAAGTTATTTGTGGAATTGCATACAAATGGAGTTGAATGGCGGTAGGGCTATTCCCACGGTTTAAAGTTTTAAGGTTGTTTATAAAAAAAAAGTTCTTAAAAGTACTCACCTCGTTTACTCATGTTTGAGCATCCTCAGCCTGTGTGGTGGATATTGGTGTGACAGGTAATGACTAGTTGTCGGCTTGTTCTGTCATAGTAGTCAAGGAGATTCTGCACTGGTGTGAAGTGTGAATTTGAAGTTCACCTTCTTGAGACTACACAAAAATAAAGTGTTAAACAAACTTGGAAGCACAGCGGTGCGAGATTATTCGTGTGGGTATGTTTTATTTGTTGACAATGGCCCAATGGTAAAACCAACGGGCACTTTGAAAAAGGAAAACTAACGCAAGAAGAACTTGCAAAATCACTTGGCGTCGCTCAGCAAAGCAATGGGAATGATCCGAAAGGTAGGACATTGACAATGCTCGGCCACATGTTGCAAATGTCGTCAAAACTTACCTTGAAACGCTCAAATGAGATGTCCTTCCCCACCCGCCGTATAGTCCAGACCTTGCGCCATCCGATTTCTATCTCTTCTGATCGTTGCAACATTGCCTGACTTCCGTCATTTCGATGATGGCAAAAAATGGATAGATTCGTGGATTGCGGGCAAACCGGTCGAATTTTTGAGAAGGGGTATCCATGAATTGCCAGAAAAATGTGTGGCAAGTGATGGGCAATACTTAGAAAATTTTATTTTATATTTTTTTTTCCTCAATAAAGCATTGATTTTTGAAAAAAAACGAAATTTTCAACCGGTAGTCCTATTATATGTATGAAAAATTTTTCTTTCGTTCTCGGCATTGAAAAATAGTTCCAGAAGAAGGCGCACAGCGATCAAAAAATTTCTGGTAAAAGAAAACAACGACTTTTTCATATTTTTTTCTCGGATAGGGTGGACTTCTATGTTCATACGCGGTATGCTGCTACAGCGGAGTGTTCCGGTCGTATTTAGTGGAAGTTGAAGAGATGATATCGGTGCTTCAAGCTCCAACCAATGGAGCGCGCGCTCCTGTGTGTTCGTCGGCGGTCAACTTAGCAACCCGCCGTTGCCAGCAGTGTTTGTGATGCTTGCCAATTGTATTTTGTTTTCAATAAATGACTCCGGGATAAAGTTATAAATCGTTTTTCTTTATAATAATAAATTGGTGGAGTCTGAAAATTCTGGACGGAGTGGACAAAAACGCCTTATAACGAACCGCTTTTCAATAATTTTCGTTCTACGAACTTTTCCGCTAATTTGCACGTTTATCCAACGTTAAGAACGCTCGAAAAACTCTCCCAAGCTTAAACTTTTCAGGAATTCGATCAAGACGATAAGGACGCGTTAGACTTGCAATTGAATTTTTGACAGTTTCCCGGTGTTCCATTTCCAGATTTTGCTTGTTTTGAACGCGCTTTCAATATTTTTTTTCTATTCTACAATGTTGAATGATCTCAGAAATCCCATAGATGGCGGCAGGAATCGCAAATCACAACATTGACGACACACCGATCGCATAGTTCGCGATATTGTCATAGAATAGGATTCAAAATTAAAACATGTGGATACGGAATATTCTGTGTATATAAGCTATGGGGGAAGAGGGAAATTGTTGTTCAATCATTCGAAAATAATACCTGATTTTGCCAGATAACATGTGAATCCCTAGATTCAAATAAAGGGCCAGCACATCATAGAATTTGCATTGGCGACATCGGACTGAGTGGACATTTTAGTCGAATTTTGACCGTTTCTGAGAAAGTAATGCCTGTTCCAATCTTTCTGTATGGTGCCAATGAACCTTGGGATGTTCACTTATCAGACGGTATAATTTTGAAGGAGGTTTTTAATATCTTACAGGGCGAAGCCATAGGCAACAGTCGTTTACGGTTTTCGCCGGAAACGCCCATATATCGAGACATACTACTGTGTCCAAAAAATAAGCTGACATATGAATTTAAACTCCGCGCGTCGAAGGATTTGGAAATTTTTCTTTCTTTTTAGGTTGGTAGTACTGTCAGTGACATCTATGTATGTGAAATTTCATGTCAAAATATATTCATAGTGTTTGAGATACGCGTCGTTTTGTGAGCTGCTAAAAGTGAGTTTTTCGTTTTTTGCGATGTCGAAATTTATTGAGCAAAGAATTTGCATTAAATTTTGTTTGCGGAATCAATTTTCTTCTGCGGATACGTTGAGGATGTTGCAGAAAGCCTTTGATGATGAGGCTATCTCTAAAAAAAATGTTTACAAGTGGTATAGTGATTTCCAAGCCGGCCGTGAACGTGTCGAAGACGAAGAGCGTTCTGGGCGACCATCAACCTCAACCGATGAAGCTCACGTCCAACAAATCAAAGATTTGGTGTTGAAAAACCATCGATTAACGATTAGAGACCTTGCTGATGAAGTTGGCTTATCGAAAGGCTCAGTCAATACCATTTTGAAGGATGCTTTGGGCCTCATGCGCGTCAAATCTCGACTGGTACCGAAAACATTTTTTGGAAAAAAGGCGTCGCGTTGAAGTGTGTGAAACAATGCTTTCCGACTACCAGGATGTCATGAAGCGCATTATAACTGGCGATGAGACTTGGATCTATTCTAACGACCCCGAAACAACCGATCAATCGAGCGAATATCGTGCCAAAGGAGAGCCGAGACCAAAAAAACCGCGCCAAAGTCGCTCAAAAATCAAGGTCATGTTGACTGTTTTCTTCGATTATCGTGGTTTTGTGCTTTATGAATTCCTTCCAACCGGCCAAACAGTCAACAAGGAATATTATTTGAACGTTATGCGTCATTTGCGTAACGCTATCTGCCTAAAAACGCCGGAATTGTGGAAAGACAATTCTTGGTTTTTACACCACGATAATGCACCATCCCATACCGCATTCGTAATTCGTGATCATTTCGCCAAAAACTCAACCCATATCGTTCCGCAACAACCGTATTCACCTGATCTGGCGCCGTGCGACTTCTGGCTGTTCAACAAGCTCAAAAGACCGCTCCGGGGACACCGTTTTGATACGATAGAGGAGATTCAAGCCGCAGCGAAGACGGAACTGTATACTTCATATCATATCACATTCATATCATACTTAGTAAAAGCACGAATTCCAACGAGAAAGAAAAAGATTTAGCAGCTTGTGGAACGAACGTCAAAATGAAGTGGGGTTATTCAAAATAAATGTTTTGCCTATGAGTGAACATTTCAAATACTATATGTGGACATTATGCTCAATTGTGAAGCAACTTAGGATAACAGCATCAATCATCACAAACGCGTACGGTGGATGAAATGGTGTGACAACTCTGCTATCTTCAGAGACCGAAAAAGCTGAAAAGAAAGCTGGATCACACAAATACACTACCACCTTTATTCCTTAAGGTAAAATGTAATCAATTTATTTATTAACTTATTTCAATATAATACTTTTTTTCACAATCACTCCCTGTTTTTTCTAGTTAGTTTCCAAGACAAGTGAAAACTCGCATCGCCCTTCATTCAAAAGCATGTAAGCTGGCAAAAATAATAATTGACATTCATTAGTTCAAGGCATTTAGAAAAATTTAAAATAATAATCTTACTTTCGCCAGTAGTGCAAATATAAAAGTCCATCAAGCACTTATTGGAGAATTCACGCTTTACATTGTTATAATAACCGCATACAGGATTCATGTTCCTTGTGCACCTGCCATTGCACTTGGCTAGACAGTTTTCTCTCGTGATAACTTGGAGCACTTCAATAAAACATAAATATTAATAAAAACGTTATATGAACATTAACAGCAAAAATAATTTCCAAATCTTACCTTCTTTGTAACTATTTTGACGATGACAGTTTTCATTGGCTAAAATGCAGGAATTTCGGAAACCAAAACATGTACGGCCATCTGTGGCCCATGTTGGCTCTTCCTGTAAGGAACATTTAAATGCCCTGTTGCAGGGACGTTCCTTTGGGACAAACGCGGCACTGCACAGTGCAAATAAAGCTGATACGACAAAAATTGTTAGTTTCATTTTTATATTTCTTTCCTTTCGAGCACGTTGATACTATGTTTCTTACTATATTATTTAAGCTCTGCTCGCCTTTTATAAAAGAAAAATCACGAAGCAAATAGCACAGCAGATACCTAGACGAAGATGAATCATGGTGATTTTTCAGTAATTTCGAAAACAAGCTTGGGATATCAATTCTGTGTATTTAATCATTGTTTCGTCACTTTAATGTCTCAAAAAAAATAAAAAACACAAGGGGACAAACGTAGTTCCCTGAATTTGTTATGAATTATGTTACTCGTACGTCTCGCAATTTTATTGTTATCTTTGTGGCAACCTGTAAACAAATCAACGTCACAATGTGCGAACACTTGCATGTTTACTCCAAGCGTGATAAGGTGTTCGAGACTTCTACATTGACCTTAATTGGTGTCGTATGTACTTCTTAAGCTGAGAGGTACTCCTATACTTTTTCATTTTGATATTAATTATTTCCTAGTTAAACAATTGTTGTTTATTCCGTGAATGTTATGTCAACGTTAACTACAGCTGAGATTAATTTCCAATAAGTGTTATCAACAAAACATATTTCTTTAAAAATATGGGTTGTTTGTTTTTAAAAATTGAATATCATCTGTTTTCATGAAATTGTCCATCGGATGTTGGCTTAGTGCACAAAGCTATTGTTTGTCGTTATTCTGCTTCTTTGTGCATGAAATCGTTCTTCCTATCTGGCTTGACAATCGCAATGTAATAGGACTACCGGTTGAAAATGACGTTTTTTTTTTTTCAAAAATCAATGTTTTATTGAGGAAAAATAGATATAAATTCAATATTCAAAGTATTGCCCATCGCTAGCCACACATTTTTCCCATTTTTCTGACAATTCATGGATACCCCTTCGGACAAATTCGACCGGTTTGGCCGCAATCCACGAATCGATCCATTTTTTGACATCATCGAAATGACGGAAGTGCTGGTCAGCCAGGCCATGTTGCATCGATCGGAAGAGATAGTAGTCTGGACTATACGGCGGGTGGGATAGGACATCCCATTTGAGCGTTTCAAGGTAAGTTTTGACGACATTTGCAACATGTGGCCGAGCATTGTCATGTTGCAAAATAACTTTATCGTGTCTTGCGGCCGTTTCCGGCCGTTTTTCCTTCAGTGCTCGGCTCAAACGCATCAATTGTCGTCGGAAGACCTCGACTGTGATTGTTTCATTCGGTTTTAGCAGCTCATAATACACAACACCCTTCTGGTCCCACCAAATGCACAGCATAACCCTCAGGCCATGAATATTCTGAACGGCCGTCGATTTTCAGGCATGTCCAGGATATCCATACGTTGCCCGACGTTTTGGATTATCGTAATGTACCCATTTTTCATCACCAGTGACGATTCGATGCAAAAAAGACTTCTTTTTGTGGCGTTCAAGCAGCATTTCGGACATGCATCATCACATCGGCGCCGGCACATCGGCGTTCGACGTCTCGTGGCTTCAATTCATACGGCACCCAATATCCTACCTTTCGGATCATTCCCATTGCTTTCAAATGATCGGAAATGGTGTGCTCAGCGACGCCAAGTGATTTTGCAAGTTCTTCTTGCGTTTGTGACGGATCTTAATCGAGCAATGCCTCCAATTCATGGTCTTCAAACTTTTTCACCTGGCCGGAGCGTTCTTTGTCCTCGGTGTCGAAATCACCATCTTTGAACCGCTTAAACCACCGCTGATACATTCTAACGTCTATAGTATAGCCCGGGTAAGCTTCGGTAAGCAATTGATGCGCTTCGGTTGCTTTTTTCTTTAAATGGAAGAAGCATATTAAAACTTCCCGCAAATGTTGTTTTGATGGCACGAATGTAGACATTTTACGGCTTTACAAAAACTTGTGTGCTTTCACTACTGACCAATAACCTAGACTGAAATAATAAGACAATGACATGAAGTTTATGGTGTGACAGCTGTCATGGTCAAAATTCACCTCAGAGTAATAGATATGAAGTTGTCTGCAATAACAACATTTTCATCCGGCAGTCCTATTAGATGTTCACAGTGCAATAGACCTTGTTTTTTTCCAAAGGCCCACAGAAAGTATGGAGTCCGTTTTATAACCTGTCTTCCATAAAATAAAGCATGGAATTAATGAAATAACTAAATTCCACTTGCTTTAGAGTTTGGAGTCAAGATGATTCCAAGGTACGTGACCTCAGTTTAGTTGGTTGCTGGTCCTGCTCACGAGCTAAAGCTAGGCGCAGTCCATTTTTGTTGCCAGATTCTGGTCGTTGAAAGAAAATAACCTGTGATTGGAACAACAAAGTCTCCCGCATAAGCAACTATTTTTATTGCATTCTCAGAAATAAATCAAACTACGGGACTTCCCTAGATTCTAAGGGGGTTCCTGAAATTAAGTTATTTTAGTTAAGCCTCTCATCAAGTATTGACAGCTTTGATTATTGTTTTAGTATTTATATTATTAAAGGCCACTTTTAGAATATTGCTTACAGAAAATTTACTCTCCAGTATTCCTCCGATTGAGCGTTTCAATTGATTTCATGCGATCTGGGAAGTTGCAGAATTTACCAACTAGCCATTCTAATTTTTTTTTTTCAAATATACATTTTACGTATGTTTGGTGCCAAATCAGTGAGCTTTGGTATACCATTGCAAATGTGATCGATCCCTTTTTATGCATTATTATTCATTCCATTATTAAGACGTCAAACAAAGTTTACCGGCAAAGATTTTTTTTTAATTTGCTTGCTCTCAAGAGGATATCTTATAATCCATGTTACGAAACTCAAATTGTTATCAATTCAATTCCGTAATTAGAGCCCGAAATGGGACGAAGATTTTGATATCGACTTATTAGCGTTCGCTCAGTTCTCAGGATTTTATTCGACATTAGTTGTAATAAACTATTGGTTTGGAAGTTTAGATCAACACCGTGCTGTCGATGTTATGCCTTCACAGTAGAGCCATCTAATCACCATTCACAAAAATCAATATTTTCGACAGCATTAACTAAAAATTCCAGCAGCCAATACAGCAACCACTACAACAACGGCACCCAGCAGTGATAGCGGCATTAATTTGACCCCAAACGATGACTGAGCCCGGTTGGGGAAAAAAGTAAGCGGATTGGATATCAACTGACTGATCAAGAGCCTTATGGACAGACGAGTCTAAATTTAATTTTTTTTAACAAAAAAAGACAGTTTACGTTTTCTAGGTGTGTTGTCAAAACAGGCGGTAGCTCCAATATGGTCTTGAGATATCGGTCGTCTACCGGTGTTGCATACATTATATCTACAAACCTTGGAAACATGCCGAAGAAACATCGATCGAGAAGAAGAAGAAAGAGCTCCTGCAAAATACAAAGTGAACTGCTCTCAACTCGATAGAACTATTGACAAAAAGGTTCGAAAATAGTTTTTATAAAACAATGAACATTTTGTTGTTATAATTCAAATCCTTTATTGTGTTTAATCAACTGTTTGATTTTATTTATTCAATTTTTCAATTTCTCCAAAATTCTTCGCCCCGAACTGTATGCAGCTATGGCTGATATTGGATCCGAAAAAAAAGATCCGGCTATGTTGCACAACGCTCAAAAACATGCAGTTTTAACCAATTCCTGCAAGGAGATGCGTTGTCATTTGATTTTTTTAACAAAAAAAAAAACAATAGCTTTTTAATGTTTCTCTAGCTCGTGGAATAAACAGATGATATTGAGGTCGTCACGTGACGTGAACGAATCAGTCACATCAATTGAAAACGGGGCCAGAATCGTTGTCCTTTAAATAATTGAGGGTAAAACGAAAAACAGGATAGTCCAGCATAACTCACCCTTTTTACTGTCAAATGAAATAACAAATTCGACAGAGACTCATCATAGGCAATCTGTGCAAAGTCTTAACTCGGAGCCAAATAAATGTTGGGCGATAAGCAGCACAGGTTTTCGGGACCTTAAAAAAAATTCCGTCGGATATAAGGTCTTGTCTGCGTGAAGGTCAAATATAGGACAAAATAAAACCGCAAACTCTACGAGATATATAAAGACGTGAAGTGACATCAATTGAATGGACAGTATTGCTTCGGATAGAGTGTCTTCGAATACCGACCACCAGGTACACGGATAAGGTAAGACCGAATATGCGGTATACAGACGTCGAAAGACATAATACCGATTGTTAGATTTAGCTTACAGCGCCCGTATAGGGCCAGTAAGTTATTTTATAAATAGTTAAGTTAATTAAGCTAGTTTTAAGCGTTTTTGTTTAGCATGTAAGTTAATGAATTGAAGAGAATAAAAATGCACTAAAATTGAAAAAAAAAACCGAATATGCGGTCTTTGTGTAACCAAGCTCCCTAACTGGGGTGCCGGGAGCATGAAGAATGAAAATTTCTTTAAGGTTCAATGGTTAAGTCGTCCAATTTGTGTACATGTGAAAGCACCTATACAAGATTTTAATTCTTGTCGAAAGCCTACTTTTTGTTGGTGCAGCTGGCTTGAGTTCATTGGTAACATTGTCAGTTTTATCATAAAGAGTGTCCAGAGGAAAATTTTTAACTTTGAATCGCAACTGTGTTGTTGCAAATTTTGTTTGGGAACAAATCGTTTTCTGACAAAGCACAGCCGGAATTCTAAAATTCGACGTTCAGATTTCGGCTCAATAACAAAGCTAAATAACGTCGAACACAGCTTGTTAAATAAAGCCGAATTCTTTTTTTTGTCAAGCAATTAGAAAAAAAAACATTTTAGCCGCCAGGATTCTTTGCTCATATAAACAAAAAGAAGGAATCAAACCGTCTTAAGTGCAAATTTTTAGTTCTCCCTCTGTTAAGACCGAGGGATATGGAATCGGCGTTTGAAGTTTCTTGATAACGAGGCCGAAGGTGTACAGCTTAGAGTAAAAGGGCAGAAAATATTTAAAGATTTTCTGATATATTTCAGAAAACAGTGCATAGAAATGGCAAAAAAGTTTTTCGTATTTCTGTTAATAATTTTAGAAAATAAAAGTTATTTTAATTTTATTTTATTAATAAAAATATTCTAATGATGTGTCTGCAAAAATAAAGTAAAAGTTTTCGGCCTTTCTATTTATTTCAGCATTTAGAATTTGTGAAAAATAAAAGATCGAAATTCGCGCGATTTTTCGACTTTTACTTTGTCAAATTCTGAATGAATTCTTAAATTCGCTGCTATTTCGCTTTTATAAAGTGATCATCGAAATTTTAACCGTGTGGCTTTATTACATGGGGATAACCTAAGTAGAGGGCTTAAACCAGCAATCCCTGCATAATTTACGCCAGTGCATGCGGATTATGTAATGAGGAGAGTATCATATTGCAGTAGATTTTTTATAATTTTCTGGGCATCAAATAATTTGTTTTGTTACGATTGTTAAACAGATTGGAAGAGAGATAGGATTCGAGTCCAGGACGTTTTGATGTTTTTGAAAAGCAGCACTTAACCGACTGTGCTTTTGCGTTCGTCTCTCCGCGACAGGTGAATGTCTAGAACTGTTCATTGTATAATTAAATTTGTTTAAATTTTCACGCCTTCTAGATATTCTCCCAGAGATAGTTATACAAGAATATTTTGCTTCTGTTTAAAATGTCGCAAATTGTTGTTAGCAACGAGTGTACACGTAAAATGTTTGACACTAAATCAATGCATGATAAGAAGACTTATTTAGGAAAGACACCTTGAGACATCTGTAAGGAAATGGTTAAGTTATTCATGTTAACTTCATTATGGAATCCGTCGAAGACACATGGTGAAAAACAATCAACTTTTCTAATTGTCAACTTTTATTTAGTCCTAAGTTTATCTGTGTGACAAATTGTTTCGATAGGTTTCTAGTTCAGTCTTCTAGGCCACAGTCATCCTGTTTAATTTGTATCCATTCTGTGAAAAAAAAAATATATAAAATCAATTACTTTCGTAGCATTGTCACATTTGGATTGCGTACTGAAGTTTGAGAAGCAGTTTTCCATTTCAAAAATGCATTCGTTTCCGAAAACCTCCTTCTGTTGACCATTAGAGGCACATACTGGCTGGTAAATAAATGGACACGGTCTAAGACACTCCTGAAGGATAATTGGGTCTACCTGATGCAAACATAGTGACATATGTGTTGGCGTCCACGCTTTCAAAAAAAATTAATGTTTAAATAAATTATTTTCACAAATAACTACAAGACGGTAAAACTTACTTCTCCCACTGCGACACTTGTTATAACGCATCAAGCATTCATTGTGGAAATACTTAAAACTGGAATTACCATCGAACGCACAAAGAGGATCCATTATTTTTGGACACACTTGCGGACATTGCCTGTCCAATTCGCTTTCCGTTTTAAGACATTCCGCGGCGTACAGGACCGAAATACTCACGAGTATGCACAGCAAAATTTTCATCTTAAGTAATTCACTAGTAAGCACGTTCTGATTGTATCTCAAACGATTTGCGATTATTTATACTAGATCTTGGAATCCCATCATACGCATAATCTTATTTTAATCAATTGTGTTGCATTAAATCAACACGAGTTACTTATTGGGGCGCCAGCTTAAATTGCACACGTTGCCTTGGTTGATGAACAGATATCATGTCGGTGGTTGTCTGATTTTATCAGGCTGTCAATATTGCATCTTCCCGATAACTGCATATATGTGCGATCAATGATTTCTTTATTGATCTACCTGTAAATCGATGCTTAAGGGTCACGTTTTTTATTTTTATCATTAGTTACACACAAGCGGAAAGCGTTCTGAGTGTCGTAACTTGACCGCAAAACATTGCCCGAAGAATATAATGGACTTGTTGGAAGCTAACAATACAATCCTAATTAAAATGCCGCAAAAAAGAAAATTGAGCAAAATCCAAACTTTATGATTTCATGCTGACGAATGATATGATAGGTTTTTTTACAATTTTATGTCCAGATTCAGTTATTCTGGCGAATTTGGACAGATGAATTTGGACAGATGACAGATGCTTGTTTTTCTTGCTTATCAGCCTGTAAAGTTTGTTTGAAATAATTGGGTCCCAGGATTCAACTCATGATTTTTTAAGATCCCTGTCCATAAGTTGGCATACATTCTCCACGTAGCGCTACTAGAAAAGCATTTTGGCAACCTGCGCTAAGCTGTGAACTAAAGTATTCAGCGGACCAACTCGTACAGAGTTTCCAAATATGGACAACATGGATTTTTCATTGGAAAATGGCTAAGAGCCGCTTCTGGCCCCATTTTAGTAGACACTTAATTAAGAGCTTAATTGTCCAACTAGGATGCTGTAGTAGTCAAGAAAATGGGAGTTCGATATTGGACACGTTGCAAGAGAAATAGTCAGATCATCATCCAAACGAAAAACTGTCAAATGAGCCATTGGCTACCATAAATGTCAAAGGTTATATGTCGCATTACCCCATAGTATCATAATTCGGGACACAGGCGAGACCACTAAAGGCTACCAACTACCCCCGACAAGTATTGTGTGGTATGATGAGATGGTGCGGAAGAATAAGGCAGCAAAAGAAGCGTTTCAGAAGACAAGCGTTTTCTCGGCCTTCTCTTCTAAGGATACAGACCTCGATGAAGAGAAGTTTCTACAAAAAGCCTAAAGCTTTGCATCAGGGTCCAAACTGGAACACAGTCTCTCCTTGATTGTAAAGGAAACTCGTTTGACTGAACAGGCTAAACCGTCGATGACGCTTCCTCTTCCTTCCTTCAGGAAATTATGTTATATTGGATTTTATGACTTGTTTCAATTTTGCCTGTTTATTTTACTTTGAAGATTTCAGTGCTCTTTGAAAATCACTCCTTTCAATTATTGTTTCTTAAAACAAAAAACAAACAATATGCATCTCATGATGATGAAGTGGGCGCCAGGAAACCAACTTATGTAAACTTCGTTTCTCAAACTCATACAAGTTTTCTTCTAATTGGCCATTCATTGAGGTTTCGAGAAATAAATTTAACAAAGGGATGTTTTGATATCTATTTTTTGCACTTTAGTCTTAAGTCATTAAACGGAACGATCTGAGACTAACACGTTTCAAATTTGTATGTACTAAGGCAGCGTTTCTTCATCAATTAAAATATAAACAAAGTCAAATTCATTAAAGTTCTTTGCATTAGATTAAGCTCCTTTAAAGGAAGAATCATTTATTGAATGGGTATAAGCATATTGCACATTAGAATGCATCGCATTCCTCTATTTATTAATATTTGGAACCTCATTATTATCTTTTTGGCAACACTTGTTTAAACAGCTGACGCACGTTTCGTATTTTGTTTCACTGCCAAACATCTTCAGTTTGGTCTATAATTTAACCATGAATCGTCTTACAAACGAACAACGCTTGCAAATTATTGAATTTTATTATCAAAATGCGTGCTCTGTAAAGAAAGTTCATCGCGCGCTTCTTCCATTTTATGGTCAGTTTAATCGACCCACTGAAGCGGCTATTCAGGCTATTGTGACTTAATTTCACACCAAATTTACATTATTGGACATTAAACCACCAACGCGCTTACGTAGAGTGCGAACTGAAGAAAATATCGCAGCTGTATCGGCCAGTGTTAATGATGACCATCAATTATCGATTCGTCGACGTTCGCAGCAATTGGGCCTCTGTTACTCAACAACGTGAAAAATTTTGCGGAAGGATTTAGGTGTGATGCCTTTCAAAATACAGCTGGTGCAAGAATTGAAGCCGAACGACCTACCGCAACGTAAAATTTTTGGTGAATGGGCTCTTGGAAAGTTGGCCGGAGATCCACTTTTTTACCGAAAAATTGTGTTCAGCGACGAAGCTCATTTTTGGCTCAATGGGTACGTAAATAAGCAGAATTGTCGATTTTGGAGTGAATATCAGCCAGAAGCATTGCAAGAGCTACCAATGCATCCAGAAAAAGTCACAGTTTGGTGCGGTTTATGGGCTGGTGGCATCATTGGACCGTACTTCTTCAAAGATGATGCGAATCGTAACGTAACTGTGAATGGTGAGCGCTACCGTGAGATGATGTCCAACTTTTTTTTGCCCAAAATGCAAGAGCTTGACTTGCATGACATGTGGTTTCAACAAGACGGTTCCACATGCCACATGAAATAATCTTCAAACATTAAATTATATGGACCGTACTATCGATTCAAATAAAGATTTCATGCATTTTTCTGAATTTCATGTTTTTTTTTTTTTTGAAAAAAACTTTCTTATAGCTTTTAAAAAATCACCCTTTATAAAGGTTGTTTTTTAGAGGTTTGGTTTTTAAACTGGCACTACTGTTTCTACAGATTCTCAATTACACGGTTGAAAGTTGATTTGTGATTGAAAGATGTTAGATTTACGCCAGAATAACGCGTTCAAACGTGCAAACTTATTTTGAAAACTAATCGTGCACTACGTCCACTTAACGGTAAAAATAATCGTCCATCTAGACAAGTTATTCGGAACACGATGAATCGTTTTCACACCACGTACATTCTAGTGGGTAATACGCATCTCCATAGACAACAAACAGTGTGCACAGAAGAAGTTATCCGTTGTGGAGCGCAGTGTTGAGAAGAATTAGAATGAGTCGATTTTCCACTTCAGGGAAGGTTAAACGGAGTGATCTTGGCATAAAAAGCTTATACGCCCAAAAGCGTTTTTCAACAGTAAAAGCATAAAAATGTCTGTTACATTTTATTTCATATTGAATTTCCTTTCCTTCTTTGACTTCAATATTCTCTTAAGTCCAGAGAGATATCCTTCTGTCTGCAAATCTTATGTTTTTTTAACAAAAAAATGAGGCTGTAAGTAAACTGTATTTGGACACAAATTCATATTCCCCGCTTTCGAGTTTTAGTAACTAGTTTAGTGTTTTTTCACCATGATTTCGGTTTGAGGAATTTAAAATTAAACATTCAACATCTAGTCGAAAGTTAAAGAAAGAAAAAATATCCCTTTTGGGCCAACCACACTAATTTGCTTCTTGGTGATATTGTATACATGATGTGACCATAACAAAGTCCACAAAATGGTGTAAGTATCTTACTGTACACTTTCTTTGCCCCCCACATCAAGCTTGTCAAGATGCGAAACTATGCTACTTCCATTTACCTCATAGAGCTTAAAATGCAAGGCAAGGTCGTTTTTATAACACGTTGCAATAAACTTTTTAAGCCTATAGAATTTAGCTTATCGCTTGGTAAATTGTCTCTTATGACTGAGACATTCGGTTTAAAAAACTACTTGCCTTCCGCAGTAACTTAATTTTCATCCACGACCTTTAAATTGGCTCTGAGATGATAGAACGTTTCACTTGTTATATTGTCAGCTATCAATGGGAATATTCTTTTTGCTTCCTATGCCACTCTAAGCTTCGGGAATCCCAACAATGCTGTAACGATGCTTGCACACCAACTTTTTTTTTTTTGGTTTTGAAATTTAAATTTTTTCAAATTTGCATTCAATGTCTTTCCATAAGAATAGGCTTGCAAAAATAGTCAAAGAGTTTCTTTACAGTAAGCGTAAAAGGAACATCCGTCTAGCATCTGGGCTAAACTGGAATATTGTTAGACCTATCTCTTTATCTTTTAAATAGTTTTGAAACAACCTTTTAACTGAATATGTATTGTATTATGAATAAAAGTGTATAGAGTATATTGTTTTCGTGTCTTTTTGTGGTTTTAAAAATGTTTATCTTAACATTTAGCTAACAGTTAAGTACTTAATCGTACTCTATCTATGTAAGCCTTCCAAACTCTCTCCTATTATAGGGGCAAAAATAATTAAGAATATGATGAAAAAGTTCTCTCGTCACTTTCAAGCCGCCAAAACATCTGGTGCTGTTGCTCGATATCTGCTTTGTCGCTATCAGAAATCGCCCTTCTTAACTGGAGATTCTTCATTGAGCTATATGAGACGTCTCGATTGTAATTGAGTCATCTATCCACAGCTTTTCGAGCTACGTGAGAGATTATCGGGATCGCTAATCTATTCTGAACCAAACCCTTACGGTTTCAACTATGAGTACTGAGGTGTTATGGTTGATAATTTTTTCAAAACAGGCTTTTTCGATCAAAATTGTCTTAAATATCAAAAGAACTTGTATGTTATATTAAAACCACAAATATAAAACACAATTATCAGATTTTACAAATTTGATACGTACGCTAATTTTTCGTTATCGCCATCAAGAAAGCAGTAAAAACCTAATGGCATCATAAACTTTGCCGGGAGATTGAAGAGGGTAGTTTCATCGAATTTTTCTAAACCAATATGTCTAGCAATTTTTTTTAAAAACATTCTCTAACAATAAATGCTCATAAAACTTTAGTTTATTATCAATTATGACCAGTTTATTACTTTGTTGCAAAATAACTCGTAAACTGATAGCAAATTTAAGGAAATAGAATTTATGTACAGATTAAAATACCGATATCAATTTGCATTTAAATATGTTTTCACCTAGCAGTTTTCCAAAGAGGTGTAAATATCGCTTCTCCTTATTACTGTGAATTTTTGTTTTCCACACTTTACCCAATCTTATAAAGCGGGTTTGTGCTAAAGGATTTTCACGCCCGGGTAGCTCAGTCGGTAGAGCGTTGGACTTTTAATCCAACGGTCCAGGGTTCAAGTCCCTGCTCGGGCGACGACTTTTTTTTTAATTTTTTTTTTCTTCTTACTTGCTTGGGCGGCACGATGTACACAATTTTTAATCGAATAGCGTCATCGCCGCGGCACCTGCCATTAAATGAACGCAAGTAGTTTCATGAGTGTAGACTTAATGCTTATTAATCATGCGGCTTTCGCTGAATAAACAAAAGTACGATCGTAATCATACATCAAACAAACCTCCAACATATGTACATCTATGCATTGATGCTTTAAAAGGAAATAAAGGTTTAAGGCTAGTAACCCAAGCATGTTCCCGAAAATTAATCAAAAATTAGAATGTTCTTCGTGTCTTAAGCTAGCCCGAACAACAGACAACGAACAAGTACTTGTGACAGCAGCCATAGATCCATAAGAAGACATCGAAGATGACAACTTTTTTGTAATCGAAGATCCTCAGGAGAAATTTGAAGTAATAGGTGCGACGTTTCAAGATGTTTACAAGGTGTATATTATCACCCGCTCGAACCATATCTTGGAAAATCGGGTCCTATTGCTCAACTTCTAACTGCGATATGACATTGAGCATTGGCGATCGGAGAACACTAGTTTTACCGTGTTCGCCAATGAAAGAATGAATCACTGAGAAGTTAGAAATCTGTGGGAATCGATGAAATACCAAACAGTATTCTTAAATACCTCCCTCTAGACATTTACACTACCCTGTTTGACAAATTCATGAATAATGCACATTATCCAACTAATTGGAAGACAGCGGTGGTACAACCAATTCCCAAACGGAATGTAGACACATCTAATCCCACAAATCTCCGGTCCATAAGTCTCCTTCCGAATGTCAATTAGGTATTTGAAAAAATGATCAATAGAGCCCTGACCAAGTGGGTTGAGGACAACCATTCCGGATAACCATTTCGGTTTCAGAGAGAGGCATGATACTATTCATGCCGCGTCTAAACTGGTGTCGGATATCCAATGGAAGAAAGGCTAGAAACAATGCACAGCTGCTTTGATGATTGACTTGGAGAAGGCCTTTGACACCGTATGGTTGCAGCGACTCTTTTTCAAGTTAGACCAGCTCGGCAGTTGCAAGCCGCTGCTATACATAATCTTAGATATACTCAATAGCGACGAATGGCATCGAACGTTCTAACGTATATAATTAAGAATAGGAATTCGATCCGGAATTTGATGTTTCTTTTATATTTCTCTTTTTCGTTCGCTATTTTAACCATTTTAAGGCTTTATTTATTCAGCTGCAGCAAACAATCCGTTAGATAATTGGAGTTTCAATGCTTTAATAGATTCGGGTATACCCTTATAATATTTAAGAAGGTGAAAAACACACAAACGTATTAGAAGATTTTTTTCCTGTAAATTTATCTTTTTGTATCTCAGCCCTCCAAGAAGGTTACTGACATTTCAAGCATCTAAATCGGCCGGGTATGCCCTGCAGCCTCCATTCATTTTGATACCTACAAATTTCAGAGTAGACATGAAAGCAACTCACAGCCTTTGAGAGTATTCAGATGGAAGCGTCCACACAACTTCATTTTATTTTTCCTGAAGCTATTTTTGTCTAATCTAATCGCTGTTCTGAGCAGTTCTTGTTTGCGAGATCTAAACTTACTTTGGCCAAGTTTTGCCAGAATCTATCCGCCACGATCTTGCTATGACATTTTTTTTTTTTTATTAGTAGTTTAAGTTCGAAAAGCGACTTTATCATACTTATTAATCGAATTACTAATAAATCGTTAGCATGCTTGCTTTCTTCCCCTTGGTCCCCTTGACTTGCTTACAACTGAAGCAAATATATTCACTCAAATTATTAGCAGCGAAATCTGGCCTGCTGATGCTGTTATCCGTGAATTCGTTCTAAAATCGGGAAGGAAAAGCACCCTATCCAATACGCATTCAAAAAACTAGGGCGATTTTCCCTTTTCTACCAAAATGTAAGGGGATAACGTTCTAAGTCTCATAGCCTTTTCCTTTCTTCCCATAATTCTGCATATGATGCTATTGCTTTGACTGAAACTTGGCTCAATCCAAGTTTTTTAAATAGTGAACTATTTTCCTCCGAGTTCGAAATCTATCGAAAAGATAGATCCTCAAACATCACAGATCCTGTAGGAGGTGGTGTTATTATTAGTATTCGAAACACTTTTGCAAGTTGCATCTTTTCAATACCGAATACTGAAAATCTGGACATAATCTGTGTCACAGTTAAGCTCAAATCTAAACTGATTTTCATTATTAATGTCTATATTCCCCCCACGAGCTCTAACATTGTTTATGAAAGTGTCTCAGCTGCTATCAACTATGTTTTCGATAACTGCAAGTATCTCGACGAAATTTTATTATTAGGTGATTTCAATTTACCCCTTTTAAAATTGATACCCTCTGACGACGAACTTAGTTGTGTCGCAGCTGGTAGCTTTTCTCGACAATCGTCAATTTTTCTTGATTCTTTAACGTCTTGTGGTTTACAGCAATTAAGCTGTTTAAAAAACTGCATGAACCGTCAACTTGACCTGGTTTTCTTTACAAATGCAAGTAACTGCATTGTTGAACGTAGTCTCTCCCTTATGACAAAAATTGACATATACCATCCTCCTCTACATTTAACTATTTCTCATAACGACGAGATTGATTGTGATATGGTTAACTATGACCTTGTATTCGACTTCAAAAATACTGACTTTACTCAACTGAATGAATTAATTTCTAAGATTGACTTTGACAATATTTTGAAGCGAACAGTTGACCAAATGGTTGAACAATTTTATTTACACATGTTTGATTGTTTCGTCTCATCTGTTCCTCTAAAGCGGACTCGTAAGGGATCGCCATCAACTGCTCCATGGTATAATCACCAACTACGTAGTCTTCGGAATAGACGAAATAAAGCATGGAAGAAGTATCTTTCTAGCAATAAATCCGATGATCACGATCATTACCTATCCATTCATAGGGAATTTCAGTTACTTTCAGTTCATCTTTACGATAAATATACTGAAAGAATGAGTATATCCCTTCTAACTGACCCTACATTATTTTGGAAGTTCATTAACAGCAAAAAAAAATCTGATGGCTATCCTTCAACACTTTCATACTTGAATTGTTCCAACAAAAAGCCAGAAGATATTTGCAACTTTTTTTCATCTTTTTTCAATTCAGCGTATGATTCTGACAAATTTACACCCAACCCAAAAGAGTTCACCCACCTCGAATGCTTTTGCCCCAGTTCCATGAATCCAATATCAATAACCTCTGATGACGTGAATTACTATCTCGCTCGACTTGCAAATGACACCACTTGCGGACCTGTTGGAATACCTCCAATAATATTGAAGAACTGCGGCAGTGCTCTGGCAGGGCCCCTTGCTTTCATATTCCAGGCATCCATTTACAATAGAGTTTTCCCAAAGTTATGGAAAAATGGTTTCATAATTCCGGTACACAAAAAAGGTTGCCGGGATGACGTTACTAATTATAGACCTATAGCTAAGCTATCTTGTTTGCCTAAACTCTTTGAGGCTATTATTTTTAACAGTTATTACTTTAGTTGCAAGCCTTTCCTCACTGACAAACAGCATGGTTTTGTAAAAAACAAATCCACTGTGACTAACTTGCTGGAGTTTACTTCTTTTACTAATAAAGCATTAGAAGAAGGGGGTCAAGTCGATTGCATTTACACTGACTTCAGTAAGGCATTTGATAAGCTTTCCCATAAGCTAATAGCTTTTAAAATGAAAGCCCTTGGTTTCCCTGCATCCTTTGTGGAATGGATTTGCTCGTATCTTGACGGACGAACCTATCAAGTCTTGTTTAGGGGATCAACCTCTAAATCAGGTGTGCCTCAGGGTAGCCACCCAGGTGTGCCTCAGGGTAGTCACCTAGGTCCTCTGTAATTCATTATATCTATTAACGATGTTGTAAGTGTGCTCAAGAACTCTAGAGCTCTAATCTATGCCGACGACATAAAAATATTTAACGGAACTAACAATCTTTCAGACTGTTGGGCTCTACAGGATGACCTCAATTCTTTCGCAAAATGGTGCTCCAACAATAGCCTATCATTAAACATCTCTAAATGTTTAAACATGTCCTTCTCTAGAAAACGTAGTCCTCTGACCTATACGTACACCTTAAATAGTTCTGCGCTGGTCAAAGTCAACTGACCTTTGGGACAAGGGACTTAGGTGTACAATTCGCTCAAAATCTTGACTTCTCAACTCATATTGAGCAAATTGTCAACAAAAGTAACTCCCTCCTCGGTTTCATTAAGCGCTGGAGTAAAGAATTTAAATGTCCATTATTAACAAGAACCCTGTACACAACATTTGTCAGGCCACAGCTTGAATACGTTTCAAGTGTGTGGTCACCGTAGTACCTGACACATATTGACCGTATCGAGTCTGTACAACGCAAATTTGTTCGTTTCGCACTTCGACATTTATCATGGACTGATCCTCTTCGCCTTCCACCTTATAAGGACCGTCTTCTTCTTATCGGCCTTGATTCTTTGCAAAAACGTCGCGAAGTCTGTGATATTGTGTTTTTGCATCAGCTTATAGCCGGTAATATTGACTCATCAGCACTTCTTACCCTAGTTAATTTTAGTGTTAAGGCATTTAATTCCCGAACAACAAACATTTTTGACATTAAATACCACCGTACGAACTACGGCTGCAATGAACCCCTAACGCGGATGTCAATACAAGCTAATACTAACTGTCACATGTTCGATGTTGTTTCTAGTAAACTGACACTCAAGCGTAAACTTTTTGGACGTATCTATTCTTAACATGCATGTCATTTGAAGTTACTAACCAATTATATTTTTGCATTTCTTTTTTATGTGTATTTGTGTATGGTGTTAGGCTATCCCTGTTATTATTATGTTTACTAACAACTAACACCACGCTAAATGATGACTGTGACAAGATGGGTATGAGTAACACTGTCACTTACAAAGCTTGTTTTATAAGCAGTACTGAAAAAAAAGGGGGGGACGGAGACCAAAATAAAAAAGTCAACTGTATATACAACTGTATAATGAAACCAACCCTTCTTTATGGCATTATATTATTACGCTCTCAAAAGTGCAACTTATTCCTATGCGTAGGAATAACAGTTCCTCAAATCTTTACGCAGAGGGCAGCCATCGCAACAATTTTAAATATTACACAAGTACAACTGGAAAAGAAAAGACAAGAACTCTCGCCCATAAGACTTAAGGCACTGGGCCACTTTAATGACATCAAAAACACCAGGCACAGGATCGCCGAAACAATAACTACAAAACAATTTTTCCAACAAAAGGTTTTCGGACGAACGGAAATACGACACAAATCCGCGGAGAACTCACACGGCCATTTCCCTTACATCAGAGTCGGGGCAGGAGCAGTTACACCTTCTTGTGTGCACGGACACGAAGGTAGTAACGGGTAACGATAAAGCTGAGGAACTAGCTAGAAAAAGGCGTCCCGCTGAGAGCTACTAAAATAGCTATGAACGATTGGGCAACCCAGGAATGTGCAGAACGGCAAAATTTGTACGAATTTACGGAGCTATGAGCTTCAGGAAGGCGAATCTGCGGTTAAAAGTCGGACTGGTAAAAGGTTTAATAAATCTCCACTTACGTAGACCAACAGAAATGTCGACATGAGAAAGCTGTGAGGACAAAGAAATGGATCGGGAGCATTTCGCATGCCATTACGCAGTAACAGCGAGATTGTGACACAAAATACTACTGCTACCAGATTTGTCGCACCTCAAGGCTATAAGGACCAGTGAGATCATGGATTTTGTAAAACGGACGAATAAAAATCCTATTCACTATTCACTCACTAACTAACTCACCTCGCGCAACCTTACCAACCAACCAACGAACCATGGGCGGTCATTTTGACTAGAAATAAATAACACTGATGAAACTACATACAATAAATTTTGATTATGTAAATGAAAAGATAAAGAATGGAAGTCTATGTACGCATGACAAATAAATTACTCCAATTCCTGTACGTTATCAAAAGTGTAGCAAACACCCTCAAACCAAACATAATGTGAACTTTTCTTTACTTTACAAATCCTTTTTGTGTTTTATGAGGCACCTTGCTTTACTTCGCTTTTAAATTCGATTTGTCACTTTAGTTTAAGTTGGTTTCCAAGTGAACTTTCTCCAGCACGCTGCCATTTGTGCAGTTTTTGTCCTCAAACCAAAAAATGTTCATTTTAAATCGAAATCAATTGTCTTGTTTAAAAAAAAATCGTTTTTATAATATCAAAAGGTCACACTAAATTCCGACATTGAATTCTACTCTGCAACAAAACTTTCTGTCTTCAAATCGAACAAATCTTTATGTCAAACAAAAATCAAACAATAACAGAAAGAGGACGAGCGTTGGTCGCTGAATGCAACTACACGTTCTTCTTTTGCCTTAAGACATTTGTTTCAGGCAAAAAGAAGCAAATCATATATCATAAAAAAAAACTCTATAGCTTTTTCACTTTAACTAATCAGTTGACACTCTCATGATATATGCTAAATGGACATCTCTTTTCTACTTATCCTGATATCAGCGACAAAAGACAAACTGAAGAACAAAACCAAACATCTACGCTGTTCTATCGCTTTGCAGACACGGGGTGCAACATTTTCCAATTGACTGTGGTTCTGTCTGCTTCTGTAACATCGGGTGTTTGGGGGCGAGTTTTAATAAAATCCGAATAATTTAATTAAACAATGAATTTGGTCGACAAAATCATTCTTCCAAATGAAGAAAATCGTTTTCGTTGAGCGGAATAAGGAAAATTGTGTCGAACCCGAGGAAAACTCATCCTTTCTGGCCTGGGCTTTCTTGGTAAGACGACGAAAAAATCTTCAGGGACGAATATTTGTATGTATGTGATAAAACTGTAGGGGGTGTTTTCAGTAGATTTTCTTATTGATAAAGCTCTTTCAATTTTCATATACGGTTTAATAGAAGTGTATTATTCGAAATTGTTTTGATTAACACTTGCTCCCGAAACAAGATTTTAACATTCATAAGTCGTATATTGCTACCTTTGTGAGCTTACTTGTTGGAACCCCACCCACCCCTTAACATGGAAGTTCAGATAAAAAAACAGGAGTTTTTTTTATATTTATTCGAATGTCTTTTTTGGAAATGTTTATCAATTATGAGTCAGGTTGATAGGACCACGAAATGCAAGAAAATATATCTGAAAAAAACTTGACGGCGCGCTCTTTGCTATATCCACCAAAACACAAATAATGTTCGAAGTGGAATTTAAGTTGTGGGAACATGGGCCCCATTGCGGTTCCTTCATACTGGGCTTCTTACATAAATATAGATACTGAAAAACATGTTTCACTTACAGACAATCGGATGCCTATCCAATATGGTCTTTATTGTTGTTACAGTCGAAATCTATTCCTCCTAATTGAAGGCACAAAAGTCAGACGGTCTTTATATGTTCCTAAGATGATAATGAATAGTTGATAACCAATAACACCTAATTGGATGTAAAAAAAAAGAAAAGAGGAAAAACTGTTCAAATAATTTTCGGTTTTCTTCAACTGTATGTTCCTGCTTCGTGGTTTGAGAATGCAGGAGACTTGCTTTCATAGGCTCGACCACTTCCACCAAATGAAATACAATGGTTTGCTTGGAATGTCTTTGACGTGAAGCCATTAATTTCACAAAAAAATAAATAAGTGTATTATAATATTTATCTTCAAAGTAAAGTTTAACAGAAAATTTAGTCAATTAAGTTTTTAGGTTCACAAATTCTGTAAGTTGTTTATTTAATCGTCTAGTGTTGCTCTTATTTTTCAATTCGCTGCTAAATCTTTAGAATATAGGTAATCCCTTTGAGGAAATTGTTTTTTTTTCAGCCATGTTAACTCAGAACTCTATTCATAATTTGCTGACAATCCTTACGATTGAAACCTATGTATTTTATAAAATATCCGCCAAGCATCCATAGAACTAATCATATTTTATTTCGGAAATGGTAGTATGTTCCTATACCTATACTATGAATTCTCGCAGCACGCTGTCACACTATTGTAAGACTTTTTGGTAGAAACAACTCTTATGTTTAGGTACTTATACCGGAAAAGCTCAGCCAAATAACTCTTAAATGAGGTAGTTCGCTAATATACTGTAAAGGCTTCCGCAGCCAGCATATCAATTTTCTGTGGATACGTTTTTCAGAATTTACAAAGGGGCAATGTAGTCAAAAATGCAAGTCTGGAATAAATCGATTGTTTTGAGTTACTTTTGTTTTTTTTCTGAAGAATATACGTGTTAAGACAATGATAATTCTTCTCATTTTTCGCAGTAATTCTTTTCTTTTCTCGTCTACTTTGGTACACTACCTGTGCTAGTTAGTTGTCTAGTTGGAGACTCTTCCCCTTCTTTCTTCTGCAAGCACCGTCATGGCATCATATGTGTTACTAAAGCAATAACTCGTTGGCACTGACTTTTTACGTGGTGTGGTTCCAATTTTGAACCTCGTTTTTGCTCTCTGGAACAGCTTTGGAGCATTGCTGCTAAGCTGCTCTTCTGCATGCACTCGTCATGGGTTGGACTATGAATCCAGCTGCTCTAGAAGTGGTTGCATTCAATATTTGGCACCACCTCATTTATCCGTTATCGTGTCGTGGAGGGTGTGCTTTCAAACTAATCCAACAAATATGTTTTCTTTACCGATTTTGGCATTGAAGTGTCCGAGCTTAATTTTGACATCATACTCTGGACATGCTCCAGGAGACCATAAAACTCCTCATTGACAGCGTGTGGATGTTGATGTATTGGAATATTGCCTTGATGCGGATCACAGTCAGGCGGTCACTGATCGTTTTAAAGTCAATTACCATTGAGCGCAGGCGATTTCCCAAGACGAATACGCAACCTTACATGTGCAATATTTTGTGTCAGCTATAATACGTCGCAATCTTTCCGTTTTTGTATACCTGATCCTATTCATCGTATCTCCTAGATCACGGTAATATCTGCTATGTAACGCGTGGAGACAGATTCAAGTTTTTGAGCACCACCAGGAGTGTACAGCGTACGTACGTTTCAGGTGCCTACCTTTCGATTCGCATATATTAATGTTACAATTTATTCTTAAAATACAGACTTAAATTTTCATGTTTTCATCACTTATAATATATTCGTTTTAGTTAATTTTAAATTGCTGTGTTTTTACGTGAATTACGCTTCATGTAAAGATTTTCTCATTGGAATTTCGCTTTCGCACTTTCTCTCTAGAGTTCAGAGTTCTCTATATCATAATATATTCAAAATGTTATTTTCTTATTTTATGCTAAATTTTCAAATATTTTATTTTCCAAAAACAGTTCAGCGAACAAGTCAAACAGGATTAACTAAAAAGACTGCGTCGTTTCAAAACGAAACGAAACTACAACTCAATATCTGGAGCGATTTTGTTTATTCCTCTGTTGTAGAACTGCAAAAGAGAAAGCCACCAAATTAGTTCGATCTGGAGAAAAAAGTATGAACTTGTGTTCATCACTCGGAACAAGCACAAGCAGTGGTGGTGGCGGAGCAACAGGTGTTCTAGGAATTTGTAGCGGTGGTCACGGAAGTACCAGTAACTGTAACGAAATGCCTCCAGAAATACGACCAAAGGTCGTCACCGTCAAGCATCCGGAATCAAATAAACCAAAGCCAACCACCAAACGGGGTAAACCAATTCCAGCGGATCAGGATGTACTCAAGGCATTGCAACGATGTCGTGAGGAAGGAATTAAACGTTTGGATCTAAGCAAATCATCAATAGCAGTGATTCCATCAACAGTTAAAGAGTGCACGCACTTGACTGAATTGTATTTGTATAGTAACAGAATTGCATCGCTACCACCGGAACTTGGCACACTGGTTAATTTGAAAACACTTGCATTGAATGAGAACTCACTTACTACCCTGCCAGATTCATTGCAAAATCTTACTCAATTAAAGGTCCTCGACTTGCGACACAACAAATTGGCGGAAATTCCTGATGTCATATATAAATTGAAGTCTTTGACTACTTTATATCTGCGATTTAATCGCATTCCCTGCGTTGCAGAAGGAGTGAAGCATTTGACTAATCTCACCATGCTTAGTCTGAGGGAAAATAAAATTCGTGAACTTAGTTCATCAATTGGTTACTTGGTGAACTTAACCACACTCGATGTGTCCCATAATCATTTAGAACATTTGCCAGACGAAATTGGAAATTGTGTTAATTTGAATGCTTTGGACCTGCAACATAATGAGCTCTTAGATATTCCGGAGAGCATTGGAAATCTGAAGAACTTAGTCCGCTTAGGTTTAAGGTGAGTTTGCATTGAAAATAAACATGTTTACAATATCTTATTCTTTTAATATGTTGCGTTGAAATGCGGCACTGCCGAAAAAAAATTATTATAACTTGTAAAAACGAGATCCCAAAGCTTATTTCCTATTTTTATTTTTATTTAGCATTTTGTAGTCACACTTTTCTTTAGTCTGAATTTGAAGCTTCAGGAAAAGTAGACATTCAGTTGTTCCAGTGCTCAATTAACAAACTACTGGTTGCTGATTAAGCCGATATATAAAACTACACAATATGTTTACTAGTCAGGCCATACATTCAATCTGAGTCTGAGTTACAGCTGCTTTCCATCCCTTGCGGTTCGCAGCACCCTTCTTCCAAGTTTTTTCTTTTAAACAAATGTTCTGCTTAAGCTTGGTATTTTAACCGGAGTTTTGGTAGTTTTGGTTCGGCGTACTTTTTTCTTAACGAACTAGATGCACATTGTGCAGATTGTAGTGTTCATGAATGTACCTCTGCCACATTGGCACTCCTCGCAGATAGGACTGTATATTCGATGTAGAATTATTCTTTCGAAAGGCTTGTTTTATTGCCTTTCTTATCGGGTCAACATTGAGGTACTAACAAGACAAGAATATTTTGTAGAGCATTGGAAGTTTTTGACAAATCGTAGTAGCATAGATTGCGCAGGATAAGTCCAATCTACACAAAGATGTCGTTTGTGGAGATGATACTGTTGTATTTCAATGTTAGAGCTTCCATTTGTGAAATTTGGTTGATTTCGCGTCGCCAGCATGTACTTTGTTTTAGTCTCATTAATCAGAAAACCAACACTGGTCTCTTCTTCAATTACCGGTCAATGCAAATATTAACACTACCTTGCGAATAACTACATATGTGGACGAAATAATGGCATTGACTGAGTTAAATCCATGTAACACCAAAGGAGAGATTTCAGAATCATTAAGTATAAGTTATTCAAGAATTCATAACCACCTGAAGAAATTGGAAAACTCATTTGACCATGCCTATAAACATCTGCAATTTGAAAACTCATCGTGAGGAAAGCGATCCTTGTTTAAACCGGCTAATCGTTGGCTGCGATTAACAGATTGTTTACGACAATGTCGATCCAAGGAGAATGAAAGCAAACTATTATGATAGATAGAAAATGCCATCAGTGCTACAAAAAAAAACCTGCGTGTTCACTTCAGACGTGGGAGTATTGCATTGCAAAGCATTTATTTGTAGAAATAAGGAAGAAAGAATTTAGAAATGAATGAAAAAACCAAATTAAGTAAATGTGAAATATTGATTTGGTTCATTTTATTTCAGCCTTTTTTTATGATTTCCTGTTTTAAAATATTAAGCTGTTCGATTTGAATTGTTTAAAATTAATGTTTCACACGATAGTACAGCCGTTGATTCACTTTGTGAAGAGCGTCAAGAGCTACTGATAGTTTTTAGCGGTTCAAGAATTTCTTCGATATCGCTTTCAGAGTCAGTTGATACATTTTCGTTGTCAAGGTTTTCATTCGTAGCATCCTCTACCCAGTATCGAATTTCAAAAAATGTATTAATTGGCGTGATATGGACTAAGAGATGTGCCAATGAAAATTCATCAGCGTCCTGTTTACGAAGCTGTTAACCAAGAATTTCAAGACATAAATTATCCTCTGCATCCCATTCAGATTCTCGCGGCGTTATTTTTGTCCCACATTTTTCGATAACCTTCGATGTGATTTGATTTCATGCAGAAGAAAGTAAGTGCATATCATCATTTAGGTTGAACGATTTGATACGTCTTGCAATGTTGGTTTCTTCTGAAGCAATAATAGCTTCAAGGAAAGCCTTTTTGTACGATATTTTGAACAAATTGATCAGTGGTGTTACATTTGGAGGAAAATACATGCAGACAAGAGTACTATCCATACTTTGCAATGGCTTGGAAGGTGATTTTCTATCAGATATTTTAAAAAATAAAAAAGTTAAAGTTACCACAGGAACGAAAAAGTGATAAAACCAATTTTCCAAAGCTTCTTATCATCCATGCGTTCTTAGTAATCTTGTATATAGGAGAATCATTAAAGCTCTTGAAAACTCTAAGGTTTGATGACTTCAAATTTTGTGTTCACCTGATTCATTGCAGTTTAAAAGTTTACTCTTTCCTTGCTTACCTCTCTTCCAGGAGCATTTTTTTCGGACGAACACATTAGTGTCCTATCAGGAAGTAAGCGAGAGAACAAGCCAGTTACGTCAACATTAAAAACTGGTCTTTTGTTAGATCCATGTCTTTATTTTTTTTTTTTTTTTTTTGTTTGAAATTCCAAGGAGCGAATTGTTTGGTAGCGCTTGATAGTTTTTCGCCAATTATTTTCAAAATCCTCACTCAGTGTCGTTTCTTTAATTTTTGGATCTATCCAAAGCATTGAAATGGTGGCATTCTTTGTTAGCTGTATAGCCTTTCGTGACAGTATGACAGACGATATCGGTGCGTATCTCTCACGTTGCTTCCAAAACCAATTGAACGTTTCCCAGTCCCTGACACAGTGTGAGTCGAATACGCTAAAATTTACCGCGAATTTTGTTTGATGCACTTAACGGTCGATTTTCCAACGCAAAACTGAGATGCACTCTTTCCTTTGCCTTATTCGGTCAACATTTCGCATTTCTGCTTAAGACTTAAATACTTCGTGTGCTTTTCTGGATGACAAATTTTTGTCTGGCAAAAAGGCTTGGAATTAATTCAATTTGGTAACTGCACGTTATTGTCTCAAAAAGCTCAAAACCTACTGAACTTAAATCAACATGTTTTTTGTTTTGTTTTTCCCTAATATTTCTAAGAAAATACTTTTAGCTCTGTAACTGTTAAAGCGACGGAAAAATATCGAATTGCAGAGTATAAATTTTGGCAAGAGTTCGAATTACAAGATACATAATGCAAAAAATTAGGTGTTTGAATTGAAGTGGAGCATTCGAATAACCGAGTGTTCGAATAAGCGAGGTAGTTCTAATATTTAGTTATATGTTTTCTTATGAAGAGATGCGCCGTCAATGCTCAAATTTCGTTTTCCTTTCAATAAAATGTCTGGTGGTGGTAACCCGCGCATTTGGCTAGTCGGTGAATGGATTAAGTTTACCGTCATTTTATATATGATATTTAAGATTGATACAGAAGAGTTAAAATATTATTTTAAATTTAGAAGCGTTTAAACTGAAGTCAGGCACTTTTTGAATTCTGATTCTGATCATGTCACTTATTTTTATTTTCCTATATTTGTGTTGGACAACAAAGATTTGTTTCAATAAAATTTCTTAACCCATTTTTTTTTATTTCAAGGTACAACCGATTGTCAAATATTCCATCCTCGTTAAAGAACTGCAAATTTATGGACGAATTCAATGTGGAAGGCAACAGTATTTCAAATTTGCCAGATGGATTACTTGCCAGTTTGAACTCTCTAACAACAATAACTTTGTCACGCAATTCATTCCATAGTTATCCGTCGGGTGGTCCAGCACAATTCACAAACGTGACATGCATTAATTTGGAACACAATCAGATTGATAAAATACCCTATGGCATATTTTCTCGTGCTAAAGGCCTTACTAAACTCAACATGAAGGAAAATGTTCTCACATCCTTACCATTAGATGTTGGCACTTGGATAAACATGGTGGAGCTAAACTTGGCTACTAATTCTCTTTCAAAATTACCAGATGACATAATGAATCTTCAAAATCTTGAGATTCTTATCCTTTCGAATAATATGCTCAAAAAAATTCCCAACACCATTGGAAACTTACGCAAACTACGAATTCTTGACCTGGAAGAAAATCGCATTGAAGTTCTGCCAAATGAGATTGGTCTGCTACACGAACTACAGAAGCTTGTTCTTCAAACAAATCAAATAACAGTTGTTCCAAGAACAATTGGACACTTGACAAAGCTATGCCATCTTTCGATTAGTGAAAACAATTTGCAGTTTGTACCCGAAGAAATTGGATCACTTGAAAACCTCGAAAATCTCTATGTGAACCAAAATCCATGCTTGGATAAGCTCCCATACGAGTTGGCACTTTGTCAAAATCTTAAATACTTGAACATCGACAAATGTCCCTTAAGCACAATACCGCAAGAAATTCAAGCTGGAGGACCATCACTTGTCCTCCAATGGCTTAAAATGCATTCTCCATACCGATCAATGTGATTCTACTACGTGTACTTGGTAAGAAAACAGTGAAAATTCGAAATAAGAAAAGAAAATCGCTCGTTGATCTAAAAGGAAAACTAAAAACCTTTAACACAGAATAATAAGAAAATATATAATCGTTTCTTTTCTTACAAACAATGGAAAATATATTAAGTGTGTGTGATTACAAAATATAGCTTTAAATTGCTTAAATATTATATATAAACAAGCTACACTATAAAGTAAAATAATATTGAAAACCCAGAAAGGGAATTGTTGCTCGAAATCAAAGATGAATAGAAACAAAAAACGAGTTGAAACAGTGTGTTAGCAATAGAGGATATTTTGTGCTAATACCTGCGGATGATTTTGTTTATATTTTAAACCGATTATGCAACAACAGTCATGTTAAGAACATCATCACGAATAATTAAGACGTGAAAATTCAACAAGAGAATTTTGTTATATCTCTGTTTATATAGTTTGTATTTTACCAAATTATTTCGACGAAAACAATGGCAGAAATGTTATACGTTTGTTGGCATCGACGAAGGACTGTGAATTTTTTAATAAGGTTAGTAACTCGCAACTTATTTAACATTTTAACACGATTATACTCAATATTTCAATCCATATTATTATCATGTTGCTTTTAAAAAGTCTGAATAGCCCAGCGCTACTTCACTTAAATAAAGGTTCGTAACTAAGTTCTCGTTCTTGCGGGAAGTGTTGATTTTCTTCTTTCACAGCGGCTGAAGCACATCGAAAGATCCAAAAAGTTAACGGAGATGCTGCTCAGAGCGAAACTACGTGCCATGATTGGTTCCGTCGTTTTAGAGAAAGTGATTTCGATGTTGACGAGGGTCCGCGTGAAGGTAGGCTAATCCTTCGAAGAAACTGAATTGGAGGCTTTGCTCGATGAGGATCCTTGTCAAACGCAGGAACAACCTGCTTCAGCATTAGGAGTAACTCCCACAAAGCCCATTCCAAGCGAATGTATGCCTTAGGAATGATTCAAAATCAAGGAACTTGGGTTCCTTATGAGTTGAAACCAAGGGACTTTGAGCGTAATTTTTTCGCATGCCAACAACTCTAGCGGCAAAAAAGGGAGGAATTATTTCATCGCATCGTGAAGGGTGAAGAAAAAAAATGTATTACAGCAACCCAAAGAAAAAAAAGTCATGAGGACTGCCCGGTCATGCTTTTACGTCTTCGGCTCGGCCGAATATTCACGCAGCGGAGGTTAAACTGTATATTTGGTGGGACCATGTCGGTGTCATTTATTATGAACTGTTGAAACCAAATGAAACCATCACTGGGCAACAGTATCGATGGCACATGCCATGCTGGTCAGCAGTTCCGCTCATATGAAGACATCAAAAATGTATTCGAGCTCTTCCAGAAAGATGGAAAAGAGTTGCAGCTAGCGATGGGCAATTACATTTACAATACAATTACATTTTCAAAAAAAAAATTACGCACCTCATTGAAAATTGTGTTCCTTCTCGGTAGATTTGCCGTAAGGCCACCTACCCAGATATATTTTATCAATATGTTCCATTTGATTCTGCATTTATCACCACACATTTTGTTTTTTTTACGCATTTATTTTAAGCTTATTAATTGCTAACCATTTACACAGTTCATTGCAATAACTGTCTTTTCTTTCTCACGCAAACAAAAAAGCAACGTCACAGTAAGTTGCTTTAGAAACAAACATATTGCTAAAAAGCCGTCTCTGCCGTGACGTGTCCATCTTGTGTTGATTCAAGTGGCTTGTTTGGCCAAGCGTCCAAATACAGCAACTGCAGTCTCCTTTTCGGAACAGTTGACGTGACTTTTTGTGAAATAAGCATCGGTTGGCTTCCAGCCTTTGACGTGCCCAAGGAGCGAAATTTAATTTCAGTTTGGTACCGCTTGTTAAGCTCACTTTTAATTTTTGAATGCTGTCGAGAATAAACTGTATATTTGAATATCGTGAGAGAAGCGCTTTACCCATTTTTAAAATTTACTTTGCAAAGGATAAGCTTTGCAGGCTTCTTGTATCGTTGCAATAAGTTGATGACTCGTCATTTCATGTTTTAAGATCGTAGATATTTTCGCGCATGAAGCGAACAAACTTACTAAGTCTAATGATTTCGTTATCCATTACAATTTGCGGTATCATTGACGTAATGGAGAGTAAATTAGTATATGAACGAGTTCAGCGTTTTCCCTCTTAACCAAAATAACTTAAGTTTTGCATTTACACCAAAGTATAAGGGAAATCTCCTGTATATCAACCTCACTTGGCAACTGAAACCCATCAAATAACTCCTTTAAAAAAAGAAAGAAAAAACTGTTCAGTTAATTTACAATAAGGACGAAAAGGAATAAATGTTTCATATCATGGAAAAAAAATTATTTTTCGGACCAAAAATCAATAAGATGTTTTAATACCACTATATGAATTTCTAATTCTCAGATTCAAAATATACAACTTTAACAGCATCGCTTAGCGAATATTGTCATGGACTATCGTCTGCTATTCGCCATCTAGTCATTTAAGAAGAGATTTTTTTGAACAGTGCACAAACATTACTATTTTTTTTAAAGAGTATTACTTTTTTATAAGCTGTTGTATTTTCAAGCACAACTTTTTTGTTAAACTTTTATCTAAAATAATATTTCATTGAGTATTTTTTAAATGAAAATTAAAGAAAAACGACAAAAAATAAGTGCAAACGGAATTGTTTATAATAAAAAAATAATATATATATATATGAACGTAATATTAAAGAAAAATATTAATATGCATTTAATGTTAAATGTTAAATTTTATATATACATAATAAATAATCATAAACATTAAGCAAAATACATTTAATATGTATATTGGAAACTTTTTACCAACTAAGTTCTATATATCTTGTCTATCGAAAACTTGGCAGGCTTTCACTAGTATTTCTATTTCGCTATTTTATATTTTTCAATAGTGAAAGACCAGCCATAAATAAATTGTTCATCGAATTTAGTTTAAAAACATATATGAATTTACGCTTCTAAGCAATTTATAAATAAGCCAACGATGCAACGGTCATGAGTTGAAGTGATCTGTGCCAGAAGAAAAAATGTGGGTTAAGATTTACTACAAGCATTATTAAATCAAATTAACTTGAACCCTCATATTTAAAAAGGATTTTTGTTATATAAAAAAAGAACAATTGAACTTCAAGTACCTATTTGAAACTTTTGTTTTGTTTGTTTTTTTTTTTATTTGATTTTCCAAAGTTTATTCAGTTAAAATAATAAAAAAGATTCTCCATTTGTATTTGAAAAATGTTTGTTAAAATCAATCAAAGAATTTGCTAGTTGAAATTTATCTTTTGGTGTTGTCTATCATCATTGTGTCCTATATTTGAGGCCAGATAGACTTCGGTGGAATTTATTACGTACCTTTATAAATAAAACTTCCATCCGGTTGATTTTCGCCATCAATCAAAAGTTTCATTTCCTTCCCGGTGTTTCTTAACGAATGCGTGTTGTTTATAAAAAAACATTTGCTTTTTGCGTTAAATTAAGATTGGCATTCAATATAAGCTCTAGTTTAACACCCAAATCCATTAATAATATAAGCGATAAAAATCGCACTATCGGCCATATGCAATTCTTGGTCTTCATTCGGCGTAAAACGTTCGCATTGATAAATTCAAATATTCAATGTAACAGAGGAAGTTCACCAAGGTGGTTCTATCATTATCGCACTAATCTCCTCTCCGGATGGGTCATCATTCTGTCTGTGATACCGATATATGATACTCTGGCCAATACAGTAAACCGAAACGTTTTGTGCTCCCTAATTTGCCAAGACATAAATAAAAATCAAACATGTGTTTGAAGTAGCTGGTAGTATCTATGGCCATATCATCCTTATATTTTACAAAGTAGACTGCTGAAAAACCAGAAGCAAAGCTGAATAATGCAACTTTTCAAATCAGGTATTTAAAATTCTCTACTTCTTTCAAATTTCAAAGACCCTTGCTAAGATTCCGGATGCACACACATGATAATAATGAAGCAAAATGTTTGAACCTGGCTAGTTCCTACCTACAGTAACCTACAGATTGCCGTCATTGTTTCCGAACTTGTCTTCCTACAGTAAATAAAAGAGATTCAGCTAATATACCTCGACTGTATCAGATTGAAGCCAAGCGGAGATTTGATATGAAGAAAATTCAAGTGATTATGTATTCCTTAGCCTTACATGTATCCAGTACTCCTTCCGGCCCAACAGTCTGCATATTATGTATATGTAGATTATCATCCATTTCTCATAATCGGACCTACCTTACTATGAATATACCACTTTAAATTGAGAGTCCATTACATCACAAACATCTAAATTTCGTATCTCTTACATTATAATCGGCGGATGGTAATTTCCGGCCGTTGTTTTCGACTCCAAATGCCTTGCAAACTTCCATAATATAGTTGCTGAAACAAGTGGCTTGGTTGACATATTGTTCGATCTGGATTTTGCGAAAAGAAACCATTATTCATGTGGAAAGTTTTTTTTTTATTTTCGCTTCCTAAAGCGTTATGTTTGATTTTGTGTTCTAATTTATAAACAGTTTGTTAAATGTTAGACTTCATGAGGTTTTAATCGCTTTGTTAAATAATTGGTAAATAAACAAACGTTGCATGACTAAAAGAAATAATTTTTTTTATGAAATATGCAAGTTTTGCGGTGCTTATCTTGTCCGTAAAACAAAACATACGCCTGTAGTTAAAACTTGTTCGTTTTCCTTTAAAAGAAAAAGACAAGATAATACAAATAATTTTTAATTTGCTTTAGCTTAAATGTGACCCTTAGTACGGGCAATAATTTTTGTGTTTCATTATAATGTTAATGCTAAGCATTCACACAAACTGAAAAAAACACCATTCATACATAACTCACATCAAATATCTTACAAAAAAAAGACAACATAAGCTCGCACAAAAAGTTTATTGAATTAAATTCGAATTAAGTAATAATTTATCACACAAGAAACTTTTCCGAATGGGAAAACTAACTGCGCCTAGCAAATCCCATAATGAAACATGATACATCGGAATTTTCTGCATTGTGGTAGCCTCATATTGAAATGGTTTTCATTATAACAAAAAAACACTATATAACATGTATAAATGTGAAACATAAAACAAATATTCAAATAAAATTTGTATAAAAAAAATCAAACAAAAAAAATCCTAACAAAACAAAATTTCAAACCTACAGACTGGCCGAACTCAGCAATTTTTGTGTATTCCAAGGTTTCTGGGGAGAGCTTCAATTGATCAGTTTTCTTTATTATAATTATTTATTTTTTTAAACTATGTAAAGAAATGTCGTTTTTGAGGTTCCATACCTCAAGAGGAAAAACGGAACCGTTATAGAAACACTTTGTTGTCCGTCTGTCTGTCGTCACCCTTTTTCTCAGGAACGTGTGGAGGTAACAAGTTGAAACTAATGTCAAATACTTATGACTGTGGTCCCTTAAAACTCTAAAAATCAAGCTCTATTGACTCAATCAAAAAGACGTCTGTTTAAGCCGCATATTTTGTTTAGAAATCAAAACATTAACAAAAGCGAATTTTTTCATACATCATGCCTACAATTTTGCACGGAACCTTCGTGCGCGATTTCGACTCTCAGATTCTGATAAGAATTTCACTGAAAAAACCGTTTTTAAAGGCGTTCGGAAATACGAATATACATTTGTTTTAAAAATCAATATTGTTTTAAAGAGTGAAACGTAACCAAATATTTTGAAGAACCGAGTGTATTGTTTTTAACCCTTAAAAGCACAACAGCTAAGTTTGCAGTAAAACCCATCAAGTAAACACACGTATTATTTAATTCACACTTAATGACAACTGGGTAACATATATCGCGTGTGTGCATAAAGTATGGAATAGATCAGCGCTTCGCGGGAAAAAGAAGTTTCTTTCGCTAAGGGTATGCTCCTTCTTTTGACAAACGCCTATTACGATTCAGAACCTCAAAAAGAAAATTTGATTTAGCTCCCACAGTTTATACAATATCGAGGAATATCCTTTACAAACACTTATAAAATGCGATTCGAAACACTTTGACCCACATAGTTGATTTATTTCTGCCTTCATTAAAGAGCTTATCGACAAAAAGAAGATACGCCTGGCCCCGCCATTAATTCGACCACAAACATAAAACCAGACATCTGTCCAGCCCAGTGGTATTGCTATGCTGATTATTCTTAATCAATTCGATTGCGATAACAGCACATTCTTGGCCTGCACTCCACATCAGACATTTCGGCGGAGCGATCAATAGTCCAGTAAAAGAATATTGTGATGACGCGGCTAGCATCTAAGTGCCAAAAAATCGGAAGGGGTTAAGACATGTGAGCGGGCTGGTCATTCCAAATCACCCGTTCTGAGATCAAGCACTTTGGGAAGTGTTTCATAAGAACAGCTAATGATGCCCTGGAAGTGTGAGCCGTTGTTCGGTCCTTTTGGCAACAAATGCCTCCTGATTCCTATTGACCTTTCACAACATTTTCTTCAAAAAAGCAATCGCTGCTGATGAAATTCCATGCCGTGCTTGACTTAAGGTGAATACAAAAGCACTTGATGCATATCTAGAAAAAGGTTCAACCACTCTGGTGTAATTGGGCTGCATCACATCTGGTGTAATTGGGCTGCATCTGGACCGTTTTTGAAAACCCCGTTCCTCCGAGAATTGAAGTCGGTTCTTCAGAGTCCCTGATGAGGTCACAGTGAATCTGTTCAAAACGAGTCTTCCACGGTTAATCGCAAGCTCCTTACCGTCCCTAAACATGAGGGCTATTAACCTAAAAGAAAACAAAGCTCTTATACCATACATGTCGAATAAGGCCGCCTCCGACTCTCTTCGACATCACGACTTAAATATATCTTGCCGCATACTGGGCATTTCATATTCATATGTCTTTATTACAGTCTCCTAAGGCTGGTCTTAAAAGCCGAAGACAAACAGATGAATTTTAACATTAGAATTTTAAATCTTTAAACTTCAGTTCAATGAAAAAGTTGTTTCCATGCGAACCAAAACGTGTATTACGAGTTATCGCGCATAGGTTAACTATGAGTTGAGTTGAGTTTTATCAGGTTATCCGAAGGCTTTTCCACTAAAAAGATCAGTTGTATTTTTAAACACGGAAGTCAACCTAAAAATAATTTTAATTTTACCATCGCTTTTACTCAGTCACGTATGAATTGAATAAACTTCTATTTGTATTCCTCTTCACGTGACTGTTTTTTCTTTTTAAACTTTCAATAGTAACTGAAAAACCTAGACAGATTTGCCTTCTGTTTGAAACAATAGTCAAATTGATTAAACAACATCAGCTCTTATTTTTCTCGGTTTTGCATCAAATTTTATAAGTACGGGTTCCACGTGTTGTACTCCGAACTTAGAGCATTTGACGTCGAATCGCAAGTCGTGATACCAATGTTAATTGATAAAAGAAGCCATAAATAAAAGACGATTCCTGCAAGCTTATTTAGAAAATTCATTATAAAGCAAAATGTATAAAAAAAAATTATTTGTGATATTTATTTTTAAGAACAACTTGCGCATGTGAGTGAATTTATTTAATTTGCTATCTATGTAAATGCGGTACACAATATGTTAAAGAAAAAAATAACCTTTAGACCTTAAATCAGAAAAATAAATAACTAACGCACATTGTTACTTTCAACAAACGTATGAATAGAAACAAAATATCATATATAATTTATATTGTATCCGTTAAATATTGTTTAAAAACTTTCTTTGGAATATTTTTTTTTTTTTAAAAAAGAAAAAACTTCAAAGTACATATTTTTAGAAGGACTACATTTAAATCCGAAAAAAGTATATTAAAACTTATCTTTACTGTACTACGTATATTTTTTCTACTGCAAAATTCTTTATTCAACACTGATACTATAAATGGTAAAAATAAAAATGTATGAATAACCTTGCAAAACAAAAGGACAAAAAAACATTATTGATAAATAATTAAATGTATAAACATCATTGAAATGCTCTTGTTATATTTTTATATTTGTACAAATGACTATAAAATACAAAGGAAACTAAAACTAAAATTTAATAAAGAAAAATCAACGAAATTTCTAAATGAACAGAAATATAGTATGTTAATAAAATAAAAGATATATATATATTTTTTTTTTGCATGAAATAAATAAATAAATACTTTCATGTATTTCAAAGTACTTTTTATGTGGTACCTAAAGACGCATATTTGAAAATCAAATAAAATGCTAATTAAAAGATATTCAATAAAACTATATATACAAGATTAAATAAGAATATAAACATAAAGTAATATTGTTGATGTGTATGAGTGTCTACACGTATTATATTCATGTTTGAAGCATTGTTTGAACAAAAGGAACTTAATATAAACATATATGGATAGAAGAAAAAATGGTGTAAGACAAATAGAAGTATATAAAAATAATAAACTATAAATGTCTGTATGTAATCAAGTCTTTTTATTTTTTGAATTTGTCTTAATAAATGCAAAAGTCGACAAACTTTTGCTTTCTATAGTAGATCCAGATCTATCAGTTCAGCTCGCAAAATTTTCCGACAAACCGGATTAACAAAGATGACGTCGGATCTGCAGCAAAGTGTCGTTTATGGAGAAAATAAAGCTGGCGATTGTGATGCTTTGTCCAAGATATAGTGTTCGGGACAGTTTTTTTAATAAAGCACATAACATAACAATTTCGCAAACTATTACACACTTACACTTTTTTGTCAAGTCCGCACATGTGGAGAAATTCATGGTATCACCTACGTTATGTAGACTTTATTGATCCAATTCGGACACACGTAATTTATTCAAAATGTCCCGAAAACGGGCACCAGTAACAGTTACTTACTATTTCTGTGTATTTTTGTACTTATAATTCTAATTCCCAGTGCATGCAAATTTCAAAATTCATGATTCATTTCCAACTTAATTTTGACGGTATTGGTTCAATCTGCACAGAACATATGATGGGATGAATTTCGCGGGATTCAAAATGATGTCACTTCCTGCCTTGAAGTGGGTAAATAGGTGGCGAAAATCTACTTGTTTGTCTTTAAAGAATTTAGCGCAGTGTGAAAACTTGGTCTATTGTCGAGAAGCCAAGCCAGAAGCAGAATTCGCCGTATTGTGCTTGACAAAACGGCTTCAGACCTTCGCACAATACAATACGTTACGGGATTGCCTTGTTTGTAGATGGCACAAATATTGCTGACATTTCAGTTGGTCATTTACATTTGGGAGGTGCTGGAAATGCATATTGAATACATCCACGATTCTTGCGGATCGTTGATAAGAATTTCTTACAAGTTCAGATAGACCTAGTGCCTGTTTTTGGCCTGATAATCAAGCATAGCTTCTCACGAGTGATTCGCATCAATTAGCTGTCGGTCGATTTGGTAAGACTATCCGGACGTCATCATATTAAATGCCGCAAAATATGGGAGTCGAAAGCCGTAATCTGTTGTCATTTCGTGGAACTATTAAGATCGGGGGATAGTGATTGTCTGCCGACCTGTAAGAAATCAATACTTGAACTGTTTGAACATTTTCATGCCTCATGCTTTTTTGTAAAGATGAGCTTTAAAACGCCCTCGATTTATGCTGAAATTCGAAAAACAGCAATGCCCCAAGCATGGATAATTAAGTTAACTGGACCACGTTCAAAAACCAGATGAACACTTACGACTACCTTTAGCATTCCAACCTGGCACCTTTTAATTCATCCAATTAAAAGACAGACGCTTGATTGCGCTACCCAACCGCGTTAAAAGTCATGTCCGTTCTCTTTTGCTTTACTGGAGTTCTATAGAGGGGTCCCCCTGCGAAAGAATTTGAACGAAAAACTCGCCGAGCTAATCCATGTAAATGGGAGAAGGGTTTTTTCTGAAAGACCTAACCTCAGTTTCTTTTTTCGTTTTTTTGCGTTTTTGTAGCTTATTCCAAGCAAACATTTGGACATTTTAAAGACTATCAAAATAAAGCAAAAATTATCCACACACACTGATTAATTTAGCCAGAAAGATTAACAACTACTCAAAGACGGAGTAGGGAGCGAATTTCCGAATACCTAGTAATATTATTGTCGTTGCTGAAACGCAGTTTAAAGCTGTACCTAAAGGGATGAAACTCATAGCACTATATAGGAATTAAATGGTGCAGGAAACTTCAAAAAACGGAAGAAGAAGTAAATTTTTGAGGCTGGCATATTTAAGTTTTTTTTTAAAGCGTTAGGGGTGCTAATCTATAACAATTGATTATTAAAGACGCATCAAAAGGAAAGTGGAACTTTTGAGCATTATATGTTATTATATATACAACTATTGCATGTAGAAAATTATGGGCTTTGATTGTTCTATGATCGCGCTCTGTTGCTCAACCAAATAAACGGTTCATATTTATTTCTTAATAATTGATAAAACTCAGAGCTGCAATGGCAACATTCATGTTTTGAAATAACCTCTGAACGAAGGTGCATAAAAATATATAAAAGCTTGATTCAAATTTATAAAGATCAGTTGTTAAATCGAGCTCCAGTATACGAGGAACTTTTTCAAGTAGTTTCAAAACCGTGTCTTAGTTCTTTTTGATTTGTTAAACGTATGTATTCCTGTAAACATATATTTTTTCGCTGTTTATGAGTTGTAAATAAAGTGTCTTAAATTTTGAAAACAGTGCAGTTAGTTTTTGAAAGCCTGTGAAAATATTATATATAGATAATTCAAATTAAATTTGGATAATTTTTTGATTTAAAACAAATTTAAATAAGATAACATTTTTTAACTTTGAAATACTTGTGATACTAAACTGTGATACCAGAACGCACTGGTTACTTCCATGTTTCTCATGGTCTCCATCTTAATTCTCGGATCTGACTAAAATAAAAGGGTTATTTAAGCAATTTTTGTTTGCATTAGTCTAAAACCGAAGTTGGCCCTTACTGACATGCATAAGTTTAAAAGTTTTTTTTTTTTCATAAGTATGAATAAAAATACACCTTTTTGTAAGAATTTTTTTAATGAAACGAAATGAAATGTTTCGAGAAACTGAATAGATTTTTAATAATCAAAATTAAACTGCGGTTGTATTCTCCCTTGAAGTCCCCATGTTTACTTAGGTGAGGTCTCTTGAGACCGTTTTCATCGCTTTTAGAACTATTCGTTTCGGTACTCGGATAATTTCGGTTTGCGTTGCTCGGATAATTTTGAGTAGCCATTTAGTTCTTAGTTTAGACCTGCAGGTGTTCTCCGGTTTCCCGCAATATTTTCGTCAGAGATTTTAAAGATATATATCGTTACTAGGCTTCGAACGAAGATGTTTAAAGATGTTTTATATTTCCTGATTTTGAATCCACAATGCTCAATAGTTCGACTCTCATACAAGTGAGTCACGCCTTCCTATAATGTTCGTGTTATAATTTTCGCTTGTACAAAATTTAGCATTTATTATTTTAGGCGTAGTCTATAACACGTTAGCCCTGTCCTTTTGTTTAGCAAAAATGTTAAGCTGTCCATTACCTCCAATTTTCTACTGTTTTTCATATTAGAAATAACATTAGGCAATCAAAACAAATAATACAGAAATATGCTCTTGATCATCTAGATGTAGCTGATAAGACTTACATTTGTAGACAAGACTGCAATAGCCCACCAAAAGTAAATTGAGTGCCACCGGCTTATCATGCTATTACACTGTTTGCATTGGGTCATTGTCATGATCCTCGTCTGTCGTCACTCGATAATTGCAAACATTTCGGCGGGGATTAATGACATGAACGATTTTAATAAAAAATGATAGCCGTATCAGTTAATTACATTCTATTTGTGTTAATTAATTGGCATTCTCTGTTGTTGAGATTAAAAAGCTTACTTGCTTACTTTCTTTCATGGTGCTTCAATATGGGGTGAAGTCCATCCATTCGATTCGAACGTTAGCTAGCTTTTCACTTGTGCGTTCCATCGAAAGTGAGGTATTCCTTATTCCCCTGGTCCCTTGGGTGTAAAATTAAAGACTATTCACTCTACATGTGCTATCCACTTGAGTTGTTGTTTCCTTAATCTTATTTGTGCGTTGAACAGCCCGTCTTTGAACACATTTCTCCACACTTCATCAACACATAAGCGAACATCAAGCGAAACATTTTTTTTTCAAACCATTAGCATTTTTATCTGGGTTCCATTTTTTTTTAATACTTTCAAATACATCATGATTTCTCCTTGTGCAAGCAACTTGACACACCTCTAAGAGATCGAACCCTTAGTGTTTCAACTTAGCACGATCCCAGCGTACATCTTGCGTTTGAAAAATCAATCTTTTCCCTTGCTGGCCGACATGGTGTTTTCAGTGTCAATAAATCCTCTGTCTGTTTTGTCATGATTTAGCAAATGTTATTATTATTATTATTATTATTATAACTTTATTAATAGATAAGTAAATTAAATATTAATAACAGAAGTTTGTAGCACTGGCTGCTAGGGCCTTCGGCTAGCTGGTAAAAAGAGAGGTTAGATTTTATTAACAAGATCGATTTCAAACATGAGATTGAAAACGCTTTTAACGTTTTTATCGTTTGGGGCACTTAAAAGTTGTTTGAGATTTTGTCCGGATATTTGATGACAGATTTTGTTGACTTTACTGCAGTTCAATAGGTGCGTTACAGTTAAATTAGGCCTTTCTTCACAAAAATGGCAAAGTGGTGGAGATTCTTTTGTAAAAAGGTGTTTATGTGTGATATTAGTGTGGCCCATCCTGAGTCTTATAAAAGTTTTAAGCATCCTAATAGAAACGTTCCTTGGATAAATGGTTTTTTCAGCTGTGGGGTTAAATTCCTTGTAGAGGTGTTGGTATTCTGTCCAGCAGGTTCTTCTTCTACATTCATCAGTTGAGATGATATGCTTTTTTATATCTTTCTTATTGTAAATGTAGAAAGTTTTGAGGGGCTCCATTAATGCTGATTTGGCAGCTGCATCTGCGAACTCGTTGCCCTTAATGCCAGCGTGTCCGGGGATCCATGCGAGTTTTAGATTGCCTCTCCTAGAGGTGAGTTTGTCGCGGATGATTTCGATGATGTTGGAAGAGTTATTGATGTTTTTAATAGCGATGATTGTGGACAGGCTGTCTGTAAAAATTATGGTTTTTTTGTTGCTAGCCATCTCAATAGCTTTAAGGATGGCAAAGGCTTCGACTGAGAAGATTGATGCGAAGATAGGTAGGAGACCCTTGGAGATAACAAACCCATGTTCGTCGGCAATAGCGAATGATGTCCCATTTGTTGTTTTGGAACCATCAGTAAATAAAAGATCCCATCCAAGGCGCTTATAATTCTCAGCTAATTCGAAAAAGATGGCTTTGTATATGTCGTTGTTGGTTGTATTTTTGGGAAATCTTGTCAGGTCAGTGATAATACTTTTTTTAGCCAGAAACCAGGGTGGAAGTGATGTTTTGTTGTTTTGGATAACTATTGGGATATCCAGGTTTTCTGCGGATGAAATTGCCTTCGCTATCGCTGAAATATATTTTGGCTTTTTCTTTCTTTTTAATATTTTTTTGGCATCGTTTTTAATAGGAGATATCCATGGAGAGTTGATTTTGTGTATTATTTGCGAGGGTAATGAATCAATCTTCTCAGTAATTTGGGGTAAACCCGCCTCGGTAAGAAGATTTTTTATCGGTGTTGTTGGAAAGGCTCTCATGCTGGACCTTACTGCTCCATGAAAAGGTGTAGAGATCAGTTGAATGCAGGATTTTGGGCATTTTCCATAGATTGATAGGCCATACTCAATTTTTGATAATACAATGGATTTTATAATGTTAATGATAGTATTTATATTACATGAGCTATTTTTAGAAGACAGATATCGAATAATATTTACTCTGGAAGTTAAACTTTTCTTAATATATGTACAGTGATTGCTAAAGTTAAACTTAGAGTCAAATATAAGACCAAGTATTTTAGTGTAATTAACATTAATTACTACATTGTTATTTACATGGACTGAAACATATTTTGAACAGTTGATCTTTTTACAAATGTGTAATAGTCTACATTTATTTATAGAAATTTTCGAACCTGATGTGTCACCCCATTTTGACAAGCTAGTAAGTATGTCCGAAAAGATGGTACCCATTAAAGTTAAATCTTTGCATTTGGAATATAGAATAAGATCGTCTGCATACAGTATATGGCAGATGTTGTGCCTCACAATAATGTTACTAATTTCATTAAAGGCGATAATGAAAAGGACGACCGATAAAGGAGATCCTTGTGGAATGCCGTTTCGCAGGTGGTGTGTGCCAGAAAAGACAAAGTTGGTTTTTATACGAAAACGTCTATTTGTGAGAAAGGAAGTAACATATTTGAGCATTTTTGGCCCAATTTTCCATAGGACAAGTTGTTTTAAAATAACATGTACACCAATGCGGTCGAAGGCTTTTTCAAAATCAATGCTGAGAATTGATGCATGGTTCTTTTCTGAGAGGGTCGAGGAAATATATTCATCTAGATGCAGAAGTGCGTCTATAGTGCTTCTCCCTTTTTTAAATGCTACTTGGTTCTTGTTTAAAAGTCTTCTATTCTCGAGAAACCAGAAGAGTCTCCTGGCAATAATCTTTTCCAAAATTTTGGCAGTGCAGGGAAGGAGAGATATAGGCCGGTACCCTTGTATGGTGGAGTGATCCTTGTTGGGTTTTGATATGGGAATTATATTTGCCACTTTCCATGATTGGGGGATCGTACCTTCTTTAAAAATTTGGTTATATAAGTCCAATAATTTTGTCTTTAGGGCTGAAGGGGCGTTTTGCAACATAGCGTATGATATACGATCAAAACCTGGGGTTTTTCCTTTGGCAGATATCAGACAGCTTTCTAACTCTATCCAATTAATGGGTGATTCAATGTGAATAGCAGATGGGTCAATAATGTAAGGCGGACATGGATTTGTTAGTACTGAGTGCTTTTCACGGATGAAGTCGGGGTGAAAATTGGAGTCATCACCTGAGGATTCCCAAGATTTTGCGAAAAATTCGGCAATCTGTGTTGGACAAGTAATCGTATCGGTGTCAGTCTTAATAACTTTTATAAGGGGAGGTATGTACTGGCCAGTGAGTGTTTTGATATCGGTCCAAATTTTTTTTGGAGTGGAGCTTGGATTAATATCCCTTGTAAATTTCTCAAAACAAACGATCTTGCGTGCCTTTGTGGCCTTTCTAAATTTGGCGTTGGCTTTGCGATATAGGACAATGTTGGAGTCTGTAGGGGCTTTTTTAAACAGTCCCCAAGCTTTTTGTTTTTCGTGGCGGAGGACACTTATTTCTTTGGTCCACCATGGGACGGACTTGTGGTATGTTTTTTGTTTTGTTTGGGGGATTGTTTCATTCGCTGCAGATCGTAAAATCTTTTGTAGGATAGCGGCTTCTTTATTGATATTGGGAGAGGATTGTCCCCTAGAAATTTCCTTGGATATTTTGGATTGAAAAAGATCCCAGTTAGCTTTGTCCAATATGAATTTTTGTTGGTGTTTTCTTGGGGTAATGTTGGAACCAAGTGTTACAGTGGTAATAATAGGGAAATGGTCGCTACCATGAAGATAGTCAGAAACAGTCCAAGTGGAGTTTGGGATAAGACAGGGTGATATGAGGGTTAGATCAATATGGGAGAACGTCTTATGGGTGGAAAAGTGGGTGGGTCGACCGTCATTCAAGATTGCAAGTCCAGAATTTAAAATAAAGCGTTCGACTATTTTGCCGCGTTTGTTATATGAATCTGATCCCCAGGATGGGTTCCATGAATTAAAATCTCCGGTTAAAATGACAGGGGTGTTAATATTGTTCAAGATATCATCGAGATCGCTACTCGAAAATGTTTGATCAGGTGGTATGTATATAGAAATCACTGTGAGCTTTGATTTGAGAACTATTTCGACTGCTATTGCTGATATTTGTGAGTTAATATTGAGGAACTGTTGGGGGATGGACTTATGGACGAGGAGGCAGGTGCCTTGTTTTGAAGAAGTGATCGAGTTAAGATTATGAAAGTAAGCGGAGTATTGTTTGGGAGGGACAGGGTGGAGATTGTATTTAACATGGGTTTCTTGTAGGGATATAATGGAAGGGTTGAGGTCATTAATAAGTAATTGCAGCTCGTGGCAATTATTAAAAAAACCGTTGAGGTTCCATTGTAGGACCTTAAGTAGTGATTTCCTTGTTGGAGGAGGGACTTGTAAATTATAATGCAATTGATGATGCAGAGGGGTCGAGTGGGATGAGTTTTGTGGATGATTGTATTGACACCACGGCACAGTTGTTGCATCGCGCGAACCTGGTAAGGGGTTCAAGCGATTCAGCCACTGAGCAGCAGAGTCGGACTGTGTTAGGGAGTTATTATTGTATATCATCATCTTGGATTGAGTTGGTCGGATTTAAAAAGTATTGGTTATTTTTGATAAGGGTTTGTGTTATTTTAGATATAGGCGATTCAATTGATTTAGTAGTGTTGTCAAATGTTGTATTTGGTGGGTTGGTTGGGTTGTGTTTATTTGTGCCATAATTCGATTGTTGTGTTTCTAGACAGATTTGCGTTTGAGACATGTCGGGGTGGGTTGAAATGTGTTGGGTATTGATTAGGTTTGAGTTAGTTGAGGGAAATTGAAAGTTAAATACAGTGGGTTGGTTTATGGTGTTAATGGGAGTATTGAGGGGAATTTTAGAAGACGGGTTATCTTTGTGAGCGATTGTAGGAGACGCGTCGACTGGGTTAGGTTTGGCCAGAGAGTTACTTGTTGGTGTGGCTGCGGGACCCGGGGTGAGTTTAGATGTATGGGGGGTGTTTGTTGTGGTAGGTTTGTTTTGGATTCCACCGTTATTTAAAGAAGAAGCAGGCAATTCACCTTGAAATGCACTTTTTGCAACTGTAGAAAAGGTCTTGGAAAGGATGGGGGCCGGGTTTTGGTCCCGAAATATTTGTTTGGCTTCTGCCATACTACACTTTTTAATGGTTTTGATTTTTAACACTTCCTTTGCTTGAAGGTAGCGTTTGCAGGTTCTGGACGAGGACGGATGGTTTTCTTGGCAGTTGGCACATGAAACACGTGTACATTGTTCGGGATTATGTGGTGGAAGGTTGCAAGATCCGCAAGTGGGGTTGTTTTTACATCTTTTAGTAGTGTGTCCCAGCAATTGGCAGTTCTGGCAACGCATAGGGTTGGGGAAGTATTCCCTGACTCTTGCATTATACCAACCAATATTAACCGAAGTTGGAGGACGGAAGAGATCGAAAGTAAGCAGGACGAGGCCGGTGGCGCGTTGGTTGCCTTCTACGGTCTTTTTAAATTTAAATGCATCAGTCACACCTTGTGGTTTCATCTCCTGAATGATTTCGGTTTCGGGCACGTTAATAAGGCAGGGTGCGTAGACTGTACCTTTTGACGAGTTTAAATTTGTGTGTAGTGATACCGAGATAGGGCAGAGGTTGGATAGTGTTTTTTGCTTAAGGAATAGGTCAGCAATTTTTTGTGATTTGGCCAGAACCAGAAGGTTCCCATCGCGTAATTGGGTAATATTGTCATAGCCAGTACTTATATTGTCGATTGCTTTTTTGAGTAGAAAGACGCTAAAGGATGAGAGTGGTTTTTCTTCATTCGATGAGGAGATAATAACAAATTTTGGGTTATTGGACACTGAATGCGTTGGTAGCAGATTGTTTATGGAGTCATTATTATTAATTGGGACGTAGTTTGGTTTTTTTCTTTTATTTTGTTTGGGTTCGGCTAGCGAGTCTATGTCGAGCCCGCTAAACCGGTTGCCCGGAGAAACACGTGGCCCAGAGGCCATGGGATGGTTTTCACTGTACACTTGTTTCTTGTTTTTTTTTTTTTTTTTGTAACTGAGAGAAATGACACGGAGAAAAAAAGTATTATTGTTATCAATCGAGATAACGGGACTCTATTGGGAAAAGTGCCGGAGAACGCAAGCAGAGAAACGATGTTGTCTCGACGAGTGTTAGTCGGTGACGTAGCAAATGTTAATGAGACGAACTTCAGTCAAACCTCATACTTGGTATATAGCAATCTGTTTTGGAATTCGAATATCAAGCCTGGTATCCATAAGCACGACAATAAGATATTAGATATCATATACTATATATATACTATATATAAGAAATTATAATTGTCTGCGCGATAAGGTTGGACAAAAAAAAAGACAATTAATAATAATTACACTATTGAATTTAGGTATATTGTTACATGGAAATTTATGTACCGTATACAATTCTCTTCAAAATCAATATGAAGATGTTCTGGAGTGCAATACTTTATTTAAACCATCATCATAATTATAAACTTTTGAGTTACTAAAGCTAAGTTTTTCGAGTTTTCTCTATTTATAAATTGACAACTTTGTACAACTTTGTTTATATTTTAAGGACTTGATTTTCCAAATCAGTCGGATGAACAAACAATAATATGAAGTTGAATAGGAAAGTAAAAATGTTGACAACATTTTTTTAACAATTTTTCGTGTGTCTACATCTTTTTTTTTCATTTGATATCCTTCTGCATATCATCATCATCGTCCTTTTGTTTGTGTTCCCGAGCTCAGGAATAAAAAAGTGCGGTTTAGGTAAAAAAACAAAATATGTTTCAACTTCTGAAAAAGTTTACCAAATAGGCAGTATTCAAAATTAATAATTATAAATCGCATTCACGTACAGCCTTCAAAGTAAAAAACCTTCTTGTTTTTTTCCCAAATGGCTCAATAAATTAAGTATAATTTGTCGAATCAGTTTATGCACCCAGAATAATGAACGGAAATGTCAAATTTACGAGAAAAAAAAACATGATTCCTGATTGATGTAGTAATAACATTTAATTGGCATTTTCGACATATGTACTATACATCTGTATTCTTTTTAAAAAGATGCGAAATGACGAATAACTTAATACGAAAATACAAAGGATTACATTACGATTACGCTGGTGTACGCTGGTGGAAGTTGAAAATTAATTTCTGAAAGTGGGAAACTATTTTGCTCATGGCCTCTTTGTTGCATGGAGGGGATGCCATAAAGATTTGGCGGAAGTTTTTTATTAGCTCTTTCTTTCGTGGAAAGAATAGCAGATACCTTGACGTTAAACTATATATCATATTTTTCTTTAATTTATGAATCATTAAGATACTGATTTAACTGAAGCCACACTACAGCTACAATAGAGACATCAAGCACTGCTAAGGGCGAAATTTCTGATTGAGGTAGCACTCCGCGACAAGGAAGATATGTTTAGACAGCAGCAAAACTTTTTGTGGCTAAAAAGAAGACGCGGAGGCTTCATCGTCGCCTTCTTCTCCTTAAAGTCGGAGGTTATTTTTCGGCTGCAAAATAACCACATTTCAGTTCCAAAATGTGCAATAAAGTTAACATATTTTCTGTAAGAAAGGAATGGGTGTTGATCGTCAAATTAAAGGCATTCATTGTTATTATTTAATGTTGAACGAGTTCAGTTTTATCGTTTCAGTAAATGGGAAATATTTTTTTATTTCAGATGGGTCTGAGTGGCAGACCCTTTGCACTAGCTTTGCTGGTTACATTAGTTCTATTTATACAATTCGATGTTAGCAGTTCAGCAATGCAGGGAATTTCTCAAATTCCCCTTTTCAATGAGGTGCATCCAAGCCAGCCAAATGAACATGCTAAAACTGTAAGAAAACTTGTGCATGAGTCCAATTGGGCATCTGTTGCTAGCATTTCGACGGACAAGAATCTCGAAGGCTTTCCAATGGTCGATGTTATATCGATATCTGACAATGATCTTGATGGTGAATCTTCGGGAACGATATACTTGCTTCTAACAGACTTGGACTTTACCGGAAGAGATTGGAAGGTTAATAACAAAGTCACTTTCCTGTTCAGCGGTGAACAAATCGGCAATTGTTCGAGACTTAACATTGACCCAATGGAACCCACATGCAACAGGACTATTATTAATGGAAAAATACACGAAGTTTGTTTATTTACATTATAGCTTTTATTTTTTTTTTAATAAATTTTTTGCAGATTCCGGTTGATACATTGGAATACAAGTTTGCAATGGTTTCATTTATAAATCGACACCCAGCTGCACAAAAGTGGATAATAAGTAAGTTATTTTTAATTAGTTTGGCCAGTTTAAAATTTTTTTGTCAACTTCTAGAACATAAATTCTACTTATGTTCTCTGGAAATCGAACACATATATCTCATGGATGGGTATGGTGGCCCCAAGGAAATCTCGGTTAAAGATTATTATGATGTTGATCTTGAAGATGGTAACACTGAGAAGTCGCCTCTTACTAGAATCTACTTACGTTTTTTAAACTACAGTAAAATAAATTTATATTAAATAATTTTATCGAATCAATAATAAAGTTTGAGAGAAGTCAAAGATGTATTTTAATGTAAAAGTATTTTTTTGTACCCGAGCGAACTGTAAAAAAGACAAATTTCCGTGGAAGAATGCCTTTAGAAACGTTCATGGATTAAAATATTATCTACTTATAATTAATATATTTTTTTGTTTCCAGATCTGCATTCTCATGAATTCGATGTGAAGAAATTCCGAGTCGTTCTGCATGAAATTTGCTAGTTCATATAATCCAGTGTCCGTTAATTTCGGCATTACTTATTTTGGCTAATTACTATGTTAATTACTATGTTGTACATACAAATTTCAGATTAAACTATTGCCATTTCTATAATATAGCCACTTGATGATATTAATGGGCTCGAATTCTACTTAATCCCCTTTCAGTTATTCATATTTATCTTTACAACAATCTTTCTAGCCTTATTTATTTATTTATTAATTAATTATTTAAGGTTGGCGACATTCATTATTTATATATAAGTAGGAGAAAAAATTAGAGTTGAATGGCACTTCAATTAGCTAAAAAGTACAGAATAATATTTTTGAGTGAAATCAGAATAAGAACAAGAAAGAAAAAATTAAATTGAACCATTAGGAGAAACATAATGCAAAGAAATATTCAATTTAAACAAAAAAATATAAAAACAAATATTGGACCAAAACATCAGAAATCCGAATTTCTAAAGCATCATAATCAAAGCTGAACAGACAAATTCTTCCGCGTACCTTTCGTATTTCTTGGCAATGTTGTAAAATCCACCGTTCCCTAAAGTTTCAGATCTACAGCGTTAAAATCTATGAATAGTAAACAAGAGTTTATCGTTTTGTATCAGCTCACTTCAATTTTTTTTATTTATAGAATTATGATTTTCCCTAATATCTTGGTGACAAGACGCAAACAACTTCTACATGTTCAAATAATAAAATCACAATTATAATGGTCTATGATAAAATATGAAATTGCAATTTGACAGTGTCCAAAAATATCGTAATACTTAAATGGAATTGCGAATATTATGAATTGGTCATAAAAAACACCCTAAATAAGAAATAGCAATTCACCTGTTTTTTTCGAAGCTGCGACGGCCAGTTAGTCTTTAAACTTCAATTTTTAAAAAAGAAAGAACTTAATAAAGTATTAAGTTGCGCGCTGTGATTGGTAACCAAACGACTAATCCAAGTCATTTTCATTTTTGAAGAAAAAAGCCATTGAGTCTGGCTTAATAGAGAAAAGAAGTGTTTTAGCTGGGAGGTTCTAACAATCAAGGATGACGTTTGAACTTCTTAAAACAATGGAATCCAATTCTTTGAAGCTGTAAATGTGGAGATGTTGACGTACACATTTTGAATACCAAAAATATGAAGCTTCTTTTTTTCGTTGCCAAAAACAAAAAAAAAAATACAAATAAATTAATTAATAAAAAATTAAAAAGTGTAAAAGTTGTTACACTCTTTTATGTTACATTATCGCGACAACTGTTTATTGCAAGGAGCGGATGTGCTTCTTTATTAATTTTTTTCAAAAGATTAGAGTTCTTAAAGATAAATGATGAAAAGTCGTATAAAATAAATAAATGAAAAAATGAAAATGTAAATGAAAAAAAGAACGTATCGTGTATTTGTAATAGCCTCAATCTCAAGTGTTGCCTCAGATTACGTTAAAATTTATATCGGATAATACTATGAAGAATTCATAGCCTAACTTATCAATGTTATTTTCCAAAAAATCGTGCATTTAATAGTTTTCAGTTCATTCCCTAAAAACAAATCCAATGGCAACATTTATGTGCAGACATTATTTTGCAGACACTTTATGTTTGTATACATCGTGATGTTTGTAGATACTAACCTCGTATAATATTTATGTATCTAAATACATATTCGTCTACTGAAGTGTGGTTATCATGGGATATTGCGTAGCGCCGATCAGCTGTAGAATGTGTTTATAGTTCAGCAACAGCAGGTTTTGTATTATTTTGGTGAATGCAAACAGATCAATTCACACTTTAAACTCGTTCGAGGTGGTGATCGCGTTGTTTATCCCGTGAATTGTGTGAATTTGGTTTGTTTTTGTTGAATTTATTTGCCGATTCGATTTGTTTTTGTTTTAAAGCATTAAGGTTAGTGTATTTTTAATTAAATAAAATTCGAGTACCTGCAATAATAAAGCACGGAATTAAACTTCTCAAATATTCTTAATTAAATTTGTTTGTGTTAATTTAAGTACAAACGTACATGCTTACTTTTTCATAAGACAGATAATAATTAAACGAGGAATTAACATTCTGAAAATTCTTATCACCTTAGTTGACTAATTACTCTGCTTTAGAGATTTAAAACCTTATGGACGTTTTTTTTTTGCACATTAATCATGTTGACAAAAAAAAAACAAAACAAATACCTAAGCGAAATGAATTAGAAGATTAATTTTTCGTGGTTGCGGCGCATAAAATGATTCAGCAGCGCACGAGTGCTTCTTTGTTATAATGCTGAACAAAGAAATAAGGTTTAAAAGTTCATATTGCTTATAATTTTAAAACCGGAATAAAGAATCTTCAATAGAGAGCCCATTGTACAAAGCTGCTGATATATTTGGCACAAGCTCCTTTGATTTGGAAAAAAAATATACTCATAAAAGAGGCACGTTTGGGAACATTTTGATACAAAAGAAGATTTTCATTTGCGTCACGTTCGTTTGCCGGTTGTGAACCGGCGTATTTTTGAATTGTTCATTAAAATATATTGTAACCTCTGGTTCGAACTATTGCCTTTTATAAGGAGTGTTTTATATGAAGACACTGAACTTATCATTATTATTAGGCAATCTTTCTACATCGGAGCCGATTGAGCAATGCACTTTATTGTCAAGACAAAATTATTTGCCATTTTTGTTGCTCTTCTGCCTCTTAGCTAAATTATTGCTTTACAAGTTTGCTTTCAATCGGCTGAGCATACTAAGTTTTGGACCAGGGTCACCGTGAGGTATTTATCGAAAGTTTGTTAAAATAATTTGAAAATTAATAAAAGTTAAAGTGGTTAGTGTTAAACATACATTATTACAACGTATTTCATATTATAACTTATTTGGCTATAGCAAAGTAGATAGCCAAGCTTCCTTCAGGCAACTGAATCAATCAAGTACTGCTTGAAGGAACTTATTGTAAACTGGTCGCATATGTCAATTACACTGCACTAATCACTGTTTGCATCAGTGGCATTACAATATCACTTTGCGATTTAATATCATAATAGCAATACAAGGTTTGAAATAATTTTACAATTCAAATTTTAATCAATAAAATTATTTTACTTCGAAATTTTGTATATTATTTAAAAAAAACTCAGGAGTTTTTCTTTTCTTGGTTTGATTATCCCGTTCTAGATTTACTCATTCTTCGTTCAGATAAATTCTTCTCCAATTCAGCTTTAGCCTGAGTTCACAAGTAAAAAAAGAACAGTCGACACCAATACAAATGCCTCGTAATTAGTTCAATTTATTGACGAATCTATGGCTTATGTAGGGACAAAATTTATACTGGCTTCGCAAACGAAGGCATCTCGTCCTTTTGTTTTTTTCAAAGCCAGAGCACTTGGATCGTTTTGAATTAATAAAAAAACGAAAACTAAACTGTCCGCAATTGCGAGGCTTATTAGCAGCGTTCGTTAACGTAAATTATTCGCTCAACGGTTTTTTATCACTTTAGTTAAAAAAAATTATCGCCACGAAAAGTTATTTTATTTAAACGGGATCGCATTTAGTCTTTATCCACCCTTAAAGTTCATTCTAAAGATTGGAGAAAGAATCTTTGAAATTTGAAGACTACATCCTACAAACGAACTTTGCCTTTTTTTTTAAATTGAGAGTAGATGATTCATTTTTGCTGATGGGAATTGCATTAGAAATTTGATGATGTGTTAAGGAACAGCCTACTTAAGCGCAAAAAGACATTCGGTTTTTCAAAACACTGATTTTCTTTTTGATTTTAGATGGAGCTCTGTGGAAGACCATGCTTTCTGGTTGCATTGCTAGTAGCTCTGCTTTCGATACATTTCGTGGAAAGTGGATATTCATCAAGCGAAGATGCACGCATTATCACTGCTTTTCGACAACGTTTCTTACGTCCCCGTAATCATGCCAAAGTAGCTCGAAAACTTGTGCACACAACTAATTGGGCAGCTGTTGGCAGTATCTCGACTGACAAAAAGCTCAAGGACTTTCCAATGGTTAATGTTGTGTCCATATCTGATAGTGCTGACGGTGCTCCTTCAACTGGACTAATATATTTCGTTATGACGGATTTGGATTTCACTGGAAAAGACTGGAGAAAGAATAACAAAGTAACGTTCTTGCTTACCAGCGAGCAACGTGGTAATTGTTCAGAAATTGATGTGGATCCAATGGAGCCAACATGTTGGCGAGCCTTAATAAGCGGAAAAATCATCGAGGTAAGGCAAACTGAAGTAAAAATAAAGAAAAAGTATACATAACTTTGTTACAGTTAGAGAAAAACGACAAACAGTATGAGTTTGGTTGGAATGCATTTGTAAGTCGCCATCCAGCAACAAGCCATTGGATTCGAAGTGAGTTTGTTATAAAAGTTGTAAGAAAAGTTATGTAATTTTTTTTCACCGTAGGGCACGATTTCTATTTATGCGTTTTGGACATTGAACATATATACGTGCTCGACTGGTACGGCGGCGCAAAGGACGTCTCTGTCAAAGACTACTATAAAGTTAAATTAGAAGAAGACGGTGCTGATGACATTTAAATATTTCATTTGTCGCATAAATTTGCCAGTCGAAATTGTAAATCTAGGTTTTCATGAATAAATAAGTCTGAATATTTAAAAAATTGTAAATGCTATGCCTTTGTAACTTCAAAAGTTGTTTCTCTTTGTGTTTATTTACCAAAAAGAGAAGTAGAAGGGAAATGCATCGAGTGCGTAAAAGTCCATCGGTTTTTAAATACAGCCGTTAGATTTCTTTTTTGTTCTTCTTCTTTTTTTAATGAGCAAAAGTATAACGAAAATTTAAGTAGTTAAGTAAGTTTAACTGGTATGATTTTTAGGTCGAAAAGTATCGCAGATAAGCTAATGAGCCAACTCAATTATAAATAAAACCTTGATAAAATCGTATATCATTAAAATATCTATAATTTTTTGAACATGAATGCATTCATTGAAGCCATAAAAAAACGAGCCAAAAAATATGAAAATTCATCTAGTTTTAGATTTTATTACCGGCATTTTAAAGTGGTATTTAGAATAAACGCTGGAATAGTTGAACACGACGTTGAAACAATTAAGGGAGCCTGTAGGATATTCGAAAATGGACATTTCTCGAACCCATTTTTATATAAACCACTAATCACATCTGTGTATATATTCTTATTGATGAACTTTTTTCATAACAGCTGTTCGAAGTTCACATTTTTAAACCATTCCTCATAGCTTTCAGGTTAGCACTGGGTTATTTAAATTTGATAATCTACAATCAACAAAGTTAAATAAAAATAAATGAATGAACTCTGGAAAACAGTTGGCGAGGAAACAGCACATGCAAATATGGTTTCGTTCTCGCCTAGTGCTTTATAAAACTAGAAATATATATAAAGTAGTTTTTTCACATATTTCAAGACTTAATTCTATGTTGTTGTACAATAGATTTGTTAGAAACTCGACCGCTTGTTTAAATTTATGGACAGTTCTGCTAAAAGCCGATTTCGAAAACGTTACCTATGTCAGAAATGCGGGTATCAAATGTTTTAAAGCACAAACTGAGGTTCAATTTTCCAGCATAACTTTTCAACATATCAAGTTTGGCACTTTTTTATCCTCCATTATATACACCAAATAATTGTTCATTGACAGCATTAATTGTCATTCGTTATACTATTCTTGCAGAAATCACCACGATAAAACATTCAGTTAGTGACGTTCGCGATTGGGATAATAAACCGAGGCTTTTTTACTGAATGCGCTCAGCGAAAATACGTTGAGGAACAACAACCCGTTTAGGGGGCATTCATTTTGGCATAACATGGATATATTTTTTGACAGTGACGTTTGGTTTTTCAACTAAACTCGTTTTTTATACGGTGTGTCGCGAGTGCATGTGGAATTTTGCCCGTTCGTATTAAAAAAGATTTTAATTTGCCTGTTATTGAATTGAATAAAATACCTCCCTTGATTTTACATCATCGGAATAACATCAATCGTAATCATGTCCGGAGTTAAATGTAAGAACTGTGGATCAACGGACATTGAAGTTGATAATGCTCGTGGGGATGCTGTCTGTACCACTTGTGGTTCCGTATTGGAGGATAACTTAATTGTTTCCGAGGTGCAATTCGAAGAGGTTGGCCATGGCTCGGCTGCCATGGTTGGTCAATTTGTTTCTGCTGATTCAACAGGCGGTGCTACAAACTATGGCTACGGAAAATTTCAAGTTGGCTCGGGCAACGAATCACGCGAGGTTACAATCAAGAAAGCCAAAAAGGAAATCACTCATTTGTGCCACCAGCTTCAATTGACACAGCACTACATTGATACATCGTTGAATTTCTTTCGAATGGCTTTAATGCGGCACTTGACCAGAGGTCGCAAAAGTACGCATATTTATGCAGCATGCGTCTATATCACTTGCCGAACAGAAGGGACTTCACGTAAGGCTTTTACTTTTAGCGGTGGAACCATAATCGCATAACATCTATTCGATTATTTATTTACCATATAGATCTTCTTGTGGATATCAGTGATGTACAACAAATTTGCTCCTACGAATTGGGAAGAACTTACTTAAAACTATCAAACGCACTTTGTATCAACATACCATCTGTCGGTGAGTGAATAAACAATAACATTAGGAAACGAGCGAGATTTGTAATGTGCATCTATGTATGGTCGGTTGATGATTTTTTTTTTCAAGATAAAAATATGATTAATCACAAAATTTTAAACACAATGCGACCCCATCTTCGTAGTGTAGTCGATAAGTGTTTTATCGTCGTGTTGGAGGTTATGCGTTCAAATCACAACCAACTTATTTTTTTTTGTCATGTATTTTTTTTTATATGAATTTATTTTTCCACTATTATTGTTATTCTTGTTTTCTAACCATTTTATAGGGTCATGATTTATATTTTTTCGATAATGTTTGCCATTTTGCTTTTTTCCAAATCTGGAAGATTTATGTCTAGTTTAAGAGATTGTTTCTGGTACAATTTCACGTAGCTGGGTCATATTTAGCATATCTAGTATAAGTGGCAAGCCAAAAAAAAGTGCGATACTCAAAATCGATTCAACAATGTACACCAATTCGGCTACATCGATACTTCGTTCTCATTCACCTTGAGTTCAAAATATAAGTGCTCACAAAGTATGACAGAAAATATTATATAAGTGACGTTAACAACTTAATCCCTCTGTATTTAGTAAATCTTACAATAAGAGAGCTATCCTTTCTGTAGAAACATTCGATTCCATTCATAGGGAAATCTTTGACCCGTTTCCTGATTTTAGAAGCTCCACATTTGACACATCTTTATAAAACCTTGTTGGTGGTGTTTATCCCAGCTCACCAGAGTTGCGAGCACAGATTGCTATCTGAAATTTTCAAGCTGGCACCTTAAGGAAATATATTGTGATACGCGAACAGCAAAATAGTTTCTCGTTATATCAGTACGGCGACATTGGACATATTAATGATTGTTTTCGGATTTCTAAAAGTTCGAAAAATTCGTCTTTCATCCCTGGATGCAACTCTTTGGTTGAATTTTTTAATTTTGGATCCATGGAACGTCTGCACGTCCAGAGTTTTGATTGCAAACCGGTCAATATATTTGACTGTTTATCGAGTTTGAGAAGCCGAGGTGTGTAAGGTTATTCGAGGGTATGTTAATGATCTTATCAAAGTTTGTTTTTGGCAACGCAATTGTTTTCTTCGGTTTGACGATGCTAATATTAATGCTGCTGCTGATTAGTGAAGTATGCTTCACGCTGGATAGTATCCGAAAATGTCCACCCTTTTTTTATACTCTACGGGGTCCATGTGCGGATACAAATCCAGTTTTAATTTTTTTGTGTGTCTCATTTGAAGATATGTTGTCTTTAGCTGTCGATTGTTTCATGAAACTGACATCACGGGTTTTTTCCAGACTCGGGTTTTTTCCATACAAAATAAGTACTCGGCACTTCAAGTTTAAATTAATCAATCCAGTCACTCCACGAAGGTTCGGAAATCATAAAGTTGGTTCTATTATCAAAACTTAATATAAATATACCTCGTTGATGATTTTATCATAATTTTTATATTCACGACGAAGGTCATTCCGAATTGTCCTTTTTTCCACGAATCCTTGAATAACTCAAAAAATTGTATTTTTTTTTTATATTATGGAGGAACTCGTCCTTTGTGTTCATTCTAAATTTAAAGTTGGGATCCCCATGGGATTATTTTTTATATGTGGGTTAAATATTCTGAAATAAATATTTCAATATGAAAGAAACTCACAATGCCGTATGTACTTCTTTTATGTTTTGTTCTGTAAAAAAATCTTCTACTAATCGTTTTCTATCAGGATTTAAGCTCCCTTAATTGGAAAGTGGGGACAACAAGACAAGTTTGGTATCCTTGCTATTAGTTTTTTGAATTCAATTCCATAAAAAGATAACGTTTTCTCTGCAATTTTCAGCATAGGCTTTATCATATAGTTCTATGTACTTTAAGCACTGAAGAGCTGTGTGCAATATTAGTTTCTACCAACCAATTAGTTCACTTAAATGTTGTTGCATTGTCAATTACAATTACCGACGGTTCATCCATATGCTGCAGAATTGTTCTCTTAACCATTTATCAAAGTTCATCTCATCATGTTAGTCACCAGACTTCGTTTCAGATTTGAATATGAGAAGAGCTACTTTATCGGAACTATGTATATATGACTCAGCTATATATATAAATATTATGTCCGTCCGTATGCGAAAGCTTTTGCTTTTCAGAGCTTTCCGAATTTTCTTCTTGGGTGATCGTATTGTTCCAGTTTGATTCTGTTCTTTGAATGTTTTGTTGATGGCTTTGCAAAAGTCCGACAAATTCTATTGTTTTCTTCATAGCTGCTCCTTTAGGAGCTCAATGTTGTTGACTGATGGCAAAGCACAAATTTTGGCTGTAAATTTGCAGCGTAAGCACTTCTGCTTGGCGTCTTAAAGGCTTCTCGCTTGAAGCAGTCCATTGACTATCTCTTTTTGCTTGGGCTCAATTTTTAATAAAAGAAAAAAATAGTTGCAAAATATTATTTTTACCTAACCCACATACATACAGACATAAAAAAGGGATATTTCAGCAATAATTGGGTTAAACAAAAATGGAGATAGTTCAGCCGAATTGTAAATATCATTTTAGTGATAGTGCTTCCTCTGCGCGGTTTTCCAAATGCATAGTGATTTGAAACGATCTATATGTATGATATGAAGCTTACCTTTGTTTTCGGCACAGCAAAGATATCCGGATTTGAAGAATTCGGTATGCCCTCTATTATACTGCTGAGAACATAAGTAAATAAAACAAATTGCTTTCAACTAGATTAAATTTAATTAATGTAAGTTATAAATCTGAACCAAGGATAATATATCCCTTGTATTTTATATATAACCGTCAAATGGCCATTTACGTAACCAAATTTTTGTTTTTTAGCAACATAGTCAGTATAAAAATGCAAAACTCATTCAAAATATTAAATTGTTCCAATAATACTAAAATTGTAATTGCGATTAATAGTCTACAAAATTGTGCAATTTGAATAAGTAACTGTATATGGCATATAGACCAGGGAAATTGTTGTTTGCAATACATATTTTGTTTTGGGACGAACAAAATTTCCGAGAGCCGTTAACTTTTAAAAAAAGGTTTTTATACTGAACGATTTATTTAAATGTGTGTGGTTAAGTATTTTTTTCGCGCAATCAATTTTTTACTGACCCTTGCAACTTGAATTCTTCTTTTAGCAACATTATCAAATTTTCTAAAAACATCATAAAAATACACACATTCAAATGTTTACCCAATCTTAATTGCCCAGGCTGTACATTAAATGGATTTTTTTTTAAAAACATTTTAAACTATAGTTCAATTATAAAACATTGTTTTTTTTTTACTAAATATGAGAACCTGTTTGTATAAGTTTACCTTTAACAATTCATTTGTATTTTACGATTTTCTTTTTGTTTTTTGTATTTTCAACTTTATTTTGTTTTGAGTAAATATTTTTATCTTTAAATATTATACTTACGTACTAGTGTTGACATAATGAATATAAGTCAAATATTCTTATTTATTAACAAATTTAGCATTGTATGTAATTGTAGATAGATAAATGTGTTATAGCTTATTGGTTTACATTCATTTAGAATTTGCTTTTGATTGCCCTTTTGAGTTTATCTTTATTTCTATTAAAAAATGCTTGGATAATAAAAAGGTAGCATAAAACGAAAGTGTGATAAAATATTTTAAATTGTATGTAAATTGTTAAATGACTGAAAGTTTTGTCTGTCACAACCTTTTACAGTAACGGAACGTTTTTCGATGAAAGGGACATGAAAGTTGAAATTTGTTTTCAGTTTTCTTCTTTGCGCCCTTTTTATTCAATTAGATATCAGCATTAATCATTATCACCAAACATTGTTTTTTTTTTCAACTATTGTCTTTAATGACAAAATTGGAGATAACTTGGTCGAAGTTAGCCCTTGAAAGAATGATTTAAATAGTGAACCTTGAATATCTGAAATATTTCTGAAGTGGACAATATTCCAAAAAATCTACCCAAGGTGTTATTATTGATAAAATATCAATATTAACACTTAATCTGAAATAGAAGACATAATCGACACTGTCCTTTCCCCTCAATTTTCCAATATCCTCGAATTTGTGTAGGGAATAAGTTAATCATTTTCAATCTAAGCAGTTTCTTTAAATTTAACTTCAATTTAAGTCATTTTTGTTTAGATAAAGACAAATGGTGAAAGGAAAGCGCATTTCTTTTTAACCCTGTCCAATGAATCATGTTTTTATAGTCAGTTATGTGACAAAAAACAAAGCAAATAACAATGTTGGTTTAAGTATTGCCAGTTGCATATGGCCTGTGATTCATATTAAGGTGAGGCAGCACTTCATATAATTAAGAGTATCCGTAGATGTATGAAATAATATTTAGAAAAAGGATAAAATGCAAAATTTTTGAGTCTTTTGTTCACTTTTAGTTTAATAAAAAAAAAAAACATTTATGCAAAGCTTTCTTGCTGTCTTATATAAAAAAATATGTATTCTTTCGCTTAATTCGCAGTTAAAGCACCTTCATCACAATTGCCCGATGGCGTTGTGCAATGCGAATTAGTCGGACTATTCAAGGGAGAATTGGTAGTTGGTCCATAAAATATTAACTCAGGTATTTGTCCACCTTGCACCCCAGTTCCATTTGTACTTTCAGATGAACATTGGAACTGGAAAGTTACATTTCCCATGCATACTTCAGACATGCCTTCCTGTCCAAAGAAACTTAACTCATTGCCGTCGAGGATCACAGAGGCTGTATAATAACATTCCGGTTCGATTTGTATTGGATTCTCAAAGAATACGTGGAAAGTATTGCTCGAACCATCGGAAAAAAATTTCGTGTCGTTTTCGGCAAGAGTTCTGCCCAAACGCTTAAGCTCTATTTTTACACTGTAATTTGCTGCACCAGTCGATGAACCGTATAATCCAAAGCCAACTATAAAAATTCTTTTATCAACAGAGAACTGTATTGAATCGCAGCGCCCACGATAGCGCCACTGATTTGAACGATAAGCACACGACTGAAAGCGATGGCAAACTTGAGTCTTCAGTCCTGCACGACATTTTGTCGGATAGTTTAGAGTCGGTTTAGCCTTTGCAGTAAAATGTAAAAATATGTCAATTGTCTCTTGAGATGTTAAAATTCCAGTCTGTGCTACACCATTAGCGAATTCTTCCAGTGTCATTGTTGGAATGCGAATTAAATGCAAAGCTGGTCCTAGGACGCTTCTCTTGTTTTGTGCTGTTGTGTCGATTTCCATCTTTTGGCAGGCATTCAATGCCCAGTTCAGCGCTGCCTCAAATAGATGAATTTCTTTGCAGTTCAATGTCTCTCGCGATAAAATCGATTCAAAAGTCTTCAAATCAATATCAACGAAGCCTTCAGATTTAATAGCCATTTCCGCCTTTGAAAAAAAAAACTAAAGACTCCATATTTTATTTACTTTGATAGTTATTACCTGTGCGTCTATAACTTCCCAGCATCTCTGCATCAGTTCTGGCTCCTCGAATAGACGGGATTGACTGAGAAGTAGACAGGCGTTTTTTGCCGTCAAACTTACTTCCAAATAATTAACGCACGCTCGCGCTAAATGTGGCACAATATATTTCTTGGCTGCATATAGCGTTGCCAGTATATTATCAGGTTCCAACTGAATATCATCACAATACAAATATCTGAAAATTTAACGTAAAACAATTGTTAGTAGCAAATTTTCCTGGGCACAGATTAAATAAATTCTTATTAAAACAATTATTTTTCATTCAAATAAACTTACCTTAACAATGTAAGAAAAGCTGATGGTTCAACATCAGGCACTTTGATTTCCTGTTTATTTTCTGCCAATCCGCCATAAAACATTGCATAGAAAACGGAACTTCCAGTTGCGAGAATATACTTATGAGCAGGGATTGTTTGAACATTATCTAAGCAAGTAAATATTTGAAAGTGAATTTTTTGGCGGAATTGAATTTAACTCACCATCGGATCCCACAACAAATTTAATATCAGACATAAGTTCATTGTTGAACATAGCAGCGTTACGCTCCAATACAGTGGCTTTGGTTGCCTGCCAATTTGGATCGGCAGTGTCGACTGCATTGCAAGATCCACCACTAGATGGAAGACAGAACGATGGTGAACTGCTTAATGCACCAGGCGATGCCAGTGGTGATGATGGGGCGCTAATTGGTTGAGTGATTTGAATATTATCCCTCTGATGATGGAGTGGCTGTTGTTGTTGGTGTGTTGCCGAATTGTGCGGAGGTGACAAAAGTATTCCTCCATTGTTGATTGTTTCCACTGAAAAGGGTAATCATTCTTAATTAGATGGTGTTGTGCGTAGAAACATACAAAAATTATGCCTTTACATGTAACATAGAAAAATTTCATAAAATAATAAAGGTACTTTTTGGTTTAAAATAACTGGAAAGTATACATTTATACATTCATGTCATTTCCTTCTTATTTCCCGATGAGTTAATTCATCTTTTGATGAAAGCAAGCCTCTTGAGACAACCTATTCGAACTCAGTTAACAAATATTCCTTACAAGCCAGAAGAAACAGATACTTAAGTTTAACGCGTTAATTTTTTTCCAAGATGAAAAATCTTAATCTATAATACTGTCTTATTTAATCTAGGGTATTCTTCAGTACGAAATTTATCTCAAAATAACGTCTGAGTACTCCAAGTTAGTTCCACGTCAATGTACATACATACGTATGTATTTAAACCTACTTTAAATACTGATATGCATTTAAAATTTATTGCTTATTCGCACAGAAACAATTGCATTCCCATTTTCTTTGTATTTTTGCTATTTGGAATTGTCTCGGTGTGCTTATGCTATCATGTTATTTTTTCATTTAATTTATTTATCTCATCCGCGTTCGGATGCAAAATCATTGTTAATTTTTTCGATAGTTTTATTTGTACGCACTTTACAACTACGAATGAAAAACTATACAAGACAATAATTCAAATAAAATTGTCTACGTAAAAAAAGCACTTTCTGCTTCTTAATTAAATGACATGACTTGAAAATATTCCGTGTGCATTGATAAGAGGTGATGAATTGCTTTAACTTTTTTCAAGGTTATCATACGTTTGTTTATTATTGTCTTTCGCTACCAACAACGCAGACACGTACGAGGGCTGAATGAACTTTAAGAGTTTATTACGTCGGCGTCAAAAACATAGCTTCCGTTTATGCTCGGCTTGATGGAAAATCAATAATTGCATTTTTGCAATATAGCTTAATTTTCATTACTACATAAAAGCAAGCTTCAAGGTAATTTATAATTTAAAAAATACTCATATCTCAATTCCAAGCGGTTATATATTACTAACCATTCATCCAGGCTTGTATTTGTGAATGCGACATGCTTTCCTGATTTCTTTTTATGGATTTTAATGGAAGTCTCGCACTTGAATTTGGTGTTGCCATTCTAAATTGCCGTCAAATACTGATGAACTGAAAAGTTTTACATTCTAGTTTCATAATTATCACTGGTTTTTTATGAAATTATATATATTTTCTTTTAATTGAAATCACTTAGACACAGAGCGCAGCCATTTTGCACACACGACAGGCAGAGACAAAATGTTTTGACATTTAATGATAAACACCTAAATGAACGACGCTTTGTGCATTTCTGTCAACAAAAGAAATCTGTGGGGGGCATTGTTGAAAATGTAAACAAATGGCAATTTTTGTACTAGATGTTTTTTGGTCACACAAGTTTTTGATAAGTAGTACATTATTAATCTGGATATATGCTGAGCTAAACGAACATTTGTAATTTTCTGCTAATACATACCTTTTTTTGGCACTACGTGTTGGGCGCGTTATTTTGACAGTTATCTTTTACTTTTTAATCGCTATTCGTAGACGAAGAACTTGTTGATGAAATTTTATATTTATACATTTATATACTTTTGAGACAGGGAATAAAAAGAAAAAAGAAAATATTTAGGATAAAACCATAGAGGAAGCATCGGCATGTCCAGAGATCATTTAATTTCATTACAAATGCACTAAAAGTGAACGATAAACTATCTTTCTGAAATTCTCTGTGTTTACTTAAACTATCAACTTTATTTATTTACTTAGTTTTTCCAAATTAAATTCCAAATTAACGTCAATTTTTTGGCACCTAGGCAGAGCAAATCTGTTGTATATCCTAAAAGTGAGAAGTATGATTAAAGCAAATTCGAAAAATAAAGAAGAATAAGGAAACGTTAAAACATGCAAGGGAAATCCTACCCGTGCATGTCCGGGCTAGGTTATTGCTGTTTCACATTCCTTCTCTTTTGTACTCATTTGAATCTTGCAAAACGTGCTGAGTGTAATAGCCTTGTTAATATTTGCTGACGATTTTCCTGATAGAATTGACAAAGTATGTACAAAGAAAAACGAATGTTATGGCAGAAGGCATTTTGAGCGAATTGCAAATCTGTTAGGAGGGCCATGCTATAAAACCTCATGGTTTTTAAAGAATGTTGTATTTTCACACAAATGAAGCTTTCTAACCCACTTTGGTTAAACTACACGCGGACTCAGAGACAGACACATTTAAGTTAACAACAATAAAATTTCAACACTTCTATAAGTATATTAATACAATAAAAATATAATTGTGTGAAAAATTGTAATTGTAAACGCTATGAGAAAATTGTACTTAGAAGACGCACTTTTGTTATTGGATGATAACAGAGGGAAGCGTGTTGCTATGGAGAAATGTGAAGGATATATAAAGGATCAGCTATATGAATAATACAGCTTATGTTTCATCTGAAAATAATTTAAATAAGTATATTAGTGACATCGCAGCGATTCACCCATTCCTTAGTTTTATTTGATATAACGAAGAACACACGAAGCATCCACTACTTTTTTCCTATTTCTTTTGATGATAGGTACCTTTCTCAATTAATATATGACTATAGAAGGGGTTCAACATGGGAACTAGGGACTGAAAGAACCTTCTTAAGATTCGGTGGAGAAAATCCAGATTGGACATACACAAAGTTTATTGTGGTACTCGTTCAATTGTAGCATTTGCCGTGAGAAGACATCGGGATTTTATCTCAGCTGAATTGAATTAAAGTTACCCCGGACAGCTTAGTTTTGTGGACCAAAAGAGTACAATGAAAGTAATAGTGTGTTTGAAAATTTACACGGATAGATTGGCGAGATAGACAGAATTATGGACTTTCGTTCAAAATGTGAACAAAATTTCATGTTTGTTTTAGAAAAGTTTCAGACGGGTAAGCGAAAAATCATTCTACCACCAAGTTTTAAGCGGGTTATTGGACGGTAAAACACGTTTTTCTTGATTTTAAACAGCTTCCAGGGAAGAATTCTGTTTTTTTGATTTTTCGTTCCAAATGTACTTCAAGCTTCATCAAGCGGCTTTAACTCGGTCAAACAAGTTAAGGTGATATGTATATATGTACAAATGTATGAAAAGGCGTACATATAAGATACTCCAATAAGCTTAAAAAAATTGAGTTTAAACTTGTATTTTGTCTTACTAGTTTGGCATCTAATTATCAAGTGTTCTTCGTCATTATTCGTACTTGATCAACAAATTTACCAGCGAGTTTGAATAATAAAATCAAATATCTGGTTCTGTTTTCAAAACAATTCAGATGTTTCAGTTTTTTATGGTTTACATATATATATATATATATATATATTTATCCTAAATATGATTCCATTTTTTGTTTTAATAAATCTCTGGGCTCTTGATATTTTTCTTCATGAACATAAAAATTTAATAAAAAATAAAAACATAAAAAAAAAATTTTAAATGCAAATCTTAATACAATGTTTCTAGGAATCAGTCCCACTTCCATAAAACGTGTATAATATTATGCCCATGTAATTAATTTGCATAAAGTTGGCCTTGATTTAAGCAAATATATATTTTCAAAAAAAAAATAAGTTTTTATATTGCACAGTTAAAGCGAATTTCATATATAAGGTGCTAACTAACTATTTTCTATAATTCTGTACTTCAAAAAAGTCCCATTCTTTAACGAATCGTCTGTTCAATCCTCGGGTTAAGGTGCAAATATTTATTGAACTACTTAACTTCTCAGGCACTGTGTCTCTCCAATAAATTAAATAATGATTTGCATTTCGATTTAAAACTAATTAATGAATGTAGAGATGAACAGTATCGACTTATTCCAAGCTAGCTATAAAAATTTAGTTGCAGCCAAAACGAAATATTTCAAACTTTGGCGGGCATGTTAAAGCACTCTGACGGTTTATTGCAATATGTCAGAAAAGTGCAGACAAAAGGCCAACTTTGCCTGTAGGTGAATATTAAGATATAAAATAAATATATATATATATACACCTCGTTTAGTAACCAAGGCATTGCTTCACACTAGTATTGTGTGGTATGTATGTTTTTTCTTCGTACAAAGGCTTGGGGTCTATAGGCTATAGGCTATTACCAATTCCAATGACTCAAAGAAAGCAAGACTGTGACAAAAAAAAAATAAAAATTGTCAGCTAAAATATGGCGTTTACCTTAAGAATACTATTTTGGTCCGAATAAGTGATAGAATTTTTCATAATAAGATATTCTCATGTGGAGAAATAGATCAACTTAAATTCAAGATAAAATATATTCGATTCATTACAATAGTAACGAACCATTTACATAAAACAGTTTTGTGGTGATTTAATTTAAGTTTTTCTCACATTTTCTTCAGTCGCTTATGCATTTTTTAATAAAACTGTGATGAGCCGAAACGTTTCGCATTGATTTCGGCTCAACCATAAGACGCTTGTAGTTTTAGAAGTTTGATTTTGCGGCAGGTGCTTTATATTAATTTTTATTTATTTGAAGTATATCTCAAAAAAAAATTTATAAGTTCGTCCAATGTAAAAAATTATCAACAAATCAATTCAAAATAGTAGTCATTCGAACCGAGCCGGTAATAGGTAGAAGGATATTTTTTATTCATTTGTTATTATACATATTTTAATATGAAATTATTTTCACCTTATATTTAAAATTCAATTCAAACGGCTTCCCGATGGTCAAGGTTTCATAGCGAAATGGTACCAAGCAGTTGTTTTCAGCGCATTTGATAAATGTATTCGCATAGTAATTAGCGAATCATTGAATATTTTATTCGCCTGTGTATATTTTTCGTAAATTCATTTTCGTTTTGAGTTGTTTCCTCTTGCACTGAAAGTCAATAAACAAAATCAAACTTATCGATTAATGCCTATCACAAAGACCAATGCTTTATGGTGTCCGAATTATAGTCCGAATCGATATTTGTATCTAAAAATATTTACCAGGGCCAATCAGTGTATGACTATGATGAACTTGACCTTTTTTCCGCATTTTGGGCACAAACAATCGCTTTTGCCAAACATAAATAAAAAAATTCAATAAAAAATCAAGAAAAACAAACTTTCGGTTTCTTGCATCAAGTTTTTGTTTGATTTTTTTTTTCTTTGTAGAGGGAAACTTTTGCATGGAATTATGGAGAGCTTTATCTCTTTTGAAGGGTTCTATGAAATTCATTGCACGTATTTTTTGCATTTTTGATTGTACATTACGAATTCTTAATAGGGTTACATATGAGTAACAGTTTGCATGACTTTACTCGCAGCAATAAAATCAACCAAAGTAAATCTTCGTTTAACCTTTTAAGGTGGTCACACTTTTGAACGCAACTCTTGAGTCTGGCCTAAGTTAGCACCAACGTCAGTGCAATCCAATTTTGGCTAAGCACTTTGAATATTCCGCATTGAGTATATTTGATGCTATCAGATTTTTTTTTTTTATAATTTGTTGCTTCATAAAGAAAAGATATGTATTACATTGCATGTCTTGAGTGTGTTGAGTGAGCACCGTTCCTAATTTAATTATTTTACACTTACGTTAAAAAAAAAACAAGAACGAATTTTATATTAAGTTGAAACCTTTTAAATTAAGACTTTCTGAACCACAAGTAATAATTTGACGGTATATTTATTTACTCGAACGTTCGAGTTCGCAGGTAAAGCAACATACATACATACATATGTATATTGCATATTACATGTGGTAGCACATGTCTTACATGCTCTATGGTATGACACCTCTTATGTTTTTGATTTCCGCACAAATGAGTAAAATTGTACTTTTAATTTCTTGTCTTCTGTGAACGGCCGCTGAACCATGGACCATAACATTGGTTCGCTTTTGAAGATTTTCCGCTTCCGTGCGACTTACAAGGAGTTGTTTGAGCCAATATAACGCGAAATTTAGATAAAAAATTTCTCCAAAGTGTACTTTTATTTATAGTCTATTTAGTGCTTGTTGGGAAGCCAGAGCCTAAATTGACTCCAATCTAACATATCCAATTGTCTCCGAAGTAAATTATTTCATACTTTTGTTCTCGATTATGATGATTTTCTTCAGACCAGTATTACTGCGTTCGGGTACAATTTTTGTGATAAAATTATAATTCAGCCTTAAGCACTGTTTTTTAAGCAATTTGAACGCGCAATTTAGAGTTCAATAAACCTATTGTAATAAAATTTTTAATTATCTACACTCCGAATGGGTAAAAAAAATCAACTTCACGAAAGACACCTTAGTAAAGATTGGGCGAAGACCTAGTTCAGAAAACCGCTATCATTATCGAAACATATCGAAACTATTTGCTCCCAACTTTCTCTCTTAAAATATTTGTTTTTTGTTTTTTTATATTTGTTCGCGTATTACATCGTTTAAGTTTTATTCTGTAAGAAAATCGTTTCGAAATCATTTCGAAACATTATTCCCTAGTTTTATTACTAGTGCTGCTGCATATATAAATACTTTTAATACTATTTACCTTCAAGTTGTTGAAAAACGTTAATATTTTTCTGAAGTTTGTTACTACCTGCAATTCATTGCTATTTATTCACTTGTTTAATATTCTTATAGAGGAGTGGAAAAAGGTAGTGTCGTCGGACATGTCCACTTTTTCTTGCAATTTTATTACTTGTGGTACAGATATCATCCATCATCAACTTTCATGATGAACGAGCAGATCCATGAAGCATTTATTTCAAACTTTGATCTTTTACGCAATGTAGACGTGAGTCATTGAAACTCTACGAAACAATTGTCTGAGTATATTGCGCCTAGAATATTAATATTTGCGTTTTTTTGTTTAGGCTAACCAAGCCTTACGTATGCGTTGGTCATATCTTAACATTTCAATCGAAAGGTTTTGTAAATATATTCTCAAAAATAAACAAATATATATATTTATTTATATGCATGTATGTTGGTGTATGTATATATAAATATATACGTACAAACGCACGTCTAGTTGCGTGATTCTCATTTATACTTAATTTTTTTAAAGACAAAATTTTATTTGCATTGTCACAACAATGAATTGGTTGATGTATTTCGAAACGCAAAACTATGATTGATCGGTGAGCACCGGACGACACATTTTCAATTTCAGCATGGTTATGTGATTTGTAATACTCAACGATATCTAATTACGATTTCAGAGTGTTTGGAGGCGTCCGGAAGATGGTCGCTGTTTTATAAACATTCACCTTGGGAATAAGTCTGTCGACATTCGATGGTTAACTTCCTACATTTTAGGTAACTAGTTAGTCAAATGAAGTTTTAAATTAATTGTTGCATATATTGCTGCTTGGGTGTGCAAATTATTTTATTTTTGGGGGGAAATATAGCTTCCTCAATAGATCCGATTCAGGGTGATTTAACCGGTTTCTATAATACTAACACTTATCTTTTGTTTAGATAGGCAAGTCAGCTTGTGAAAGAGAAAGGAACATATGTATTGAAATTGGCATGTAGTGTAAACAAATTTGAGAAGTCACGTCATTAATTTGAGGTATTGTAAATGTGCCGGAATAAAGTTTTTTTTTTTAAAAAAAAAGCCTCAAATGACGTTGGTTAAAGTTCCAACTACAGTCGTGTGATTTTTCCGTATTTACGTTTGGCTTGCAAGAGGAACTGAATAATAATTTCTTGATCTAAGTGTTTGCAATTGAAAAAATATGCAGTTAGTTAAGTCAAAGAGTTTTTAAGGCGTATGGGCACGACAAAAGTAATACTGTGGACATATGAAGAAGGCATTTTATAAAATCACACTCTACAGATTTTCAATCACTATTCAAAAAGCGGCATTCAGAGCGTAAGGACTTATTGATGTCTGTTTGGGCAAAAAAAAAAAACATTGAAAAGACACAGAATGTTGGTAAAATGATCCGTCTGTCATTCAACTCATTACATGTCAGACCAGAAAACCCAATAAAAAAAAATAATATACTATATAATGGTCATCATCACATAATTGTAGAATGTTCCGGAGAATGAGGGGTATGTTACTGCATACCTAGCTTAAGTAAGCAGCAAGAATTGGTCCATAAATTAATAAACTGAGTACCTTAGTTTAGGTGTTGGACTCAAAATATGCTTTATTATTGCTCATATTTGATAAGTTTGTCTTTGAGTTAACTTTTTATTAAATGTTCACTTTGAATATATGTAGGTTTGATCCGCCCGGAAACTAAAATTGGACTCTAACAATACAAAGTCAAATTGAAGAAGTTCAATTAATAACTGTTTCTTCGGATTGCTTAGAACTCATAACGCAACAAAGACAGACTGAACTTGAAGGGCTTTCATTAGCTACCGATCATTCTAAAAAATGCAAGATTTTGTCGTAGGAGTAAGCGCCATAAAAAAAGTTAAATCATTGAGAAAAAAACTTTCAACGAATCTGGTTTATCGATCTTTAATATTATTAATTGCTTATTCAAATGTGTACATATAAACAAACGAAAATATTTTTTATTTGTAAGTTAATAATAAGTGGTTTTCAAATGACATTGTCCCTCGCAATAAATCTGAATATTTGCACAGTGTTGCGAACGTAAGCGAAATTAGAAGAACAACCAGTTAGGTCGTTCATCACTCAGTTTCCTTAAATTAAGCAAGCAAAAGATAAAGCATCTTTACGCTTGTTGTGAAAATCTAATTTTTCAATACTACGTGTGCCGCTTCCGAGGGAAAATTTCGTACAGTAACTTGGCTTAAGTGTTAAGAAATCAATATGTTAAAACGGCAAAAAAATTGAAGCCCTTTGCACTCTTTTCTCTCGTTAACACTGTAAAGCACGTTTAATCAAAATCAATATAAAATGTGGCTCAAGATCGTCGCAGTAATTATGCAAATGACACTTTGACATTAACTGAAACTCATTCCAAATATTACAAAACTATTGTTGTCTTTCCTGCTGTCTATGAAGGTACATATATAGTATACACATTTGTTTTTATTTCAAGGTTGCATCCATTATTGCACTTCCATAGACCTTATGTCATAAGCTTAAGTATATTAACTAAAATAAATTGACAGTTCGTACTTACTATTATTGTAACTGTTTTGTATGCCTCTAGCGTCGCTGTTGTTATTCCTATTATTTCCACCAGTGCGACTGTTGCTTTGGCCACCGGTATTAATGATATTACTATTGCTAGCACGTATCATTTGTAGATTTTCTTGATTTTCATCAGCATTCGGTTCATTTGACACGTAGTTGTGGGCATACGCACTGCCCCAGTGCACATTGAAGTCCTCCTCCTCCAGCGTTAAAAAATGATCAAGTACTTGAACTCCTCGTTCAAGTGGTCCATGGAACTTATTAATTAGTTCAACGCACTGACGGCCAAGTTGTGAAATATCCGATTGACCCGTGGCCCAGTAAAATAAGTGACGTCCCAAGTGACTACCAAAATGATTTGCGAATGCTTCGATCATTTTGCAAAAAGCACCATCATCTTGACGACGACAATGAGATTATGTTATTCTCAAAAATTTTAACTTCACTTTTTGACTTCACTTAATCCTCCAACGCGTTCCTTCGAGTTTTTCAAGATTCGTTTGGTAAAGATGGAGTGCACACTGAAATTCAAAGTAAAAAGTAGAAAAACAATTTGTGATTTACAGCTCAATTACCGACAACTTTCACTTTGATTGTAGATTAAAAAATATATAAATACATAAACGATAACAATGGAAAGGAAAAGGAAAACACCAAACGCAATGCACCCCACCAACACCAGTCGATGTTAGTTCTCTGAGAGCGCCCCCTTTCTTTAAGAGCTATGCAACACTCGAGGAATAGTCAGAAAGGTGATATGCACCCGAAGTTGTGTTTTTCTACTGCTTTTCCTTGTCGTTTCTTCTTTCATCTCATGATTCTTAGAAAAAATAATATCTGAAATCACGCCTCGTTTTTGTGACAATAATTACATTAATATTTGACCATTGTTTTTTTGCCGAATAAAAGTACAAAAGTACCATTATTACATCGCTTTTTTCTGTTTTTGTAAATCTTTCAATGTAAGATAATTTCTTGTAAATATGTTTCGATTGTCGTAAGGCTTTCCACGATGTGCAATCCTTTCAACAATAATTTGTTATGATAATTTCATTAACGTTTCAAGTATGCAAATCTTTCGAAAATCATAGCGTAAAGTGTTTGTTAACTTTGTGGAACAGCTATTTTTAATCACCCGAATGATTGGCGCTTTTGCTTCTAGTAACGAGTAAATTGCCATAAACAAGAACGCAACAAACGACCATTTATGTATGCCTTAACAAGAGTATAAACTAATTTACTGACATGCTGACAGATGCTTGAAAATTATCTAAGTGAACGACGTCTACTTCCAAAGGTTCTGGATACTTAAGCTGATAAGAGGAAAACTAGATGCCTTTTTCTATGTCCAAGAATCTAAGAATCAGGTCATTAAATTTTGAAGATGCCCTATCGCAGCAAAACTAATCCGTTAGTTTTTTACCAATCTTAAATCATTGAGAATATGTAAAACTATATCTGGTTTTCGTGAAAACGTGGAATGTTGTAGTTTTACAATCTTGAACAGAAAATGATATAAATTTTAATTTCGTAGCGCAAATTTAAAGCTTAAATAGATTAAACTCAACTTTAGTAATCTCTCGAAAGGAGTATGGAACCCTTACTAGTGGTGCAGCATTTGATAATCTTTGAGGATAAACGCAACGGCAGTGAGTTTACACGGGAAATAAGTTTGGCTTGAAGCATAAATATGGAGGGCTAGAAAGATCAGTGCTGAATATGTATGCATGACAAAAAAATGACAAGGTTCACGATTTAGAGAGATATACATACCGAAGCTTCTTTAAGTATAAATTCAGCATTATTATCTCAATCCAAGCTAAGCCTATGTAGAGATAATGATTTTTAACGAACTAAATGAACGCGAGTTTGGCGTCAAAAACGTATAACACCTACAATGTGAACTTATTCCAACATGGCTTACTCTATCCATCGTCGATACGGAGCCATATCAAAACATAATTTGGGAAGTTGCACTAAATGACTTCACAGCTGAGACAAACGTTAGCATGGTCACAAGGAGTACTTATTACGCGATAGAACTATTCTCTTCTTATACAAAAAAAAATGTTAATCACTTTTTTTCCCCCAAAATAAAAGATCAAAATGAAACGCATTTTTGTATGGATAACAGTTTCAATAGAACACAAAATTATAAATAAGTGACAAGCAGGGAGCTTTCTGAGAAAGCAACTTAAACGCCGATAAATTCGTGAATGTGACAACCGGATATCAGTTTCATTTTTATAAGTAATTTTAGCACTTATCATTTAGAGGCTTAAACTAAATGCAAAGCTACCATGACGAATAAAAAAAAAATATAACAGAAAGCGTTGATCAAATTCCTTTCAAGCTTCTTAAAACATAGCAACTCGAGAGCACGCCTCAGAACATGAATAGTTAAGGACGATTATTTTCATTTCTTCGTGGCCATGGCCAGAAACTTATAAATAAAAAGTTATTGTCTTTGCAATAACTTCTAGGTATGTCCATTGCTTCACCGCCCTAACTTTAATCATTCTATGATAATGCCTGCAGTCAACGTTATAACTTGAAGTTGAAGCAATTCATTGTTATATGTTAACTTCTTATGACAGCATTTCTTTCACAAACAAAGCCTTAACTATGCAATTAAAAAGAAAAGACTTCAAGCCAGAGTGACAAGTTCTTACCATATTTCAAAACAGTATTGTGATCCAACTGATAGGACTCGCTTCTCGTAGAAAGGACAGTCTATTCAGAGAGTGGAAAAAAGTTTAATGGAGGTAGTTTCGCAATATTTGAAAAAAATCAGTGAAGAGATAAAATTGAAAAATTTCAGGGGCAGCATAACAATAGAAACATTTGGAAACCACTGCATAACTTGAGTGTGGGTCACTTATGTAGTAATGAAGTCAATAAGCAGTTCTTTCTCCAGATAATAAAAGAAACTTGATAGCATGCAAAAAATTCATTTGAGGAATGATTTCTGTGCAGTGCATTTATGACTGCTCTATAACAAGCATCAGACCCTCGAAATATTACCCTAATCCCCAAATTTTAATCCCATAATATATGCTTTGGATTTGCCAGGAAACAGTTTACAAAAACATAAAAATAATTCAAATAAAATTATAACGATGCTATTTAAAAGTTTGTGTACCTCATGCCACATTAATTACAAACAGCAATAAAACAAAATAATGAAACTTCCATGAATCAAGTGGTTGAAGACCGGAAAGTCCCATATTTAATTTGGTCAAATAAGATTTAAAATATACATGGCCTCACCTACTCGAGCTTATGACATTTCTGGCTTCTAAATGAGCAACCGCGGCAAGCATTTGTATTTCAATTTATCATAAACAAATGCCATGCGACCAAGTGATTAATTTGTAAAAAAATTGAATAATATCGTGTGATTTTTATCTATTACGAATACCTTTACACAATAATTTTTTTTTTTCAAAAATAAGGCGGGCTAATGAAATTGCAATACCGAACCGTGATCAATGGTTTTTTTGACCAAAACTTTGGATGTATGAATGTGGTACCATTTGATTCCAACAAAATTACGTTCGCTGCTATACAAAGGGCGACTCAATTGCAATTTTGGAACTAAAGATTCCTGTCTGAAAATGATGATCGAAATATTCCGATGAAATGAACATTTTTTCTACAGACTGCTGCTGATATTGCTTTTAATTTTTCATTCTAATTGAAACTTTTTTGAAAAACTTTACTAATACAATAAAGAACTTGCAACTTTGTTTATGCTTAAAATTTACAGTATGAAGCCAAAAATGTTAATTGCTAATATTGAAAAATGTATACGTGTATACATATGCATGAGTGCATGTGTTTAATTTCAATTTATACTGGGTTAACGACCAAAGTAGCCACCAGAATTAAAAGCGTGGCATTGACCTGTAAGCTTTCTTTAGTTTGTTTTTGTTTTGTTTGTAGTATTAAAAATACATATATTTTATATATTATCTGACTAACTTAATAACTAGACAAAACCGTTTAAACTAGCTTATATTATTTAACTTCACTTAATTAACTTTCTGGCCCTATGCGTGTGCTCTAAGCTAAGCCTAGTACTTACTCTATGTCTTTCGACTTACACCAGCTATTTTACTTATAACTCAATACTAACAATTATTTTATTTAGAAATGTGTTTTTTCTTAAAAAGCTTTCTCTAGTATTTTACTGTTGGTGGAACGCACTCCCACTGCAAATCAAGCGTTCACTTGAATTATTTAAATATTCATGAAATTGTAAAAGTAGAACGCTCATCTGCTGTTTGCAATGTTATATGATACAAGGAGGCCTTAAATATGTTCATGCATATATGTTCATATAAATGGCGGGGTCTGTGACTTTTCGTATTTGGGAAATAAAGAAGCAGAAGACACGCCGACAAGCCATAAAACACCATTACTCCATAGGGTTTTTTAATTCTCGTGACCTTTTTACGGAATATTTGGCAAGTGATTGAGTGAATTTGTTTTCAAAATTTGCAAATCTACCAGTTTTTTTTTAACAAAATGAATATACCATTATATTTATAAGCAATCGGTAATGCACAGAAGGGACACAAAAAAACAAAATGCAAATACTTATAGACATATAGTATGTGCATATGATTAGTTCGATTTTTTTTTCGTTTAAAAAACACGAGTTGTTTTACATCACTCATTTCTTATATTGAGCTTTGCGCACTTAGCTCAATCTGAACATAAAGAATAATGCACTATGTAGGCAATCATGAAGATGGTGTTGTAGAAACTGCATCGTATACAACACAAAACTACAGCGTTGCAGTACATGTTTAGCTTTGCCCTTCAGGAACATTTTCGATAGAATTGCATTTGCAACGCCCACTATATACACCGATACTTTGCAGTTTATTTCTGTGAAATGCTATGCAAAATAAAATTAACCACATTTGACCTGCGCGATGAAACTAAAAAGTTTAGACATAAAGAATGTTCGAACTGGCCGAGTGTTAACTCAGAGATCTCAAATGCAACATTGTTCTCTGTTTGGGTTTTTGATTTTATTCAGTTAAGTTTCTTCGTCAAAATTGTATTTTTGTAAAAACAAACTCCATAATTTTATTAAGATGAAAGTATTTACCACGCATATGTAACATGCCATGAAATAATTCTAAGTTATAGTTACACAAGTCTGCAAATTGTATGGGATACCGTATGTAATTGTACATAAGCCGGCCATTCATTAACACGCTGATCCAAAGGTTTGGTTCGAACTAAAAACGCTCAAAATAAGAAAAGCTTTTTATCCAACAGTAATAAAATCAAATTTTATCTGTAATTATCATCACTTATATCTTAATTACTCCCGAAAATAAACCACCCAACGTTGAATAACAACTGTTTCACGATCGATTCAAATACATAAATTCATTAACGAATCCTCACATTAGTCACATGTAAACAATTTCGATGACCGGTTTTCTGTGTTTTGTTTTCCCAAACAAAACATTAAAACCATTCGGTGCTTCTCCCGGACTTTAGAATGGTTAGTTATCTTTCATATTGTTTTCAGTTACATAAACTGAAATCTAATCAAACTTCGAAAACAAATCACACTTAAAACTACGGCCCACTTTCACTTTCATGCACATTCGGCTTTAATTTTATAGGAGAAGGTAGCAAATTAAAACGTCAAGACAAATTCGAAAACGGAGAACTCTGCAATTACGCGGTGCTTATTTTTTTTACCTTTTTGAAGAGAAGCTTCCTCAAATCTCAATCACGATAATACAAAGGAATTCAACGACCGGGCAGTTTAAGTTCTGTTTTTCAGTTGTTGACACGCAACCGAATTGAACGCGCTATACGTCAAACGAGAGACCAGGCTAAGGTGTTTATACTCCAGCCGACAATTTGGTAGTGAGTCTCGTCACACTTGTACAGCACCGATTTGCCTCCATCCCCATCCAGTGTATGTTGAGTCGTTCTCGTTGTTGTGCCTGTGGTTTCGACTGGCGGCTGTGGTATCAGGTATTGTGCCGAATAATAGGAATACCTGTTGTGAGCGTGGTGACATCCCACCAAGTTAGACATCATCGTATTACGAGGGGGAATGGAATTGATCGTTAGCAACTTTTGTTGATTGTTTTGCTGTTTGTTGCTCTGCTGCATGTTAATGTTGATTCATTTTGAGGGTTTATTTGGTAAGAAAATATGAAACGTGTGGATTTTTGCTTTGGTCAACAAAGTTCTGATCTTAAATCAATGACAACGCAGTGAATTGACATTGAAACTTTAAGTCATGAATAATTTGAAAGATTTTTAAAATAACATTGTTTTATTTAACAGTGGTTTACTTGACCAGAAGCTGTCATTTGACGCGAGATTTATTAATATTAAACCATAAGAGATATTTGCAACTGACGTATCTATTACTGAGCTTTTGTTAAAAGTGACATTTGCGAATTATGTAGTTTTTGTGATGAACACAAGAAAACTTAAACAAATCTTCACATGGGAATATTTTTGTCTATTCAAGTCATCTTTAAATTCGATGCTTTGTTGGACCTCTTTTTGGTTAAATTGCAGCTTGCTCGTTGGACTACTTTATTCTGATAGCTTTTATTTCAGATTTGGTTCAGGTATGGTGTTCCAGGTTTGAATTTGTGTTTTTACGGTTTCATCTGACACTGAGCGCTTGTTTACAATCTTCAGCTATATGGATTGACATCTGGACTGTAGAAAAATTAGCATAGGTAAACGTTTTGTCGGAAAGCCATAAGCTTTTTAATCAGATCGTTTAGTCTTTCATTCAAAACAGTTCATACTAATTAACAAACAGAAAGACCCTTCATTTAAAATTACTGGCGTTTGAGCGCAATTTGCACAAAGTTTTACTCGCAGTGCAATACAACTTCATATTAACAATTCTTTGAACTGCAAAGGTTAGAGAAGTATTTTCTGTTTGTATTTTGTGCTTCTGTTTTTAGGTTATAGTCTGACCGAGTACCAACTTCCTATGGTCTGCCTTTTGATATTTTTCCTCTAGTGGTTTGATTCCCAAACCTTCTTCACGTGCCGATTGTCCTCGGTTTGTCGGTTTGGCTACCGAAGTTTTTTATCTTCCTTCTTCCTCGATTCTTAATATAAGTGTTTTTTTGAATCGCTCTCCCTCATCCTGTCCATTCTCCTTATTCCTGACCTGCCACGGATCTGATCTTTCTGCTTTAAAGAAAGTGTTCATTTTTCTCCTCCATATAGCGGAATAGGACGGTACACTGTGTCAAAAATGGATATTTTCGTAATTCGCGTGTTTTCTTATGATCGGTATTTTTGGCATTCAAATCATCCTTTGAGTAAATCATGAGGATCAACATTTCACGATGTATTTCATGTCAAAATTAGCTTTCGATAGCAGCTGGGTCGTTTGAAAGTCGAAAAGCTGAAATAAAACTTCGTATATTTAATAAGCAGACATTAAAAAAACTCAAGTTCGATTGCTAACGTTGATATCGTTAGTAGAAACAACTTCTTCTTTACTCTTGAATTTTCACAATTTTAATTCAATTTCATTTTTGTAAGGTTAATTTATTTATAATAAATAATAATATAATAAATATTTACAAAAGTAAACAAAAAATGTTAAACTTTGGCAACTGAAATAATTATTTGTATGAGATCACAAATATCAGTATAACTTTGTCGTTATAAAAATTCGCTTTTCACGGAAGTCGGATCAAGAGATAACATTACTTTATACTATGTAACCTGCAAGTGAAAACTTTAGGTTAAGAAACACAAACTTAATTCCCTTTTCATGTTGAAATATTTTTCGTGTACATGATGGATTTAAGTGGCGAAATGAGTTCGGCTACCGTCCACCTTTAATCTTAAAGTCGCACTCAACAGTCATGGCTTGTGACCACGATCATACTCGCACGAACAGCGGTCAATCTTCCTATGACAGATTGGAGATTTGTGTAGTTACCCCACACACTATTCCGAATTAAGAGTTGTGACAGAAATAAAATTGGTCAAGAAGGTTGCATCATCATGTCAGAGTTGAAGTGACAGAAAACGTACAAATTTTACTCCAATTCGTGGCAATAATTATCAATTCCCCAAATTGAGTTTGCGTGTAGGCCGCAAGTCAATATTATATAATGTGGCAATACCATTAAAGGTTCAGGTACGGTCTAAGATGTTTCTTAACTTTGGCTTCTTATATGGAAAAATCATTATGAGGTAGAAAGTCAGTCAGACGGATGAAAAAGTCACCATGACTGTGGCATAACAAACCTAATCATAAAAGGTATTGGAATTCATTAAAAATCAATTACTGAATTCTGTTGGTAATTTTCTATAAAAAGAAAAGAATTGATTGAAACCAATGTTGGGATGATAAATATTGGTTAAAGGCTATGTAAATCAGAATACTCTGAAATTCATTAAACTTAATAGTATTTTAATATGTTTAAATTTCGGCTTAATTGAATAATCTGATCGCACCGTTGATCAGAACTAAGTCTTTAGTGACGTCGAACTCAAATACCGTCAACTTTTGCAGTAAATTTAGTAAAAAAAACGACAATCGTGGTAATAAAATTTTCCCCGACGGATATAGAACAAAAAACAGTGACCGAATTCGAAAAATTGACCATGGTTCAAAATCTTTTAAATAAAATAAATTTTATTTCACAAACAGCTCTTGCAAAAATAACAATCGGAAAAGATTATATAAAAACACGATCTCAAAAACTTCGTTTTGTTTCTGGAGAGAATCCAGCCCAATATGGTCAAAACCCAGATTTGTTAATTCTATACGGTGTGATGAACTCGAATCTGGAATAAAAACTTTTGCCATAAAGCCTTAAGGGTTCAGATGACTCAAAAATTTAAGCCTGTTGGCCATAAACAGCGTTTTATCCTTGTAACACTTTTTTATGTAATGTATCGAATCGTCGCAGAATTTCAACAAAGATACATTCTGACCTATGAGGAACATTTCGACTTCAATGATAGAGAAGAGATTTTCCAGAAGCTCTTTAGGGCAACTAAGTTCGAAAAAATGCCAAGTCACTCAAGTAACTTGAAGAATCATCCGTGCCGGGAATGTTTATTTTGATTTATTTGTTATTTAACGAGTCGGTAGCACAACTGCTTTCGCATAAAAAATGTTTCCTTATCAAATACCAAATTGCTTTTGGTGGCCTTCGTCTGTTTATCATTCGAATGCACGACATTAATTTTTAGTTTAATTTCTCGATGTAAATTATAACGTAAGTTCTAGAGCAGCCAAGTTGTTATCTGCAAAAAAGGAATGTGTTTTTTTTTTTTTTTTGATAACGCTGTTCCTTTTTCAGGCAATATTATTTCTCAAAATAGAAATGCCCAAATGTCTTATTTCGTAATATCTCATATATTACTAAAAAAAAAAAAATACTATTATATCACTGTATATGAAGTTGATCTTTTTAACTTATTTCGATAATAAATTTTCTTTGTTTAACAATTAACGCTTTTCTGATAAACTCAGCAACAATAAGTGCATTTGTGTTGATAGTAATTTAGCAGCCATTTCGCATCACCGCGGATTTTTTGTGGTGAACAAACGAAGACCATGACATTATTTCTTTATTTAAAAATATTCACATAAAGTTTCACAGTGTATTGAATGTACCAATTAGAATCTCAACATCATGCTGGATAGTCTAGTCATTGTTAAGTTAGTTCCTGTAAAATGTTGCAGCAGTTCATCCTCATAAGTGTAAAATTACCCAGAAGTCAAATTTGAAAAAATCAAACTGAATATCATATATCAGTAATAAAGTAATATTTAGGGGAAGCTCAATTACTAAAATAATTAAGCGCAAGCATCAATCTATAATCAAGTGCCAAATGTATAGTTTTCTTGCAGTCTTTAAAATTTTATTACAAACGCGTGGCAGTTGCACTTCAAAAACGAATAAAATAAGACGCTGTTACAACAGTGGTGTGCAAAGTGTTTAAGATTATAAAAAATAAAGAAAAATTTTAAGTTCACTTTGAGGTTCTTCTTGGTTTGTGTACTAAAATCAAAATAAATGTTAACATAGGACTTATTAAAAATTTTATCTTAGTTATTATATATCTTTTATTACAATTATCTTCACCAGTAAGTCACATCAGCACAGTTAAGATACTCAAGCAGTTTTGCCTCGATTTTTTCTTTTCCTTTTTTTTTTTGATAATGCATTCACAATAAAATTAAATGGAAAAGCATACACTACCTACTTGAGTACATGCCAGGTCTTTTTTTAAAAGTTTTTCTCTCCAAATTTCCTGATAATACATTGTGTAGTGTCAACACGTTTTAAGAGTATAATCCAATGATATTTATTTGTCAACATTTATGCATCTGCAGAAAGCTTGTTGAATGTAGGTTTTGCCCTTCTCAACTTTACTGACCCAATTTTAAGGTGCTTTTCAATAAATAAATTGACAAAACAGTGTTACCCAAAACATTAACGTTTAGTTTTTTTTTCTGACTGATTGCAAATTTGTGTACTAGACTGTGAGGGTACTTCAATATTTTTATTTTCAACCATGGCACAGACATAAGTTATTTTTACAAAAAAAAAGAACCGGTTTTTACAACCTTTTCTGCCAGCTCGTGCACACATCTCTAACTCTGATGCCGCCGACTGCTACATGTTCTGTATGTGCACCTTTAATATCCATCGATTGATCTCTCGGTGCCCACAAAATCTATGTCAAGTGCTACATGTACACCTATTGAATTGGGATTCTTTCGGTAATTATTTATGTCATGCTCTCTTTGAAAAGCTAATAGACTTTTATGGCCCAGCATCATTTCAATGTCAGGCTTTGAATTTTCAAGCCGGTTAGCATTATGATTGCCTTTGGGTTAAGTCATAGCAAAGCGATAGCTAAACGACTGGGAAAAACAGCCAAGGTTATTCATCTTTTGCGTTTGCTTGTGAGGCGTTTTCTTAGTTATATTTGAATTTCTCGCAGCCAACAGGTGGTTATTTGTGCTAACGTGGTTATTGCTGTGACTATGGTCAAATAACCAAATAGATTTGCCTTGTTCAATAGCACCGGTGCTGTTATTATGTAGTCAGTTAAGCACTCATCATGGAAATAGTCTTTAATAGCAGTTTAAATACTCGACCCTTGCATGTTTTTCTTTGGTTTGAGTACAGCATGAAAATCCTACTTGGAATTGCATCGCGCAGAAGAACAAGATGATAAACTGGTTAAACTTGAACTTGTCTGGATTGTCCTTCGGGTTAAAAATTTAGATTTAGAGTTCAATGTCAGATGCAAGGCTTAAATTTTTATTAATCGGTCTCTTTATTTCCGGAAAAAGTTAGTTGGCACAAACGGGAACAACTTAGTGGCAGGTATGTTAGGTCACGGTTCTTATAACTATGATCATGTAAACATAAGATACGAGTATTTGAAGATATCTTTTTATTTATATGCAAGTATGCATATTTGTTATATTGGTACAAATTGAGTCAAAATTTTTGATCGTTTTGCCATTTCATTGTATAAACACTTCATGCCAGCCTTCTGTGCCCTTTTAAATGTTTGCTCAAATGATTTTCAGAAACCCATTGAACTTGTAATGTCTTTCGTTGGAAAAAATGCAACTTCATGAAACATGATCTAATTAAGCTAAATTTAAAATTTTGCTATTTAAGAACTTATACTTCATGTAATTTTGTTTGCATCAGATTTAAAATTAGTTGCAATACATTACATTTTTTGCTGTTTCTTTAAGTTTTTTTTCATCTAAAGATGATCTAGTACAGAATAATCGTACATATTTCGATTTTTAATTAGGTTTTGTAACTTAAATTCTGTTGTCTGTGTGCAAGTTATAATCGAAATCAAAGAGTGTGGATTTTGTAAGAAAGTTTTAACAAGCCTTTTTATGGTTTTAGGATAGCTTTAAAATAATAAATACAATATTTTTGATCATTGTTGAACTCATTAAATATTCGAGAAAAGTGCACACTGTTGTAATTATTAAAAGATAAAAAATACGTGAGTTAATTAAAATTACGATTGTTGCGTAAGGGAGTATAAATATTTATCAAGGATGATATGAGTTCATTTCTCCAGTCAAACCTCTAAGCTGAATGAATCAAGAAAATTAGGTAATAGTGTTAAATTGGTACGATTCACGAAAATTAAATTCTTCAGTAAAAACATCACAAATGACTTGTTTATTAGCGTGACACGTGACAGAATATTATTATCTTTTGTTTTTATTTTCATTTACTGGCTCTCAAGAGATGATGATGACTGCCCTTATTATTATATTTGCAAAAAGCAAGTAGAAGGATTAGAAGAAATGTCAGTGATTGTGTAGTGATTTGTACAAAGACAGTTTAAAGTATGACAAAACGTTCTGCAGGCAAAAAACTCCACATATAATTGACCCATAGTATTTTTTCAAGAAGCCGTCAACACGTATGGTAGTCAATTATGATAAGATTTTTTTGTTTATATAGCTTTTTATCACTCAAAAATGACATAAAGCTTTTCAATACATATGAACCTCTTAAATTGCATTTTTTTCTTACTTACGACATTGAAAGGTGGAATTTAGCAGAAAAATTATCCCAGAAGTAATAACCTTATACTTACCTAGAAGCTCTCAATCTGTGATAAAGCAATATTCCATTTCTTTTACATCTTATTTCTTTCGCTTTCATCTTCTGTAGTATATCGAGTGACATAACAAAACGGGCTAATGTTGATTAAACTAACACGCATTCTGAACTAGCTTTGTTTTCCCTTCATTTACAGATCCATGCATATATATTATGAGATTCGCGAACAGATTACAGTTTGGCAATAAAACCCATGAAGTTTCAAATACTGCTCTCCGAATAGTACAAAGAATGAAAAAAGACTCAATACATTCAGGTCGCCGACCCACAGGGTTGTGCGGTGCAGGTAAGGGGAATAAAGTATATACTGATTAAATAAATTATTTTTTTTTTCCATTAACAGCACTCCTTATAGCGGCGCGAATGCATGAATTTAACCGTACAATACCTGATGTTGTGCGAATTGTTAAAATTCATGAAACAACACTCCGTAAAAGACTGGGTGAGTTTGCAGATACTCCGAGTTCGGCTCTTACTCTCGATGAATTCATGTCTGTGGACCTGGAAGCAGAACAAGACCCGCCAGCTTTTAAGGCTGCACGCAAAAAGGATCGTGAACGAATAAAAGATGTAGGTATTACATGTTGTTCATGAAATCTCCCTATCACTGTTTTTTTTTTTTTTTTTCAGATTGGAGAACATGAGCTTACACACCTTCAAAGGGAAATCGATATCCAGCTAGAAAAGGATATGAAAAAAGTAAACAAAACCCGCATAAAAACCCTCTGTGGTGATGATTTTGAAGACATCGATGCAACAAATTTCATAAGCGAAGCAAATATAGAGGTCCTCAACGAATACCTGGCTGATGACCCAGATGTGGTAGAGCATACAACACCCGCCAATAAAAAGATTGTGATAGAGGGACTTAAACCTGATATTGTGTCGATGTGTACACCTTCTGAAAGTGAATTTCAGGAAAAGGAAACGGAAACTAACCCCCCTGAAAGTGGGGAACTTGATCTCGAAGGACTAGATGATGAAGAAATCAATAAATATATTTTAACTCATGATGAAGCCAAATATAAGAATGATATGTGGATAAAACTTAATGCGGAATACTTGGACGAAATGAAAGCTAAAGAAGAACGCCTGGCGAAAGAACGGGAAGAGGGAAAGCCTGAAAAGAAAAAACGACCACCACGGAAGAAACATATAGGACCTTCTAGCACTGCAGGGGAAGCAATTAAAAAAATGCTCCAAGAAAAGAAAATTTCCAGCAAAATCAATTACGATATTTTGAGAACACTTACAGCTGGCACCAAAGGTGATGAAGAAACTGTAGAAAATATGAAAGCAGAAGTCGAGGAACCAGAATTAAGTACAAAACCTTTAGTGTCGCGGCCTGCCAGGTAAGCTAGCTGATATTTTCTATATCTAGAGTGGTATTGATTTAAAACTTTTTTTTTCTGTTGTTGAGAGAACTCGCAAGTTTCAAAGATTCTGAGTCAATTTTAATATAATTCGACATGATTATTGACTTATTACACGCATGCCATCACGCGTTCAAAATGAGGAAGGAACCCTATCAGCCTCCGCTATCCGTTCGTCGGTCCATCTATCACAGAGCTGTATCTCATTAACCATTATAGTGAGGCACGTGCTATTGCCGTTACAAAAACAAGAAATAATAAAAATATGACAAGTTAAAAATAAATGGGGGTCACCAAACAAAGAAAGTGTGTCACTCAACTTAGCGCTTAACAGAAAATTATTTTGTTATTATTATTATTGTTATTGTTATTATTATCTTAACAACTTTTTAAAGTATGCAATCATTTCGTCCATCCAACACAATGTAAAAGTAGTTTGTAGAACGAATATAATAATAATATGCAACGAATTTCAAAATGTAGTAGTATTATTGCGAATTGAATGTTGATTAGTTTACTACCCATTATTAAGAGAAATCTCAAATTAAAGAGACGAAGTTTTGCCTTGTTTAGGAGACGCAGAACCCTTCGTATGAGTGTCAACTCTCACTTGACTACTGTTTTTTTTTTTTATTTAATTTTATATTGCCATAACCTCATAACTTTGATCATTCGACGGTACTCTTTTTATATGAAATCTTCAAAATTATTTCAAATGGAATTGATTCTTTTATGAGTGAATTCACTTCCCTTTTGTAATCGCACATTTGGATACATGAGTTTGGCATTATCATATTCATATCATATTATTGTTTTCTTCAGAAGGCAAAACATCTAGCTCTCGACTTTCACGTGTTATTTACCCGCATCACAACGCGATGTTTAAAAGTAATGCTTATGAACCGGACCCGGCTCGAACTAAACCCTTATTCAATTTCATACATATACAAACTATCAATGCTCAAACATTATTATTTCAAATCTTGTTCTTACTTACTTAACGAGCTCCCCACCCGTGAAGAGTGCCTGAGGCACGCCAGCCTTCAACTCGATCCCGGGCACGCAGATTCAAGTTATCATGACCAAGCCCTCTGGCATTCTCTTGTTCAAGTGGAATTTTGGTCTTCTTTGACGTCTCGAACCTGGGAGCTATGATTCGAAGATCCTTTTTGCTGGAGCATTATTGTCCATTCGATCAGTGTAGCCGAGTCTTCATACAGCTCTAGAGTTCACGATTGTATTTTCTCCTCTATTCGCCCTCCTTGCCTAAGGGATAAAATATTCGACGATTATTTTGCCAAGATCTGCTGTGTCTTCCTGCTTATCGTTCAGCACCCGGCTCCATATAGCAGAACTGGCAGGATCAAAGAAATACGTAGCATATATTAATCTTCCGAGTAAGGAGCTTTGAACTCTTTTTTTTCACCAAAGCGAAGTAATAGATGAGCCGGATCCTCACTTAAGTGCATTTTCGATGAAGAGATGGTGAGTCTCGGCTTGAAATTCATTGGTATTTTCCACGATTTGCTTTTGTGAGAATATTTGGTTGATTGTCGATCTGCCAGACCGCAAGCCACACTGGATCGTGCAGAGAGGCTTCAGACAATCACATAGTATGAAAAATCTGTCAAAAATGGGTCAATTTCACTTCTTTAATTAAAATCAACTACCTTATCAGATAAAAAAGTGTATAAATATGTACACTGCTGTTCATAAGTTTCCGGATAATTTCATATAACTTTTTTTTCTATTTTAATTCTTAAAGTTTAACCAACATTATGTTTATTTAGCCAATTGACTTAATTCAGTTAGTTATGAACTATTAATACTAATTAAAAGCCTAAAACAGTAATAAGTTATTTCTCGATCCATGTTTCCACGGCAGTGCTTGGAAAATGGTTTCAGATATACGAATCTTTTTCATTTTTCATGATTCCGAATGACGTCTACAACACTGACAAACAAGAAACAAGTTTTTTTATTTAAAACTTGCTTTAGTTTCACACCCTTTTATCGTTTAATTTGTTTACCACTGTTGGGGTTTCTGATCATGAACCAAATCTATCGAAATCGGCCTGGAAACAACTATCAAAATCTGCAAAGATAACTGGACTGAATGTGATCCTCTTCAAGCCATCTATATAACAGAAAGCAAAAGATCGTATGCTGACCATTTCTTGACTGAAACTATGTACTTTCGAACCTTTTCTAAAAGGACATAAAGTTAATCATGCTTCAATCATTTAATGCATCGTATAAGGTCGTAGGAATAATTGCAAAATACATAAGACAAAAAAAGTAAAGTCTTTTTCTCCTTTCAAAACAACTTTTTAAAAATCTCCCTATAATAGTAATAGTAATCATGAGAGCTCAGCACAAGTTTAAATAAATGTTTTCTGAGGAAGGAAAAGTTCTTCACACCCAAATCAATTTTTAACATTTTGTCTTGTATTTCTTAACAATAATCCTTTTGCAATAAATATAAATCCAACCTTTATCGTCGTACACTAATTGTTTCAGATTATGAGTATGGTTTTCCTTCTATGTATGTTTTTCTGATTTTTGCCACTTGCAGTCATGAAAGCCTTAAATCATCATCAGTTTTCTATTGAAGAAAGTAACTCAATATCACGTTCAATCTTAGATATTTTATGTAGAACCAGTTTGCTCAGTTAATCTAGAGTCATGACACCGTGATATTTGTTTTATTCTATATTTCCAAACTATGCGGTGCTGGTGGCGGTTCATAGCACAGTTTTTATTGTGTCAATTTTCGTGTCTGTATTATATTTATCAACCCTTTGCATCTTATAAACAAATGGAATGGTGAATGCTCTTCACGTTTTATGCTTTCCTTTGGATTTAAAATGTAAAATGTTCTGGTTCGGAAACACTGTCTTAATAAATCTATACGAAGATATTGATTGTCGTTTCAAGGCCTTATTTGGGATATGTTGTGTCACCACTACTTTATTTTTGCAAGCGGCCTTACACATCCTCTGCCGTAATTTTTATTTATTAATTTGCATATCTTAGGGAAATTCGACGATGCTTATACAAAGAATTTTAGCCGTACACGAAATATGTCCCCAAATGAAACGCTGAAATAAGATCTGATATTCAAACTCAAAAGCAGTCTAACCTGCGAGTGTACTTTAGGCTAAGAATGCTCGTTTAATGATGTTGCCCTTTTTTTTAATACAAAATATTTTGAGTGTGCTAATATTGTTTTTCGTTTTTTGTAGGACAAACCCATCTTATACCATCGGAGCACCACTGAACAAGAAACCAAAAATCGAAATGGGTCTACCAATTGCAACTGAAACAAAACAGGAACCCGTCATAGTTGAAAATGGTATGTGAAGAAACATGTTATACTTCTTACAAGCTTTGAATTTAAAATGTATTCGTATTCGTGTACAGACGAATTAGATGACGAAGATGACACTGAAGTCGAGCCCGAACCAGAACCTGAAAAAGAATACCACTCATTAAAGGATATGCTAAACAACGGTGAAGACGATGACTACTATGGATATGATGAGGAAAACTATTAGAATAAACATTTTATTGTAATATGGAATCTATTAATAATTTTTCTATATGTTTATTTAAAATTATTTATATGATATTTAAGGAATATTTAATATTATTCATGCCCTTTATGTACCTATAAAGAATGAATGAAAATATATATATACTCGTATATAGTACATACGTATATTATTATCACACTGACTAAGTGATGTAACGTGAAGCCAAACGTTTTTCGGGTTGATTTATCATTCGGTGGATTATGAGGCACAAGAATTTATTTTATGTAAACATGGGTGAAGGTTAAGAATTCTCATGATTTAAAGATCATTAGATGCAGACTTACTGTAGAAATGTGTGAATCTATGGTTCTATGTTTTTTTCATTTCATTCATCTCAAACTTAAGATATTGATTAGTATGGAAATTTCTTGAAAATAAATTATGAAACACAAGTGTATCACGTGATTCTGGAGCGCGTTTAGGGTATAGTTGCATACAAGCAATTGCTCTAAATAGAGAATTGAACATTGAATATCATTTTGTGCTCTAAACATTTTTTATTTACTATTTGCTCGCTCTTCAAGGGGATATTAATACTCTAATAATGCGTGTAGTACAGAGCGAGCGGAAGAATTAGGAAAAGAATGAAAGATTATGTAGTGGTTTGAGGAACAGGTGTATTTGGTTTCAACTCACTTCCGTGGGTGGAACCCGAAACGGAATGGAGGATTTTGATATCGACCTTTTAGCTTTCATTTGGCAACCCTCTATTTTAAGTCATTAGTTTAAATGCTGGGACAATCAAATGAAATCATTTCTTAATCATTTAAAAAATTGAGTTGCGATTTCATCAAATATTTCTTTTCCGTGGTGACCCCCATTTATTTTTAACTCTATATCATTTTAATTATTTGCTGTAGCGGCAATAGCAGTACACCTTCAGTGTTAATTGCAAGTGTCTCCCTATAACTGTTTATAAGAAACAGCTCTGTGACAGACGGACAGACGGACAGCGGAGGCTTTGTAATACGGTTCCTTGGACCCTCTGGGAACGGAACCCAAAAAAAAAAAAACAAATGGTATATTGTTAAAGTAGCTAGTTACCGTCTTAGCGTTATCTTGTGCTAACGAAATGCTCTTGTGAATTATAGTTTGAATATCAAAAGCTTGGTCGTCAACTGACATTATTGTTTTTCATGAACTTATATGTGGGCTGTCGGAAAAGTCATCACGCATTTTTAACGTTTTCGAAGACCAATTGATTACAAAAAGAATCAAAATCAATGATAAAGATATTGCCGGTTTTGTTTGGCGACCTTTTGCCATATTTCAGTCAGCGTCTGTCTCGGCGAAAAACTTAAGTAGGATTTGATTTTAACCTCATCTCGATCGATTGAAAGAAGTTGAAAGACGATTTCGCAAGAAAGATGAAAGATGCAAAATCACGATATTTTTAAAATCCCACCAAAATTACAGCTTAAATTTTATTTTTCTTTTGTTGATCATTTGAGGAGCTTTATCAAATTAAGGCCAAGACAACAATTTACAACAGATGTGTAAATCGCTTAGTAAATAATGAACCCATATATTTATGTACATGGCCTGATTTGTTTCGCGTAGTAAAACTTAAACTCCCTACTAATTAATTGGACAATACATTGCGATGTGCAAATTTCGTCGTCTCGTATATGTATACATGTTCTGAACGCCACTTAAGAAATATTGCGATTATTCGATTATGCCCATCATCTGGCTGAATACATCGAATTTTAATTCGCGTTTTACGTATATTTTTTACTACCAAAGCCTGCCATCTACTATGGAATGGAAAGTAAAAATGTTCATGGAACTGTCATGAGCTAGTTTTTGATGTGTTTCAGCACCATCTAGTTGTCACATAGTCCTGAATGAATATTTCCTCTAAAATGAAACGGTTCTTAACGTTCGACAGCCCGCTTGAGTGATGTCTTCGCTGTGTTGGTGGTTCATGAATAGACTAAAATGAATGCAATACAACCACCCACTTTTTTGTACCAAATCAAACATGAGTGCCCAATGTCGAATAGTGCATAAGGTTTATGTGCGATGAAGTGAGCGAATTTTTGAATGAGTTAAAAATGGTAGCTGCATATACTGATCAGAAAGTTCAAATGACAACAACCAGCGGGCGATAAATAAAACCTCGCGCCTCTATGCTGTGGTAGATGTCGCATGGTTGAAATTTGAATATGTTTGAATAAATATTTTTTTGTTGATTTTAGTTTTTCTATGTTTCTTGGAAAAATTAAAGGGATTCACTAATATTTAACTGCATGATAAATCCCGAACGAATACAATCTATTTGTCAAATCTAATATTTAACAAATTTTCTTGATTAACACAAATGGTGACATATGGACTAATTGTTTCTTGCCGAGTTTGTGTAGTTTGAAATTTGAAAGATTTCCTGAGTTTAAAGATTCAATCATGGAATTGCACCAGAAATTTAATTGTTTTAAATGTAAATTTTTTAATAAAAAGAACTTAGTTGCGATTTAAAAAATTGGAAAATAGTAGCATATGCGTAAGTTATTCCATACGGTTCCTTTTTATTTTCAAACAAGTATGTATTTATGTATGCATACCCTTCATGGTAATTTGAAAAATTTACAAACAAAGCGAGCATTAAAAAATCAAATGCAAATAGTTTGGTCTGGATTTTGAAAGCCTATATTTAATTTTACTGATAAACTTATAATAAAGTTTAAAAACCAAGCAAAAAACTAAATAAAATATGTAACATTTTTTATACTTGACAAACATTTTTCTGTATCTCGCCATCCAAGTAGAAGCCAAAGTGGCTTTGTAAAATCCAGTTTGTTTTTTTATCTCTGTGGAAATTGCAACAGTATGGGTCATATATGACTGACTCATTCCGATTCATTTACCGTTTTGAGGTACATTTCATATTATTTTAACACATTTTATTCATTTATTTTTTAATATTCCTTATATGCTAGACAAAAACAATTAAATACCACTAATACCACTCTACTAAACCTGAGAGTCTCCGGTGAGCTACTTGCGACGTCTTGGTCGTAGTTGACTCGCCCATCCACAAATTTAAGAACTTTGAATGATACATTTGTATCAATTTCTTACGCCATCCGTACCAAGGTACATTGCGGGAAAAAAATTATCTACCTTTTGTCTACTAAGTTCTTTAATTTCAATCTTTCTACTGAGAATCTAAGAATAATATACGAGAATACTGTAAGACAAGTTTTGGAAGGAGAATAACATGAAAACATTCCATGTAAAGTGGTTTCTAAACAAATTGCAACCGACATTGTGTGATTTTAGCCTGTAAGCCTGTAGGCAAATTAAGATCTCTCTTTCGAATAGTATTTTTTTTATTCAAAATACCATATCTGCTGATGTTAAGCGTCCGTGCGAGGAGACATCAAGAAATGATCTATTACGTTAAAACAACACTGTAGTCCAGATAAGTGACATACATAAACACACAATACACGTGTGTAGATATATAAGTGTAGGTTTATGTTGAAGCTTTCTTTCCCAATTACCTCGCAAACTTTTGTCTAGAAGTAAAGTTCGTGGATAGGTGGAGTTTATTCTCAACGCTATAGTTTAATAATAGTCTATAGGTACTTCCTTATTGGGAATAGTAAAAACCTCAAGCCACTTGGTTAAGTTAAGTTACGAACGTCCCGGTTGCCAAATGTTATACACCGAAAATACTTCATGGTTCTACAATGTTGCTGTGATGCAATCTTCCGTTTGTTTTGACTTACGGCTCTTTAACGTAAGCGAAGATAACTCCGATTATCGCTCCAAGACGACATAAATCGATTTTCAACTAAATACCAAAAAAAAAAAAAAAAAATTAGACATTAAAAACTCTAAATGTCAAGACATAAGACTAACTTTATTGGTAAAAATCCAATCCTCTCAGCGAGTTTTCTACACGATTTGGGTATTATCAAAGATAGAAATTTCTGATCCCATATGGACCACATTGTTAGTAGCACTCGGCTTTGTCTGGTCAAATGAACTCTTGAATCCTTGAATACGCTAGTCTAGTCTGGTTGCGCTACCCATTCACTATGAAAAGATGCCGTCCTGCGCAGGTTTATCAGTCATGCATCGCGTGGTGTTCCTCTTTGCTTCAAATGAAATGCCTTAACACGTACTCCAGAAACCATAGGCCCCTCCAGCTGTTCCGAATTTCAACGGTAACGATTATTGCCATAATGAACCCATCTCTAGAATGCTATACTTGGCCAACGTCATGCAAATTATCTTTGATTTTGATTGCAGCAAGCATAAATTTAACAATGTGCTTTTTTCCGCTTAACACCCCATCCATCATTTCCTTAGTAGGGATCAGCTATATTGTCAGTAATAAGTTCCGTTTATATAAAACGTAGTCCGGGCTTACGCAGTGTCAAAAATAAATGAGAGTGTGAAATTTTTGAAAAATAAAGTTTATCAGTTTTCAGAAGTATTACTGGCCGGTCTTTTTTTAAAATTAAAAATTTCAAAATGTATCGCAAGTGCTATACAACATTATAGAGAACGGTGATTTATCTTAGTTTCGGTTTTAGAAATATTACAAAAATTTACTCATTCATTAAAAGTGAAAATTTTTAGTTTACTGAGCAGGATATCGTTCAACGCGCATGAATAACGGACTTGACGGTCGAAATGAGACATGAAGCATATCCCTGGCGTGTATTACCAATAACGAGATTTTAGTACTGCATCTGTATCCCGTTTTCAACAATAGAACATAATTTCAGCACATAAACACTCTAGTGTCAATGGAGAACCTGTGGGGAGCTTTTTCGAAATAAACTAACTAGAACCTCGATCACCGGACAAAATATTGCTAACGTGTCTTCACAAATTTGAGATTCCGATTACATGAGGGTGTTGTGAATGATGGACGGCCTTTAACTGATATTCTATTCTATTTATGAAAATATTAAACCGGCTTTGTCGAACTCCATTTAGTATAACTTAGATATAAGGATTACGATTCAGCTAACATTTTATTTAAAATTAAACTTGAATGATTTCGGGTGCTTACTGTCACTTTTGATTCAGAAAAGGTGAAGTTTTTTCTCTTATTTTGAAGCTGTTATGTTCGAAAAATCGAAAACTAGGATAAACTTGCCCAATATACATATAAACGAGTATTGTTTTTGCCTGTATGCACCTCGTTTAACTTTTTTTTTAAAACTCAATAAACGATCAAATACTTATTTTAATGTTAGGCGCTTGCAAGTTTATTCTGCAAGCACATAGTTGAAACAGTGCTTTACGGCATCTTAAACCTCATTTACAAATACAATATAGAATTTAAGAAAAAAACAAAGACTCTTGAATTCATCGAACGAATAAATGTGTGCGGGTTAACGTACGTAAGCTCGATTGTTGCAGTCAGGGATTTTGCCTGCACTGGTCAATTTTAAGCAGCGCTACCGAAAACGATTTTCTCGAAGCGGTACGTATCGTTTTCATTATTCCTAATTTTTGCCTAATTCTGAAAGAAATCTGAAAAACGAAGTCGTTTTTGAAATGCGACATGGCTTTATAAGGCGGATAATTGTTGGTCTTGTTTTTCATTTAAGCTGTAAGCCTAACACATGATAAGCAAGGAGACATCTTAGAATTTGCTAAATTAATAGAATTTTCAGATAACTCAAAATAAAATATATTATTTTTGAGTTTACAATTATATTAACCTTTCCCAAGGAGAATAACGATCGGGTAAGATCCTTTATATCGATTAATTTTTTCAAATTTATTATTTCTTATATAAACCATTTTTCTGGAAGTTCGCTTATTCGTCATCTCACTCAGAGAAAGATAACTTAAACTTTTACATAAACCATTAAGTTGGATTCTATTATTAAATCAACTCAGCTTTCAAAAACTTACAAGAGAATTGAAGTTATCTTAAATAAAATCTTACATTTTCAAAAATGAAATAGTTTAAATTAATTTGAGCATTTTTATTTTAACCAAGTTTGACGTTTTTTAGGTCGGCTTGCTATTCTGGTGTCTGAGTGGAATCAGGATATTTTTGAATTTTTTTTTTATTTAATCATCTAAACCGTGGAATATAAATGTCACATTCTACAGAAGGTCGACAAGACCAACAAAATGCTGTTTATTCAGTTGTCGTATTTTAAATTCACAATACAAACAAAATCAAATAATTTGCACTTGCCGAAAAATTACACGACCAAATTCACAGAAATTGATGGACTTTTAGTATTCAGATGCAGACTTGGCGGAACGCGTTTGATGCCTTAAAAAGCCAAAACGCCGACAATGTGATTTTATAGTACCTATTTGAGACGGCAAAAAAGGGCGAAATTCATAAAAAAAAAAACTTAAAACAGAAACCGAAACCAAAGCATCGACAACAAAGAGCACAGGTTTCCAGTTACACAGCAGTTTGCGCTGCACACGTAGAGCCGAAGGCATAAAACCTAAACTTAACCTGCGGAACAAATAATAAAATATTTTTGCATACGACTAATTTGTATGCGCCCTCGCCATTTGAATTATGTGGATGTCGACTTACAAATGTGAAGGTACCCACTTGTTGTGCCGGCAACACTAGCAGTAGTCCCTCTCTCGGGCAGGATGGAAACTTGGGAATCACGATTTAGCATGGGACACTGTAACCACCACCAGCAGCAGCAGCAGCAGGAGCAGCCGCTTCAGCCAAACCCAGTGGTCCCTTCTTTGATTCGCATGGAAATCGGAAGAAACACTACACCACCAATTCCTGCGCTTGCATTTAGTTATTTATTTTTAAGTAGCCAATGTATGATTGTCTACCTACACACAACTTCGTTCCTATCTCACGGATGACCACTGAGACTGGGACCAAGTTACTGTACTGGGGTTAGTCGAAATCAAGTTCTTCTTAAATAGCCACGGACGATGAGAAGCTTGATGGGCTCGCTCGGCTCTTCACCTGCCTGCCTAACCAGCCCGTCCACGTAAAAATGTTTTAACCCATATCATTCAGATACTTAGATCCTTTTGACCAAATGTGTGTGTATGGACCAAGAGCATCAACGCGATTTTCCACAGAAAATCTTCTGTTCAAAACCTTGTATAACATTGACCAACAGAAGTGATGACAGCACTTGGATCAAATGTTTTTCTCCTTAAGAACAGTCGTCATCTGTTTTGTTTTGGACTTGCTGTTCCTGCTGTACCGATGTTGTTGTTGCTGTTGTTTTTTGTATTTCAGTTATTCAACGAGGTGGTGGCGATGCAGCAATGGGAGAGATCTCACCTGGAGATATGGAACAGATAAAACCACAACGGAGAAGGATTAATTTATGATTTTTGAATTCATTTTATATAAACGGTTGCACCAAGTGCACACGCAACGTTCAAGATTCAGATTCAGTTCGAGAAAAGTAGAGAACATCATCGTCATTCTCAATCCACAGGTTCAGACTCAGCCTCGTAGTCGTTGTCATCATCGCACTCGTCGCTGCCATCATCGGTGGCAGAAAAGAACGTAGATATGCAGTAGTTCGGTTGACTATCGTGTTTGGGCTTATGTTGCATCGCTGTTTAACTTATTTAATACAACAAATTAGACAGCTCAACGTTTGGCCGTAATTGTGCCTTCAATACGATGTGCTGATATCCACACTATTAAAAATATCCAGATCGAAGATATATTTTGATTTGTTTTCACATTGATTATATAAAACAAGTGTAACGATCGGATTGTGATAATCGTTTGGATTTTTTTTTTAGTTTTAGTTTTGCCAATAATTTCAAGAACAATTTGTATTTTCTTTTTGTTGTAGATGGAATGGACTTATTTTGAGTCTCTGGAGACATAGAGATTAGAATTTTTGTATGAATATCTTTGTTCTTTGATTACAGCTACTGAGAATAAATTAATTATGAAATGTTTTAGGTCTAATGGATATGTGGAATGAGAAATGGGGCGCAGGGTGAAAACTTGTATGGTATATTTACTTATTTCTTTATTTATAGTATTTCATAAATTATTGCATTGATTTGGTATAACGCTCAGACCGACTTTACAAATATGGACTAATAACATTTGAATATACAAATAATTAAACACACTGTTAATAAATAAACATATAAATAAATACAAGTTGAATAAATAATCATTTAAATAAATAACAAGAAAAAATAAATAAATAAATAGTAAAATAAATAAATAAATAAATATATAAATATATAAATAAATAAATAAGTAAATAAATAAACAGATAAATAAATAAATAAATAAATAAATAAGCTTGTATGGTTATTTCAGTTTTTTTTAAGAAGTCGCTGTAGCTCTTACACCATTTAAGTCAGAAATAGTAATTTTACAGAACAGTGAAAATACTGCATTATTTTACATTGCATAATTTGTGTTCCTTCATTTCAAATTAGATCTCTTAGTTATAGGATTATTATAATTAAGTAGACATTTTTAAATTAGCCAAAAATTGAATAAAGTGATGTTGGAACCGAAACGAAGATATTATATTTAGTTAAATATTTATCATATTTTAGTATATTTGTTTTTTTTTTTTATTTGAAGCTTAAATACCTACATTCATATGTGCGTGATTGAGTATAGGTATCAATGTGATAAGACTTTTTTCTCGCTTTAACGCCGTAGTTGGCGCCACTTCGGCGCTGAAAAATACCACTAAGAGAGCAATACACTTACACGGATGTTACACGTTTGTTTAGGTAGGGAAGGAAATTTTAAGTCTAATACCACTGTTTACTGATATCATCACACAAATTCCGAATGGACCTTCAGTTTCTTTCAGTCAGAAAAAAAATCAGACTCTCAAATACATATACATTTTTTTTAACAATGTGTGAAATGGGTTTATCCCGTTTAGCGCCTTTCCCGGCGTCCAATAATTGTGATTGCTGACTTAAGTGTAAGAGGTATTTAATTGTTTTCTATAGAAAAGTTGAATACCTCATAAATGTTTATGAAAAGACCGGGATGACTCCTCTCCATCATATTTAGTGTTACCAAACCGCTTACGAATGGCAACACCGTAATCCTTGATGAGAGCTTTTAATCTTATTTTCATTTTTAATTCTTTGTCAAAACCTTTTCTTGGGGAGCGTACGATAACTTGGGCGCCAAAAATTGATAATGATTTCTTGTAGAGGGGTCAAAAACAAACATTTTTTACTGTGGGTGGGGGGGGGTCTATCTCGCACCGTTTAGGAGGTAGGGGCAATTTAAAAAAAATGACTTAAAATGAAAAAAAAGTAAAAACAACAACAACGGCAACACTTACAATAAAGTACTATACCGGCTTTGAAAGCCAGAAACATGTTCTTTAATCCTGGGCTTAAAATAAATAGTAAACTTTAATAGATTTTGAAAAATTCGCATGCAAACTCAAAATTTTCATAAAAAAATTTAGAAAAAAAAGTTTAGACCAATTTTTTTAAAAATTATGAAATGAAGTGCTTAAATTGCATTTTGTAGTCAATGCGTGTATTAATTATGAATAGAACACAAAAAACCGAATGGTTTTATGTCTTCTAGTTTTTGAGAAAATTGAGATCTACTAAAACTATTTGTTGTTTTTTGGTATTTACGGTGATACTTTTAGTATAAATATTAATAATAGGTTCATCTTTGTTAGTCAGGTTTAGCAAATCATTTAGCGTTATCCAGAATGCACCACGAGGAGGTCAGAGGAGAATCAGACCAATTTCTTCTAAAAAAGCGATCGTTGGTCGATACCAAATCCCCGAACGAACAAAATACCGAAAAGTTATTTAGTTTAGAATGGATTAGAGGATGTTTAGTCGCCATTGCTTATTCACAAAAAGTAACACTCGATTCGCACTAAGGTTGAACACAGAATGAGCTTTACCACATGCGCATGAAAAAACCAACGGTACAAAATTCAAAGTTTGATCGGTGATATTTTTGCATCATTATTAAGTGCATTCCATGTTACATAAGTACATACAAATTAGATGAAGAGTATTCATGACGTAGGCGCCTGCCAGGTAAAAAGCAGGTACCCTGAGCGGAGCGACGAAGTCGCGTGAGCGTGGACTGACTACGGAAAGAAAGTTGAATTCCTTTGACCCGCGAAGCGGGCCACCCATGTACTGTTGATATAAAAAAAACTATTGATATAGACGCATGCCGGACATTTAACCGATTATTCATTCGGTTACCTTAAAGGAAGACCACATAAATGTCACAAAACAAAAATAGTAATTTTCAATTTTCTCAAAAACTAGAAGACATAAAGCCATTCGGTTTTTTGTGTTCTATTCAGAATTGATACAAGCATTGACTTAAATTAGCAAATTTAGCACTTCATTTCAGAATTTTGAAAAAAAATTGGTCTAAACTTGTTTTTTTGATTTTTTTTATCAAAAATTTGAGTTTGTATGCGAATTTTTCAAAAACTATTAAGGTTTACTATTTAATTTAAACCCAGGATTAAAGAACATGTTTCTGGCTTTCAAAGCCGGTATAGTACTTTATTGTAAGTGTTGCCGTTGTTGTTGTTTTTATTTTTTTTCATTTTAAGTAATTTTTTTTTAAATTGCCCCTACCTCCTAAACGGTGCGAGATAGACTCCCCCCTCCCATAGTAAAAATTGCTTGTTTTTGACCCCTCTACAAAAAACCGTTATCAATTTTTGGCGCCCAAGTTATCGTACTCGTGCCCTTTTCTTTCTTTTTGAAAAAAAAACAAATGATAAAATGTTATCTCCTTTGTACCTTTGTTATATTTTTATTAATAAATGATAATGCTAGATTTTAATAATCGTTTTAAATTAAAAGTTTTGCCAATATTAAGATTAATACACAAATCATAAAGAGTTAAAGTTTGTAAGCTTGTTTATCTGAGGTAGTCTTCGAAACTACTTATCTGAGCGGTAAAAAATTTATCGCTACGTAGGTCTACGAAAATTAGGCGGACGGGGTTGTGGGCGGCCGCTAGTCTTATTCTAAAATTACGAAGTAACAAATCGTCGCACACTTACTTATGTACATATACCTATGTATGTTTAACCAGAAAAATAAAATCGCTGTTTTGATTGCGAAAGACGCATTCACCTTCTCTTCCCTGGAAAATTGTTTTTTATATCAATTCACATACAATTACATGCTTCACATGTGAGCATAGTAGGATCGTTGGTTAATTTCTAGAAGGCACATATTAGAGTAGCAAAGAAAATACGTTCTAGGGTTTGTTTTGGAGTCACATTCACAACAACACGAGTGTCAGAATATCCCTTGGATTCTTATAATATAAGCCAGTTAAATAATATTGATTATTAATAATGCATAGCATATGCGGGCGACCTAGCGACTCTGGTTCAAGGAAAACATCTAATCATAATAGGGGATATAACATAAGGCAGTACATTCTCAGCACTATTAAAAAATTGGTGGCATTACAATCTTGGTCCTCTTTACGAAAAAGACCTGGATACTGGATCTGCACGAGGGCCCTTGGAAAGTCCTGGGGAATGAAACCAAAACAATTCCATTGGATATGAAGGATCTTCCAATGGGGACTTCCGCACTTTGTTAGTTGATAGCGGCCATATTTTTTGAGCTACATCTGTCGAATCAGCTCTCATTTATTAAGCTTGTTTTGCCAAATCACCTTGGATGGAAATAGCGTTCAACAACACGTTCTTTTTATCAAAATGGGTCTTCTGTTCCGGCAACGTTCAGCGCGCTTCGCCCATTTTACGGTCGCCAAAATCGTCCTTCCGAGAGGTATAGTATATTCACAGTATGATGGATAAATTTGAATTCCACTGCACATTCACGTCGACGAAACGTAATACTAACTGAAATAGACACCCTCACCTACTTCAACTCTTACATCGTACCGGGACACGAAGGTGTAACGGGTAACGAAAAAGCTGACGAACTACCTAGGAAAGGAACAGGAAAAAGGGACCAGAGCCCAGTAAGGGAATTAGGCGTCCCGCTGACAGAAATTATAAGAGCTATCATTGATTGGCCAATGTGCAGAAACGGCAAGATCTATAAACTATTGACCGAGAAACAATGAAGCGAAACGAGCTCTGAGCTCCTACAAGAGGAATCTATAGTATCTTGAATGGTGGGACTTACACGGACCCTGACTTACAGAAACCTCAAGCTGTGAGGAGGAATCTGGAGTAATTCCTCTACCACAGGTCTGTCGCACCTCAAAGAAGGCAAAATCCCTACTTTACCAAAATCTTCTTCGTACAGGAATTAGGGGAACGCAGCGGGCCCAATCAGAGGCCTAAACGTTGAGTGTTTTAATTTTGAGTTTTGAATTTTTTTTTTCATTTTTTTAGAGTAGTGGTTGTAATCTGCATCAAGTTTTATGACCTCCTAGACTGAACGGAGCCTGTCCAGAATATGATGTCAAAATCATACTCGGAGAAACCATCCTCTGTCCCAGTTTGGAATAGGTTGGCTCAGCTATCAAAATGCCGCCGTCAGAATTTGGAATCATTTAATCCTAACTATTCCACACATACACCGGATTTCGGCAAGGAGATGAGCTTTCATGTAACTTTTGCAATCTCGTTCTGGAACAAAAAGCGCGTAGGGCAGGTGTTAATACGGAAGGCACTATTTTCAACAATTCTGTCCAGCTGCTGGGATAAGCAGTTAACATCGCCATCAATGATCGCTCTTAGCACACCGTCGTAGAGGCTTTAATAGCAATTGAAGAACAGGCGAAACGAGTTGGCTCTGAACTAAACGAGGACAAAGCCAGGTTCATGTTGTCAACAAACAAAGAAACTTCTATCCACCGCATAGGACAAACGTCACTGTTGGCAACAGTATTTTCGAGGTGTTTACCTACCACGAATGACACCTTAGTCTCCTAACTCGGAAGACAAAATGTGTACTATACAAAACTTTGATCGTGCCAGTTCTACTATATCGAGTCGAGTGCTCCAGATTTAATTAAAATATCATTAAATATAATCAAAAAGAAAAACCTTAATAATCTTAATAATTTTATATAAAATAACAAATATTAGTTGGAAATATTATAATTATATAAATAATTAACTAATTAATTAATTATATTAAATATTTTACCCTGGTTTATTAATGTTTGATAAAAATCAGCAGTTGAAACAATTTTCCAAGTTATAGAACAATAAAATAATTTATAACGCAAAAATAAACTAAATTGAAAGTATGGCAAGATATTTTGAGCATGCATTTTCATATTTCTTACCTAATGACTTAGTACTTTGATGCCTATACAGTCCGGATTGTACTTGGACTTCAACTAACGAGTTCATCCAGCCAGCTCAATCCTGAGTAGCTGCCTGAAACTGTGTACGTTTACGTTTATTTTACGTGAATTTTAACTGAAGAACTATATAAATGAAAAACAAACATTAAAAATTGTGGCCCCGATTGCTCTCCCTCATTTACGAAATCATAAATGTTTATGAAAAACGGGTGCAAGGAATAGCTCACGTTGCTTGGATATGCCAAGTATGAACAAAAAATTCAATATGAACTCATTTTCGGATTGGATTCAGTAAATCTAAGTCTTCATGAAATTCTGGAATTCTAAAGCTATTTCATATAGCTAGTTTTAATATGTTATGTTCTAAGCCATAATGAATTTCTCTCCCGAAATAAATAGCATGCGCAAATAGTATTTACTTAAGGGTTTCCAAGGTGCTCAGTTTCAGAACAAATATGCTGTTCAAAATAATCATTATATAAAAAAATACAAATGCATACAATAAATGCATTAGTGTATACTAGCGGACCTGATAAACGTTGTCTGTCCGAACGATGGTTTGAGTTCAGAAAACGTTTTTTCGATGTTCGAATTTTCGAAAAGCTATATATTCATTGACACAATTATTCGGACAATATATCCGCCATCTTGGAGCGGCGGCCATATTGAATTAAGTGTGATGTTACTTACTTTATCTTTTTCTACTCTTCAGGCCCTTTCATTTGATACCCATATAAAGGGGTTTAAAAAAAAATAATCAGCCATCGTGGAGCGGCGGCAATATTGTAATTATTTCAATATTGTAATTATTTCAATATTGAGTATTGCATATTGTAATGCCACTCAATCGGATACCATCTAGTGGTGGAAAAATTATTTGCAAACATTGAATCGGACAATTTGCGAACATTCGAACAGTGTAAGTTGAATAAAAGCTTGTGAAAAGGCTTACCAATGCGCTTATCAAGAGTTTGAACTAAGCTCTGCGAACTAATTTTTGTATTTACATAATTTAATATTAGGCATATCGCATTTTCTATACAAGGGATTATGAGTAACCTTTTAATGTATTTGCACAGACCGAGCATAGGGTGGGTGATCAGTAGAAAGATTGTTCGTCGTTTGCAATTCAAGTGTGCGCTTGGGTTCTATTTATTTATTCGAAGATGGGCGGAGAAGTTACAGTCGACTTATTTGCATCTTTGAAACACCAGCAATTACTTTTGGTATTGGATGACCGATATATTTGAACGTTTCGGATAGGTCAGTGATACGGAGATAACAATTAGCTGAAAATATAACACACAAGTACAATTGCACATAGAGTTTGTTTCAAACCCTAAGTAAGACCATTTTTAAGAGACACACAGAACGTGGGCAATCCGAAAACATTCCGCTGCATGTTGAAAAATAAAGAAAAATACCAAAAGCGGTTTTTGCGGTGGCCGTGTCATAAGGCCAATTTTTTTTTTGCTTGAAAATGTTACTGGTGCGACCGTTTCAGTGTTTTTTGCCTGAACAAGATTATATAGATAAAGGCAACATTTTAGGACCTTGCCTCTTGTCTATCATATGGTGAATCGAAAGCTCATTTGCGCATCAAATTTATATATCTCGAAGTTAAGAAGTCAGTAAGCTTTTGTGCCTTGTTGATGATAAAATCCACGCCATTGCAACCAAAGATTCATGCTATAATTCGAGAAATATGGTATGTGTGACCAAAAGAATGACTTTAGACAAAACCGAAACAGGAATTCTATAGATATTGTACTATGTAAATAAATGTATGGTTTGTTTTTAAGATTAAGGCAAATATAAAACATTTTTCATAAAAATATTGGCATTTTCTATTGATTTAAAATGACAGCTCTTTTTGATTCAGCTAAATTTAAATTCTTTCAAATTCTCATAATGAAATTTATCTCTAAAGAAAATCTGTAGTGAAACACGAGTTTATTTTGAAATTGTGGTTTCTTTAACGTGCTGGCTAGTATGTTAGAAACACAAAGGGTGGCTCTAATAAGGTGCATCAAATCGTATTGACAAACCCTTCATCCGGGCAAGCACAAGGGTAGACATCATTCCAGGAAGGCTGCGTTTGAGTGGAATTCATAATGAGACTTCAGCCATAGAAATGCCTAGTGATCGAACACATTACTCAATTGAAGTGAATTTATTAGTGTTAGCATGCTTGCTGTCACTTGCGTACAGGAATGCATAGGAAAGTCGTGTAACTCCATGAAAATAACAAGTAGTGCTTGCTCCTGGGTGGCTTCCAAATAGTATACGACAGGACGTTGATTTAATGGTTTTCCTTTCTTGTGGCATTTTGTTATGCATTCGAATGCTCTAGCAACCATATCAATCATTGACATGACAGAAACTTGTCAAAATCGAAAGTGTAGATTTGTTTAACTATTTTAAAGACAAACATACAAAATAAGAGTTAAATAAATTTGACATAAACATTCTGCGATATAAATCTCAGTTGTCCACAAGCCATAACGCTAGTTCAACATTACAACAAACAAAGAACAACGAAACAATGTTAAAAAAAAGAATGCAATAAACTTGTTTTCGTCGAAACCTACACGACGATCACTAATGCCAGTCAACTTACAACTTCCCCTCTAAACATCACAGCGGCACATCTGGATAATCCTCAAGCGTCCAGTGGCTCATCCCACAAACAAATCGGCGATACCGCGACTCAGCAACAGTCGACGCCGCGACAGCAAATGTTTATGGGCCGAAAATCATCGCACAGTATCCATAGCCCCATTTCATATTCAGTGCACGTAAAGAATTTATTTTAAAATTACTACGCGGCACCGTACCGTATATTCAAATACAGCAAAACAAAAAAAAATAAACAACGAATTAAAACAACCAAATACTAAAAACAAATGAAAAGAGAGTTAAACATTACAAAAACAAAAACCCACTCCAAAAAGAAACGAGCAAAAGAAAAGCTCTCTAGATGTAGAACACACATTCGTGGCCAAAAGCGAACAACACAAATAATTAAAATTTAATGCCGGTCCTTGTGTCATCTGCCCGTCGTTGAGCCATGTCCAAAATGAGGTAAGGTCGTAAATTTGCGGCACTTTTGAGGCTTTGAGTTTGAAGAGCGCGCGCGCGCATTCTCTTCGACCGCATCGTTTGACCTTACCACAACTGCGAGTGCTGTCCCAAAAGAAGCCACAAGCCCGAACATTAATTTCTTGGCATGCGCGATGACACTTTTTTCCTTTTTTTCTTTTAATTGTCATAGTAATAGACTTTGTTTTTAAAAGCTGCTAAATTGCCAGCTATAACAGTTGGGCAGGAATTCCTTGGGCGGAAACCCGTTTGAACGTGGGTAGGCCCACTTGTCTGAGGTCGTGCAATCATTTACGTATTTCATTTGAACTCGTACCGACTTGGACTTTTGTGGTGCGATTGTATTTTTGAATGCATGCGATGCTCCCTTAATATCCCTTTTATATTTATTCTGAAACATGGATTTTAAGATGTGCGTTAACCACGACACTAAAATAAGGGTATACACTCGTATTTCTGATATCCTGATATGATATTGTTCTATCAATCCACCTCCTCTCTGTATTTTTATTACTGTTTATGTCTTCTACGACTGACTTAATGGATTCTTACTTCACAAAAGGCTTAGTTGAAAGCCGCTAGTGCACATTTTAATGACTGATCTAGGACTATCTTCAAGGACTAACAGTACAGGGACTCAATTTGATTTTTTTACAGACTCCGGGTATTTATATTGTTTCTTTTAAAACTACGATCAATTATTCTATAATCTTACTGAAAATTATTCAGTAAGAAGGAAAATAGGCTTACTAGTCTGTAGTCTTTTACCAAAAATGTTTTTTGTTCCTGCTTTGATGATGATAAGTACCCTAAGCACAATGCAGCTGATGAATATGTGTATAAGCCAAACGTAAATCATTTCCAGTGATAATTGGAGCTTAGCTGGTATCGTACTATCTCGTTCTGATGATACCTTGTATGTATGTAAGATTTGAACAGTTAAACGGCTATAAACTCAATCTTTTTTGTCGCCTTTTAACATTTCACTAAAAATATAACCTAAGCGTCATTAATACGAAATTCAAGAATTGCAAGGCTGTGGTTCCCAACCACTTCTGTGGCCTACTGCTGCTTTAATATCGGAAGCGGAGTCAGCATGTATGTCTTCCTTTGTCAAGTAAGTCACAAAATGTCTTACAATATTCTTTTTGATTTCTCTTGAGCATGAGTTGAGTTTCGATTTGCCGATCTAGATCCTTCTTCGTCTAGCTTTTGTAATGAGTTTTCAGTTCAGAACTGGTTAGCATTTAATTCGCTATCGAATTATGCATATCTTAAGCTCTTGTGTGTGAACTAATTAATATTTGATTGGTTATAATTTACGGCTTGAACTTGATTTTAATGCGTTAAAGGCTTTTGGATCCAAGCTATCAAAAATCTTAAAAAATATTCACCATCCTCTGGACATGAATAAAAATAAGTCATCTAAAGCTGTTTTGCATTGGTGCAAATTAATCTGTTCTTAAGAAGCCAAGACTAAAATGGTGTATGCAAGATCTCTCCTTCAATTTCTCAAGTTTTCAAGTTAATAAAGCCTAATGCTAACTGTCACATGTTCGATATTGTTTCTAGTAAAAACACAAGCGTAAACTTTTTGGACGTATCCGTTCTCAACATGCATGCTTCATATTTTCAATTTTACTTTATATTTGTTATATGTAGTTACTTGATATACGTATAACATTTACTATTTTGTCAATTATCTTTTTGCATTTTTTTATTAATATATGTCAAACACACATAATATGGTATATAGTAGGATGGTTTTAGGCTATCCCTGTATAATTATGTTTACTAACAATTAACACCACGCTCAATGATGATTGTGACAAGATGGGTATAACTCTATGTGTAACATTGTCACTTACAAAGCTTGTTTTATAAGCCGTACTGATAGCGTTAAAAAACAATTGTCGTTTGTACTAATGTCAGTGTATTGTAATAAATGTTGTGCCACGGTCGATTTCAACATGCTGGCGAAGCCACCTCCAAACTCTCAGCTGTGATCCTTTTGAGTTTTTCTTACATTTAAACATTCATAGTTTTTGACTTGTTCATGAATCACTGTTGGCTTTTTCAGTAAAACATTGGAATCAACATTTCCGTATTTCATAGTATAAATTGAAGTTAAAATACAAAGTGGACGCTTATGAACACAAAAGTGTTGTTTTAATATTTAACACCTTGAGTAATGTGCATGGGAAATGCGAAACAGAGTGTTCAATATTCGTTTTGAGTGGATAAGATTAGTTTTACTTAACTGGCCCGAAATTGAGCATAAGAGTTAACTGATGAGCAATCCTGGCGAATTTCGCTGATGGAATGCAATTGCGTAAATTACTAGTTACCAAAGAAGTTACGAAGGAGAAAGATAAGTATTCGATAATTTTTTTGCTCCGAATCGAACAGGCACAGGATAATCTTGAAAACAACCGGCCGGATGTGGTAGTTTTATCTCAGCTTAGAGCGCTTTATATAAACATTTCGCAGCATTTTTGGCGCTCTCGGTTGGCCATTGGGTGTATATTGTGTTATATTGACAGCAGACAGCATCTAGTTTTTGTATCTATATATATGTATATCAGTTTTTTATAAGCTAAACAAGCGTTGGCGGAAGAAGATGAGGAACGTGATTTTGAGGGCGAAGAATGTTTACCTTTTCAGGGTAAGGCTGCAAAAATACTGTCTCTCATCTACTCGCGAAGATACCATAAAAGTAGAACTGATAAAGAAGCTTCTGTAACAGCTTTATTTATAATTTAGGCCTTATCCGCAGAGTCGTTGCTGCTCCTTCTATTTCGCTCTTTGAAAAAAATTCATTAACTTAAGCTTATTTTAATTGTAACTCCATCAATAAAAAGATGATTTTTTTTCCACATTAATTTATGCATAATGCCTATGTAATACAATACAACAACTTTTATATTCTTATATTTGTAATCATGCTAAATAAAGAAAAGCACCTTATTTATGGCTATAGCTACGCAAGAGGCATTTTGTGACATTACATTTTCAAATACCTACGCGACGAATAGGCGACAATTTTATGATACGATCTCAAAACGATCAGATTGGTAATGGGCTTGTTAGACCTCTACCTACCGCGTTGATGTCCAATCCCAGCGAAGCAAACTAATGCCTCTGTCAGAGACCAATCCAATTCGAGAAAATTGAAAATTCCTTGCGGCAAAAAGCAATTCACACTACATGAATTTCAAAGTATTTATTAAAAGGTGATTTACGTCCTGCTTATGGCTTCTTAATTAAGCACCACATCCTCAATGTAGAATATTAATTTGTATGTGGACGCATGCTGCTATCAAGTACATGAGTTATGAGTCCAGTGATCGTGTAATTCGTATTCAACCGTCGGGTCGAATGCGTTAAAGTAACTACAAATCGAATAAATTTTAGGATTCGTTCACTTTTCCGAATGATACCGTGGTTAGTGTGACAGCTCGAGACTCGGGGTTTTGGGTACACCTTCGTGTTGCATTTCGTTTTACTGATGCACTCTCTCAAGATAAGTTTTCCATTTTGATTTTAATGGTTGCTGCATTAGTATTCCTCCAGTGTCCTGGATTGGCTACTGGTATTTGGGAAGATAGTTGAGTCAAATACAGACACACTCGTACATTTGCCTTGGTATTGACTAAGGATTTCTATAATAATTTACACAACTGTTCACGAACGCAACATTAAACAACTTACAATTGATTTTGGCTTGTTAATGTTGGAATTCATTTAAAGGCCGCACAGGTTCAGTTTTTATCTGGTTTTCGAATATAGTCCAATCTCCATTTGGCATTGGGATCATATTAACTATGCTTGTACTAAGAAGAATTTATATTATAAATGTAAGTTAAAAAAATATTACAAATATTAATTTAGAGCAAGTTAATAAATAATGACAAATAAAATTATGCGAACTGAGCGAATGCAAATAGGTCAATAACGAATTCTCCCTCCTTTTTCGGCCACCATGGATCAATCTTAACCGAAATACATCTGAGTTTGAAACCGCTAAACAAGTCTTCTATTTTTCTCTTACACTTTGCACACACTCTGTGCAAAAGTGCATTATAAGGGTCGTCATAATTCCGTGAGAGGAAATAGGCTATAAAAAACCTTTATTGAAATATATTAATTTTGAAATATATTTTTATAAAGCCTTGTTGGTCTTTGTTTAAATTTTATGTATAGCCTTTAAGCTACCTAATAAGGTTTTTAAAAAATTTTACAACTACTACGAGTACGGGGCTTAGTTTTCATATGTCCTCAGGCTCTTGCGCATATTGATCATTCGTCTTCTTACTGCAGCAAGGCATTCGCAGAGTAAGACATATTTTTTTGGTGGTATATAAATGGCCAGTGCCCCATAATAAAACCAGTTTGGATTCTAAAATCGACTTATAATTTTTGCTGGACCTGGGCTCATGAAGTATTATTTTGCCCGTCTCTATCGTTTTGACTTGGCGCGCTATATTGTTGCCATGAAATCCCACACGACCTGGTATCTATGCAGAAGTCCAGCTCTTGTTTATTCCCAGCTGAAAGTGTATAAAGCACCTTGGCTATGGATATACATAGAGGTGAGCATGATTGATTCCTGTACGAGTATATTCCTCCATCATGACATCGGAGTCTTGTACCAATTTGTTTCAATTTATTTATTTATTTATTTACAATCTTATTATTAAAGGTAAAGCCTTAAAAAAATTGTTAGCTGGAATTAAAGAGGATAAATAATAAAATAAAATATAAGGGATAAAGATATAAATAAATCTAAAAATGGTCGATTAAATTCATAGATGAATTACATATGTATGGATATACAAAATTTGCGGAGGAATAAATTAAAGAAAAATACAATAAAATTAAGTAAAGGAGAGAGAACAGTTTCGAGTGAAGTGTGAACTACTTATTTAATTATTCATTAGCCAGGTGAATAAGAAGTAATTTTTTGAAATGGTGTGTGTTTCTTATTTTTCTTATCTTTGTAGGCAGGGAGTTCCCAAGTCGGACAACGTGTACAAAGAACTGCCGCTTTGAGATAAGACAGGTGTACCTCAACTTTACTAACATGAATAATCGTTGTGATTGTAGGAATTTCAGCTTTTGGTAAAGATAATCAGGTTGGCCCGTTTGGATGACTTCTTGGAGAACAAATAGACACCAATGGCTTTTAAGATTCCTGATAAAGCAGCCACTGATTTTTAGGGCGTACGCTGAAAAATGATCATATAGTTTGAGATTATAAACGTAGCGTGCAATATTGTTGTAAGCTACGTTCATTTTTCTTCGACCATATTAAAGCTTTTAAGGTAGTTCTTAATGTCCAGCTTGCTTACCCGTTGTAAGGCTTCTTTGAAGTAAGCATACTGACTACTTAACTTAAATGTTATTAAGCTTACCCAGCTCGGCTCTGAAAAAGCATCACATATTTTTCACAAGTCACTCTCAATGCTTCGATGATAAAACAATATGTATGAATGGATTCATATGTCCCGCTTAGAATTTGTATTTGTTTGTATATTTGAAAAATGTTAAACTCAACGCTTATCGTTCAAGTTACGATGTTTTTCCTTGAAATTAAATTTTAAAAACTCTACCCGTACGTGCCAACGGTTATTATATACATATACTATAAATATCCTTTTTCCAAACGCAAAGGACATGCACAGGAGATTAAAAAAAAGTAAAGCAATTTAACTTCCAATCCTTACTTAATGCCCTGCAATCCGTTCTTAGTTAATTGGCTGTAAAAGGGGGGTTCCAAATGAAATGAAACCCATGTACAAGGATGCGTGGTTAGTGGATCTAACGACTGAATACATAGCTGCCTAACCAAGCTAAAGTCCCAGACAGAGGGCATCTTCGAGTCCATACAGTTTTGTCGCCAAATGCAAATGAATGCTCTCAAAGGGTACATTGAACATTTATATCAAACATCGATAAGTTTGTCGTCCTGGTGGTGATGCACCACAGTAACTTATTTCTTTTTTATTGGAAATGGGCAAATAGCACGTTCGTTGATCGCACATCGAGCACGTGATTTATCGGAACTAAGAGATGCTTTACTCTTCGAGAAATCTTAAATTATCTGTCGATCGCAGCACAGAGGAACTCGATGAGGAGAATTCCGTTGAATTGCATGCTAACGAAATATGTGGCTACAAAATGGGCAGGAAGAGATTTTCGCCTTTCGCCTGATCGAATCAGGGCTTTCTAGACCAAACTAATTCCCATGCAACAACACCAACAGGTATCGACCAAAGATACTTTGCTGCGTCATTAAGTGCTCGTCGCGGGATCGAGCTGTATGCCGAGGTGTATGCTTGAAGTCGAGCTACAGAAATGATGTTTCTTGGACTGATCTTGTGGCAGCACCGTTCCTGTTCGTTTTATTTTGTTTTATTAGTTGGAAATGCTATTGATTTCTCGCACCTCGTACACATGCTCGTTTCACTGGCACACATCAGGGCAAAAATTCAATCTTGTTGCGTTCCTCCTCAATTCACGGCGGATACGAATTCAATGGACGGGCCATAGAGCGCGAGTGCTTAACATCGCCTGAGCGTTGGGGGCTGGGCGCGCGAGTGTTCCGAATCGACGTCCCTGTCCGTTGCCACTAATAAAGATCTCAGGTGTGAACATTTTATTTCGCATTTAATTGATGACATTGGTGAGGAATTTTTGGTGGTATTTTGGTTTTCAGTTAACAACGGAGTAGACCCAGTGGTGTTACCTTTTTTTGCTTCGTATCTTATCGTATTGCTTGGAACAAGACGGGTATTTCAAGTTGTACGATCTAAATCGCTTAATTTTCTGCTTTGCTTCGGTGTCTGCCGAGACATCTGGTGGTTTAACGTAGAGTGCCATGTTTATCGGTTGCAGTAGTTATTTTGTATAACAAAACGATAACAAGACTTTTGTGACTCGAAACCGCAGATTTATAGTATGCATCCAATGGTGGCAGAAAACAAGTGATATTTAGATGTTTATACTCCAGAAGAAATTCCAAAAAAACCGTATACAACGCGGGTAGATTGAAGTTCCATTTAAGTTAAGCGTTAAATGAAACAATGGCCCGTAACGGTTTAAACTTAACTATTAATTAATGCCAACTCATTGTAAACCTTTTAACAAATTTTTAAGATGGAATGATGATATGAATTAAGCATGGTCACATTTGAGTAGAAATACATTGTTGAATAACACAAAGACAAATTTCTATAAAAAGAACATTCATTTCGTAGAAGGTGGATTTGAAAACTTCTCTAACCGATGACGGTAAAATGATTTGTACATTGACACATATCAAAACAGAGAAATGGATTTAATTTTATGGGTTTTATTTTTATTCAATGTGTTTATATGAGAATGAAGCCCCGAATGAATAATATTGCACTTATGATATTTGTGATATTTGTTAAGTAAAGATCTATCAATATTAAAAAAGAGGAATTAGAATTGGGTAGAAATAAAGTGAAGCAGTGCTGCCTTAGCTACGCCAATAAATCTTAGACATACAATTTTGACCTGACCCAGATTTGAAAAAAAATATGTAGAAGGAAAATGTACTTTCTTTATATCTCCGTAAACGTGTTCAACTTATGATTATAGATTAAAGAGAAATACTATATCTGAAGTGTTGAACGGCAGCGAACAACCGTGGCGTTTTGGTTAAAGTGTCGAAAACTTACTCTTGTAGTAACAAAAGCAAAACCGTCTAGAACTGACTAAGGTCTCCCAGATAATGTAGATTTAAATGTTGAATAAATAGAACAGAAAAATCAGTTAAGCGGCCGAGGAGAACTCGGATTTAAGTTAACGATTGTACTTTCGAAACGGCGCGTCTATAAGCGAAAGTAGGTACGATAGTGACAAAAAAATTAACAGAAATTTAATCAACGAAAGATACAAAAGCTATCGGAAAGTTCCTCTGTGATTTTTTAATACCTAGTTTCGGTCGAGTTTTTATAAAATTTCGCGATTTTTTTTAAATTTCTCTTTTATTGAAATGTCTTGAGTAATGTATTTACAAAATGGTGTTTAAGGAATTTTATGACCATACAAGAAGTATGTTGGTTGTGTCATCGACACCGCCGCGTGTATGAGTGAATTCTATTTTTTTTATCGCAATTAATTTTTGCATAAAGCATCCTGATTCCTTTTGAAAAAATGTATTGATTAATCCTTTTTCAGTAATTATGTACAGATATATGTAAAGATAGAAATTAGAAATTTTTTATTGGGAATTGCATCTATTTGTCTTAGTATAATTCATTAAATAGTCAATTAAAATTTCATTATAAAGGTTAAAAGGGAGATTAATATTGTCTTTCTTATGTGTATGTAAGTATATATATCTTTTATGGAGTGTTTTTAGATCGAATTCCTGTGTGTCTGATATATCGGACAGCTTTTTTTTATAGACAATCAAGCAATAATCACAAGCTATGCCCTTCATACAATGCATATCTGATAACACCGCCTCCTTTGACCAGGTTTGTGATTCCAACATTTGCGGCTATCTCCCACAATTTTCAGCGCGGGAGGTAGAATCGATATATTGATTTTGACAATTAAATTGAAATATGTAAATAAGTTATGAATAATTAGGGACTTTTATTAAGTCCTTACAACATTAGTTTTTCCGTCCCATTGGAAAGTTACAAAAACTAATCAGCATAAGCAAAAAATTGTTGTAAAGATGAAGGCAGATCCAAATCCATTCTACCCCTGCCCTTTAAGGTTTTCGACAAAATTATATAAAAACATATCAACTTATAACCAACTGTTTCTATCTTCTCTATCAGGCTTTCGTCCAAACCGCGGATGCCGAACGGCCCTCCTTGAGGGTGTAGACGAAATACGTAAAATTTAACTGTGCTTTGTTCCTAGTTCTCATCGATTTCTCCAAGACTTTTGATACCTGCTTAAACTGCAATTTCAAAAATGTAATTTTTTTTATATATATGTATTTACTCTTCAGATAAATAAATCATTATTAAACTACTTATAGTATTACCATAACTACTACATTTTTATATGAACCAATTCATCTATTACATTATCAGTTTGTAACACTTAACAATAATAAATCTTCATACTAGATTATTCTGGTTTGAGCTGTTATGAGAAACTTGTTAAACTTATTTTGTTCTATCTATCTGGCTGAAAACAAGCTGTTGCCTGTGGAGGTAAAATTTAGGATTTCCTGCCCGTACTAAGAGGGGTTTTTCAGGGTTCCATATTAGGTCCATTGCTCTTCTGTCTCTACTTACTTAACAGGACAGCGATTCTGGAAGCCTGAGGTAGAGCTGCCCTCTAGCCCTGACAATCCTGAGCACGCTTCTTCCTAGAAGCTGGTTAAACTTGAAAATTGATAGAACTTTTCGTATCGACACCTGCCCACCATCCCAAGACAAGATCAAAGAAGTGACATGATAATGGATCTCATTGCCGCATCCGTTGTATGTTTGGATTAGATGGGAGGATTTGGTACTAAGCTGTACGACGCATTGTGTTTTTTCGTGCGTTGTACGACACAACCGGATCAGCTCTCCCAAGATCCCGAATTCGTCCATTGCGTTGTAGAGCGCGGAATTTATACTCGATAGGTAGGTATGGAATTGAAACTCGTTGGTCTTTTCTAGTATTATGCGTAGTCGAAAATTTCACCTATCGTTCATTTGCCGGCACGATAGCAGTACTGGCATTGTCCGATTTGTGTGGACCAAAAAACTTAAGATATTCACGCAGTACGCTTGATAGGTTCTTATACGTGGCTACGCCTCGGGAGTCATTGCAAGACAGACGATCACCTGTTTTGTAGGTTGGTTTGTTGTCTTAGGTGTTTCGGAGGTTTGTTTGTTGTCTTAGGTGTTTCGGCTTCTTCCTGTATGGCATTTGTTGGGGCATGGGTTGGCTATCGACAGTGTGCTTTTGCGTCCAATGTTTAACCTTTTTGTTTGTTGGTGCAGGTTTCTCATATAGGACAGCAGAGCTTGGGTTGCTACTAAATAATTCTGTCGTAGTCGACATTTGTCCCTTTGAACGTTCGCACTGGAGTTGGCCAGGTTGCTGCTGGGAATTTTTTTGTGAAGGAATCTTGTACTAACATTCCAGTAGCACACATAATATTCCTTCTTTGTGCCGTGTCGTCTTCGTTTGGCTCCGTTGCTATCCGAGGCTTCTCCTAACCCTCCCAACCGTGCAAGTTGAGGTACCATGCGGAGGATATATGTCAGATTGAAAGGGAAGAGCAATCACTAACCTGTTTATACATAAAGAAATTTCAGATGTTCCTGAGAGTTGCTCTATTAACCTTAGGAAAAATCGATAATAGTATCATACATGTTAATGAAGACTCATTTATTATCATTAATCATTATGTTTGAGCAAAATTCAATAGTCTGAATCACAATGTATCATAATTCTCAAAAAAATCGTTAGATTTGTCCCAATCGCCTCCAACGCTTGTGGTGTCCATTCTCATGTACGTCTGTGAGGTTTTCAGTCGGCTGGAGGAAGGTCATTGTCGCTTTTGATAATATTGCATGAAATTCGATGACGTTTCTAGTTACACAAAAATTATTTGCGGTATGACTTTTAACGTATTGAAGAACAAACCACTTTCTTCACTACCGTCCTAACATCTCCTGTCTTACCAAATTTTATCGCTTTTATCACAGGTAGTGCTCTAGCGAATAAGCCAATTACATTCCTCCCCCTTATCACTTTCACCGTTACATCCGCCTCGCCAGGTATGCTCATCAGTTCACCCCAAATTCGGTCGTACAGTCAAGTATAGAGATTTGTTTCTTAGCCGCAGAACACGAATATGGAACGCTTTACACGCTCGGTATTTCTTCAAACAAAGTGCATAAATACTTATCAATACTTCCTTCCTCATCCCCTTCCACTCGCGCTATGTGCCAATACTGTAAGGGGAGTCATAACTCCTTGTACGCGTGTGACCGTTAAAAAAAAAACAAAGAACTTTGTTGTCCGTGGACAGAAAATTTTTGGAAGAACGAAGCGATCAGAGTTTTAGAAGTAAACAATTCACTGTTGGCGATCTTTTCATTCAATTCAGCTCGTAGCTTATCCTGAATGTCTTGATTGAGTGCCAACTCGGACAGAGTGAAGTCGATAATGAAGTCTCAAAACCAGTGAAAAATAACACGAAAGCCTGCTCCGAAAGCTGTCCCATCGTCAATTCCTTGGCATTTTTTGTCTCAATGTCTCACGATAGTCCACAGTTTCCTTTACTATACCCATATAGAACTGATGAATATCCTCATGTATTTGGTGTATTCCCAGCTTTCGAGCTAAATCGGGAAGGCTAAATTGAAATCATTCAATTAATCTGCCATGACATTTTTGAATGAAGGCTTTAGTTTCCACGAAATAAAATATATCATTCTTCTCAGTCTGAAAAATCCACGATCATGTAAGTTATTGAAGTCCTTTATCAGGACATTCTTTACCAAATCCAAGTTCAAGACGAGTACGGAAGGACTTAATATAAGTAGAAGAAAAATACAGCGTAATGCCTTTGAACTTGTCGTAGTACTCCTACAGGATTGTTTTGAAGTGTTGAGTTTTTTCGAAACCCGTCATATTGCCGAAAATGATATCGGGATCATCGTGTGGAATACCGCGACGTTTCTAAAATACGAGGTGACGTTTGAAAAAGTACACCGCTACGGGCACAAACCCGATTATTCGGCAAAGTAAAGTCCCATTAGTTGCCATTTAAATAAGCGTAGTGTACTCGACGGAGGCTTTTAATATGTGGTTAAGTTATCTCATGTGAACTGCTGAGTAAAGGTAATTGTTGAACTAAAGTTTTCACCAATAATACGAAATAAACATATACGCGGTGTTATTGTTTGCCGATGACAAATATTTCCTTAAGTTTTTCTGGGACCAAGATAACTCGTCAATCGTGTCGTAATTTACAGCCACCAATTTAAAACAAATTAACAAAGTTACCTAAACCATAGGCCAATGCACAATGGCATATAGTATGTTCTCATATCTTATAACTGAATAGCAGATTCAAGCAAATATTGTATATACTCTGAAATTCTTAACGAACATATTAGTTGAAACAACTAGTTTATAAAAGTGATCGGTATCAGTAACCTGCGACTGTAGTGAATCTGTTTATCAATTCACACGAAACGACCTGAAGTGCGAGGCTTACTAAATGGATTAGTAAAGATTTTACCATTTTTGATGTTAAACTGCTGGCAATTATTTTTATTTATTTTTAAATGTTATCATTGGTTTCAAACGATGTTAGTTAGTTTTGAGTAGTGCCATATTATGGAGCTTTTTATAACATAGGGAGTTTATGTTATACAACCTGTTTCTTCCGCACTAGTAATTGGCTACCGAGGGGCAAGTTAAAAATCAATATCTTTGTTTTACAAAACAAGATAAACTACAATTTAAGATTTTGGCAACATTTGAATTCGTATGAACATTACGAGTAAGAATTCTGTGATCAATAGGCAATAAACTTTAGGTCCAACCTTCGCCTTAACACAAACATATCTTGCGCGCACAAATCATGAAGCAAGGCCAAGTTCCTAAGTTGAGTTATCGCTCCCAGAATACATGACAGCAGTTTAGACGTGAAATATATGGTATTCGATTTTTTATTGTTGGAAGGGGTTACCTTTGTCCTTTAATTCCTCAGGATTCAGATATGATATGATCGTTTCATAACATTTCAATTCAGTTTTGGCGGCCTTTGTAGGTTAATTGCAGGGCATTGACTAGTTTTTCCTTTTATGACAATCATTTAACACCGTTGTGTTTAAAAACCACCTTCAATGAAATCCAGCAAAACAGGTACAATTAGAAACAATTATTGGAGAATAGTAGAACTCAAAATTAAATTGTCCTAATTATACAAAATGAAAGTAGACGACACGGATCAAAACCACTTACGTTTTCATTGCAATTAGCTCGCGAAAAACAAAAATAGAACCAACCAAATCCTCTGATGGATGGATAAAATGTATCGAATTATCCAAACCGAAAGAACTGCATGCATATCGCGTATCTCTAGAATTATCACTTTCAACTGATTCTCCGACTGTCAAGATCACTTATCACTTTGATTGACGACTCACCACAAGTGAAGTACTGCTGCCTGCCAAAGCGCAAAGGCAGTCGTCATCATCAGGCAGTACGAATTCCTAAGCCCATTAATGGAGGACTGCATTACGAACGCCTTATATCCAACAAGCAAGCACGACGCATCGCCCGTCGTCGTCGTGTGCACAAACGTTCAGCCCATACGCATATCCCAGAGTTTTGATTTATTCATAGAGCACGCACATACCCCATCAACAGAAGCCAATAAGTAGGTGTTTGCGTTCGGCTCTTGCTGCTGCACTGCGTGAGAACCAATGTGCGGATGGAGAAGGGCTACGCATATGTATCCAAGTGAGTCCAGCAGCGCCCCATCGATGCAAGATGGTCGACGGCAAGTCGACGAAATGCCAAGGATTCCCGACAGTGAAGTAATAAAATGCAATTTCCTTCAAATTTATATAAATTGACATCAATGAATGGACGCTGCGGACGGTTACCTAGTGGTCCACAATTTAAATACGGAAAATTGGATAATTCCCCGTGACAATCAGAATTCTCGTCCCTTTGGATTGACTACGATTGATATATGTTTACGCGGTCTGCGCTGGACTGGCGGCCACCGCGTTGCCGGCGATTCCTACTCTGATCATTTCAGGCGAAAATCGTGTGTAGTGCGCTGTATCTGAAGCAACTTACATCCATCGCGATACACTCAGCGTTCGCGTTCGCATCCGTAGTCGATACAAAGTGGCTACAAAAAACTGTTTCACTTCTGAGCTGTTGGCTCGACTGGTCCTCCGGCATGTTTTACATATGTCTGCACCTTTGGGCCAAGAGGACAATAACTTAAATAATTCCAACCGCATATACGCTTGTCTTCTCCCGGTCGTTGTCGTGTTGTAGAGCCTCCGGGGGATGGCTGGCTGCTGTGCAACAGCCAAGGATATTCGATGATCGCCATGATCGCCGAAAACGTGATAGGACCACACTGGTTCAATTACGAAAACAAAAGAAGTGTCGCCCTGATCGCTGTCAGCTTTTGTCTTTTGTTCGCGATCGAAAAACTATTCGATATTCGTATTATTATTGTCATTTGCATACTCCTGGTGGACTTGGTGGTGCTTGGTCTGTTGGTCCTCTCTTTATGGAGCAGATTGCACAAAATTGGATCGCCAAGGAACGAGGTTGATTTTCGCATTTTACCACTGAATCTGTAGAGTGTTACGATCTTTCGTATTGAGTTTGCATTTATAGAGGCGTTTGTTGGTGATATGCTCCGGCATAGTACCTAGCATTCGAAAGCAGTAAAAACATAAAACTTGGAGGCTCTGCTGGGGGTTCCCTAAAGGCTTACGAACATTTATGGGCGCCTACTTCGTTTCCCGACCACTAAGAGTGGAAGAATCATTTCGGGAGTGTAGCTAACAAATGAGGCGAACGATGGTTCTTTGGTTATGTACAGGTTCGTGATTCCTGGTAATCGTATGCCAGGGAAAAAATGTTTCCTTAATTGATTGGGATTGGGTCCTCTTCTTCCTCGCAGGCAAATTGAACGAACATTGGACTTTGATTTGCATAAATTTTGTTTATTTAAATTTTAATTAGTTTCGGGAGGTTGTTTTTTTTTGCCTCTTTTTTTTCTCTTTCATGGAACAACAATGAAATTGTTCATTGTTTTGGGAACTTTAATTATGGGCTAAGAAAACTCGATATAACAATACTGCGAGGGAATTCTGCGAACTATGACATTTGTTGTTTAAGCTAGTTAAATTGTTCCTTAATGTTGTATATGAATGCTTGATGCCTCTATTGGTCGTTTTATAGTTCTTGAAGCATTTCAATTTCTTTAATTTTACTTGCTACATCAGACTCCATTTTCATGAGGGCTATTTGAGTTAAAGGTTACGCCTTAACATATTACTCTTTCTTCCAGATAGCTTCTTAGCATGCTTATTTAAATCAGCTCATACGCGAAAGGGATGCTAGGAACCAGTTTCGTCCATAAGGTTTTTTTTAGTTCGCTGATGCATTTTCAGAGCTTTTTGTGTCTAATTTTTATCAGGGTAGATCAGAATATGTACATTATCATTTCTTCCTGAACGAACTGTGATCTTGGAGCCTTTTGCTTCTTTGAAAAATGAAAAGGGCAAAAGCTGATGAAGCACGGCCAAGGTAATGTTCTTTGATATCATATTCTCGAGCATCCGCGCGGCGATTTGAACCCATTCGATTGATTGTTGTTTTGACTTTCCTTAAACCTGCTCCTGTATGCGATATCCTGCAATCTTTTTACAAATGTTTCGTGATTTTCATTTACGTAACTATAATCATTCTAAGCTTTTCCTGCTTCAAAAGTTACTTTCTTCTACAGTCTTCCATGAAAATCGAAAAATACGATTTCAAAATCGTGATTGTGACATTCCTCATAGGTCTTGTCTATAAGCTCGAAGAATCAGTCTCAATCAACGTCATATTTCGCTACTTCAATCACGTTGATTTTTTCACATAAAACCTCCATGCAAAGTTCTCTTGCAAACTTGTTTCTAATTTCAAAAACACATCAGTGAAAATTTCCCTGCTTTTCATCCGTCATGCAATCACCATTTTAGATGTCACTGCTTTTGATCGTCGTCTAGCTAGTCTAATTATACCCTTTGCATCAGTGAGGAACATATTGCAGCGGCTTTAAAAAACGTTTCTGCATTTGTTGTGTTCTTTATTAAGCTTACTACCTTGGATAAAACAAACTTTACCTAAAATTCATCAACGCACGAATTGTAAGTTGTTCAACATATAGAGTTTGAGTTTTGTATATTCGTATAGACTTTCATTAAATCAAATAATGGGCAGTTTCTGAAAATTTATGAGTTTTATGGATAAATTAAATTAAATGTTCTTGTAAATAATTTTTGCAAATGACGTGTATTATTGTTTTTTTATGGTTTGCAGTTCATTAAGTCACCAAAATAAGATGCTCTGAATATGACGTGTCTTTTGCAATTATATTCTTATATACTTCCTTCGATAAAATTCTCTAACAAAGTTGACCATTTTAAACCAAAGATATAATCTAATTTGAAAATATAAGTCTGCTAAGAAACCATATCCCTTTGTTGAATTTCGTATTGCTATAAGGACCAGCTGAACGTGAACGAACTTTCTTTTGATCACTCTTGGGAGCATTTTTGGTAAATTTTCTTGTTAACAGATTAAGGTGCCCTGCGGATTAAAGCTCTATACTTGCCGGAAACGGAACAGTTATTAATTAAAAGTTGAATTTTTTTTGTTTTGTTTTTGAAAAATACAAAGGTTTTAATTTCTTGAAAAAGAAATAATAAACGAAGAAAACTGTTGCAATTTTATCTAAAATCTCGAGCCCAGTCGGACTATTCACGGTACAATTTTGCTAAAACTCAATTTTCTGAATTTTATGAATCACTATACCTTGACCACATCAATCAAATCAAACACAAATAAGCCTATCTTCTGATCCAAACGCTTTTATAAATTTATTAATACGAAAAGCAAATGTAATAGTTACCCGCAAATTTTTAAACATCGCGACTTATACTCATCTGATCCTGAAACAATCGCGAACATGTTCGCTTAATTCTTTAGCCGATCATTTTCTGATGAATTATAGGATCCTGGTTTTAAATACCTTACCCACTTAAACAACTGCATCTAAACATCCTTATCTAATCTTCTGATTTGACTTCATCCAATGTTGGTGTAAGAAGTTTTCCAATCCGTATGTTACAAAAGCCCTGTAAATCACTTTCGTGCTCGTATACGCCAGCCAAGCCTGTTCTCCATATTACGACACTAATATTCTACGAATCGAAGCTGACCAAAGACGATATCTCCGTTTTGCCTTGAGAGGTCTCCCTTGGAATAACCAATACAACCTCCCTCCATAAAGTCAAATTGGCTTTCAATTAGACAAGGAATTTCTCAAGAGAAACATTTTATTCCTTTTGACTATTCCTACCTCATTCTTTCCTTAATCACATTTCTTTAGTCTTTTTTACCTTTCTACTTAAATGTTAACTTTTTTTTTAACCATTGTTTTTAGTTTTTATTTTTTGCATAAATAAACATAAATAAATAAATTAAATAAAGAAGATAAATAGAGAAGGCTTTTTGTCGGGTAGTTAAATAGTTATTTTTTAGGTCTCGTACCTCAAAAGGCAGTCGATTGGCTGTTTATGATGTTAATATTTTGATACTCGCCATGAAGATTCTTCGATGCTCGATTACCGTGATGCACGAATTATTTACATACCTAAAAGTTTGAAGGGAACCTTCGTTGTGCGAGTCCTTGCACTTGGGCACTTTTTTAATCATATGAGAAACTTGTGAGTAAAAAATTAAGTAGTTAAAACAAAAAGAAATTAAACAAAGAAAAGCGACAATTACAATTCTTATTTAATTCTAGAATAAGTTTATTCTTAAACGATAAGTCTACAGTAACACTCTCAAATGGACTTTCCAGTTGCTCTACACCTTACACATGTATGTCAATTGTACAACTTTCAGGTTGCAGCATTTTAGGTGAGTAAATTCGTATCATGTCTTTAAGATGAAGGTAATTTTCTCAAGGTCGACATTGTCTTTCGCACAATTTTGGCTATTTAAGTGGTCAAGAAATGTGTTAAATTAAATTAAATTTTGAATCGTCCTCCATCGCCCTTAGATATTTTTGCTATAATTACGGTGCCATTCCTTTTCGGAAGGTTTCTCATAGGCCAATGTCATCCAATGCAAATTTGAAAATGCTGGGAATTTAAAAAATACTCGAGGCTGTCCACTTCAACGAACTTACTTTAAAAACATTTTTTTATAAAATAAATATTTTTTTTGACTCTTGTCTTCTAGACTTTGTTAAAGATAAAGTCGATACAACGTTTGATTTGCCAAAGAGAAATGCCACAAAAATGACACAATTTTGCGAAAATGTGATACGATTTCCTTAAAAGAATGATCACTTAAAGGCGAAACCGAGGCGAACATTTGGATATACAGTCGACTCTCGATAAATAAAACCGTGATAAAATGAATTCCTCGTTAGCTTGAAGTTTTGCACTGGTCCCATGAGAATCTCTTAGTAAATTGAAAAAAAACCTACCCTGTAAACCTATATTTATGTACTCTCGTTAATTTGAAGGGATTGTGGCTGCTCTTTCCCATACAACATGCTATAAATTGAAGTAGAAGATGCTACATTTTGATAATTTGAACTAATTTACTGAACTACGCATACACTTTTGTTTGGAAACTGAATTAAGTTGAATTCTCAATTTCTCGTAATGTCGGTGGCGCTAACGATATTTTGCGAAACATTTGCGAGTGTGTATGTTTTCTATTAAATATGACCGATCTAATGCGAATTCAGCTTAAGTTATTTCTCTACGAAATTCAGTTTGCATTTGACCGTACGTTTAACTTGGCTTTACGTTTCATTTGTGTAACTGACGTTGAAAATATGAGTAGAAGTGCAGAGAAGTGCCTGTCGGTCGGGCAAAAAAGGAAACTTATCGAGACGGTGGAGAAAGAAGGTGGTGCGAAAAAAGACATTGCGAGTCAATTTGGAATCTACACTTTCCAACATTTTGAAGAAGAAAGAGCAGATCGTCGAGTGCCAGGAAAGTGGATGCAAAATGGTGCTGCGTCAGCGTCCAAAAGCCACAATGTACACCGACATGAAATCACCTTAAACACTACTTGAGTAACGAGAAAAGATTCTTTGTCTTATTTATGGAATGTCAAAAGACTTTCAAAAATTTCATAAGGCAAACATTCATTCAGTAAATCGTATGTTTTTTATACTAAAATAGGTTGCACTGGTTCCGCTTTGAAATTAGAATTGGCATTAGGCTGAACTTTTTGTAATTTGAAAAATTGTTGTAGCAACATCTACTCTGTAGTAATTATTTAAAATCACATGTAAAAAAAACACAGTCTTCGCTTCAACAATTTATTAAGACAGAGCCCCGTGACGGGATTGTCCCACGCTTTTATACAAAATAGAAATATACTAATATACTGTATTGTTGAACAAATTACGGGAAAATCAGATGATCAGGTTGGCAAGACAAAATAAATAAATACTGCAATTGAATAAACCACTGGTCGATCTACAGTATGTTCAGCAGGTTAGAGTCCTAAAGAATATATATATTTTATTTTATTTTTTTAAAATTGTTTCTACAACTCATAGTTCATCCAGAGCTGTTCAATAAATTTTGACATAAGTAATTAAGATTTTTTGAATATGTTAAGCTGAATTAAACCGTTTTTGATCAATAACATTGATTCCATTATTGATACGAAACAAGTTAGCATCAAATTTTCATCCAGTTATTCAAGGTCTTTTTGATGCCATAATTTTGTTAGATTATAAATGTGATTGTACTTGTTTTTCGATTGAGTATGCTTAATTTTTTCTCAAGCATCTACTTATATATTATAAGCGGCCATAAGTCGCAGTCTCATGCAAACTTTTTAAGAAGGGACCATTTTTATTTTGTTTTCAGGGTACTTGGCTAAACTGTTTTATGAGTATAGCTTTTCATGTTTCATTAGTGTCACTTAATAATATACTTTAAGTGCATTGTCCAGGGTATCCAAAAACGAAGGCAGTAGTTACAATCGAAAGCGTTCGAAGGAGTTATACCCCTATGCTGTGCTTCATTGAGCTGAACCTATACCTTTGTTGCAGGGGAAGGCAATTTTATCAGTATACATAAACACAGGAGAGCAGGTCAGCCAATGTGGGCAAAAGAGGATAGAATTTACAACAACGGTTTCACTCCCATTGACGTATTTACATTTTTCGAAGTCAACCCTGGTAAAACGCAATCGATGCGTTTTTGGGCTTGTTCGAGCCTCTTATCCATCTTTGTTTTTAAAACAGTTTTAAAGCAGCTGTAGAAATGATTAAACAATTCGATGAAGGACCTAAGCTTGGAAGTAGGTAAGGAGTCCACATTTTACATTTTTTTTAAATTTATATTCATTAAACACTTTGTATCTTTTACATAAGACTGTAGCAACCTCTATAATAGTAAAAGTGTAAGTAAGTGTAAACGATTGGCATTTATAAACATAGTTTAATAAGCCAACGTAAATGACTATACATTCAGTGGATTCAACTTTAAGGAATTTATTTCTGTCCAAAAGAAAAACTTCTCTGAGGTCCTCATTTTATCGATGAGCTCCATCTTCAATTAGACCCAGCTTACAGCTTTAATATATTTCTATGTCATCAGCGTACAAGTGTATAGCACCATTTTTGACCAACAGCGGAAGTTGGTGAATGAACAAATGAAATTTCAATGAACTAATTGATCGTTCACACTGCCATTATATAATAAAAGAAAGTCTTCCGTATTTCAGATTCAAGTGAATTAGTTATACTTTGTTCCTAGAAAAAAGTTTGGTATTATTATTATAATGCTTAATATTCCTTCATCGAGTTTTTGGCAAAATAATAATTCTTTTAAGCCAATAGGATTTAAAGTGGAAATAATTTTCTTCTAGCAAGTGACTTTTTCTGGAATTCATTACGAAATATGCAGAAAGCATTCAACCTTTCCCAAGGTAACTCAATATGCGTTTGAATTAAAATAACAATTTCAACAAACAACATTTGCATTCGAAAACTTAATTGCTATGATCTGCGAAAATAAGTGTTATTTTGTGTAAGCTTCGAAAAGCCCACCCCATGCGCAAACAACGTACAATTACCAAAACCCTTACGCGATTCATTACCGAAGCGAGACCACGTGAATTTGGAGCAATGTTCCCTGAGGTCAGAATGATTAAATTTTTGGGCGATCAGCCGTTAAATTTTGTTAATTATGCTTCGGAGAAATGCAAGCGAATATCCAGGCGATCGTTAGCTTATCATCGACGACCAATTCAATGGCCCATGCACGTGGAGACTTGAAGCATTTGTTGCGATCAATAAGATCAGTGATTTCCTTTATCGATGCAATTAAAAGAGCGAAACAAAATCGAATGGAAAACTGTGATCTCCGGAAGCGGTTTTCGGTGCGTGCTCACTGGCCGAATACGAGTACTCTTACGAATATAAAAGGCGCTACGCCACATCGATTGCACCAGCACCATACTCATTGCTAATTTTTCAGCTTGTATCTGATTAAATCTGAGAAAAGATAAAGAGGGTTTTTTGGGCAGGGATATTGGTAATGATCGGGCGAATTTACTCTTTAAGGCAAATATCGACGCAACAATGGACGTTGGTAATGGGATGGTCCAACCCGTAAGTGAAGGTAAGTGTATACATATATGTTTTCGACTTTGCAGGACTAATATGGAAGGCAGAGTTGTTATCGTTGCAGATTTATCTTTTGAAGGAATTGCTTCACATTCCGTGGCGTTTCTACCTAAATTGCTTTGACACCTTTTGTAAGAGTCTTTAAATAATAGTCGTTACAAAATATTTTATAATGACAGCCTTATGGGTGCCTTTGTCGGGGTGTGGTCCTCAACCACAACTTGAAAAAGAATTATTTTATTAACTGGACATGGAAGATTTAAGTGATAACCTTCAAGCTTATATTCAAATACATAAGGTAAGAGAAAAAGCATTTTTTTAAGGGAAAATTAATAATATTTCGAATAAGTTGTATTGACAACTGAGCACATGTTTCCACAATTTTGTAAAGCAACTTTTTGCAAAAAAAGTAACAGAGAAAAGTTTTATGGAAATCTATATACATATATGCAAGCATAAGGCACTATAAGATAGAAAATAATTCAATTTTACTCAAAATTCACATAAGCCATTACCGTTGATTCAAAAGTGTGCTCCTTGTTTTTTAAAAATTATTTTAGTGTCAACTGACTTTCGGATATCATCAAAACACTGTTTATGTAATTTTGATGCTCACATTAGAGGATTGAAAATCAAAATATTTTATTTAAAAAATTCGCATGGGCTTCAGCTAAAGTATGTGAAATGTTTATTTACAAACTTAATTGTAAATTCTTTCTATTTAAAAAAATATTGCAAGCTTTACAGTGAAAAATTATATGTATCTATTATTATCGCAAATTTCTATGAGGCTAAAATTATCAGTCACAAAATGCATTATGTAAAATAAATTTCAAGTGTCCTGAAATGTAATTGAAAATATAAACATAAATAAATATTAATATTATCATAAAGTCCGTTGCCTTGGATTCTGATAAACAATTTGTTCAGACTTTGGCATGTCTATTGAAAATCAATAAAAATAATTAAAATGAAATCCAACATTAACTTTAATACGCTGATGGTTTTTGTTAAATTCATTTTAAATTAATTGACCTTTTGAACTTCACAGAATTTGCGTTTCTGTAGGTATTATTCGAATTGTAAACATTACAGACTGGATAAGGAAAAGAAAGAAAAATTACATTCACAAAATTATTAAATTCAACATATGAAAGTCAACTTTTTAAAAGGTTAAAAATCAGTATGTTAACTTAAAATTCCTAAACGCTTTTCTATTGTCGAAAAAATTCAACGTCTGCTTAGCTGTTGATAGTCATAAACATATTTAACTGAACACATACAATTTCGGCCAAAACATAAGCAACTGAAATAACCTTCATCTTTGCGTATGTTCAAAACTTATAAGTTAGTCAAATTATGTTCATTTTTCTTTTAAAATTAGAATACATAAAACTGTGTAGTTTCTAATTTACAGCAATAGAAGTTCATAATTAAGTACAACTCGTACCTAGTCAAAATAAAAGCAACTCATTATTGCTATAATTTTTTTCTTCTAGATAGAAGATAAATCGTTACCAAAAATTTTGTTTATAAGTTTCACAAGCTCTTGCAGAAAGTGTGCAATTGGATCTATTTAAAGGTATTGTTTCAAGTTTTAAGAATTGCTGAAAAAATACATTAACAGAGTGAAAGTAATAATAATCAAAGAATATAAAAGTGGAATAACATTATAATGATAAATCTCATTAGGTCAGTGAAAAGCAATCGCGGTGACAAACCAGGGTAAGCAACCCTTCGTGAAGACGTTGCGATAGTTATAACAACAAAAAAGATCCCTTTATTGTATAACGAGAAATGAAATTGTGAGTGCGGATACGGTCCGAAGACGAGCTGTTGATGGTGGACTTAAAAATGTTAAAGTTTCTGAAAAAAGCCTATTGACTCCTCTTAAAACATGTTCGCTAGATAAGGATTAGCTCATGATCACATGAACTGGAAGAACTTGCTTTCTTTTGGTCAGATGGTTTCCGCCGTGTTCGAAGTCAAGCCAAAGCGGCGCTGAATTCGCGTTACACCAAAACTACTGTAGAACACGAAGGGAAACATAATGGTGTGGGGATGTTTTTCTGTGAAGTGGACTTGGACTGATATATTTATAAAACAGACGATAAAGATACACTTTAGAAAATGTAATGTGGCTACACGCCGATGATCAGTGGCTTCTCAATTGACATTTTATGAAGACAAAAACACGAAGCACAGGTCCAATACGGGAAAAACATGGTTTCAAGAAAACCGGACCGACGCGTTAAAATGGCCAGCGCAGCTCCAAGATCTCAACCCCATAGAAAATATACTGAAAATATACTGTAGACGGCCGTATTTGAAGGAATAATTGCAAAGCTGACAAATAAGATGTTCCCTTTAAACAAAGTAAATTAGCTTGGGAACACATTCCAAATAATATTATAAACAATTTTACAGACTCCATGCCCCAAGATGCGCTGAAGTGATTAAAAACAAACGAATTGCTACCAAATATTGGCATAATTGTAAATAGTTAACAAAAAATTTTGAATTTGTTATGTATGCACATTGTTGTTGGAAAATTTTTAACAGCAAAGAACGTTTAAAGATTACCGTGTTTTTGCAAAAAATCAAATTATCGACTAAAAAGTCTAACTCTTAATAAAAAATATCATTTAACATCGCATGATTTTTAACATGATTCAAAAATTTCTTATTTAAAAAATGGTGTTTTGTTTCATTAAAAAACAGAACAATATATCTTATGAAAAAATGCATATCAAAGCAAACGAAATAAAACACACGCTTTAACTTAAGTGTGTTTCGGCGACGTTGTCGATAGCTGCCTAATTTCTAATGGCGCAAGACATCAAATGAAACCTAACATAGAAAACAAAGCAAAACAGAAACATATGACAATTGAATCGTTGTTTTCACAAAACTTAATTATGACGAATTGTTGGATGTTGGCTCTACGGCCCCGGAAACTAGAAAATCAGATCAAAGTTTTCCCTAAATGAGCTCAGTAGGACTTTGGCGAAAATATGATCGAGTTGTTTAAATTCAAAGCCCTAGAAAAGGCAGCAGAAAATGGGAATGCATTTTTTTAAAAGTCACCTCGAATATTATGAAAAACTATCCAGTAAAAGGCAAGTTCATTCAGATTGGCAATGCTTATCAAGAAAAGGTCAAAAGCTAAGTTTTTGATGTGCTAGCCACCCACTGATTCACCCACCCACATAACATTTTTATAGTGGAAATAGTAAAGTATTTGCCACCAAATTTTGTTCATCATAGGATTTTGACCAGTATTCTTGAGAAGGTCAGTGATCTTGCCCCTAGGTTAGTTATCTGTGTTGATATTAATCTTTATCTGTTGAATGTTTCTTCGTGTTCAAACCTAATTGAATCACTTAATGCTTTCGACATGTTGTTTGCAAATGTAAGCTCACTTTATGCTCGATTACAATACGTCGTTTCTTCTGTTTCTTTTTCTGTTTATAAAACTTATTGGCTTACGAAATATTCTCATCTGTCTTTCCCTGCGTTTACTTATCATGACCTTATCTTTGCCATCTTATTAATCGATGAGAATATTTGTAATACACCACAATATTATTCCTTATCGCGAGTTCAGAAATATCGATTTAAATAATCTCAAGTGAATACGAAATGTTGAACTGGACTCTTATGTTGAGCGAATTTAATAGAGCAAGAAAAAGAGTTAACTTTATGATTCGTAATGTTAAATTGGATCAGTACTCGAACCAATTTAGTTCTAACCAATCTTCTAAATTTTTGTGGAATGCAGTTAAAAAGATTGGTATCTACAATAGCGCTTCAACTAAATTTTACACTGATGTCGACGAAGTTAATACTAGTCGACATTCCTCAATGCAATAATGGCTCCTTATTGTTTTCGGCAACATCATCAGCAAATTTATCTGAAAATGCCTTTCCGTTCAAAGCTGTGGAAGCAGCTACTGTAACAAGGGTCATTATCTCGGTTAAATCGAAAAGCGTGGGACTGGAAAATGTTCATTCTAAATTTATAAAAATTCTTCTTCCCAATATATGTAATTAAGTATATAAATCATATTTTCAACACAATACTCATGTCAACGAGTTACCCAGATCTTTGGAAACAAGCAAAAATAGTGCGCATCCCAAAAAACGCCAAAGCTAATGAATATCGCTCTATTTCCATACTCCCTTTTCTTTCCAAAGCTTTTGAGTTCATTTTAAGTCACCAAATCTAAGAGTATATAGAACGATATGATGTACGTGATGCTATTGACAATGACAATTGAATTCTTCTAACGTTACTGGAATTTTCAAAGGCTTCGATTCTGTCAGTGTTAAAATTTTAATTTCGAAACTAACGGACTTTCTATAATTTTTCCGAACAGTCCTTAAAGCGAATTCAGTCCTTAAAGCAAATTCAGTCTAGAAGTTCACAATGATGTACCGCAAGGCTTATTATTGGGTCCACTTTTATTTATACTTTTCATCAACGATTTAATTTATTACGTTATTGTAAGCATCATATCTATGCTGATGACGTTCAGCTATATTTTATTTCCCAATTGGTCCATTGGATGACGCTGTGCTTAAAATCAATGAAGATCTTAGTTCCATTTTTAAGTGGTCTGCTGAAAATTGTTTACTTTGATTTACAAACGCAATTTTGATTTACAAATACCCGATTGTTATCAACCTTCCACCTCTTATTTTAAATGGCCAACAAATTGAACTAGTTTCAAAAACCAAGAACCTTACTATAATCGTGAATAATACTCTCAGTTGGGACGACCACATTAAGTCAGTTATTTCTAAAATATACGCTGCACAACGAAGCTTTTCCGTTTGCAGAAATTATTAACTCATTCCAGTTAAGCGTATATAACCTAAGGCACTGATTGTACTTTTGATGTTGTATGGCTGTGAGTTATTTGCTGCGTCAGATTCGTCATCGCTCCAAGATCTCAATGTTGTATTTAACTCTATCACCAGATTTATTTTCAATAAAGGTCGTTTTGACCATATTTCTTACTACTCGGCGCAAATATTTGGCACAAGCTTAGTGAATCATCCTGCGGAATGCCTCCTTAAATTAATTGCAATCAACATCCGGCATACTTGTATGAAAAAATTAACTTTACCAGGTCAACGCGTTCCTTGAACATTAAACCAAACTTATATACTATACATGCATGAATTTAAGAAGACAGTTTTTTCGTTCACGCCATCAGTCTTTGGAATAAACTCCCTCCTTGTTTAAGAGTTAAAACCATGCACAGGTCCCTTTTCTCCCATTTAGGCGATTCTCATTGAAGTGTCCTTTTCATACGTTATCTCCGACTCAATAAATTTTTAATCTGTTTTATTTTCACCTTAGAATTAGCTCATTTTTGGTTTTACTTTTTCGAAAATAAGTTTTATCTTACTACATAAAGTAATTAAACTTGTAAAATGCTAAAATATGAATCATTCTTCTAATTGTACACAAAATTTTATATGAAATAAATAAATGAAATTAAATGAAAATGAGATGAGTTCTTCCCGGACCAATAAAAAGCTTTACTGATAAATTGTTTTATTATCGTAAAGCTGTTAATAATATTTCTGCCGAAGTTTTTTCCAAGCATATAACAATAAATTTCAATCCGCTTGCTTGTGAATTTACTAAATTTAGCGAGATAAATTTTTAACTCTGCTCTTAAGTTTATTACGACATCCATTTTGATAATATGGATACACGCACCAATCTCTGCTAGTTGGTCCGTTCGCTCAAATTAATAAACTGCATGTTTTTGAAGAACTCTTAAAGCTAGTTGCAAAATCCATTTTATTTTATTTCAAAACACATCAAAATAAAACAAAAAAAAAATAGAGTTTTTTGCTGAAATAAAAAACTTTTTTTTTGCCTTATGAAACATAAACATATCGTTTGATCCGGTGTGTTTTCAGCCCAATTCGTTTCGCGAAGTTTCTTGGAGTGTTGCTGGTGTAAAGAACATGTCCTGAGATCTACATCCCGGTAGTAATAATATATCTTAATATCTTAGGAATAATATATCTTAACTTATCTAGTCAAGCAGTCGTTTGAAAATTAGTTGAAGTAATTTGCTTATTTCATTATGAAAAACGAGTAATATTTGCTTATTGCCATCAAATCAATAAGATCAATAAACCATCCTTAGAAGAACTCGTTTTTTATCTTTAAAAATGTATCAGTTTATCTTCCTGAAATTTGGTTAGATTGTTTGTTGTTATCCTTCATCGGTACTTCACAGCAGACGGCTTTATAGGTCGACAAATAAAATTTCACACGTAACAGGCGCACCCGCATTTTATCTTAATTCACCTCAAAGATTCATGGGAGTGACGCACGTAATAAAATTAATACTCAAATCTCGCACGGAACAAGACGCCACACTAGAACGAAAAAAGTATGGAACCACATCGCCACTTATTTGTGTGTAGGTGTGCATCGGATATCATCATCGAAGACTGCCAGAGCGCTGATTGGTCAAGGCGGAGCATCTCACTGTATTTTACTTTAGAAATAAATTATAATTTTTACCTGTCTGGTATTGGCTTTGCGTTGCCGTGGTCGCTGTTGATTTCTTTCATCCGCTTACGCTTATCCACGTTGGACCGAGAGATGCTGAGAGCATCACTCACTGAGATGGAGGTAGTGCTGTCTTCCACACCACTGTTTGTACTGTGCACACATTCAACTGTGGTATGGGGCGCTCGCATACACACCGCAATCAGAAACAAAATGAGGCATTTCTTCCGCCTATTCCAACCCGGTACCAGCTGCAATGGGGCTCCCGTGTCCCGTAATCTCCACTCCTCATCCACAAGCATCGGGAATCGAGATATAAGGTTGTTCGATGATCCTTAACCAGCAGGAAGATTCCAAAGTTCATGTCGCTTGCATTGTAAAGTCTAAAGTGGTGGTTAGTGGTAACGATTGGGCCCGAGACCCCCCTTTTCCATTGTATACGTAGATATAACGAGCAAGGAAGGCGTGTAAAGAAGTTGTGAGCAAAGTTGAATTCCTCCGCTGTCGTCATCTCCTCAGCGTCAGCAACTATCTGCTCGGCTGGGCAACATTTTGCCTCTCGGTCTCGAGTAAGATGTGGAAAATGGAATTATGCGATTTCGAGTCCCGATACGAGGCGGGTCCATATGCAGGCTGTGGCAATAGTTTTATACTTGTTCACATGGCCGCTCGAGATATTATAATGTAAATGTAACTGTGTACCGAGTTGGAGACTCTGGCCTCTTTGGAAAGCTTTTCCACATCGCAGATGCAATTGGAAATGGCCACAAGAGTTTAAATATAAACTAAGAGTACAACAGCTGCAACCAACAATGTATTGTTGTTGTTATTGTTTTTCTTGGTGGTGATAGTGGTGACGGCAATGGTGCTGCTGCTGTTCGCTACATAGCTGTTGATGATGGCAATGACGACAACGACAACGACAACGACAACGCCAACGACGATGACTCTGACTCTGACGATGATGAAGTTCTGGTGGAAAACAAGAGGGAACATCGCGTACGACCGACGATGACGACGATCGACCGCAACTTTACAAGTACAGTCCTTGTCAGGCATAGATGAAGCTGGAGAGATCACAATAATTTCTTTGGAAATCAAAGATCGTGCACAATTACTTCGCGTGGTCTTTGGGCCTGTAGTAAAATGCCATCATATAATGTCGAGCTACAAAGATGCCTGGGGCAGAATGAAAACGCGATTTTTTCGTCAGTTTATCCAAGGGACATATTTATTGGTCGTCTGGGAAATAAACACATCACAACTTCAATTAAAACTGACAGTTGGTCAAGATTGATGTTTTTCTATATACGAATAAATTGCGAACGACATTTGCTAATGCACCGTGGATCAATATTGGCATTGGCATATGTGTACAAGCTTGGTTTATTGTTTGCAGATCAGTCCGAGTGCGTATGATCTTTATTGTTGACGTTGGATTAAATACGTTTCATGGATGTCGTCGTTAATTTTCTCTAGTATTCATGTGAATAATTCCACTCGAAATTTCTAAAACTGATATTCGATTATTCTTGTATAAGAAGTATATCTTTACCCTTAATGTTGGTTTCGTGAAATATTGACTCGATTCAGTGCATTTTCGTTTTAACAATTTTAAAAACAATATTATAGATAAAGGCGGTCCCTTTGTTTAGCTTACTCATTTATGTAAGACTTGATGTGAATATCAAAGGTACCAGTTCTTATACATGTGTTTACATGGAAAATAGTTTACGAAAGCAATTTCAAGAGGTTAGAAAAAGCAATCAGATGCCGCTTTGCAAGGTTTTTTTTGTATTTAAATAAAACTTTAAGGAAAAATCAGGGTTCTTTGAGCACAATTAATAATAAACTGCCTAAAGGAAATGTACTCAATTCTAAAAATGAGCTCGAAAAACGAAATTTTGTATTTTTTTTTATTTTAGTCCGAAATTTCTATTTCTTCTGGAATCTTTTGATATTCGGTGTTCAAAAATATTCAGCTTTGAATGAGTACGTCCGGTGCTGCAGTTGGTGGAGCGTCTGCCTAACAATTGCTTCAATTGACAGGTCCAAGAAACGAATTCTAAGGTGATTAAATTTTTCAAATCTGGTCCAGTCACGAGTTGCAATCGGGATGAAATAAATGCTGCAATCACGGGATTTTTTGACCAGCGAAGGTAGTCTGACTGATGGGTGAGTTTGCTAGACTGCGAAAATTCTGACTTTGCGTTGTAAAAAATAGTGATTTTTGTAGATGATATGTAGATGACTCTGCTGTGAAGGCAAAACACTGACAACAGGGTGTTGAGCTAGTCTTCCAAAATCGTGCGAATTAAGCGAATTGAATTGAAACCAAATAAATCTGAGTCTCCCAAAACCACTACATAATTGGGGGTCGTTCTTCCCCTTATTCTATAAGAGTATTGGTATCCTCTTCAGAGCGAGCAAATTATATAAAAAAATCCGGCCAATTGCGAGTCGGACTCGTGCACCGAGGGCTCAGTGTGAACCTGTAGGTATAAAAGTAAAAGTTCACCCATCACAAATACTCCGAATTTTGAGGCGATGCAAAAATGTCGTAAGCAACAATGCTCCATCATTTTTCGGATGAAACTAACGACATTAAAACAAAAGAAAAAAACCGCTGCGATACACTTCTCCTTATCCTTCTGCTCGGTTATAGTTTGTGTATGGCTACAATTCCACCAAAAGCTCTTCCAATGTTTACAATTAAACTTCAGGTGCAATTCCCATGTCCGTATTTTCCTGATGTTTTACTAGCTACACATAAAATGTACCGGCAGATGTGTGATCTCTACACTCCTCCACGTTTCTTGACAAACAAGTAATAAGTAAACATAGCCAAAAAAGGACAGCAGCTAAATTTCTATATATTTTTGCAAAACAAAAAAAATGAAGAGGTTATTTAAACGCCAAAGTGACAACACAAGCTTCGAAATCGTCTACTTCCCTTGTTTTTGTACCAAATTCAATAATCAAGACGGTCTTAGAATCTCATACTTTTGTTGCAACTGACCATGTAAGAAGTTGCGTGATTTTTGAGAAATTTTGAGTATTCCGAATAAATCTTAGTGAAACTGTTATTTTTTTCACAAAGTATTGAAAAACTGGAAAGTAAAACCAAAAAAAGAGAACAATCCATTGACAACCAGGCAGATTTATTTTTGACTTAAGGAAAGAAGGAAAGTATCCGGTTTATCTAGCAAAAACATTGAAAAGACTCCGTCCACCTGTTCAATACGTGGTAATACAATTTAATAGCACCTACTATTACAGGTGCATTGAAAACTAAAAAATCTTGTGTCTTGAAATAGATTTCGTGCTCGAGTTTGCCAAACGAAGCTATTCATTCGAACAGCCAAAATAAAAACACTTGTGGATATATTGCTCTGAATATTAAAAACTTAAGCCTACTGTAAAGCATGGCGGCACCAATGTAATGGTGTCGGAATGTATGGCCCCGTCCTGTGTTGGAAATCTTGTTTTCATCTTCTTTAAAGAGCTCAAAAGCTTGGTTTCGGGAATAATTTTATTTTTCAAAAAGATAACGCCCACAAGCAAACATCATTCGTTGAAAAGAATGGTTGCTTTACAATATCGGAAATCAAATTAAACACCCTGCACAGTACTCAAGTTTCAACCCAATTGAACAAATGTGGGATCACTTGCAAAAAAAAATCGTTAGCGTATAAAAGCCAACAAAACTGATCTTAAATTGATCGTTCTTCATGAATGGAATAAGATTACCCGGAGACGACTTTCGATAGAAAACTGATAACGGGAAGTCATTAAGAACAATGAAAACAACTCGATATTTATATGTACTATTTGTAAAGTTAATTACTATTAAGGCCCGGGGTGCACCCCCGACTTTTTAGTTAGCTTAATTCAAGCCCAAAGCACTTAAAAGTAAAACTTTAAACTAACACAAGAACTTAAAACTAAGATGATGGAGCGGGATGGATTGGCTAGTAAAGGGATCTTTTGAGAGAGGCTTTCGAGAGATGAAAGTCACAAGAGCTATTGGTTGTGTGCAGCATTCTTAAATAGGTTCAAAGTTACCGTAGTTTGTGCGGTGGAGAGCCAAACGGAAGGGTGAGGAGGACCTAAGGTAACGTGGATTGGTGTTAAATAGAACAATTTGTAATAAGGAAGGGGAGTCAATTGCACCGGCTAACAATTGATGTATGAAGAGTATATCGGCAACTTCTCGTCGTTTTACAAGGGTTTGTATATCGTTGATAGTGAGAATAAAGATAATGGGTCCTAAATGTCTTTGTTGAGGTATTCCCGAGGTAGGGACTATAGGCTTGAACACTGAGGTTCTGAAAACAACCTTATACTGCCGATTTTCTAGATAAGATTTTAACCAGAAGATGAAGATGGAAGAAACTCAAAGCGTTGATTTGATGGAAGATTTTATAAAAAGCCTTGTTGAAGTCAGTGGCTGTTACAGCAACTTCTTTGCCTCTTTGTAATGCTTGCAAGGCTTAAGATACAAATTCGGTAAGATTTGTTTAAATAGATTTACCTTTAACGAATCCGTGTTATTTTGAGGAAAGTATGCATTTACTGTGAAAGTACAAAAAGTCGTAGACAATAATTTCGAAGAGCTTGGGTATGGAAGAGAGTATGGCTATGGGACGGTAATTCGATATATCGTTTTTGTAGCCTTTTTCGTGGTAAGGGATTATAAATGTGTCCTTCCAAACTTAAGGGAAGACAGAAGGTAACTTCTTAGGCTTAAGACGTATCTTAACTTAGTTAAGGATTACAAGCCGGAAAATAATCATAACGTGTATTGACAGCGATTTGGAAGATATCTTTGGAAAACGTGAAATACACTTCCAAGTGGTTTGTCGCTTATTGCAATGGTAATATTTGATTTACATATTCTCCAAACCCTTCCTACGAAGGCTCTTCGGTCCATGTCACTCGGCTTATATAATCTATCCTCGTGGGTCGTTGTACCCATATGGCCGAACAGCCCATACAGTTCATTGTTGGTACACCTTCTCAACATTCAAGGGGGATCAACGTTTTTTTAATTTCGAAGCGACCAAGAGTATTCTTATCCAATAAGGGTGATACTTGGACGCCGGAAAAATGTCCGGGAGGATAAGATTACTATGTAACATCAGCTAAATCTTAAGGCCAGCTTATGTGCCTCTGTTGTTGCTTTAGTCTTATTAGCAGTTGTTTTGTCTATTCTGACTCGTAAAATATTGGTCATATGTTTGTGTGTCATGTTCATATTCTTCTCACATTTATCACGAAGGTGTAGGTTTTATTACCTTATAGTAAAACAACATTCCTCTTTTTCTAAGAAATTGTTCTGATAACTTTTTTACAATTCGTTCGATGATCTTCATAGGTTCCTTGAAGCAAACATTCGCTTCAAGGTTGTTTAAAGTTTTTGAAGTTTAATTTTCGTTCACTTGTGTCAACATGTTTTCTTGTTAACGTCATAGTGCTTAAGAAGTTCAATAAATCTGAGAATGACTCTTGCACAGACTAAAATACATTATTTCTTTGGACCTAAATTCCGTGAAGAAACTGAGTAAACGAGTTGATCTTTATTTTAGTGTGTGCAAAACTATGTTGGTGAACATGTGGTCCATTTTATGATTTTTTAACGCACAATTCATAGACGTGGTGAAGTGAGAAGCTAGATATCCATTTTTGCCAATCTTCAGGGTCAATTGAGTTAAGATTTTTGATTGAACGTTTAAGAACAGTCTTCGATTCATATTGGATTCGTTTTTTTTTTGACTTAATGTTTTTCCTTATCTCATAAAACAATCATAAAACAATCACATAACCACCTTGCACAATCAGGGAAGGGCGAAATATCTAAGACGTTCGAATTATTTGATAATAGTAGGAATGTCTCCTGCTTTTTATTGTTTTAATATATCTTTAATAATCAGGCCTAGTTCCCAAATAAGCAACTTTAAAACTTATACACTGCTCTTTTTTTTAAAGGTTCCCATCATAAATACAAATATTCAAATTTGGTTGATTTTCGTTATAAGTATTTTTTATTCTGCAATATATTTGATGACTATTTAATCATAAGTATTGAATCAATTCTTTTCACCTAAAATTTGTATACAATGAAGCTTTTAAACGAATTTTGTCAAATCTAAAACAATTTGACGCCATTCCTGCATTCAGCTGTTCGAAAACTATAAAGAAAACAATTACATGTTAACCGATTCGTTCCAAATTGATATATAATAAAAGCAATTAAACTAATCGCGTACGCATAATTTTACCCCACCTGCGCCGCAGCCAGCGCAAATGTTGCATTAAATACCCTTTTACTCATTCGCCTACCCGCCCCATATACATATATAATTACCCCTTCGAAAATGTTTCCGCTTAAATCGAAAAAAAAGCTGGAATCAAATTACCCATTACCCGTTCCCCATCAAATTTAACGGTTGAGGCTATCCGCTTACTAGAACAAATAGACACATATTTATCCACAGCACCAGTCCTCGTCTAACTACTAGACTATTATGCAATAAAAACCATACTAAAACGGAGATGAATGCCCCCGAAATTAGCTCGAAAGCTTACTCATGTGTACCTTTGCTGCAGAACTAGCCTGCTTTGCATATAGCCATAATTCAAATGCTAAAACGGCTGCGGCCCACTCTTGCACCTCCGCCTCTGCACACACTCAGACGGAGTAGTATCGGCATACGAATTCATCTATATTTTATATACCTATAAACATATACATAAATATATACTTATGTACATGTTTTTTTTGAGTAATTACCTTGGATAATTTCGCGCAATGATCTTCTTGAGACTATAAACTGCTGGCCAAGTCTTTTGATGAACCTCCTACATACAGCAACAACAATAAGTAAGCCGGTGAAAAGGGCACAAGCGGAGCCACAAAATGATTATTAACGGAGCGGACAAAATACTAGAGATAAACATCGGAGTTTTGTAGCATATTCATAAAATTAACATTATTTGGTCCCACGAGGCAAAACAATCCGAATGTTCCTCTCAAACGTACGCAGGAAAGCACAGTTCCAGATTGTGCACGATAACATGACCAATTTCAATTTTAGAGCATTTTGGGTAGAACTATTTACCGTGCACTGTATTGGGTTACATGAAGACCCCATTAGTGATTGCGCTTGTAATTGAGACTATTTTTTTTTGTTTAATCGTTTCGGTGTGTTTTTGATATACCTCTGGGTCTAAGTTCGTTAGAGCCAACAATGAAAGTATGGTTTTTAAGGCCTCATTTATTGCAATTCAAATTTAGACTTTGAACAATGACTTTAGATTTGAAATCAACTCAAATTACTGCATAATCTAGATTAAAAGCTTGACCGACATTAAGAATCCTGACGAAGTATAGGATGGTCTAAAAACCCTATCTCATTAACGTTATTGTTCTGTAAAAATAAATAGTTACGATTATTCCGCGACCTTAAGAAGTAGTCTTACTTTGCCAACGTGCATTTTGCATCCTAACTACACAAATGGGAAAACAAGTGGTCCCTTTGAAGCATATCGTCTCATTTTTGTTTTAACTAGGTTTCTATATCGCGGCGTATCAAACAAGGAAAAAATTTTCAATAGCGTTAGTTCACGATTCATTACTAGTCTTGTCATTTGGATTGTTAAATACGATGTCCCAACCCGATTGTGTCGTACAAGGATCGAAAATACACGAGAGGCAATTCGGACCCATGAACTCCTATATACTACTGTGTCCAAAAAATAAGGTGACATTGTATTTATTTTGAAAATTCTTTATTTATTCTTCCAAATCAATTTCATCCCCTTCAAAGTAATCCCCTCCCGATGCAATGCACTTACGCCAACGGATTTTCCAATCTTTGAAACACTGGTTGTAGTCACTTTCCGGGATGGCCTTCAGTTCCGTCTTCGCTGCGGCTTGAATCTCCTCTATCGTATCAAAACGGTGTCCCCGGAGCGGTCTTTTGAGCTTGTTGAACAGCCAGAAGTCGCACGGCGCCAGATCAGGTGAATACGGTGGTTGCGGAACGATATGGGTTGAGTTTTTGGCGAAATGATCACGAATTACGAGTGCGGTATGGGATGGTGCATTATCGTAATGTAAAAACCAAGAATTGTCTTTCCACAATTCCGGCCTTTTTAGGCGGATAGCGTTACGCAAACGACGCATAACGTTCAAATAATATTCCTTGTTGACTGTTTGGCCGGTTGGTAGGAATTCATAAAGCACAACACCACGATAATCGAAGAAAACAGTCAACATGACCTTGATTTTTGAGCGACTTTGGCGCGGTTTTTTTGGTCTCGGCTCTCCTTTGGCACGATATTCGCTCGATTGATCGGTTGTTTCGGGGTCGTAAGCATAGATCCAAGTCTCATCGCCAGTTACAATGCGTTTCATGACATCCTGGTAGTCGGAAAGCATTGTTTCACACACTTCAACGCGACGCCTTTTTTCCAAAAAATTCAATGTTTCCGGTATCAGTCGAGATTTGACGCGCTTGAGGCCCAAAGCATCCTTCGACATGATATTGACTGAGCCTTTCGATAAGCCAACTTCATCAGCAAGCTCTCTTATCGTTAGTCGATGGGTTTTCAACACCAAATCTTTGATTTGTTGGACGTGAGTTTCATCGGTTGAGGTTGATGGTCGCCCAGAACGCTCTTCGTCTTCGACACGTTCACGGCCGGCTTGGAAATCACTATACCACTTGTAAACATTTTTTTTAGACATAGCCTCATCATCAAAGGCTTTCTGCACTATCCTCAACGTATCCGCAGCAGAAAATTGATTCCGCAAACAAAATTTAATGCAAATTCTTTGCTTAATAAATTTCGACATCGCAAAAAACGAAAAACTCACTTTTAGCAGCTCACAAAACGACGCGTATCTCAAACACAATGAATATATTTTGACATGAAATTTCACATAGATGTCACTGACAGTACTACCAACCTTAAAAGAAAGAAAAATTTCCAAATCCTTCGACGCGCGCAGTTTAAATTCATATGTCACCTTATTTTTTGGACACAGTAGTATTCCAAACGAGGACGTGTTCTTGCCTTAGAGCAGATAGTACGGCGGGCAGGCGACGAAACGGAAAGAACTTTCTTTTTCAGGTCAACCCATGTTTTGGGATACGCAGACGGTATCGACAACATCGCTCATTCCCAGCGAACAGTAGTTGAAGCATTCGCCATGATTGAAGAACAGGCAAAACAAGTTTGGTATGAGGTTCAATGAGGACAAAACAAAATCTTTGCTGTAAACCAGAAATAAATCCGTCAAACATAATCTCGGCCAAAACAAAACTATTGACAGCAAACATTTTGGGGCTATTAAGGAGTTCATCTACCTCGGAACTAAACATCTTCAAATGACACCACAATTGAGATCCGACAGAGACTAAATCTGTGCAACCGTTGCTACTTCGGTTTGTTGAGATAACTACGGTCTAAACTCCAAACATGATGGACAAAAATATTGTTGTACAGAGCACTGATTTTGCAAGCCCCGTTTAATGAAGCTGAATGCTGATTGATCAGTTATACAGCTGAGCAAATATTGTGGTCGATCGAAAGAAAAATCCGTCATCGGATATTTGGTCCTATCTACGGGCGAATTAAAGAGAAGGCATAATCGCGAACTCTACGAGCTGTGAAAAGATTTGGATAAAGTCCGCAAGGCAAAACTCCAGCCAAGATAGTCATCGAATCCAAGCCACTACGTTCAAGAACAACGGATAGACCGAAGGCTTGGTCTAACCAATTTGAAGTAGCAAGCTCAAGACCGTCAAGGCTGGAAAGCATCTTGATCTCAAACCCTAATCATTTCACGATCGTTGGCCGAAAAAGTTAGCAAGTAAGAACGCACGCGATAATCACGTAAGATTGAATTGAATGAAATATTTTTGCTCGTGTTTCTGCAGTGTCAAAAACATTTGATTCAATTCAGTGAATTTCCTAGTTCACCAATATTAAGAGTATAAAAACCTGTCGGACTCAAAGATAAATTCCAGAAAAATTAGAAACTTGAAATTAAGGAATAATTTAAAGGACAACATTTTCGGAAAAACCTATTGTTGTTTATTCTTCAAAAAAGTGTTTTGAAATTAAAAAAAAAAAATTAATTCATTCATTCATTTATCAATGACTTGTTTTAGTTTTTAGGGGTCCGTATCGCAGCCCATCTTCTAAACCATAATATGTAGACACTTATTAATAATTAAATAGTAACTTACTCTAAAACGGCTTAGTATCTGCGTATGCATCTCGATGGTAAACTGAAACGGATGGAATATGTGAAAAAAATTAAAAGAGTAAAATATTAACTTTGTTGGTTGAAGAGAAATAATTCAAATCTGTCATTGAGAATAGATTCTACGATGAAAGTAGATAATTAAACCAATTTGGACACATGATATCCAATTATCAGAGTTGTAAAAGATTTGAATCTATCCGGGTGATAATTCATTTGATTTCAGCCACAACGATTTGTTGCTATCTTTAACTGAAAAAACTGGGATTTAAAAAACCCAAGTCACCATTCTTTTGAAACCAGTAATTGGTGCATTTAATTTTAACCAGTCATTAAATTAAGTCAAATGATTGCATTCTTTTCCATTACACAAATTAGTTCACTTGATGTTAGTTGAAGTCCGCAGTGAATTTACAATAAATCAACTGAAGTCGCCGATTTCAGAAGAAACAATTTGAATTTTTTCGAACAGTCGGGAAATAATGTCAATTATTTTTTAGTTGGCTCATGATATTTTGAACATAATGAGCCGAGCTTTGTACAAGGCGATTTGAATGCAACTTGAACAAACCGCGATTATTATTTCACAAGTCGTCTCACTAACGATTTTTATATCTTTCAAGTTATAACTTATTGCAAGCCAGCGCGAACGCAATAAACGGACTAGTAGGGTTGCAGCAGAGTGTTAAGGTTGTGATTGATCTTGTCCCGATCTCGACTTCATCTATTTAATGAGGAAGAGAATACTAATTGAAAAATCACATAAAGTTGAATTAAATTCAATTACTTATAAAAACAATTTTACTTGAATTCACTGACTTCAATCGATTTAAAGTGAGTTCACTTATGAACTCGAATTTGCTGCTGAGTTCAACTAAGCTTAGATTCCATTCTTTTCTACTTAGATTCTATAATTGCTATAAATTGAATGCACTAGTCATACGCTTTCAGAGAATAAGGATTTGTCTACTTATTTGGCAGTCTTTGGCTAATTTTAAGAATACTGCTATAATGCATGTTGCACCTGTCAGTGTAATGCTTTCACACAGATCATCTACACAAACTTCCCCAGTAGGACACGGTAATTCAGATTTGAGGCGCAACTGGTGAAACTTAGTAATAAAAAATGGTGATGGTCTTCGCATTGAATCAAAGACTGTTGAGAAATATTAAGGTGTCCATTTGGATAAATTCCTTTAATTCAACGAGTATGTAAATCGACAGCTCAAGAAAGCTTAGACGGCATCAATGTCGCTCAAAAGCCTTTTCTTCTCGCGCTATTTGAGATCCGATGTAAAGATCATCTGCTACCAAGCCTTTGTGTGCTCAATATTGACTTATGCGAGAGAATATTGAGCCTTCGAACGAAAATGTCTTCGAGCCTGTATGAGAATGTAAAGAGACTATTGGATGCTTCCGGTGTGTCCAAGGTAGACCTAAGACCTAAGGAGTTGTCCTTGGACCTAGTAAGGTATCATTTTGCGCGATCGGCTCATGTTATGGAGGACGAATTTATATTATGTTTGTCTTACCCTAACTCGGGGTACTTTAAAAACGCATTGTCAAGTGGACACATACAGCCAGAGGCATACATTTTTTTTTTTTCAATTTCAATGCATTTTTATTAATTCCTTTTTAATATTACATGCTAGACAAAAAAAAAATGCTTAAAACTAGCTTAATTAACTTAACTATTTATAAAATAACTTACTGGCCCTCTGCGGGTGCTCTAAGCTAAAACTAAGAATTAAATTTATGTCTTTCGACTTATCAATAATTATTTTAAATAAATTTGATGAACTAATAATAAAACTTAGAAAAATAGATTAATTTTTACAAAAACTTAGTATATGGACTTTACAGTCTGAGGCATTCTCGTATCTGGATGCACACGCGTATTCCATATTTCGATCACGTGCAATGTTCCAATTATATATGATGCTAGATGGGCCACAAACAAAAGAATACTACACTTGTCTGCTCACTCGGGAGACGTGGCCAATGTTGGTTGGGTTGAAGCTGACGCTTTGGTAAGATTAGAACTAGTTTTTTATTTTTGTAGGTAGTTTTTAATTAAAAAATTAAGAATGTTAAGAGAAATTTTTCTTCACATTTTTGTTTCTCTAAAATTTTCTTCTTCTTAATCTTACTTTTATCTGTCTTATACAAAAATTTAATAAATATTTGTTATCTATGTTATAGTCATACGTGTCATGTACTGCGTGCCATACCATTTTCTTTTTGTGGCCTTTTATTTGGTAGTTTAGTTAGTTTGTAAGCATTTTCTTATATTTGCTTAATCTTAAAACAATGTTCATAGTGGAAATAAATGAGCTAAAAAAAATCTACAAAAGCTATTATTTTTGACAACACGAATTAAGAATATGCACATCCCTCAATGAAGTACATAAAGTTAAGCATGATTTGGCAAAACTTGCTCTAAACGCTTGTTATCTGAAAATACTTATGTATATTCGGAAAATGATCTGCACTAATGTAGCGTTCTCCTGAATACCTTTCGGAAATGTGGTAGTCATTGAATAGGATCTGAGTTTGCACACGTTTTCAAAAGTCATCAACAGGAACACCGTCGTCAGAGTGAATATTAATTGTTTTGATCACAAGGTTTTTGCGTCCTATTCATGATTCATTTACTCATTCATATTCTCATACTCTCGTTCAAATTAATGCAGATTAATAATGGCGCAGTAATCCTATCAATCTTTCAGTAAAGCAAGATAGACAAGCAGAAAGAAAGTAAGACTAACACTGGCACCTGTAATTAACAGACACGCTGATTGTTGAACGTACTTACTTATGTAACCATTTTGCTGTTGAATTAACAGGAAAGGGTTCAACTGACGATAGTCCTATTGGTTATTTTTGACAGCCAGTTTGGTGCCATTTATTTTTCCATACAAATTTTAAATCTTCCTTTTCCTATTTTATCAAAGAGAAAATCGACTGTAGTTTGCCAATTTATGAAAGACAAGACTCATGATAATTTAGATATGACGTATGCAAGTTTATGAACCAAGCAAACCGTTTTAATCTGCTCTGCATCTGCTTTATTAAAAGGAGCAATGAAATTCCTGAATGCCGTTACGTTAATGTGTAACTTAAGACAAAAAAAAACATTCTCTTAGTGGCCACTGCAACTGACCAACAAATTGCGGTTTTTTTATAGTATAGCGAAAATATTCAACTGTGCCACGTCCGCATTGTAAAAACCCAATGCATCTTGCATCCCCCGAAAAAATACACATACATGAGAATACCTCCACACTATTCCATTTTACATTTTTTTTAAAGGACAAGGACCCTTAATAGGGTTGTTCACCGTTTTATTGAAGTCAAAGGACCCACAAACCACTGGTCAGTTCCAGTTCGACTTAACATGTTATATTATTCTTTTTCGCTCCATGAAACCATTCGCACCTGCCCTCAGAATGTCTCCCACAATATTATATCACTGGAATTCTCTTCGTAAGTGGACCGAGGGGAATTCACTTCTTTTAGTGAATATACAAATAGCTATTCAGGGGCTGCGTGATTAATATATGCAATGATATACGAATAAAGGCAACGGTTTTATCTGATTATTGCGTCTAATGGTGTTTTAATTAGTTTTAACGTTTCCATAATCGAAAACAAATACGATTGCATAGTATCTGGGGATCGGGCAACAAAGCACTTCAATATGAATTTTTTAAAAATGTCCAAATGAATTATAAAAGAAGCAATATATGCAAATGAGATTCTTAACTAAGTTACTCCGGCTCGAACAATAAAAATCGATCTGTTATATACTCGTGTTGAATATGAAGGTCACATTTGAAAGGGCTAGGAAAAGCTTGAAATATAAACGGGTCCATCATAAGACTGCAAATCATTAAATGTTGGAAGACGGAAGTTAGTTAAAATACCTCTTTTCAAGCACGAAGGGCTTTTATTTTCAACTACTGTCTCAGCCTAAAAATGACATTATTTTTTGAGTTTTGCATAAGCAGGCTAAATTTTAATTTCTTGCTGAGAGATGTTATGATTCCAAAACGTTGCCAAATATTGAAATCTAGTTCTGTTGTTTTAATTGCTCTTCTTTAGTTATTACCTGGAGGCTTAAAGAAGCTTTAGATTACGAATTCAAATGCTTTGTCAATTGTCAAAAAAAGAGATAACTATTGATCCTCATTTTTGGCCTAAATGTGGGTCGCGCTAAGAAAATAATAGTTTATGAAACTTTCAAATTGATAATAATAGATGAGAGCAACCTTGTCCGATGAATTCACCGAAGAAGCTCTGAATCCAAGTTGATTTACACAAGCAGGAAACACCATGTCCAATGATGTTGTCCTTGTTGATCTACCTTTAAGAAAAATTACTCATCCACTCAGTTTGTACAATTTAATGCTACCGCCTAAAATAGGAAGGTTTTTAAAATACTTGTATTTAAGACCATTAAAACGTTAATGAAACAAAGCGGGTAGGTGCTATTTTTCAATTACTGATTTGTAAATGTGAATTATTTTCTGTGTACATACTCTAATGTGGAAAACGCTGTTCAACTACTTCAATGAAGTTCAAAATCAGGTATTCTCGTAATAATATTTGAACAAGAAAAGCTTTTCCAATCAGGATATACGGTTGTTGATTATATGTTGCGAAGGTTAAAAAAATAATATTTTATATTCAAATGGTCCCGACACAAAAAAAACAACGTAAAATTAAACGCTATCAGTACTGCTTATAAAGCAAGCTATTTAAGTGACAATGTTACTTATAGAGTAATACCCATCTTGTCACAGTCATCATCGAGCGTGGTGTTAATTGTTAGCAAACATAAATATACAGGGATAGCCTAACACCAAACACAAATACACACAATAAAAATATGCAAAAAGATAATTGACTAGTAACTTCAAATGACAAAAATACAACAAAATTGAAAATGTGAAGCATGCATGTTAAAAACGGATACGTCCAAAAAGTTTACGTTTGAGTGTTTACTAGAAACAATATCGAACATGTGACAGTTAGTATTAGCTTGTATTAACATCCGCGTTAGGGGTTCATTGCAGCCGTAGTTCGTACGGTGGAATTTAATGTCAAAAATGTTAGTTAATCGGGAATTAAATGACTTAACACTAAAATTTACTAGGTTAAGAAGTGCTGATGAGTCAATATTACCGGCTATAAGCTGATGTAAAAACACAATATCACAGACTTCGCGACGTTTTTGAAATAAATCAAGGCCGATAAATAGAAGACGGTCCTTATAAGGTAGAAGACGCAGAGGATCAGTCCATGATAAATGCCGAAGTGCGAAACGAACAAATTTGCGTTGAACAGACTCGATACGGTGTGTTAAGTAATACGGTGACCACACATTGGATGCATACTCAAGTGTACAGGCTATTCGTGATTAATGGACATGAAAATTCTTTACTCCACCGTTTTATGAAGCCGAGAAGGGTGTTACTTTTGTTGACAATTAGCTCAATATGAATTGAGAAGACAAGATTTTGAGCGATTTGTACATCTAAGTCCCTTGTCACCTTAACTTTGACCAGCGCAGAACTATTAAAGGTGTACGCATAGGTCAGAGGATTAAGTTTTCTAGAAAAGGACATGCTAAAACATTTAGAGATGTTTAACGATAGGCTATTGTTGGAGCACCATTTTGCGAAAGAATTTAGGTCATCCTTACAGAACCCAGCAGTCTGAAAGATTGTTAATTCCGTTGAATATTTTTATGTCGTCGGCATAAATTAGAACTCTAGAGTTCTCGAGCACACTTACAACATCGCAACATCGTTAATAGATATAATGAATAACAGAGGACCTAGAGGACCTGAGGTAACGTAAATTGTATTAGAGGTTGATCCCCTAAACAAGACTTGAAAAGTTCGCCCGTCAAGATGCGAGCATATCCATTCTTCCACAAAGGATGCAGGGAAACCAAGGCCTTTCATTTACAAAGCTATTAGCTTATGGCAAAGCTTATCAAATACCTTATTGAAGTCGGCGTAAGTGCAGTCGACTTGAACTCCTTCTTCATAAGAAAAAGAAGTAAACTCCAGCAAGTAAATTAAATGTTATGATTTGCTCTTAAACTTGAACTGTACTAGCAATATTTTGATACAATAATAAAGTTAATAAAACCATTTTCTCAAGTAGAAAATGAGCTGATGATCTTCAAATACCTGAACAGCTTTATTATTTATAACTAAGGTCCATCTGGATCTATTAAGCTTTCAAACAGAAAAAATCCCAAAGAGGTTTCTTTAAAGATGTTCATGTTCATATATAAAAGTTCAAATAGGGTTATCTGTCGAACTAGCTGTCGGGGCTATCTGTTCCATCTGTCATATATTCCTTTGACTGGCGGCTATGTAATCTGACTCTTCGCGAGTACTTTTTACAAACCCCCATTGCCAAGTCACTCGTGTATTCTGAAAAGCTAGTTACTGCTGACGACTTTTCAAAACAGTCGTCCAACTTGATCTTCAAAAGGTGGAAGCGACGTAAACGATTTTTTTCTCAAAAACTGTATGACATAAAATTTTTAAGATAATAAAAACTCCAAAATTATTGTGACCAACAGTAATTTCGCTGTTTATAATTTTAAATAAAAGTTCTTTACCTATAGTTTTGAAATTTAAAATTTGTTTTGTTAAGAAGAATGACTTCTGTCCACTTAAAAAGTATTAACAACAGAAAAAAATATATTTTGCGCAATTTTATTAATTTTTGAAGTTATTTATTTTAGCATATTATTATATATTCCTAATATAATTATTTATATAGATATATATTATAGGACTACTGGTTGAAAATGTCGTTTTTTTTTCAAAAATTAATGCTTTATTGAAGAAAAACAGATATAAATTGAATATTCGCTAGCCACACATTTTTCCCATTTTTCTGGCAATTCATGGATACCCGTTCTGAAAAATTCGACCGGTTTGGTCGCAATCCACGAATCGATCTATTTTTTGACATCATCGAAATGACGGAAGTGCTGGTCAGCCAGGCCATGTTGCATCGATCGGAAGATCGAATGGCAACATGGCGCAAGGTCTGGACTATACGGTGGGTGGGGTAGGACATCCCCCCGTTTGAGCATTTCAAGGTAAGTTTTGACAACATTTGCAACATGTGGCCGAGCATTGTCATGTTGCAAAATAACTTTATCGTGCCTTGCGACTATTTCCGGCCGTTTTTCCTTCAGTGCTTGGCTCAAACGCATCAATTGTCGTCGGTAGACCTCGCCTGTGATTGTTTCATTCGGTTTTAGGAGCACAATACAATACACAACACCCTTTTGGTCCCACCAAATGCACAGCATAACCTTCAGGCCATGAATATTCTGAACGGCCGTCGATGTGGAGGCATGTCCGGGGTATTCATACGTTGCCCGAAGTTTTGGATTATCGTAATGTACCCATTTTTCATCACCAGTGATGATTCGATGCAAAAAAGACTTCTTTTTGTGGCGTTCAAGCAGCATTTCGGACATGCAAAATCGGCGTTCGACGTCTCGTGGCTTCAATTCATACGGCACCCATTGTCCTGCCTTTCGGATCATTCCCATGGCTTTCAAACGATCGGAAATGATTTGCTGAGCGACGCCAAGTGATTTTGCAATTTCTTCTTGCGTTTATGACGTATATTGATCGAGCAATGCCTCCAATTCACGGTCTTCAAACTTTTTCACCTGGCCGGGGCGTTCTTTGTCTTCGGTGTCGAAATCACCATCTTTGAAACGCTAAAGCCACCGCTGACACATTCTTACGTCTATAGTATAGCCCGGGTAAGCTTCGGTAAGCAATTGATGAGTTTCGGTTGCTTTTTTCTTTAAATGAAAGAAGGATATTAAAACTTCCCGCAGATCTTGTTTTTATGGCACGAATGTAGACATTTTAAGGCTTTACAAAAACTTGTGTGTTTTCACTAATGACCAATAACCTAGACTGAAATAATAAGACAATGATATGAAGTTTCTGATGTGACAGCTGTCATGGTCAAAATTCACCTCAGAGTAATAGATATGAAGTTGTCTGCAATAACGACATTTTCAACCGGTAGTCCTATTATTATTTTGAAATGAAACAGGATCGACAACTTTCCAATATGCAAAATATCTGAAACGTAAACGTTGATTTATTTTTGTCATTTTAAGTAACAATTGTAATGGAAATGTGCAGATTGTTGTCGGAGACTTGGTGATATCCTTGTCTGTATTATCTATTTTCGTTTTTCTCAATCTCAAATCATTTTACTTTAGCTAGGGTTAGGTGCTTACTGATGGTGCACAGATTTAGATTTCTTACTATAGTCAAGTTAGTAAGAATTAAGATGTGTTCTATGAACGTATGTGTAGAAAAACTGATTATTTTCATATCAATATTGCTCAATAATTGCTTGGGAAGAACTGCAAGGACAGGAAGCGCGAGAATTGCATTCCAAAAAAAAAAATAATAACAAAAAACGAACGACAATTTAAGGCAACGTTGTTGCATGCATACTACTACTAGTACTCTTCACAATAATTCGATTGCCAGCTGAATGCATTCTCTGTCCCCGCAACCTAGTATTCGTACCCCGAAACCCAAAGTCGAGGCACGTAGCATGTCCACAACCACTACGGGGTACACGACTTATTATTTATTTGCGCCCTTTGCAGTGTTCGAATTTTTGAAAATGTCTGTATTTAACACATGCAACGACAACCAGAGACAGACAACAGCATTCTATCGGGAGGCTTATCTAAATCTTTATACTTGGCTACTCGCGGTGTTTTAATTGCTGAGCCGTCGTAGTTTGTCGTCGTCGTCGTTGTTGTTGTTGTTGTTGTCGTTGTCGATGTTCTTTCTCGCCAAGGTGGACAAAATGCGGCCAAGTTGGTCGATGTGTGGTTGTTCGTTTTGTTTGTCATTTGTGTGCCCTAAAGGTAGTTATTTCCTAAAAAAAAAAAAATGCGTCACATTCGTCGCCCTTAACTGCAGCGAGTCTGGTTCGTTCGTTGGCGTTCGAGGGACTTCGCTTTTCTTGCTGAAGAGTTCTAAGTGAATAGCAACGAGAACAGGAATAAAAAGCAGCTCGTAAAAAGACAGCTTCACATCGTATTCATCAATTATGTCGCTGAACATAATATGTGTAATTATGAATACAGAATATGCGCATTTGAACCTTGGCGGCAGATACGATTAGACTCATTGCCCATTTTTCGAGTGAGAAATAATAAAGCGCCTATCGTTGATGTTCAAAGAACGCAGACATTCACCACTAATTGCAGAAGAGTACATGAGCCATTGAGAATGTTATGCTAACATGTCCGAGAGCAGTGCCCTCATTGGCATGGATAGGAATGATTTTAAAGGCAAGTAGACATTCTAAATAAAACGAAGATTAACAGCTCAGCAAAGAGTTCGTATGTTGATTCTCATGTCTGGTAACTGATTGGCGATTAGATAATTTTATCACATTTCAGGACAACTCCGGGTTAGGCAGAAAAAAAGTTATAGATGAGGTCGAAAGATTTTAAAACATCAGATTGGTCTGCAAACACCATTCATACTGACGTCTTCTTCTAGATACACTGAATTTTTACTCTAATTACGAGTATCTTTGTACTATTACAATTTGATGTTACAACATTTTAAACTTTCCATCTAGAAGTTCTTGTAATTGATCCGAATTTCGTTTTCAAAATTTTTAAAAATATATCCCCACATCTCGAGGTCAGTGGAGTAGGATTCTAATGTCCCTACGTGTGTGAACGTACCTACGTTCGTGTGGATTATTTCGTCTCGCATATCTCGAAACAAATCAAGCTATAGTGTCCAAATTGGTATCATTCGAAGGTTTTCATTAACTTTGACTCTGTGGTTTTTTATAACCAAAAAAAAAATGTCAAAAAGGGACATTTACTCTTCTTAGACTGAAATCAAATTGGTTTTCTATTGGAAAAGGTTTAAAATCCATTTGCCTAATAGTTTTCGCCTTCCTTATAAAATTTAAACACATTCATGTGTAAATATATACAATGCCGTTCATAAGACCAATCAGGTTAACCTCATAGCTAAAAATAGTTTGGTATTAAAATTTTGGTTCTTCCTTTTTTTCGTCGAAAGTCCACTTTATACTTGCACGAGTTTGGCCTTCAATCTTGACATTCACTCAATCAACTTCTAAATGTTTCCAAATGTTATGAATCTGAAAACTGCTTCGCAGATCTCCAAATAGTTTACCTCTCCATGTTGGACACTATTTCAAGAAACGTTTCGGTCAAACTCGCCCCAAAGAAATTCTATTAAATTAAGGCCATTTTATATTTTGAAGTAGGTACCCCTTTCTCTACTGCTTGATCCACGTTTCCAAGACAAAGTTTGTAAAATTTGAGCTCTAAAAGTCTATACTTTGCCTTCGTGGTTTCGGATTAGGTTTACAACACTGACGTACATGAATAGTACTTACAATAAGACCATTGTGGAGCTGCCGCCATGTTTTATTGTTTTTACTTCAATAAGGCGTCAAACGTAAAATCTGTTTTATGTCCAAAAACTTATATTCCTCCGTATTGGTGTAGTTGCTGATCCATCGTGGTAGCTTCACGCTTTTTTATCGTTAAACCGACTAGCGAAAAGAAATTCATGGGGCAATGTCCATGAGTAAATTAGTTTCAAAAACAAGGCATCGAAAGAAAACAAAATGCCGAAAGTTAAGTTAGAAGCCGGAACTGCACCTTGTTACCAAAAAGATAAAATCCCATGTTGAACACTTCTTTAGTTCGAAAGAAAGATTTTCCATCTCTCGATTGAAACTCTTTGGTTCCATCAGAATTGGTATGTTTTAAACTAATTCCCCTCTAAACGATGTCAAATACAGGTTCAAAAAAGGACCCAACACAATTTAGCGGTAAGGTCTGAGTTGATCATATTACCGGACACATGCATTGTGGGAGCTATTTAAATATATATTTACGGACATAATATCTTGATTATTCAGTGATTACCATTCTTGCAGGCAATCACGTCGAGATTTGACAACTTTGGCGTTGTTGGAAACAATTTGCAAATTTGATGCAAGAACTAAAAATTTAAATTTAACAAGAGTGATAATTGAACAAATTAATATACACCGGAGTTATAAAATTCAGGTTTACATATATGTTATTTATAACTTATAATTTATTATTTATTTATTTATTTAATTATTAACTATTATGTATTATTCATTATTTATTATTAATTGATTTATTCAATATTTAATATTTGTCCAATCATTAATTTGAAACCAAGCTATTGTTTTTGCCTCTCCTCTATTCTCTCTTCCCTGTGGTCCAAGCTGGGTTGTTTATTTAATGAAGGGTTCCGTAACTCTGTTAATGTTAATGTTACATATTAAGTTTAAAAATTGTCATTATAAAACAGTAAAAAAAAAGGTTTATATGACATACTATATAACAACAATGGTAGTATAGTTAGAATTCAAAAGGTTTTTATATAATTCCTAAGAATTTTGAATTATACATCAAAATTCAAAATTAGAAAAGAATCATGAAATAAACGAAAATGGAAGTTCACGGAATTATTTGAATTTAATTAGCTTGAAAAGGAATTATGTTATCAAAATCTAAGTCGTAATTCTAGTTTGATCGTAAGCCGATGAGTGTCATTGATTGTGTTCCCGAGTTCAAATTTTTTTCAATAATTTAAAAATCAGATCTTTCGGATGCAGAAAACATAATTTTATTAAGAAAAGATATGTCGGCTGCATTGTTCAATAACACTTAAAATAACACTAATAATAATAATCTGAAAAGCCATATTTACCAGATATGGTCAAGAAGTATATATTACGGACTATGCTGTTGAATGCTACCTGAAGCTTCACTTACTTATTTAATAATTTATTTGTTAATTCGGCCATATATTTAATTTGTTTGTGTATGTTCTTTTTCGTTTATTTTTTGTTTTCAATTTTTTATTTATTTATTTATTATTTGTTGATTCATTTGTTTATATTTATTTCTTATTAATTTCTCTGATACATCTCTTCATTTATGTTATTTCTGCATAACTTTTTTTTTCTATTTTCGCTTATAATAAATAATTTTTACCAATTATTTATTTATTAACTCATTATTATTATTAATAATTATAATTTTTGTTGTTATTATTAAATGGGAGGGTTTTTCAGATAGAACAGCTGTTAATTAAATTATTTGAATTATTTAAGAACTAAATTGTTTATCAGTAGAATGATATAAAAACACAAATATCGAATCTCTGTGTGTAAAATGCGCGGTAACAAACAATTATGTAATTTTTTACTAAATTAAATAACTCACTAACTAACACATAACAATTAGTCAATTAATAAATTAGTAAATTAGAAAATGAGCACGTTTTGCCCAAAAATTGTTATATTGATTTGCCATTCAATTTCAATGATACCATAAAAGGGCAAGCATGAATAAATAAAAAAAAATATTTTAAATTCGAAATCAATGTTTTTTCTATTGAATGACAGTACGCCAATGAATTCAGTCAAACGCAAAACTTGAGCCTCAGTCAATTATCCCTCAGCAAATGCCATCATCATGGAGCGCAATGGAATTGACTTTGGCAAATAATGATTTTCTGTTTCTTTAATATTTGTTCGTTATAATCCGAAGGTAACCAGATTAGCCGGATTAATGAATTGCATTTCGATCTAAGCCTGACCGTGATATATTGGCAGACCGTCACACACAATCGATGCGACGATGATTGCGGCCGCTTGAATTATTACCTTTTGTTGTGGCATTTGTACGATTGCTTCATGTCGAATACATCCCTACAAGCGGAAGTATCCATTCTACCTGAATAAATCTTTCATCCATTTCATTTATATTACATTTCGTGAATTTCGTTCGCATTTTCCGATTTTTTTTTTGCCTTTTCAATCACAGTTTTTAAGTGACAGTGCGCTTCATTGCACTGAGCTGTACTTCTCTATGATTTTCTTGATTTGAGTCGTATTCAATATGATTAAATTCTATTTCTTTACATAAGCACAAAAAAGGGAAGCCACAATCGTTAAGACTAAAGTTTTTTCTTTGTGAAATAATAATCCATATTTGCTTTTATTTTTAGTTTCCCCACAGCAAGCACTGGAATGATAGACGTTGTCTATCTAGCATTTCGTTTACTTAAAGAATTTAATAAAATGAGCACATAAATAAACTTACTTTTGAATCTGACCTTCGAGCCTAGGGTGATTTGAGTTAAATCGTGTTTCTATCCCTCATGCTGCTCCCGCTTTCTGGCATCCGCGTTTATTTGATTCTTGAACCACAACGGAGGTTCAGTCTTTCCTCTTTTTGTGAATCGCGTGGTTGGGATTCAAAAATACTGTAAACTGGAGCAATGTTGTCGATTCACTCAATGTTGTCGAGCAATTGTACAATAGTTGACAGTTTTCATTTCGTAGAGTGTAGAGACAGTATATCCGACGAGGATTTTTTCATAAAATCTGCTTTTATGTCTAACTTACTGTACCACCCTCTGTTCCATGAAATTTTATTTTCAAAATTAGTATTTTATAAGGCATGATATTTTTCTTTTAAGCTAGAACTTTTGATCCTAGTTGTTTGGACAAAAACGAAGCAACATCGTTTTCGTAGGGTGAGATTTCATCTGAACTCCACGAACGTGTTTTTTGTGAAGTTAACATTTTTCCCGACATTAATAAACTCTTTTATTAGTAGTCGATCGTGATGTTTTGTCAAAGTGTTTGACCGATCGTGCCAGAATCCGGTGCAAGTCGGATGTTTTTGGTCTAAACTGCAAAAGATATAGAGTGCCTTCGAGAACCGGATAAGCTGAATATGGCTACCGATTTGTATAGTTCAATGTGATGAATGCTTTCAGAACGTTCCGAATCTGAAGCCCCACTGGTATTGTTCAATTTGTATCTGTATCAGGGATAAACTTAGATTGTTGTTGTTCTTTTTATCGAGAGTAAAAGCTGATGTTTCATTTTTCGAGCATGCTTTCGTCCTCGAAAATCAGTTAGATGATCTGGTGCACGATTCCCACTAGAACTAGAACAAGAAAAAAAAATGTCTTTAGATCTTTCTCATAAGTACCGTCAGTTATGTTACTCAACTACGCTGTATTGTAATAAGTACTTTACTGGTTCTGCCTTACCGCATTTCGTGTTCCAGAACTGCGGTCAATGGTTGGACCGATTATTGGTTACCGTATTCGAGATGGCTCGAATGCCATTTTTACTCTTTGAATGATTGGCAAAAGGTCACGAGACGTGGGCGCTTGATTTAATTTAACAACACGTTTGGTATAATAGTTTTATCTCGATTGTTTCTTTGAATACATTTTTGATGTTCAAACGGAGAGTTATTGACTCGAAATGATATTCCAAGAATGGGCTTGAAAGTGTTTTTTATTCAGTAATGTGTCAACCGACGGTGATATACTATAAATGTCCACCGAATCTTTAGGGTGATGTCGAAATACAATGTTTGATATAACTTTGATCCCCACCGATTTCTTCCTTCTCAGCTGGTGGATCTACTTTCTATGTGAAAGGAGGATGTCTACTCCATCGGCGTAAAACCGAAAACGAATGGCTATTGAATATTGTAAAACTATTTTTCTCTACACAACAAAGCTCTAGATGGCTCGAAGGAGAGCGAAAATTAAATATTCTTATACTCGCCTAAGGAAATACGAAGTAAGGAAACATATGTCTGAATAACTTCTTTGGAGTTTGGAAATTTTCATTGACTTCAATAAATGATCTACTTAATTATTTTACTCTTGTCAACAATTTGATTCTTTGTCAGTGTACTAAACGATCATGACTCTACTGAAAATTTTAAAGTTCTCAAATTGATTGTTATGTTCATCTTTCAATTTATAACTTCGAAAATGATTTTTGTAATTGTTTTAAAAGGAACAACGACAATGTCAAATCTTGATATGCCGGAAAGGTCCAATAGTGTTGTGCTGGGAACGAAATGGTTAATGAGCACCTCTGTAGCATGCATTTCTGTTAAATACTTGAAGTTTTTCCGGGTTGGACGAACTTGTGAATGTTTCACTTTAATAGAGTCACATAAGTCAGGATTGAAAGGATACATTTTTAATAAAACCAGAATATTTTCTACCAATAAAAGTAAGTTGTGGTTTAAACACGATTGTCAGTTTCTACGGATAAATATATGTACCTAGGTTGAAAGTGACTGAGAGGAATCCACTTTTGACGTCCAGCGATATTACACTACGTCTACCTAAAGCCTCGCATAGTTTTTCTTACAAAGTTTCGGAGTTTTGCAGACAAGTTAATGCTGGCTTGGCAGTTCCAAAATCATAAAAACAACCGTATTTTAATAAATAATTAAATATTAAATAAATAATTAACAAAAAATAGTTTAAAACAATTTTAATATAATCCACATTCCTCCAACATGACCAGTAGATTACTTATTTTCATTGAATGGGCTACGCCAGCTGGATTTTTCTTGGTTTCCTTCGCCCAGTATTTAAATCCCGCTCTTTCCTCGTGTATTCTTATTGATGCGATTAGATATTTTGAAATAAATGACATAATGAAAATAAAAGTTCAATTCATAAGAACAAAAACAACAATAACAATGTAATAAAAGCGAAAAAGCTTTTCCTGAACCAACGTTTTAAAATTCACACAATATTCAAAAATAATAAATAAAAAAAATAAATTTAACCTATTTCTCAGTTCAATGATTTGGATAACTTTTGCTCAGCAGAATTAATAATGAAGAGGAACATAGACCATTTTATTTGTTTATTGTTTATTCCCCCCACAGTTCTGCATAAAATAAAATCGGAAGCCCCAAAATGTAATCGCCACTGCCCATTCAGAAGGTCTAAAACCGTTCTTGCTGGGGATGTCCTTAAACAAATTACAATGGATGACCTGATCTAACTACTTAAGCATTTGCATTTTAGTATGATTAGAATAAAATATTTGAATAATAATTTTGAAAACTGATTTGACGCTTTAAGTAAAAACTCCTATCATTCAATCTGACGTATCTGAGATTCACTTCACTTTATCGGTCCGCGTTCACTTTTAGTCTGATCATTCAATCCGCCGGATGTAGTTTGCCGACTGTGATTTTGTTTTTCAAAACTTTGTGATGGTTGACAACAATAACAAATCAAACAGCAGTTGATAAAAATAAAACAAAAATAAATTTGAAGATAATCGGTGGCATTGCCCTGTTTTTTGAAGATGAAAAAATATATCCAAACAGGCAAACATCTCGCACATATTGAAAGCCATTCCGTGAAGACATTATGGAGCTATCAGATGCCAAGTTAGATTGCATTATAGTTCATTGTAGTATAAAATCAATTTGTATAGATTATTTTGAATAGGGCAGCCTTAATTATTTATTGCAAGTGTTGATTAAGGATTCTCATACCACCAAAAAATTGTATTAATTGAAAAAAATATGGAAGAATAAAAAGTGTTAATCTTTACAATGTTGCATTTAAGAGTAACGATTTTGTATGTGGCACGACATTCAAAAATCATGCAAATATGTATATAGTAAAGCACTTCATATGTAACATAGTATTGTGCAAGTGGCATCATTGATTCTTATCTGCCGTTGATCTCTTTAAAAAAAGACATTCAAAGCCAGTGATTTCACAGCCGTCATAGAGGATATTGCACGTCGAATCAACCAAGATAGGGCTTAACTAGGGCTTAACAAAAATGGCACACTTAATCACATTGAAAAATATGTCAAACCATGGACCGCCATTAGACCAATCAGCCATGCTCCTTTAAGATTTCAGCCAACATTATGGAATGCGGCTGATGATGTCCTCATATCAGAAGATCTCGCAACTACATGCAATCTCTTGTCGTTCACACACTGTTGTCTGCTAAGATTACAATAAGACGTATCGTCATGACACAACTTACCAAACACTCAATAAAATAACCAGGAATATTCTGAATTTGAACGTTCGCGACGTTAACGGACACCAAAATTATGACCAACCTCCAATCGATTATTATCTGTCAAATTTTTTACTTTACTAGAAAAAGCAAACTATATTTCCTTTGGCGACATACTCGAATTTCAAAGGGGTAACATTTTGTCATCTCTTCTTTGATAATATGTGATGAAAGAAGAATTTAATAAAATTGTTTCGATTGGAAAATACAGACTTTGAAATGAGACCCATTAAATAATTTTCTTTAACGTTGTTCAGTTAAAAGAAGTTCGATCAGTAAATAGTAATAACAATTTTATATAAAATTAAATATACCTAAAATCAACTGCACAAAATAACATCACCTTTGCTATGAAACTTTTACCTTGAGTTTGTGGATAATTTCAACCCTAATGCCAATTTCCCAACTTTTCGGTCACAATCATGTTTGTGTTTCGATTGTTTTTTTAATTATTTCGCTGAATAATAGATTGTGATTGTTGTTATTTTTTTTAATTTATTTGAAAACATTCGTTGAACCAGACAATTCATCATGTATCGACTCTCACTGAATTTCGAAGATTTTCCACCCGTTTAAAGACTCACTGATGATCATTTTCCAACACCTGCAAATCATCCAGCGCACTTCATCCAAATCGAAACAGGAACACTTCAACATGAAAAAAAAAAAAAACTTAATCCAGGACGAAAACTAGTTTTTTTTCTGGTTTCTTTTAAAAGGCATTCCCGATTTTGACTCAGCACCTTGCATAATGTGCCGATGGCAGTTAAGACGCACCGTCGTTGGCAGGTGAAACTCTGGCGGCACCCCACAACGTGTCAGTTACGAAACAATTCATGAACCTCGAACTTCTTCATAAACAAAAGCAAACGTCGCTTCATCCAAGCAGTCGTGACCTGAAACAAACAAAAAAAAAACGGCGAGAATTAGGCAGACGAATCGAATGTCATAATAAAAACCATCATTATCCCCTCTCATGAATGCACCTTTGCCGACTTGTCATGGTGGTATGTCATCCCAAATCAGACATCACTTTCTCAGACTGATCGAGTCTTGGTAAGTGGCGCGCAATCACTATCTGTGCAAAGCAACACCACACAATTCAGGCACACTTGGAGGTAATAAATGAACCTACCAAGACCGACCATCTGGAAGGGGAGAATTCAATTAAGTAAACACTTTTTTTAGGTCCTTTCGGATAGACTAAGCGTAGATTTATTACTAGTCTTTCATCTTCTCTCGGTATCTTTGGGCCTCGATACTGGACATTCCATTTTATAAATCTCCTTAATCCTGTTCAATAAAAATTCTTCCACCTTCTCTTTGCTCAGCTCTGGAAATACTTCTCGTCCGGTCTCTGCAAATACAACCCTTCTCTGCACATGATTTAAGCATAAATCTACTGCAACGACCATGTGAAGATTGTATGAGTTTCGAATGACAATTCATCCACTTGAACTGTTTCTTTATTGAGGGTAGTTGCTGTCCTTCGTTCAGATACTGCCATCCCTGTATCTGACAATAAAGATTTGCTTACCAACTTAGAGGAGTGAAATAAAAAAGTTAAGGCGGCTCCTTGATCGTAATTGCCAAATCTAGTGTGAAATAAGTGGACTGAAAAGAAAATAGGAATCCAAGGATTTGTCCTTTTTTTTAAATGGAATGAAAATAAATCGAACGCATTAATATAGGATATAAAAAACATACGCATGCCAAAGGGTACAGATGAGTAGAAGTCGGTGGTTGGACAGTGGACAAATTTAATGGACTAAGAAGGTGACCAATTTGAACATGGTGTCGTGAAATTGAATTGGCTGCAGGACGATAATTCAATAATAAATCGAAAGGCTAAGCAACCTTATCTTTGGAAAACATACAATTTTGCGATACACCGCGCTTCACTTAACTTGATTTGATTAGCTCCATCAATGGAGTCCAATTGAAAAATATTCCATTTGCGAGATTTTCGTCTAATCCTTCAGGCCAATAAGATAAATAATGAGCGGTAGGCAATATTTGAATGCGTTATAATTTTATTTGAACTGCTTTTTTACTTTAGCTGTTTGATTGCGATTAAATTCGATCTGGTTGGCAAATAATTCAACAGAAACAGCATCGCTTAAAATAAAATGAGCTTGACATAAGCAATTGGTGCGACAGAGGAAAACTATTCCAATCGTTGTATTGCAAAGAGAATTGGTAGAAGCGAATGCGTTATAAGAAATTTCCTGAAAAAGACGAAAAATACGGTGACAAAGCTTTGACAAAAGAAAATACTAAAATTACATTGCATCAGAAAAGTCAAATTCGCTACGAGGCAACTAAGAACGGTTTATCAGCCCGAAAAATAATGGACAAATAAGATCTCCTTATCGCGTTTTTAACTCTACCCGCAACAACAAATGGACAAAACTCAAAGCAAAGCCATGTTTGACCAAGAGACCGACGAATTGCGTAATGTAATTTTTTCAGAGGAAAATAATTTAATTTAGACGGGCCGGACTGTTACAGTTGTAACTGGCACAATTTAAGAAAAACTAGTGTGGTACGATTAAAACGCAATTTTGGGGGTGGATCTGTTATGGTATGAGGAGCGTTTTCGTATTACGGGACTACCCCTAATTCTTTTATTACAAAGACAGTGGATTCCATCTACAGAGTTGTTGTAAGACGTTTTAGTTTCGTATTACGAACCTCACCCGGATTCATTTACGTATCTCTGCAATCGCGGGAATGGTTTTTGGCGAAAAATATTGAACTTCTGCAAAGGCCAGCATGTAGTCCCGACAGTAACCCCATCGAGATCCTCTGAGGTATACTGGCTGGTATGGTTTACTCAAGTGGGAAGCAGTACAAAAGTTTTCTTGAGCTGAAAAACTAAATTCAACGTGTTTGGCTTGAAATCGGCTCCGAAACCTTACACAAGTTGATTGATTCAATGCCCAATCGATTTTTTTTCTGTTTAGAAATGGGAATGGCGTCATACTAAATATTAAAAAATGTTAACCAATTTTGTTGAAAAATTTTAAGCAGCTTCACTTAAGTGCATTTAAATGAATGTCCAGCTAAATTTCCGGATTTTCATAAAAAAAAATGTTATTGGACCCTTCTGAAATATACTTTTTTATTTTTAGTCATAAGGAATAAGTTAAAAAAAATTTATAAATAGACGTTAATAAATAAAATCTCAAAATGTATGGGTGTTTAAACGAATGTCTACCAGTGTATAATCCGTTTAGAGTTGATGTTAAATGCATGTTTAATTAACGCTTCCAGTTTATTTTCAAACTTTAAAATTTATAAAACGTTAAATTAAAGAAGTTAAATTTTCTGGTTAATTCTTTTCGCAATGATTGCAACAGTCAAGGAAGATCACCACTTCTAAGATCCAAAAGGTTGGCGCGGATAAGGCGGTCCAAACGGAATAAAAATACAAGACACTTGTAGAAAGGCTTCGATGTCCAAGCGAGACGACTTCGCCTCTAGAAAATACTGATTCCAAAAGAGGACAATCATCCATCCAAAAGACCGAAGAAAAAAATTGGTGGAACGCAGCTCTGCGCGGTGGTCCGGAGTTCTCTGCAGCTGTAGTGAACTTTAGAAAAACAAGCGGTCTAAACTCCTTCAAACGGGGCTAGGAAATCGAGCGGGCTCTAGCAATTGCAATTTTCGAGCACATACATAAGGTTAAAGGCTCTGCTGCACCAACCTTACGTTCGGCATGGTGGAGACGCAGTATCCTTGACTGCAAGGAACAAATCTACTATGGCTTCGCCATAAACACATAATTAATCGCATAAGCTTTGGTTCCCCTGCACAAGATATCTCAAAGGAAGAAGACCAAAATCTTCCTGACGATCTATATTGATATTTGGGCGGATTGTCAGTGAGGACAATCAAATGGAAGGTTTCATTGGATTCACCCTTTTGCTGACCGATCTACCCGATCCTTTCAAAAACAAATGGCAGATTAAACTTGAAACTTTTCTTTGGAGCAAGCGAGTTTACTTTGCGGCTCACATCGAAAAAATTACGCAGATGAAGCTGATAAGCTTGAGGTGGAATTAATTGTAACCAATGAAGGCACTACCTTCACTTCCACCATAGCATGGCAGCATCTGCGAAACGTATGCTGCTTCTCGAACAGAAGCAGCTTGACATGGCACTTATCCAAGAACCATGGATTAATAAAAAATCAGGTAAAAGGGCCAGGGTTTAAAAACTATCATTTGTACTATGAAAGGTCGGAAAATATGGTCAGATCTTGTATAGCTGCCAAGAAAAATCTTCATGTTCTTATGCTTCGTGAATTTCAGCTCGGGAGACCTTACGCCGATGGAGTTAAATAGGATGTCCGTCTCGTCTCAAGCATAATAATAGGCCTTTGTAACGTAGACACTCATGCCGAGCTACTCAGTATACCACATAACGACTTTTGCAGATGTTGCAAGATGAAGAATCTGTACGTCTTCTGCCTTGCGAATATCCTGTACTAGCCACAACAAAGATTGAGAACTCTTGGTAGTTACTTTCTTAATGCGCTGGACTACCTGGGTTAGGCTGACCACAGACTCCTTCTGAGATTCATTCTTTTATCATGATGGTTCAACGGTTATCTGTAAATTTTCTTTCCTCCATAGATGCATCTTGACTATGGGCACAATGTGGTCTAAGTGAATCGCAGGACACCCATTCTAACCTAACACCGCTCGGAATAAAATAATTTTCAAATGAAAAACTCAAAAACTCATACATATCTAGACGCAGCCATGGTTATGCGATGGTTATTTTTCATTAGCAGATATCTTCCATAGCTAATCTTTTTTTTTGTGCACAATAGACTCGACTTGTTGCCTAGTTACGTCATTGGGCACCCACATCCCATGTTTTTATTGTCGCAGTATGAATGTCCTCTGTCAACTGCACTATAAGTTTGTGAAAAAAGCTTGTTTTAGATTCCAAATAATTCCTTATTTTAACAAATATTACGTTGACATCTTGGGTTTTTTAAGGGAACTACGTACATATGAAGCAGTTAATAGCTTTTATTTAGGCTATATATGATCGGCCCTTATCAAAGTCCTTATGGGAACATTGAATTGGAATTTTCTTTTTTTTTACTGGAATTGGTTGTTTGAATTATGTTTATTGTGCCGATAGACTGGCTTATTAAAATGTTGGTGGTCAGATACCATATTTCGTTTCTCAAAGCTTTGTTTCGAGATATTTTATTATGTATTTATTATTTTGGTTAAAATTATTATTAACCTGTAAATCGATGCACTCAAAAGATACGGCTGTTTATTCCGCATATTTTGAAACTCGCGAAGGATGAAAACTCTTAGGGCACTTTCCTCCTTATGGCACAAGTTATGAGGAATATCCGAAAATTTTAATTGACATCAGAAACCTTTTTATTTTCAAATCTAAGCTCAATTTTCCTTCAACAATAGGCTATAAGAGATATAAACTTAGTAGTTCATTGTACGCTTGGCTCTCTCGGCCACTCCGTAGAATACGCAGATGACTTGTTCGCGTGCAGTTGAAGTCCGACTATCGACGTCATCGTGTCTTTTGCAACTTAGCATCCATACGATTTCGACGGATTCCGTTTTCTGGGGCCTCTTTAAATGAAAAAAGACGGAGCAAATGTTCTCTATCGGTAGACGACTTGTGCAGCCACTGGCGAATCGAAATGTAGTTAGATACCTTGGGATCAGGTTGGATCAGTCCCTTTGTTTTAACAAAAAACTAGATGCCAAGGTTAAGGTGATCTGCTACGCAGTCCTGTCAGCCTGGTCGACTTATATATCGGTTACATAAGGTAGAAGAAGTAAATTGTAAGAAGTTTTTAGCATTATATTAAGATAGTTTTTCAGGTTTAATCTAAGGTTTCTTGTTTAGATTTAAGGTCTTATTTTAGATAAAAATTACCCACTGTTACCTAGTTCTTTATTTTTATTAGTTTTGTTATAATTAGTATAATTTAAATATCATAAATAGTATTAAGTCGAAAGACATATTTCTAATTTCATGAGCTTAGCTGACAGTGTCCGCAGAGGGCCAGTAAATTATTTCATATATAGTGAATCTACTGAGTTAATTTAAAGTGTTTTTCTGTAGCTTATGAGTAAGATTGATTTGAAGAATAAAAATGTAATGAAATGAAATGCTTTGCTACTTTTTAAATTTTGTTTTTTTATGAATCCTTTTTAATACTGATAGATTATTAAACAAACTTACTTAAACGCCTTTTGACTGACGATTCCACTTAAAATAAACTCTCAGATATGTTCCCTAGGAACGAAAGCCTTGCATAAACCTTTATCACAATATAATAAATGTACCTAATATGCAAATTTTTTAAATATTAAAAAATAATATTTACTTGATTTCGTTCAAAGCTTAACTCGACTCAAGTTGCCTTAGTAAAGAAAAAAGGCGGAACGTGTGAAGTTCATCTAAGAAAATATTAAAAAGTCAGAAAAGACGCGAAAATATGTGTTTTTCCTTCTCACAAAGAAGTCACATAGCGAAACACAAAACGCTAAACATAAACAACAATGTTAAACATATTATTTTTAACAAATGAAAAAAAATCTTTGATTTCACTGAGCATTTTGAAACAGCGAGAACAAGATTAACCTTCTTTAGGTAAAATAAAATATGTGGAATTCCATACCGATCAGTAGACTTCTCAATTCAATCATTTGCCTAGCAAAATATGTTGTTGAATGGAAGCTCAGGCAAAGCAAAATTATCTTTAAAATGGTTATGACAACAAAAATTGCCGATACGGAATTACGTCACAGTGATAGGATTTGAACCCTATAAAAGGTCTATGGTTGTTATTGTAAAATATTGTAAGAAGACACACACATAATCCATTTAATATACGTAGATGAAGAACGGCCTATGTTTACATATGAAGTGTTATCGAAAGAGGAGTTAATCTGCATTTTATTTATTTTTCTACTCAATAATTTTTCTAATAAGCCGGCACTGTTTTTACGTATCAAGATAAAAGTGATGGATGTAATGAAGGACTCTCTGAATGCTGCTATATGGCTACATTAACGTTCAATATGGGAATAAAATCAGTCTTAAGTCAGTCTTAAGACCTGCATACTTGCAACGAATATGTTAAATACATCCCATTATAAATTAACCTATTGAAGCAGGGCTCACACAGAAGGGCAGACCTTAAGAGAAAGATATTTTTTTATTGTACCACTGCAAAATTTTAGAGACTAATAGTATTCAGGATATTTTTGTCTACACCGATAACAGATGTAAAGTATAGGTGCCAATGTCTTTGAAATTTTTGGAAGCGATTGGCTAATAAGATAAATAAATATATAAATATGGGGTTGGCAACTTAGTAATTGCGGATTTCTCTCGTAGATGGCTTTAGTCTAATTTTAAGGTCTGCTGACGTAATCGAAATGTCAAACACATTTTGTTATTTGATAGTTGGTACTTCAACTGTCAATCAGTTAAAAAAACATTTTTGATCGGCTGTGTAGTTTTTGTTTCGATTTGGATCGTCACTGTCCAACACGTTAGATTGCAGAGGAGCTTCATAAATCACATTCATGCATTGAAAATGGCTTAAAACAACTTTGCTATGTACGAAAACTCGATATATAGGTTCCTCATGAACTGAAAGAAAATCAGACGCATTAACATCTGCGATTTGTTAAAGAAAAGTAATGAAAAGGATCCATTTTAAAACGATTGATAACTGGTGATTAAAATGGGCTGTTTACAACAATTTCACTCGGAAAAGATCGTGGAGTAAGCCAGGTGAACCAGCTTAAACAACATCAAAAGCTGATATTCATCAAAAGAACGTTATTATATCAGTTTGGTGGGATTACAAAGGAATTGTCTATTTTGAACTTTTACCACCCAACCGAACGATCAATTCAGATGTCTACATTGAACAATGCAGTTGAAGAAAAGCGGCCCGAATTGACAAATCGGAAAGATGTTGTATTCCATCATGACAATGCAAGGTCACACACATATTTGGTCATTCGGCAAAAATTATTGAAGCTTGTTTGGGATGTTTTGCCACATCCACCATCTAGTCCTGACCTTGCAGGTCCACCACTATTCAATAATTATGATGATGTCCAATCGTTATTGATTCAGCTTTTTACTGATAGAAACCAGAAGTTTTAAGAACTTGGAATTATGATGTTGCCTGAAAGATGGCAATGGGTCATTGCTCAAAATGGGCAATCTTTTAGAATAGAGTTATTTCGTTCCATGAAAAAATTGTCTTTTATTTTCTAAAAAAATTACTTAGTTGCCAACCGATATTTTATTTTTAAGCTAATTTCCAAATTTATTCCTGACCATTGTCCTAAAAAAAACAGAAAGTATTTCTTTAAGGAATTCGACCTAACGGTAACCAAATGTGATTTTGCTTTTAATTTTGTTGACCATATTTTCGAGTTCATTTGGAATTGCTTTAGTTTTGTCAATGTCGCATTTCGGGAATAAAAAGTTGCTTTAGTTTTGCCACACACTGTATATACTATACACAAGTTGTCCCTTATTAGCTACAAATATGAAATTTTACTAGAATGCCATAAGTGATGATGATTTTGTAAAGGGTCCGCCAAATAACTTTTTTTTTTTGAAAATGCTATAAAAAAAACTGCTGAATATTTTTTCAAATTTCTTTTTTTATTTGAAAGTACAATCCTTCCGGTTAATAATGGAAAATAATTTCATTCAAATGGCTGCCTCGGCTGGCAATGCAGTAGCCTACACGACCGGTCCAATTTTTAAGCACATTATCGATTGTGTGCAGCTGTATTTCACCAATGGCTTCACGAATATTGTCCTTTCAAGCGTCAATTGTCTCTAGCTTATCGGCGTAAAACTTATCTTTGAGGGCACCCCACAAATAATAGTCCAACGGTGTCAAATCGCAGCTCCGAGGTGGCCAAACAACATCAGCTCTGCGGCTGATAATGCGATCTTCAAAAACAGGGCGCAAAACATCGAGTGTAACTTCGGCTGTGTGGCACGTAGCGCCGTCCTGTTGAAACCAAATGTTGCCAATATCCTCCTCTTCAATTTTTGTGAACAAAAATTCGTTCAACATGGCCCGATAACGATCGCCATTGCCTGTAACGGCCACTCCTTGCTCATTTTCGAAGAAAAATGGCCCAATTATGCCACTGGACCAAAATCCGCACCAAACAGTGTCTCGTTTTGGGTGCATCGGCTTTTCAATGTATGCGTGTGGGTTTTCTGTGCCCCAAATGCGACAGTTTTGCTTGTTTACATACCCGCCAAGATCAAAATGAGCTTCATCTGAAAAGATGATTTTTTTGCCAAAATCGGCATCTTCTGTAAGTCGATCGCAGGCCCACTTAGCGAAGCGAAAACGCATTGGATGGTCAGCTGTTCAAGCGTATACACAACCATATTTGTTCAGCGGAAGGATAAAACTAATTATCTGTCAAATCAGACATGAGCCAAGTGTTACCATTCACGAAATAAGCACTAGTTTGAAAAAAAAACGTTAAATGGCGGACCCGTTTTGTTTACATGTAATAATGGGCAGCAGCCAATACATTCAAACCTAAAAGTTTTTTGAAACTCAATTTTTTCCTCCGACACTTAAAACCCAACACATATTAAAACCAGTTTTAAGTTGAAATTTATAGATCTTTCGAAATTATTTCTAAACTCTGGCTGGCTTCCAAACATCCAATAAATAGCAAAATGTAATTTTCCTTGACGAATATAAAGTTTATAAAAACCATTTTTTCCTTTACCCGCTCTATATTGACACTTCAATACTGTCAATGAATGATGGTTGTCCTTATGTATCCCATAGAGGTGTAAAGCAATAAATTCTTCCACCTTGACTGTGAAAATAGCAATGCCCATCCATCGACAAGAAACAAACAGTAATATGCCGCGTGCGAAAACTCGAAAGCAAAGTAACTTTCCGACCTGCTAACCCGGTGTCCTCGATGGAGACTCTATGAGTTATGCCAGCCCTTAACTCAATAAATTTTCACTCTTTCGAACTTGTTTCCAGGTCGCGAGAGGAACAGAAACATGTGCCTGGAACGCGATAAACTTCAAGTGTCATTCCATTCCTTCATATCCCGTCGGTCGGCAAGAACCAACTATTCCAATACAGTTTGCATACCCTACAACGTATTTGCCAAGTCACACTGCGCAGTTATGAATTTATCCTACACACAACTCACCTTCAGCTTCAACAGCTCGCCAGAGCATCCAGATGAGCTGAAACTTCAGCAGACTGCTTGGGGTCCGTCGAGCACTTAAATCCCAAGAAATGAAAAAAGGACCAAGAGAAGAAGTTCACAAGAAAACGAGGAAAACGCCAAGAGAAATCAACAAGCTATCACAGATTAGCTCACAAGATTCTCGCCACTCCATATGCAACTCCTATTATTCCAAACGATCTTACCAAATAGTCATTCTGCAGCAATCGATGGGTGCTGTGCAGATAAACGGCTCTCCCGAGGGTAGCACACCAACGCTGCTGGTGGATCGCACGTGCACAAGTACCACGCTGAATCTGCCTGTTGCCTATTCTACTCTAGCATTTCGGTGAAGATAACCAAGCTCGACCACGACCGAGAACTCCACACAGACTCATGCAGCAATTCATTTGAAATTCGCGATTAACACGACAGATAGTGTTCAACAGTCATTTGTTCTTTGTCGAGCATTATGTGTGCTGGGAGCTGGAATCTCGTGCTATGAGAATTTTATGACAACTACCGCACAGTGGAGGCGCACAACCAACAAAGGTCCCCCATGCCTGGCATGCGCAAAGCCCATCCAAAGGAATCTGAATTCTGAATTCTGAATTCGGAATTGTCACAAGACAACAACCTGTGTTCTTGTTCACTCTGCCAGGCATAAAGAATGAAAATCATTAAAATTCTATTAATCGGAATTGCAGGGTCTCGCTGCGATCCAAAATTGGGGAACCACAAGTCCACAACACACCACGCACCATATATTCGAAAAGTCGTGACTTTGGACAACCTGCAAGTGTTTTCCATCGCAAAGGGTGTACTTTTTACATTCGATAAAGTCGATGACAACTCATGCATACGTAGAGCCGTAACACCCTATGGCCAGTTTGAAGCGAGGGAGTCGCCCATAAAGTTCGCGCTCTCAGAGGCGATTCACTGGAATCGCCGGAACGCATGTGAAAAAATGAAATATGACAAAGACAAAAGCTAAAAAACCGAATTATTGACTTTGCGTGGTTATTGGACAGGCGTTACAGCGAACACGGACCATGCAATGGATACCTATGCCACATTTTGGCCAGCTACGTTCCGTGGTGTGTACCTACGAGTTTCAAAAAGAAGGAATTTGGCGAGAAACAAACCTCGCACTTGTGCATCCTTGCTTGCTCAAAAAATTGCTTGGATCTTATTCCATGTTGGACAAGAAGGAGCCTGCGCAGTGGTGAACTTGCGGCAGCAGTTGCTCTAAACAGATGGGCAATGCTTCCACATCAGGTATGCGCAGAACGCCAACGTGTGTGCGGATTTTTCTTTCTGTTTTTATTATTCCCTTGCTTAAGTCTCCTCGATGTCTTGCAAAAATGTCTGCGATCTTCACATCTTCACAGAGGCAAAGCATTTGTTCTTTTTCCTTTACTTTTCTTCGAATTTCACTCTCATCGTTTTGTCATTTACCGGGCTAACTATAGGAGAAGAAAAAGATAAACCCAGTGCATGGACACCTTCTTGCATTTACCAGTATGTCTGGGGTCTTTGCCGGACGGCAGTCCGCTTTGGATGTTCACATGTTAAGAGGACTTTGTACAATAGAGCATAAGGGAAATGCTTACAAGAATAAATAATAATTATTTTGCTTGTATTTGAAGTGGATTTTTAAACACGACAATTGCTATTTGTTCTTTAATTATTCATTGCTTGGATTGTTTTCAAATGCTAATGCATAAACAAGGTCCAATGACATTTCATACAGATACAATTTTCGACTCAAGAAAAATCATTTTGTCGACTCAAAAAAAGGCATAAGTTGCCTTTAATGATGGAACAAGTGAATTGTTTTTGTTGCCCTTTTGATAAGTAAGTACGCCGACCTTATTTTTTATACTTTACCTCGAAGTTGAAGTTGAAAGCCCAAGAATCGCTCTCCAAACACTGAGCCACCAACCGACGTAATCGACTTTAATTCTATCAACTTTTCCGCAAAAAATCCTAAGCAGAAAATTTATAAAATCCATCTCCTCGTGACTGCATGAATTCCTCTTCAAAAAATCTTTATATTGGCTCTCTCAAACTTACTACTTCTCTTTCTTTCCCTTGAGCTGCAACTTAGCCGGGAAAAAAGCTGAAGTCACTGAGAGTCAGGTCATGAGAACAGCTTGAGTTTTTGAGTAATTCAAATCCCGCTTCTCGAACGTCAGTCATTTACACTTCGGCTTTATTTGCTAATATTTAAAACTTATTTTAAAACTTTGTCTGCGTGCCTGTAATTGTGGCTCTCTTTGTCAAGTGATCAAGCATAACATCCTAAAATAGGGATGCCATAACAATTTGTACCCAATTTGTAACTTTGCATTTTTTCGGTGTCGGTAAAGACGGTCTTTCTCATATCAAAGAATGCTGTTTCATCAGAGGATGTGCATACGTGGTGGATCTTATTCTCAGTTTTTGATATTCATCGTCCCAAAAATTCAATCCGCCTCATCTGGGTAGTTCTCAAGATTTCCCTTTGAGAAGTAAAGTTGTTTCTTCATTGCTGCCATATGAAATGGCTGATGGCCACTCTTCGCACTAGTGAAAGATCTTTGGACTCTTCTACAATTATCCTCTTATCCATGTGGAGCGTAGATAGCCATCCCCCGAGATAGTCGTCTTTTGGGTTTGCTTAACCAACCTGATAAATATGTCGTTGACGCAGGGGAAGTTCCCAGAATGTTGGAAAGAGGCGGTGGTGGTACCTGTGCCTAAGGTTGCTGGAACAACTAAATGCGAGGAATTTAGGCCAATAAATATGCTTCCCATGTTGGAAAAGATTCTGGAGAGGGTTGTCAACAAGCAGCTAGTAAAATATCTGGAGAGTTATGGGTTACTGAGCGAAGAACAGTCTGGATTCAGGAGAGATCACTCATGCGAGACGGCCGTAAATTGGCTTATCTTAAATTGGAAGCGAGAATTGGAGAAAAAGAATGGAATTATTGCGGTGTTTCTTGATTTTATAAGGGCCTTTTAAACCATAGATAGGACTACAATAATAAGGAAATTGTCAAAATATGGCATACTATAAATGGCAGAGAGCTTAGTTGGTTTGAGTCATATCTAACAGCAAGAAAGCAGAAGGTTAAATACAACAACCATTACTCGACAGCACGAGAAATTTTATTGGGTGTGCCACAAGGATCGGTCCTCGGAACCCTGCTCTTCCTGCTGTACATTAACGACATGAAATACGTTATTAAATACAGTCAGGTGATGTTATTTGCAGATGATACCCTGCTATATATATCGGGAACTAATCGAGAAGAATGTGTGAGCCTATTGCAGGAAGATATGAAAAGTGTTGAAGACTGGTTGATCCAGAATAAATTGAAACTCAATGTTAGTAAATCAAAAGTAATGACCATTCCCTTCTCTCCTTCGCATATCCAGTTAACAATGGAGAGTGAAGTCATTGGAGTTGTCGACCATATGAGGTATTTGTGAGTAATAGTGGATAGCGGATTGAAGTTTAGTAGGCATGTGGATTTTGTGTGTAAGAAGGTCGGAAAAAAGATTGGCTTCATGAAGCGGATAAGAAGTAAAGTGTCAACTACGTGTTTAATAAATATCTACAATGTGATTGTTAAGCCACACTTTAAATACTGCGCCACGGTACTGTTCCTATGTGGAGAGGGGGAAATCGCAAGACTGCAAAAACTGCAGAGTAGGGCTATGAGAGTCATCCTGAGGTGTAACCGATTCACACCGATCAATTCGATGGTGCAAATTTTAAGGTGGATGAATATGGAACAAAGAATCGAGTTGTATGTGATGGTCTTTGTTTTCGAAATGAAATACAGAATCACACCTAAGTATCTGTCTGGGAATGTAAGTTTGGTAGCTGATAGTCAGCCATACCCCTTACGAAACGCGGAGGATATAAGAATCAACTTTGTTTCCAGAGCGGCGTCTCAAAATAGTATGCTTTACAAAGGCTTCCGGAAATTTAACCAACTCCCGAGTGAAATAAAGTCTTAGACCTCCTTGTATAAATTTAAAAGAATGTGTATTGAAAATATCGTAGGAAGAATTTAAATTAAAATCAAATAAATAATTCATTGAGTACTTTTAATATTGAATTGTTATCTAATTATAATGTAAAACTTTATTACTTCTTTTTTAGTTTTATTGGCTAAGCAATAATATTTTATACAATTCCTTTTTTGTATTTAAAAGTAATTTAAATACTTATAAAAAATCTAATCTAATCTAATCTAATGTTCTTCTATGTTTAAACTTCTTGCACCTGCGTTTAGAATGTGAAGAACAAGGGCCCTAATGTTTCTAAAAAGTATGACTTTGGAGGATCTTTTTTTAAAAAGAGGTTCTTGACGAACGACGACTCTTACTTCAGGTATCGTTACCTCTGATTGATCTTATTCAAATGATTTTATTTTTCAGGTTGATGGTGTATTAATATTATCCATTTAGCCGTTTCTGTTGAGGAAGTAAGAAGGCTATCACAATTTTTTACATATTTAATAACACTGAAATTAGAAAAATGCGATTAGATTGATTTTAAGTTCACTGTATTAAAAACTTATTTAAACCAATATCCAATACATAACTAGTTTAAAACTGCTGGTTGGCGTAGTTGATTAGGCACCTGCCTTTCAATAAGATCAGAAAACATCATATAATAGAGTCATAGTTACTCTATGAACTAAACTTTATCTATTTTTGGAATCTGGTTCAGTCACCGGCGCTTTAACTGGGGGCCGTAGCTGCCTCGATTTTGAAGATGGATTTTAACTACAATAGATGCATCCACTCGTATCTTACAAAAAGGGTGTTCCTAAACAGACAGACAACTAGGATATTGGGAATGGTCGGCATGAGAGAAGAACCTTCGAAGCCTGTCTGCTTATAAATCCTCCCTGTTTTCCAATTTAATCTTACTTCATATGAATAAAATGTGAAAACGTGAAAAGTTGCCTTAGAAACCTAACGCCAAGAAGCCCAACGTTCTCAATATCAGTAATTTTTATTTTTATCAATTACCATTATCAATAATTTTTATAACTTACTTAAACATACTATATTTACCAATATTTAGAAGGTTAATACTCGAATCGAATTTAATAAAACTCGCCTCCAGCAAAACAATCCAATTCCGATTGACTGCTCCCTCGATTTATATAAGTTCATCCCAAGCACTGCAAAAGCTGGAGACTGACAGAGAAAATGTGCAATGGTATCCACGCCGCTGAGACAGGATACACAGTTTGGGCCTTCCATGATTCGCGTGTTAGTCACATGACAGCCAAATGTCTTTCCCCACTCAAATTGAGAACGAATGTTCAGGCATTTGCTGGTTTTACAACGGGGTTAAATTGGACCACCTCTCTTCATGTGTGGATACTATTTGAGTGTTGATCTAACGCCAAACCTTGGTCATACTTTTAGTCTGACTCTGATAGACTCTGACCCCTCTTCAGCTAAAGCGTCACAGATTTCTTTGCCTGCATTTTCTCTGTGGCCTGGAACTTAAAAAAAAAACAAATCCGATTTCGCTATAAAAATCGTATTCGGCTTTAGTTTACATTCTAGACCAATTTTTGAGTGATTTGTGTTGATCTCAAGCGCCATTAGTCCAGCCTGACTGTCCATACAGATGCTGATAATACTCTTTAATTATCCAGCTAACTACTTCAAAAATGGCGAAAACTTCTGTTTTGAATACAGTTGCCAGTTTACCCAAAGCAATGCTCCGTAGTGAACTGCGGAATAGGTAAAGTTATGGAAGGTTATGAGGCAAGATTCCATTAGGCAATTTTGACTGAGGAGGAACCATCGCGTTACCCGTGGAACCTTTCTTAGCACCAACCCATATCGCAGCAACTGAGTTCTCACATTGAAATTCTCTGCAATTCTTTGATCGACTTGACCGACTTCTACTACATTCAAAAAACGTTTTTTTTTTAGTTTCCTTACGCCTATGGATAATGCTCTCAGAAAACCGTGTAAGTCAGTCTTAGCCTTTTTGCCCTTTTGCATGTTTTCTTGGAGGAATCTCATTACTAGCAACCCACTGCTACTTGGCAAAATTAATTTCAAAAGAATTAGAGTTTATAGACTGAATTTACAGACAGTAAATTGTAAATAAATTTTAATTACATTTTTATTCAATATTTTACCAATTTGTGTATTAACCTTAACATATAGAGATGTGGTGTCGCGAACTTTTTTATAGAATTTTTTGAGTTCTAAGTCTTTTTTGTAGAAAGCATTAAAATATCTGTTATCGTTAAGGCAGCGTATCCAAAAAACACATTCGTTCGACTGTTCTTTAGTAACAAAACTGAGCACAACGAAAGGGATTCTATTCAAACGGGGTTATATGTAGCCTCTGTTCATTCCGAAGGTCTATTGTAAATATAAGTGAATAAGTTTTTGAAATCGGATGAGTATTTTCGAAGATAACCTCAAACAAATAAACTTACAAACATTACCTCTTTATAATAATATTATTAGTATTATTATTGGAGAAGATAGTCAGGCTTTTCTATCAGCAGTTGGATTGTGTGTAATAAGACAGCTTACGAAATAGTCCGGTGCGTCCCAATGCGAGATAGCAACTTTAAAAAAAAAAAAAAATAAAAATAAATCAATGTTTCCCAAACGTAATGCAAAGCTGCCAAGTGAAAAAAACAAACCCACACATTAGCATACGACGGACATTCATTTACCTTTCAATTGAATAAAGTACATAAATGCGCAAATTGCACATGGGAGTAACAATATTAGTTAAAGAAACCAAACCATGACAGATCGATCGGAGAAATAGATATGCTAGGAAATATTAGGAGAATATCATTATCCCGTAAATGTGCATCAGTGCATGAGCCGATCGCTTCCTCTTTTCAATTTAAATGAGCCTCATTTGTAGACACGCAGTGGATACTGGACGTCTCGGCTGAGAATGTTCATGGGACTTTGGGCATGCATGCAGAATATTGTTGAAGATGGTGAGGCACACGGATGTATATGGGCATCCTTGTGATTTTCTAGAAAAAATTATTGATTGGTCCCTTTTAATTTGCTGTTTTTCAGGTACTTTGTTTGTTTTCATAATTTGGACATTGTCCTGACAAAAGGGATGATATGGCTGAGCGAAGTGGGATAGTTAATATTCATAAGTCATATGAATGCAAGGGAATTAATTGGTCATAAAAAATTTGACTTACTTAATTAGCATACAACCGATCCTAGGAGGATCTGAAGGTCTGCTGTTTTTTTAAGTTCCAGGCTCCTGATGATCTGCGACGGTTCGAACTTCCCTTTTTTGGGGACCTGATTGCTGATGTTTCGAAGACGCTCTAATATGGAGCATTGTTGACCACTCTTAGTGTGCGAGCTTTTGTAGCGACAGATTTTCGTCTTCCGAACTAGACCCACATCGCAGACTTCGTATATATACCTCCATTCGACTTAATAGCCGACGGAGATTTTTTCTATTTAAGGTCCGTAAAAATTTAACTTGTTTGGAAACATTGATCGATCGATTGCCAAGGATGAGGCTTCGGTGGATCACCACAGAATGGTCGTTTTTGGTGTTGAAATGTGATCTGAAATACACCCTTTTAGTACCTCAACGATAAAGCTCTCAACTTTGACGGTTTGTCTAAGATGCTGTTTGACGAACAATTTCATTTCGATAGCATGTATTTTGTTTTGCCGTCATTCACGGTATTTGTAGATGGCTTCAATAACGCGTCGATCTTGTCAATAACAGCGGGGTTGACTTGTAAAAGATATTGCCTTCCATATTACCACTTGCAATTCGCAATTCCTGTTTAAGAATGAGGTTGAAAAAAAACACATGTCGACTGTGTCGAAGCTCCTCACCGGACTTCGGTGCGATTTTGGTATTATTTGCAGGTTTTTGGTGCAAACTGTTTTCGAGGGGAGTGCTACCTGTTTCGAGGACCTGTTTTCAAGAACCCTCGAATTCGCTGGATTCAGTTATTGATATGTAAAGTTCAATGCAATGAATGATGTCATACCTAAGTAGTGTTAAAAATTGGTATATTTTCAATTTTCATGGCTGAAAGCCACACTGGTACAGGCCTACACAAAACACTGTAAAGGATCCTGTAAGCGTAGCGTATGGTATTAAGAAACGATAGTTTTCATGAGACATGATTCGCCTTTGTTGTAGATGGGGCGAATGAAGCTGATATTCCAACCGACTAGTATGGTAACGCCCTTCCGAGCAGAACAAATATGCCTGTTTAAAAAGTTTAGCTAGTATAGTTTCTGAACGTTGCTGTTTTTGAATTTTTTATGGCTAAATTTAATTTGTCTACAGTGAGTGAAGGAATTTTAACATAGACTTGATCTGGGTTTTCGTATTACCCTATCACTCTGTCTTCTCAAAATTTCAGCTGCTGGTTATATAAAAAAATATCAAAAATTCTAAGAGGAACGGTGAAAATATTTCCTCCACAATAACGAAAATATTTGGTGCCTGTTTGACATTTTTATCTGTTTCTAGACTCTCTGATATCCTTGAGCTAGGAGGCTATCCAGGCTCTTTCCAGTCTTCGCTGAAATCATCTGGGTAGAGTACCCTTTGCTGAACGAGTATGTATATATTTATCAATCGCTTCGCTGTGAGAATTGAAAATCAGTTAATATTTTAAAAGAAATAAAGTAAGAAAGATATGCTGCCTCAATGCACGAACACAACAAAGTTGAACAATTTGCGGTAGGCGTGGATCGGGTAGAAAATATAAGCAGTATGGTTAAACTATTCAGCTGTTACTCCTCGCAAGACTTATGCCTCAGGAGGCTTTCTTCATCTTTTACATTATATACGAAACGTTTGACATATTGCGACATTCAGAGGCGGTGCTTGAATGCAGCCCCAAACTGAAATGAAAACATACTCCACACTGGATCATTGCTCATCTTTTCGTGTCTTTTATTATTTTTTTTGTTTTACAAAGAAAATTTATTTAAAGAATTTTATTTCATTCAAATGACTACCTGAACTAGAGTCGCAAATTTTTCAAATTATCAACTGTGGTTTTGGCTGCATTTTCACGCACACATTCATGAATATCATTCCCATAGCATTGATCTTTAATGACACTCCACAAAAAAAAGTCTATCGTCATCGAATCGCAACTCCGTGACGGCTTAGAAACAAAACCAAACAAAATGATTGTGTTGTTACGGATACTGATAACGGTTCCCTCAAGAATTCTAATGCCTGTGGATTTGATGGTATTTCGAATAGAATTTTAAAACAAATTGGTTACTTCGTAGTTGACGTTTTATCAGTTAATTTTAACCGCAGTATAGTTTTGGGTGTTTTTCCAGATAACATAAATGCGTATGCGTAAAGACCTATCTTCCTGTATTAAGTAAAGCTTATAAAGAAGAGGATAGTATCGTTCTTAAATAAATCTAAGTTTTTTAGCTCAGCGCAATTTGGTTTTCAGCAGGGAAAATCTACTGAGGACGCACTTTTGAACTTTCGCTCTCATATTTTTTCTAGCCTTAATGCGAAAAAGTTCACTGCAGGTCTATTTGTAGATATAACGAAAGCTTTTGAAATGTGTAACCATGCACTCCTTTTGAGAAAAATTGAAAAAAGCGTGTTTTCGTGGATTTATGCTTGATTGGATTAGGTCATACCTCTCTAATAGATCTGAAAGAGTTAAATTGGAGAAACGAGAAGCGACAATCTTTTTATTGATTTGGGAGTGCCCCAGGGGTTCTGTGTTGGGACCTATTTTGTATCTCATTTATATTAATTCCTTGTTTGAACTAAACTATAAAGCTAATATTACTGCTTTCGCTGATGATATTGACAGTTCTTATAGTTCTGACAGTGTTCTAGATCTCGTAGCCAATGTCAATTTGGATCTGAATTTATTGAGGACCTGGCTCGCCGAACACAGATTGAACATAAGTTCGAAAACAAAAATTATGTTTTTTAACTTATCATCTAAAGTTTACTTTAATCCTGGAGTATTTTTTCATGCGCCTGAGTGTCAAAGATACAAACTTTCCGGTTGCAGTTTTACTTCAAACTTTTCATGCTCTACCTATTGTAGTAGTTTAGTTTGCTGCGAAAAATATTTTCCTATTGAGAGAGCCGATGAGTTTAAATATTTAGGACTAATTATTGAGGACGATGAGCTTTTCTAACCGTACTGAGTTGTTAAGGAAATACCTCCTCTGCACTCTCCGGAACTCTTTTCATTTAAAATATGTATGTTTGCTCAACTGAACTTCTTAGAATTGTCTATTATGGTATCTTCCAATCAAATCTATAATATGGTATAACGTGTTGGGGAGGTATATATATAAACAAAATTATGCCTCTTATAATCCGGCAAAAGAATGTTTTGAGAATAATATGCCGTAAACATCGTCGACATCCCAGTTTTCCTCTGTTTCGTTATAGGAATGTTCTTCCAGTCATTTATATTGTTTTAAAGTCCTCAACTGGAGGTTAATTGAAGGTTACAATTTGCGTAGAAAATTTTCGAATTCTGTTTCTGTACCCAATTTTTGCACTACATTTTTACCTTGTTTCATCATGTCGTCTCTTTAATAGCTTTAATAGACTTCCACCTGCAATCAAAGCTTTGACAATTTCTGGAGGGTTTGTAAATGGTTTAAGACAGTGACTTTTGGATCTTAACTTTGCATCATTTCAAAACTTTTTCTCTAAGATTCTGATATACTAATAGAGCATTTTAAGGTTATCCTTCTTTTCTTCCTTATTTTTTTTTAAATATTTTCATCTTTTTTTTCTTCTTTGGTGTTTTTCATTTTATTCCATTTTCTTTCAAGTTAACTTGAATTTTTATTGTTTTGAGTAAAGTTAATAAGGGTCACCCCACCCATATATTTTTTATACTTTAAGTTTTGCCTATTGAAGTACTTTATGTATTTCAAATATTAAATGTCTCCTAAATTATTTTATTTCTTCTTAAACTATGTAAATTGCAATTGTTAAAAGAACTGAATTATTATGAAATAAATTGTAATGAATTGAATTGAATTGAAATTGAAACCCAGCCTCATCTTGCCGAAACTATTCTTCAATTTCTGTCCACTTCAGAGAAGTGATAACGAAGTGTTTGTTCGATTTGCTTCAATTCTTGAAAAATATCTCTCGACATGGATAAAGTAGTTGCGGAATAATAACATTCCAATAAGCTTACCAATAATTAAAGAGGAAGCTAATAATTTTTCTGGCAGTAATGTTTAGTTGGACGGCTTTACGAAAAGACATGATATCGCATTATAAAAAAAACTTGCGGCGAGTGTAATTCTGTAGACAGCGACAATTGTAATATGTAATAAGTGGTTTAAAAACTTCAAGTTTTATTACACAATTAATCCTCCGATGACGTATTCAACGCCGATGAAGTGTCTACCAGAGAAAACATTCATGTTCAAAGGTCAACCTTGCCATGTCTGGAATTGAAAAGCTGCCACTTCTCTTAATTGCAACCTCTTAGAATCCAAGATGCTTCAAGGGAATTAAAACGTAACCTGTTAATTATGAAAACAAGTAAATGGCCTGGATGACTTCTGATTTACTTTCAAATTGGTTAAAAAAAAGTGAACGCCGATATGAAGGCCCAATTTATTGTACTTACCCGCCAATACCACAAGAAAATTGCAGCCCATGGGTCAGGGTATTATCATCCATTTTAAGGTTTTCTACAGAAAGGAAGTTGTACAATATGCTCTTAAATCTATAGAAGAGGATAAGAGGCCAGAAATCAACATCCTCCAGGCCATGACATTTGCGAGAAAAGCTTGGTTTCCGTTTGCAAAACCCCAATAAGTAATTGCTTTAAAAAAACTAGATTCAAAGTGACGAATGTATCTGAACCTGAGAGCCTACAAGAGGAGGTAGAGATCTGTGCAACGATTCCAGAATGGAAGAAAATAATTACCACCTGAATGAACGACTTAAATGACCATGACTTTTCAAGGATTTCGTTTTTATTATAAATACATATATACATATACACATATATACAATTAATTCATAACACCAAAAATACACATTTTACAAAGGGGCCTCTATAAAAAAGACAACTTAATTTTAAGCCTGTCTGCTTGGAAACCTGGATATATGAAAACCTCTTTAAAAGGTACAAAACACTTGGTCTCTTGAGATCCCAATCAACCAGGTTTCACTGTAAAATAAAATGGTGACGCGACAGCTCTTTTAAGGCCAGGTGGCGGATGTTGGACCTACAGTTTATTGCTCAATCCGAGTTACCTAGAAACTTTTCTTATAACTAACTAATCGGAGGATTTGCATTCACTCACGAGAGGAGGGCCCGAAAATAAATGCCAGATTTTGATTTGAGACCGTGTCGCCGCGCACAGCAGCTGACGCTTTTACCACTGACCTACTTTTTTCAATTTTTTAGCGATGTAAATAAAAATAAATACAAAAAATATAGCGTCCAATCAAAGTTGATCCTATTCTTGTACACAACGGTATATCTCCCGATTCTAACATACGGATCACTAGTATTTCGGCCGGCCCTTAAGAAGAAATACAACGTTATTAAACAAACAACTACCTTTATACCTACGCATTAAAAACACTACAGCTTACAGCGCCATCAGGCACAGAGAGTCTGGATGCTGGACTTCAAAACCTTGTGGTTATAGCAATATACTTGACCTTATACCAAGAGATTTGGTATCTCCACCGACGGACTAAAGGGCCCCTAGAATTTATCCATCAAATAACTTTGACATTCTAATCCCAGAAAGAGCGGAATGGAATAGTGGGCAGATATGTAAGGATTTGAACTGGACTATCTACACTAAGGGCTTTAGGATGGGCGGCGGAGTCGGTGCGGCTGTGTTCTCAGAATCCCTGAACATCAGTATAGCCTATAGACTATTCCAGCGTTTTCCAAGCGGAACTTTTTGCAATCCGGGAAGCATGTCGATAAATCAAACTACATCCAAACATCCTATCAAGCCAGAAGGTTGCCATATGCATTGATGGCAAAGAAGCTATCAAGGCTATTGCATAGGAATACAGAAATTCCGAGCTGAAATAGCTTCGTTAGCAGGTCAACTTATATGAGTTCCCAGTCACAGTGACATCCCAGGTAATGAGATGGCCGATGAACTTTCTAGGCAGGGATTTACCTTCCAGCCCTCGCAGCTAAGGCTATTATAACCTCATACTTCAAGCAACAAACATAAGATGAGCCAGTCTGACGAACTGTTCAACATCAAGGAAAATATGGCCTGACTACAATCAATCAAAAACAAAAGATCTCCTTCGGCGAACCCGACATGATATTGTTAGACTAGTGGCGGTCTGCACAGGACACTGGCCGATTGAAGATCATGGCGTTTAGCTTGGCATCCTACACAATTCACACTGTCACAGCTGAGAGTAAAACCCTTACACACTTCCTTTGTGGCCGTCCGGCGCTTGCCAAAGCCAGACAGCGAGCGCTTGGTAGACTCTTCTTCAATTCAATTTATGGAATTCTGCTTAGGACATTTTGAACTAATGTCCTTCTTAAATACCTCAGGCTGGATTTAGAGATTTCTCAAATACACATTAAAACGGCACATAGTGCTAACTAGGTTTCTGAGCCACCACTTTTACCTACCTACCTATCTAAAATAACATAATTAAAAATACATAAGACATAAGGCCCGGCCGTTACAACCAAACTCCTTCGACGTTGTTAACGTACCATGCTACCTTAATTTGGATTTTTCCAATATATGTATATTTTCAGTTCCTACAACCCACGAAAATGTCATCGACTGGGGCGTATCCAATTATCAATTAAGTAAGCCTAAGCACCTTGGCCGTCAAATAGCGTGTCACATAAAGTTCGTTTTCTACAGCCGGTTTTTGAGCTGCAGCCGGATGGACTGCTTTCAAAAACACAACGCAGTGCTCCATCCTTATAAGTACTACCAAAACCAGCTCGTAAAAGTCCTGACAAACTGCATTTGAGCTATCCTCTATTTCCTATGGTACGTCTAAGTTACAACATTTTAAAGTTGCTTGCGGATATTTTATCAGTCTTTTCTTTACATAAGTATTTCTCATTCAGTTCCGTATTCCATAACCTTAATTTGAAGTATTTTTCTTTGCAACCTTCGCAGTGGCTATCACAAACAGAAACCGAACATAAGCATCAACAAGGCGCTTTTTCTTTATATTAGCAATTATTCCAATGTAATAAGGTCAATCATAAGAATTTCGAAATTCCTAACTTGATCGGCAGTAAATTCCAAGGGTCGCTCAATGTTTTCGTTTAATTTCAGTCAAATAGCGTTGATATTGAACCAACTTACAAGCCAGAGAACAACTGTTTCTTTACACCTATTGTGTTGGTCTAAACACCTAATGGGCCCACTAAGGGGCACCGAAAATGGAACAATGCAGCACATTTCTGTCAAATCACTCTCAATCAATTAATCATCAAATTGGACTCTTTTTTTTTTAAATACTTCTTACCCAAAAGGCAATCGTCTCCTGAGTAACACTAAACATTTTTAGCTGTTTTTTTATTTTCTTGTTCTTCTTATTTTCATGAAGCACGTCGATCGATTCTCCGAAATCCATCCAAATCCGAAAACCATTGTAAGACCCTCGAGGCAATACTTGTGTTTGGTTATGGACCTGCCTTGCGTTACTTGTTATGTCTGAATGTGGTGACCGTGCGCGCGGTTGTGTCGGCGGTACTCCATTGTAAGTGCAGAGCATCTCCTGGAAGTGGCCCAATAGAACTTTCTGCTGCCATTTCAATCACTTCGATTAATAGAAAATGAATTAGCTGAGAGTGGCCACGGATGGCAGGCAGACGGCAGCAGACATATTCACAAAACAGTCCAACACCTTACCAAGGTGTTTTTTATTTTTTTTTTTTTTGTTAAATCTCCTACTCACTCACTATTCAGTTAAAGGTGGAGATTGAAGATGGGCACGAAGGTGAAGCAATGTAAAAAATAAGGTGAATCAAATTTTTAAATAACTCCTAAACTCCCCTGGGCTCAAGTCACCTCTTCATGTATAATTTTCGGCATAATTATTTCGACATGACCAAAAACTGAAACTATTTAATTCTATAAAGAATTGTTAAAAAAATAAATAAAGTTTTTTTTTTTAATATAAGTTCGTTGTTTTATAAAATTTTTAGTGAAAAGAGAAAAAAAGAGGTTTTTATCTTGGGCTTATTATTTTGACAAAAATATTTTGCTTCAGAAAATAAATAATTTTTAATGAAAAATAAAGATATGAATAAAAATAGATAAATAAATGTAAAAATAAATAAATAAATTCACGAAGAAATAGGAAATAAATATAGAAAAAAATAACAAATAAAAAATTAATATTACTTTAGTATGTAGACCTCAGGCAGTATTTAATTGGTTTATTAGGGGACTATCAGGAATTTAACATCTAACCTTAAATAGATAGATAAATAGATATTTATTTCGTACAAACTACAATTTTATAGACCGCTCAATTTACAGTACAGAGATACGATATTTTAATTTACTTTTCAACTTAACTATTTTTATTTTTTTTTACACTGTTCAAAATGGTAATTTACATGACGCCATATTTCTTGCCGCTCTTTTGACATTTCTCTTCAGTAAGGTTTGCCATTTCATGATGAAGAGAGTCGAAATTAATAAAATTTACTACCGAAATTCGGAGTCAGTGGCCTCAACGTTAAGAGCGCTACGTCCAATTTATGGTCGTCAAAATCGTCCTAGCAGATCAACAATTGAGCGTCTAGTGGAAAAATTTGAATCCACAGGCACAGTACAAAATGTTCCCGTGCCAGTGAGACAAAGAAGTGCCCGTAGTGTCGAGAATATTGCTGCCGCTGAGGCTTCAGTTGCAGAAAGCCAAATGTGTCTCTCACACGTCGTTCTCAAGCGTTGGGCATATCTGTGACGTCGTTGTGGCGAATTTTGCGAAAAGATCTTGGCCTACATCCTTACAGGTTTAAGTTGACGCAAGAACTAAAGCCGCTTGACCACCAGAAGCGTCGTATGTTCGTGAATTGGGCTGAGCAACAACTTGAAAATGATTCGGATTTTCATCGAAAAATCATCTTCAGCGATGAGGCTCATTTCTGGCTGAATGGCTCCGTCAATAAACAAAATATGCGGTATTGGTCAGGCAGCAGTCCACACGAGGTTCTTTGAGCAGAGCGAAGCTATAAAAAGAGGAAGACGGATCGTTAACGACGAGAGAAGACGCGGTTAAGATTTAACTTTTCATTTCAAATAATTTTTTTACTTTAGCGTTGAATTTATTACCGAATTAAATTATCCTTTATCATTTAAATAACTTTAAATGTGTTCTTCTTTTTGCTCTACCCAAACTCCCATGATCCTTACATAAATATCACAGCTTTAAATAAAATTGAACAATAAATATAAATATATAAATAAATAAGTAGAGAAATAAATAAATAACTTAATAATTGAATTAATAAATAAGTTGACAAATCAAAAGAAAAAGATATATAATTAAACAAAAAAGATAAATAAATTAATCCATACATTAATTATTAAGTTGACAAATAAATAAATAAAAACCAAAATATTTAAGTAAATAAATAAACATGTTAATATATAAATAAATGTAAATAAATATATAACCGAAATATATAACTTTCCACATGAATAACATTTCGACAAGTAAATAAAAAAACACGAGGTTAGTGATGAAAAATTGTGACAAACATGATGAATTATGTGTGCAACTCAAGTGAAGGGTTATGCAACTGATTTATCAATGGATTATCAGGGAAATCACATCTGACCAAGAAAGTATCGGTGAGTTTTCGAATTCATGAATTCATGACTTTATCATGAAGATCTGAAGTAGAGTGACGCCAAATAAGATTTAACATCATTTTTAGTTTTGAGAAATCTGCAATTTTTTATATAACTTTTGGCACAGCTACCCCACACTTTTTGTGATCTTTGTAATATGATTAAGTATCGTCTCGATATTGAGACCGATTTCATGCGATGCAAATGCGCATCCTGGCAGTTTTTGGAAATCCGACGTGAACAAATTATACAGATCTAGGGAAAGAACTGCACCTTGGGGCAAGCCGTCATAAAAGTTTATTAAATTTGAGGGACTATTATTAACATACACTCTGAAACAACGACAAGACAAGAAACTTTGAACGTTTTACATAGGAACGAGAAAAAATTTTTATCTATCATTTTGTGTATGAGAGCATAGTGCTTACCGAATCGAATGCGTTTTCGATTACCCGTAGATTTTCCCATCGTCAAATTACTTTTAACACTGTTGCAAATTCTGAGAACCTAATGGGAAGTGCTATGATAACGTCTAAAGCCAAATTGCTCATTTGGAAATACTATATGTTTTTTTCTATCTATGATCTTAATCATATTTTCGTTACCAATTCGCTGAAGCAATTTACATAAGCAACTAAGCAATCTTACAGGTCTATAGGACTCGGGTCTATTAGGAAGTTTGCCAGCTTTAAGAATAAGCACGATTTTAGCCACTTTCCATGCAGACGGGAAGTATTGCATTTTTAGGCAAGGGTTCAAGATAAAACATAAAAATTTTACTCCTATCTTGGGTAGTTTTTTAGGTATACATTTTTTTATTTTATCCTGGCTTTTGAAGTATCTAACCTTAAATGAATCGTTGATCTGACAGGTTCTTGAGGAGATCATGTGGAGTGATGCCAGGGGAGATTGAGCATCATTTTAAGTATTTTATTTTGTGAAGTTTGCAATTTTTTAGTGTTTCAAGTTGCACAATCACCCGACACCTGGCATCCGTACAATAGAAAAGATTGAAAACTGTTTTGTGGTCTATCTCTTTATTTCAAGAGAAAGTATCGACTTCCTTTTTTCAAAAGAATATTACATTTTTATGACTACATTTATTTTGTGAAGCGTTTACGTTATATGTTCTTTAAAGGTCAATTTTGAGTCAAGATGCTTGCCCAAATATTCAACGGAACATTTCCAGGTTATTGAGTGTCCACCTACTAATAACTAATTAGCCGGAATATAACATGACCTTATTTTTCGCGTAAAGAAGATGGCTTGTATTTTGTTGGCATTTAATTTGATTTTGTTTGATTTGTTACAAGCGCATTTTTTAAATTCGTCTTAATGTCGAGACAGAATTCATGCGATTGCTGCCTCACATCGTGGCAGGATGGGGGAAATCAGATGTGTTAAGATTATGCAATACTGGACCAAGGAAAGATCCTTGGGGTACACCTGCATAAAAATGTATTGTTTTCACGTACACTCTAAAACAACTCTAAAACTTTGGATAATTTTACAAAGAAACGGTGGAAAATTTAACATTCACATTTTATAAACGAGGCCCTTATGCCACACAGTGTCAAAAGCCTTTCCACTGTCAAGTTATAACATACCGGTGGATCTACAATGTGCTCGGTTATTTTTTACTGTGTAACGGATTCTCAAGACCTGGAGTGAAGTTCCGTGATCATCTTTTCATTGTTTCATTACTCATCAGGATATACTATATGATATTTTCTGATCTTCAATTGTCCTTTCAATTTTAGTTTTGAGAACTTTTTCATAAATTTTGCTTATATTGCTTAACAAACTAATAGGTCTATAGCTCACTGGGTTCCACGCTTTTGGGATTGGCACAACCTTAGCCTGTTTCCATGCTTTTGAAAAGTATTGTGACTTAAGACAAGCATTAATAAAAAGTCGTGTTTCTCGTTTAAAATTATACAAAATTTGCATCAGCATATGGAACTCAACTCCATTCATAAGAATCGTTTCCAGGAGTTAATTGCTTTATTTTTATACTCTTGGTCGAATTGCAGCGGCTTGATTTGTCGCGAAATTTTTTGAATTTAAACTCGGATCTTAAAAAACCTTCCGCAAAATTCGTCCGTCGTTTTTGGTATTACTTTTTCTTTCACTTTCTTTGATTAACGGGGGTATTCTACTCTAGAGGCATGAATTTCATGTAATTTTTGTAGTGTCATAAAAAAAAGGCAATTAGTATTTTTGCAACCACAACATACAGAAAATAATCGAAAAATCAAAAAAGTTGGAAATTTCAAAACTTAGCAGTTGATGAAGTGGGGATCTCAAAAAATTGGCGCGTAACCATGCCCACGATTTTAACCCTCCTAGAAATTTGAAACCAAAAAAAACCAAAACATTATTAATCTAGAATAATGTCGCAATGTCTGGAACTGGGGAAAAGTTGGAAAGATTTTTTTTTCACACTGCGACTGCCTGAAAAAAAAACAATTCTTCTACCACTTTTTTTGACTGTTTCGAATTTAAACAAAGGAGTTAAAATTTGGAGAACCTAAGAAATCGTGGGTATTGTTTTGAAAAATACATTTTCGAAAAAAACGCGTTTAAACTTTCGCGTAAAGTTTTTCGCAGTCTAAGTCATGAAATGATATTGTAGACTTACATTTATTCAATCTGCCATTCCTGCTTCATACATCCGACTCTCCTCGACTTCGAAAAAACTATTTTTCGCGTTTCTCTCTTCATATCGAGCAGTTCTGGACTCCTCTTATGCGTTGGATGCTCATATCTCGGAGCGGTCAATCCGGGCGTTGTCTCGTTTCACAGCAAATGAATGAGCTTCCGGGCCAATTTTCATTCCCATAAGCTCCATCATTTTTAAAATAGGAATGAAGCCTTCATTAAAAATACAAACAGTAATAAATCTCGCTATGTCAATCATCTTAGGTCCGGAATGAATATGTTTTGGATCGAAAGTCCAAATCAAAGAGGTTAGAGACTCATTATTATTTTGAGTTTCTGAACCTATACATCGGGTCAGTAATTCCTCTGATGATAAACTCTCGTAAATTGGCATTTTAATATGGATTTAGGTAGACGGAGAATACATAATGTCTTTTGTTCGATTAGTTCCAGCCGAACCAGTTTGGATGCCGGGTCAGCAAAATACCGATATTTCCGAAAATAATTTGAATTTTGAAAAATTCTTTCATAGATATATTCTTGAATAGTTAAAATTTTAAAATATTAAAAAAAAATCGATTTTTTTTTTTAAATTTCTAGACCTGACTAGACTACCTCCTTAAACAGACCGATGACAATTGTTTTTGCGACTATAGTCGCTCGAAATTCCAAATTTAACTCTGTGCTTTTTCCCATCTATTTATCAACATGAACCTGAATAAAAAGTTTAGTCAAAATATTTTTCACGAACTTTTCGTTGAAAAAAATGTTCGTCAAAATACTTTTGACAGCCAAAACAAACAATTAGGTCTAACCTGTCAAGCGATGGGACTCAAATGTTTATATTTATCCACGACAAACCATTCCATAGAAAAATACTCAATGAATACTAAAAATGCCAAATCCGTTGCCGTTAGAAATTATAGCTTATACAATTTTTTTTTTCAAATATTTTCCAAAAAGTAAGAAGAGCTAGATGTAAATAGAGTGTAACAATTAATTTGATCATAGTGCAAAGCTTGTTTGATACCAATCATTAATTAGATTAGCATATTTCGATTAAACGCATCGGGTCCCATAGTACAAGAGAAAACTAATTTACGGTCGCAGAGAGCCTCCAAACTCACTGTTGTCATGTGTCGAAACCAAATGGCATACAATGTATCCAAGTATTGTTGTCGATTGCGTATACATTATAAGAGTTTGTATATTTGTGTGTACATTGTCGTTAATAATCGACGTCACCCTGTGCTAAGGATAAAATATTATTTTCAATTAAAGCAGTAGCCAATGCGATGGAAAGATAAAGCGCCACATCAATATTTGATTTAATTAATGCAATTTATGGAACTTACGGTTGACCGAATGAGAAATTAATATTGATGGAGTTTTCCTTGCAGTACCTAACCAAGCGGTCCCTAATGAAACTACCAGTATACTCCTACCTTTAGTTGTGGTGTGGCGACTAAGGTCGACTATGTCTGCTGCCACATGCAATGTCCCTGCGCCTATCAGTGCATATGTAATTTCAGGTAGCCGAGACCACGCGCTTGTAAATTAAGGTCGAACCAAAAATAATAGTTTATGCGTGAGGACCTGATAGAATCTCCTCTGTCATCTGATAGTGAATGGTTTCTTCCTAATTAGTTAATGTTGAATACAAGATGTATCTGTGGCTGTTTAATAGGAATTCTTAGTGATTTCGAATTTGGGCGTTTGAGGAGGAATGGTTTTTCGTTGGAATTCAATGGTTTACTGATTATGACTACGGATGGAATTTCCAAAAAGAAAAAAAAAACAACTAATCTGTGTAATATTTTTCCCTGATAATGTAATTTATTAGGATCTTTTGAAACACAGAGAACTCATGCTTTGGAGACACACAAATCTCGTGGAAAATGCTTTCCAAACAAGCAGTTATTTATTTATGCTTTGACTTATGCTGGCGTTTGGAAAATTTTAAAATTATTATTGAAAGAGATCAGCTTGGGTGTCGAATGAGTGATTGAATTGATTTTTGGAAGTAACAAAAGAAAGGTACCTTCTATGGAAAGTATCATATTTTTTAACTTTTTTTCTTTTTAAAAACATAAAACACATATGGAATGGAATAAAAATATACTTGTATACCAAACCTTGACTTTTTTATTCGAGAATCCTTGATTGCTAAAAATGTAAATTTTGTTGGCCCTGTTATTTACAGGACACTTCACAAGCGAATTTAGCAGCTCTTAAAACCAACGTATGAATTCAAAAATGATCTCCTAGTGAGTGCTAACAGAATGCACAAATGCAAAAGTGAGCCGAATTTTGCGTCGACATTAAATGGAATGGTATTTTTTGTACTCTTGATTCGGTGGAAGGTTGAGTGAAAAGTCCGTCGACGTCGCCAAAGGCCTTCGATAGTGTATGGCACAAAGGACTTTTACTCAAACTCAAAACAACGCTGCCGGACAACCGGTTTTTCTATAACGACAAAGACTCTGACTTACGCGAAATAGACGCAGGTGTCTCTCAGCGTACTGGTACCCCTGCTTTATCTCTAATACACAGCGGGCATACCGATACAGCAACACAGGAATCCATGCTAGCAACATTCTATTAAGATGCAAACTAAATCAAACAATTGACTGGTCTTTCAAATGGGGCATAAAAACTAACGAAGAAAAAACTGTTCAAGTCATAAGCACTATAAAAAGGAATGTTCAACCTCAAACCATTACGCTAAACAACAAGAGAGTTAGTCTTGACAACTCTGCGAAGTATTTAGGTATACTCCTTGACAGTAGACTGATATGGAAGCCGCACATAATTCAAAAACGCAACCAAATTAAAAACAAATTTAGACAACTCTATTGGCTCCTATGGAGAGACTCTAATCTCTACAAAACTACAATCAGACCAATATGGACTTATGTCAAACAAATTTGAGGAACAGCCGCCAAATCGAATATTGACATCATTCAGCGACTTTAGTCGAAAATACTCCGGATGATTGCTAATGCTCTTTGGTATATTACTAACGAAGATATACATCGTGACTTGAAGATACCCAGTGTCAGAGGCAAAATAAAAAAATCAATGAAATTCGAAACCTGGCTGAACAAAGAAGCTGACACAAGAAGACGACTTAAAAGACGCAGACCAGTGGACCTCCAAAGAATCCAATCAATTTTCCAATGAGAAAACTTTAAAATCCTTAAAACTTAGAGTTTTCAAGTGGCTTTCTAATATGTATATGTTCATACATACAGTGCCTTACTTACTTGCATCAATTTGACCGTCAATCAAGACATTCGATCGAACATTAACTCGATGTTTTCCAATGTTATTGATCTCAAGACTACTTGAAGGTTTTCGTAAGTTTATCTTTCGTTGTTTTGCACTGTTTTACGAACCTTTTTGTCAAGTTCGGCTCAAAATAGTTTTATTGAAATTGAATTAAATACGGGCCATTTCATTTTTCAAAGTGTCCATTTTCTACGGCTAAGCTAGGCTTTTTCCGAATCATTATGATTTCGTGGACACCGAAGGGGTTTGCAATACTGACGGACGAGAAAGATACTAACAATAAGACCTTTATGGGACCATCGAAATACTTGACTGTTTGGGCAACTCAGCTATGGAGCATCTTGACTTCAGCAAGACGCCGGACAAATACCCTTTTTATGGTTCAAAAGCTTAAAATTTCGACTCATACGGAATAAGGCTTTCGACAAATCGGTTGATATCTGCTGGACTTTTTTAAGTTAATAAATAAAATTAACGTTTTGGGAATGTTTTTTATTGTTGAAGCAACTAAGAATGGCCCAACATCTATCAGTCAATCCAACTGGTAAACGAGCCTACGAGGCATAGTAAAATAATAGTATATGACCCCGAAATTCAAATGCAAGATAAACAACATGGATACAATCTAGACAGGAAACTATGGAATCATTAGCGGGAACCTCAATGCATGGCGAAGAAAGATAAAGGACCTTCAAATTCACGAATCACATCTGCACAACACTTACTCACTGATGTTCTACCACGTTTTGCAAACCCCAGATTATATGTTGCTTGCTTAATCACTCAAATAGGGCAGTCATACCAGACGATTGAACATCGTTGTCCCATCTTCATAAAGCCTGAAATCTTCAGAACAATAACATGACTTCGAAAAACCTTAATTCGGATAAATCTCAGCACTGCTTCATGTGCTTCCTGCTTGATCATTAAGCAAGCAAAAAAAAAACAGAATGGTCACAGATTTGGTTGACGAGGCGCTAATTTGTAGATTCGTGCACTCTCATACTGTAAAATCTTCAAGAGGTATTATTTTCCAGAGAGTAAACTATTTCATGCTGCTCCATTAGCACCTTACGCCGGAAGCAGGACTTTCCACCTTTCGAAGTGCTTTTGTACTATCTGCACTCCAAATTTTCAATGGAATGTTTTTAATTAATTTTTCTTTTGTATTAAATAATAAATAAAAAAACAATAATAATACTAGCTCTACTTTATATGATGCAGAACAGAGACTGAAAAAGTCGAAACGTTATAGCATTTTGAGTGAATATGAAATTAAATTATTTTGCGTTTTCAGATATATCAATTTCCAAGCTTTTTCTGCTCAAAGTACTCGCATCCGTACAAGTCCAGAATGATGGGTGGAACATCAAACCAGCAAGCTTAAAAATCTCCGAACTTTTCCGTTCTTTTTTAATTATTGTATCATTGTCTCTTTCAAAATATAAATGGATGGATCACCCAGAAAGTTTTAAGGAATCTGACGTAATCTTTACTTGTATGAATGTGTTTGAAATCTAATAAAAAAAATCTACTTATACCATTTTTTGTATCTGTATATGCATGGTAACTTGTCAAAATCGCCAGAGTTCAAAACTACTTTATGCACTTAAAAGCACAGCGATTAAAACTTCTGGTTGCAAATACCGCTTGAACATACTTAATATAGACGCTGATAGTAACTAAATAGCTTACTAAAATAAATGTTTGTGCCTTGATTGGGTATTGAAGATGATGATTTGGTTTAGAAGAAGAAAAAAAAACACGAAATGAGAAAGATGTTTCCCTCCAAATTAGACGACGATGTGCTGGCAACACTAACTTCTAAGTGGTTTGTATATAGTATATTCATTTTACTAATGAACCCTGAATTCGGCAAAAACTTACCGTAGAAAGCCACTGCCACTTCGATTTGGTGAAACAAAAAGGGGTATTTATATATTTTTTTTATATTTTTAAAGTTTAACTATTCAAGATTATTAGCTATATTAGAGGATTTTTCAAAATTCAAATTATTTTCGGAGTTATCGGTATTTTGCTGACCCGGCATCCAAACTGGTTCGGCGGACATAAGGGATTCTCCGTCTACCTGAATGCATATTATAAAGCCAATTTACGAGAGTTTATCATCAGAGGAATTACTGACCCGATGTTTAGGCTCAGAAACTCAAAATAAACTCTAAACTCTTTGATTTGGACTTTCGATCCAAAACATATTCATTCCGGACCTAAGATGATTGAGAAAGCGACATTTATTGCTGTTTGTATTTTTAATGAAGGCTTCATTTTTATTTTAAAAATGATGGAGGCATGAAAATTGGCCCGGAAGCTCATTCAATTGCTGTGAAAAGAGCCAACGCCCGGATTGACCGTTCCGAGATACGAGCATCCAACGCATCAAAGGAGGCCAGAACTGCTCGATATGAAGAGAGAAACGCGAAAAATAGTTTTTTCGAAGTCGAGGAAAGTCCGATGTATGAAGCAGGAATGTCAGATTGAATAAATGTTAGTCTACAATATCATTTCATGACTAAGACTGCGAAAAACTTTACGCGAAACTTTAAACGCGTTTTTCTCGAAACTGTCTTTTTCAAAACAATACCCACGATTTCTCAGGTTCTACTGGACCGATTTACCTGAAATTTTTAGAGTGTCTTCTTTATAGACTTGTCTATTTCTGGAACTATTCCCATACCCAAATTTTTATTCCTTTTTTTTTATTCGAAACAGTCAGAAAAAGTGGTACAAAAATTGTTTTTTTTTTCAGGCAGTCGCCATTTTGTGAAAAAACATCTTTCCAACTTTTCCGTAGTTCCAGACATTGCGACATTATTCTTGATTTGTAATCTTTTTTTTTGGTTTTAGATTGCTAGGACGGTTTTTTTGTGATTTTTTGAGACCACCGCTTCATCAACAGCTAGTTTTTGAAATTTTCGACTTTTTTTTATTTTTTGACTTTTTTCTGTATTCTTGTTATGTTAATAAATAACTAATAAAAAAATGTATACTAAAAATATTAATTGCCTTTTTTTATGAGACTTCAAAAAGAACATGAAATTTAGGCCTCTAGACTAGAATACCCCTTAAAATGAATTGACCTAATTTCGACCCTCAAACTGAACAAAAATATGTCTCAAGATGAAACAAGTAGTTGGCACAGTGGGCTAAATCCAGACTTCTATTCAGATTGAACTCGCTCATAATTGACTCGTTAGTATTCACAGGCCCTTGAAAACCACCTCAAAGTATAGAGCAGTTTGGCTTTTCCGATGGGGAAAATCTAAGCAGAAAAACCACACGTAATTGCGGTCGTAGAAAAACCAATGTTTCCTTAACGTGTGACTTGTTGGTGAGGTTTTTGAATGGGTTGTATTATTGGCCAAATTTTATTCGGATTCGCACTTGTTAGTTTTGGTTCGTCGTCGTTTTAGTTATGTTTTTTTTTTTGAGTTGTTGAGATCGAAATCGGGCAATTATCTTAAGATGCTTCAGGCACTCACATTGAAAATGTTTTAAAAAATTTTTTCACAAGAATAGCATCCTGCCAAGCTACTCAGGTAAGACAGGAGGATTATTTTTAAAACCTTTTAAAAGAAACCGTTTAAGGGCTCACCCTTTATATACAAACTAGTAATTCATAAGTTTAAACAATTTATTAGAACGACATTTAACTCTTAATGAATGAAGTTCTTGAAAATAAAAGCCATATGAAGTATTTCGCAAAGCTTGGAGAATTTAGTTTGAAATTTATGATGAAATGAATGGTCCGACTGGGTTAGGTGTAGGATACAGTTAAAACTTCCCTCAAATGAATATATTCCAACTTCCGAATCCTACCCTTTGGTGGCATAAAAAAAATCCCGAAATACTTCTATTTTGGTGCAGAACAAATCTTCATTCTTAATAGCAACCCTCTTAGTCATGTGAAAAGCTCTCGGTGCACTGAAACAAAAGTCATTTGACAAATGGCTAGACGATTGCCATATTCATCACGTGTTAATATAGTATTCGTATCTTGACAGTACATTTTTTTTTATAAATTGCTATCGCCATTTGTTATCGCCTGTCGCCGGCGACGTTATCTATATATTTCAAAAGCTATAATGCCTAATTTTCTTTGCATAAATATTCTTAAATTTATTCACGGTGATTCATTACACTCTCAGTGCAATATGCAAAGTGTTGACAACAAAATGAATAGGAATACCGGTACCAGTTTGTAATGTATTCAAACGTTGGCGATTCAGACCACACACTCCCATAAACGTTAGTTTCAAACTAATAATTTATTAATTTAAATTGTTGCGTAACAATTTGCCGATATCGTCATCCGATCGCCGATCTTATCGCCAAAGATTTAAGATACTCGGCCGTATTATACAAATAATTTGTTTCGTTTGGTGATTTCATTAATTAGGATTCAGTCCGAAACGTATTCATATGTCTTGCTGATTAATTACTCCCGCTTTTTGGCATCCCGATCCAATTTTATGAGTTCAAATCGATCGTGATGACTTTTAGTAGCTACATATACTTTACGAGAGTGACAGCAACTTCTATTCATCCACCTGAAGTGACATTTTACTTTCGTGCAGATAATTGATGAATTCATTATTAAAAAAAAAAAAACTTTTGAAAAGCAAACACTAATTTTAGCCTCAATCTGCTGCCCACCATTTCGCCTCTTCTTGGGACTTTTTCAAAATTATAGGGTACGCGGCAGCTCAGCTTGGTGGGAAGCTTTATGGTGTTTATATTTGTATACACTATAAAGCAATGGTCCACCTTCCAGAACTGATGGATGCCAATTAATCGGGGTTTACATGCAGTATAAACGTTTAACGGAAACGGATATGGGTTTTTGTTTATACCATTCTATTATATTTTAAGTAAAACAAAACAAACACAAAAAAGCTATGACAAACTTTATAATTCTGTCATTCTTCTAATTAGTCAATAGATATTAATTACCTAGAGCACGCTCGCAAGCTTAATTAGCCATGAAAAAAACAGGGTAAGAATTTTATATATATTTATGTATTATTAAGGGGCAGCTGCAACGTACACATAGGTGCAAGTATAGCCTTTGGTCATAATCATAACGCTTCGACATTAATTTTGAATAGAAAAGCAAATAATAATAAAAAAAAGTCCTCGTGCCATAAAAATCTATGTCGCTTGTACACGCATCTGGGGGAATTCGCATGCTTAGAGTATGTTACTTTGTGCAAAAATAGTACGTTATGGGTAATAATCCTTCTAACCAGCTCTTGCGCAATGAAATTAAAGCTCAATATATAAAAAGATGGTATTGTTGCGAAGCGTTAGCAGCACCAGTGTAAATTGTAAATGCAACTTAAATGGTAAGAAGTAACAAGATAACAAATGATTCTAGAAGTAAATTGGCAAGTTTAATTATGAAATATTAGCCGAAAGCCGTGGCAGCTAGCGCTATTCTAATTTACTTATATGGTAATAAAAGTATAATAATAATATTATAAATAATAATAATAATAATAATAATAATAATAATAATAATAATAATAATAATAATAATAATAATAATAATAATAATAATAATAATAATAATAATAATAATAATAATAATAATAATAATAAAAATAATAATAATAATAAAAATAATAATAATAATAATAATAACGATTGAGTGGAAGATGCTTGACTTATTTTTCTAAATAAATAAATCAAATGTTTTTGTATTTGTATTTATTAAATAGTTATTTCTTTACACATTAAGATGAATCTTAAAAATTAGTGAAAGCCTTCAGGTTAAGTTAACAAATTTTGTAAACGTAGAAAAAATAGTGGATTATTATAGGACTACCGGTTGAAAATGTCGTTTTTTTCAAATATCAATGCTTTATTGAGGAGAACTAGATATAAATTGAATATTCAAAGTATTGCCCATCGCTAGCCACACATTTTTCCCATTTTTCTGACAATTCATGGATACCCTGAATTCGACCGATTTGGCCGCAATCCACGAATCGATCCAACATTTTACAACATGTCGGAAGTGCTGGTCAGCCAGGCCATGTTGCATGGATCGGAAGAGATAGTAATCGGATGGCGCAAGGTCTGGATTATACGGCGGGTGGGGTAGGACATCCCATTTGAACATTTTAAGGTAAGTTTTGACGATATTTGCAACATGTGGCCGAGCATTGTCATGTTGCAAAATAATTTATCGTGTCTTGTGATTTTTCATTCGGTTTTAGCAGCTCATAATACACAACACCCTTCTGGTCCCACAAAATGCACGGATTTTGGATTATCGTAATGTACCCATTTTTCATCACCAGTGACGATTCGATGCAAAAAAAACTTCTTTTTGTGGCGTTCAAGCAGCATTTCGGACATGCAAAATCGGCGTTCGACGTCTCGTGGCTTCAATTCATATGGCACCCATTGTCCTACCTTTCGGATCATTCCCATTGCTTCCAATCGATCGGAAATGGTTTGTTGAGCGACGCCAAGTTATTTTGCAAGTTCTTTTTGCGTTGGTGAAAATTCAGAATAATAGATATGAAGTTGTCTGCAATAACGACATTTTCAACCGGTAGTCCTATTAGTTAAAATTATTATTTATCTGTTAAATTATTGAAAATATTAAAAATTGATTAAATAAATAAATAATACAGAGCCTAAACTAAACGCACGGGCTGATAGCATGGACGAAGAATTGGCGCTCTGAGGTTAGACACGAGTATTTTGTTTGAATTAAAGCGAAAGTCCTTTGTGAACGAGGGAAAAGTAATCTACTATGTAGGTAGTCAGGTTGATGTGTCTGAACGATATCATGCAAACAACATAACGAACGAAAACCAACGAGGTTATCACACGAGCAGCCTAAAAGACGTTTTGAAAAATCTAATACGTAATCAAGTCGTATACATTTTCGTTGGCCAAAGCAATCGATGACCTCCCAAGACCTGACGGCAGCATTAATATGGTCGTTCCAGGTGAGGGTATTCTTAAAAAATAAACCGAGGTTCGTTATGACATATAATATGATTTCTTGAACAACTTTAACTTTTGACAAGATAAACGTGTCTAGTGCTTTCCTATATATGGCGAGCGCTTTTGATTTTGCCGGATTCAAGCTCGGAAAGTTACATCGGGCCCAGAGAAGAATATCATACACGTCGTCGTTAATCTGTGCAGTGCCTTCGTGAAGATTGTTAACAGGTCCACTCAAACACAATTGAACATCATTGGCATACATATGAATCAGGAAGCGTCGGGGAATAAGTGACAAATCGTTTATATACATGGAAAATAAAATAGGTCCAAGTATTGATCCTTGTGGTACGCCGCTCGAAACTTTAAGGAAGCTTGAAGACCGGGCGTAAACTGTTATGTAACTGTATCTAAGCTTCAGGGATTCTTTTGAAAATTTTAACATGGTATGAAACTTTCGACATTGCAGAACAGGATTTACGGTATCGAAGCTTTGGAAAAGTCTAAAAGAATCAGAAAGGCTACAAACTTCCTGTCTAGTGACTCTCTGTCGTTATCAACGACCTGCAACAGCGCAGTCTTGCAGCTGTGTTTGGGACGAAATCCAGACAGACGACTGCCGAGAAGTTTATTCGCTGTCAAATATGTTTGAATCTGTTTCAAAATTAATTTTTCAAATACTTTACTCAAATATGGCAACATTGCAATGGGTTAATGGTCACTACCTGCTTTTTTTGGTATTGGATCAATTCCATCGATGACTGTTGCATTATGTCACTTACTTATTGAGCGTAAATTCAGCAAGTTTGATACTTTTTTCACTCAAAAAGTGCTCACTTAGAAATGATTTTTTGGAAATTCTCATTAAATTTTTTGAAAGTGGGTATGGTATAATTATAAAGAATTAGAGGTAGAACTTAGATCACTGAATAAAAACTAAGGCAAAGCCGATAGCTTTGCTGCTAGGGCTTTATTGAAGTATTATTATAAACTTATTTTAATATTTCATTGATAAAAATATATAAAAATTTAGGTATGTTTAGTAATAATCTGTCGACAAATTAGTGTGTCGCATTTCATTTTCATAATTTTCAAGGCACCTTAGCCTTCATTCCAAGTACTAATTACACAGCAAAGCTATTCGAAACTTTATTTGCTGAAAAGTGTACCCATCAAAAAGATATAAGTAAAATGAGAACCAAGTTCAATATTATTATATATGCCTTCGTTTACGAATTGTTATTAAGTACCTGGTTAAACAGTCAGTGGAAGATCCCTATGTTCGAAGGGTAGTATCTACCAGTAAGCCAAAATTTCGGAAATGTTAAATAAGAATTTACACCTTAAGAACTTACAAAGGCTATATTATAATTCGTATATGAGAACTAGCCAAGGCTTAAGAATATTATCCTTAGTTTCCGCTTTTTCAGTTTATACCTAATTTGGCCAAGTCGGGGCGGTATAACGTGCGCAGGCGGTTGTACTCTACAATAGAGCTCTCTTGTACATTAATATGACTTTGCTCTAAATTGATAAGATGTACTCCATCTAAGGTCTTAACACTAGAGAGTCCAGTGTAAGCCTGTACTTTACTTTATGTAGAGGAGCCTATGTCGAGATGAGCGCTGTCAAGGCTAAGGCCTTGTGATTTGTGGATACTAATAACTAAGCAAATAGGGAATTGTTCCCTGTGAATATACACTTTAATTAATATTTGAAATTTGGTCTTGATTTTCAAGAAAATATATGAATTTCAAAACATAAATCGCAACCTTAAAGGACAGTTGTCGAGAGGCAACCAGGCAGCAAGACGACGCTTGCACTTGTGAGCGCGGTTGCTACTTCCTAATACAATCAATCAAGTGAAAATTTATAATGAAATGGTAATAATTTACAAGTGTCTGATTTATTCCTTTGTATTCACCCAACTACCTAACTGGGTTAGAGTTTTGATCTATAGTTCAATCAGTGATAAAAATGACGATTTTTTGACGTTGATATCTAAATAATTTTGGAGCAAATATGTATCTCAATATGTGAGCCAAATTTGACATGTTTATGTGAAATAGTTTTTGAGTTATGAGGGGGTCAAAACAAGTATTACACAAGATGCTGCTCGCCAGTTCTGTTAGCTTGAACTTGGCTTAACACTCTACCGCGTGTCTAGATCCCGGGTTTGCAATTTAAACTTGGGCTTAAAACACACCGGTTCAAATAAAAAGTTTTTGTTTTCTTGTTCGTTTTTTGTGTGTCTTCAAATCAAACAAAATGGAACTTTAAATTAGCTGTAAGATGGCGCTGAGCTCATTCTTGATTTGATTTTGTTTTTTCTGCAGCCTTTTAGTCAACATCTAATCTTATAGAAAAGATTTATTGACCGCAACGTGCTTAAAACCATGATGATACCATGAAGTTCGTAAGACGGTCCTAAGAACTAGCTAGTGCAGTAGAAAATATGAAATAACAAACCAAGTTTAATTTATTTTATTTATATTATTATTTAAACAAAAATGTGCTAACTCCCAAGTCATAACAGTGAACCTATTTTTAAAATTCATATTTTTGACGTCGCTTGAGGCGTCGTATTCGTGAACTTCGTTCGTCTCATATCGAATCGGGGAACGGGAAATATAGGGTTTGGTTTGTGAAATCGAAAACACTTTAATAGCCACCGACGGTAATTTTGGAAGCCAAGGCTAAGCTTCACCATAGCTTATACAAGCTTATACTTCTATGGAAAATAGACAAACACCACTCCATTACTCCTGCCTAGCCTACAAATGAAAACCTATCAAACTCTTGATAATCTAATGTCACCTGGATTCACTTCCAAGTGAATTAAAAAAGAATTGTGAACAAATCGTTTTCGCATTGGAGCAAAAGCCAAACGGGTCATTTTGTCTACAATTCCTCGTCGAATCAGTTGCATTGTTGGTCATTCTACCCTTCTCCAAACAGATGACCGGAACCTCACCTTGCAAACCACAAAAATGGATTACCTTCATCGGAGTAAGTGAAGTTCAGTGCTGCTACCGTCACTTGCTCCCCAGTGTGTAGTAGATTCATCAAAGGCACGGCATATACAGTCTACTACATTATGCAAGTCCCTGTACTACTTTAAATTTGTTTCAAAAATGGGCTGGTTGTCTGAAATTCTACTAGCAGCAAATTTTGTGCTTGTTCGTGCGAAAGGCCTCCCATCAACATTAACTCGCGTTCTTTCATTCATAAACTAAATAATATTAGTCCAATTCGAAGTTCGTTAAACAAGGTTTAAACGGTCTTCATCAAAGAGCATTATCGCCATAGATGGCATCTAATCGCTCTTTGATTTCGCGACGCAATTTCCCTGCACAAAATATTAATCAAAGCACTGAACTATTTTGATCTTTTTCGGTCCCAAAGAAAAGATTATTCTTATTCTTATTCTTGAAAACTGGAAGCCGAGTCCATGGGAAGAAGTATGAAAGGTTTCTATAGGTAGTTATAAGCAGATTACGTTGAGTTTAATTAGGTAACAATATTACTGACGCAAAACATATCTTATTCCAAAACTGTGTTTCAACTTTTCAAGAAGCGAATATTTTGAAACAAGGAAATGAGATAAACAAATGCAAAAATAAAAATGAAAATATTGATTAATGCGTAAATTAATAAGTAATCCGTACGACAAAATGAAATACCGTATCAGTAATATTTGGGGCCGGCAAAGGGATCAGATAAGGCATATTGAAAAACGCCGTGATCAAAAATCTTAGAGAAGAAAAGAGAGATAAAGTCTGCGAAGAAAGAGCTATTCCAATCTCGCAGCAAGGACATCGATATGTCTAGAAGTCAACATTTTGCAAGGATCTTTTCAAAACAAGCTAAATGGTTTTTAAGTATATTGAGAGAAATATTTTCAAAAATCCACAAAAATTTTAAGATTCAAGTACCTTTTGCGGCAGTTCGTTAACGTGTATAAGGAGAAACCAAATCTGATTGATGAAGCAGTTCTCTTGCACACTCTAGATTCAGCTGGCACAGCTATCAAAAACCTGTTCAATAACAAGAGCCTTGAAACAACGCACCGTAGATATGAGCTTCTTAAATTTTGTGACGATGTTAAGAATCATGCCTCAGATCATCTTTCAAGATTCGGTGGACAAAAGAATGCATGCAGATTGGTTAATATGTACCGACGACTCACCTAGAGTACGATGAATGGGAGGAAACGCGTTTGTATCCATCCCGTGAAATTCATGCAAGTTAAATATGAATATCGTAGTAGAAAGGTTTGTCAGAATTTAATGTTACAGCGGAAATTGGAATGCGGTCCACCAGCACTTTCGTTCCGTTACAGAATTGGTTGCAAGGTTGACCTAGCTTGGCAGAGTGTGTTTAAACTGCCAGCGTCCTATACTTTAGTTCCGTTTGCGTTAAGAAAGTTTCCTAGTTCACTCTTATTGACCGGATCTTTCTTAATCTGACGTATGACGTAGACAGAAAATAATTATGATGGATAACCTCCGTGCCTTGAATAAGGTGCCGGTAATGTGCCGGAAGCTAGTCTCCTTAAGTTTAACCAAGCTGCTTGTCGCCGTGAACCTAATATGCCGATCGACTCAGAAAATATCAAGTAGAACCATAAATGCATTGGCCAGGCTTGAACGTAGATCACTTAATGTTCCGGCGGTAGTAGCTCTCTAAAGTCTGCTATGTTAAGCTTAAGGCTTTGTGATCGCAGGTCAACAGACCTGCGAAGATTTGATGAACTACGAACGTTTTCATTGATGGTATCATTGTCAAATCTCGTCGGCCTGATAAACTTGTTATTATCCTTCAAATTGCAAAAAATTAAAAAAAAACAGGTACTTTTGTTGGTTTAAGCCCATCAATTGTCATTCAACTTACAATTTTATGAAATTGCCTTAAGCAGTATTAACACTACAAATACCATAGTTGATTCCAATTTGATGGCTTCAATAAATTGTATTCTTACAAAAAGCACACTAAATTTATAAATAAGATGTTGGGCCGAGTCGAATCGTGGCAACAGCTGACGTCTATTTGAATGATCATTTGTTTTGACATATTTTCCAGTCGGCTAATAATAGGCTGACAAAGCACTTCAAATTCAAATGTCATTCCATTTTCGAAGCTCTATTGTTGTCGGAATGTCTATGGGGTTATAATTTTTGCTGAATAACGCTTGTGTTGGGCTTCGGCTTTGTTTTGGTCCAATTCTCCACCTCGCATTGAGAATTGTTTTCAACGTGATTGTTAGCCCCATGGGGTCTCGAGGACGATAGTTGCTAGACAAATTATGATTCTTCTCGTTGCTTAGGTTGGTGCGCGAGCAATTTCGTCATGATTCATAAATCCGTTGGCATTGTACATTCGAGTATACATGAAATCGTGAGGCTGCTTGATGCGAAAGAAATGAAAAGAATTCTTGAAGTCTCATCATTGGATCAGGTGTGTTGGGTTTTATTCTGTTATATGACGATATAAGGTTATTCGGTTTGAAGAGAAGTGTTTATTATACCATTTGTCTGTGACTTAATTCTCTGAATCAGTTCTTCGCCAGTTGGCTTAAGTTATTCTCGTAAAGCAGCTTTCGTTAGCTTTCACTTTTCAGATCGATTTAGTTTAAAAGAGTTTAATTCAAAGTCACATTTAGCTTAATATAAAAAATTTTCTCCTTAGTTGATATTTTGAGTCAGTCAAATTGACAAGTAATGACATAAAAGTCTCTTCAGGTGTTATCCCACTGGCACGAAGCGAATGTTAAAGCACTGTTTATGAAAACAATGTTTCCAAAATGTGGCCTCACTGACCAATACAAATATTGTCGTTTGTTTGCAAACTGGCTCTGACCTGAAGACCTCTTCTTGATCGCTCAGATTTTTAACTTTAAGGTTTAAATTTGTAGTGGATTTTATTCAAAAACGATGCTTACAATAACTGATGAGTCATAAACATAAAAATGAATATGTATATTTAAATAGGTACTATGACAACAATATTTGACCGTTATACTAAGTGTGCTTCGAATGACTCACTGTCATCACAAGCTTTCATACTAACTAACTAATCAGACCATCGACCTTAAAGGATGTGAATCTCAGCTATGACTGCTATCTATTGAGAAAGCTTCTTAGCATCCAAGGAAGTTTTTGAGCCGATGGTTCAGTGCCTGGAGTTCGAGGATATGATCTCTCCCGGACTACATCGACAGTTTTGTATGGTTTGCAGTGTTTCGTTGTTCCCGCAAACAAGACCAAAATACGCCGGAGAATTTTTAGTTCCAAGGTTCCTTTAATTTTTTATGTTGTTTAGTTTAACATGAGGGTGAGGATGTTAAAGCTGTCGATTGAGATGTTTTGTGCAAAATAGTGCTTGACGGAAAATTTCTCCAGAAGCCGTGCTTTAAAGCACTGTCTGACATTACCGGAAGCTCGAACTCACTTATAGCAACAATGAATGTTGTATGAATTGAATCTCATTGGCACTTTTCAGTTTATTATGCGACATCGAAATAATGTTGATTTTTCGGTTCTGAAGTCAGGCTAATATTTACCGACTTAAAATTTATAACATGGCATTCACTTTAATACAATGCACTGCATTGGATCTTGCAAATGTGGAGGATGGAAGGGATGCTTTCATCGGAATTGACACTTTTTATTGTTCTAACGTTCTAACACATTTTTATTTAACAGCTAATTAATTCATAATTCCCCGCGGACTGGTAATAAGATTGCATTTCAATAGCCGAGAATCCGGGTGACATTTTTTCTAGCCTGCAGTAATTATTTTCATGTTAAAACATATAAAGGCAATGTTCCTTATACCATCTAGCAATTTCCGCCACTGCTCAGGCGTCCAATGTTGAACCTCCTTTTTCAGGCCTTGTGCTAGCATTGGTATGTTCGGCAAAACAAACCCATTTGAACGTTCGCGCACTCAAAAAATTTAACCTCGGCTCCGTTTTCGTAGGCCTCAATTATATCTAGGCATAAACGCCCGCAGGAAACTGTCATTAAAGTAGATTCCATATTTCTTTTGCACGGTTCATAGTTGGAACGATGGTGAGATAAAGCGAATTTATAAGTCAGTTCTGAAAAATATTTGCGATACATTGATACAACTAAGACGGGACAAGAGTGTATATAGAATCAATGTTGCCATCGAAAAGTTTGCTAAGGAAAGAGAAACATACGTGCAATCGTCTGCTCTTAAGGTTAGGCTCATCTATAAAATTAAGTCTGCTTGTATAAGGTGGGAACTTATTTCGGTCCTGCTATTCCAGTCCTCTCGATGCAAATCTCAAAAATCTTTTTTGTACTCTTTCAAGCCTTTCGATTAGACATTTGTAGTGAGGAGAAAATGCTTGACAAGCATATTGGAGGATCAGACGGACAAATGTTATGAATAATTGTAATATCAAAATAACAATCCCTAGTCCAATGTAACAAAGAATGGTTTGGATGGGTTCCAAGTCATCATAAAATCGAAGGCAATGAAATTGCGGACGAACTAGACCGGGTTGGTTCAAAAATCATGTTAACTGATCCGGAACCTTTTTGTTCAACTTTGGCCACATGCTGGAAATTAAGCTACATATTATCCACTGGAGATATCTACCTTGAATCAGGCAATCTTAATTACTAATCATTCCCTTCTCTTACAGAGAAATTATTAAACTCAACACGGAGAACATTAAACATCACATCTAACAAAATCAGGACTCAGTACAACCGCCGAATGCCGACTCTGTTTACAAATCGACGAAATGGCTGTACACATTCTTTATGAATGTTCAGCTCTAATATGGTTAAGAAGGCATTTCTTTCTACAAGACATATGCTCCCCATTGGACATTAGACAGTCCAATGCTGAAGTCATTCTCACCGTCATCGGAAGGATGGAATGTCTGTTGGCCTTAACTAACTCCTCATGATACAAAAGGTCTACTCCTTCAGATCGCAATTGGACATGGGTAGAAAATTAAAACAAAAAAAAATTACAACATTAAGGTCATTCAATTTTTGAGACTCTTTTAATCCAAACAAGAATTGAGTTCGCTTTTTGGAAATTATGTTGGCTTTTGTACCACGTAGTACCCTCGAATTAATAGTAAAATAGCTCGCCTAACAATCATTAAAAATTAGAGAAAAAGATCTGGTGAAGCCAATTCAATTCAACTTTTAGTGAGAAAACCTATCTAAAAGTATGAGTTCAAGTAAGAGAGAAGTTGAAGAGCCACCTTTACAAAAACCATGTTAATTAGGGACAGCTGTAGACTAAACGTACAAATACAGTGATTCACTCAAAAACAGATTCGAACAATTAAAGTATCGCTGACAGTCTCACGATCGGACGATCGTTGTGGATGCCATTTTTTCGACCCTTCTTAAAAAATGTAACTATGAACGATATCTTCCAGGCAAGAGGATATTCAGAATCAGACAAAGTTTGATTGATCAAAACAGAAAATGGACTTGACAATTGACCAGTATATTTTTTAAAACAATTGATGTTACACCATCTGGACCTGATGCTATGTTGTCATCAAAATTGAATACAGATATATTTACAGCATGTAGTTATGTAAAAATCTATATGGGTTGAGCGTTTAAGAGACTTCAAATGACCAAAAATTAATCATTTTTGTCAAGATAATCGCTGCTAGGAACACCAGAGTTTGTAAAAGCAGATTTGAAAAAATCATAAAACAAACAGATACAGATACATTAATATACATTTTTTCTGATTGAGAAAAAATCACCATCTTTTAGGTGTAGTCAATACTGCTCTCGACTTTAAGCTAAGAACAGTAAACAGGCAGTCTTATTTAAGTAAATGTCCAACAGAGATTGAGCGGCATTGCTAGAGTACTGTGGAACGATGGATCTAAGTTCTCATCGTCCTTGGATGACTCCTCAAGAAAAGAGTGAAAAAAGTTACAAACATTTCACCCATGTACTAAACATTCTACTATTTTTACCGCAGGTAAAGTCTTCAGTACTGAGCCTTTAATCTTCCTTGTCATGCTTGGCCGAATGCTTAAAACACCTTGTCGTGACCCAGACAGTTCCCTATCAAGTCGATGATCAACCTCTATTCGTTGATTTAAACTTCGTATCACACATTTTTAAAGATGATCTGTCTAGATCCATTTGGCTTCCGCGCCAAACTCGATACTCTCAGCTTCTCGATTGAAACTCTAGCTGTTTGAGGATCGGCCCGCGTTGCTCAAATAGTCTTTGTTGTTGTCTTCCCCTAGTTAACAAAATACGGGCCGGTTATCCATTAGGCTTCATTTGTATACCACACACATATGTAAATAACAAATTTTTTTGATATCGTTCTGTATGGTTTTAGGGTTCCAGTATATCATGGTCTTTCAATTAAAATACTTACTTACGTACTTACAAGATCAATGACACTTGAAGGATTAGAACCCGAGTGACATATGCCTTCCAATCTTGAAGGTCCTGAACATGCTGCATCCAGATGCTTAGACTCAGCTTTCTAGCGTCCACGATTATTTAATCGTCAAACCAGATAATCGGTCTTCCCATTCTTTTTGAGCCTGGTGACTTGAAGACTCTCTTGGCTTGAGCATTGATGTTTATTCTCTCGATGGCTGAGCTAATGAAGTTGACGATTTTTGGCTTCCTAACTATGTATATCCGCATCTTTCTACAGCTTCTCCCTCCTCGCAGATAAGACCAAATATCCGACACGAAGCATTTTTTTCGAAGGATCCCAAAATTTGTTCAGCTGCTGGGCTTATCGTCCAGTAAATCGGCATCATAAGTTTTTTTGTCCAAAGTAATAACGGTTGCCTAGGTTTAATCTTTGTCCACAGTTGTCTCGTTTGTGGAGAATTTGTTTGGTTCAAACAAGATTAACTCCTTTTCTACTTCAAAATTTTAGCTGTCAACGTTTTGGCCGAGGTGATGTTCAAGGGATCTTTTTCTAGGTTTTGTTTAAAAATCTTTCGTCATTCATCACATGATTTGCATATTATGCGGGTCAGTTAATCGATAGGGAATTATATTTCATAATCGATTTACGAGGATTGTGGATAAATTTGCCTCCATGTTGAGCTCCATGTTCTGGCGCTGCTGCTTCCCTACTTGTCTTTTTCGAACCGATAAGTTGCGTGCCCTAAAAATCAATCACTGCATGCAGGAACATTGAATCACCACACTTTAAATATTTGTCAAGCGTGGTACGCTGCCGACCAGCGACTCATTGCGACTGGAAATTCTCTTCACCCTTTACCTTTGCAATAGCCCTGATAGTCAAATTCGTGCAACAAGGCATATCAGCATGGTCCTTAGCACAGAAATTTACGACCACGTTGCAAAAAGACGTTCTGTTTATTTTAAATATTGACTAAAGCGGTTAGGACTAAAAGAGTGTATGGACATCAACACTCCAGTCCTCGAAGCATTCCGCATAGGGACAACGTGGTTCTTCCGAGCCTTGAGTCCTTGAGTTTGAAATTATTACGAGGAGGAAAGTAAGACTATTTTGGTTCGGTTAAAAATGCTTTCTAGCCTCAATGTTATGTCATACTGCCTGAGTTGTCAATTTGATCTGGCTGACCTGATCGCTGGATCATGTTTTGAAATTTCGCCTTTACCAGAACAAATAACAAATTTTGCTACTCACATTTTTATATCACTTTTGCCTGACCCGCTGTCCGATGTCCGCTGCAATGGAATTGTACTTGACCACCCGATTAAGGAAAAAAAATAAAACATTTATGATTTTTATTATTTTTTTGTTTTATTTAATTTTCATCATTTTGTTGTTTTTTTTTTGTTTGTTTGTGATGTTGTTGCCATTTTTAATTATCATTTTAAATCAATATGGCCAATTATGTTTTAACCGTTTTGTTGTTGTTTCAATAGTAATTATAAGAATAATAATACAATATAATAATAATTATATAATAATACTAATATTAACACATCAAGACATTTTCTTTACATTTACAGTGTATGTTCACTTTCACTTAAGTTTGTTTCTTGTTTTTTGTTTTGTTAAATTAACCTTAAATGTACTAATATATTTTTATATTTATATATTTAGCATTAGCATATGTCTCGTTTAGTTAGGTGTTTTTACTTTTTAATTATTTTTCTAATAAACTGCGTTTTTTAGTGCGGTTTTCTGTTTGTTTTTCAATGAAACTTATCGCATGGTGACTACTACTGTACAAACACAAACAATTTGAATTGTTTTAATTATTTTTTTATTCTTATTATTTATGTTTTTGTTTTATTTTATCACGGTAGGTTTACATTTTTCATTTACTTAAGGGTGTTTCTCTTATTTACTAAACTTTATTTTTTACAATATTCTCTCCTTCTTACTATGACAGTAAAAAGTTAAGATTTACATGATAAATTGGCTGCCAAAAAGGACGCATACGAATCTATGGAATTGCCTTCTCCATAATTTAGCAAACAACATGTGCACTTTTTAAATATTTTTTTCAATGTTTATATATATATATGTATATATGCATTTATTTTCAATATTTACAATATATATTTTTTTTTGTGTTTGCAAGTTTACTCCTAGATTTATTACTAACTATACAAGAGAAAGAAAAAAAACATTTTTTTTATTTATATATATAGTTTTGAATGCGCTATCAATACACTGTACAATATGGCAGATTGTGGTTTGTATCTAAATATCGTTCCCATGTATTTCGACAAAAATAAAAACTCAAAAAAAAAAAAAAACAGCACAAAATAAAGTTAATAAAAATTCTGACAATTTATATGCAACTACTGCCAGCGAATAATGACAACCAACCCTCGTATACAAATAATAATGAAAAGGATTATTAAATGTAATTTCTGCTAATTAGTGAATAAAATTACTTAAACAAATAGCTATACACAAAATAATAAACATCAATACAAATGTATGTATGTGTGGGTCCTTAAATAATAGGAATTGCACGCAATTTATTTCGTAGCTGAATTTCATTACTAATAAATTAAGGTTACGCCTGTATAAATCAAAGTAAAACGCACTGGGACTGGCCCAACCGCCTCTAAATCCTAGCAAACAGTTGATGTGGTGATGTTAAAGCCGCGTGGCATTAGCCAGCGTATATTGAGGACTCGGTTATTGGTTGTGGTAATGGTAATGGCAATTCATGTGGCGCGAAAGGGGTAAGTAACTGTGGCACTTGGAGTGCTCGTTGTTTGCTATTTTGTTACTCATGAGTGGGTCCGGCGGCGAAGGCGCGCGGTCACTAATTGCATGATTTTGTGGCATGACGACAATGTAAAAGCTAGAAAGCTAGAGCTCATAAATTCACCTGCTGACTTCTTAGACGACGAATGTAAGGAGGTCATAACTGATTTATGTCCATGCTTTGAGATGACGTCAACGTGTGTCCCCCCTGTAAGTTGTTAATAAATGAGGCGGTGGGCTTGGGCCTTAAACCCATCAACATCATCCTTTTGTCGTTGCGTTGAAAATCATTTTGAATTGGTGGAACATGGGTTTTAAATCGGTCTAAGTTGCATTTTAAGTTTAATTTTAATTAAATATATTGCTGTTTAGGTTATTCCCGCTCCATCACGTGTAATCAGGCCTCCATGTGCCCTGGAAATAACAAGAAGCAAAGAGAAGAGGAAAAGTTGAACAAGTTAGTTGTGGTTGAGAGCAATGGTTGAAAGTAAACATATAAATTGGTGGCAAAACTTGTTATCAAGACTTACCATCGAGCTAAGTCCTAAGTGGTATGACTGCGAGTGAGGCACAACAGCTCCGCCTAATGAGCCCGCTGTGGAAAAGCCTCCTTGTAATCCACTGGATGCACTCAATGCGCCCATGCTGCTAGTGTACCATCCACCATGCATATGTGCATGGGCTGGATGCAAACCCCCGGATAGATGTCCATGTTGTCCTATTAATTAAAAAAAAACAAACAAAAAATTATATTATTTTTCATGGTTGTGTTCATATATTTTATAAACTGTTTTCGTTATATTTCAATTAAAGCCTAGCCATTTCTAGTTAGTTAAATAGTTAAACACGCATATCATATAGGATTGTTCCATGAAGGTTAAGGCATACAAATTTGGTTGGCAAACATCGCTTCTTATGATTCTCAGATCGAGAATTATCATTGAGTGGCTTAGTATGAAATCGACTTAAAAAGTTTTCCCAAAATTAATAAGACTGAACATAGAAGATACAACCGTAAGAATCAAGGAAATGAGGACAAGACAGGGGCTTGTCTTGGTATATTTACAAAAATGAAGCGCGAAATCAACGCACTTGACGAAAGAAGTAATGCCCTAACTTATAGAATCCTCAAAGAAAATAAACTGATAAGTCAAAGGTCTCTTTTGAAAACATCAGATTATGAGTTGAATGTGAAACTAAAACGCATTTGCGACATAACCCGCTGAATGTTGCTTTCATCACATTGGAATGTGTACTTTAGAAACACTCAAAAACCTTTAATTTGGCGGTTTCAAACCGCATAAGATGCAAAAATTTGCATCACTTTTGAAGTTTGCAGAAACAAAAATAAAGAAGATATTAGCTGGAATTATTTGAGAAGTCGAAGAGGCTATTATTTAAAGGGTATACTCGTATCACATAGAGTCCTAAAAATTCTATTACGTTGTGAATGATTCAAAATATGAATGAAAAATTAAAAAGGAAATTTCGAATCGATTCAAAAATGTTTTGGCAAAGAAGCAATTTTTAATTTTTATAAAAAAGATTACCACAGGCGGCGTTTTTAAAATTGTAAGGGTAGGTATACCCGACTAACCTACATGCCTTAAGATTTCGATAAACTTTGATTTTTCGCGGCACTTATGAAGGCGGGAGTCCCCGAAAGATTTGAAAATGCCAGATTTTATTTGCCATTTGAATCCGGGACCTCACGCGTCAAACTTACCACTGCATTCGATTCCAAAAGGCTATATGCAATGACCAGTTATGAATTTTGACATAATATTCTGTTCAAAAGAGAATATCACTACCACCACAATGAAATGCATTCGCATCTTGCACGAACGAGCTGACAGCACCAGACATCAGTTCTGTTTGCATGCTTTCTGCACCAAAATTCGTAGTTGAGAGAATTTTAAAAAGTGGGGATAAAATTCTCTTGGAAAGAAAAAAATTACCAAAAAAACAATCGAACCAAAAAGTTTATGTCACAAATTAAACGCCAAACAATTCCACATTGTTTTCAGAAACGCGTTGCGTTTGCGCTAGATTGCCTCCCTGCTTTACGTGAGGATTTGGCAGATTTGACTCTGTCCAAATCTGCCCAAAGAAATTTCTTGGGCTAAAATTCGTAGCATGGGGAAATGTTTTCCTCTCTCGTGAGCTCTCTCTTCTACGAAAAACTACGAAATTTCAGCGCACTCGAACAGGATTTCGTAAGTTTTCATAAAAATTCTCTGTTTTGGGAGAGTATTCGAACAGACCTATTTTTCTTTGGGGCTTTTTGTTCTACGGCAAAGCATTAAGTCAGCATTTACAACCCTTAAGCTAAATAGGATTCGTTTGTCTATCGCTCGCCTAGCAAAATTGTTCCACTCGCCACACTGTCTTTTAAACCCAAAATTGTTAGGATTAAGCAAACCAGAGATAATTTTGCTGTCGTTAAGTTTGCAGATCGCGGGAAAGGCCCTAGCTTTGACACTCATCCGAATTGTGTCGAAGCCGCGGTGATTAGAAAGAAAAGGCCGGAGTGCGATCTACAATCGACGTGTGTCATTCAGTTGACTCAGGTTACGCGAAAGTGAACTCCAAAGAGAGAGAAAACCTCATTTTATTGTTGTGACACTTCAGTTGCCTTGTTTTTATAACACTGCCAAAAAAAATAACGAATACACGAATCTTGACTGTAGTTCTGAAAAAAATTTTTTTCTAAATGCGAGACATGGTCAAATCTTTTAAGACTGTACATCTAACGCTTATTTCTGTTGAAGCTTCCTTTTACTGTCAGCATCATAATCAAAGAAGATTTCACATCCATTAATAAGTAAACAAATACCGAGAGCCTTGCAAGGTACCAGCCTTGCTCTCAATAGTGTAAGCTTCTAAGTCGTCTTAAAAGTTCGAAGGATGGTTTACCTAGTATCACATTTAAATGGTGATTCAACGTGACCGTTTTCTGAATACCAAGCATAAGTCTTTTGTAGATTCAACGAACTGTATTGCTGAATTGGTTAACATGCAAAAGTCGAAAGCTTCAACTTTTTTTTTAAAATAACTAGACATTTTAATTTGCTTGGATTAAGTGCTGAATTTTTTTTCAAGTACAAACCCGATATCCTTTGAAAATTTCCTTGCAGATCAATAGCAATAGTTGGCGTAAAAATATTTTGATGAATTCAAAACTTGGTTTTATATCATTGATTTAAAGTGAAAATAAAAGACATCTGAAACATGGCATGCAGGAAAGTGAGAAATTCCCATAAAGCCCCATCCAAGAACCCAATCTGTTTTCGTTCTCTTAAATAGCCTTAAAGATTTCAAACAGAGCAGCAACAGCAACGTTTGTTGTTCAATTAAGAATGCTGAGACAGCACATATTTTCCTTACAAATAAAACCAAGGACACACAGGAATAATCAATGCACTTTTTTTTTTCAAAAATGCATAAATAAAAGAAAAAAAAAACATTGATTTGTCGACTATGATATAAAAATAATTGATTTAAATAGCAGCATTTATGAACTTACCCATTGATGCTGAAAATCCACCTCCAAAGCCCTTAGACGGATCCAATGGCTTCATCAAATCACTCATACCTAGGTGACTTCCAATTGGCAGGCATCCACCACCAAGCCCCTTCTTTTTCTTTGACTTAGACGACAGCTTTCGATTTCTCGTCTGAATGCCCTCCTTCTTCATTGTTAGAGGACGATTAACCTGAAAATATACAAGAAAAACAATTCCCAATGTATCATTCAAATAGACTTAATGCAAGCCAGAAACGGCAGCAGCAGCAGCAACAGCACAGCAGAAGATGTTACTCCACCACTTCAATAGTTTCCTCCAATTGCAACAACAAATCTCTACAACTATGATCGACGGCGATAAGCATTTTATCGCGCATTTAAATCTAGCGCAACGATATTGGGTTTCCACAGTCATCATCAGACATTTCGGGGCGTGAATATGCTGCTATACAAATGGAATGCATTCGAGGGTAACAAAGGGCCGCACTGATCTTTACCCGGAATATATTTGTTGAACAGCATAACAACAACGTGCGACAATTGTTGCAACAATTGCGATCCGTCCAGCATACCTGGCGGAATACACAACCACCACTCTTATTGCATCACTGTGAAGGAACACATCCCATCCGATGCCGATGGAGGACTCTTCGTATCGTTTACATTAACGCGACTAGTTTTGCAAAAAGGGCTTCCGCCTGGGTAAATAATTGCCGGGTAATTGATACTTTTCCACAGTCCATTGTTGGCAACTGTTCTCTGTGTTGTGTTGCGAGAGATTTTTTTATTGTCCCCTATTTAGGATCTGCCTCTTGAATGGCAAATCTGTTTGTTAGGATACGGATCAAGCAGAGATCAAGTGGGGTATTAAGTGGTTTCGAGAGCACTGCATTCATTGCCCATTCAAATTGTTGAATTTCAGTGTAAATCTGTGTATCTGCAAATCCGATCTTCAGTAACAACACATCTGCCATCCAAGAGCAAGCAAAGCTCATTAACACGCGATTTCAGGCGTCTCCTCACAAGAATCAGCGGAAAACAATCCTGGTGTGTCTTTGATTAATTCAAATGAGCTCGCGCCCATCCCAAGCGTGGTTGGTGTACGCGCCTTCTCTCACAAGCCCCCAGTTTGTGTTGACCTAATTGACCGGAACGTCAGACGCGTGTCTTCGAAAAACTCTTATTTTACCAAATAAATTCGATCGCTCACCGAGCGTCAGGGTCACCCACCTTCAAAATGAATCGCTTCATAAAATTCAATACAATCCACGAACACACACACACATGCACGCAGAGTGAGCAAAGTTACACGTCAAATCCGATCGTTAGGGCAGGCGCCAGTCCAAAGCGGATTCCCAGTGAGCCTGTGACATATGCAAAGACAAAAGAAAGTGGACATGCCCTTCAAGTAAAAGGTTAGTTAGTACGTTACCAGACAAAACACCTTTCCATTTGTCATCCTGACGCCAGGACGAATGACCATTTGAATTCAGGTAGAAAGGACGACTAAGCCTCACACAGCGGGAAATGAAGTGGTTTTCAGAGCTGAGCTGAGCGGAGTTTACCCGCAGACACTCACTCCATTGTACTTAGTGGCTCTGTGGAAGACTTTCCACCCCCCCTAACAGGATACCGCTATTAATTCGTAATTAATTCGTCATGTGACATCAACTCAAGTCGTCACATTGGCCGCGGCATGGAATTTGATTTTCTATCGATTAATGCCTCTGCTTGACACATAGCAAGGTGTAGTTGAGTTATGCAAATGCTTTGAGCGCTATTGCAAGGTGACGCATGCGGAATTTCAATGAAAACTCTTTTGAAGAAGATTCGTGCCGCCATATCGCTCCTTAAATCATAAATCGTAACGAAGACATTCTGTTTGGCAAGACGTTACATTAAAAAGTAAAAGCGAACAAAAAAAAACAACACTCCACACTGGGTGAGATGATAAATTCTGTTAACCTGCGATCCAAAGTTAACGATAACCCACTGGATATACTTAGTACGGATATAGCTGACGCACCACCGCAGTCGCTACTAGTAATTTTGATCACAACCAGATAATAATCGCGCGCACATTTTGGCGACTACACGACATATTCTCCTCAGGACCAGGACATTTCTCGGGCGCGAGAACATTATATTTTCTGTCAGACTAATTAGAAAGATTGGGATCAGATAGCGACCGTTTCGCAGAGGCTGAGCTACGAAAAATTGAAATGTAGCGAAATTAAATAAATTATGTATCCGTACGGCTTTGCAATTAGATTGCAATACAAATCAAAATCATGGTGCAATGCAATCGCCCGAACAGTGACAGTGAATGCAGTTCACTTATTGAAGGCGTGCACTGCACAACAGATACCACGTACCAGAACGAGGAACTCATCGTTGGGGACAACTTGTGTGTGCGCCAACGGTGCACGAAAATTTTCTATTTCCGTCAAAATCATGGACATTGTCCAATCTTGATAAGACCTCATCAGCAACTGAATTTGCGAATATTTGGTTGAGTTTTTGGTCGTGTGTGGGCCGGGCCGTAAGCCCAAGAGTTGATTTGCGTGTGGAAAACCAAATAATTTTAAAGGACACTAAAGGACGGATGCATGCGATAGTTAATTAAATGTGATGAACGTTCGGTTCAATTAAATTTGTGCCATCGAAAATAGATGACTCACCTGGATCACTGGCACTATGAGGCTAACATATTTTTAATGTTCAAATTTAATAGAATTTGCAGGGACATTGTTGCTATGGAAAAATCAGACGCTTAAAGTCAGTCCTATTTAATTGAGAAGGGACCTAGCCACTTGAAGTATTTTCTAATTTCTTTGCTTTTACAATAACCAAAACATTGCAGTGGTCAGTCAACACGGTCAAGTGTTATCCGCTGAAAGACATCCCAAATACTTCTCAATCTTCTCGACTGTCAGTGACATCTATGTGAAATTTCATGTCAAAATATATTCATAGTGTTTGAAATACGCGTCGTTTTGTGAGCTGCTAAAAGTGAGTTTTTCGTTTTTTGCGATGTCGAAATTTATTGAGCAAAGAATTTGCATTGCAATTTTGTTTGCGGAATCAATTTTCTGCTGCGGATACGTTGAGGATGGTGCAGAAAGCCTTTGATGATGAGGCTATGTCTAAAAAAAATGTTTACAAGTGTTATAGTGATTTCCAAGCCGGCCGTGAACGTGTCGAAGACGAAGAGCGTTCTGGGCGACCATCAACCTCAACCGATGAAGCTCACGTCCAACAAATCAAAGATTTGGTGTTGAAAAACCATCGATTAATGATTAGAGACCTTGCTGATGAAGTTGGCTTATCGAAAGGCTCAGTGAATACCATTTTGAAGGATGCTTTGGGCTTCAAGCGCGTCAAATCTCGACTGGTACCGAAAACATTGAATTTTTTGGTAAAAAAGGCGTCGCGTTGAAGTGTGTGAAACAATGCTTTCCGACTACCAGGATGTCATGAAACGCATTATTACTGGCGATAAGACTTGGACCTATGCTTACGACCCCGAAACAACCGATCAATCGAGCGAATATCGTGCCAAAGGAGAGCCGAGAACAAAAAAACCGCGCCAAAGTCGCTCAAAAATCAAGGTCATGTTGACTGTTTTCTTCGATTATCGTGGTGTTGTGCTTTATGAATTCCTTCTAACCGGCCAAACAGTCAATAAGGAATATTATTTGAACGTTATGCGTCGTTTGCGTAACGCTATCCGCCTAAAAAGGCCGGAATTATGGAAAGACAATTCTTGGTTTTTACACCACGATAATGCACCATCCCATACCGCACTCGTAATTTGTGATCATTTCGCCAAAAATTCAACCCATATCGTTCCGCAACCACCGTATTCACCTGATCTGGCGCCGTGCGACTTCTGGCTGTTCAACAAGCTCAAAAGACCGCTCCGGGGACACCGTTTTGATACGATAGAGGAGATTCAAGCCGCAGCGAAGACGGAACTGAAGGCCATCCCGGAAAGTGACTACAGCCAGTGTTTCAAAGATTGGAAAATCCGTTGGCATAAGTGCATTGCATCGGGAGGGGATTACTTTGAAGGGGATGAAATTGATTTGGAAGAATAAATAAAGAATTTTCAAAATAAATACAATGTCATCTTATTTTTTGGACACAGTAGTATTAGCTGTACTTATGGCCACAAATAAAGCAATCATTTGCACCGACAGTTAATATGGATCACCGCTCTCCTGTCATGAATAAAATACGCGACGACATCATCCACCTACAACCAAACCTGAAATTGATTTGGATTCCAGGACATACTGGAATAAAGGGCAACGAACTGGCAGATCAGGAAGCGAAAGCGATCTCTACAAACTGCAACGTTGAAGTGAGGAACTACCATCCTTTGAAAAAACAATATTTTAATTAAATGGCAAGTGCACACTGGCAATTAAAGAGGAAAGAATATTGGAGCCAATAATGGAGTCAATCCGTAAGGAAACCCAGCAACGTACCCAGCAAACACCTCCTCAAAAAAGAACACATGCTTCCTAAGGCTTCGACTTGGAAATACGCGCTTAACTCACAGCTACCTCCTCAACAAAGACACACCTCCCATATGTCACATTTGCCAATCAAATAAGTTACTTTCTATTTAACATTCAATGAACAAAACTTTTTCACAATAACCTTAAAACGCTACTACAAGTTTCTTCGGAACCGAACATACATAAGGTCTGTAAACTATTACAGAAATTAGAAATAGAAAACGACATTTAACATAATTTATTAAAAACTTAAGCCTCTGTCTATAATCACCATGGTCTAATGATCCCAGCCGAAAGCCATAGTTGCTTTTGCTGAATATTTATGTTTAGATTAATAAATAATAATAATAATTTTAAAATTGAACTGAGTCTGTGCTGCGGTGAAAGAGTACAAACCATAGAAATTAAGCCGCAATGCCTATTTCGTTCCAAGTCGATTTTGTTTACTGTCATTTCGGTTTGGATGATACTTATCAGAGGTTGCGCAATAACCAATATATTATTGAGCAGAAAAATGAAGCGGAAGATAAGATTTGTTGCCAAAATTGAGCCTGCGTAGGGCACCAGAAAAGACTGCTGCAGTGAGGCAGACTGAATGGTTTGATACTGCTCATTGACGCCATGCATAAGATTTGAGATTATCTCCATCATCATAAAAGATTTGCATTATTACCCATTTAAAATTCAACTGATTCAGAACAATTACCAAGATAAGCTAATTTACAGATCAGTATAGATGGCCACCAATTTTGATAAAAAATCAGTCTGTGGTCTAAGAACATATCGAATTTGTTGTAATGAGCAATAAAGCCGCTTTTGGGGAACTGAAAGTCCTCGATACAATAAAGACAACTACGCCATTCTGTCATCCGGTAGCACCATAGGAATATGCTTCTTTGAGGATCCTAGTATCAATACTGTCACATTTTCTGGTGACTGCTTTCGGGACATATTGAAAATTTTCTTCTGTTGGGATTGAATGAATATAATCATAAGTGATGATATGAACTGATTCTATAATGCCCTGATATTAAAAGCGAAATTGCTTAAATATGGCCAGAAATCTACAAAATTGTTATTGGAAAATGTGCTAAGGGAAGCTCACCTTGATGCTGATTACCATTCATCAATTGGTAAAAATATTAATTGAACAACGGGTGTTCTTTTTGTTGCAATTCGTGGCAAATCCTCGTCATAAACATCCAAAAATAGTGTTCAAACTTTTTTTTTTAGGAAAAGAATGGACACTTTTGTAAAGTGGTTTCAAAACTCAGTTTTGCTTCGTTCAACCGAAAAGGGATTCAAAATTTCGCTTCCGACTTATTGCCAAAGCATTCGCTCATTTCGAATTATTTTTTAATTCCCCATTACTAGCTTTCGTAGCAAGTGTCTTCAAAGAGAAAAAAATCATTATAACATCCTCCATCCATTTTTTTTAAAACTGTTTTCAGGATTCGCACATGGAAATCCATATAGTGTTATCACTACGACCTAAACGTCATTGTTTGAAATTGTTTCCGTATCATTAAGAGCAATTTGGAAACTTGGAAATTAGGCCTTCAGTCTGCAGACACTAAGGTTCGGTCGTCTTAGTTAAATTTCAAAAATTTCGGCGTTTAAGTGTTACTTTGGCTCTTAACCATTCGACTTAAAACAAATCTTCGTTTAAATTTAGACTTAATGTTTTTTTGAATAAGCAGAATTTGTCATAATTGATTAGGCTCATTTTCTAAGAAAACGTAGACGGTCTTGTACCGAATTGTCCAAGCCGCACACTATTATAAAATTAATCATGCCGATTATGGAAAACGGGGGATTGACTGCGGAGGGAATATTTTCGCATCCGTTTGTTTTCCTATTATTGAAAACGCAATTGAGAAAGTGAGCGGATGTCGGTAAAGTGTAGAAAAAATGCTAATATGGAAAACGCAATTCATCCGCACTACATACATTTGGTGACGTTTTAAATCCGAATCAACTGAGTTACGGATTTACATGAAGAAAGATGAGTTTGGGCAAAAATCCGGACATTGCCAAAAACTTTACGAAGAAAGACCCAGAATTTATTCAAAGATTTTGGGAAAACTTGAAGTTTAACTTAAGTTTGGTCAGATCATAAATCCGCTTTACGGAAAAACTGGCTCATAATAATAGAGAAAGAAGAGCTACAGGTGGTGGAGAAAACAACGAAGTTTTCTTTACACCCTTGGAGGAGGAAATTATTGAACTCGTTTGCGTAAGGGACTGCGCTGTGGGAGTTCCTGGAACAAAAAGTTTTGGGACGCCATTGATTAAAAATCTGCCAAGTTGCTCGACAGCTTTAATGGATGTTGATTTGCCCTCTTATAGTGAAGGTAGAAACATTTTATATTGTTTTATCATACGTATAATAATATAATCATTTCAAAAAATGACCAGAATTTCCCTAATGTTTCGAAGGATGGAGTAGAAAATGACCCAAAGTTAAACGCAAAGGACGAAAATATTGTCATACCATCAGGCAATACAGAAAACAGTTTAAGGAAAGCGCCAAAGCTCCAACAACTGCTTCAGAGACAAATACATATACAGGAGCAACTGTGTAATAAAGTCTCTGAAGTTTTGGAGAGAGTTAATTATCAGTTGGAAGAAAGAAATAGAAACTTAAAAAAAAATTTACCGATCCTTGGAATTTCACGGGAATCATTTTCTTCTCCTTCCACATCCATGAAAAAATCAATTGTATCCATATTTTACTTTATTTCCCAATTTACATAAATATTCTTCAATCCTTCAGAACAAATTGAAACTTGAAAATTCAAAATTGACGGTAAACAGCTGATAAAAGAAAAGGATCGGTAGGGAGGTTTTGCGGACCGATAATGTGGTTTATCCGTCGGTTTCTATAATAGGGTTGAACTGCGTATGTGGATTCGATGAAGTCCCTCCGCAGTCCATAATCGGCATGAATATTCAAAAGATAACAAAATAAAAAACTATGTGTATCTGAACTTAAATAATAATTCAGAATTAAGGTATTGCGGCCCGCATTAATTCTTGCTTTAAAAAAAATAACTTTTCCAGTAGCTACACCTTGCTCGGAAAAAAGCTGAAAAGTACTCTTTGCTTTAAGCAACTTTAAATGAATATTTAACGAAGTCATCTTGCCAAAGATCTTGCCAATAAATAAACTTTATGTAACAAGCATTTAGGGGACATTTCGACGCTCCAAATCCCAACAAGATGCGTTTCTCCTTAAATGACCATTCATTTTCCAAACAATGACTAGCCTGACTTGTGAATTTTACTTTGGTTAAACTTTGTTTTTTCATGAGGTGCCAAAAAGAAAACCCCGAGACAATACCCCCAGGGTCATTAAAACCAAAAAAAAAAGTAAAAGAAACACAATTTTCTAGCGATGTATCAACAAGGAGCTGCTTAAATGATCCCATTATCATTCACCGTCGGGCACACTGAAAACGAGATAAAAATTACCCACTTAATTCATATTTAAAGTGTGCGTTTGCTCTCCCAAAGTGTCAACTAATTCATCAATCCCCTGCACGCTTTCAAATCCGGACGCAAGGGAGAAAAACGCACAAAAAAAAATAAACACAAGCGGAAAAGGGATGAAATTGAATTTACCTTCCATGCCAGTGAACCGGAGGCTAGCTAACTTTCCACCATACATACATTTAGGGGTAAAGTTCGCCCCTCACCCAAGTCTCAAATCTGAAATCTCATTTATTTAATCTAGCGTCGTGTGTTTATCGCGTATCGGCAGACTGCATCCGTCCAAAGTGTATGGATGTACCTCCTTTGGATGGCGGGATTATGTCAACCTATAAACCTCCTTTCCCAGCATTATTTCCCAATCAGTGGCAAAACAACAAAAGACGCACAAACAGAATCGCAACATAGATCCTGGGAGGAAAATATAATTTCATTCCAAGAGTCACAGATACACACACGCAAATGAACACCGACACCAGAACCAGGAGGAAATGGTGTGTGAAATCGCTTAAGCACTTAACGAGGGCTGAGACCTCGGATTTGTTTTCCGCACTTTGTGCGTTTCGTTTGATGCATAGTTTTCTGCAAAATTTGTTAGGAACCAGTCTAGAATTGGGTGGAACCAGCCGTCAGTGATGAGCAGTTTTGTCGTAATATTATTTCCTTTCGTTTATTAGCCCAGCAGCAGAGCTTGAGCCTTAATGAGATTGTTTAACATAAGCCCGGTCATGGTGTGAGCATAGTTCACTCAGTGTGAGACCGGATTTCCGACATTATGTATTTCGCCAGTCCCCATCATAATTTATTTGATTTCTCCCCAGGGACAATTATACCAGTAAAAGATTCGAAAAAAAAGGATATATTTAGATACTTACATTGTGAAGCTTGTAATAGAGACCGCAGGCATTGCACACTGGTTCACCGCTGGCGTTCCGCCGCCAAAGGGTTGTTGTTGTGGTTTTGCAGTTCGCACATGATGTCCCCGCTCGCTTAGCTGCGCTCTGCAGCGACTGCAAAGTCAAAAATTGAAATTTGAAATTAGTATGATAAAAGTTCAAGGTGTCCTTAAAAAATTTAATCAAGTGTTGCCAACTTAAACGTATTCCTCCTTCATACATGACCATATGACAACTTAACAAAAAGGAAGGAACAAGAAGAAGAAGAAGAAGAGTAGTCATGTCATGTTAAACGTCTTAATTTATACATTTTGGGTTCGGGTCGAATAATTACAGTTGTCCTGGATAACTACACTGCACAGTTCTCCTGCTCTCATACATATTCAATTCATTAGGCTGGTGGGCGTTGAAATTAATTTTATTTCGCACTCGTTCGGTTGCCATCCTTTGGATTGGAAAGAAACATCCAACGGAATCACACCTGAATTCACCAGATTCACCAGCCAAATGAAATGGGCAAAATGTTACAACATCGTTAACATAACAGATGAGCAGGAACACGAGAATCGTGTGTAATGTCTCACTTGGCTCGTTTGTTTGAACCTACCTTTGTTGTATACGAAACGTTTTATTTTCCATTTTACACCTTAATTTGATGTTTGTATCGGATTGTCCGGGTCCAGAATATCCTCTACCTTCTTCGGATTCTCTGCAGGTGAATAACACACAAAACGATTGGAAAAACATCAATTAAAAATCAACGTCAGACATGATCGCAGAGGTTGTTGATGATAATGGTTCAGGCCAAAACCGAAACGACGACGGTAGAGGATACACGATTGGTATTATAAATAAGCTGGTATCCGATATTTTTTCGAAAAAAAAAAAAAAACACAGATACAAGGAGAAGAGGCTTACGTTGGGATGTTTAGTGACACTGAATATTATGTGGAACTAAGAATGGACTTCCTAAAATCGATCAAAAGCATCTTTTAGAGATGTCGAGTCGAGCCAAGAGAGAGAGAAATGTGTGGGTATTGCTGCATTTTGCGGGCGTTTGTTGTTTTCTGACAGCTAATTCATTCATCTTTGTCATTTGGAGTGACAATCACTTGCTTGGTTTTTTTTTTTGTTGCATATTCTGCGATTTTGCATATGATCAATGGATTCAAATGGAATGTGGTTGAGGCCCAACTTTGGTCCCAAGTTGAGTCTGCAAAACTATGAGAATACAATTTTGTTCAATACGTTGTTTGACCTTTTTTTAACGAGTTAAGTCCTTTTTGTACATAAGAATGTGAATGTTTTTTAATCATAAAAATAATGAATGAGTTGTCCAAACTCAATCTACTATAAGTATCTATAAAAATTATTGTTTGTACTTTGAGGCCAAAAATATAGGTGAGAAAATTATTGTGTAACAGACGCTATGGTTTTGAGTATTGATGAGGATAACGTTATTGAACATACAAAATTTTAGAGCTGCTCATACTGGTCATCCGTTTGTATCGATGGCGCTTGGGTCCAGGTTGAAATTGAATCTCCACCAAAAAAACATAAGGTCCAGCGATTTCCATAGCCAGCTGCCTTTATGTGCGTTCACTGAGGTACTTGAAGTCGCGATCCTTTGGAGATCAATATTGTCTTGCATAATGTCAGCTTGATCAAACCTTCTTAGCGGTTGGCAAGAGCATTTCTTCATTTGATTTCTGCGCTGATTGTAACTCGAATAGACTGCGAATTCTTCGATGTTTAATGCACTTTTTCATTGCCTTGAAACACCTTGAGACACGCATTTCTTCCAACTAATATCATGCTACGCGCAAGTACATGGATAGACATCATGAAGATCGCACCTCTGGTATTAGCGTGGTTAGTTTTGAACGATTCCTTAGAGTATGATATTAAAACATGCTCACTAAAGTGCGTCGCCTTCAAAAATTTCTATTTATCAGGCTCACAACGGTTCGATGAAAGCTTGACGGGAATCCACTTTATATGACCAAATACAAATTAATTCGTCGTACTTCTCCCATTCTGAAAACAAGGATTCAGATTGAACGACAACTGTTGATCAATAAACTACACGGGCAACTATTCTTATGCCAGAAGAGCAGGAATTGTTTTTTCACACTGATTCTGCACAAAAATGAAGCACCCGAATCTAAAAAAAAATCAAGAACCAACTTAAATTTGAAGATTTGATTTATCAGACTAGGAGAACTAGGATTCTTAGAGAACATTAGAAAGTTTGAAAAAATATTGTGTGCCATGGAAACAGTGGAATCCGCTTACACTTCAAATTTCATTTTTCAATTTTAAGCTTAATGATGATGATGAAATAAATATCTAAATAATTATATAAACCTCTAGCTAGGATGTAAATTTCCGACTCAGTTGCCATCTTGCTACGGTCAAGTTAATACTAAATTGCTTGCAAAACAGAAAACAAAACTCGTTCAATAAGCCTGCTATTGTTTTAATCATGAAGGACCTGCTTGTAGTTGCAACTATTATAAGAAAGTTTATCGACCGCCAGTGCTACAAGCATGATGCGAATTTTTATAAAGATTTTATACAAATTCCAGAGAATTTGATTTACACAAGACGAAAAAATCGCGAACTCGTTCGAATTTAAATTCGAAAAAGAAATAAATACTTGTGTATTCATATTAAACAAGCTCTGCCGTTAATTACGACACGAAAAACACTTTTTTTTTTTTGCTCGTTTCTTGGAGGCGTGAGAAGAAAACCGAATTGGATTTTACTGTATTTATTTAAGTCAAAGATAATTTAAAAAAAATCCCCCCTCCCTCCAAAGTTAAACACAACTACCTCTCTAAGGTAATACGATTTCGAAAAAAACAAAAAATAAAAAAATCGCAAAACATTTCGAACAACAAGAGACACATCTCGCGTGGCGGTGATCTTCCTTTTTTGATAGCCAGCCCGAAAAGCCAATAAAGAATATATCACACAGTGTTATACTGTGGTCGGGGCTTTTTGATTGGGCAGCAAGCTAAAACATAAGTTTAACATTATTTCTTATCATTTGTTTGTTTGTCTTATTTTTATTTCATTAAAACTGATGCTGTAGTAGCTCTATCTCTTCTGTTCCGTTCGCCATTCGTATGTCGTTTGTGTTTCGCTTTTTTGTGTTTTATGTTCCTTACTGGTTTTTATCGGATCTCTTGTGTTATTTAGCCTTTGCTTCTTAAAAGAAAACAAAATGAAATAACAACCTCATTTCCATGTCTGTGCTTTGCTGTGCTTGTGACTCGACTACTTTGTCGGCATTTTATCATTGGTTGAGTTTTTGCATTTTTAATCGATTTTTTCCTTATTTCAAATTTAATTTATTCTCTTCAACCAACCAGGTAGGTAACTACTTTATTTTGGGTATGTCAGTGATATTAAAATAAACAAATAAAAGAGAAGCCATAATGCGCTCAGCCAATCCGCTCGACCATTCCATTGAAATTAATTAAATTAAGGCACGGTCGAAGCCGCAGCAATTAAAACTAAAACGATCCGAAGCCCCAAAGCTTAAAACGATATGCTAATATGCCTCATAGTCAATTTGTATCTGGAAGCGAATACCTACTACCTACGTTAAGTGGTTAATAAAAATTGAAATAGTTATTTCATCACACCAAAGTGAATAAATGTAAAAAAAAAAAAACGAAAAAAAAATCTAAAACACTCCCAAATAAATATAAATTGATTTTTTTTTCTACTTAGTTATGAACAAACAGCCTCGAGTGTTGATTGTACATACATACAAACATATTCGTAGGTTTCTTGAAACTTTCGCAGAAGCCGTTTTGATAACCTTATCGCATCGCCACTATTTTTTCGGGGCTATAAACAAATATATGTAATTTTTTTTTTATCATCACACACAAATTGATTACTTAGGTATGCTATCTATATCAATCATAAGATAAAGTTGTTGGTTAAAGAACCAAAAAAAAAAAAATAGAAAAAAATTCATTTTCCAACGAACAAGAAGTTGAAATTTTTTCTAATAGATTCTTATCGACCACCTCACCAAAAATTCAAAATTATAAGAAAGTGTAAACTGATAAGACTAACGATGACAGCAGGTAGACAGTAGACTCCTCGTATCGATGTGTTCGGTTATCTATGCCGAAAAAAAAAATTGAAAAGACGCAAATTACGAGTGAAGAAAAAAAAATTTATAAATATCCCGTCGGCAAAAAGATACTCTCACTTGGCTATGTTAGCCAAGAAGCAATGCCCTTTGCAATCTTTATAATCTTTCAGCTATAAAAAAAAGGACTTTGATTCTAATATGTTTGCTAGATAAGGGACGCAGATAAAAGATAAAAGATTGTCTGCAATAGTCCCTTGAAGGGTAGTCACTGTCTCCCATCTTTAGCATCCTACAGAGTCCATCTTCTCCTTCGTTTGCGCAGAAAGAGTAAACGAATGAATGAATAAAATATAAAATATGATATACTCCACTCATTACATAAACAAGTCCAAAGAAATTCTAGACAGCAAAGCGGAGCTGACAACAGAAAAAACTCATATCGAGGACAAAGCGAAGAGCTCGCTCGTCCTCTCACACAGTTTTTGAGTATTTGTTTGTATCCTTTTGTGTGCTGCGATGCGATGGGGTGGCTATACAGCTAGGATACCCTCTATGTATACAGTGCGTCGTCTTTGACATGAAAAAATAAACAGAAAAAAAAAAGAATAGGAGGAAATTTCTCCAGGGCGTGGTAAATAATGTTTTCGTTGCTAGGGATGCTTACATTCTGGTTGCTAGGGTGCTTTACATTAAGTCACGCGATTGGTCGATATCCACCCCAAACGCGCAAGCAGTGAACAACAAATTTCCCCTGTGCATACAGTACACACCGATACTAAATTTATTGTCTCTCTTTCTCTGTTGCAAGTGTATGTACAAAAAAGGTTTCTATGTATTTGACTAAGCGAGTGCACCCAATGTGCAGGACAATGTGAATGTGAACAAAATCAGGATTCAGGACACCGTATCTATCAGCAATCTGATTCTCTCTTGTACCCCGTGTAAATAAATATTCAAAACAACCTCTAAGGCGGATCTTTAAAGTGAAGGAATTTCGCGCTAACAAGGATACAAAAAGGGGAGAAAAGGAGAAACAAAAAAAAAATACAACACAAAACCAAATCAATACACCCATCCATATGGCGCAAGGCAATAGCCTACCAAAACACACATTTGTTCCGGCCTTAAAGGGTTTTAAATTTTTCTGTCAAACAAGACTTAATAAGAATCGATCAACCCGATCGTGAGAATTTCCCAAGATTCAAGGATTTTTTTTTTGTTGCATTATTATTATTATTTTTTTGTTGGTTGCAGGGATGAGATTTAGTTAGTCAGGCTGAGGATATTTTAAATCTGACGATGATGGTGAAGGTGGGTTGTAACGCGAAATATTTCGAAGGTAAGACAAAATCTGCCTCTTCCGTGGCTATAGTTTGATTTTGCGCATTTTTATTCAAAGTATAGAAGCCAAGAGGAAGGACGAGACAATCATCTGCATTTGCAACATAGTCTTCGACAACGATAACGATGAAGATGCACAAGTTTGGTGCTCACGTTTGTTGCGCGTCTCTGCTTGTGAGTATGCTGTGTGTATGCTGATCAATTAAAAAGTTAACGATATCTGAAATTAGAGTTTTGAAAGATTCCCTCGGTTTATTTTTGTATCAGCAACAAAACTGGGCGTGCCAATAACATAATGAACAAGGCAAGATGTTTTTGCCTCGATTTTTCTTGTTGCTTTGCTGCATTTTGCCATGTTCTGAGGCATTTATGTGGGCCATGGAAATCGGAAAGTATTTCATGCAAGAATTTATCTACTTGCTTATAAAGCGAAGCAGGTTTTTTTTTATTTTAGAAATTTGTGTAACAGATGGGCTCTGCTGTACGACTTGCGTTATCACATAATTTGCCAAAATGTTATGCGGCTATTAAAAAATTAACAAACAAAAAACACATGCCCAACTTATTTCATCATTTATGAAGGCACTTCCAAATCTGTTGACAGAATCAGTGTTTGTCTCTTAAATTCAAAAGAACAAATATCTAGTTCGGTAAGCAGATTTTCGAATTCTCGAAAGCTTTCCAAAACAATTATATATTTATATATTTTTTTAAATTCCGTAAGCCAAACGTTTTCCTTCTTTCATTTATTTAAAATGTGTGGATATGCGTTACTTATTGCAGCCAATAAGTCGGATACCATTTTAAACTTTTAACACTAGGTGGCAAAATTGGTTAAGTGCCTAACTTTCAATCGGGTTCTTAGGCTCGCGGTACGAAATCTAGACAAAGTCTTGAAATTTTTTCCAGTTTTCGAATTTTGGTATTCAATATTTGCGGTTTGGAACGAATTGATGGATTAACTGAGGGTTTTCGAAAACAGAACCTATAAAATAATTCGCGACGATGTTTCTATTTGCACAGCTGTAGAGGTTATGGCGGAATTTACCGAGACTCAACATGCAAATTCAACCAAAGCGAAAGATAGAAAAACAACCTTGACCGTCTGAAAACAGCACGATAATAAATTCGTCGTCCTGATGCGTGGGCCATCTTTGAAAACCTAATTAAAAAAAAATAACCTAAATTTAAAAAAAACTGTCTCTCCTGAATAGAACTGCCAACACGAAATAAGCAGTAGTGTTATAAAAATTAAAAAAATCATAAATACTTTTAGTTCTGAAGTCGCTCATTGAAAATAAATTGACTAAGTATAGGAATATTGAAAATAAGAAAAACTGTAGTAAGCCAAACTATGAAAAACAATAACTTTTGCTATTTTATAACTTACTGCATGCGCATATTAAAATAGTAATGCTCTGCAAATATATGATATTTGATGGTATAAATATTTCGTAATAACGAAAATTAGTATTACACTGAGTATTGAACTGAGCAACGTTGAATATGCTAAAAAAAACAGAAAACAAATGTGAAATAAGGACAACAACTAGATGTAAATAGGCCAGTTGTACAGAAAGAAAAGAAAGAAAAGAGCTTACTGTGTTGTGACAGTTCAAAAAAAATCCAGATGCAAAATTACCAGGCGTATTTAATATCAAAAACCATACGGAAAAAAAATACAATACTGTATTTGTCTACTAAAAAATTGTCTTAATGTTATAAAAAAAATTAATTGAAACTATAAAAACCTTTTTAGGAAGGAAAATTCGTGAAAAACCTTCGCAAATACAAAAAAAAGTGACTAGATTAGAGATTACCGTATGTAGAAACGAATAAGAATACATTTATATACGTTCAAACAATATACATAAATGAATAAATTAGTAAATAAATAAATAAATAAATAAATAAACAAACACATAAATTAATAAAAAAAATAGTAAATAAATATATAAATTAATAAATAATTAAATAAATTTATAAATAAATATATAAAAATATAAATAAATAAATAAATAAGTCAATTAGTAATTAAATATATGTATGTATAATGCATAATGATAAAAAACTACAAAAATATTTGTATGATACAATACAACGAGTTTTTTTTTTCCTTTGCAATCAACTATTCAATTGGTTTACGAGGTTATTATTAGCTATAATACAGCTCGAAAAAAAAATCCTATTGAGTTTATCAATTCTTTCAGAAACCAATTCAACATTCGCTCTTCCATCGTAGAGTGGTGCCATGGTAGGTAAAGCATCATTTTGAGTGTTTTGTTTTGTGACACTTGTAAACGTTTTATGTGGGATTTTGTGATATAACCCCAGACTGGACAACCATATAACATTAGTGCCTGAAAGATCACCTTCAGAATTATTATTTTATTTTCATTCGTTAATTTTGACTTCCTATTAATAAAGGGCTACATTAAGTTAGTTGCTATTTTGACTTTGTTCACTGTTCTTGTAAAGTTTTCTTTAAATGACAATTTGGTGTCAAGATAAATTCCCAAAAACTTAACGGATTGCTCCCAAGCTATATTTTTCCCATTTAGCTGGAGTTGCCTGCTGTGCAGAAACCAAGCTTTTCTTTTCCGTGTGAAAAAGATGGCTTGCGTTTTATCCTCATTTGCTTAATTTTCAAATTATTAAAATATTTTTCCAATATTTGAATCGCATGGTTAAGATTCGTCTCAATGTTGAGACGGAATTCATGTGAAGCAAATATAGATGTGTCATCAGCAAAGATAGCGGCCTGACAGTGAGGCAAGTTTGGAAAATCAGACGTGTACAAATTTCACAAAATTGGTGATAGTACCGCACCTTGAGGAGCACCCATTGGGATGAACATTTCATCAGACACACCATTATATACGTACACTTTAAGACAGAAAACTTTTGACAATTTTACATAAATATTTCGAAAAATTTAAGCGGATCATTTTATAGACCAAGCCGTCGTGCCACACGGAATCAAAAGCCATCTCTATATCAAAAAAATAGCATACAGGTAGATTTCCCTTGTGAACGAAAAGTTTTAACATGCCTTCGTATTCTGAGGACAGATTTTGGATAAATCCAAGATTGTTTTATAAGGTTACACGGCAGTTTGTGAAGCGTCCTCTAAACACTGAGTCCTGAGAACCAGAGTACATAACGTCAATCGCCTTGTTTTTATTTTTCCCAATATTATATAAAAGTGACATGAATTATTAAATCAAACCCTGCTACATATTTCGATGTTGCCTTTAAATTTATAATTTATTTTTTATAATTTTTTTTTTAAATTAAGAAAATGCGCTGCAGTTTAATTGACTTATTAATTCTTTTCCTCTTTTGAATTTTACTCTGTAGAATAGTTTTGTTTTTTGTAAAATAATGGAATTTATTTTTCATTTATTACTAACTGCTATTTTCCTATTCGCAATTTTATATTAAGTAAAAACTATTTGTTGAATAATGGTAAGATAGTTTCCAAATGTACTTGAAACGGTCTTAGGATTTAAAAAATACTTGAATGCTTTTTCCCCAATAATGTTGATATAATAAGCATAAAAAGAGTCAATAAATCAAAAACATTCTATTATTACAAAAGAAATGCTAAATGAGATGCGATATTTTGAAGCCTCTTATTCAGAGCTCACTCAAAGGCAAGGCGTTTCAATGTCCGAGCGACAAAAAAAGTTTCCTTGGCCAGCACATTCCACGCCACAAAGGCAAAATACACTCAAGATTTATTCCCTTGTGCTCAGGCACAAGTTCAAGTGAAACTTCCTCAACTCACAACCGATTGACGGTCGAATTCATCACAGCTTTGCATTTAAAAAAAAAAAAAAAAAATGTTAAGCATTGAATAAAATGAAAAGTGACGCGTTTTGCTATCGATTGCGATAAACAAGCTCCGAAAATTATCTGTTCGTCGTCGCTTATAACTCGTGACTTATGTGTCCAGCAACTAGTAACCCGTCCCAAGATTCCTTCAGAGCTTGTGTATGTCATAATAAGCCACCATTCGCCGGCACTAGTTGTACAGCACAATGCGGCGAGTACTTCATAGTAATGTATGCAATTAGTGGTGATTTTCCCACAGTAAATATTGTCATGTTGCATATTCATGCGGTCGACGATTCGTTCAGCATTCAGTCGCCAAGTTGCCAATAATTCATGTTTGAAGCAAATTAATTAATAATTCGGCGGCGGCAGGTGTGTTTTATTCAAACCTGTGCTTGACTGCATCTTTGCATTCGATGTACTCTGTGACATCGATTAGGATCTTCATGGTGGACCATTAGAGCTTGAGCTAGACAGAATGCTGTCCAAAGAAAGGTCATTGCTATACATTCATCTTGGAGGCAATCGCCAACACCTCCCTTCCATTTAGCGCTTTGCGCATGAATAATGTCATTCGGCACTTTTTGTCTTCACACATATGCAATTGAATTATTAATGATTCAATCGAATTCGTGGAATAACAAGAAACTCTATTGTAAGTGCGAGTGCCACGCAATTACATTCATTAGCGTCGAATTTTACGAGCCAAAGTTTTAATGCACTCGTATCTATGTGGTGGCTACTGTTGCCGCCGCCATTCCACTGCTACCGGCAACAATAGCACCGTGAAGGGCAGCCGCGAGGACCTAGGGCCGGCCTATTCGAAGTAATGGAGTGCATACATTAAAATTGAGTCAAAACGAGGCACGAAAAGTGTCATTAATATTTGTCACTAAGCACACGTCCGATGGTGCGGCAGACAAATCCAGCGCACTGTGGGGCTGTTAGCTACTTTAGCTGCCCTTCCTTCTCAAAGTGTTGTACGACTATCAATCGATTTGCTTTCATATTTCATGCGCGCTCGTATGCTTCCTCGTAGAAATATACTCGTATCTGTTGTGGCTACTGCAGACATGAACATGCATTTTAATCGATATCAACAATTGACCACAAGTTCGAGAATGGCATGGTTGTACCTACAATTGTGGTGGTAAATGGGGTTGTTCTGAACCTAAGAGGAATATGTACCGACGTACTTGAGAAACTGCCGGACGGCGCGGCGGTGGTGGCTTGTGAAGTTGACTGATGATGACCACAGTAGAAGCGCTTGCATGCTCAACGGAAGCTCATAATGCTCGTACATGAGTGTTTTTTTATTTTTGTATATACTTTTTTTTTTATTGTCCCGGTGGAGTAATGCACGACTTTAAATTGAGTTGGGTTCCGGTAGTTTTTGTTTTCATGAAGAATCTGCTTTACAAATAAATTAGTTGCAAGTAATTTAGAAAATGTTTTCACAACAAACAGAGTTTGTCATCGGGCATATTTGTAGGATGTGAACTCAATGGGCATTGACGAAGATCTTCTCCAATGGACTGTGACTTGCATTTACGCCAGCGCCAGAAAACGTAAAATTCCTGAACGATAAATATGACACGTTTATCTGGTCACTTACCAGTGAGCTGAGCAAACATTAATTGTTTTAAGTTGATTCTAAGAATCTAATTTATTATAAAATGTCTAAGATCGATATGCATGCAATTTTTTTGCAATAAATAAAGGTAAATGGTACGAACTCGGGGTCTACCAGTCGGGTTCCAGTACATTGTGTTTGCTATTTTAATAAATTCTCTTTTGTTGTAACTTTAACGTTTGTTTTTTTTCCTTTTTTTTACACTCGAAAGAGGAGTGTTGCATCAGTTGCAAGCTAGAAAATTGGACGATTTCAAGTTATACGGAGTACATGGGTTTTGCTCTATCTCCAACTCATGTTTTTATTTTCATACTTGAACTCTTGTCTGTTCATCCAACTCGGAACAAATATACTACTGTGTCCAAAAAATAAGGTGACATTGTATTTATTTTGAAAATTCTTTATTTATTCTTCCAAATCAATTTCATCCCCTTCCGGATTTTCCAATCTTTGAAACACTGGTTGTAGTCACTTTCCGGGATGGCCTTTCAGTTCCGTCTTCGCTGCGGCTTGAATCTCCTCTATCGGAGCGGTCTTTTGAGCTTGTTGAACAGCCAGAAGTCGCACGGCGCCAGATCAGGTAAATACGATGGTTGCGGAACGATATGGGTTGAGTTTTTGGCGAAATGATCACGAATTACGAGTGCGGTATGGGATGGTGCATTATCGTGGTGTAAAAACCAAGAATTGTCTTTCCACAATTCCGGCCTTTTTAGGCGGATAGCGTCACGCAAACGACGCATAACGTTCAAATAATATTCCTTGTTGACTGTTTGGCCGGTTAGAAGGATTTCATAAAGCACAACACCACGATAATCGAAGAAAACAGTCAACATGACCTTGATTTTTGAGCGACTTTGGCGCGGTTTTTTGGTCTCTCTCCTTTGGCACGATATTCGCTCGATTGATCGGTTGTTTCGGGGTCGTAAGCATGGATCTAAGTCTCATCGCCAGTTATAATGAGTTTCATGACATCCTGATAGTCGGAAAGCATTGTTTCACACACTTCAACGCGACGCCTTTTTTTTCCAGAAAATTCAATGTTTTCGGTACCAGTCGAGATTTGACGCGCTTGAGGCCCAAAGCATCCTTCAAAATGGTATTGACTGAGCCTTTCGATAAGCCAACTTCATCAGCAAGGTCTCTAATCGTTAATCGATGGTTTTTTAACACGAAATCTTTGGTTTGTTGGACGTGAGCTTCATCGGTTGAGGTTGATGGCCGCCAAGAACGCTCTTCGTCTTCGACACGTTCACGGCCGGCTTGGAAATCACTATACCACTTGTAAACATTTTTTTTAGACATAGCCTCATCATCAAAGGCTTTCTGCACCATCCTCAACGTATCCGCAGCAGAAAATTGATTCCGCAAACAAAATTTAATGCAAATTCTTTGCTCAATAAATTTCGACATCGCAAAAACGAAAAACTCACTTTTAGCAGCTCACAAAACGACGCGTATCTCAAACACTATGAATTATCTTGACATGAAATTTCACATAGATTTCACTGACAGTACTACCAACCTAAAAAGAAAGAAAAATTTCCAAATCCTTCGACGCGCGCAGTTTAAATTCATATGTCACCTTATTTTTTGGACACAGTAGTATACGCTCCGTAAAACGACACCACAATGGAGATTCGATGGAGACGAAACCTAGACAATCGTTGATACTTTGGTTTGTCGAAACAACTAGGGTCTAACTCCTAACACCATGGACAAGAATACTGCTCAACAAAACATTTATAATGGCAGTCCTGCTCTATAAAGCCGAATGATGGAGGATAAGCAAAGCAGATGAAAAAATATTGGAATCCTTCGAAAGAAAAATCCTTCGTCGGAAATAAAACTACATTTTTAGAAAACTTTGGCGGAGCATAGCCAAAGGCGATCTTCTCATGTCAAGAACCAGTGTACTTATACGAACGCGAATATAAAGGAGCACATAAATTTCTATGTAAGTGATCGATGAAGTCCAAAAAGGACTAAATCCAAGCTTCCTTAAGAATGTTATTGTCAACTTAGAATTATCAAAGTCGAAAAGAGTTTTCAATGCCATTCGAGGAGTACCCGGAAAATCAAAACCCATTGCAATATGTTCAAAAAAAAGTTTCAAAAACGAACATCATTTTGTGGAAGAGTAAAAATACAATCTTGATCGGTTTATTCACAGGAGCATGTTGATTTGAAGGACCTAAGCCCAGAAATAAATCAAGTCAATTCGATAAACAAAAACATCGTCAGAAGAACTAACCTAAAAATTTAGCTGAGTATGGAAACATTTTCTTCCACACATTCCATTTAATGCACTAAGCTTACAGTGAGCTCGATTACGGTTCTATAATTCAATTATGAAACTCCTTTAACTAACGCCTTAGGGCACGCAGCTTTCCAATCGGTTAAAGTTCTCCTTGGTTGTTCTACACGCTGATAGTTGTTTTTATGACTTGAAAAACAAAGAGAACGTCTGTCATAGTAAATGTCAAATTATGATTATTAATTCTGTATTCTTGTTTTTATTTTTATTTTTTTTTCTGTTGTGTCCGCTTCGTCTTTTTATGGACTTTTCTACAACAACGTTGCGCCATTCATTAGAGTCAAGCACATTGCTTACAACATGCCGAACACAGTACCGCAACGAAGAACGGAGTTACTTTGCATGTGAAACATACTCGTATAACAAACGGCAACGAACGGCACTGCACGGCCAACATATTCATGTGGAACCACCCACCGCAACCACCAGCCATCAGTACCGCCGAATTGGCCCACCACCTCTGGGCACTAAAAAAAAAAACAAATGCACTATACGGCCTGGCCTGGGCTTCGTGTGTAAAACGTTAAACCCTAAGCAAGTGAGTCAAGGTGAGAGAAGTGGCGAACCAATCGACCAACCGATGCCATATTCGTTGCTGTTGTTCATAGTTGGTTGTTGTGTTGTATTGTGTTGCAGCATGGTGATTGTTTTGCTTTAATTACAGGTGCCTCTGGCGGAATTCGCGCCCAAGACAATGAGAACTCTTTTTCGAGAGGCCGGGATGCCCCCGTTGCTTTCAGCCATCAACGTGTCACATAAAAGATACTTTATTAGTGTTTCGTTTTGGCTGGCTCTCCTTCAACGTCGTCGTCGTCGGTCGGCTTGACTCAAAAAAGAATCGCGAATTCGCACAAAAGGATCAATGTCACCACCGTCACACACAGCAACAGAGCGGGCCCTCCGGAACGGAACGAAATTATATATTTAAAGTGAGCTATAAATTATCATTGAATAAGAAATAAGTCAACAAACGGGGAGAAGGTATCTGCGGAACTCCGGAGGCACATCACCTGCCGAACAACAATGGCGAAGCGCGTCACTTTGCAGGGAAGGGAATTAAAAAGAAAAGCCCCCCAAACAAATGCCATGTAACCTTAAATCAATTCAATTGCCACCCAGTGTTGTGTCCTGTGTGCTATGTGTCACTAACACAGCACACAATGAAGCAAGCGGATGAAGAAGCTGTAGAATGCGCCCTGTCCGCTCTAACAGACTGAAATGGTAATTAGGAGCGGATTGGACTCGATACTCGAATGAAATGTGTGGCTTCTTCAACCGTGTAGCCTGTTGTCCAGCGCAAACTTTTTTTTTTGTGTTGGTCTCTTGATAAAGCATGCACTTGACCATAGAGAGTAAGTAGTAATAGGAACTTTCTTCTGGGACTTAAACAGAAAAGATGGCTGCTGAATGGTGCCTACATTGGCCACCACAGCAACGACAGCGACAGCGACGACACATCTTTCAAATATCGGGTTCGCTCTATGGAACCCTCGTTAATTAATTTAAATATTTATGTTCACCGTTTAACACTCAATCCCAGCGTTGGATAGGAAATTTATGGAAATCACCAGCAGCAGCAGGAACAGCAGCACCGGAGGAGGGGCGCATGCATTAGCAGGTAGATTGGTGTTTACAAAATACAGATACCCAGATGGCAGATAGGAAGGCGCACTATAATCTCCCGTGTCAATGGGTCTTTTTCCACTGATATGGAGGTGATGGCGCCACACAACACAAAACATCCAAATATCGAAACATCTCAGCAGCCTAACTAACATGCGATACTTTTTGTTGGAATTGGAAATGTTTGAAAAACTCGTGGAGTTTTTCCTGGAACTCGAAGCAGACCCATTCGTGGACGCGACAGACACTATTATGACATTTGAGATGCCCAATCCGATGGATGTGCTAGCACCACCCTGGAGGAGAAATTTACATATAACTCACGCGTTTAACCTATCCATGAATATTCCACCAAAATGGAGATGAGCATGGAGACTGAGTAGACTTTGGGGACTTGATGCTAATCGTAAAGGCTGGCTTGTCTAAATGGAGAACAATATTTTTTCTTCGAGTTTTATATCGTCTCCTAATGATTTGTTTGGGTAATTAAGAAGGCTGTGTGCGCCTCCTGTTGGTGGGAACTAACTACCAAGAGAAATGATTTCGCGTTGCCAAGTACCACACCTCTTTTTGAGAAAAAAATACAAAATATAAATTGGATCGGCTATCTGACTTAATTGACGAATATGCTCACAACACGTCCTTCTGGCTATCCGCCTTCGATTATACACAAGCATAAAACAAAACTGGCAACAGGATGGACATGGATTCCTTAAACAGGGCAGAAGACTTAGGGTTTTTAGGGTTTGTCGCAGCCAACGATAGGTTGTTCACCTTAAGTAGTTTTTCACTCCAAATTGGTTCGCATTTAAGGTTACTGTTTCGTATAGGGACCTCTTGGACAATGACCCAAGAATTTTTTTTTTTTTGTTGGCATTTGGTAAATTTAGTTGTCGGTCTTTTGTATATACTTACCAGTCTTCGCTTTGGCTTAATCAGTGGCCTATTTTGTCCATTCATTTTGTAATACAGTCCGCATGCGTTACACAGATAATGCCCGGTGCCGTCTCTTCGCCATAGCGGCGTTGATGTGGCGCCACAATTGACACACTCTCGTCCTTCTGCAAATAGAAAACAAAGCAAATTGTTAATTTTATAAGAAATAAATTCAAAAAAAAAATGTAATCAAGTTTATATGCAAAAGCTGAACTTTCAATGAAATGGAAGTCAGACTTTTTTTAATCTAATATTTTGCTAATCAAGCGGGAATTGAGGGATAAATTTTGAAGCTTTTTCTAAAGTTGAACGATTTTGCGTTACGATGTAGCAACAAAAGAGAAGAGTTCATACATTTTTTGCAAAACATTTAAGGTTGGAGTGTTTTGAAGTCCAGTTACATGCAACTAAAAAATGAACGACTGTTGAAATAAGATCCAAAAATCGGATCATCATAAGTGATTTTACTATAGACTTTGGATGCCCAAACAGAGCTAAAATTTGTAAGGATCATGTAAGCAGACAGCGAATTTTTTTCTACGAATTCTAACGAATGCAAATAAGTTGAAAAGAAATTTTCTACCACTATTGAAACGATACCTACGAAACAAAAAGCGAATCCAAATAAGTAAGATTTTCAAACTTTAACTGTAGGGAGAAGTAAGCAAAATACAGGAGTAGTAGTAGTCCCTTTGGAACAAGGGAGAAAGTTGGCAAAAAGAGGCCAACTCATTGGGCGGATATTTATTAAAATATTGCAATATGTAACCAGTCAACAGTTCCAAAATTTTTTCATCGAGGCATTCAGAAGGCGAACGATGTAGTATGTGTTTATAAATGTTAGAGACTTTTGTAGACATCCCTTGTGTAAAAAGCTGGTACATGAGCTACAACAAAAGAGTTCTGGTAGCTTGGTATTTGGAAGCTTCAAGGGATATCCAAGCTGTGCAATAAGTGGATTCGGTCCAGAGGATTAAAATTCGGCGCCTGAGAGTGCAAGAGTTGAATATAAGTAGTCAATGAAATGTTTATCTTCAGGACCTGAGCATTATATTTTCATGTCAACATGAAGTCCTATGACCATCTTTGTTCTATTTTTTTTTACAGGAATATTATATTTAATCTGGTTCTATGCAGTATTTTTCATTTTTCATTCGTATTATTATACAAGTCGCGCTTGTGCCAGAGTATATTAAAGGTGTGAGTCATAGTGGCCGATTGGACTTGATACTTTGGAAATTCCTTGAACCGTTTTCCAGTATTCAAAAGTTCTTATTTGGACTCAAAGTGTTAATCTTAATCAAATCAGAAAAAAAAACCAAGTTAGTGGAAAGTGATATCAGCATTGAATAAAAAAAATACCCAACAAGCATACACAAACAATGTTGTCCTATTAAACCTAATTCACAATAAGGCAAAGGAAATATTTTCTGTTTTAAAAAAAATAATCATGGAAAGGATTCCCACTTAGGTTTGCAATGAAATGTAAGATTTGGTCTAGTAAGTGGGATATTATGGTCTCGAAACTATCCTTCTTTGAGTCCTTTACAAACGTTTACGTGTTAATACAATCCTTTTTCTTTTTCCATCCATTCTGAAGATAGATCTCATGATAAGAAAAATATGAGCCCAGAAATCTTTGGGGTTCCTTACACGGAATACTTCTGCCGTCACATCGCTTGTAAAAATCGAATCGCCACCTCATTTGCACAGGTCGATAAAAATCGCTGAAGGCATCAAGTTTGCATCAAAAACCTGAATTATATTATTTTTATTAATTTTTTCGACAGCCAGACCAACTATGATAAACGAACGCCTGCGACTGAGCATTCGCATGGCCAAAAGTCACCTACGGCCTGGCCTAATTGCAAATTAGATAGTCGTGTGGTTTAGTCTCCCACTATACTCAATATTGCCTGTTTCAAAAATCGTATTGAAGCTTTTAGAACCGAGCTGCTTATCGAGTAGGTGCAAAATTTTGCATTATATCTGACATTTTAGTAATATTATGAAAATGTTTTGGAATTTAAACCCTACGTTAATGTCGACGATTATACACAATCTCATTTTTGGTATCTACATGTGTAAACAGGAGGCACTTGAAAATACGCACCGAACGTGCTTGATTTGTATATCTGTTTGTTGGTCAGTCATCTGTCACTTGGTTAAGTTATAAAATCGAACTATTCCTCGTCAACGAATGCAGCAAATGAGATACCCGCTGGCATCAATCACCAAAGCTCTATTCAGTGAACACATCTGTCAACCGTCAATCAATGCAATTCATTAAAATGATTTAAAGCCATGTAAGGAAAAAAACAATCAACTGGCTGCAAGGAAACCGCTCGATTTTATGCAAAACGCCATCAGTCTAACAATACTACACCATTAACCGGCTAGTGGAGGAATCCAAGGCAATCATAATTATTTATGGCCACCGTTACACAGCTCATACACTCGCTTTCTCAACTTTTTTGTTTTTTTTGTGTCTTAAACAGACCATTTGAGCCCATGTCGAAAAGGACTTACAAATTATTTCCCCATAACTAATCCAAATGTTCATCTCTAAGTGAATAAAATTATCATTCTAACAAAAGCAACTAAAAAGCGTTCACACATCTGTACTCAGCATGCACATAGTACGTATCAAAACTAATGACCCTAAATGCTAATTTGCATCCAACTTCAGCGGTCATGCTGCGGAACGCGTCGTTTTGGGCCGAACGAAATCGCTAGCCAGTGAAGTTGTTGCCGGTTGTACAATACAACGCACTTGCCGGTGACTAAGGCTACGCGTTCAGAAGGAGGAGAACGAACAAAAAAAAAATTATAAAAAAAAAATAACCATGGAAGCGGAAATGATGGATACATTCTCTCATTTAAATAACTTGGAAGCCAAAGGAAATGAGCAAAACCGCCGACTACACACTTTGCCCGCAGTGACGACACAATGAAAAGAGAGGTACCTACACGGCGATAGTACTAAGCGCATCTTGAACGAACGAAACGCACAGAATCGCAATATAAAGTTGCAAAGTTTAGTTAAATTAATGTTGCATACGAGTCGTTGGATTTCGATTTAAATATTTAGACCTAGCAGCCTATTTGAATCAGTTAAGTAGGTAGGACTTAAGTTGTGGGAACTCATTCGTATGTGAAGTTGTTGATTTAAGTTATTTTTTCCAGACCTTGTTTTAACGAGTACTTAACAAATATTCAATTACCTACCAACGATTAATTTTTCATAAAATAATAACAAGAGTCAAAAAAGATTTGAAAAGCTTGCTAACGTCCTTGTGGAGTACGAAGTTTCGAACACGTTCGAATATACCAGGCACGATTGTAGAAACATCATTCTGCATTGCGAACAGTATAAGCCTTTTCATACACTCTTATTAAATTTTTTCTAAAAAATTACATCCGTATTGTGTTAAGTTATCCAAGTTCCTGGAGAGATTAATTTAAAAATGTTTATTTTTCGTTTCGACATGCCTCAGGGTTATGATTAAGTGCATGATTGTTTAGAGCTGTCAAACTTTTTTCCTCCAAAACTCTTTCGGCGACTTCTTCGCCTTGATGAAGTAAGAATCCTTCGCCAATAAACCACAGATTGGAAGTAAAAGCATGATCCATTAAGATGACTTTGAAGCTCTTCTGGGACATTTTTCTTTCAATATGCATTGAGGATCCTTACGCATTTGTAGAGAACCATGTTCAAACCATCATACCAACTACCTATGACAATGTGCAGTTGTGCATTTTATATTCGCTAATTCTTCGTCAAATGATAATTCGCCTTTTATGCCAAAAGATCTCTTGAGTCAAAGTTCTTCTAGTCTTGTTCGGTTCAGTTGCAATAACAGAGTCCTGCAACCAGTGCCAGTGCCTTTATTAGCTGGCAGATCTGACTAACAACTGTTCCCATTTACTTCTGAGCCAATTTCTGCTTCTATGTTTTCAATCTGTTCCGCTTGCTTAGTTTTGTTCTCAAGTTTTCCAGCCTCTGAACTTTTTTGTTGGTAACTTTCAACTGGTGTACAATCTAAAGCTAAGGTTTCCCGGCGTTGTGAAAACTAATTACTGAATTCGTTTTTCGACTAAATTAGTTTTTATTCAAATCGGAATTACCTTAAGACTCCTTTAGAGATGTTGTCTGAAAGCGGCAAATGGACAGGTCTCGAATCAAGAGCGTTTACAATTTATCAACCGAGTTTAAGATTAAGTAAAATAAACAGGAACAGAGCTGGTGGGTTGGACCTGAACCCGAAAAGCCGCATAAGATTTTTCTTGACAACACAACTCTCTATGAAGGTTGTCGATCACTCGCAAGAGATGGGACCGTGAAGAATATCACATGTTACTGCCCATGTTGGATCGAGTGAACTTTCGCTCAGCAGTACGATGGAGAATCTACAAATTTTGTATGAGGCCAACTCCCAAGGATGTGGCTTTTCGTATTCCCCCTTTAGGAATTACTTTTTCATTTGGCGTTCCCTTATAAAGTTTAACTGATATTTATTAATGTTGGGCTAAGTTCTAAGCTTCAATTCTAGATTTTTTTGGATGCTTCAGGTTCGAAGGAGATATCGATATTTTTTTGTCCGAAATATAATATTTTGAGATTTACATTGTGGAGATTGAAAAAAGTTACTTTTTGCCAATAAAAAAATACAAAAAAGTAAAAGGACTTTTTCAGGCTGACTGAGTAAGATATGACTGGACTTAAACTTATGTTGAATATTATTCAAAGCATTCCTTGACTTCTATTGCATTTGTGTTTCTCTTTCTTTCTTCAACAATTCAACAGTATGGAATAAATTTTGCCAAGAATATTAAGCTTGTCCTTTAATTTAAATTCTAAAACCGACACGATTAAAATTGGAGCAATATTGCTTCGTAAATTTGGCAAACAATTATGTAAAAAATAAACCTATTCTGTACAGAAAGCTATACAACAATCCAAAGCAAGCTGAAATTCCCTTCAATGTAGAACAGGCTACTGAGCCCCTTTAAGACTTCAAAGTTGCTTATGGTGAAGCCAAGGGAATTATTTACTTTCTCACTACCATTAATAACTCATGATGAGTTTTGCTTTCACCCTCTTCCCTTGGACATTCCATTCTGCAGGATTAGGTTTATGGAATATTTCTCCAACTGTCGCAGAGAGCGTTTGTTTTTTATTGATCTGTCCACAAGGACATGCATGCAACAGCAGCTTTATATTTTTTTTTGTCCAGTTTGTCCATTATGGATGGCTTCCGTCCATGGTGTCTTCCCTGACCAAATGTCATTAAGCATTTTCTGTTTTTCTCCTGTTTGTATACGGTGCTATAGTGTTATGACACAATTCAGACACGATGTCCTTTATTTAAGTCGAACCCCTACCAGGCCGAGCCATAGCATATCACCACCGGTCGAGGCCGACCTCTTCCTCATTCGTTTTAGTGATTTCAATTTCGTGGAAATCCCAAACCGGGCATTTTTATTAACCTGATTCTGAGTGTCACTCTTCTTTTTTTTTTTTCATTCTATCTAATTTAAGACAGCGGCATACACACTGCCATACATACATACATGTATGTACGAGTATGAGTAGCACATGTGTGAAGACAAATGAATCTAATACGCGCAGCGATGTAGATAACTTACAGGAATTTTAAGGATAGTCATAAACAGCTCGTTGTTGTGTTCATCTAATTATTCATCGGGTCGAGTTAGTTCCATATTTGTCCATAACTCAACCCCCAGTAGTCCAGTACTCGGCAGTAGAATGTGAAACGATTTCAATTACAAGCTGTTTTATCGCGCATCACATTCTTATCGTGCGCTGTGTGTGTGTGCACCGAGGTGATAATATCTGAGTTTTGCATAATATTGTCGGTTATAACTAATTAGCCGATGCTCGATTCCTATCCCATAACATCCATATAAATGTCTGTCGCCGTCATAAACGCCACCAATAAAATTAAGAAGATGAACAGAAAAAAAACGAAGGTGGAATGACAGACAGACAAAATGCATATGTATGAAGATGCAGGCTCTAACTGGGTGTTTGTCCAGTGTCCAGTCCAGTCCAGTCCAGTCCAGCCGTACGCCTTCGGAAATCCATAATTTCCGATTGTTTATGTTTTATCGCTTTCGGTTCGGTAGCAGTTAAATAAATTAAATTTTTATTAATTTACAAGTCAAATAAAAACAAGATAAGAACCCGAGCAAAGATTAGGCACAGGTTGCTTAATAAACTGAAGATCATCCACCACGAAGCACAGACACCAACACAAAGTTAGACCCTTCGAATTCGGGGGAAATAATAATAACGATAATCACTGGATATTCAGTGGAGAATGACTGTTTGGGGGAATCTCGGTTGCTTCTACTTTTCGATGCAGATGCTGGTTGGGGCATCTTGAACCGGACACAACAACCATGCTGCACCACGACGATAGACTGTGACAACACGACACGAACGACGACATATAAATTTGAAATCTTGTTGAAATGTCTCAGGCTAGTGGTATGAGGCGATTGTGGCCGTGGAAAATGATTTGCCTTCTGGGTTCAGACCATGGCCAGACCACAGAGCACAGATCACAACACGACACACTCACTCGTACCCACAGGTAAACGGTAGATTTCAAAATTTTGATTTTCCTTTTAATTTCGTTTTTATTGTCTCTTGTTTGTTTTTGTCTTTGTCTGTTTCTGTTTTATCCCATGATGTTGATAATGATACTGTGATGCTGTTTCTGGTAAAAAAAAAACAAAAAAAAAAAATTTATATAAAACCTGGCCAAAGGGAAGCACAAGGAATTCACATTTTACCTGTTGCCCAGGTGACCGCTAATAAATCAGTAAGTTAATGATGTTGCCTTAAACAAAAACAAAAAAAAAAACTATACCCATACGTATGAATAAAAGAATTGCTATTGTGTGTGACCTTTTCTACTCCTCCTCCTCCTCCTCCTTGAGGCTATGTTATTTTTTTTTTTTATGGGTTTCACTGTGTTTTTCGGTGTCCGATTTGACTATTATATTGTGGGCACTGCATCATAGTTGACATTTGGTCACAATTATTTCGAAATATAACTGTAATTGAGAGTGAGCCTCGCTTTGGCATTTCAAGGAATTCCTTGTGAAAATCTGTGGGACTATACGGTTTAAGATTTATGTCAGCGCCGTGAGGACGACACTTTTGGGCCCGGTGAGTAATTATTATAACAAGATATAATTTTTATTTTTATTTTTATTTTTCTCTCTTTGGCTATTTTTAATGTTTTTTTGGGGTAAATATTTTCCTAACACACGTGTGGTAGGTATGAGCATGACAATGAAGAGGGATCTCAACTTGTTTTATGTGTCTTTACTACATTCATGGAAATCTTGATATTGTAACATGAAAGCGAATCTGCGATATAACACTTGAGTTTAAGTGATTCAGGTGTATAAATTGGGCACGGGATTCTTTTTACTTGAACATATTCATAAATCGTTTTGTCCTACGATAACGAAGGCTTAAAACTTTAAACAATTTTGTCATTTTTTTTTTTATGAAAAAAAACAACTTAGTTTGGGAGATCTTGATCTACATTTTTGCTTACTTTAATTCTAAATCATTGCTTTTTATCTCGGCAATAATTTTACGGGCAACATTTTTTTGGGCTATTGTAATCGCGCTTCCAATAAACGTTTAAATAAAAAGGATGTGGTGCAGTTGGTTGGGCGCCTGCTTCCTGATTAGTTCAATTGCTGTCGTAGTCGAATCTCAAAGTAAGTCTTCAAGTTTTGTCTTTTGGGATCAAATTAACTGCGCTATCACTGGAGTTGTTGTCCAACGATAGTACAAGTAAACGGACTGACGTGACTACTCAATCAGCCGGTCAGCTGGAGTGCAGAGTTCGCGTCCTCATTATATCATAATTACAGGGTTTCGAAGATGATGCCACAAAGTCAGGTAACGAAATCATCCAAAATACCAAAATTGATTTTATCAACGTAAAAAATACTGCGAATTAAATGAATGTAAATGAGGCAATATTAAATTCTCCTTCCTTATTGGAGAAATTGAAACAGCAATACATCTGACCTTCAAACCAGTACACAATCTTCGTACTCTTTGCTTAATACTTCTTCTCTCTTTACGTAAACTGGTTGTCATAATTTGTGAGAGAATTAAAAAAAAACCGTCCAAATTCGACGCGCAACGAAGGTTCCCTTCAAACTTGTAGATGTGTTAATAGGTTGTCCATCACTCGGGTCTCGAAAAGAAAGTGCGGCAACAGATAGACGGACAATTAAGGGTTAAATGGTTCCGTTTTTGCTTTTGAGGAACGAACTTCTTGTAAACTTTTTTATCAGCTTAAGAGTGGTCTTGGCGCGTGGCTTACGAAAATATAATCAAGATATGAATTAATTATTGAAACTTGGAGGCAGAAAAAAAATGTTTTTTAGCGTTCGTTTCTGACATTTTCCAAAAAGACTTAGGTGTTTCCCAAACACACACTTGCTGCTAACTTAACTATTCAGCATATAGTATAACCTTCTTTGAACTTAATGAAATTTATATCCCTTCACCTTTTAGCCTAGTAGCAACTTACAACTTTTTCAAAAACGTTGAAAACCGCTCTCGAGCAGAGATAAGTTTCTTAACTTTGAAAGGCAAGAAATTGAATGATGTATCATGAATTTTGGACAACATTTAGAGGAACTACACTTAAGATATCCAAACAGGGTTAGACAACTTTATTTGAGAAAATTGGACACATTCTTGGAAAGAAAAAGATCGAAAAGTGTTTGCTTTCTTGAGCATCTTAACTGGTGCAGTGATATTAGTTTAACATAAATGAATCATGTCAAAAAGCTTTAACGCGGTTGTATTTAAGTTCTCAGAAGTACAAAGTAGACCAAAATGCATCTGTCATACGATCTAAAGTTAATACTTGTATATCTTTTTCAATGCTTTTGTTGTAAAATGTAGTTGCAATAAAAGAACTTAAAAAAAAAAACATTTTTATGAAAAAAAGGGGATCGTTAACAAATGCATGCCAGTATTTCAAAGATTTCGATAAACGGGGTTATTATGATTTCTTAAGAAGTTCGACTTGAAAGAAGTCATTTAAAATGTGTTTCTTATTTGTTTGCTAACGAAAGTTCGTTCATCAGTATGGCGTCACCAAAACACAGTTTACATTTTACGTGGACCTTGGTAAGTAACGAGGACGAATTATTACATTGATCTATCTATATTTAGTATGTGATGTCGTCTTACTTTGGCTTAAACCGCAAACAGAGCGTTGTAATTGAGTTCAAATTTTGATTTGATGCTGTCGTCTTTACTGGCATTTTTGCCAAACATAAACATCAGTTTTTTATGCATGGAAAAACCAAAGGCGCGAAAATATCAGTAAACCCATATGATCATTAACTCGGAACAAACTTACTACTTGGACATTTATATTGTATTCAAGTCGATCTGGCTCATCAGTCTCGGCTTAAAATAAATTACGGCCAAAGCTATGACATTTAAATAACATACGTTTGACTTTTGGTATTAAAAGACTTCTTTTAATTTCATCAAGATGTAAGGTCATGTTATTCGACTTTTGGGACGTCCAACAGACATCGTATACTTATACTTAAAATAAAATCTAAAGCTTATCATAATATTGCATAAGGCATGCTTCTTCATACAGACAATCCGCGACTGCAACAAAACTATTTGCTGATAGAGGACTATATGCAAAAGCAAAGATCAAGTGCATGCACACCACAATTAATACAGAATTCAGAAGCCGAACTTAACACAAAAGCTTAGCAATCAATTTGTGTGCGTGAGCAAGACAAAGACACATGATGTGAGTAAATGTAAATTGTAACAAAACAAAAACCAAAAACAAAACAGAATCAATCAAATCAGATTTAAATTAAACAATATAACAAAAATCAATTGAAATCAAATCATCAACCTGAAGCTTAAGTATGCAAAGAATCTTAAGTATCTGCAACTTGGTGTCAAACGCACCTGACCGATACCCAGTAACCAATTCAAAAAACAGGCGCGGTTTTGCGCGCGCAGTATCATAACTTAACCCGGTGTGGTGTGTCAGGCAAAAGAAGATGCGCCTAACTACAATGAGAATAACCATAAAGGTTAACTGCATCGTTTAGACATGTGTTCTTTGGAGCCGAGTGTTGTGTGTAAACGAGAGGACGACAAAATTATACTACGACCAGCCAACAAGCAGCGAATAATGTGAACGAAAGACAAAACTAAAGGTGGCAATGCATAGTGCAGGGACCTTGTGTACAAGTGTATGGGTGTTCAGTGTGCCACAGTTTGTGGAGCTGGCGAAAACGAAGGAGTCGTAAAGAAGGATTCTCAAAAACCTCGTAAAGACAAAAAGGCGCTGTCACCTGAAAATATATGTCCCACCAAGCGTCAGTAAATTTTCTCATCTCGCTATGGTTGCTGGTTTTATGTTTTACTTTTTGTTTTTTTTTTTTTTGTTTCTGTAACTTATCTGCGCTCCTGTGTGCTGTACCAGAATCTTTGTTTTCCTCTTTCAATTTGATGGTTTTCTTCATTATTACGGTTATCGTTTGTTATTTGGGTTCGAGATTGAAAAATTTAAGCCAAGTGTATGCGCCAAAATGCGGGTGGGATAAGAAACAAGGGTACAAGAGAAGCTTCCTTCTAGAAGCTAAGGGGATGAATTTGCAGAGCGCAAAAGATGGTAACGAAAATTGTTTGCATGCATCAGATGGGTGGGTGAATGTGTGCACAGATACATATTGGAAATGCAGTTAAAAACAAAAGAGTTCATAATGAGTACATTGTTTTTAGTTCAGAGATGCCTGATTTCTCATGGTACGCGTTTTTTTTTTTGTTTTTGCCGAACGCGTGGGAATCAGATTAGGTCGAATATACCAGTATAGGGGCAGAATTTCGTACCATAAGCAATTTGACATGTGCATTTTACCTGAATAAAGTGCGTGACTTTCTAGAGAAGTCGTGTCAATTTGCGCGCAAAATCTGGTGGGAAAAAATTTATATTCAATGCACTACGATGAAAGTGGGAATTTTCAAGTTCTACATGTAAAGGCATCCGTAGTATTAAGTAAAGAATAGGGTTCTATTAATACTCACACCGAAACCACGTAAAGCCAATTTACAGGCTGAAACTTGTGTTGAAATTTTTGAATTCAATTCAATTCAAATCTTATCTTAGGGGACCCAGCGTAATGGGTGTATTATCAGCTGAAAATCCATGTTCGTTTCTATTTCGAACCATAAACAGTTTGGGTCGACGTTATTATCGAAGCTAAACAAGCTCACAGATAGAGAAAAAAACCGCGAATTGGATTGAATGCAAAATTGATTTTGAATTCCTCTGTTTTTTGAACAGCAATTAAGGAGCAGGCTTAAAATACCTTAGTTTCAAAAAGCTTTTATGTTTGCTTTCTTCAAGGGTAAGAGACGTAAGCTAAGAAACTAAAACAAAAAGTTTCAGTGGGAAAGAAGAGCTGCCAAAAAATTAATGATCACCAATTTAAAGAGACAAAATGGTCCCAAATAAAGCTTTCGATTTTCATCAAGATTATAGAAGAAGTCATGCCAGAACCACGACTTGACTTTTGGAAAACAAAATAATCAAATATTTTTGAAAAATTGCGACCAAGAAAAACAATCTTCAGTTAAAAAAAACACAAATTTCTTAGGCGAAAATTTTTCGATTCTCAGACGTTTTCTCATGACAGTGAGGCACTTGATTGACAGTGAATCGCAAAAAATATGAAAAGTTTCTGGTTCTGTTAAACAGGAACTCAAGCTAAACAGTTCGAAACGCTTCCAACTTGAACCATGGGAACTCTCAAAAATATACACTGATTATCCTAGTCTTAGGATCTAAGAATACGTATCAGTTGTCATTTTTTGGACAACTTTGGATGTTTGTTTTTACAAAATCAGTAGTAAAAGTTGTAAAAGGAGTTCCTTTTCGAAATGACCTTAATAGTTCGAGCCAGGACACGTTCTTAATTAACGCAGAGTCAATCGAACTCGATTTCTGGAAACTAAGAAGAATTTCAGAGGAACACAAAAAGGTGGTCCACAAAATGGAAAACAAACATGATGGCATTTCGTTTAAGTAAAAATAATGTTTCATTTCAAGTCCGTCATGGCGCTAAGCCCAACGCTCCCAATTCCAGACATCTCATATTACGAGGAGTTTTTCGCTTAGCTATTTGAAATTGTGACGCCTGACCAACGAGGTAAACAACAAAAAGTTAAAGTAACCGCAGAAGAAAAATTTTAAATGTAAATAAAAATATCAAATAAAAGAAAACAAGTTGAAGAAAATAAAATAAGATAAAGAAAAAAAAATTATACTATATATTCACCCACACCATATGTATATGTCTTACCGGCACTTGTGCGTGGCTTCGTCCTTTGTGGCTTTACATCCGTGCTGCTCATACCCGCTTGTCTGGCAGCTGTTTGAAACATTCCAGTCGCCTGATGGTGTGAGTGGTGATGGTGATGATGGTGATACGCTGCAGCATAGCTGGGGTCATACCCAACACTGCCTCCACCTCCACCGCCACCTACCCCGTATGCAGTTTGTGTACTATCAAATAGGCTGCTGGTGCCATTTAACGCTGAATTGTTGTTGTTGTTCGCCACATTATTATTATTGGCAGCCGCATGCGAATTGTGATTATTGCTGCTAGTATTGTTGTTATTGCTATTACTGTTACCCGCATTCGTACCTTCGCGTTGCTTAAGCGCAGGAACTTGATTTGTACCGCCACCTCCACCGCCGCCGCCGCCGCCGCCTCCGCCACTGCCGTTTGGTATCGTAGGCTTAATATCCAAAGCGCAACTCGCATCGTTAATTGAGGTAGTTGATGCCTGTGCCTGATGCATAAAAGCGTTCACAGCAGCCTAATTCAAAGAGAAATAAAATGCAAAACAACAATTGAATGATTGTTAAGAAATGAAGGCTGAAAGAAATTTTTTTATTAAAAATTCATTGATATCATCATACCTGATATTCGGATGGGCCTGTTTGTACTGAATCGGGCGTTGAGTCCTTTGGCGGTGTCGGAGGGAATGGAAATGAATGCTGACCCGTTTGATGGCTTTGTATTTGACCGCCAACTTTATCCTGTGGATCCTGTGGACACGCAAACGGACTACCCCACGGACTGCCAGGCGGAAATGATTTATGGTCACTGGTTAGCCACGAACTTAAGGGCGGATGAAAGTGTGGTCGGCACACCTGGGGCGATGTATGTGACGATGGCATTCGAGAAGCTGCAAAAAAACCAAAAAAAAAATACAAGTAAAATACTTAGATCAAATTAGAGAGAGAGAATCAATAATAAGGCGGTTTAGTTCACTACCGTCACTACCAGCAACGTCGTCAACCACCACAGGGCATGTAATCATTTGTAATAAAAAAATTTTTGCGTTAATAGTTGAAATTACGCCAAGAATAAGATCATACATCACCAGTCATCCTTCTGCTGCATTGTATGCCTCCTATCCAGAAGGCAAATTTACCAGATAATGTCTACCAACCTGCTTGCCGTGGCGGACTTGTTGTTTGGCCAGCGCCTGCTGCATGAACCAACAACTGTATACAACTGTGGTTGGGTGCGTCCTGCGTCCGTAGCCGAATAACAAAATTCAGATGCAGATGCATGCAAACCGTGTGTATAATTTCAAACACTTTTCTCGCTTGGACTACAAGGAGAAATAGCCGGAAGCTTCTGTTTCGCAGGGCGATTGTCATAAATTGTTTAATTTGTATCATAAACAATCGCGCGCTAAAACTTATTCGAGAGCCGATCTATCTGGCCGCGTCCGCATCCTTTGTGTTTGGAGCGCGCGAGAACGCGCATCGCCCCAAACCCGGTAAAGGCTTTTACGCAGCATATAATTTACCGGACACCAAGTGAGATTTATGTAATTCGGATCACGGATTATAATAGAGTATTCCGCAAGCCAACTGAATCAGAAGCACAATGCGTCGGTCAACCAACAACCAACAAACAACCGACCAACCAATTGACCACGATGTCACATACACCTTGTGTGTGATACGGATATACTCAAAGACCAAACCAGACCCGCTGATCGATGGATGGATGGCAGTCCGAGCTGAAGCCAACCGTCCACCCAGATGATCGACGGTGATCTGCCACGATCGATCAGTTGGCACGATAATTCCCATTTGATTATCCTAATAACAGCTTTTTGCCAATATTATATGTACGTGGACCTGATTATAGATATTATGACTGGTCGTTCGGCGATGGAAGATCGATGGTGGATCAGTGGACGGCGGATGGATCCCTGTCCATTCGTTCGTTCGTTTACCTTTGCCACAGATTGGAAGGAGCTAAGTTGCGCAAGTAAATCAACGGATCGACGATTTCAACAATCATCTTGAGATAATATTTAATTTGGCTTTTTCTGTGAGCTGAGCACACCGTTTGCCAGGTTTGCCTTACTGTCTGACTGGCCTGTGTCTATCAATCCATCTTTCCAGCACCACCACTGTAAGTAAATTTCACACTTTTTATCCAGATAGATAGAATGATGCCGTGTACACAGTTCGACTGTCGAGTAAGGTACGCGTACAAAGCAACAAGCAAACCAGGAATCCAACCACGTAATAGGGAGCCAGCATGTAATTTCCTTCAGCGCAAATTTCAGGGAGCGCTGTGGTACCGAAACGGGTAAAGTTATTATGTTCTCTGCAAATTATATACTCATGGCGTGTTTTTTTTATATTGCTTTTTTGTGGTCGTCGAATATTGTTGATTCTTGTTTGACATTTAAACACGTACGGATGGACAACTGGAAATTCGCGCCTATCGCAATATAACAAATTATCGATGAGCACAACTCGTCGAATGACAGCAGCTGTGCAGATTGTTTTTAGAAATAGGACGAAGTTCGATTGGTTAATGCATGGAAACTAATGTTGTATGTTGTATTTGTTTTGTGACTGGTCTAAAAAATATGAACTGTCAACGTTAATGATATATGTTCAGATAAAATATGACTCAAGGTTGAAGTAAGAAAACATGTCCTTGAATGTTTTCTCGACGTTTTTTAAAGATTCTGACAAGTTCATTTATGTGGTTTAATTTCGAAAATTTCTTCCTCCCCATCCCATTAGTCATTACCAATTACCAAGGAAGTTGACGCGTGAAGCCGAGCCGTGTAAATCTTGATTTTCAAGATTAAGAGGACTTTCAACTTGTACCTCATGCTCAGCATTCAGACATATACGGGGTTTTGCAACAGGGACGCTACAAAAGTAGAGCGACAGGGACAGCAAACGACGCCATATTTCTTGCCGCTCTTTTGACATTTCTCTTCAGTAAGGTTTGCCATTTCATGATGGAAAGATATACGAGCCAACAACGAGTCGAAATTTTTAAAATTTACTATCGAAATTCGGAGTCAGTGGCCTCAACGTTAAGAGCGCTACGTTCAATTTATGGTCGTCATAATCGTCCTAGCAGATCAACAATTGAGCGTCTAGTGGAAAAATTTGAGTCCACAGGCTCAGTACAAAATGTTCCCGTGCTAGTGAGACAAAGAATTGCCCGTCCTGTGATCCTAACAAGATTAAATTGACGCAAGAACTGAAGCCGCTTGACCACCAGAAGCGTCGTATGTTCGTGAATTGGGCTGAGCAACAACTTGAAAATGATTCGGATTTTCATCGAAAAATCATCTTCAGCGATGAGACTCATTTCTGACTGAATGGCTCCGTCAATAAACAAAAAATGCGGTATTGGTCAGGCAGCAATCCAAACGTACTCCATGAGTAATCATTGCATCCCGAAAAAATTACGGTTTGGTGTGGTTTATGGGCCGGCGGCGTCATTGGGCCGTACTTCTTCCGCGATGATCAAGACCAGCACGTTACTGTGAATGGGGATCGCTACCGTTCAACGATAGCCGAATATTTTTGGCCCCAATTAGATGATACGGACTTGGAGGACACGTGGTTCCAATAGGACGGCGCCACAAGCCACACAGCGAATGTCACAATCAATTTATTGGAAACCAAGTTTGGAGAACTTGTTATCTCACGAAATGGTCCAGTCGCTTGGCCGCCTCGGTCGTGCGATTTGACGTCATAAGACTATTTCCTGTGGGGCTACGTCAAATCTATGGTCTACGCCAACAAGCTAGCGACGATTGATGAACTTCGTACGAATATCGAACGTGAAATTGCAGCAGTATCGGCCGATTTATGCTTAAAAATCGTCGAAAATTGGGTTCAGCGTCTGGACTTCTGCAAGGGTGCTCGTGGTGGCGATGCAAAGGAAATCAAGTTTCCTACGTAATGACATCGAACGTACTTTCACAGGAATAAAGAATTTTATTGATTTCAAAAACCGTTTTTGTTTTATTAAAAAAAAAACTTTTGTAGCGCTCTTATTGAAAGACGCTTTATATTTCTCAGAGACACTGCCACTGACAGAGTAGGACGGAGTAGGACTTCTAAAAGGTTGACTGTTCAGTATTATTTGTTAAAAGAATTTTGTCGAAAGCCAAGCAATCCACTTGTTTTGTTTTTGGGAGCAAGCATGTCAGTGATTGGATGCCGTCTATGGCAAGAATGCTTTTTTGATGATGACTGTCAAAACTGGATTCAATGAATTTCGTAGTTGAACATCGGTGTTTTGATGAGGACCGCCCGGAATGACCGAAAGAGGTCACAACCAACAAAACAGTGAACAAAATCATGAACTTAGCGTTCGCAGTCAGCTGAGTGAAATTGTGCGAGTTAATTTAGCTCGCAGGCAGCTGGCATAAATGAGAGCAAGAACGGCGTTGATGCATTCGTAAAATCACTTCAAAGCAATTTATGGACATGCTTAAGTGATATCCGAAAGATTTTATGTGTCGTTTCGAGGACTTTGCAGAAAAATTGTTCCTCTATCGGCAAGAAGCAGTCGTATCAAGTGAACTTACTCCGAAGAGAGCGGAAAGGTGATGATCACTGTGCTGAATAATTGGGCCAATTCGACGTTGAATTGAAGAAGTCAAGATGATCTGCTTACGCTACGAATCGCATTGATAAAGCTTTAGCCTACAATACAACGATGTGTAGTTAGTGAATTCCGGGATGCCGTAACGACTTATGAGGATAGGATATCGAGATCGAAAGATATGAACGTCACCAGAGGACAATGAGGTAAAGAAAGACATCAGCACTTGTCCAAATTACTTAAGCCTACATTTTGTAGGCATCGAAATGAGTCATTAATCCTTGAGAAACTTTATCGATTTCTATGAGTCAGCACTTATTTCGAAAGTTTTATCTTTTCGAGTTTCGAAGAAGGATGAAAAAATAATTCCTTCAATATTTTGTGAATTTTCAAATATGGACATTTTTTAAAATTGTTCTTCGGTTTTTTTCAGGCCATTCCCAAAAAATGAACTTTGAACCATTGCTGCGACGACAATTCTTTTATTTTCAAATTTTCTAGGAACTGTTCGACAAACTTGGAATTTTTGTGGGTCATCAATCTATGAGTTGGACTTTAGTTATTCAGTTTTTACGTCAGATGACATCAGGTATTCATGCAAGCAGATCACCAGCTAATTTAAAACAATTAACATACCCCAACTATATGCCTGCATGTCTGCAAAACTCTAACCAAAATAAAAACCCCTTTCATAACATTTAACGCTCTATTTAATCTGCGAAAAGTGTACTACCAACCAACATTGGTGGATCTTACAGGAACATTCACCTAGAAAATCGACCACGCAATATGCAAGTATACAGTGGCAACAGTCTCACCACACCGCACCATCGTCGGCTCAGTGCAATGGATGGCAAAAAAGAATTTGCATCATATCAGGTAACACCTTCGTCATGCAACAACCGCCCATCCATTCATCTTTCCGTGTGCCACTGACATAAGGTGTTGCACAAGCTACTGTACCATCAATCGGTCGTCGCAAGCCCCATCAGCGTTCGCTTGTCTATCTTTTAGTAGATTTAAATTCTTAAAATGCAACTTACTCGCGCCCTACATCTATCCATCCACTCGTACTGGTTTCACTTTCTACGTTTGGCGCCTTGTCGTGCTATCAGGCAGTTTTCGGTTTCCAGCTACACCCCAACACACACTCTGCATTAATTTGGACTACAGCGCTCCACAGAAATATAATTAAAACAAATAAACAATTAAACTGCGATATCGGGGTGAAGTGCATTTTGAGTCGTTCTTGCTGATGAACACGAAAATTTTTAATTCCGATGCATCGAGGGAAGACTCAAAACCAAATGAAACACGAACCCCAACTGGGACAGGTGCATTGTGATGATTATTAAGTCGTTTGTAAGACGTACGCGCGTCACCGACCGCCAACTCTTAAACAATGCACAGTCCAGTTTTCCTTTTCTTTAGGGATCTCACTGGGCAGGTGAGTTGTGCCACCGTTAGTCTCCGAGCCACGAGCGAGCGTTCAAATTTAAAGAGCCCCTTGATATTGAAGACGTAACAAATCAACAGTCAAACAAAAAAACATTCACCCCGGAAAAAATATGTGTCCGTTTTTTTTTTCGAATGTTATTTCCCCATTTATTATGATTGATTATCCCCCTCTTAAGAAAGGAAGCAGGTGAGATTAACGTATAGAAAAAGAAGCCAACTGAAATTCAACCTTTAATAGACTCGTTAGTGTTGTCTGTGACCCTTTTTTTCGTTTGTTTCCATGCAGCAACCCCTAAAAAAAAACGATTTTCCATCCTTTAAGTACCAATCACATTTCCTCCCAAGTGAGATGAATCAAATCCCCTTGCCGACTAATCCGATTGTGGAATTGATCTAAAGTGCGATATGGTGCCCTCTTTCGTCGTTTGCTTAATGGCCATGTGAACGCACTGGACTGTAACAATATGCTTGGTGTTAGGCAGCCTTTTGATGTATTTGTAACTTGTATCCTTTCAATAGTGTCATTTCATAATCGAAATTGCAATCCTTTTCGGGCGAAGTACTCTAAAAACAGAATTTTGCCCCATCAAGATTGGCAACAGAAGGTAAATTGTAAGAGAGATGCTTGACACTGATAAAAGGTGGCGAACGCTTTAATCCTACTTGGTATCGGGTGTCAACAGTAATTCATTTGACTAATTGAACGTTCCTTGTTGTTGTTGTTGTTATTTTCGATAAATAGGACAATCTTTCGCATCTCTTAAATCTATTCACATTTATGCATTAGCTAATGGCCAGTGTTTTTTGCCACCTTATGAGGACCTCTTTCGCTTGGCATTAGCTAATGAATTATAAGAGTGTTGGCATGTTTAATTAACAAAAAAGTAAAAAAAAATATGTCCATTAAGATGACATAGATTTCTTTTCTTGTGTCAGACACTTTTGTTTGTAGTCACATTCTCGAAGGCCTCATTTCTGTAGGTATATAAGAAACAACACCGTCTTCTCTGTTTGCTTATATCTTTTTAGCAAATCTTTGCTTTCATTCATTGGATATTTATAGGATTTTTAAGCATAAACGTAAAAAAAAGGGGTTAAACAACCCCTAAGCGTGAAGTAGACACCCAACCAGGCAGGCTTACTCGCTGTCGCCGTAGGTAAATGGAGGCTTACCTGGGCTGAGGTGTTCCTTTAGAGTAGACAATACCCCTGCACACCCAGATGGCGTATACATATGTACATATGAAAAAATCGTTATCTATCATCTTTAAAAAAAATATATATTCTATGTTTCATGTGCACTTAGGGGGTAGGAATTAAAATAAGGTTCCAAAGTACATACTATGGTTGAGATCACACCCAAGCCAGCTGCCGGCTTAAGTTTGAAAAGTTGACATCCCTCCGGAATGAGTCTGCATGTGCTGATGATGTTCACAAATTTACACGATCAAATCCAAGCCTGCGATGGCTGTCAGTTTTTTTTTTTGAAAAAAAAACCCATACGCTGCCGCATGAGGCAACGATTAATTATGTGGTTCACGTAAATATAGCTCCGATTCTATCAATGGTCAGGCCGGCTTTAAGGTGGTCAATGCTAGTTTGTGTGCAAGACGCTTGTCAATTGAAGCTTCACATTAAGCAATGGGAACGGCAGCGGTAGCAGCAGTGTTGCTATAAAATAAATCGGCACCGTTTGATCTTGTAGCACAGTTTTTACAGCGTATCGAGTAGCGAAAGGCAAAACGTTATTGTTAGTGCTGGTTGTAGTGCAATTAAGGCGACAATGTCAAGAGATGCAAATTTAAATCTTCTAGAACTTTATAGCGGAATGTCTTACCTTTTTGTTATGGTTTTGACATAGTCCAATCGTCACGAAACACAGACAAGTGGTTTGCACTTTTTGTTTCGAGTTTTTGAAGTCTGAACAAAACAAAATAGTGTCATACTACTCTGTTGGGTTTGGAAAATCTGCACAGATTGTTTCCCGTTTGACATTATCTGCAAATTGTTGCATGAAAGTTTACAGTTGTTGTCAGCACGATTTTATCGCAGTACGTCATCAACACGAAATCCAGCTCCAAATAGGTATACACGGTTTTTTTTAACCTAAAGAGACTAGTTAACGCTTTTCTGTTGGTAAGAATATCACAGAAAATTTTGTTGTACAAAAGGATGCAGGCAAGGCAAAGATCAATCATTATTTGATTTTCTTCAAAGCATCGTGTGAAGCTAATCTTGCAACAGCTAGACGAAAATCGACAATAGGTATAAGATCATTCTTAGGTTCTGTGACTAACGTGATAGTTGCCAAAGTAAATAGCTCGGATTTAAAAGGATGAAAGAAGAAATCATACAGGACCATAATCACGCCTTTATATAGGTGGAGTTTTGAATAAATGTTTAGGTTAAAACGTCTGCAGAGTGTCTATCATGAAGACATCTTCTTATGGAGGGCTTCGCCTAGTATTGAACCCCGATGGAAATATCAGATAGAATGGAGGTTCAATATTGTCAAAACCGCAAAGTTGATTGGATCCTAAAATACGTGAAAATGGGGTCCTTGCTGTACATAAAAGGACAGTATCATCATATTTGGTTAGAGTCTATGAAGGTGTACACGGATCACGGCTTTGAATATTATTACTTTATCATCTTATGCAGCCGTCTGAGGTAAACAAATTTGACTTATTGAAAATCTGACAGTATAAAGACTCATAGACTCCGCTGTATAAATACTCATATACTCAAGACAAAGAAAAATTGTCCAGTCCAGAAGGCACATTAAGAGCACCCTTTCGAAAGCCCTTACAATACAGCCCTCAGTAGACACAGATAAAAAGTAAATCACTAACGTCAGATTTTCCAAAAAAAGCAATTTTCTACAAAATTTCAAGATCGTTTCTTAAACCTTTTGATAGCATGTTGTGGATCGCAATTTTCTTATATCTGTTTACTGGCATCATTTTCGAACCATTTAAATTGCTTCTTTTTGAAATCACTTCCCCGTGCAAGGAATTAGGACTTAAAGATCGGCTTTAATTTTGAGGATCAGTTTCGTGAAGGAACATTTTTCCATTGGAATCTCGGTCAAGCTTTAGTTGAATTTTTAGGTTTGCTGACGTAATCGAAATGTCAAACACATTTTTGTTATTTGATAGTTGGTAAAGTCAATCAGTAAAAAAAAAAATTTTTATCGGTTGTGTAGTTTTTCCTTGGCGTCTGTTGAAAAATGGAAAATCAAAACGAATATTTACGTCATATTTTGCGGAAAAGAAAAAACGCATCGCAAGTTCACAAAAAATTATGTTCTGTTAATGGTGACGAAGCTTTAAAAGGACGGCAGTGTCAAAATTGGTTTGCCAAATTTCGTTCTCGTGATTTTTCCCTCAAAGATGAAAAACGTAATGGTCGTCAAGTTGAAATAGATGACGACCAAATCAAAGTCAAGTCGAAATTGATGACGACCAAATCAAAGGAATAATCGATTCGGATCGTCACACTGCAACACGTTAGATTGCAGAGAAGCTTCACGTATCACATACATACATGCATTGAAAATCGCTTTAAACAGTTTTGCTATGTACGAAAACTCGATATTTGGGTTCCTCATGAACTGAAAGAAAATCATTTAACACAACGCATTAACATCAGCGATTTGTTAAAGAAACGTAATGAAAATGATCCATTTTTAAAACGTTTGATAACTGGTGATGAAAATGGCCCGTTTATAACAATGTCAATCGAAAAAGATCGTGGAGCAAGCAAGGTGAACCAGCTCAAACAACATCTGAAGCTGATTTTCATCATTGGTGGGATTACAAAGGAATTGTCTACTTTGAACTTTTACCACCCAACCGAACGATCAATTCAGATGTCTTCATTGAACAACTAACAAAACTGAACAATGCAGTTGATGAAAAACGGTCCGAATAACAAATCGAAAAGGTGTTGTATTACATCATGACAATGCAAGGCCACACAGATCTTTGGTCACTCGGCAAAAATTATTGGAGCTTGGTTGGGATGTTTTGCCACATCCCCCATCTAGTCCTGACCTTGCACCATCTGATTACTTTTTATTTCGATCTTTGTAAAACTCCTTGAATGGTAAAAATTTCAGCTGATGATGCTGCCTGAAAGATGGCAAAAGGTCATTGCTCAAAATGGGCAACACACTACAAAATAAAGTTATTTCGTTCCATGAAAACATGGTCTTCTATTTTCTAAAAAAAATCCGCAATAACTCAATTGCCAACCTGATACTTCTTAACATGCATTTAAAATAACAACATTGCGAACAAGTAAAAACTTTCTGACTATTTTAATAAACAAATTGAGGAAAATTATTGTAAATTAATCCCTGAATCGATTTATCACAAAATAAAATTCCAAACACCAACAATTACCAACTTATCATTGCAGCATCTGACTTGTCACTTTCATCACAACCAAAGCAATAAGATTTGTCAATGTCGATTGGTCTCAAGAATTCCCCAAGTCTCTGTCAAGTTCAAATTTGGTTAGCAATTAAAAAACACAAAAATAAACTACCAAAGATATCCGCAACCCTTTCTTGTGACACACCACTGAAGCCATAGGTTCGTCGAGTCAAATAGCCGCCAGTATGACAGAGTGCATTTATGTATTTCTGCACCCAGATGAATGGCCTACCTTCGCGGCTGCCAAAGCAAGTCATATTTTTCTCCAATTGATAGTCCATCATTGGACGCGATTATAAATTCAAATGTGTCATGTTAGTCTGACAGCTTTTTTCGTGCAATTTAATTTGTTCGTTCGCCTTCGTTTGGTCTGCTGCTGCTGCTGTTGCTGGCTGCTGACTGTTCTTGTACGAGTATGTTGTAGTTCTCCCTTGAGAGCTGGACAAAAAGTGACAGTGTTAGTATGGTGGTGGTGGTGGGCCTGAGAAAAGCATTCAAAGAAACTGACAGAAGCAGAAGGATGCGCATTCACTCATCTTTCAAAAAATACTTTCTGTTGTGCCGTTGGCCGGAAAAAAACATCAGAGAAACAAAGTCCCCACCAAGCACCAGCACTACCGCCGGGACACCACCAGCTCCACCACCCAACTTGTGATTTTCATTGTCGTTCGCGGTTTGCGCGAGCACTCCAGCCGCCCCATCATCACGATGATAAATTGACTAGCGATGGCTATCGAGATGCTGAGATGCCGCAGTGGCTGCTGCTGCTGCTCCTGCTGTCTCTGTGCACAGAAATACATACATATATGTACAAATATTCTCCTATATCCCTGCAAATGTGGATATACTGCTGTGCGCCTTTATTTCCCGTGTTCCACGGTATTCGCAGAATCTGTTCTTGTACGCGCAGACAATCAGGCTGCAATATGATTGCCTGTCTTATGATTGTCCTTCGGACTTCGGCGGGGGAACTCAATATTCAGTAAAACCTTACATTTTGGGGCAAATGTGTCGTCGATAGTGTCCGAAGAGCCGCCTGCGCGATCGCAGATGGAATAAGCGCGCACAAATTTACAAAAAGGACCTCCATGGAATTTATCTCTAAGACAAACGGCAATCGATGTTTCTGGCTTTCTCTCTCACGATTTTCTGTCTCTAGTGAAATTGTCCGCCGTGATGTGCATAATTTAATAAATAAATTATGATTGTTGCCCTTTTTGGTGGGCCTGAACGCCTTTGTCGTCCCTCCGGAGGGATCATTCTCATTGTATGTATTTATGGATTTATTCCAATCGATGAGAAGATCTGGTTCTTGGCCTTCTTCAACATCGGTCGTCGCGTGTTTTGTGATAAATGTGCCAGGATGCGCGTTTATTTTATTATAACGCGCCGCGCACACACATTCCCTTGGCCCATTATACAATAAATGTCAACAGGTTCGATGGTGGTCCAGACTGCTCACTACGCGTCTTCAGGAATTCCAAATTTGACGATCACCAACGGCAACGGACGAACTGGGAAGACAGCATGGAAGAGGCGCTTTCAACATTTTTCGTTTGTTTGCTGTTTGTTTGCTGTCATATCCCGTAAATTCAATCGATGGAATCGAATCGATCGATAGTGCTGCGGTTTTCTGTTCGGACATTTTTCGGACACACGCACAGCACCAAAGAGACACACAGCAGACAAAATCGGACATAAATGAAGCAAAAAAAAGCGCGATGCTTTATCTCTGTGGTCTTTGGATTTTGTCTTGTCTTTTAAGTTGAGTTTTTGTAAGAATGCGCGCGCGCGCGAGCGCAAACATCCAACTCAAATTTAGCGTGTAAACGCGATTAACAACGCCTTTGCCACAGCTCCAAACGACACAACGATCAGGCGCGCATTTTTGTCGATTTTTTTTTTATTGTTGTTGTATCTACAACGATAAAGTGTAGTGCGGTGATGTGGAAGAGTAGTGCGAATCTCTTGCGGATTGGTTAACAAGCTGTGACGCGCAATATTTAACGCCATGAAAAATTATGATCGCGACGATCGATTACGTTTTTGAAATATGATCACGAACTTTTCGTGCAGTCGCGCTCTTTCGCTCGTCGTCCTTGTTGAGGTTTCTGTTTTGTGTATCGACTACGATGACGATGACGACGACGACGACGCCTCCTCGACACAATTGGTATTAGGATAAAAATAAGAAATGACCAAACGAATACATGATGTATTCGGTGTGATCTTACACCAGTCGATCGAGTGTGAGGTGTGCGCGGTACGCGATACGCGCTATGATTATAAGTTTTGTTGAGCTTGGACTTCAACTTCGATCCTGAGTGTGGAAATAATAATAAAAAATAATAACACACTGACAAGACAAAGAGATACTCTTTGCGCGTCCAAAGACAGGGGCGAGAGATATAAATCGCGCCGAGTCTGATGAACGTCCGCCATTCCCAGGCTATGGATTCTGATGTGTGTTCTCCTCATCAGCAATTCCATACTGTTCGCAATCAAATGGAACTCAAGAGGGGGGTTTCCTTTTTCGATCAATTTTGTTATCCTTTTTATTATGAATTGTGATGTATGCTTGCGAAAACGTAGATTGAAACGTTCTCATAGATTTTGGATTCGAATTCGAATGAATGAATTCTTGGGATGCGGTTAAGTGGAATTTCGGACTCCATCGGTTGTGGTTGAAACTGTAAAACAGAGTTTGCTTCAACAGCAGCACCACCTACTACGAACCTGTGCGAAACGGAAGGGAAACATAAATCAAATTGTCCGCTGAAGACTTTTGCCCTTCTTTTGGGATTTTTTTGTTTTATTTTTTGTTTTGCAGAATCAACCAACCGACTGACAACTTCTTGTATACAATTGCTCTTTATTTTTCTTTGCTTTGTTTTTAATTCCCTCGTTTCAGTGCGTGTGAATTGTATTAATGAATTGCGGAAGAAACATGGTTTAAAATAGACCCAACTGTGGTGAGCATCTTCCCAAGTCGTTGGCTTATTTATATCAAGTTCACCACTGCTCTAGTGAGCTTTTTTGGAAAAGCATGTCAAAAATGGTATGCAAACCATTCAGTCTTGGTAAATGCATTTGGAACTTTAGAAGAAGCGGTCGAACAGTTCACCGCTAAACCAGCTTCTAAAACGTCAACTTTGTTAACTTGTAAAAGAGTTGACGCACTTAGTTGTAACGTCCTCAAAACTGTGGACATTGATGTTAGATCGAAGTGAGTCGACATTGTCTCTTTGAAACCAGATTACTCTTGAGTAATAAGTTCTCGGATAAATCATTTAAAAACAAACTCATATCGAGCAATGTATCAAGACAAGGGTGTTTTCTCTAGAGGTTGAGCTTCTGATAAGGTACACCCATAAAAGATCCAACTGGTAGGCACCATCCTCAGGTGGCTCTCAAGACCACATTTTATCTCGGGTGAGTGAATCATATCATGAAATGGACCTGCCAATTATCCTCATAGGTCATGGAATTAAATTCCTTTCGAGTCCTCTTTTAAAGTATGTCAAGGCACTTGTTTATCTAGACCGAAGAACCGGATACTTCCGATAACTAAAAAACCAGCATTCGGCACGTCATTTTTTGTGTTTCAAAATTGTAACGAAAGAATGGCCTTTTTAAGGTAATTTTGATTCTTAATAAATTTCCTTTACCTCCAAAATACACCATTAATAAGCTTCCCGAAATATAATCACAGTTTCTGATGAACGCACTTACAATGGTAAAGTAGTTTAAAATATTGTGTGCGGCTGAAAGAATTTATCAACCTTTCCCGTCAACTCAATCCCGTTTCGATTTTAATAGAGTTCCAAGAAAATGCTCCCTGGTAATATTTTCTTCGAACTCAAAACAAAAGCCTCATGCCAGTCGCAAAAAAAGTGAACGCATCCCCACACAGCCACTGTATCAAGTCTCCACCAAGAGAATTTTTTTATTAATTCCTTGTCTCAGGACAAAGCTTAGGATGCATCAATAACACACGTGAACCAGCCAATTGAACATGACTTTGTGTAACCACACCGAACAGGTAGATCCAAACCAAATTACTTGACACTGTGCGTCCACTGTTGTGATTTGTCATTTTAATATTACGTTCTTAATTTTATTGTGCAGTGGAGGCACAGCATTGCACCGCAGGGGTACCAAACAGCTAACAATATCAAATGTGGCAGCGTTCATTAATTTCACGCGCAGCAGCCGATTCACGCGTATCTACATATGTGCGTATCCTCTAATGAAGTCACAGTGGCACAAAGTGTACAATAAATTGACAAATTGTCAGTGATTTCTTGTGCATTCGCTTGCGGGCCATTCAAAGTCAGTCCGCGGTTTTACACATGAGAGATTCCCGTGCATGCATTTTGGTCCTTCGGGCACTGGGAGTCCACACACCACGCACCACAGATGCAGCAAGAAATTTGCCTAGAAATGATTTTCATATTGATTTATCAATTGGATTTGGCCAACTCCGATGTCGAAGCACCCACAGTCATGGATGTTTAGTTTAGACTAATCATGGCCGTTGTTTGGATCGAGGAGGATGATTATGATGGTATTTAGCTGAAATCATCAGCTACAAGTGGGCTTAGTTTCATTGATTATTATGATTTGATATTGATTCGGGATGGGCGATGTGCTCAGTTGAATTAGCTCAAAACAGCTGCAACCGAGTGCGAGTTGGCGGAGTGGAAAATTTAGAATGGCAGTTTCGGATTGCGTAATTGTTTAACAACTTTGGATGATTGCAGAGCAAATTTAATGAACTGTTGCATCTAATCGCATGTTAGAATGAAAACTTAAAATAGACATACGAGTGCATAAGCGCAGAAATGATATTGGACACATGAATGTATCTTTCTTTATCTGCACATGCTTTATGTTGTTTTGAAGCTCATTATTCATAAAATAAATAGCAGTCAAACAGATACTAGAGTTAAGAAATTCGTAGATAAAAAAGGTTTAGAAAAGTAAGCAAAACATTGGTAAGAAAAAAAACTTTATTTCGCAATCATTAAAAATGGTTTAATTTGTAATGATCTATTATATACATTATTTTGAAACAAAAACTGTTAAGGACGTAAAATGGCAAAAATCATAAAAGGATGTAAATGAGAAAATAAGTTAAAAGTTCTTTATTTCAAATGAGAAACATTTTTATCTGCTTTTCATCATTTAACGCGAGGTTATCATCTGAATTGAAGCGATCAAAAGCCTCCTATTCTGATGCCCCCGGGAAGCTTGGGCTCTTGACTTGGAGAAATTTAACAAATTCAGACTTGATTTTGATGCGTTCCAAAATGGAATCCTTCTTGTAATAGGCATTGGAATAGCTAACAATAAATTGAATAAATATTTTATGAAATTTAAGCTAATACGTGAGTAGATCTTGAGTCTCAATTTTTCGGATACATTTTATCGAGGGAAAAAGACTGTCCTTTTTTTTTAATATTTCGCATTCTTATTAATATTGTATTCTTTGACTATAGAACTACATCATTTTATAAAAAAGTTTGAAGATTATTAGTTTTAAATTATGAAAATTGTATCTGGGGCGATGTTAGCAACAAGAAGATGTAAAATGAAAACGTAAAATTATGGAAAAAAAATAGATAAGGGAAAAACAAAAGAAATTTTTATTTATAGATCCTAAGGATAGAAATTTTGAAATTCTTATGCTGTATTTCAACAATCTAGGACCTGAGACAGTAAAGAAATACGTGTAGTGAGTTTTGTTTGAAGTAGGCACATAAACTAAACTCTAAGGTTATTCTTTCATATATTTTTGAACATCCAAAAAACATGTTGAGTAATTTTTTCGCGTGAAGGTATCTTAAATGCAATAAAGTAGTGGCCAACTCAAATCACTGCTTTTGCCAACAGAGAATAGAAGGTTTTTTTTAAATCATTATTGCGATATGAAAAGGTAACTTGTAGCACCAATTTAACTTTGAAACGTCTGTAATACTCGTTCAATGACGTCTTTAGTATGATAAGGAGAAAACTTTTTTTAGCAGACTTTTGCCCGGCCTAAACTTGCTGCAAATTTTATAGTTCATAAAAAAAAGTTTGATGGAAATTAGTTGTGTCGTGTTCTTAGTAGGTTTAAAAAAATATCACATTCCAGTGTTTAAAAATTGTTACTCATCTGCTCTGGAAGGAATACTGTTGAGTTTAAACAAAAAAATCATAATTGAAACACTTATATTTTGCAGTAAATTCAAGCAGATTTTTTTTTGTCAATGCTTAAATAGATTCACTTTTAATACAATTTAAAGTGCAAAAATTACGAAGACCACGAGCAGGAAATTTACTGTAGTAGCAGGAATAATTTCATATGGAGCAAAGAACATCCTGAATGGGATACTTTGGCAATACAATATTTCCTTAGAATTTATTCGAATTTTCTTATATTTCAGGCTCACTACGAGATTTTTTGATAGCGTGGTATTTTTTAAATGTTGCAAAAAGAGTTTAGAATTTAATTAATGAATCATTAAAAGTAACAAAAGTCACTAAACTTTATGAAATGTGAAATATAAAAACGTTTAAATAATTTTTTAATTAGGTTTGTCTTTTCAAATTCATTTATAAAACAGTACGATGCGTCTTATCATTGCTTGTGCCATTGTGTACAAAAAGTGTCGTCTGGGCTCCTTTAGCTCGACCGTCTTACACTTTTTATTTTACTTGAAATAAACTCGAGAAGAAATTCTTATGGATGGTGAGTTGGACAAGTGAAAAATCAATATGGCCGTAAAGTTTGCAAGACTCGGATTATCATAATCTAACAAACTCAATAGTTTTTTTACATAAATTTATATAGATTGAAAACTCTACAGAAATGCTGATCAAAATTGGCTAAAAGGACAATAATCTTAGGCGAGATTTTATTCAAATTCAAAATTGTACGTATAGCTTGAACTTGAAGCTACAAAATGAGTTAAAAATACTTAAACACAGTCTAGAGTGTTAAATATAATAGACTTAAATGAGCTTAAGTCGGTTTTGATAAGTGTTCGTTTGAGTCAAGAAGTTTTCATAGACATTTGCTACGAAATTCCGACAGACAAAAATGACCTCAAAATGTGAATGACAGCGTAAGCGTTTACTAAAGTCTATTGTGGGCACAGTAAGCATTTGACAGAATTTGAGTGAGATTTTCGTTGTATTTCGACATAAGGTTGATCTCGCTTAAGTCTGTTATGGTTAGGCTTAAGGTCTGTGGAAGCAAAGACATTTTTTAACCTGCGAAGTGAGACGTTGTCACGTGAAATTGGGACATTCAACTTCTGCAAACGAATTTTGGATGAAAAACGGTGACAATTGTCTATTTCAAAAATTGCAATAATTTAGAAAAACGTTATTATTATTATTAATATAAATCTGATTGAAAAAAAAACATTTTCACTGCGGTTCGGCTCTGTGGGCACTACTAAAACGAGAACATTTTTTTATTATCTTCTGAAATTGTCAAACAAAAATTTTAAATTGTCAAAAATTTTATACCAGATCGTAGAATACGATAATTTAAATTCGAAAAAGAATTAACGTACAAAATTCAAAGCAATTTTTTTAAATGTCTAATTTTCTAGAGAAATATATCTTCATCAATTTTTGAATTAAGTCGTTTCAGAGATATGTCAAAAATCTTAGCGTTTTGAAAATCTATACATAAAAAATACTTTTTTTTTGTTTTTGAAGTCACCACGCGCTAATTGATTTATTTCGTCCCTTCAGCCTTGTAGGATTTTTTACAACGGTAGCCTCCAAACAACTCAATTAAACCAAGACAAACACTGAAGACATTTCAATAAGATTTTGATGGAATGAGATCATACGCGAGTCAAAATGTAGTTTGGCTGCATGTTTAGTTTCAGCCGGTAAATACAAACGGGCTTACAGAGTTTTGTAAAACAATTCACGTGCGCATGGTAGATCTAAGATTCTTTGTTAGTTGTTTAAACCTACAATCAGTCCGACATCACTTTGCGGAGCACGTCATTCAGCACCAACACTGCATAGGTAAATGCTGTGGTGTGAGCATACAACCTTGCCGGATACAGCTTTGAATCTTGAATTTCTGTAACGAGTTGCTCCTAATGTCGCACGTGACATTTAAGAGTTGGCATAAATTGCGTTGGTCAGTTGTTTTTGACTGGAATTAACATATCGGATGAGAATGGAGTAATAAAAGATTTGCACTTGATGGCTAAAGATAAAATGGTCCAAATTTGTTCTGATACGCTTACTAGCATCATGTGCGAAAAAATAACTTAAGCTGAAACAAGACATTTGTTGAGTTGTGCTTGGACTTTTATCTTCATCGTTGTGTCTTCTTGTGTCCGCTTCTTCTTTCTTTTGATGATTGATTTGAATCTTTAGTTCGTACGGCTTTCAGTCTTTCACCGGATAGGATGTGCTTAAACATTCTGCAAAGACTAGATGGTATTTAACGCGAAATCTGATCTGATGTTGGTTGTTAACAATTCAATTGAATAAATGTATCCCAACATAACAGGAATACTGAACAGTTCCAGCTCTTTGAACAATAAAAATCTTTGAAGTTTCCGTGCGCGCTTTTCTTATCACATTCAATTCACTTTAAATCTCTAATCCCATTTACTAACCGCGATTTTATTGACACCACCGAAATTCCTAGAAGTGTGAGTGAGTGCCTATTTCGGCTTTAGCACACCGTTTGTTGTTCTAAGGGAGTCTAGCAATTAATTAAATTTATTTAAATAAATCATTTCGTCGTCGTCGTCGTCGCCGTAGTCGTGGTCGTTTTGGGCAGATAGAGGCACTCAAAACACCATCGAATAGTGTCCAATCTAAGCACGACGACCAATCCGTACACACCTAGATTTGTATACATTACACGTCGAAGAATCATCACCATTACTCTCGACTCGAACCGGGTTTGCCAAAAACCTAACGACTTTTATATGCTCTTGCCATAACAATAAAAGGAGTACAAATGGAACGACCGACCATGGTAGTTGTAGGGTAATTAAATCTAGAAAAGTGTGTGCGGACAGGAGAGACAAAAAACCCCAAGTAAGTTGCCCGTTGTGTTTGTTATCTTTATGCGATTGACCATCACCACAGTGATTTTTCGTCTTTTATTTGTGTTTTCAATTCATTTTTATTGCCTTAATGATGTGTTTTATTGGAATTCCAAAAACGAAAAAAAAGAGGGGCAAAACAGTGGAAGCCGCCGCCAACAGTCCAAGTGCGGTTTTTTATCACAGGAGGAGGAGAAAGTCTTTCTTCTGGACGTTTTTCAAAGGAAAACCAATAAATCTATGCCAATGGCTAGGCAAGGCTGGCCCAGTGATAAAACTACTCAAATCGTTAAATAAGCAATAAAAGTCGCGCACATCGAATTGGCTTTTAAATAGGTGATCGGTTCGACTCGATAGAGTGTAATTACAACGATATTATCCCCGGGGGTTTATTTGTTTTTAATTGCTATTGCCAACCAGAGAGTTGACCCATCTACTATCTGTCAGATGCAGTTGGATGATATCTCATCCGATTTAAATTGAATTCGACATTCGGACTGCCGAACAGTTTTGTTCGATGCTGCTCACTAACAAATCACACAAAATTAATCCGACGGATCTTTGGGCGGAACAATTAAAATGTCAACCGAAATGCACTTGCCATCTCTGAGTGGCGTGGCGCGGCGCGGCAAGATGGAAGCAACGGGAAACGAAGTAGTGACACGCATCCATGGATACATGATCAGAGAGTAGAGGTGATGGAGGACGACCCTTTTGCGTTATGCTCATGTACCATGCAATGGTACTCATTTTGCAACAAACAAACAAAAAAAAATGCAAAAAAAAAAGTAGTCACTTTGCGCTAGCTAGATACGGAAACATTGTGTTTAGTGTCCCTTGTTCCGTGGCCTGGTCATGTGAAGTTTCCATCTTTGAGTCTCACTATTTTACTCTTAAGCTTCCAACTGGCTGACAAAAGACAACATTAGTCCAACGGTGTACTGCTGTAAATATATACAACTACGTACAGATACCGTCATATAGTGGGCCAGCCAGGTGAAGCTGGCGAGCCGGTAAGCTGGTGAGTTGGTGCGGTGGTAATAAATTTCCATAGACGAGTGCTTGTGGAGAGGCAATTTCTGTGGAAAATCTCAACCAACATACTCGTTGTCGTTCGTATTCGCGTTCCCAAAGTTCGTATGTGTAGCATAGTATCTTCTCTTCGCTCTCGTTGGCTCCGGGAAAATGAAATGTTTTTATTACCCCGCGTGTAGCTGAGAAATCCAAATCACTGGAAAACAGACGTCGTCGTCGTCGTCGTCGTCGTTGTCGTTGTCCGAGATACAATAACGTATGTGTAATAGTTGGGTAATTCACGTGAAACACAGCCCACCACAACCAGTTCGGACGCATACAAATCATGGAGCATGCGGCTAGAGGTTATGAATGCACACCTAGCACACCGGGCGAACCCAACGAAAGCCGCGCAGCAGGGGGTCGTCGGAATTTCGAACCGATCTCCGCCGACGATGTGACAAACTATGCGTAAGTTTGACTCCCCAAAACACCTGGCCAAAGAGCGATCGCCCATTGATTGTAATGATTAATGAAATCTTTGATTCAGTCTTATGTTCATCGAACAGTTTCGCAGGGTAGTGACTGTTGGCTGCTGCTGCTGCTTGTGCTGGTGCTGGTGGTAGGCGTTCGTATTGCGCATATGATCGTTATATGTCTGTATAAGCATTCCAATTCATTTATCGCTGCAAGCAGCATGCTACATTAATTATGACCCAAATTCTTGGAAGAGACGATCCTCACTTTAGATTGACAAAGTGCACTGACAGAGAAGAATACTATGCATCTAGACATGACATGAGTTTGTGACTGACGACGACCGACCGACCGACGTCGGCGGCGGTCACTTTCAACACTTGTTGCTGCTGATGGCGATGGTGCCACGCCTAATTGCTGGCTGCAGTTTCCCCTCCACCCCACGGAATCTAATAACCGCACAATGCGAATCCTTCACATCTCCAACTGACGCATTGAAGACGTTTTAATTAGAATTTTTGTGCGCAATCTTATCCGCAAGTAGCCGCCAGCCGAGGCTGCTGTCACAACCACTGCACCAGTCACCGTTGTTGCCATAGGCACCGATACCGCAAGCCCAGCTGCAGTGCGAACATGTGCGGTCGCCGGCTTTTTTGTAAGACCGCTTTGTGTACTCATTGTTTCGCTAAATGACATAATTATTACTTTGCCTCGTTCAATTTATTTCCCCAAAAGGAATCTGTGGCGCTGCGCTCTGCGCCAGCTACGCGCCTACATAACACGTTAGCTCGGCTGTATGCTCTCTCGGACTTATCAACATCAGGCTGGCCAACCAATTAAGTCGCCGTGTACAGCTGCTAAGACAAAATAAACTTGTTCAAGTGTACAAATACAAAACGTAAATACGAAGCAACACTGAGGCAGAGTGACACGTAGAACGTTTGTTGAATTTCACATGACCATGCAGCGTGTTGTCCCCACTCACAAAGAATAAATAGATTGTACTACTACGACGACGACGACGACGACTACGACGGACTCTGGCTGACCAGTTGTACGTGCGAAATAATCATTGAATTCTGCGACGAATAAGGTGTCACCTTAATAGCACCGACTGGGCAACAGCTTGTGAATTCTAATTCAACCATCGAGGGAGCTCAAGGAACAGCAAACCGCCATCCATCCTTAGACTGTACCTAAGGCGGCGGGCGGCAATAGTGACACAACGACAATCAGTGACATCTCGCAATGGCTGTCATCAAATTCACGTCAAGTGACACTTCTATAAAATCCCCATCCGCGGCGAGCAAAGTGGGCGGTTTCTGAGGACGCTATTCCACTTGAAACCGTCAAATTTTCAGCTACTGTGCGATCATCCGCTGACAGAAGAGCCAACACTGTTCGCGTTCAAATAAAATCACTTCGATTTGAACTCAATTCATTGCTGTGCGGTGCTCTGTTGTGCCTGTCAGCTCGTCAAGTGCTGCGATGGACGCATGTGAGCGTAGATCAAGAGCAATGTCGATGTTAACGTTAAGCGGCTTAATCCGCGTCAATCGACTTATTCGCTTGACAATTTCAAGCCGAATACCCACACTTATCACTCAACTAGAAATGCGTGCCAAATTTGAGTTGATTTTTTTTTGTATCAAAAATACTCACAATTAGCAGCAGGCGTACACGAGAATGCACGAGTGTACGAACGAGAGCCACACTGAGTACCATGATTAATAGGTGTGATTGAAATTCGAGAAACAAATGGAGACCGCAAATGGTCCGGTCCACAGATGGACTCTGAGATTGGAGATTGGAGGGATTGGACAAAGTGTCTGGCAAGAGGAGCTTTTGTTTTTCGTTTTAATTAATGCTGATTAACGCGATTAATTACGTGCGTACAAGGCGGCTTTTGAGGCTCGACTCGACTCTGACGTTTATGTAGATGATACTTCTGCTTACTGTTGGTAGCTAAGATTTTGGTGGTAAGAGTCTGCTTGACAAATTATGATTGTCAGCGACGAGGAGATTCTGCAATTTGTTTTTATTAAATCGGTTTTGTTTCCTGGCTTGTCACATTAATGGGGAATAACTAACAAATATGCATATTCGGCATTAGGGATGTCACTGTCACTGTTACTGTCACAAGCTGACAGTGGCACCTCCGGCCATTAATGAAAGAAGATTCAATTATGTAGTTTGATCGATTTGACAAGTCAGTGTGGTTGTATTATTTTACTTTCTATGTTTTTTTTTTGCCCATGCGCTATAAAGCATCTTAGAAATGTCTTACACTCTTGTTAGGCCTGACAGATATGTAGATACTCATAAGTCTGTTAGGAAATGGCCTTCGATAAAATCTTAAAATTCGCATTATTGCGTGGGCCGTTTAAATTGAAAATGTTTGCAAAAAAATTTTAGTTTTCCATGGAAAATAAAACTGGAAGAGAAAAACCAATGGTACCATTGGAGCTGGTGTTAAAGCCGCTTTCGAGTTGTGCGCGTTAGATTCTATGCCTTGCTGCGAAGACTGAAGTGTAGAGTCTAAACGGACATTGCGAACCCTTTCCAAAGGCAGAGAAATATCGTAAAAATGGTCAAATAATGAAAAAAAAAAATGGAAACTTGATAAGCTTTTAAATAAAAAGTGTAGCTGATGTAATAATGAACGAAATAAGAAAAAAAAATGCATGATACCAGTTAAAGCGGTCGGACGATTTTTACCATACGGAAGAAGTTTGACTTGAATGCAATGAGTACAAATCCAAGTACGCCGCACAAACAAAAATCTGTCTAAAGTCTAGGAGCAGGTGTCACTTTTGACAGCTAAAGCTACGGTCAGTGTAGGAGTTCCACTACATCGGGGGAAACAGTGACAAAGAAGCTGTTGAATGAAGATGAAGATGATCCTCATCAGCGTAGCTTTTGCAAATATAATTGTGTAGGGTTTGTCACTTGCGGAACATTGTTTTAGGGATGCAGTGTAACTGTGATTATTTCAGTGAACATATGTTCATATGGAAGTCACACCCAAAGACGCTTTTTCTTACTTTAAAGTTGAGTTTTCTTAAAATTTTATCCGTTTCCTCAAATCTTTTGATATTGCTCCCTCAAGAACAACAGAGTTTGACATCATGTTGGTCGATGTAACTAAATATGTTGCAACATTTCGTCAGAGCCTCTTTGTTGTGATTGATTGAATTTCAATAGGGACGAAGCCCGTATCTTTTTTCAAAGGTACTCTTACAGATTAGATAGTATTGCATCCGTGTTTTGAGTCACAATTTCACATCCCTTTTCCACGAAGGTTAGTAGTCAGAATGATTCCGGGATATGGTATCTCCGTCGAGAGTTTGTCAGTCGTTCTTTCGAGCTAAGGAAGGAAATAGTTGAAATTCACCCCAGTCCGGTTAAATTCGCACATTTATTCATGTCAACACTTTTAATTAAAAAAAAGTGTTTAGAAAAAGTACGCTTCAAAGTAAAACATTCTATGTTCTCGGAAGCAGTTTTGGGGACTTTCTTTTTATTTGATTATTTCTCTTACTTTTCTCTTAAAAATATTATCTGGAATATACTCATTAAAATATATAAAAAAATATAAATCTCCTTTTCTTAGACCTCACTGTGTTTTTTATTCCCATTTCAATAGTTTTCAAAAAACTTCTTTGTCAATTTTCCGATTATGTTCAAATTTAAACAAATGATTCGCTTGTTGATTAACAAAATGCGACCATCAAAATTTCACGCACGCAAAATTTCATTCTGATCAATAAGCACTTCTCCTTATATTAGCAAAAATACTGCAATAAAATCTCATACGATACTTCAAATCAAAATGGATTAAATGTGTTCTGATATTCAGCATTACAATTTATCCTCAGCAACTTTGTGACACGTTGCTGTTCAATTCAACAGTCACAGCCAAAATCCCCGTCAAGGAAAAATAGAAAGAAGCTGAAAAAAGAAAAACGAACGCCACCGTTTGATGCTCAATTTATGCCTTGACTGTTGAATTAAATTCGAATAATGACAACCTGTACTGGCTGTCGAAAAAAAAGCCCAAATGACGAATCAACAATAGAACCTGCACTGTGATTGTGCCTTTTTTTTCGTTAGCAATCCTCCTGTAAAACACTACACGTAAGTATACAGAACCTTCGTTCGACGTTCCACAATGAACGCCTGATTCCGAAGGCCGAAAGAAGAACTGGCAATAACTCCTCGGATGAGGAAAATTCCATCTCCTGTCGACTCTTGTGCATGTTTGACAACAATGGAGGCGCGCACAACACAAACAGAAACCAAACTACAAAAACACAAAAAAAAAACAATCACACTGCTTCCAGTCATAATGAAGGCGAAAGGCGTTTATTTTATTATTTTCAATTTATAGATCCAATTACCCCCTCCCCCCTTTCGAATTCAATACAGAAGGAGGATTTTTGCACTTTTCACGAGTTTTTCCTCTGAACAAATTAAACGAAAATGAAACTACTGTACCTACATAATTGAAACGTCTCATGACACATGCTCAGGTCCGTTTGGGCTGCAAGACATTGTTGAGCGCGTGTCAAATGATGCCCCAAAAAGAAACAGCGTACACATTTAATTAAGCAAAGGTCATAGCGTTGCGTAGCGGTTCCTCTTTATGGCCTTTTGCAGACCATCTTTTGCTATATTATTTCTTTCTTTACAGCCACAATTGCTGTCTGTCAAAAAAGTTTACGATATTTTGACAGTACTACACATGACATAAAAAAAGCACTTGAGTATGGTCGACTGATTATTTGCCCAATGGGGCGGCGAGTTTCGTTCCTCCCATACACTCCGATAAAGCAGCCAACTACAATACAAAACAACCGCAGACCTGCCTGCAATTTAACGTTTCCATTTTTCGAAAAGCCATGCCATGGGCCATCTCATAAATCTTTGAATAGACATGAAAATTACAATGACAAAGTGAATAGAAAATGAAAATTGTCGGCCTCTAGCCAGCTTTATTTGTGTATGGTGTGTCCCACTCCCACTCCCACTGCTCGATTGTCAATTTGCGCCGTTTTTTTTTTTTTTTTTGAGAGTGGTTGGTGGTATTAGTGTGGCTTAAAGGTGGTGACACATAGCAAGAGGCGCCCTTGCTGAATGTGTGTTTTCGTTTTGGTTTAGCTAAAGCACACACAGAGAAACGGCAATGGTATATCGATCGATTGTTTACCTATAAGGGTGTGAGCCTTCAGTTAGAATGCCATTAAAATCGCATTAGGCCAAACGGAACACGAAAATGGGAAATCGAAAATGAATGAACGACCACCGGTCGGCTGACTATGTGATGAACTTGGGTAGGTTTCTTGTACTGCACACCCTTAAAGCGCACCCTTGAATGAGTTATAGTCAGTTAAAGGGTCTAAAGACGATTCGCCCGCCTTTTAAATGGTGTCCATTTGATAGAATGGTGATTTTCTTTTCTCTCGTGTTGTTCGAATAAAGGAAAACGGCAAAAAGTATCCTGTATTGCATGTCACCTTATTTACTCGTTTACGCATACATTCATACACTCAAATTTAAGCAAATTTCATGAATTTAAAAAAGTCGGGAACCTAACTAAGTGGACGGCCATATTGGGTACATTGAAACTTTCATGTTCGTTTCCGAAAAGAAAATAAGAAAAATAATTTGAATGATATTTTATTCGATCAGCTTTGAAAGCAAAATACTCTTAGCTAGAGTGTTTGAACATTCTGACATAAACAAAAATGCATTTCAAACTCACGGTGTATAAAATACTGTGAATTGAGTGAACGAAAAAAAACTTTGAATATCGAATGAAAACTAAAATCGATCACAACTCGATCCAAAACCGCTACACAATTTAACAATTACATGCAGTATTAATAAAATAATAATAATAAAACTTCTTTATAGATTCACTTTAACATTTTAAGCTCAATTTAGTTAATTACTTAAAATTATTTTAAAATCATGTATGACGGTAATGGTGCAAAATTAAATTTTTAAACCTGCAAAATGGAACTTGCACTGCAATCGATATCTTAAATGGGGTAATACTAAATTAAGAAAAAAAAAACTATAATAGGAATTTTTTCTCATCTTATCTCAGCTTGTAGATTTTGTCCCTGTGTGCACTTGCATTCCTTATGCCTTCTCATGGCAGTTATGCTTTCATAATCTTTATAGCCGAAGTGCTGTTTATTTGTATTTGGTGAAAATACGACGACCCACGATCGCTTCCGACGATCAATGTAGCTTTGTTAAGGTACTTGCAGAAATTTTCCTATTCAGGAGGAGCTTCCTATATTAAATCATTCAAGTAGTTATTAAAGAAGTTTCTTTCACCAAGCACATATCACGAGTGACAGGAAGATTTTTCTGCCCTTTACAGCGTTATGCGCTCAAGGTAAGTTTAATGTATAAATTAGGTTTAAAACGCAGAAATAAAAAGATTGCTACATGATATTTCCATTGGCAATATTGACAGTCAAAAATGTGGACGACTTAGGCCTGGGTGATCATTACCACAAGACGGTTTATAGGAAAAACTGTAGATACCTTTTCTAGAATTTAAGGCCATTTGTGAATTTTGGTTAAACGAAGGTACCACAGATCGCCGGTCATTTTCAAAAACGAAATTCTCCATTTTTATACGAATTTGCTGGTGTTCAATTTTGGTAGAAAATATTGTTGAGAGTGTGACTGAAAACTTAGTTGTTTCCATTTCGAGGCGACCACAGGAATAAGTCCTATTCCACTGCATTTTTGGCCTACAGGTTTCCAAAGTCAAGTTTATTTAATTATTTTAGGCGAAAGACTTTCCAAGAACATGATTCTTACAACGTTTGTCTAGGCACGCAAAACCATTGCAATTGGGATTTTTCGGACCTATACAACATTTATTTTCATATGCCACTCAAAAAGTACAACAATGACTACATTTGAAGACCAAATTGCTGAACATGTCATTTTACGAAATGAAGACTTCATTTGGCCATCGACTTTAGGTTCCATGTTGAAGATGAAGTCTTTGAAAATACTCCACCCAAGAATCTTTGCCAAAAACAAAATTTTAGAGCTTTTATTCGTGAAAGTCAGCGATTTCTGCAGCCAGCATTTGACAAACAGTTTCAATAAAGAGAATGACTTCATTTTTGTAAAAAATTATGCGATTTTCTGTTGATTTAAAATGCATTGCAAGTTGGACGAATTTATACAAATCAGTGGTGTATAATTTTACAAACTGTCTAATTTCTGCATGATTATTCTAAAAAAACCTTTTCATCTTCAGTTCAATGGATACAGTCACTTAATCTGATCACTGGTTATAGCATTTTTAAAATCCTTTAAACGCTGCTTCAATTTGAGCTTTCCAATTACCCATGATTTCATACTATGCAATAAGTTGAAAATTCTACTGTACAGTGCTGTTGCAGACAACTGAAATTGATCCCAACTCAATGGTTGGCGAAGCATATCAAATTTTGTAAAATTCATTATTTTATTATTTTGACTAAAAGGTTTTTGTTCAATGTTTGTTTTTTTAATCTAATTGTAAGTTTGCCTCTGGTAGCACAAAAGCATTTGCATTAAGAAATTGCTATGCAGCGTTGAATAATTAAGGAAAGCCTCACAAGCAATCCGAATATTTATATCCCTAAGATGGTGAATGTTATAATTTTAAACCATTCCTATTTAAATTGAACAATAATATCAAATAAAAGATTTTTACTCACCATGTGTTGGATGGTAGCCAGATGAATAGTATCTTCTATGATGCCCAGTACTCTCTAGGGCATAAAACGCTCCCATATCTGAAGCGTCAAGCCCGCCTGAACCGCCGCCTGATAGGCCCTGATGGCCGCTCCCGCCCACACCTAGTCCATTGGTATTTGGTGAGCCACCAAGCCGCGGATTCTCGTACCAACTGCGAGCAGCTTCCGCTGTTGTCATATCCATTTCGAGAATAATTTTGAATGTTTTTTATATAAACACTTGCAGCACGAAATAGAACTTTTTTTTCCCAACACAATATTGTGTTCGCAGTTTTTATTCGTTTATGTCTTTTTATAAAATTTCCGATAGATTTTTTAAATTTTTTTATTTTATTTCACTTCATTTGTTCGAAACCTATAAAGATAAAATAATTGTAAGCAAAAAATGTAAATACAAATTTAAAGAAAAAAATTCTCCACTGTGCACGAAGATGGCGCCATTTATAAAAGTAATTATTACAAAAAAAAACTAAATGTGTTTATCAGATCGCGAACTCCTTTAAATTTTCTTATTTGTCAGTGTCTTCAAATCAATAATTAAAAAAATCACCCGTCCCACAGGTAAAATTTGAACAAACAATTTTTTTTTTGTTTTTTAATTTATAACTGAGTGACAAGAGATTGCATCAAAAAGCAAACAAAATTTAATAAAAGAGAAAAAACTAAAAATGAATTATCAATAAAAAGTATCGAATATCATTATCAGCAACCACTGGTGGCGAGATAACGCCCGAAACTAAGTAAGTGATGATTTACTACACCCGAAGTGCTGGTTCCTATTTCTAAGTCTTTTCAAATAAGAAAAAAAAAAGTCGTGTACTCTGTATTTTCTTGGTCGATTGATCAGTTACACCTTACGAAAAGTTTCTATGTTTCCCACACACACGCAGTTGCCAATCAAGGACTCAATTGACGTGAAAGGCAAACAAGAATACAAAGAAAAAAAATTAAGAAATTGTATTTTGGGAATACCTGCGGTTTTCACACTAAACACCGCATTCATTTTGGTCTCGTTGTTGTTGTGTGGTGCAACAAGAAATAAAAAGGATACTGCTGCGGTAGGTTAATTTCGAAGCAGAGTTGGCGCCCGCAGAGGTGTTTGCCCGCATTGTTTGGTGAGGTGACACTATTTGTTGTTGTTGCTGATTGAGTTTTGATGGGCTGTGTGATTAATGGAATGATGATTAGTACACGCCGTACACCGATGGGTAAACAGAGGAGATTTATTGAGGTTTACCTCTGGTTTTGCAATAACGAAAAAAATAAAAAAGGACATTGCAAGCTGAAAATTGCCTCTTGTTTGATGACAGTGGCTTGTTGACTTTTATTATTCGTCAATTGTGAAGGCATTGTTGAGAAGATTAACAACAAACTGGGTTTGACATTATGCTTGTCCATGTTAAAAATATGCATGTTATCATGTGTCCATTGGAATCTGATTTTTGAAATTTCAAAATGATTTGTTTCGAGATAAGCGAGATATAATTATTTTGTTTGAGAGAATTTTCAATTGTACTTCACTTCAAATTGTCATTCTTATATTATTATTGTTCTTTCGCAAGTAAGCTTGGAACAAGAAAACACCAACAAGGGATTCGAATGTGAATGGAAACACGTTCAACGAGCCAAAAATTATTTAATTTTACTTCCATTTTTGTCATATTTGCATTTTTGTGGCGAAGGAAGATGAAACTCATACATTTTTTATTGATGTCGAAAGAAATAAAATCTCCTGTTCATTCAATTTCGAATTCAAATCTTCAATTTTTGAAAAGACTTTATTGAGTTTCAAATTTTGACAATATACTCTGCAATATTCTTTGTTTTTTTTTTTATTTAGAATTATTGTTCTGATAAGCATAGATGTTTCGTATTATCCGAACGATTTCTATGTTTATGTTACATGAAGCATCATTTTTTTGCTTTCAATATTGTGCAAGCCACCAGCTTTTAATTCATCAACCAAAAAACCAAATCGGTACAATAATAACCAACTGTTTAATAAAGTTTTTATTCCGTTGACCTTAATTCTTTGCAACAAAACATATTGGAACTTTAAAAAAGATACGAATATTTTCTACCCAGACTTTATGGTTTAATATCAATCTAACGAAAGCTTGAAGCCCAATAATTGGGATCCTACAACCGTGAAAATAATTGAAAGCCCCTGTAGATATCTAGCACGCTGTTCGGTTCGGTTCGGTTCGGCTTTTTTGAGTATTCTTAAGGGCCTCGAAAAAAAGGATGCACTAAAAGCCGCCATAATGCAGCGCAGTGCGAGAATACAACTAAGTGTTCAATCACAATCAGAAGTGCATATTGAGCTTCCACTTATGGTACTTGGAAACACAAATATAAAGTTATCGTTATACCTTTGAAGGACTTTGTAGTTTTGAAATTCTGGCCGTAAACAGTAACAAAAATTAATTCACTTATGCTATCGATTCTTTTGAATGATACAAACTTTTATCAAAGATGTAGTCATTGAAATACACATAGTTTAAAGTTCTTGTTCTGTGTCAAGATTGAACGACAATACTCTTGACTCATTGGACTGCGAAAATTTGTATTTAAGAGTGTTTTTCTTTTCAGTCGTAATCTCACTAAAATGACAAATTCTCTTTTCAAATGATTTTTTTTAAATGCCTTTTTTTCCTGCATACAAGTTATCCTTTATTATCATTAAAGGAATGGATATGCTACGTCATGGCATATAATAAATAAAACGAAAATAATTTACAATAAAATATGTAATATTTTTTTCCAAGCGTTATAATAAGATCTTGTTATTAAACTTTTAAAGGAAATGAGAGCGACATTTTTACAAGGTTAAGGCTCCTGAAGCATACGTCCTATTTGAGATCTTGCTACGCTATTCGCAAGACATCATAATAAGCTTGACATTGAATTTACATGAATTAAAAACCTTTCCTAATAATGCAGAATTGCCGATGTTTTTTATGCCACATCCTTTGATATCAGAAAAACCAAGTTTCTAACATTCTAAGCATGCATCTCAACCAAAATTTTGTTATTTATTGAATTGTGATTTGGCTTAAATACTTTAAATTGAATATAAATGTAAAGGAAGTAGAAAACTTTAAGTTCCGCAGAAAAAAGATACGATAATAACGTCATTCTTTTAACCCAAACTTTTTGAACGCACTACCCAACCGTGTGGGAACATTATAATCAAATTGAGACCTGGGTCTGGGCATTATTTATTATCATTTGAATATGAAAATAAAGTCAATAAGTTTTACACAAATTCAATAGTACAAAATACAGTTTATTTTGTTATATATATTTTGCATTTCTGATGGGCGACTTGTGTTTCTTTTTGGAGAATTAAGAATATTTGAATTTTCCAAGATTCGTTTGGGAAATTTTTCATAAGAAAATCGAACTGAATCTTCTTTTGTAAATGATGAAATTTACGAATGCCACATATTTAGAACGTTATTTCACCAAGAGAAGTCTGCCGCTGGTATGACTTCGAACTGTTAGAAGAGTTTTTGGATTGTGGAAAAGTGTCAGGCTTGTCAGAAGCAGTCTAGATGCCATTTCTAATACCTTTGCTCATAATTTTATTCACAAGATCTGCTCTAGATAAGAACTTCTGAATCTATTGGTACGACTGAATTATCCTACATTTCACTGCGAACGTATTTTTGCACCAATTAGCAAGAGGACAATGCTTGATATGGGAACATAAAGGATTAAAATGAGTGCTGATTGTATACTTTCAGTGAGACTCTATCATTACCTTCTTCCAACTCCATTTCATATTTTCTACTAAGTTACGATTTTCATGACAGTTTGATGCTGCACCCATATTCTATCCGACATAGCGAAGTTCCAGATCCACGTTCTCATGTCAGAATTTGTAATCTAAATTGCTTTGAGGCATCATGTTTCATTGTGGGTGGTCTGCTATGAGTAATTTTATAATCAAAGAAAAAAAAAAACAACATTTACTCAGATTTAAGTGCTTCACAAGCTATCAACTTTCCTACCACTGATATAGAAAATCATTAAATATGGAAATTAGTGTGTCACGATGTGATGCACTTGGTGGGTGGACCTTCAAAATTTTAATTTGATTCAATATACTTTGAAGATTGGCAGAACTCTGCTTGCTTAGGAATGTTGCCGCATCTTTGTGATTGCTCAGAAACTAATCCAGATGTCAAAACAATTGCGAAATATAATATAATAATAAATATAATTATATTTTATAAATTTTTGCAGTTTGAATGTTCAAATGATGTTCAATGACCTCTGCAGTCTTAAATGCTACTTCAGGGCTACGAATTTAAAAACGGCTTAAGTTGCACAATTAGTTTAGAAGCTGCCTCATATTCAAGTGCTAGTTTCAAATTCTGATCCAGCTGATCTTGGAGGATTGATAGCAATGTTATGACTGAATCTTTCAGAACATCAAAATTGGTTTCAAGTTTGATTTAAGATATCCTCTTTTGAATCGATACCCGAATTGCTATTTGAATTATGGGCTGATTGATCTACATTTGACAGACAGAGGACAAATTTAAGCACCAATTCAAGTTCGGAACTGAAATGAAAACATCAAAAATGAGTGCAGTATTTTATGCTCTGAATAAGCAGAACTTTTGCTTTCGAAATCTTATATGGGTTCGCAAAACGTTGGGATATATTTTCAAAGCAGTGTGAGCAATTTTTTGAAATTCTTCAATAAATTTTAAGACCAAAATCTTTCTACATTCGCAGTACGAGAAACATTTTCTCACATTGAACAAGAACAAAAAATAATAAACAAATGAATCCAACTGAATTTTCTCATTTTTCTGATATATAACTATAAATAAAATGAACCAATTGTCAGGTTTCCTTCGGTGGAGCCGACTTTATTATGGTATCGAATCTTTTATAATTTTTATATAAATATAAATATAAACATGCATTTCTTAAAATCGAGATTGAAAATGGGTTGAATAAATGTTAAATTTGATCAGTGAGACTTAAACTCTTAGTGACAAAGCATAATAAACTCACAACAAAACGATTAAAGTTCCGTGACTGTTATTTTACGAATTCGTTATAAGGAATTTCAGAATTTACATAAAATTTAGCACAATTACTTATTCCAAGTTAAGATTACGTGTATGCATTCAATATTTATCAGACTGCCCTCTGTCATGTCTACGCATTATAACTTTAATAAATTGCGTCTTAAATGATATCCCCTGATACGTAACAGTGTGTATATGGCAAGCTATAGTTAATTATTATTTTTTTTTTACCCAAATTAAACTCCTTGACTTTGTAATCAACGAAAAAGTATGTTTCAGTCATATGATTAAAAAAATCAATCTGGCCGATAAGATTTAAACCAACAAGAACTAGATTTTGTTTTGATTAAAATATAATTTAAAATTATTTATCAAATAGATAAGGTAGATAATGAATGCGTCACTCATGTAATTTCATAACTGTACTGAAGGTACTTTTTAATAATAATTAATTTATTATTCCTATCAATTAAAAAAAAAAAAAAATAGTTTCTATGCGACATGAAAAATAAACTAAATATTTATTGGAATAACGCTGGCCAATTGCTGATTGAAGTTTAAGGTGCACAAAATAAATCTATTTTAGGAAAGTGCCTGACTTTCGGCAATCGAAATGTCAAGGAAAATAATTCACTAATTAAATTCTTTATTTTAACGTGAATGTTTCATTTTTAATCCTTATTCATGATGTAAAAAAAAATAGTTTTAATTTGACGAATAAGGGAACAAATTTTAAGTTTCAAAAAGAAGATCAAAACTTTTTTACTGCATGCGGTGAGTGTGCATGAATATGAGTCCTATCCACAAAGTTTACTAACGAGTCGTTTTATCTTGACCTCCGTGACTTTGAACTATTTTTTTCTGTTAAATTCCATTAAAAATAGATGTTCACAATCAAGAAACGTTTCTTGCACTGAAACATAAAATTTATTGAAAATCTGCTGCAAAATTGAATGTGCAAGTAAGGCGCGGCAGTCATCAAAATGAATTTAACTTTCAACCATCAATCGCTAAAAAAGGTTACGTAGATGCGCGGGATACATTTTTTTTTTCCAGAAACCATTATTTAAATTTTGTATAGTAATTTCAAACAAGAAAATGTCACATAGGGGCGCCAGAAACCTTTACTACGCCTCTGACCATCGTAGTTGATGAACTGATATCTCATAATCAAATATTTGATTTTGTTAGAATTATTTTAAATAAATTTAGACAAATTTGTATTAATGTTTAAGATGCTGAACTTACTGTTCGTATTAGCATTTTGAAAAAGCAATTCCAAGCCAAAGGAGAATAATTCGAATTTGTTAAGGATTTACCGGAACTGAAATGGGATCTAAGATGGTGTTTTGTTTGATAGTACCGCGAGATAAATACATATATCTGAATAAACCTAACTTTTTAATAGCTTTAACTTTTTTTTTCTTCCAGAGATCTTAAGATTAATTGAGGTAAACTGTTAGATTCGAATTTGAATATGAAAACAAACGAATGAGAAATTTATACAGGTTTCGTTTATATATTTTTTTTTTTGGAATTTGATACAAATATGACGTGCAATCTTATTTGTTTTGTATAAAAGAGTGCATTTTAAATGTGAACACTTATTCGTAGCTTCAAAGGGCTACCCATGAGTAGCAGAGAAAAATGACTTGCAGCGGCAGTTATGGTTTGAAATTCATTCATTCTATTCTTTTCTTTCTTTTTTTTTGTTTTTATTAATATAACTTTATAGTTGCATAACACTGTAGGTCCACCAAATTATAGTCAACTTTTTCTTTTGCTTTGAAAATATATAGTTCTTAAGCTCACTGTGTTAAAAAATACATTCCAGTGTACACGAATGAAACTTAGCCGATTGGAATTTATTTTTAATGCCTTTATTACGGGCTTCCTTATTTATTAAGTTAGACTCTATTATGCGGATTTATTAACGTTTTATTCATCGTTTTACTCTCAATGCAAGTATCGTACAAAGGATAGGGTTTTCAAAAAAAGGTCCAATTGGAAATGTTTTTTTGGATTTTTTTAAATGTGTACACATGAGTGTAGATTTTGACTTGTTGATGTTAACAATAATTTTCGAGTAAAGTACTTAACGATTTATTCCAGGAGTCTCTTTATTTCAGAATAAAAAAAACAAGAGGACAAAAAGGAGGTTCGATAAAAAACAAAAGAACGGTCGTTTCTAGACTTTAAAAATATTTTGAAAGATATAAGAGAGGATTGTTGTTAAAACGAAGGGACTGTTGTTATGTACGAAGATATCATAAGTTTTGTTTTGTATCCATTAACTTAAATAATAATTTTATTATTTTTATTTTTGTGAAGCTTGGCAACTTGTGTCATCGCACTTCTTTTAGTTCAGAAACAAGATGAAAATAAACCCAGTTAATGAAGAAATTAAGATTAATGTAGACGCTTTCAAATTGCATTAGCAAGTTAGTATACTGCTGCAAAAAAGAATACTGCTGACTTTTAAGTTCTGATATATTTCCAAAAACTGAGTTATCCATCTCACTTACTGTTTTGAAAGTATTTTTACGCAAAAATACATACAATAATAATGAGATCATACAGAAAATACAAAAAATAGCGTGAATTAAGAAGTAACGAATTTTACACTAGTCAATTTGTGGTCAAATGGGATAACAAATTCGTGATCAATATAAAGTCAGGTCCTTAAATGTGGCCGAAGTATTTTCTGTCGGGTTTCACATTTTGGGAACCATAAATATTTATCCGCAGAAAATGTATTAAAATTTTCAGTAAGTTGTTCGAGAAGTAATAATTCATAACGTGAAAAAGAAACACAATTTCGGTTGGAAGAAAACTTTGTTGGTAATGTTTTCGTAGCAAAAATTGGCCTTGTAAATTGACAATTAAGTAAGCGTATATCAATAACAAATTGACGTGTGGATATTTTAGGGATCTAAATTGTGCTCAAGTAGACAGCTTTAAAAGCAAGCTAATTCTGTGTTTTGAATAATTTTTTTGTTTGTTTTATAATCCACAGGCAATACCTTTCCGTGATATTAATGCTTCAGAAGTTTTGAAATAAATTTTTACCGTAGCAGGGAAATGCATTGTTAAAGGATATTTTCTGTTCGTTTAATAATCTGAAATCGTAGTCATTTCAATATCGGGAGGAAAGTCACTATGAAGTACAGTAGTTTCCCTCGTGCTTATACTTCGATTATTGTTGAATTTTTCCAACTTGCTGGACCAAATTATTTAAAATCAAACCAAAAAAAAGGAACATAACAACTTTCAAATGCTGCTGCAATTTGTCTGGCTTAACACTTAATCTTTTCGATGTTCCATATATAGGCTTTTAACTGAAAATGGAAATGATGAAAAATTCCGAAAGCTTGATAGTGTTTTGCAACACAAAAGTGAAAAACGCTGACAGGCAGTCCTTACTATATTGTTCTCAGCTTCCACCTTTTTAAAAGTATTCCCGATTTAGGGCTTGAATATCATTTCTGCGACACGAGCTGTTTGTTTTATCTTGTAGAGACGTGTAGTTAGGAGATAAGACTTCCAAACCAATGTAGTTCAGAAGATTTTAAGTTCTTTCTTTGAAGTAAATTGGTCAAAATCATTTTCAGAATATCTTTCAGATTCTGTGTGATGTGCGCAGGTCCACAAGCCAACTAAAATGTTTGTACGGAATATCGTTTATTTTTTATATTTTCAAATCAGCGTGTTTACAGAATTTTCCACGGTTCGATTTCGATACTTCTTGGGTACCAGCTTATATTAAGCAAAATTTTAAAATCAAGAAACTCTTTCAAGTATCTAAGATTCAGATAATGGGTATGAAACACGTTTTAGCTTCAAATCATCAAAAAAGCCATATTAAGAGCGAACTGTTTGCTTATTTTATGGACCAATAAAATCAACTTAAATTCGAAGATGTCGAAATTCTATCAGTATAGAGTTTAGACTTATAAACCAATTTAAAACGAATTTATTGCTTTTTGAGAATATTTAATTGCAAGATATTATTTTGCGAATAAGAGTAGGACAAAGAATTCAAATCTGGCGTCGAGTCTTAAGAAGACTTTTGTAAAGAAAATTGATTTCAGTGCTTAGAATACAACTTCATCCTTAACAAAGGCTTTTTTAAAAGTCTCAAAAGTTAAATAACTGCAGCGTTTCTGTTTTCTGAAAATTTGAAAAAGCTCGAAAATAAACACTCGCAGCTGCGTTTGCGCAACGGGAACTTTAAAATTAAAATGGAAAATGGACTCCGTACAAATAGCGGCGGTAAGAAGCTGTGACGTTGAAATGGCCTGATGTAATTTTTTTCTATTAATTGGACGTAAATACGAAAGAAAAACAAATTTTACAAATTATATCAGTCCCGGCGGCTGATTTTTGTATTCCATCGATTTCTGTAATTTTCCAATCTGAAGGAATGTGTGTATTTTTAGTTATTATTTAATTGAAAACTTCTTTAAATGTTGCAACAGCTTTTCGAAGCAAGGGCGTTTTTAATCAAACATGTTGTACAAACAAATTCCGTGAAACTGAAGATTATTTTTTGAAAGAAAGTACCTACAATTATTGGCAGTTGGCATTGCAATACAATAGAAACCAAAGATCGACTGATCCAGTTCGTTAACATTCAACTACTTTGATTTTCTGACCAAAGCAGTCTGTTTAAGAAAAAGTGTACATTTTTGATGGTCCTTTCAAATTAAACAATTGAATGATATTTATTATCTTTGTCAAAAATTGATAAATGAAAGGCTATCTACGACTTGGATACATTTGAAATCGCAATGAAATAACCAAGTTATAGCTAATTGGATTTTTTTTTGCAAATCATTTCCCAGCGGCATTACAAGGGTACGATTTTTAAGGGAAGTACATACCACTTACGCTTTCATCTGATGAAACAGTTTATAAATCGATTATGGCAAGTCAACAGAATACACCAAACTCACTGTCAATATTTGCATTCATACTTTAAGATTGAAATAATTTGTCCTATAAGATATTGCGTTGTATTTCAATGATATCCTTACTCTTTGAATGTACTGATTTTTTTATCGTTTTATTTGTAATCCACTCGTTACAGATTTTAATCACAAATCAACACAAAAATAAGAACGGAAACTAGGTAGAAAAAGATCCTTGTAGTTATACGGCCGAGAACTGTATCTATCACCACCGCACCTTATCCACGACTAGAATCAATCCATTCACACGATCCTGTCGATCGGAGATTGACAGGTAGTCGTGGTAACTGTTAGTTATGTATACCCAATGACACTGTTTCTTATCGCGACGATAGATAACAAGAAATAAATTGATGAAAATACGAAAAAAAAAACAACGACAAATAACAAATCACATTCGAAAGACATCACCAAGAACCTGAACAAGAAATTTGGTAAAAATGAGAACTAAAAATTTCGGCACCCCGATAACATGTGAGTACAATATTTCCTCTATGCTAACACTGATAAGGCACCACTGCGCGCCGATAGACAGATAGATAGATCGATCGATCCCGCGTCAGGTAGTAACTTGTAGATGGCATGGAACACTGTTTGGTGCGGCGGATTGAGGGCGAAATGATAAACACATTATTCACAGTCACAATTGACTTTTAATTCAATTAATGGCAAAAAATAAAAAAAAAAATCTGTCACTTTACTTCTCGATGCCGGTTGCAGTTCAAAACGAAACCACCAAACCACCAACTCTGCACAGTGATTGAATTGAGATCCAGATTGAGATTGAGATGCTTACATATTTTTTGTTTTTTTATTATTTTGCTGTTAATTTTGATTGTAATTAAGATGCAGTATCTAAGATCGATTATCGTCGGATAGACATCGTTCGATAAGAATCATCATATCGGTGATGATTAGGATTTATTTGCAAGGAGACGCGGCGCGAAAATACCACACATGGGGTGGCAGATGAATAGATGGATGGCTAAATGATGATCGGATAAAAGGAAACGAGCGCGCGCGAGATGATAAACCGCAATTGAAATAAGCCGTGATACCGTACCGTGCCGGATCTGTTGTCGTCTCAGAGGCACACACAAAAAACTCGCACACGCAAACACGTCAACGGTCGCAGACCAACTAATCGAAGAACACGTAGGAACGCTGGAAAACCGCACGGTTGCGGGAACGATGACGACGACCACGAATCCAACAACGAAAACAGGGAAAACGAGAATAGCAAGATTTCTGCCTGCTGTCAGCCGGTTGCCTCGGCCAATCCCACCGGGAATTGTTGATGGCGATGGTGGTGGTGGTCGCAAGCCTGTGCCCCGTTGGTTAGCGCAACCATGCGCTCAAAGGGGTTGGAATGAGTATCGATGCCCTGGTCTGGTGTATCTCTTTAACAATGGGCGTATCTGTGCGTCTCAGATACTCTATCTCTTTTGATCACAAAGCATGAAGAGGGATAGCAATAATGGAAATTTTAACTTGGCAATGATGTAACGAAAAGCAGTAAAGGTATTCTTTTGTATGTTTGTCTCGCTCTGGGGGATTGCATTGTGCTTACGTACAGCCGGTTTGAGGGTAAGCGCCCATTTGCCATCGAGTATCTCACAGATACTCCAAAAGTGAGAACGACAGTTTCTGTGGTTGCAATTCTTCTTCTCACTCCCTCCGGGTTAGATTTGTTGTTTGTCATCTGGCCGGGAAATGTGGAAAATAAAGCAAAGAAAAAAAAAAACTCCCAGAATTATTTTTATTTCCTTTTTCGCTTATTTTTATGTTTTTGCGTAAAAGCCGATATGTTTTTTTTGCATGCATTTTGTTGGAATTTTCTTCGGTTGTATGCACTGGGTGCTTCGGGTTGCGATGGTCGTGGCCGTCTTGGTGGGTTCACAACATAGGTGCTTAAGTGCAGCTTGGATACGCGTACTTGTTCGTTATTTTCATTTTTTCCTCTCCTTTGTCTAGCAAATGCTCATTTAGATTTTTTTTTTAAGTTTTTGTTTTGTGGTGGACAACCCGCTGGGTCGGAAGGACTCCATTAGAACTTGTGTATGGTTGTCTCTTGGCTGATGATTTTGCTCCCCGTTTTGCGCTTCCTTTGGTAGGTTTAGTTTTATGGGGGTTTTGCGAAAATTCTTGGAAAATTGGATATACTGAGGGTGGACATAGTCACAGCATCGCATGCTGTCTGTACCTACTGGTATCAGTATCTGTAGATTTGAAGAAATTATAAAATTATTTTATTCTGTCAGATTGGCAGTGATATGGTTCGCGAACATCATTCTCCAAATGCCATATTTGTCAATGATTCGATGTTGGAGATTTATCCGATAGTGTATTATCCAATGTGCGATGTGCTCTCCTCCACTCGCCATCCATCTTTTGTGCAAGACTCAATGCATAAAGCACACATTTCGGACGCATGTTCTGTGTAGTTTTCGATAGTATCTATCTAGCTTGATTGTACGCCCGTTTCGTCTATGAATATACATACATATGTGTAATGTATACAGTGACAAATATGACTTGTGCTTCTTGTATTTGGCGTGTGTTGAGCCTATGTTGTGCAAATCAAAATATTCTTTAAATGGGCTGTGATTTTTTTGTTATAATTATAAAGAAATAAATAGAGATATGCCACTTGTATCTATTTGATAAGGAGATATGTACGTACGTGCTGTGTCAATCAAGTGGTGGCAAAGATTGTCATCTTATCTGCGTTTTATCGCAAAGACAAGTTGCCACAAAAGCTTAGAATATACCCACGAGCTAAAGGAAGGCCAACAAGTTTCAAATCAATAAAGAATTCGAGATTTGGCCCGTGAAGTGACAAATATGAGGAATAACGTTTCAATTAAATGAACGTCATCGGTGGCATTTAAATGACTTGTTTTAGAAAATAAGCAAATATTTATCATTGAGAACCAATGCGTGTTTAAAAAAGAAAATAGGTACTCCGTGGATCCGAAGTTATGAAATGAAATCCGACCACTTTTTATTTAATGATTAATAATAAGAAAATGACTGCAAACACACTGTGTCTAAATTTTCAAGCCTGTTTAATGCTTTGCTAAGGATTGACCCATCAACATGTAACATATTCTTGGTTCAAAAAATGGTTTGTATTTGAAGTTAGAATCGAAAGCAGGAAGTGTGTTTTTTTGAGCTCGATATTGCGCGTTAAAGGAGGAAATAATAAGGACAAGTTTCGGTGTTGTGTTGGAATAAATATATTAGTTTTGTATTTTTTTATTTTGTGTAAGTATTCAATTTGATAATTGGCCAATAAACACACATAAAAAAGAATCTATTTTTTAAAATAAGTAAGAATATTGTGGCCAGTTACAGGAACGCAATTTTTATAAAACTTAATAACCGTCGCCTCTACCAATTTCATTCACAAAAAGGATTTTAATGTGTAAGGTTTCACGGTTTTTTAAAATAACCATAGCTAGTAAACGACCGTTTAACTAATTAAATGTAAAATCAAAAGATTTTGTAGACAATAAACTAAAAAAACAGGCAACAAGAGTAGGTACCTTGCAAAACAGATTGTATGGAAAAGTTAGCTTGCCAGAAACTGATAAAAACAGATTTCAGAAATACGAGCTTTTTCAGTTCAATTTAGATGCTGCTGACGTTTGGAAATGAGCTTAAGATTTGCAGAAAAACGACTCGTAACAGCCTGTAGTATTTGAACCAATTGAATGTGTGCAGACAGCCTAAATTACCGTTGAAAACAAGGATAAACTTGAAATATTTTAGAGTTGCTAAAACCGTCCTCAAAAATACAGAATACTTCGATCTTGCCACATTCCTTATCATCATGGTATTCAGTCCGAAGATGAGTCTTTTCAGTTCGCTGGCGTTATATAATAGGACTACCGGTTGAAAATGTCGTTATTGCAGACAACTTCACATCTATTACTCTGAGGTGAATTTTGACCATGACAGCTGTCACATCAGAAACTTCATGCCATTGTCTAATTATTTCAGTCTACAAACACACAAGTTTTTGTAAAGCCGTAAAATGTCTACATTCGTGCCATCAAAACAACTTTCATTTAAAGAAAAAAACAACCGAAGCGCATCAATTGCTTACCGCAGTTTACCCGGGCTATACTATAGGTGGTTTAAGCGGTTCAAGGATGGTGATATCGACACCGAAGACAAAGAACGCCCCGGCCAGGTGAAAAAGTTTGAAGACCATGAATTGGAGGCATTGCTCGATCAAGATCCATCACAAACACAAGAAGAACAAGGCGTCGCTCAGCAAACCATATCCGATCATTTGAAAGCAATGGGAATGATCCGAAAGGTAGGACATTGGGTGCCGTATGAATTGCATGTCCGAAATGCTGCTTGAACGCCACAAAAAGATGTCTTTTTTGCATCGAATCGTCACTGGTGATGAAAAATGGGTACATTACGATAATCCAAAACGTCGGGCAACATATGGATACCCCGGACATGCCTCAAAATCGACGGCCGTTCAGAATTTTCATGGCCTGAAGGTTATGCTGTGCATTTGTTGGGACCAAAAGGGTGTTGTGTATTATGAGCTGCTTAAACCGAATGAAACAATCACAGGCGAGGTCTACCGACGACAATTGATGCGTTTGAGCCGATTACTGAAGGAAAAACGGTCGGAAACGGTCGCAAGACACGATAAAGTTATTTTGCAACATGACAATGCTCGGCCACATGTTGCAAATGTCGTCAAAACTTACGTTTATACGCTCAAATGGGATGTCCTACCTTACCCAGACCTTGCGCCATCCGATTACTATCTCTTCCGATCGATGCAACATGGCCTGGCTGACCAGCACTTCCGTCATTTCGTGGATTGCGGCCAAACCGGTTGAATTTTTCAGAACGGGTATCCATGAATTGCCAGAAAAATCGGAAAAATGTGGGGCAACGACATTTTCAACCGCTAATCCTATTATTTAAACCACCAATAATTTTCCGAGTATGGAACCGGAGCACCAGAACTTCTAAGGCAGATTTTGTCAAAAGAATTGAAGTAAGATGCTCTCCAGTCATCTTTAGCATTTGCAGAAACGGTTATTTTTAGTACCTACTGTCAAAGGCAGATCCTTATTATATAGATACGTAGATAGATACTTTTTATTTCGAAAATAAATTTTACAAAATTATCAACTTGTGTATTTAGGAAAAACGAAACTTTACGAAGGAAAATTCCAGCAAAAACCTTCACATAAAGACAAACAAAAAAAAGTTTAATAAATAAATAAATATATAATTTAATAACAGATACAGTACTTCATTAAAATATCAATGGATACAATATGTAGGTTTATTTATAAAAGCATTATCCACAGTAGTACATTTAATAATAAATTTGTCAATTTGTTTTCGAATTCTCACGGATATCAATTCAACATTCGCTCAATTGTGGAGGTTCAGTTTTGAGTAATGACTTTCTTAATGGTTCTTGTCGTATGCTAAGCTAAGATGTCAGTTTAGAGTCAAGATATAAGCCTAAATACTTTACGCATGTTGCTACAATCAATAGCGGCTCCATGGATTTTGATGTGGCTGTTCGGAATGTTGTTGTAATATTTATCTAATACTTCCAACGCATCATTTAGGTAAGTCTCGATGTCGAGAGCAAACTCATGAGATGAAAGTATAGCAGTGTTATCGGCAAAAATAGCTGCTGCACAGTTAGCCGGAGAATCGGACAAGGATTATCATCCCTATGGATTTACCGATTGCCCGGTTGCATCTTTACTAAGTTGCAAATACGGAGTACTTGGTGGGAAGTACTACGTCAGTGATTTTAATTTATATCGTGGGATGATGTCTTTCTTCTTTGGTCCGATCTGAAGCCGAATTGCACGTCAGGTTAGATGTTCTTTTTGTCTACAAAATTTGTAATTTTGCCCTTCAGTACTTTTTCGTACAATTTGCTTACACGGCTTAGTAAACTTATTGGTCTGTAGCTATCCGGATCGTCAGAGTCCTTTCAAGGAAAATATGGATTTATTTATCCTAGGCGTGAAGTTTGTTAATGATGTTTGTCTAGATTCACATACATAAAAATGTACCTGCACTTTATGTACTGCAAGTGTCATGCAAATTGATAAATATATTAATAAACATTAATAAAAGTGCTGAAATAATTATATATAATATATAAATATGGATAAAAGCGTCTGATTTTTGAGGTCTTAGTTCAGATCTTCATATAAAGAAATGACCTGGCTTAAAACTGAAAGTTCTTGTAATCGATCCGATTTTCGGAATTAAATTTTTTTTACATCTATCCGCGTTTTCACGTCACGGGAGTCGGATTTTATTATTTTCAGAAAGATGCATGTTTACACAGGTAAACGTTTTTGCAGAATGAACACCTGAAAAGGTTTTGGTTAAATATGATAGGGTGGCGAACATTTCATAACAAAAAAATGTCAAAAAGGAACAATTTCACTTGTTCAATTATCATGGAAACAAATTAGTTTCCTAGTGAAAAATAGTAAAAAATCCATTTAACTCAAAGTGTTCAACTTCCTTATATAACAGATATAAACATACAATACAAATATATACACTGCCGTTTATAAGTTTCCCGACTATAAATTCTGCCAGAGGAATTCGTATCAAAATACATACTATATATGTCTCTTTCTTTCTTTATTCTTTTTTATTCATTTCACTCAATCCACTGATCACCATTTTTTAATGTTTTCGAGTTTTCAATAGTTTCAATAGCATCATGACTACAAGATGGAGGAGTACTATTAATTTTGAGACGTTTCATATTTTTGCCCATTTCTATATTTCTTGATCCACGTTTGTACGCAAAGCTTGGAAAAATATATGAATACTAAAGCCTGTTCATGATTCGGAAGAGGTCTGCAACAATAGTGCATGAGAAACATGCTAAGAAAATGATGGAGCCATCGCCATGTTTGACTGGTTAAATGTGGATTCTTGTTCTGATTATCATATCATTAGCCATATCATTTTTCTGCAGCTAGGAAAAAATAAATGAACTCATAACCAACACAATGGCTGAGCGTGTTGTTAAAATTGGACAAGTCCAAGAAAAATTCCAATCCAACAAAAATTATCAGCTGGTAGTGAACTGTCAAACGCACCACCAAAGTACAGAGTTGCTCTAAGAGTCCGAAAAAGCATAACGATAATATGTGCTGTACAACACGATAATCAATCCACACTTTGAATATTGCTCCACGATCTTATTTGTGAGTAATAAAGCACAAAAAAATCGTCTGCAAATGTTACAAAACAAAGTCATGATAACAATTCTAAAGGGTGACTTTTATACGCCAATTACATGGATGCTTTCTTGTCTAAAATGTTTAAACATCAAACAGCGGATTATATTCAATACATTAATCTTAGTGTTCAAAATGACGAACAACTTGCTTCCACGTCGAACTTGATTCGACTTCGGTGATTGTCAACCCTATAGCTTGAGAAGAAATGCTGATTTTAGACTTAAACTGTAAAGAGACTCAAGAACACAAGTCAATATTAATTTGGGTGGCCTTAAAGTTTTTAATGAACTACCTTCAGCAATAAGCTGAAACTGTTTTGTTGCATTTCAAAAAACTTCTTTTATCACATATCAGAAGCATGTATGAATAAAATTACCAATAAAACGGTGTATGTTATCGATTTCCTTGGTAGACATGGAGTGCATCAGGTATTCCAGCACTTATTTGTCGCAAACGATTTTCATCTTCTTCACGAGGAACATACACCTCGTCCCATATATTCCGCTGATAGAATCGGCGTACAAAGCGACGATGTTCCATTTCTTTTTCATCGTACTCGATATCGTCGAAATTATGAAACGAAATAGCACCGCCACAAATGAAAACCATTATTAACATTAATAAACTTAAACAGAAATTAGAAAATAATTCCATACAATTATAAATCGAATTCCTATAAAAATAAAACGCACAAAATCAATTGAAAAATATATTTTTAAATGATGTTACTTTAATGAAAACAAAAACGCCTTCCAACAATTTGTGGATAGCAATTATATCATTGGCAGTAGGCCATCCTGTGAACACAATTTTTATGAAACATAATTTCGATGGTTTCGGCCGTTTGTTTTTACGAAAAGCTTGACCAATATTTTTCTGGTGTGCCTAAATCGAATCGAAGTCAAACCGAAGCTCTGCGTTGACCAAGCTAGATCTTAAAAACGACTCACAACACGTTTATTGAAGTTGTGAGTGCAAGATTTCTTACTTTCTTAAAGTGTCGCCACAGTCAAGGGTGGACCTGGGCCTCAACCAACAAGCGTCGCCTGCCAGCTCGATCTTTTGCCTGTTGCCTCCAGTTTCGCACGCTAAGTTAGTTGAGGTCCCTTTCCACTTGCGCGCCATCGTTGGATCTTCATTCTTCTGGCTAGGTCAATGTCGCTGAGCAGACCGAAGAATTTTCCTCTCGAAGAATCCAAAAGCAGCTTCGTCCGCTTTTAACGTTTAGCAGTACTGGGACGATTAAGGACTTATGTAGTTTTACTTTGGTTGTTCGAGAGGGGGCAATGTTTATCAATTGCTTTCTCAGCCCATAGAAGAAACGTTTGGCAAGAGTAATTCTTCGTCTGATTTCAGCACTGGTGTCGTTGTCTGAATTGATAGCGGTACCTAGGTAGACAAAGTCTTTGACTACCTCAAAGTTAAAGCTGTCTACTTTAACGTTCTGTCCAAGACGCCGGTGTTGGGAGTCCTTTCTCGTTGACAGCATATACTTCGTCTTGTCCTCATTTACCGTTCAACCCACTTTCGCGGCCTCCGTCACCTTACACACAAAAGTGCCATTGACATCACGCTGCGTTCTTCCAATAATATCAAAATCATCGGCATATGCGAGTAGTTGGTCGGACTTCTGAGAGATCGATCCTCTGGTGTTGACGTGCGAGTTTAGAACAATTCTTTCAAGAACAATGTTGAAGAAGTCGCATGACAGCGCTTCCGTCGCCTTGTCGGAATCTTTCTTTGACACCAAAGGTCTCGGATAGGTCTTTACCGGCCTTGATGGAGCAGCGTGTATTCTCCATCGTTATCCTTCACAAACGGATAAGTTTGGTAGGGATGCCAAAACTAGACGTTGCGCTGTATAGCTCGTCTCTATAAATGCTGTCAGCCGCGGCCTTGAAATCGATGAAAAGGTGGTGGATATCGATCTGTTGTTTCTGGGTATTTTCCAAGATTTGCCATAGTGTGAATATTTGATCTATTTTAAATTTCCCTGGGCTAAAGTCACGCTGATATGGACCAACCAGGTTGTTGATGAACGGCCTTAGGCGCTCACACAACACAGAAGACTGATTCCTCTATAGTTAGCGCAAGTCAAAGGGTCTCCTTTTTTGTGGATTGAGCAAACAATGAGTGAGTGTAAGATATCAATTGCTAAATGGGTTATGGGGAACGTTGTAACATCTAATTGGGCCCATATCTTGGCCAAAATTTTAAACTTCAATGTTTTCTCCATAAAAATCGAATATCCTTCCTCGGCCCATACTGCTCTCCATTGACCACAACGTTTCTTTCATTGTCGCCAGTAGTGCCGCTACTCAAAACATTCACATAATGTGCTTCATAAGGAAATATATTTTTTTAAGCAAAAAAGCGATAATTCGCCAGTGTACAAGTATACAATCGGAAATATTTTGACACTTTGACGTAGTCAGGATTATGTGTATCACATTATCAATTACCAAACTAGTCTCACAAGCTTATTACACAAACGTGCTTTAATATGAATAAGATTCATATTCGTATGAAAATCGAATTCATGCAAGTCACTCTGAAGACGAACTTAAGCTTCTTCTTCTAGACTTTCAATAGGCAAGCTTAGTGTAATTTCTCCCCCCAGAATGCAACAGCAGTTTTTGAAACAAACCTTGGGCACCTCGGTCACAGGACCATACATGGTGCGACTTCTCTATCAGTAAATATTCGCTGTAAAGTTTCTGTCGCTTTTTCACAAATTTAAGAATTCAATTGCAAAAATGCGCCGTCTGCCGGAAATTAACATAACTTTTTTTAAAAGACAGTTTCTAATTAAAAAAACTTTTAAGGATAATTGAGTCATCTCTATCTCTCACCTTAATTCTACCAGGTATGTTATACAAATATAAAGGCAAATATTTGAATGCTTGCTGTGAATAGGAACACCTGATTCTGTGCTGAAACGTTTAAAATAAAATGCTGAAAAACCAGCTGATAGTTTGTTGACAGCGTTTAAGAAATATACACACATTTTTTTCCTCATAAACGTTTTGGCAACTGACTTCAGTAAAAAAACTGAACAACCATCGACGTTTAATCTAGCGAGGTAAATACTTTACGGTTATTAACTTGCAAAGAGTACCGAGATACCAAAATATACAAATTTTCCGTAAGCTATCTTTTTCCGATGTTTATTTGATCACAAGACTAGTTTGAGTGTCTTATTCTTTTCAATCACCTGGACAATAACAACAGGATAACTGAATACCTGGACATTATTGATGTAAAGGCAAGAAAAGTGCAGTCGTCCTAACACCGGGTCGGGGCTGTTTTTTGCGGAACTTGTAAAAAAAATGTGAAATTGAGAGTCTTGTCAACTAATGGACCAACGAAATAATACAGAGGCAAGCAAAATTTCTTAAAAATTTTCTCGCTTCGAAGAGGTAATGATTACCTACTCTTTTAAGGCAAGTAGCACAAAGCGAATGAAAGATCGAATCGAGAGAAAGCAAAAAAAAAAAAAAATGACTTCACTATCCTATTGTAATGGGGCACTGACCGCTTGGATACCGCCTTCCTCCGTGAATATATTGGCCATAAATCAGGATCGTTTTATCAAAATCCTTAAGCTATCCGAAGGATACTGAAGGGGTCAGCACAATAAACAGAAACAAATGTCCTTTTTAACATAAAATAAAGTAACATACTGAAAGCTGATTTGAATGGTCTGGCGTTAAGAAGTTCCTAAAAAAGTTTGTAAATTTCTCAGCATTTTTTTTTATGCAAATGCCCAATCACCGCCCAAAAAGACTTCCAATTTTTCCATCACTTATCGTAGCATGCTTTCTTTTACATACATTTTTATACTTATTGTTTTTGTATATCTATAAATAGTGTTGCATTTAAGCTGATTTCGTTATATTGAAAAAAACTTCAGAAGACTGAAATCAATATTATATTTTTGAATCATGATTTCATATTCTTACACAATTAAAAGAAAGATTTTTAAATTTTTAAAATTTCTTGTAGCTGAATAAACTGAATTATTTTGCCATAAACAGTAAAACTATTTATACTGATCAATTTAAAATGATCTTTTCCACCTTGATGATGTCCTTAGAATTGTTAACAAAAATTAACAATACTGTAAGATGCTGTTTAATGACACTTGACAAAATTAGTGTCTGGTCATGTGACAAAATTTAAAAAATCAGATTCAATTTATTAAAAAAAAAAAAAAATGAGGCAATGCCGTTTGCTTTTCGCCATCTAAAGTACCTCCCACTTGCTAGAGGTAGTAAAAATCACACTTGCACAAGTAAGCGTAACACACTTGCAGATTCGCGTCAATTAATTGAATCATTAAGTAGCTAACTTGACGTTTAAATTCATTTGTCACCTCATAGCAACAAGATCATCCGACATAAGTTTCCGCCATCAAAGTTATTCCTTTAGAATGTCAATTCAAGTCAGCTCCACATTTCAACCCAACATGCGACGTGATTGAACTGACCAAGTGCCGGTCATGGCTACCGAATACAATACCACTACATTCAACATCAGCTAGATCTTGATTACGGAACCTCTGAGCGCGGTTTTTTTTAGACCCGGAGTCTTTTACGTATCAGAAGGATATGCCACTGACTTGTGTAATTAAAAAATCGCCCAATCTCTTAGGCCAACAACCATCAACTCCCGCATTCATATTCAGACCCACCTACTTTCCCTCACTCATCTTAAAAGCTTTCTCCAACCACACACATACTCGTTAAATCTGCGCACTCCTTCCCAATTAAAAAACCTCTAAGCCAATCTCCTTAAGAATATAAAATCGCGCAATCAAATGAAGATTTACCAACAAATAATGTGTTTTATTGAACTGAACTACTTTCAAGTCGATAAAATGCTAATGCTTGGCGTTATATAAACTAATTAGCCTCTGAGCACCGACACCATCACCATCACTGGGGCTGAAGCCATACACAAAGCTCCGAATTCCAGATTCATATCGGTGACACTTAAAAACATCTAATCCCGCCGATAAACACCCCGAGTCCTCATAAATTAACCAATGGACTCGTGAGTCTTCGGTGAAACTAAAAAATCATTTCAAACATTTCTTTTCGCTACCCGTCCTCGACTTTGGAACCCAGATATTGAGTTGTGATAAGATAAAAAAAAAAAAATAGGTACATGCATGATACAATCACTCGAAAATTCAAATGTTTACTTTTTATTTAGTTTTTAGTACGAAAAAATAAAGTGAGAAGAAAAAAAAAATGGGAAAGGTTTCAGGTGCAATGATATCATTATTCGCGCAAGGTGTACACTTGTGAGGACGCTGATAGACAGGCTAGATAGAGGAATGTGTTTGGAAAACATTAAAATTGCGCATGAAATAGTATCGGAGATCTGAGAGCTGTTGATTGAAATGCAACATACCTACTGGTTACCTGCCGTGCTTGACATATATAAAGGAAACATCAAGTATAGTAAAGGACTTTCTTTATTTGCTTAATGCTTTAATTTGTTGGGTCATTCATTCAAATATGAGGCGCTCGTGATAAAAATTAACATTCGAAATACAAAAAACAGCTCAAAAAAGTTACAATAATCTTTATATTTAAATATACTTACTTCTTCCGTACGTGTGAATGTTACTGTAACTCTTCTTAAACGACTGGACAGATTTTGACGCAATTTTTCGTGTGTGTTTGGGCGGGTCCCTGGATAGTTAAGATCACCGATAAATCATCTGAGTTTTCAATAATTAACCTTATGAGAAAAATTCATGATTATGTTCGAAATTGGCGTTTATTTAATTTTTTTTTTCGAAGTGCCTTTTGTCTTTTTTCAACAAATAACAATTTTCAAACACAAAATTGAAGCCTCGTCTTCTGTTTGACAAATAACAAATATACTATTCACAAATTTGTGATAAAAATGCAAAAATGGTGTGGAAAAAAACTAAAAGTGCTCGGAAATGCTGTTGCACTGGACTTTTAATCTACAAGTGTTTTCAAACAAGTTTGTTGAAATCAGTGCCGGTGTGATTGACCAATCCATTTATGCATATCTTACGTATCCAAGCTAAGCTCCATCAGGATGTAGTCATTTTAAAATTTTGAATAAAGAGGACTTCTTCGCAATACCCTTGAATCTTGTTCGCTTCAATTAACGTATGCATTGAGAACATGTAGCCTATTCAAAGAAACAGGATGCAATTAAAAGAGTACTTTGCATGCCTTACGTCACATGCAGATTCACACTCAGTGGAAGCTTCTGTGTTTAATAAAGTCCCGTCTATACATTCGTAAACACATGGTATTCCTAATAGGAAAAGAACATAAATGTATACGAGAACATACTTATTATAAGTAAGTGGATTTTAAAAAATCTACATTCCTAAGGCTAGCATAAAACTTCAAAAAATAAATTAACAATCATTCGACAAACTTTGTGAAAAAATCTGCATGCGGTTAATTTTTAAAATCCCATGGAACTGTCCCTCAATCTCAAGCCAATGCGAATTATGAGAATCTATTGCTTTCGTGTTAACCCAAAAAATTTTTTCAATCGAATGTTTTATACAGGCTCCAATTATTTCATTAAATTCTTCTTTTTCAAACAGAATTTTTCATTAAAATGAAATACACTTATATCATTTTTAATTGTAATAAAACATAATAATCACATTTTTACTCTCATAACTGCTACGCATTCGCCACAGAGACTTTTTTTTAATAATTTTTAACAAGAACCAAATAACAAACAAAATAATAAATCAAAATAATATATTATAATAAATAATAAAAAAATAATACTTAAACTTTTACTTACACATCATGAACAAGATTTGTTTATCAATTTTTCGTCAACTTACATATAAGCACAATTTTTACAAATTTGCAACTAAAAATTACAACTAACGTACTGATCTTAACTTTCCATCACAACTAAATATTACGTTTGGTGAGACGAAAAAAGAAGTTATTCTACACGCTTCCATTTGAAAAATAAAGCTACAAATTTGTAGTATCTACTCAGATTTTGGTGGAACGATACAAATCGAAAAATGTCACATACTTTTTTTTAAAAAGTGCTTATAATTAATTTTATAAGTTGGTGAAAAAGACAAAACATATTTGAAAAAAAATATGTACGCTGATAAAAAAAAACTTAGATTTTTATGATTCGATGAGTCAAAGTGGGATGATTTTCATGCAAAAACTTCTAAAGCCTTCTAAAGTTAAGAATTTTAAACTGTTTTTAGCAATTGAAATACAATGTTTATTTTGAAATACATTTGAGCTAAGATTTCATCAAACAATATTTGGAAGACTCAGCTGCACTTTTTACCGCTTTTGGAGTTAGGTCGATTTGTTTACAAAAATTGACACTATACAAATAAGGAACTTAGTCTCCTCCTGGTTTTGTATTTCAAACTCTATCGACATCCAATGTAGGTCTCACTGGGATCCTTAGAATTTGGAATGTTTTCCGGTAAGCGGTGATCATTTTTGGTTTGAACTTTGGTTCAACAGCAAAACTATCCACGGGAATAGAATGGAATCGTAACATTCTATTGCAGAGAAATGCATAAATTTGCCAGAAAATATCTGCAAGGAAAGCTGATTTGGTTAAGGCTTACACGTAGACTTGTGGGTAAAATACTTACATTGATTATGCATGGCTACGTAAGACAGCTGTTGGCCCCAAAAAAGATTGATGTTGACTTTTTTTATCAAAAAATATCACAGGCCTTGTCTGGCAAAGAGATGTCGGTCAAATCACTCAACTATTCTATTGCATTCTGTAATCAACTGGATTTATCCGAAACGCCACCACAATTGCAATTTAATTGCATTTGAGAAGTGCAATGGCATCAAAAAAATTCATGGGCAATGTTCTTGAAGCTACAATTTTGAAAAAAAAGGTTTATGGTGAAGTTGTTTTCCTGCCATGATCACATCAGATTTGGCAATTCAAATTATTTCAATGTTTATTAAAATTAAATCAATAAATATGTATATACATAATCGCGTGTGCTTCTGAATGTTATTCAATAACCTTTTAATGGGTCAATCCAACTTCTGGACATTCTAGGTTCATTTTTTTTTCGTCAATACAAAATGGGCTAGCAAACAATTTCTTGAATTGAAGTAAATTGAATTGACTGAAGTAAATCAGTCGCTCTTAAATATTAAATAATGTAAAATTTAACATTATTATTATAAGTCAATAACATTATAATAATAATAATAATAAAGAAATATAACATTAAATTGACCATCTTTATGCGAAAATAAAATTTAAATTGATTAAAAATAAAAAAAAATCTGAAAATTTAGAAAAATGTGATTTGTTAAATTTCATCATCACCCAATTAATTAAAAAAAAATATTTGATCGGTATCGAACTACAAATTTGAATTTGCGGCAAAAAACATGATACGTGGTCCATGCGGGAATTTAAATATGACACCACTTTGCATGGAAAATGGTAGATGCAAAATACGATTTCCAAAAGGTGTTTTTGAGAAATACAAATATTGGAATTGATTGTACCTCTTATATTGTCGTCATAATTGTGAAATGGTCAATTCGTTAATGTCAATGAACAAATTTCGATAAAAAGGGCATATATAGCACCAAAAACAACATTAACAGAGTTCTTCGCACTGAATAAACGACAAAATGATTTTGGATAATTCGCAAAATATATAATTTCAAAGGTTACAATATATTTTACGTGAAATAAAACATCAAAAAAGTGCAAGCCACGTTATAGACGTTTTTCAGGTTTATTTTCAATAATTTGAATTTTTTTTGTTATTAAAAAAAAACGCAAATACTAAACTTTCACATCAAAATAGAAGTATTTTATAGCTGCTATATTATTATTTATAATTGGGACTTGGTAGGTACACGAATACATGTGCATATAGTTGATTTTGATAGTTTATTCGTATAAAGGCCCAACCTGGTGGGCTTTTTTAACACCGTATCTTGAAACACAAAAAAACTCGGCAATAACACTTTCATAATGGGACCCAGCGATCTCCAGATCAGCAAGCTGTTAAACGAATTAATCACGTTTGAATCGATGCAAGACACTCTTGAAACATTCTGAATGTCCGGACATTCCGAGGAGGCCACATCGACTCGGTCTACTAATAAGTTGCCTGCATCATTCGAACAAGGATAAACTAAACTGAACTGAATTTTTCATTTTCTTATTAAATTCTACAACATCTTTAGAATATTGTCCTTAATTTTCCAAGTTGATCTGATTTCGAAGATAAAGCCTTGAGAAGATACGCGCTCAAGGTCAGGTAAGCTTAGCACGCAACTTCAAATACTTTTCTCGAAATTGTGTTTTCAAAGTCGGTTGTCAAGATTTTTTGAGAACTACTCAACCGATCTTAATGAAATTTTACGCAGGTCTTCGAGATGTAATTCACAAGGAGTTCGACGAAGACTTTTTATTTTTTTCGATTACAACTATTTAAAAAAAAAATATGTAGAGAAATTTTTTCCAAAATTGTACTTTTTTTGTAAAAAGGTCTGCCAAAATTCAAATTTTTACTTTTTTTTGTAATTTGTCCAATTTCTAGTTTATAATATAAACTACAACATTCATTCTTCTTTTCACTTGGGACGATCCTGAAAGGAGTTCTGCTGTCAACGCGGACGCACTTTTATTCCGAGGGGTCGCCGTGAATGACGCGACAATGGCGGAGTTTTTTTTTTTACAAAAATTTCAGAAATTCTTTGTCAAATGTTTATCTTTTAAACATTAAAATGTTTGAATAAAATATTTTATTTTTCATGTGAAAAAAAAACTTGTTGAAAAAAGGCTGTTTTTTCCTCGAGGAAATTCTTATAATCCCTTTAAGGATGCAAACAAAGCGACGGCGGTGCAAAAGTGGATATGAGTTGCTAGCGGATCTACGATCAAGGATGAAGGAATGAAAATCTGCTTCTTCTTGATTTGTATTTGCTGACATTTTTATTTAATTCTAGAAACTGTAATTGCACATTTGACCCAAAAAGTACAATCCAAGGTTTGACGATGCATTCAACACAAGATAAAGTTCTTTAAATCACGAACTGAAAATTTTTAATAGTAAACTTCAACCTTCAAATGATCAAAGGCATTGAGAGGTACTAAAACTTGAGTGATCATCGTTAACAAACAATAAAAGCGAATAGAAATGTATGAGGATAAGGCCGGAAACGTTGTAGTGGGAACACTTCTGCACATTATTAAAAGACGATGCAGAGCAACCAACCTCTGTCGGGCAGAATAATGAACCAAACAACATTCGAGACGATAGACAATAGTGCAATCGATCAGACTACGAGAATAATAAAGTCAAAGCAGTGAGCAGTGATAACCAAATTCAAGTCCATTACATTTGCTGGTGCCGACGGTCTTTCTGCTGGACTTTAAGCTAGAGATGGCATATAAGTCCTGGCAGTTTTCGGAACGAGCGGTAACTGTGTCAATTTCTCAGAGAAAGCCAGCATATTAGTGAATTCGAAAAGCTGAACCTAGCATCTAAAATAGATCACAGGGATTTGAATTCATTGACTTGTTTAATTGGAAAACAGTGATCACTATTGGCTTTGGACTGCCAATAAAAGTTGGAGTACAAAAACCAGACCAACAGCTGTAACATGCAATATAGAACGGACGACAACTATGTTCTGTTTAGCAAAGCAAGAATATGACAGATCCTTGGTGTAAACCCAGCTCAGTATGCTTAGATCGTTCATGCTATTGTTGCTATTCCTATAAACTTGCCTCATTCGCGTGAAAATCGTTCAGCCTACTTCAATTTATTTTTCGCTATTTAATGACCCAATTAATGAACTTGTTATCAGTAAGAGGATCATTTCATTTTTCATTCTGATGTTTAAAATGCAGTGATAAGAATAATACATTTTCTGCAACAGCGGTATACCGTGCTTGAGGAAGGAATTCAGAGGATTTAAATAGGAAGATAAACTTAAAAAGTAAATTAATCAATCAGAATTTACGCGTGTCTCTTGTTTTCAACACTTTACACGATAAAAAACGTTTTTTGCTGTCATGACTTTGAGGTTTGCTTTTTTTTCTTTTAGCTGTTCAGCAGTAAGATCATTTCAACACAATAACACTAAGGCTGTTGTTCCCAATGGGTTAAACTATTTGCAAATGTTGACATATGAGAAGCATTTGTTAGGAAAATAATATATATTCCCAATTATGAAATCGAAAAACATTCACATTTTCGAACACTTGCAAAGTTGCAAAGTTCCCATATTTTGGAAATAATTTTTCTGTTAATCTGGAATGGTCTCTAGTTTCTGTATGAGGTAACAAGGAATATATACATGGAACCGAAAGCACTTGTCAAGATTCTAAAAGATAACCTTCAAATCTCATTAACCAGATACACTCTGCTTCAACTGAATGGGTACATCGGTTTTCAAAAGTAAGAAATTGTAATTAATTTGTATGAATTAATTATTTCATTCTGCGAACTGTAGCAAAATGCAGATGCAGGCCATCTTCAGTATTTATCTGTGGTCTCAGCAATTATTGAAGTGTTCTTAGTGAAATTTGCCGAGACAGACAAAGCAGATCAATTTATAAGAGAGATAAACTACCAAGCCAAGTCGTGCTAAAGCTAATCAAATTGGTTAAAATATGATGAATTCCTATTTGAGAAAAAGAGAGTCATATGGGAAAGCCATGGCAGGCGGAAATAAAACGGCTTTATAAAACGGGCCGATATGTGAACAATTCTTCGATGTTCGTGAAAAATCTCAAGCTTCAAAAGATATCAAAAGAATCAAACCATCAGCGATAATGTTTCCGTATGAAAAAAGATGAATTTTCATATTTGGTTTTGTCAGACAATAAAGGTGACGTTTCATGTTTTTGATAGGTTTTATAATTCTTTTTACGAGGACGAGCTTATTTTCTAGCTTGGAACCAAGTCCTGAAGAGGTAAGCTTCTTTAAAACGGTTGACCTTGAGTTCCAATCAAGAACAATTTATAAAGGCATGTATGAACGGAATTTTGTGACATTTTAACTCTCGTCATTGACAAAGCTACGTATCTGGACATTAACTTGAAGGCAGGAGCTCCCTTTTACAGCCATGAGGTTATTATGTAGAGAAATTTTGTTGGATTTTTTTAAGTCACTTTACTATTCCATGCTGGAACAAATTTGTGATTTATTTATAATTCAGTTGATGCAAAGGAAACAACAGCATTATTCTATATGGAACCGCCTGCTTAAGACCAAGAAAAAAAAAATAGGTTTTGAATTATTATTACCAATTATCTTATCTTAAAGAATTAAGCAGTATTTGGAAATAATGAATTATATACTTTCGATTCAACTGTACCTATTCTGTTGAAGCGGAGTGTAACAACCAAAATTAATATATTTTTTTATTAACATTTATTTATCAAATTTTTAGTCTTCACTCGAATTCTAAAAAGTTGAGCATTTATTTATTTTTTGAAATAACTCAACATAACACGGGTGCCCGAAATGTTTATACTTTTTACAAGTGTTTAAGGCAGTGGCACTAAGTGCTCTTTATGAAGCTAATCAACTCTTTATATTGAAGTTTTGTGCTCCAATGAGACGTCGATGCTATTAAAAAGTTTTTTAATGGTTTCAGGTTCTTTTTCGTTTTGACAGGTCCTTCAATCTTTGTTAAACGATGTTGCAATATCCGGTCAGGAAACGAATCAATACGAGTTTAGTCAAAGCCAAAAGGCTTTTGATGGTGGGGACCAAGTGGACCTCTCCAACATCATTCAGAAGCTTCGTCGTTGCATGGTGCGTTTTTAGCTGTTTCGGTCTGAGAGACAATTCTACCAATATGATTCCTTACATTACAGAAGACTTCCTACTACTGTAAAAACACTTATTTTATGCAAAATACCAGTAAAACCCCATCACAATCCATAGAAATTAGTCCGATTTTCAAAAATGATGACACTTTTTATAAACAAATCGACTTAGAGACTTACCCAAAGTAGCAAAAAGAGACAGCTGAGTCTTTCAAATATTGTTTTACAAATATCTCAGCTCAAATATTCCCATTCATTTCAAAATAAGCAATTTTTTTTTTGTCAAATCGACTTAAAGTTCAAAACGAGTGTCAAAAAAAGTTTCAGAGAAAATAAGAAAAATTAACTGTTAACAATTCTTTTCTCCTGTTTTTTACTCGCATTAATTTACCACATATGCAGTGCTATAGTTCTTCAAATAAAAAATGATTATTTAATAAGTAGGTTTAAAAAATTGTTCTGAAAAACAATTAAAAATTCCAGTTGATTTCTTGCTTCTTAAAAAGTTTTTGGGTCAGTTATTCACGGAACGATATTGGTGAATGCATCCCGCTTAAACACACACAAAAAATTACATCAAGATCGGCACAACCGTTTAGGAGGAGTTCAGGAACATACACACGTAGGTACGTAGAATAATATTTAAAAAATATGTGTCGCCTCTAAGTTCTTGAGTCCATGGGAGCAGTGGCGGATTTGCAAATTTTCAAGGGATGGGCTATACAGTTTTTGCCACCTCAACAATTATCATCGCCTACATTATTTTTACAATCCAAAGATTTCGTTCAAATAACACGTAAACTAATTTTTGTGTATATTTTTGAGCAAGTCAAAGCGCAGTCATATACGAGCGGGGTAATGTGTGCTAGGTAAACGTGATTAAATTATTTTTATTCCATCTTTCTTGGGTGAAGGTCGATCTCAAATAATTTTTCACTCTTTTTAAACAAGAGAAGCTTCTCTCACCCGAACAATCCGTCGCTGGTGTACATTAAGCCATTCGATGGGATATGCCCAAGTTCGGATAAACGTTCTGCAGACTCTATTTTAGCATAAACGAAGAAAGACTCTCAAATGATGAAGAAGCAGGTTTTACCAAAATGACTTACGAAAATATGTGGCTTCGAAAATGTATACATTCTTGAACTAACTCAGTTTCTAAATCATTAGGATATACTTCTTCAAAGGACAGAGCCTTTTTTGTATGAGTTGATAGTAGGAATAGGGAAAAACATTAAATACATTCTCTACAATTTCACTCATTTCACTCATACAAATCGGTGCAGAGGCCTATTACTGATTGCGATTACTGATTGCCCGGGCGACGAGCTAGCCATTATACAGAATATGGAAGTGACAAGTGAGAGAGGAAATTCATTAGCAAAATTTGTTGCAGACTTCTATCTGTGAGACATCAGAAAATTTCTATAAGGTAGCAACAAAAAAAAAAAAAAAATCGGTCCCCAAATTTGCCGCCCTAGGCTCAAGCCTACTCAGCCTACTGGTAAATCTGCCCCTGCATGGGGGCAATCTTCTTCTTTAGTTGGATTGTGAATTTTGTTAGGTTACACTACAAGTACTAATTGATGTTAGGAAGGTTGAGTTAGAACTCACGGTTCACTCTTAGTCTTGATATGATTGTCCCTGTGATGCTTAGGCAAACAAGCCACTGCACTTGTTAGCATAGCTGAACTTTTCTGTGGCTTTCCACCATGCAAAAGAGCCATAAATAAGTAGAGGTGTACCCCCGGTATCATTGTGGACAGTTTTTTTTTCAAAATTTTTCTTACAAAACCTTTTTAACATCTGAAAAAAAGTCCATACCTTTTGATCAAGAAATATGAATAGTGATTGCTTGATTTCAGGGGTCGATAGAACTGCGTCTTAATGAAGCTTTTCCTTGAATTAATACTGATATACTGACATAAAGCGCTCTTAAGTTACAAATTAGACTTCTTTCCAATCAACGTAAAGTTGGCAATGAACAGATGTGTGTCAATTGAAATCGCCGTTTTCCTGTCAATTCGATTACAATTTACAAAATCAACAATTACATGGTTTTCCCTCCGAAATGATCATACACTCAACCGCCGGCCATCAATACCCTCATACGCACTCGTAAGTGCATATTTCAATATGGTGGTTATTTGACCACATACCTACATAAATCCTTTCTCACAAGCTGGCCTACTTTGCTCCAAGTGCCGACCAAGCGACTTGTGTCCCAAAATGTAGAAACGCTGTCAAGCCTTGAAACCGCACATGCCACGGCACAGAACAATACGACGAATCCGAATGAAAATGCAAATTTTTGGCGAAAGCTCGTTCAGGCATAAGCTCAAATTCATCCGTGCACAGCCCCGAATGGGTCAATTATGCAAATGTGTTGAGCTACATCGCGATGAATTGATGTCGGACATGCAGAGTTCGTCGTCATGATGGCCTCAACTCAACTCGTTCACCCCCCACAAAAGTTGGCGCGAGACTTTTAGTCGAGTTGTTAAATTTACTGTATTATATGAGATTTACACACGCGCACGTAAAAATCAGTACGACTTTTCAAACCCCCACCAAAAGCCCAGAGCCCATTGTCTAAAAGTTAAAAGTAGCGCTACGCTCTGCAAGGGCTCACGTACGGCACGTTAACCCTTTCCCTTCACTACTGCGGCGCTACTCTGACTAAATTAGCCTATGGCTGGGGAAAGAGCAAAAGAAGAAGGAACAAAAAACAAAAAACAAAAAAAAAAACACATAAAGAAGAAAGGGCTCATGACACGGCAATGGAATGTTTGCGAACAGTCTGTGCTGTGACTATGGTAAGTAGCCGGCCAAAGTCACCCCTTTTGTACTACCACCCCCTTAGTTAGCTATTCATTTCGTTGGTCTCTGAGGGTGAAAGTTATCCAATGTATGTGAATGAATGGGTTCTTTTTGTTTTTTTTTTGCTCCCTTCTCTTCTGGTGTGCGCTTCTCCCCCTTTCTTTGTATAGCTTTCAGCTTCCGCCGTCAAGGTTAACATCAACTATTTGAACAAATGTCTGTATGTGTGTGAAACACAAAGTTACGACGTGTCTACCAGGATAATTTTACGATTTCCTCGAATGCAAATGGCCTGATTAAAAAGTGCTTTATGTGGAAGCGCTGCTGTGCAAATAAAACGAAGACTGAGAACAGAGCCCCAAAGGAGACCTTCTAGCTGGTTATGCTTGTGGTTTTGTATTGGCCTCTGCTCTGATCACGTTTGTGCCACAATTACTTCATCTAGATACATTTCCACTTGTGGACGACTGGTGAATTTTATGGAAAATTTGAAGTTAAATTGTCTTGGCAGGAGATACATGATCAAAGTTGCTCAGTTAATTGATTTTGGAAAAGAAATCAAATCAAATGGTTCCACCTTAAGGCAGTCGTCTTGTTTTTGTTTAGAAAAAAAAAATTGATGTTTATGGTTTTATGCCACGCCTTTCATCCATGACAACGACAATGTTAATGGACTTGTACGCCCACGAATTGATTGCGAAAACTTGATTTCGACTTTAAGTGGTCTCCGCCATCGTGGTCGTCGTGGTAATTGAACTTTTTTTTTATTTTTATTTTTGTAAAGTATCTAAACACAGTTTCGTTCCGGTTCCACCAATGGAATTGCGAGCAGTTTGCTTAATCGAGTAAATTATTGTCCCACTTAATATGATTGAGCTGCTTTCGAAGCAATTTATAAGTCTTCATTGGCTCTCATCAAAGTTGTTAACATATTTCAGAAAATAAGGAAGGCTTAAATTAATTGAAATTGTTTGCATAACTTTTGTTCATATGGAATTGTTGGATGTGTGATTCAAGGATCTCTAAGAAGGAACTTAATAATACATTTACAATAGTATATTTGACGTTATGAAAAAAACGGAAAATGTGGTGCTGCACCATTAATAACGTTGTTGCCTTATCTTAGACTATCTATTACAACAGAAAAGCTTGTGAAGTAAAGCAATCAGCTTTTCATAATGAAAAGTGAAGAAATATTGAAAATTATTCATTTTTCTGATTTCATCTTAACTACAATAATATTTTAACCAAGAGGCGTTTATTTGTTTGTTTTTTTTTGTATGGATTAATCTCAGAAAGCGATTGAGGAATTAAGATTAAACGTTCAGAAATTAATCCCATTTTCTGTTAAGATGTAAGACACATTTTTAAGAAGCTTATCAACGGGGGAATGAACGCTTGGGTTGTAACTGCGGATTAATATGATAGTTTGCGTCTTATGGAATTTTGTCTGATTGTTTAACATCTCATTTATACAATATTGAATTCAGCCTGTAGTTATAGAGTTGTGTTAAATGCAAATAAAATTATTTATTATTTTCAGACAGACGGGTAGCAAATGCATAGCTTGAATAGGAGCCCGCTGGATTAAGGCAAAAGAAATTTGGTCGCCGAGACGTCTGTTGTAATCTTTCATTGTGTTCTTCTCCAAATTATAAATAAAAAAAAATGTCTAAGTGTGAGGCGGACTCGCTCAACGAAGGTTCCGTACAAACTTGTAGGTATGTTAATAGTTCAGTCATCACGGAAATCGAGTCTCAAAGATTTTTCCCGCTTCTGTTTGTTGGCAGTGCCCTTCTTAGTTTTGACCACGAGTATCAAAATATGCGGTATAATTCACATTTTTTGATAATAAGTTTCACATTTCTTCTTGGAGTGCAATCGAGTTGCATTTCATGATTCAAAGTCAACGGGAAGTTTCCCATTCCCCTTTCGAGTGCCAAAACATGGACTAAACACCCATATTTTTTGACTGCGACGATTTAGAAGCTCGATTTTTTTTTACATCTTTAGGTATTATTTGATATTAATTTCAACTTGATCCGAACAACGAAGTGATCCTATTATGATTTCGTTTTTAACTTCCCATCAGGAAGCTCTTGTAATCGGTCCGATTTTCGAAATTCAAAATTTTTACATTTCTCCACGTTTGGCGGTCCCAGTAGTCGGATTCCATCATTTTTAGAAAGATGTATGTGTGTGTGTGTGTGTACGTACGTAACGTGTGTGCATAAAGCCTTTGGTTAAATTTCACAGGGTGGTTTGAATTTTATGACGAAAAAACTGTCAAAAAAAGTCACATTTTCACTTCTTCAATTAAAACCAATTTAGTTTTCTAATAAAAAAAGTACAAAATTAATTAAATTTATAGTTTACAGCTACCTTATCAAATAAAAATGTATGCATAAATATATACACTGCCGTTCAAAGTTTCCGGACAAATTCATAATATATAAAATTTTTTTGTTGATCAATTTTAATGCCAAAAGTTTCATCAATATTATATTTATTTAGCCAATTGACTAAACTAAGTTAGTAACTAACTATAGAGACTACCAAAAAGACTAAAACAGTATTTAGTTGAGGCCATTTCATACATTGATGTGCCCCTTTCTCCATTTCCTGATGCAAATTTCCACGGAAGTTCTTTGAAAATTATTTCAGAAATGTGAAGTCTTTTCCATTTTTCAAGACTCAGAGTGATGTCTGCAACACTGACACATGAAACATCCTTAGAAAATAATGGAGCCACCAATTTTTAGTTTAATTAAGTTTTAATTAAGTTTTAATATTTATATTTACATTTTTTATTTATTAGTCTGATATGTTTTAATTCAATTTAACCTATGTATTCCTTACATTGCTAATCTTTCACAGATTTCTAAGTATTTCTTACTGTTTTAGCATGTACATAATAAGTATACCCTTTAATCTATACTTTAGACGCAAATCGTATTTTATATGATTCAAAGATGCGAAAACAAATATAAACTTACGGGGAGCTAAAAAAGTGAGTATCTTAAAGTTGATGTTGGGACCAAATAAAATAGCATCTTTTTTTTTTATCATGAGATGGGAAGTTCATGGTATGGGCAGGTCTACTCACACCCAAACCAATTTTTCTTTTGGAGCAATGGAACCTAAAAAAGGATCGAGGAAAAACTTGCTTCCTTGATAATAGGGGTCCTCCAATGATCCAACGAGAAGAGTCGTTCCCAATTAACAAAAAATGCAACACCACATCTCCCCAATTCCCGCGTGGATAAGGTAAACCGCCGAATAGTTGTTCTTTTGATGAATTTTTTTGTTTTTCGTATAATTCCGTCTGACCTTTTTTGTGAATGTTTCGTTCGTGAGCCTTTAGCGTAAACATTAACTCTAACTAAACAAAAACTCTGATGGTATTAAATCACACTTTCTCGGCGGCACACATTCAAAGACCATAGACATGTCCCACCCGCAAGTCTGATCATCTCTTACTTTCTTACATTTTTATTTAATAAAATAAAATTTTTTGATTTTTTTAAATTCTATGTTTCTATATAATTAAAATTATTTTAAATCTTAAATCAAGAATAATTACAAAAAAACAACAATTTACTTAGAGCTGCCACTGGATCATTGTTGTCCTGTCATTTTTTCCTTTAATTAAGGCAACCATGTTACGAAATAGTTTTCGGGAGATAATGAAGTACCTGCAAGTCTACTAATCTAGTAGACGTTAAATGCTGCCCGAAGATAAGTTTGCTTTGATCTTCGAAATATGATATGAATTTGTTACCAATGCACAAGATTGTTACGCACTCAGGCCATACATAACTATGGACGAACAACTTCTTCTTTCGATGTGCCAAAAATTTTATAATTAATTCATTTCCCTACCTTATCAGGCTAAATTTAATAAAAATGTCCTAACAACACTATGCATTGAGATGTAGTTTTTTTTTTGGATTAAGATGTTTTTGTTATTTTCTAAATTATTAACAATCATGACTTAAAATTTGTCTAATAACTAAGGTAAAGTTCTATGGGCTCAACAATAAGAGCCCGACGTGATTCTGATAGTAATTTTACAACATAGTTTTTTTTTTTTTTTTATAATAATGCCGACTTAATCTAATTGATGACTTTAAATAATTTTCCAAAAAAATTTTAAATTTTTTGAATAATTTTTTACAAAAAATTTAAAATCTTAACTTCTGTAATACCGACTATCTGCTTTATCGTAGAACGATGTCTCGTAGCAATTTACGGTGTCCTCGAATTTCTCGTCTATGATTGCTCGTGGGCTGAGGTATCTGAGCGCAGGCTCTAAGGTCTGCTGACTTATAAACTTTAATAATAATAAAAAAAGCTCATAAACTTTCGAGAGATCGAGTTCTGTTGAACTTGAATGCTTCATTTTCGAATTCAATATTTTGCAGTCCGCTATTATGACATCTGTCCGCATCATATATTTAAAAAACCAATGATAAAAACAACGCCATCAACCAACATGCAAACATGCATTTTAATTACAAATGAACAACGTGAAGAACAGGAATCATGGCCTCCGCAAAAAAACAATTGATGCATAGTTTCTCTACAGCTACAGAAAATTTTCCAGATTCAACATATCAGGCATATTTATGTATTACATCACTATGGTAAGGGTGCATAAAGAGAAGTTCCATTCAAGGAGTAGCGTCAAGTCTCACGATCTCTAGTATTGAGCCACTCTGCGATATTTTATTGTAATTGAAAGGAGCGTCAGTAGTTGCTTGGTTTTATTGTGATCTTCCCACTTTTCGTAGAAAGAATCTTTGACCTTTGACTGGCTATACCTACAGAGTGAAGACCACAAAAAGCAGCTCCCTAAATCTGATAAGGTTTTTTCCTGTTCGAGACACTTCAATTGTACTTGTCTACTTGCTTTAGCTCCTGCACTACGATAAAGCAAGAAAGTAACGTCATTTTCCTTGTACTCGTATTTCGTGAATTTATGATTAATTTTCAAAATAATTTTAAAAAATACCGAAGCGTTCTTCTACCAAAAAAAAAAAAAAACATGATAATTTTGAATTTGGTTCAAGACAGTAGAGCTAACAATTCAAAAAAGTGTTTCTTGCTGTTTTCGATGCGCTGAGACGTAAAATGTTGCGCGTTTTTATTGTTGCCTCGTACAGCTTTCTAGCACTGGACAGTCGGACTCGAAATCGAGCTGCTACTTAAAAGTGGTCATCGTCGAAATAGGCCTACTCGGAACATTCGCACACGTGGTCGATTCGATTAGTAGTTGGAACGACGGAGATGGGTAGGAAATTTTTTTGATAAAATCTTGTGCTACTCGTAACCAGAGCTCGCAAATTACTGTTTACCTACAAAGGTTTTTGAGTTACTCTCTGCTGTTAAAATTTTGAAATAAGTTCACTTAATAACCAACTTGTTTAACATTACTTTTTTTCGCTCTAAATATTGTCACTACGTGAGTACTGGTTAACACTCCTCAAATTAAGGTCAGTAGAAGTGAAAGTAACAATTGGCAGAAAATTAAATAATAGTCTCCTTTACTTTTTGAACTGGCATTGGATATGTTTGGCGTTCGAACAGCGCAAATAAGTGTCGAACGAGGCTTTTCTTCTTTACATTTTATTTTAAGCGAAATGTATTACTTAAGTTCTAAATCCTTGAGAGTTTACATTAAGTGAAACTTAATCCATAATCTATTAAAATATTTATTAAAAAATTTTCACCATCTATACCATCTATAATACGTAATAAAAATTATTATATATCATTTGATTTTTTTCTCACCGTAAGAGGTTGATCATTTTCATTAATATTTAAAAAAAAAAACGTCAACAGAGGTATTTAGTAGGTATTTGAAAATAAGAAATAAATCTAAAGCGAAGATTGAACACAAATATTTTTATAAATATCTCGGAGCAAGACCTAAACGACACAAACCAAATGAAAATCAAGATTGAGATTTATTTTCCAGCTTAAACTTTGTCTATAAATAACAATGGGAGTAGTCAGCACAATTTACACCGGGATTCCACGTCAAAACTTTTTTTTTAGTAATTTTAATTTATTTTTGGAAGTCAGAAATATTTTGCATGGGAAGGAAATTACGAAAAAGATGTTCTACATGATATATAAAAAAATAAAAAATAAATAATAAATTATTTTTAGAAATGAACAATTGGGCTTTCGTGAAGGACGATCTACTGAAGATGCTTTTCTTAAGCTATGTAGTGACATTATTGTTAGTTTTAATGAAAATAATCCTAAAGCATTTGATATGGTTAACCACGACATTTTTCCCAATAAATTGTATAGGGCTGGATTTAGAGGTATAATTAATAAGTGGTTTTGTCCTTTTTGTCCAACAGAACACAAGAGTAAAGCTTAATGGAATTTGCAGCAATCAGTAAGAAAAAAAATTGGTGGTGGTATTAATAGCTATAAGTATCTAGGCGTATTAAAAGATATCAGACTGGCAACTGAGTAATTAAAGATTTTTTTTAGAAAATAAAAGACTATTTTTAAACGGAACGCATTGCCCATTTTGAGCAATGACCTTTTGCCATCTTTCAGCCAGCATCATAATTCCAAGTTCATAAAACTTCTGGTTTTGCAAAGATCAAAATAAAAATTAATCAGATGGTGCAAGGTCAGGATTATATGGTGGATGTGGCAAAACATCCCAACCAAGCCGAGTGACCAAAGATATGTGTGACCTTGCATTGTCATGATGGAATACAACACCCTTTTCGATTTGTCAATTCGGGCCGCTTTTCTTCAACTGCATTGTTCAATTTTGTAAATTGTTCAATGAAGATATCTGAATTGATCGTTCGGTTCTGTGATAAAAGTGCACAGTAGACAATTCCTTTGTAATCCCACCAAACTGATAATCAGCTTTTGATGTTGATGTTGAGCTGGTTCACCTGGCTTGCTCCACGATCTTTTCCTAATGACATTGTTGTAAACAACCCATTTTTCATCACCAGTTATCAATCGTTTTAAAAATGGATCATTTTCATGACGTTTCTTTAACAAATCGAAGATGTTAATGTGTTGTGTTAAATGATTTTCTTTCAGCTCATGAGGAACCGATATATCGAGTTTTCGTACATAGCAAAGTTGTTTTAAGCGATTTTCAAGCGACCAGAGCTTTTTCCAGCTTTGAGTGAAAAAACACCAGAACGAAATTTGGCAAACCAATTTTGACACTGCCGTTCTTTTAAAGCTTAGTCACCATAAACAGCACCTAACTTTTTGTGAGCTTGCGATGCGGTTTTTCCTTTCCGGAAGTAAAAAAGCAAAATATGACGAAAATGTTTGTTTTGATTTTCCATTTTTCAACAAATCCCGAACAAAAACTACACAAGTATCAGTAGATACAGTAGAAGTATCAACTATCAAATCACAAAACGTGTTTGACATTTCGTTTACGTCAGCAAATCTAAGAATTCCACTTAAGCCATCTATGAGTGAATTCCGCAATTACTTATTTGCCAACCCCATAAAAACATAACTTGGAAAGCGCACGTAGAGGAATTAGAGAAATATATGTTATCTGTGATTCGTAAAATGTATCTTAAAGAGATCAGTGTCCAAAAAAAAATGTGTGCTTATGTTTTATTACGGGTTGGTGCACTCCAAAATTTAGAATAATTTGTAAGGAAAAGGGATTAGCTCACAGTTGATAAATCATCTTTACATATTCAAGGTTGTTAAAGTCTTTTTCATACGAAGCGAATACAGCGTAAATCTCAGAAGTTCTAACATATACAGTTTAAGAATAAATAACTTTTCAATGTCTACAATTCCAAAATCTAAAAAAACTCATGGCTCGAAATTTTACGCTACAGCAGTAGCAAGGTATTTTAATAAGTTGCCAACCGAAATCAGACAGATAGTTCAACGCAGTATGTTTCTCAAAGAACTAAAAAAAATTATCTTTAGTATGGATAGTTCAGAAGTCAAAGTTAGCGTTAACTGAAATCTCTAATATATTCTTCTTATTAATTTAATGGTATACTATACTATATATGTAGTTCAGTTTTGTTTTTATTTTGTCATTTTTTTGTCTCATTATTATTTATTATTTTTGTTTTTTTTTTTATCCTTTATTAACTGTGTAAATATTGTAAACTTTTTGTAATTAGTTTAACCCCACAAACATTAAATTTATTTCTTATCTTAATTGAAGGAACGTTCGCCTCTAGTTTTTTCTATGAACATCAGAATGATATCCATTCTTTTTCTTAGCTGTAAAATAAATATATGTAATATAATTCAATGAATAAAAAAAAATAAAAATATAATAAGTATATATAAATAAAAATAATATTTAATAAATCTATAAATAAAAGAGGATGAAATAATCAAAATAATTTAATTGTTAAATAAATATGAATCAGAACAAAATTTACAAAAATTTATTAAATACACAGTGAAAAAAAGAAACAAAAAAAAAAGCATGTTTAAGAAGAAAGCTAATTTATAAGGGCACTATCTGATTTGTTACAGATTCATAACAGCTTTTCTGTTAGCACATCTAATCTTTGTGAAACCGATTCAACACCTGCCTGCATCTGGAGGTCATGGGTGGGATGATGAGGGTAGGTTAAGCATCATTTCTAATATTTTGTTTTGCGTAAACAAGTGAAACAATTGCACAACTACCCCACAGTCGTAGTATTGCTTGAAATAAAACTCTGCTAATAATCTACACTTTGCGGTGATTTTCTATTTATGTGATGGCTGAAAAAAAATTTTCATGAAGGTGTGTTCATTTCTTTTCTGTAGTGCTCCGATAGAATATGTTAACACTGTGAACAATCTTGGTATCGTTTTTAATCGAAACTTAACTTGGGATGACCACATAAATAAGATTGTTGGGAAAGTGTATGGCGTGCTCCGCACAGTATGGATCACTAAGGACTACACCCCATTTAAGATGCGAAAAATGGAATTGGAAAAACGCTTGGGGTTCCTATTCTGATGTACGGCTGCGACGTTTTCGCAGATTGCGATTCAACAGGCCGAAGGAAGCTCAATGTTGCATTAAATACGGCACGAGGAGATTCGATCATGTGTCTAGTTTCTCAAAAATGTATACGGTATGGCTTTTGACAACTTATTGAAATACAGAACGCTTAATTTGTTATTTAATATTCTTTAATCACGCCAACCTTCGGATCTCTTTAGTAGGTTTCAATTCTTTGCACCACCGATTCTAAACTAATCTCCATGTGCCTAAGTTTTCATGTCTGGTATCTGAACGAGAGATTTTCGTAAAAGCCGCTCGATGGTGGAATAGTCTCTCGAATCATATCAGATTAACAGGTATTGAATTGAGATTCAGTAAAAAAATGGTAGTCCTTTCTTTGCGCCTCTTGGAAGAACAACAACATAACAACTTAGCCAACATTAATAGTGTAACCTTTAACTTAACTTTTTTTTTATCTTTTCACCCTTCAATTTTTAATTCAATTTTCAATCTTTCCTCATAACTTTTTTCTTTTTCTTATGTACTTGTCTTCTTATGTAGAATACACATTATTCTACATAAAGCTGTTCATATATAAATAAGATATTGTATCTTCATGTACAAACATACTTAAGAACAATTAAGAAAATCGTTGCCTTCTTGCCATTATTTGATTCTTGGTAGGTTGCAATTTTTAACTTTCGTTGTAAAAAAGATGCAGATTACAACTAAGCGAAATTCGATAACCATCGTTTTTAGGCGTTTTTTCATGTCGAAGCCGCATCCTCAAATATGTAACCTTTTGTGACAGCTGTTATATGATTGCCTCGCTTATGCTACACCTATGAAGCGTTCTTCCACGATCTTCACAATATTCATCTTATATTGTGTACTGACAGTTTTTAATTTTTCGGTAGCTACTGAGTATGAGACCAATTAACATATTTACATATATTTAACAATAATAGCAAAATTCTATAATATTATTGTTAATTGGCCAGAAAAATCGTTCAACTTGTCAGAGTCAGATACATAAGTACTTAAGTAACCCTTTTTCTGTAACGTAAGGCAATTTCTCATCACTTCAAACCACATTAAAGTAAAAGTAAAGCAGAGGTAATGCCTTAAAAAAAAACTTCCAAAATTTATTACTTTCTCATATAAGTTACAAAATTTCATAAATACATCTGCTTTAACTGAAAAACTTTGTCTGTCTTGAGGCTAGTAAGGCTTTAAAGCGATTCCAAATTAAGTATTTGCCAATCGATTATTGCGAGGAACTCCCACTCCTCCAAATTTTTGCAAGGCGTAAGATTATGAGTCCCATCTTCAGATGGCCATATGGATACACTTCTGTCACCAGTCAGAGCAAAAGCTTCCAAAGATCCAAAGAGTATTCGCAAATAAAAACAACCTGCGTTCACTGAACCCCATTATTGCGTGTGGTGTATACATTTGAACTCACCACACCGTAGGGGAAGTAAAAACACAACCACAAGCTTAGAGTTTGTTGGTAGTGGACTGGTGTCATTAACGTTAACACTGCGCGTTGTGTACAGTCTCTGGGTGAGTGGGGAACGAATGAGCAGGTACGCATGATCGAGACCAACCACATGGCGCAGTATTCGTTAGACTCCGCCCGAAAATAAAATGGCGAGATGATGGTGCACACTATCTGGTTGCTTCAGGTGGGTGCAACTGGAGCAAGAGAGGAAGATATACTGCTATAGGCAGGTAGATACCAGAGTATGCATTCAACTGAATGGATACAAAAACACGATACGACATCCATTGCAGTGGCGTAGAGCTGCAGTGATATGAAAGGATTTTACGGGACTTGAGTTTGTGTTTTTCCCACTCTTCTTCTGTTGGCTTTATCCAGGACCTGACGAAATTCTGTTGAACCAAAATCTACTACTACCTACTAGAGCTGGATGGAGCTTCTGGCTTCCGAGTTCATATGTTTTTTGCGGCTCTTCTCTTTTCGATGACGAACGATGATGCTATTTACTTTGACTATCAATGCGAAAACAAGGACAATGGATGCGATAATTGCATTCTGTCGATAATCATGTTGCCCAGAGCGGCATGGCCCCGCACGCGGATATTTAAGGCATCACTGGGCTGATTGATTGAATTGTTTGCCGTGAAACAAAAGGTTTTAATGGAAATATCGTCTCCGAGGGCCTTGGCTATTGGGCATGTTTGAGATTCATCGTAGGTATATTGAATATTTTGAACTGGCTTCGTCTATATGCGAAGTGGGTGTAATGTCGGGATCCATTGGGTCTCTGCGATTGCGATGTATTTTCGAATGGCAATGGGTGCCGATAATTTTAGATATCTATCTGCGACTAGAGTGTGTGTGGTTATACATATTTCTGATGTTTAGGTATTCCTGTAGCTCATTGGGAGTCAACTTTCATACGGCGATCTCATATCGTTCAATTAACAAAATCAATTAATTTTTTTTTATGTTTGTGTGCATGCATCTGTCTTGTTGACATTTGATTTTTTATTTCGATGTTTTATTACATTTTATCAGTTCTTTGATTAAAATGTGAAAGGGTAGATGACTGATTTTATTAAAAGATTTCGAATTGTAGATTTGATTGCTGGACACCAAAAAGTAGTCAACAATTAGATAAGTATTTTTGAATTAAGTTTGGGTGAATGTTGTTGTTCGCTGATATATCTTTGAGATACCAAACTTTCGAAATACATTTCTTACGGAGAAAATTTTGCATCAAAAAATAATCGCCACAGAGCACCTCAGTTGCATTTGTACTGAAAAGCTCCAGTTTGAAAACTAGAAAATCCACACTTAAATACAAAAACATTTTAAAAAAAATAATCGCATCTCTAAAATTAATGTGACATTAGCTAGGAAGCTGTATTCGCGAAAATGACACGGTAGTAAAATAAAGTTTGGGGGCTCTTCTGCTTACTTAATTATCCTCATGTAGGCCGCTGTTATCAAGACCGTTTCGAAAATGACACTTTGATTTTTAACTTCGCATTCGGAAGTACTTGTAATGGGTCCAAATGTCAGAACTTTGACATATTTATCTCCACGTTTCGAAGTTGCAGGCGCGGTGTGCGTGTTAGTATAAACATACAAATGTATGAACATAGGTACATGCGGATTTTTGTCTTCTCACATTTCTTGAGAACGAATCCAGCATTTCAATCCAAAAGTATGTGTCATTAGAAGCGTTTATGCGAAATTGTCACCTGAAAAGTTTTCCGATAAATTTGACAGGGTGCATTAGATTTTATGGCAATAAAAAAAATCAAAATTGGCAATTTCAATTGTTTTTTTAAAATAAATTGGTTTTCACTGCCCTTCATAAGTCTCTGTTAAATTCACAATAAAATGAATCTATTTTATTGTGAAGTTTTTTCTGAAAAAAATTCTTCAATCAATCAATATTGTGTTCGTTAAGCCATATTAACAAATCAAGTAAGCCTTTTATATTTTAACACGATAAAGATTCACATGTCAACAATATGGAGCAATGCTCGTAATCGTTGACGAGTGCAATTCTGAACGACAAAGTTCATGCTAGCTGCAGCTGCAGTCGAATTCCAAGAACAACATCCGCTCGAAGTCATTGCTACGGATCACAGACGCTGAGTCAACAGTACCCGCAACGATGGACTTTATAATAATGTAATTTAAGTTTTAAGCTTTGAGGTTAAGGTTGTCCAACGAAAAAATATTTTTTTTTTATTCCACAGCGCAAATTATTATAACTTATATAACCAGAAAAGGGTAACAAGGCAAAACTCGAACGTTGTTGTCAAAAAATCGGCTCGTACCTCCATCTATTTGGACGGCAATCGAGACGTTAAATCGATCAATTTCTTGATGTTCTCTTTGGATATCTTGACTACCTGAAGGCTCTCCTAAAGTTTGTCTTTCAACGTTGGGCACTGTTTTCTAAACTTTCGTTGGGTCAATTTAGTAAGGGGCATTCCATTTAATATTTTCAAATGCCCCTCTCTCTATTTCTTGATCCTCATTTCCGCAGCAAAGCTTAGTATTTTCCAGATTATTATCTTGCAAGAATGTTAGTCCTATTTACGTTTCCTTATTCAGTAAGAGTCTGAAGCACTCACATCCTTCGAAAAGTATGAAGCCACCGTTTTGCTTTTCTGTTTGTGCTACACAGCTATGCAGCATTTTTCCATCAGTAAGATTTTGAGTCTCAACTAGTCCGCTCATAAGACTTTCAACCAATCCGTTGATATCCACTGACCTTCGTTTTAAAATTGTTATCGTGAATGCGTGCAAAGTGTTTTTTTTAATAGATTAACCGAATAAGCGAAAAAAACTTGTGCCGCAACCAAAAAAAAAAGCAAAATGACAACAAGAGTTAAAGCATATGCGTTCGTAACCCAAAGAATGAGTAATTTCGCCATTGTGTGGATTATGAACCCAATTCTTGAGGTCTTAATAGCAACGGGCAGAAAGATATTTGCAAATGCGGATAACTTAGATATTGCGACCACTGGTAAATGTCTTTCCAAGATTAACAGACCCTTCCTTTGATCGAAAGTTTAAATTTCCATCTCTCGACTGCGGCTAAGTGACCATCTTGACTCGAAACTTTTATGGAAATGAAGTGTTTTAAATTAATTAATAAAGCAGATAAGAGGTTGACGAAAGGGCTCAATACTTTTTACGGACCATGGGAAGAGACTCTTTTACCCGACTGTGCAAATTTTCAAAATCAGAAAGGCAGCAAAAGTTATCAATAAAAGATATCTTCGCTTTTCAGAGGCGTTAAGTTAAATGTAATGTCAAAATAATTGTTTAGAAATAATATATTTATTTAAGAAGAATTATTATAAAAAAAATGGGAGGGTCGTGGTGGCCGAGAAGAACGCACACAAATCTTTTTTTTATGTTGATTTTAAACAATCTTTTTAATATCAAATGTCTTATGATTTAAAATGTTTAGAAGTGTTCTAACAAAACGTATGCAGAGAAATATGGGTAATATTTATTCCCAAAGCAAGCCAAACAACGTCATATTTGGGAAAAAAGATTGTAGACAAATTAGTCACTCGCCGTTACCGCACCGAGAGGCTCCTTGATATTTAAGTATGAAGCAAATGCATTGAATTCGAATTGCACTTTGCATTCCGCACCATACCCATTTAGAGGGCAAATCGTCGGAAACGACTTTTCATAAAATCGTTGACAGGACGAAAAGGCCTTCCTCTATAATGAATTCATACTCAGCACCAGAATTCCTGAATTAAGATTAAGCTTTAAAAAATGTAGGCGATGAGGAAAGAACTAGGAGTCGAGCGGGCTTCATGTAAATATCACACTGTCTGAACGAAATGATCGTTATATGAATATTCTTCATCAAGAAGGCGGTCATCTGGGCAATTCCTTGAGGTGGTTTTATTTCATACCTGCTGTTGGTACTGATCATGTACGTTATCCTTAGGAAATTTCACTCGATGAACATCTTCGTCATCGTATAGACGAATGATGTGAAATAATGGAGGTGACTTTAGCAAAGATCAGTAGTTCGTCACAGGGTCGCGGATTCAATGTCAGTTCTACGAAATCTGAAAAATAACATCATTGCTTCTCTCGACGTTGTCAATTGACAATTTTATTATAGGAACGATATGAGACAAGTGGAAGCGCCAACCGTAATTTTTACATTGCCAATGTCTAATGATTTGTCATGTGTAGCCCGACTCATATTCATTGTGAAATTTCATCAACATTTGTTGATCTTAGAATGGTTGGAAAATCACCGGCCAGCAGAATCATCGCACTTTCAAAGAACTACTCAAAATTTTCACATCTTTGAACTTTCGATTGAGTGTCTGCAATTCTCGTTTGTGCGCCATGGTAACTACCCCCATCCCATATGAATATTTTGCGTTTCTGTAGACCTTTCGATATTTTTTTTTGTTTTGCAATGTATTCAGAGTTTCAGCGCAGATTATTCCTCCTTCTAACATTGCGGCAGCGATCCCATTTCGGCGAGCGCTATTTGATTTTGGTAATGTATGGAAGCTAAACTCCATGAAATAAAAAACTTTTTCCCAGTTTCGCCACGAACATCGGGGTAGAAGATTCTTCCGTTGCCTTAATTCGTCGTATGGGATTTGTTTTCTGCTGATCCAAAAGTTTGACATTTGTTAGTACAGATTTACTATCGCTAAAATTCTCGATTGAATTTATCTTGCAAGCCTTACATCATCAGGCATGAAACCTTTGTACAAATCAAGTCCATGTCGTGCAAATTTACGTTAAATTCAAAGTTAGGACTCACTGTTATCATACGCACTCAATGCAAAATGTATTCAGCTTTATTGTTTTGAAAAATACTGAATTTTTTCTGGGAATCTGAAAGACTTCATCTTTTTCCAAAAGTTCACTTAGCCGGCTAGAACGTATTGAATATTTATTTCTTCAACCTTTCTTCTACATTTTTTTTTCTGTGAAGATGAAAAACAAGCTTCCGAGACAGAGTTGAGGGCAGAAACACTTAAAAACGTTAACTAATAGGATTGCAATTTTTTTCAATAAGAAAACTAAATCGATTTTATAGAACGTGTGAAACTATCTTACTCTTTTTTTGATATGAAAATAAAATAGTTAAATCATATTCGAGAAAAAAACGCATATTTACAGTAGCCCATGTAAATATAATACATTTTTATACGCTGATATCTGTCTTAATATCTCGAAACTAGATCAGTGCCGGAATGCCGGAATTTCAGTCGCCTAGTGAAATGTTTCAACAGAAAAAGATATTGTAATTAATCACTTTACAAATTAACCTGAGAGGAGGAAAATGATGACAAGTTGCGATACTTATACTAATCTGACAACTTTTTACTTTGTGACACCTTATTTGAAACGCGCTTGTGTTCTTTCAACATTATTTCCTGCTTGAAGTGTTGGAAGTGCTGATTTATCCTGATTTTAATTTTTGTTAGTATAAATCATAAAAAAAATGATCTCCCTCTTTCTATATTTTCTACCCAAATGCAATCTGATACAGTTCTAAACAATGTAAACCATTAACCCTTATTTCCCAACTACAAATCCCTTCCACATTTGCTATGTAAACAAACAGCGAAATGGTTTTCGTTATTCCATTTAAGTAGGTGAATTAAAAGAAAATTTATGTGTTTAACTATTCGACTGATTTTTTATTAACATATATTCTAACTTTAATAATCTAATAATAATTCAGAACGATGTCCTAAGTTAAGTCATCTTAAAACTATTAATCTTGATACCTTATCACAACACCTTATAAAACAATGAACCCAAGTGTGTGTACTTTATGTAGCCTTCGTGTAGTCTTCGATTGATAGCCATTTAAAATTATTTTGTTATGTGGTAATTTTTTCTGCAGAAATTGTATGGACAATTTTACGTGTCACCATTAAGATAAAAGTTTCAACTGGTTTTAAAATTAAAATTTATGTTTGAGTTAATTTGCTTTAAAACAATTCAATTCAATTTACTTTTTGCTATACCCTCTTTTTTAATATACTGACAAAAAACATTCGAGAAACTCTTTTGGAATATTGAGTTTTGAGTCCTCAAGTAGATAACGTCGCCACGGTAATACTTTTAATTTTTTTTTTTTATTATTAATTCTCTTTCCTTTCGTGCTAGGCAAAAATGCTTAAATCTAGTATAAACTAACTTACTGTCCCTATGCGGGCACTATAAGCTAAAATTAACATCTTAAAGTATGTCTTTCGACTTAACACTATGATTTATTTATACATTTTAAGAACTAATAAAACGACTAAGAAAAGATAGTTGTTGTGTGGAACAAAAAAACTGAGTTACTGGACATGAGATTTTTATCTTAAACTAGACCTACGTACTTAACTTACAACTAAACTAAAAAGAAATCTAAAACATAAAAAAATTAAACCCATCTTAAAATAACACTAAAAACTACTTAAAGCTTACTTATTCTGCCTTAACCATACCGCCCTTCTATAACGAAGAGTCTCCGGTGAGGTACTTGCGAAGTCTTGCTCCTATTTGACTCGACCGTCCACAGCTTTTCGGCAAACGTGGAAGATTATCCGTACCGCTAATCTATCCTGAATCAGCCCTTTTCTATCGAGATAGAGAAACGCTTCAGGGGGAATATGGCCTTTAAGGCGCTTTGGCTCGGCCTAGTGCAGTAGCTATATGTTTGTTAAAATAAAGATATTGTTCCAGCCAGATCCCAAGGTATCTGACATCACTTCGATTCGCGAATGGCTGTCCGTTTTGTCCAACAATAAAGAAAATTCGCCACTTTTTAGAAGCCCCAGACAGCGGAGTCCTGAACAGAATGGTCTCGCACTCTTAGGAATCGATCTCCAACTTCCAATCATCGCAATATCCCTGAAGCTTTTCGAATTTACGTTGCAAAAGACTTACAATTACCTCGATCTTCGGACTTGACTTTTTGAACAAAAAATGTTGTAACTAAAACAAATAAAATTCGTTAAACTTAAATAATTTATCAAAATGGTCCAAAAATGACCTAAAGTCGGTCCGGATTAACTCACGAACGAAAGTGTTCAGCACATCCCAATATGCGTAAATGATAGGCATAAAACTAGGTGCAAACCTGCACTGGAAAACACATGTTAAGTAATAATTAGAGGAACTGGACATGCGCTATAGTAAATGGCATTGGCTCTGCTTTGTAAGCATATTATGAAGCCAGTATGGAGCTACGGCAAACAGCTATGGGCAAGTACAACATCGGATTATAATAAATGCACCATGGTACATAAGAAGCACTGATCTGCATAGATCAGTCAAAAAATGATCCAGGATGAAGTCAAAATCAAAAAAGTAGCTAATAGGCATGAACTTAGACTTCTCAATAAGGTCAACCCAGAAACGACGGAACTTTTTAACACTAGCATTCTAACAAGGAGATTAAGAAGAGCAAAACTGGATATATGTAAAAAAGATACGATGACAAATAAAATAAATATAATTCACGCTGGATGGTTGGATGGCTTCCACCATGCTGTGATGAAATGTCAAGACTGCGATACCACCCGAGACATGGGAAGAAGGGAGAAGGGGTAAGTGGGTACAAATTTCACACCTTTACTGAGTTCGGGCTCAGTTTCGTCGTTTGAAGATAACCTCAAAAAAAAAATTAAATTATATGACTTTCTTAAGCTAGCCAATTACATAACACAAGTGTCTGACACTAGTGTACAGCTACCAAAAATATGTTCTGCCACATACACAACATCAATTCATACATATCAGTTATACCTTTGGTTTCAAATAGACAAAACGATGAGTGATTCCAGTGACACTGATACTTAGGCTTGCGAAATGTTAAACGTTTCGTCTCTGGAGGAAAATAAGAAAAGGACGAGTGTGGTGTAAAAATGGCTTATAAATTAAAAAAGCCGCCGACCTTTCTCTGCTTTTAGGATTGTTTAGTTCGCTTCGATAGGATGACCGAAAAGAGATAACTGGTTCGTTGAAGAGTCTGCTTTCTCGCTTGTGATTAGTTCTCTTTCAAGCTTTGGTTTTTTGGTTTTTAATTATTCGATTTTATTCGCCAAAGTTAAGGGGTAAAATTCACGATTTCTTATCACCATTTAAACTCGTTACTATGCCATGTTCCGAATGTGAATGAACAATTAAAGGAAGTGTATGCACATCCGAGAGTCAGACACTCGGGCTTGCTTATGGCCAGCTTTAAGGATAAGCAGAAAATCACAAATAATATGCATTATTTTGTGGGTGATCTTTGTCAATCCTGTGAGGGACATTTTGTTCGCTTTATAATATGAAAAATAAATTGAGTCAAAAAATTAGTAACAATTGGTAGTTCTTCCAAAAAAAAAACTGAAAATGCTAATCATACTAAAACTAAAGTAAAAAAATTTAAAAATTGCAATAGCGAACAATCTGTTGATACAGTGAACTTTCTGAAGCAGAACATTTTCTATGTACAGTACGCGTCATTATAGACTGAGTGCAATCGGAAGAAGTGATTGGATTTGATTAAAAAAAGCTGGGTCATCCAACAACAATTTGAACCAATAAAAATACGCAACATTTTAACACAAATTTGTTTATTGTTTATATTGTACATGAATAATTGGTCGATCATCGGCGTAGAATTTATCTTTGACAGCTACAAAGCAAAAAGTCTTATGATGCAAGGTGAAGTCCATATTTTGAGAAATCATACGTCCCGGCTATTTATCACTCAGTAGAGCGAAGTCCCAGATGTCGCAATTATATTTGTGTACGTACCCTTCTCAATCGAAGTTTGTCATATCACCCGGATTAGTTTTTTGCAAAAGAAACATTATATAGTTAATTTACTCTCAGTACCCAAGCAGCGAAGGTGTTCTTGTTGTGCCAATGCTTAATTTGATGGCCAAATTCCTTCGCAATTCTTGCAGTTAAACTTGCTGGACGGGCACAAGTTGGTGTCTGCAAGTCACTAAGCTGACCGAGTTGTTTGAATTAATTGCTTGAATTAATAGCATTTGTGCAAGAACTTGGTTGATGATGTCCACAATTTTCAAGGACCTTCCTAAACGTTTTAATATGTTTTCACAATTTTTTCTCTAAATTTTTACTACCTCCTCACGGTGTGCGAATGTTGTACACATACACTTATAGTAAGTTTCCTAAAAGAGGTAATAATCCATATAACCAACAATATCCAAGGTTTTTTTAACACGTAAATAAATACATACAGTGCCTTTCATAAGTTTTCCGCCAGTATTTGCCAGAAAAATTAATATACATAAATGTCTTTGTCTTTCAATTTTACTATCAAACTTAATTGCGAAAGTCTCACAAATACTATGTTTTTTGGGCCAAAAATTAAATAAAGACCTTTCTGGCTATTTAAGTAGAATTCCAGCTCCATGTCGTCAAAAAAAACCAACTCAAACTTACACCAATTTGGCCATTAATGTAGACATTCAGTCGATCAACTGCTTGATGCTTTCCAATGTTATTAGTAAAAAGTCTTCTTGAAGATCTTCTTAAGTTTGTCTTCCGATGTTGGACACTGTTTTATGACCTTTCTGTCAAGTTCATAATTCGAAGTATATCTTTCTCAGCTTCTTGGTCCACGATTCCAGAGTAAATGTAATTCCTAAATAACTCCACTTTTCCTTATTGATGATTTCATCGACTGCACGGACGAAAAAGACCCTTGAACCTCTACGGAGCCTCTAACTGTTTAGACAACACGGCTATGGAGCATCTTTACTTCAGCAAGCCGCCGGACGCAAGCTCCGTTTTTTGTTCAAGAGGTTCAAATTTCGACTCGTCCGTAAAGAAGGCTTTAAACCATTCGGTTGATATCTGCTGCAATTTATTTTGTAAATGTAACCAAGGTTTGCGTATTGCTTCTCGAACGTGGAAGTCTATGTTGGCTAAATGCATTTCAATCGTTTAAGTAAACCAGCGAAAAACAATTTCATGACGCAAGATGTATAAGAAGCCTCGAGGCGGAGAAAATTGATAGCACATGACCCCGTTCAAAGTTAAAACACATGGATAGAAACGATAGAATTACCTTCGGTAAACTTCGAACATGCTTACTCATAGAGACTTGCAAGAAAAGTAGTAGTAATAATATAGTTCTTCTCCATAAGGCATCGAGAACAAAATGGAAAGACAAAGCCGGTCCTCAAAATAGTCGTACCGTACTCCAGAGTTGTAAAAGAATGCATTCTTTTGGAAATGCATTCACAGAAAAAAAGTCATTAAATTCAAACTGATAAATGCAATTGAATTAAAAAAAGAACTGAGAATTTAAAAGACTCAAATCACCATTAGAGCTCATGGCTGGTGCATTCAATTTCAAGCAATCATAGTATTACAATCATTTTCGGAAATCAATGGAGTTATTTTTTGTTTTCAATTAAATTTTATTGCTCAGATATATTTTTGATTTACAATTTTTCAATAACATTTGTCTTATAACTATTGTAGTATAAATAAATTACTGCGAGCATATAAAACGTTGGGTTGGGCTAAAGGCTTAAAATAATTACACTTTTTTTTCTATATATATTTTTTTTTTATATATATACATACATATATACTGACTTAATATACTGCCGTGCGTGATCAGCGCCGAAGATCTATGATAATGATGATAATGTTGAGAATGATAGATACTTTTTCTATGGGTGGCATGTTCGCCCTGTTGTGACGGGTGTATGGATTTCTGTACAGACCTGTACACAGTGTAAAGTGCTTTTTGCTCGTAGATTTGAATTTTCTTCATTGAGAAACAATAAGTCCAGATCGGACGGATAAGTTACTTTTATAGAAATAGTTTGGTTCTTGTATCCAAACCGTTACTTATTCTCATCAGTGGGAGGATTAGGGATAGCGCATGGTTGGCCATTTTAAGAGAATTGAACCTGAATCTTTCTGCGCAGTGAATTCCTAGATATTCGACCTTTTGTCTTGGTCGAATGATCGAGTTATCGGACATGGTCAAGGCAATGTTCTTCCATTTGGTGGCTGAACCATTATATGAGGCGGTCCTGAAGCAGATTAGTTCGCTTTTGGTCGTGCTTAATTTGATATGATAGTAGTCCCAGAGTTTAATGATATGTACCTAAAAATTGCGGAGAGCTTAAGAGGGCATTCTGGAAAAAGAATGCGTGATTGAGTCATCCGCGATTAGCAGTGTTGTTGTTTTCTCACAATTTCGGGGTCGGTCATGGGTATGGAAATGGAATACGGGCGAGCTACTCCTGCATGAGTTTAAAATAGTGGTGAAGTAGATGTTCCTACACGAACGTAGAATCTAATGATGATTTTAACGCAATTGAAGGGAAAATTCAGTATCTTAAGTTTGTACAACAAACCATTGATCCATACTTAATTGAACGCCTTTGCTATGTCAAGACAATCAATTGAGTTCATGTAAGCTAAAAAAGTAATTACCATTGAATTCATATATTCCTTGAAGTTATTATTGTATTCACTTTTGATCGATTGAAGTCGGTGCATTCAACCAAAATTGATTGAATTCAATTAAAGTTAGTGGACTTACTTCAACAGAATGAGGTTTTTCCGTCAAAAGGGATCATTCTTCACACTTTGATGAATCCTTACAGGTCCGGCTTTGTATTTAATAACAATTCCGCACATCTAATCGAAGTTAGACAGCACAGAAAATTAATTTCGAAACAAATTTAAATCACATGGCTCGTCTTACCAAGAAATTCATTTCGGCTGGTCGCACATATTGTCACGAAAAAATAATTACCTAACATTCTTACCCCACTGTTCAAAAGTGTTTAAATTCTTGTTTTTGAATTCAATGACTTCAGTTGATTTTATGTGAATTCAATAACATCAAGTGAATTAATTTATGTTATTGAAAAAAAAAAACCAATCATTTCACTTAATTCAAAGACTGGTTAAAATTGAATGCACCAATAGCTGACTTTAAAAGAATGGTGACTTAGGTTTCTTAAATCCCAATCTTTTTTATTAAAATTCTGGATTCAATCATTCCGAATAATATCAATAATATTACCCAAAAGAATTAATCCTTTTACAACTATGCTGCATTCACCTTCGTCTTCTAACCGAATGATAATATTAATTTTGGCCATAATGGTTTTCATGGTGTGGACAAACCGAATCGCACACAAACCATTTTTTTATTTCTAAAATCAATCAAACATAAAAAGTTCCACTGAAAGTTTTCATAGTATATTTTGTTCGATAAGAAGAATGACTCATCATCTCAATCGAAGCTTCTTGGACGCAATTGCCAGGTTGTAAAAATTCTACAGACTTCCCCTTACAGTCAATCAGTGTCTTGCAATTAAGAAGGCATTCATGAAAATACCAACATGGGGAGGGGTACATCTACCTGCATCTCTTGCAAGCAGGAAAACTGAAGTCTTTTATTTTGTGCTGCTGCTTCTTGGCTTTTGCCTCTAGACGCGAGAGCACATATGAACATGTCTTATCTGCAATCGTTGCTTGCAACCGATGACACTTGCAACACCGTCTCTCGGCAGCATCAATGGTAGGTTCTCCTAAGCTATGCCGGGACACAATATATAAAAAAAAAATTATAAATCAAAAGTGGAATTTGCTTGCACGTAAGGTGACACATCACTGACAACGATGCCTTGCCTTGCCGAATGATGATGTACTTAAGGAGGAGAAGATCCCAAGAGCGGTTGATGCGGCGGCTCAGCATATAGTATAAAGCTCATATCGTGGTACTTTGGCCTCAATATTGCCTCATCAGTTCATGTCCATGCACTCGAATGCAATCGATGCTGCACTCGATGGCGGAACTACTTTGTCCAAAGGCTCCTTAGCGGCTGCTGACGCTATTGCGGTGTGCTCTTGGGCTCGCATTACGTGCCCCACGGCCGAGTGAAAGGTGTACGTGTTAATTGGCGTTTCATACATCTATTTCGATCAAACGTTAACTGTTGTTAATGCTGTTTGAGGACCGCACTGACTACATTTCTCATTTTAATTTCCTGAGTAAGCGAATTGAGCTGCCAACACTCGGTCTCGATATTTGTTGCCCAAGTTGATTGAGTATCTGAAATGAATTAGATCGCCAACTGGATATCGTTTAAGAGCCGCATAGATGTTGTTGCAGATATATAATTGAACACTTGTCGATGCTGAATTTATTTATTTTATTTGATTTGTTATGCCTACGCTTTTGCATTTAATTGTTTATCTCAATTTGCTTTGGTTATTTGAGATAAACTGGGATTTAAGTTGAGAGTGGCTTACTCTTAAGAAACAGCTTGTTTTTAAGGACTGACATGAGAGTCTAATTGTTCCAGATCTCAGGTGAACATCAAATGGTTGCCGATCGTGAGAAGTTTTTTTACTTTGAATAAATATTTTTTTTTCGTTTTGTTGTAAGTTTCTTGAAAATTTCTGCTTCACGTTTTGAGTTCAGGTCTGTGTGTCAAGTGTCCAGGTTTGCCGCAATTTGACCAACTTTTGACACAAGGACACATAAAAGTGTCGACTGCAATGCAAACTACAATTTTGTTTACTGATCAAAACGAAAATTGTTTCCGCGCTAAAAGGTTATGAAACTATAGTCTTGCTGTGTTTTGTTTTGAAATTGAGATGAATTTCAATTTCGATTGCTTCATGGGTTCTTATATTGGCTTTTTTGCATTCGCTCAGTTCGAAGTATTTTATTTGCCATCAGTCGCCTTTATACCATATTGGACAGGGAGGTAAAATTTTCTTCCTTTTCTTGCAACTCATTCATAAGCATTGCTAATATGCTTATTAAATAAGCTTATTCGATGCAGACTTACTGTGGTAGGTAATGTGTGACTCATGATCTGAGGAATTAATCTCAAAGCGAGTGAATATTCGTATGGAATTCGTTGGTGAAGGTCACGTGTCAGTGCGAACTCCAATTTCCCATCCTAAAGCGTGACACATCCGTGTACGTGTTTTGTTATAGAGACTAAAGATATTGATTATAATGGTATTTTCTTGAAAATAAGTTATTTAAGACTGTGATTCTGAAGCGTGTTTAACTTAAAGTTGTCAGCTTATACAAGAAATTTCTCCAAAGAAAATATATCTCAACGTGAGGTATGCTTGTGTGCCTTAAATGTGTAATCAACGAACACAAATTTATTCAAAGTTTCCTTTTTTAAGTGAAAGCGAAACCTATATACTTATACACGGATGTGACATTTTGACAATTATTTCACAAGTTCCCAACTAATGATCTTTTGCAAAATGTTTTTTTTGTTAATTTTTCTTATCGGAATTCGGGCTTTTACATGGTGTTGGATGGCCGAAATAGTTGCATACTTTGAAAAGGTGTTAATTGTCTACTGTTAGGTGTTAAGTTAAGCAGCGAGTTTATAAAACAATTTATTGTTTAGGTCTTTAACTTTATATAATTTAATTGTTTGTTGTTGCAGCAGCAATACCAGTACAACTTCCGTGAAAATTGCATACTTTTTAAGGAGAAACATCTCTACGCAGACCAACCGAAGGATGGACGGATAGCAGAGGCTTAGAAATAGATTTCCTTTGCACCCTTTGGGAATCGAACCCTATAAACAATGCGTTACCACTGTCCAGTGGTTCCTCTCTGGCTCAAAACTCGATTATTGGCCCACCTTTTATTTTTGAATGGCTCTGGGCTCAACAGTCTCTAGTTTCGTGAAACAAACAAAATGTACTGTCCAAATCTGTTGTGGAAAATATTCAGATCGAATGCAGTCATGGAATAACAAGAAAGGAGCACGTCTTAAGTCATAAGTTACACTTCTCTGTCCAATTTTTTTAGAATTATTTACATAAAACGATTTTAGTATTCAGTAGGCAGTAATTTATACATCGATTTTTGTACTACGTTCATTCGTCCTTAGACATTTTTCATCCAAGTCTTTAAATAAAAGCTTGTTAAAATTTGTAAAAATCTAAGCCTTAGTTATGAAAACTCCCACATTGTCATCATCTTGACTGGCATGATTGGAAATTAACATTTTTAGAAGAATTAATAAGGGCATTAAATACGAGGACAATAATGTGATTCCATTTGTAATAAGCCTTACGCTTAAATACACTTAAACTTTAAAGCGGTCTTGGTATTGATTGCAAGTGGAAGTTGTCTGCTTTCGATTTAAGGTTGCAAATCTACAGGTTCGCATCCAGATTAACCTTAAGCTCTAAAAACGCAAAAAAAAAATAATAATAAACATTGTTCCCATTCCATCTCAGTCTTCTTTTGTCTTAAATTTCAACTTTAGAATTTAGGCAGCAATCGCAACGAAAAATTTTGGACGAGTGACTACCCAACAAAATACCTTCGACGATACAATAAAAGTTTCACTTCTAAAGGCTCTTCCTACAATCTTTGACAGTTGGGAGCGGCCATATTCTTAAAGCTACATCCGTCAAATTGCTATCATTTATTCCGTCTGTTTTGCTTAATCAGCATAAATGAATAAAGCGTTCAACAACACGTGCAAATAATAAAACTGTTTTATTAAAATGGGTGTTCTGTTCGGCCGACGCTTTGCTACGCCTTAATTGTCCTTCCGAGAGGACTATTCGCAGTGTAATGATAATATTTGAGTCCACTGTCCGTGAGAATGTGCAGAAAAATTCGATGCCGTCGCTTTCGCATCGCTTACAAGAACTCCACCTTTCGGAGACCACAACTTGAATAATTTTGTAGATTTATTTTACAAAATTCAACTGACCCAGGAGATGAAGGTAAACGACCATGGACAACGACGTGTGTTCGCTGACCCTTATTTTCATTGAAAAATCATCTTCAGATATGAGGTCCATTTCTGAATGAATGGATACGACAACAAACACAGTTCTAGCATTCGGGACGATACCATTTTACATGAGATCCAAAAGATCCCGAAAAAGTCACTGTTTTGTCTGGATTTTGGGCTGCTGGCGTCATCGGTCCATATTTATTTGAGAACGACGTTGGCCTGGCCATCACCGTCAACGGCGAGCGCTTAAGTTCGTTGATTACAAACTTTTTTGGCCTGAATTGGATCATATTGATACCAACTACATAAGGTTCCAACAGGATGGCGTTATGTGGCACACAGCTCACGCCACAACGGAAATTCTGCACAAGCGATTCGAGTGCATGATTATCTCACGTGGAGGTGATTAGCCCTCAAAGCTAACATAACAAATGCCATCAATCAAATTCAGCCTGATTTATGGACATTTTGGATGCTCGCCATCTGGAGAAGCCGCGGTGGACATTAGAACGATGCTAAATCCATACATAATAGCATCGATAGGTTTTTCAAACGAATTGAAAATTTCGATGATATCTCACACATACTTTGTTTTATTTAAATTAAAAGATAGGAAGCGCTTAATGAAAGACCCTTTAATTGCCCGCCTTAAAGCACTACAAAAATTATAAAATCCAACAGGGTCATATGGAGGCTTCAGTGAACAGAGCTTTGGCTCGTAACTAACAAATCTATGAAACACATAGGGGTTTTATAACTCGACTTCGTCAATGTCAGATGAGACCCAAAGACTTCAATGAAGTTTGTAACAAGAGCTTTAAATTTCAACGAACTCACAGAAGCCTAGGGGACTTTTAAAAAAAGGGGGAAGTATCAATGAAGTCTTGATTTAAATAGACCATTATACACTAACTTCAAAACAGATTTGCTACGATAAAGGGTATGCTTATAAATATGTCTCAAAACCATATTGAACTAAGTAGTAAGAATTTTAATTTAAATTTTGAAAGGCATGATAATTTTATTAATTTACTAATAATTAATTTTTGCCAGTACACCTGTCCTGAGATTCTACAATCCGAACGAAGATGTGAAGTTGCAAGTGGATGCAAGCAGTGCGAGTCTTGGTGCCGGTTTACCTCAAGATGACCAACCTACCGCATATGCTTCAAAGTCACTGTCATCCTCTCAACAGTTATATACACAAATACAAAAAGAAGCAACAGCTATTAATTTGGCTGTGAAAAGTTTCATGAAAATATACATAGTTGGGAAACGTCTCATTGTAGAAACAGACCACAAACCGCTGGAAATGATTTTCAAGAAACCTATACAAAGTTGTGCCTAGTAGGTTGCAGAAAATTATCTTCCAACTTTCACAGTACAGCCCACAAGTTGTGTAGCGAAAAGAAAAAGATATAGCTTTGGCCGATCTCTTAAGTAGGGATTGCGTAAATCCACTGAGCGAAGATGAAATCAACGACCGAACCGAGATACATTCCTAACATGAAATGCCACAAGAGTCACTGAAAATTTTTGACGAAGCGACAGGAATTGGTAATGAACTTCAAAGCCTCATAACTATGGCCGGATTGTCTACAAAAGTCCCTGATGCTCTTAAACCATACTGGACTTTTCGTGAAGAAATTGGGTACAACAACAACATTGTATTTAAAGGAACGAAAATTATGGTTTGAAAGTCATTTCGGGCCAAGATGATGGTAAGAGTTCATGAGGGACATTTTGGTATCCAAAGATGTCTAAACCGTGCACATAGTTTGCTCTTTTGGGTTGGAATGACTGACGAGATAATTAAATTTTGTAAAATCTTGTAGAATTTGTGAGAGCTATCAGCCTTCCAAAACTAAGGAACCACTCATTTTGAAAAATATTCCTACATTACTATGGGAGGTGGTTGCTTTAGACATTTTTCATTTTAGTAATAACATTTACTGCTTATTATTGACAGTTATTCTGGCTTTTTCGATTTCGCTACTCTAAAATACTTGTCATCGAACGAAGCCATAACGCATCTGAAGAAGAGGCTTGCGACACATGGAATACCCGTAGTTTTAGAGAGTGAAAAACGACCACAGTTTTCTTCACAAGAGTTCCGAGATTTTACTAAAAAATGGACAGCGTTTGATGAGCCGTCTAACGACAACTCTTATTCCAACTCTCAAATCTCATCTGCAACCCAAAGTTGTTTAACAAGTACACGAAAGTTTTGAGCACAGTAAGGAATGAGGTCAAGAAATTTGCTGATAGAGGATCCCGACCAACAATCGAAATGTCAACTGGTGACAAAGTACGATTGCAGATTAAGCCAAGGGAATGGGTTTCAGGGAAGGTCATATTATGTACGGACGGACGACGGTAAAATCCATCGCCGAAATTCCTTTCATCTGCAACCAACTTCTCCGACAAAACCAATCAAGAAAGATGTAGTTGTTGAGCCGTCTTTGAAGGATACTGCAAATATTGAAGCTCAACTTGAACAATTACACCGTTGAACTCAGTTGTAAGAACTCGATATGGAAGAATAGTCAAACCTGTTGTTGGATTTGTTCCATCTTGATTTTGAATTTTTTCATGCATTTTTTTTGTTTGAATTTTTACGAATTTATTTTGTATGAATTATTTTTCGTTAAGGGAATGTTGTTTTTCTTTTCTTTAATAATAAAATTTAAGTAACGAGATCAGTCTTCTGTCTTGCACTAAACAATCCGGTCGTATTATACATTTAAACATTTAAAGAATATTGTTTAAAATTTTCACGAAGAAATATTAAAAAACACTTCATTGGCAGCAATTATTCGAATGTGTCTCTGGAAAAGTAGAATTGCGGTGACCCTCATAACTTGGTGCTGGATCATCTGAAATTAAAAAAATCAAAATTCGTTCGTTAGATAAAAGTTTTCTCCAGGTAATGCTGGGAGGGTTCTTTAAAATTTTAATTTTGCACTTTTTTGCAACACTTTGAAGGAAAAAAGCAAATTTTTGCGAATAAATTCGACTAATTTGTAATTGTAAAATAAAAATTATTAATAAATTTGAAAACAATCTCCAGCGTCACCTCGTTAATTATGTACACAAATTGTGTTCAAAATTTCAAAATGATCGGTTTTTTTCGGATAAAAGAATCTGTTATTTCGACATCATAGATCCATGTTTCGGTGAAATGGTCTTCAGATGCGGGACTGACATGAAATTTGTCAACATTTTTTCTTAAGCTACGAATATTTTGGTGTTCAAGAAGAAAGACAGATTCATAAAGAATTTAATGAACTTTTTCTAGCTACCATATTACTTGCACTTGAATTATGTATCTTGTCCTGAGGACTTATCTTTTTAAAGTTATCTTAATAACACTGCCAAAATAGACTTATTTAACATGCGATGAATACGTTAACAAACAAAATTGTCGCAAATAATAAAGTGAGAATCCACATGAATAATACGAATACAATACAATTCAATTTTTATCACTAACAAGACCGGTCCAGTGTGCAGTTTGGTCTGGATGTATCATCGTGCCATATTTCTTCGATAATGACGAATGAATGAGTGTTAGTATCACCGTGAATTCTCATCGCATTGGTTGGCAGAATTGTTTGGCCTATAATCTTAGGTATGAATATGGATGACTTTCAAAAAGATTTTAGTTTCCTTGAAGAACAATTGCACGCTTTTTATACTGTACTGTGTACTGGCCCCAAATCAGGTGGTTTGTCGTCGCTTGTTTCTATGAGGCAAAACAAAAGATCGTGTTTATGAAACCAATCAATTTGTTGTTTTTGCAGAAAAGCTCCTTTAAAAGAGTCAACATAATCGAAATGTTATTGCTAAATTTATTGAACGAAATAGTTGCATTTGTTTCTTTTGAAAACAATCATAAAAGAATTTTTTTCGTTATTTTAAAAATTCAAAACAAAAATCCCATACATATGTTTAGAAATCTACACACAAGGATGTCTATTTTCTTAAGTTTTTCGATGGTGAGATGATGGCTAAATAAAAAATAAAACAAAACAATTTCCAAATCAACATTTCGATCAAAAGACTCTCGCTGTCAGTTGAATCCTTTTGTTTTTTTTTACGATAACTTCATCGAGTCTGATATCTTTGAAAGCAAATTTATTGCATTGACAATCTCTCATGGGATTTGATAATCCTATAATTTAATAGGTTCAACGATATGTTATAAAAACCAATACACTTGACCAGAATCACTAAAGTACAACTCTTCATTACGAAATCAATAACGATCCTACCGAAATTACCAAAGCAATCTGACTTAACGCTCATCTAAACATCCATGCCATCTATCCACCCCACACGGACATCCCATAGATATGGCCCAGATCTAAGATAGCTACACGAAAGATACACAGCAGCACATAAATCTCCGTCTGATTTATCTCTCAAGGAGAAAAACCAATTCCTTGTGTCGCGTCATACCCACGAAAATGCCAAAAAAAAAACGAAAAACTAGGAGGAAGAAAACGTCAACAATACAACTTTGACTATATGTGGGCCAATCCAACGTGCAATGTTCCCCGGATTGCCCTAGAGGGGGACTAAATAGCAAAATTTCAACTGTCTTCGCCAAGTTAAAACTCCTCCTTGTACACCCTCAGCGAAAGCGGAAAGGGAGAAAGTTAGGCAACGTCGATTGTCCCGCAAGAAAATCCAAATAAAATGGCGAAAGAAAAAAAATCCAACACAGCATTAAGCATTACAAATGTCCTGTATACATCTGTGCATCTGTGTAAGTACTGACACACATAGCCGATGTGATTTCTAAGCAGTGAACGCTCCCCAATCACCCGTTCCCCCCTCTCAGAGTTTGCTTAAATATCTGAGTATTTGTATCTATGCTCGGTAGAGAGATAATTTTTGTAGATACTTTTGTGCGCGCGTGTTTGTATGTATTTGTAAGATACACATTTGTGGAGAAAGCTCGTATATTATCATAAAACGAGGGATGTGAAAAGTCGGATCGTAAATCTTCCAGATAACACTTTATGTGAAACTGAGAACCAAGCAACGGTCGATGGGGCAGAGGGCACCAAGCCGGGAAGGAGGTAGAGCGTTCCAAATCAACATTACAGATAAAATAAGACAAGAGAAAGCAGCAGAGATATTCACTGTAGAAGAAGACAGTGATACATACATTCTGCAAGCCTTGAAAACTCATTCAAGAATTCAACCCCAAAGAAATCCTCTGGTCCAGCTTTTCTGTGCACGCGAATAAATTTACGAGTCAACTCATTCGCCTCCCTGCTCTTTAGTCACCGCTTGATTTTGCCATAATTACCTTGTCATTAAGTTCTTCCCCGGCTGATTGACGCATGCACCATCACGACTGGCAGCACCGGGATGACGGGACCACCCCAAAGCAAAAGTAAGTCTTTCTTCCGTCCGCTGTCGTTCAATAGCGAGAGGACAATGAACAACGAACGAAGAACCCCTCTAACAAATCCACCCTCTTGTGGATGTCACATGCGATTGTCCTCTATTAAATCAAAAGACGTAAAAACTGCACAATTGAGATAAGGCCGAGATACCCCACGAATCTCGGCAAGCGAACGCCGTTCCGTGTGTTTATGCCCGAACTTTGGGCAGATACTTGCACTCGCTAGATTCAGATTACTATCGTCATGTCACAATCTTGTTCAATTTAATCTGTAACCACCACCAGCACACCATTCCTATCGCACAAAAGCCGCCCTAATCGAATCATTTCTTCTTGTCTGGTGAAACGTTTATGTTTTGCCACTACTGACTGACTGACTGGCTCGGCTATGGACGGTGACGTGCGTCGCGTTGCCTTAAAAATTCCATCCCCTGCCTGACAAGTGTGCTGCTGCTCTTTTTATTCGCATTCGAAGGAAATAAAGGAGTTGTAGCAGACGTCGAGGAGGTAAGGACTAGGCTGGTTGGTTGGTTGGTTGGTTGGTTGGTTGGATATCTTGTTGCAAAGCCACTGATGCCGATGGATTCGGCTAAGTTGATTGCGAAGATAGTGTTTCTATCCTGGTACAAACGTGATTAAATAAGTTCGTTTCAATGCTCGTATTTATTTCCTTCGTCCTTCCTCTTTATGGAATTTTTGGCGTTTTAATCGCTTTGACCTTAGGCTTACGATCTTGGGGTAGATTTGTGATTTGATTTTGGTTTGTTTAACGAGCAAGAAATGTGTGTCGTTATATGGGTAATGCGGGATTTGTTGCTGCGGACACAAATACTTACTTGCCACTCCGTCAAAAACAAAAACTGATCTTAATAACTGCTTGCGATTAAGATTGTAGGAATAATCGTATGGTTAAGCACGGATGATGGGTATTTAATTAAATTATGATTATTTTTAGTCCTTTTTTCTTTTAAATCTGAACAATAAAAACTAGTTTTGCTGTTAATTTCGAAAGCGGCAGTGTCCAGGGATGACCTGGACCTCAACCAACAAAGTTCTTCGTTCAACAAAGTTCTTCGTTCGTTGATCCATCATTGAATCATTGACGTCCACAAAGATCCATCTGGCGTTATTAATCCGAAATAATTAAGTGGTATTAATTAAGTAATTTAAAAAGAAAAACCCCTTCGGCTATTTTAAAAACTTTTGCATGTCCTTGTACTATCATAGGATATTAGTTCGGTTAGGTCCTTATTCAATTTATAACATTGTCAGTTGAAAATGCTAAATTTTGGTAAAAAGTAATGATGCGTCGCATGAATACCGAACATCGAGCTGGCCAAAAACAGAACCGTAGTCATGCTTTAGCCACGACTGCGACTTTCTCCTGTTCTCATAAAAGGGCGGCGTTTAACCACGATTAAGAAAATAAGATAAGATGAGATGGGTTCAAGGTCATACATAAAAGGGCAAATAGGAAATGGAAACACCGCTGGCACAGTTGAGTTGAGGAGAATTACATTGGAGGAGGAAAATAAGATACTGACGAAGAAAAATAAAAAGTGGCCTCCTATAGTAATCTCGAGGGAATCGACTTTCAGGGTGGACCCAATCTATATATTTAACTTTTAAAATAAGAGAGCCTTTCGTCATCGAGGTAATTTAATTTAAATAAAAATAGCCTATGACACAAAATTGTTTTGACATGTACTGCGCTTTGTAGCCGGCGGGCAGCAAATAGACCCGTGTGAATTCTACAATTTTTAGTGTCCGACCAAAACATGATTTTCAGTCGAAACCGAAATCGTAACCGAACATTCGGCCTCGGTCTAAGTTTCGGCCGAAACCGAAACCGAACCTTTTTTTAGACAAGTTGAAATTGATTATTTATTTTTATTGTTATTATTGAATTTAGTATATTTTTACACGTATAGAAAGTTATCTCGTCCGAAGTCATCTGAAACGTCACGCAAGCACCTACCTAGCCATATAAGCACGAGAAAATAAACAAATTCAAAAATACGGCTCACGGACCAAGAACTCATGCGAAGTTAACCGCGCTAGTCTAACAACAAAGTTTGTCTTGGTAAGACTCAATGCAATCTCGCCATGCACTAGAGTTGATTTTGATCAGTCCTCAATCTTTGGAGTAGATTTGCCTTCTAATAGTTATACTCTCAAAAACAAATTTTCCGATAACGGCCGGCTCCATGACGATAACAACCGATGGGTCAGAATTCGAACGGAAAGTGAAAGTTTATCTTTTTGAGTAATCTTAGTCTAGAATTCTGCTTCCATGTTTTACTACGACCGCAAAATCGCTGTTGTATAGTAACATTTCTGGAAAAATTCACTTCGGCTGACAGCCAAGCTGCCATAAAATCTACATCTTAGCTTGTCAAGGAACGCCGCTCCCTTAAGGAGATAGCAGACTTTTTTATGGTTCACCTTTACGGGGTTCCAGGACATAGGGAAATACACGGAAACTGTAGAGTAGATGAGCTTGCCTGTGAAGGTACAATGCACCCTCACAGATGCACCTCAAAACAAGCATAAAAATTAAATGCATCAACCATCTTGCAACATCACCAGACAAACCTCGAACCTCCTCAATGAATGTCCGCTTACAGCAATATGAAGAAGCTACGTTCCCATTTCTTTACAGCTTTGCCCCAACTTGCTGAAGCAAACCCAAAAGACCTCGCTCAGTTCATTTGAGAAGCAAACTATGACAGTTCTCTCCACCTTCTCCTTCTTCACCGTCCGGAAGGAAAGCCTCTCAATACTCACTTACTCCCCAATATAAATATGTAGATACGTTAATCCACATAACCCTTGCGGTATCACAATCGGCCAAATTTTTGTGTGCCTTGTGGAAGACTGAGTTTCGGCCGATTTTTTGCCGAAACCGAAAATGTGGCCGAAACCAATTTTTTGACCGAACCGAAATCGAAAACCAATGTTCGGTCGTTCACTAACAATTTTTCGAATTAACCTCATTTTGATCTGCGTAGGACTGTTTTTAATGGTTTGTTTGAAAAATGTATTTTTATGTCAGGTAAATAAGTTGCTCACTTTTTCTTCAATTAACGTGTTATCTTTATTTCTGTCGTTTGGGGATTTTTTATAATCCCAATCTCAGTGGGATATGACCACCCTTAAAATATATTTAGTACAGAGCGACTAGAAGAATTAAAAGACTTATTACTGTTTTGAAATTAAAACGTATTTTAGTTTCGATGGAGTTAAAATAGAGACGGAAAGTTTGATTTGAACTTATTTGCATTCACTTGTCAGTGGGTTGCGTTGTTGTTCTTCATTACTCTACTGTGGTTGTTGTGCCTTGTAATAACAACCATTAACCAGAATAGTCTCACAGCACGGCCACTGAATAAGTGGCCTATTGTCGCTGATCCAAATTCGAATACAAGATAAAAGTTCAAGACTTATTCTATGTATTGAACCTTGGATTTTTTCTATTTATCGAATTGAAAGACGGGCGTTTTACCAACTTCGCCATTCAGAAATTAAGTCTAAGGCCAGGGGTTGAAGCAAGCTGACTTGCAGCATAAGACCACAACGACGGAATTTCGCTTATTGGAGGGTGTTTATAATTGAAGAAGACCGTACAATTCAGCACAGCATTTTTCTGAGCGATGAGGCTCATTGGGAGGTTTTCTAAGCAATCACAACTGGGTTTGGGTGAAGGGTAAATGAAGTGAGAATATCTCACTCCATACCGCTTGGGAGTTTGATGTTGGTTTTGGGCTTTCAAATCATTTCAGTGTGCACGTTACGTTACTGACTTTCTTCTTGGCTGCAGTCCATGTTCTCTATGTGGACGACAAATGTTGGAGTAGGACGCCATTAAGTCGATGAAATTATGTCTCTGTTGTGTGGTTATTAAGCTGGACGCGTGCTTTTTCGAAATGAAGACAGCAATGTTCTGTTGATTTAACATTATAACACCTTTTCTTCTTGGCCTTTCTTAAGAATAAATTCACTGCCAATACTCCGCTAAATATTCATGCACTTATTGAAAATATGAGAATGAGAACCTTCAACAAAAAATTACTGTTTCTAGGCAGATGCGATGCGAACAGATACACAGTACTTTTCCAAAAAAGTTATTTGTTCATATTAAATGTAACAATATTGTACCATTCTCCTTCATTCTCACCCATAAGTTAAGCGGTCAATAAGCGGTATGCCCAGCACTCTTTGTGTGTGGTAAAGATAATATCATAATGTGAATTGCAAGATTTGTGGTTTGTTGTAGTAAATGCGAGATTTTAAAAAGCGATCTGGTCGGACAATTAAAATCCTCGAAATGTGACATCATACGAACCATGGATATTTATAGGCATTCGGAAAAGCATTAACACAGGACATTCACCTGTGAATCTAGCGATTGACAAGAATTTATTATTATTTAAGATCATTATTTAATGATGAAAAAAACAATTGTGCCCAGCAACTTATTCATTTTGAATCGTAAATATTAAAAATTAGCTGGGTCTTGTTTTTAGAAATATGGAACTTCCGAAAGGGGCTATCCGACTGGGTTAGTGCTTCTAACCTTTTCATTCCATATACTTTAGCAAATTACAATGCGAAGACTTGCGTCAGAGAAGACTCGGGGATATTTTCTCAAAATTCGCTTTCTGGGCGTCTAATCTTTCCAATTTACAAAACTATCACATCAATATTGTGAAAGCAATCGTAGCGATCAATTGATGTGTACGTCCTTCATATTTGGATAATATTGATCCAATAGGAGCTCATACTGTACGTACGGTAGAAGCTTTTGCTGAATGAATCTATTCGAATCATTTGAAAATCGGCTAGTAGTGGTAAAGAATTTTTTTTCAAACACATAATAATTTTAAATGAAGAAGCTCATTTATAGCTGAATGGGTATATAAAAGGGCAATCAACCGAAGATTCAGTTCTGAGGTTTTGCAGTCAGCTTTACGGCAGCTTTAACATTAATTAATCAACGATGGCTCTCTTTATCGATATGACAAAGGCATTTGTTATGGTTGATCACGACTTAATATTAAGTAAGCTGTACAATGCAGGATTTAGAGGGATTATTTTTAAATGGTTGCAATCATATTTAAAAGGTGGAGTACAAAAAGTTATTGTACTGGACACTTTGTTCTTCTTGGTGTATATTAACTCGACTTTTAAGCTTCAATTAAATGGCCTATCAACGGCTTTTGCAGATGACATCACATTCACTTACCAGTCATATTCAGATCTTAATTGTGTATTACAAATTGAAGAGGACCTTGAAGTTCTAAGAACTTAGTTTTCCCACCACAAATTAATTGTAAGTCAAAAAACTAGGTTCATCTTTAAAACTTACGGTAATCCAGTTTTTAATTACAATTTTTTTTCCATGATTCAAAATGTGAAAAATTTAATTTCCTAATATACAATTGTGGTAAACCATATTTTCCAAGATAAAAACTCATACTCCGATTCTTGTTTCAAAATTGGTCCAGTTAAAAATTTCAAATATTTCGGTATAACAATTGATGCTAATCTTAATTGGAAAGACCATTGTCAAAACTTGAAAAATTATTTGATGATAATAACACGAAAATGTATCTTTTAAAACTATTCTGCTTTAAAAAATTTTAACTTCGGTATATTATGGCCTTGCACACTCTAAATTGCAATACGGGCTGTCTAGCTGGGGTGGTTCAGATGCAAAGACTTTAAGACCTTTATTGATTGCTCAAAAATATCTCATTCGAATTATTTGCAACAAAAATCGTTTTAGCGGAAGTTGGTTATTATACGAAGAATTGCGAATTCTTCCTATGAGGCATCTTTATATTTTTAAAGTATTGAAAGATTTTTTCAAGCAAAGTGGTAACATTCCTAGTAATATAGAAATTCACAGATTTATAATCTTAGAATTAACAACATGCACCTTGGCAATATACCGACTACTCATTTCTCTTACATTTGTATTACTGCAGCTCCAAGGTGTTTAAATAAATTACCCTTGCCCATCAGAAAATCTCAAAATGTAAACTCATTTCTACAAAAAGTGAAAGACTGGCTATTCACGATTGACTCTTCTATTCTATTGATAACTATTATTTTTAACTTTCCATCAGGAAGTTCTTATTTTTCTTTATTAATTATCATTATCTTGCCTTTTTCGTATTTTTTTTGATGAATAATTATACTTTTTCCATATCCCTACTTAGATTACCTCTGTTAGTTTATGATCTTTATGCTTTTAATATAAATGTAACAAAACTTTATTTGCTGATTGTCACCCCACATCAGTTTTTTTTAGTAAATTAGCTTCTCAATGTATCATTCGATACTAACTCACGAGTTAAAGAATGGGCACTATTATTTGTTCCTCTTATGTTATTAATTGTACTTGTTTGTAAGTTGAAATTATAAAATTAATGAATAAATAAAATGAAATGAAAAAAAATAAGTAAAATTGTGTGCACAATGCTCATGAGACACTCGAGGCCCATTAGATCCTGAAAAGCATGTCTTCACATTTTTTTAAAGTCTAAGGATGAAAGAACAATGGAGATTTTTTGATTTTCTGCATCAAGAGCAATCCCCTAGATCGTGTTATTTGGATCCTTTGGACGTCTATTTGTTGAGGAATGCTAAGTAAGATAAATCCGCACAAGTTGACGGCTAAGAAACCAGTATTTTCGAGGTGCTATTGCCTAAACGAGCCCGGCTATACTTAAAGCTGTGTTGTGTCCATGAAGTGTTCTTCAAGCACTAAATCAACTTAACGAGATAGTCTAATAACCTTGTTTATGTTTTATTGATGCTTGTTAAGATAAACTGTAAATTGTCAGAAGTACACTTGAGCAATTGTATAAGTTTCATAAGAAGCACTGGCAGGAGCAGATATTTTCTAAGACTCACTTTAACAAGGTTTTAGGCGCCAAAACTTTACAAACTAAAAAGCAGCACTTTGAACCGTTGCACAAATCTTTTTATCTGTATTTATAAAATGTATCAACAATATCTTAACCACAGTTTTTTTTAGATCATAGTTCATCAAACTCGTACGATGTATTATAATTTATTCAGAGCTGCACATCAAATCAGCAAATAACAACACTCCCATTTGAGCTTTCACTCCGCTAATTAGCTTCAACTCTGAAATGTTAATTGAGGACACTCTCCAGATTCCTTATCCTTCTGCGCATAAATTTTGCATCTGCTTGCCAGAATGAAGGAAAACAGAAAAAAAAACCATTTAAGCTTCATTCGATGGATTGAATGAATAAGGGCGTTTCTAGCTGTCACGATAAAATCGCTATAAATAATTAAAATAACTGTGATTATTTAGATGGATTCGGGGAGCCGCACATTTTTCACCTGCGAAAGTCATAAATCACACGTGCGCTCTACAAACTAAAGAAACAAAAACAAGCAAATCCCAAACCGACACGACTAAGAAGAAATAAAACTCAAACATCACCATCTCTGAACACAGATAAGTCCCACATAATCTCATATGAGTGCGCGTAGGTACTGATTTCTTAAGAAGCCGAGGTGATCCTAAACCAGATCATCGAACACCGATATACCGCACCGCGATCGAGAGATTAAATTAATTGTAAGACTACTTTATGTGTGGATATAACGACTTCGTAGCCATCAAACAGAAGTTCCCAATAACAAGACGACATGAGTAGTTGATTGTGTTGTTGTGATGATCAGTGATCCAGGGAGTGCCAGAAGGCGAGTACAATTGCGCACAGAAGAATGCCATGAGTATTGACGACGCGACGCCAACACAACAAGCATCGACTTTCGAGATCTCATTTTTCTATGCGTGAATTAATTTCGGGACAAGATTCATTCATTCTGGCCTTCCTCCCGCATCCTGAAATGTGATGCTGCACACCCCCATCCATAACGACAGCGATCGCATTGGTGGACAAATTCATTGCGGCCACCATCCTGACAGCATCGGCTTTTGATTTATTAATTCCTCAAATTCCAAATGACATAACGTAATTACTCTTCTGCCGGGACCCGTGACTTGTGTGTTTGGCATGTTTGGGGGAACAGCGCGATCGATCTCGGAAGCAGCGTGTAATCTTTTTGCCTGTATCTAAGGATTTGATATAACAGAGATCCACTTATGTATACCTTCGGGGAGTTAGTTGTGCACCGTCCTGTGTGGCTTTGACAATTACTCGTATTTTTGATCGTCTATCCGCCTACACAGATCGCAGGCCTGAAACCACAGCAGGCTATTTCCAATTGATTCGAATTCGGAGAATATACCATATTTGAAATATGTCTCCTTTCAGGTGTGGTTGATGTCAATTACTCGTTAAAACAAATCCCTTTCATCCATCGAAGAACACTCCACATTTGTTTGCGAAACAAAAAAAGGAAAACCTTTGGTTGCGGGAAAACGCAGCAAACTTCATGCATTCAACCGCATCGGCAAGCAAAGTGGCTGGCACAATGAAGTCATTTGAGCGGAACTTCGTGGTCTTTTAATTAGCATGTCAAAATACACTTACGCCGTTCAAAAGTAATGACATGAGGACGCCCAATGTGGCCACTCAAACATCAACTTCAAGTGGTTCAGTTTGGGAGACTTACCTACTACATATTGAGAGAGGCCGTCGAGTGACTTGCAAGAAGATGTTTTCAGACGGAGGAAGGACAAGTGCCTTTTCGATGAGCCGGACTTCGAGTCGTTGTCGAAGACATGACTTGAGTGTAGCGTCAGCAGTCAGTCGCCCGATCGAAAGTGGCTATTGAACTGATCGAGAGCGATCAGGTAGCTACTCTAACCAAACCGAACCCAAAGGACGCACTTTGTTATTAGCTTATGAGTTGGGTAAATGGATCCATTTCAGTCTCTGTAATTAGCTACGTTAGCCGAATCGAATGCACAAGGGAATTCCATCGTTGTTTGTACTGAATCAAACTTTCATCAAGATGTTCGTTCAAGGGATTTGCATTTGCATTGCATCAATTTAGGGCGCGAGTGGCTAGGTAGAATTTTTTAATCTTACGTTTATTGGCGCATCTGGTCTAAATCGAAATATTAAAATGCATACCATATGCTTCTGGCGATCCCATGGAAAGTGCAAGGACATAAAATGCAATTGCCTAATGCATCTATTGTTGTTAAGAAAAACTATTCGAGAAATATCTTAAATAATAATGTTTGCCCAATAAAACCTTTAAAAAGAAATAATCCATTCAAGACGAAATTTTTAACAAAGAATTCTTCAATAACTTAGCCCTCGTATTTAAATGCTAAGGACATGGTAGAAGTTGGACAGTTCTATTTTCATAATCATTAACCCGCGTATTAAAAATTTATCCATTGCCAAGTGTTCTTTGTTAGTTTTTGATTCAGTTCAGGCGTACGTGACTAGAACAGAGTTGTTTTCGAAATGGAACTGAGTACGTCGCGTCGGCGTCTCAGGTAAATAGCCTACATCTAATGCCGTGAAGGTCAATCCCTATATTGTTATTTTATTTTTTATCAATATTTATAGGATGTTGGTTTTCCCAGAAACTCAAAACAAATTTAAGTCAGGATCATCCAGATTGGTGTGAGATTTCAAAATTTCGCCATCGCGTTTGATGGCCTAAAAGCACTGCATGTTATGGTAGGGCGAAGAACAGTGAAACCATTTCCCGAAGATTCGTATGAATTCGAGTATAGGTAGTCCTGCTTTCCGAGCTAAAATGGGTGTAGCTGGAGATCATGATGATCACATTGCCAGTTCCTGCTGGATGTATACCGAAAGATGTACAATCTGACATCTCTGGATCGTAGAGGACTTGACGATGGCATCCTAAATCAAGTTGTTTAACATGTTTGACAGTTAATCTCCGACTTCCAGTGACCGCAGCAACGATGGTTCTTGTCGAAGCCACGTTGCAACTGATTCATAATGGCCTCATTGTTAAGGACTGGGTCGAAAATATAACAAAAAACGGTGAAGAAATGAGAATTCGTATTCGTAGTTGAAAAAACCTGTCGATTGGTATCAACAAAAGCTATTTCGCTGTTCCATAAAAAAAAATTTAACTTGGAGTTCTGCTGCATTAAATTCGTACTTTGTGGTTTTTTACTATAAGAAATGCCTTTGCCGCAGCAAGAAAAACAATATTGTGGCATGAATCTTAGATTAATTTAGTTTTAAGATTGGCCGGGGAGAAAAGATTCTGAGGTGACACTAATACAGTTGTTAGGCTTCTTTGTTGAGATAATGTTTAAGCTATTTCCAAAGTCTTAAAAGTTGCCAACAAAAACTTACCTTAAAACAAGTGAATTATTACACATTTTAATTTAAATATTAAACATAAAAAAATTGGTTATAGCACTGATTATACGATAGAAGAAACCGCATGCGTATTTCTAAAATGCCACAAATTAAAATTATTGATTTGAGAAAATTGCTTAAAAACCATTAAATAAGAGGTGAAGTTTCGAGATAACAAGAGTAACATAAGATTGCTCTGGCGAGCAGTCTCTGTTGTAATGTTGGTACGCTTTTGATGTTTAATAGAGGAAAGTTTCTCCAATTCTTATATGGGGGATAATAACAATAAAGGTTCTTGACTTGTGAAACTTAAGAAAAACATAAGCAAAATGTAGAATTTATGCCGTTCAAAAGTATCAAATGATCTACTTAAATGTATTTTTTCTGAAATTGATCATATACCGAGAGTTTTTTTTTTCATCATATCAAACGCTTTATAAGTACATGATATACAAAACAAACAAGCCGAAATAGCTCATGAATTTAAACTGTATTTCAATTAACCAAATATTGTGAATAGTGCTATATCAGTAGATGTATTCCATCTTAAACCAAATTTCCAATCACTGAAGAAGTTGGTTCTTTCTAGAACAGACAACATTTTAGCGGTATTTACTTAAGCCACAGGTATAATCGCTTTTGTGGGTTGGAGATGCAAGTGAAAAAACATTCCCAAATTACTCATGGGTACATCCTGAACAAAACCACACCATCCAACTGTCAACTTTGCTGTAATAACACTACCCAATCCATGCAACATCTCCTCGACTGCCAGAAGATTAAGGACGCACTCACAAGCACATCTTGCTCTCTATCACTTAAACAACTATTCATGACACCATCAGAAGTCATCAAGAAAACATTTATGTTTCTCAAGTATTTAAATATTATTAATAACATTTAACCAATTCTATTATTCTGTTAAATACTATAGCCCATAAAATCATAACTTAATCAACGCTATACATTTATTTTCTTAAATTATACCTACTCCTCGTAAATATCTACATATAAGTATAAATAAATTATACATTAAAATATTTAGCCGATAGTCCTGGTAGCTATGGCTAAGCAAATATTGTTCTTGTAATTTACTTACATAACAATAAGGATCAAAATAATAATAAATAATTCCCATCTGTATACTTTTATAAAAAATAGAGGACCCGACAGATGCTGGCTTGCTATAAGCGTGATGCTTAAATTTTCGATAAAATATTTATTTAGTAATATTTGACATTGACCTGTACAGTTTTTTCGAATAACCGTTTAACACTCCGTGCATTTTACAGAAATACGACGTAAGTAAACTCAGCTCCAAATTTGACAAATTAATATAACAATGAATTATTCTCAGAAGTTTTCTCGGTTAGCTATTCACGAAAAAATATTGGTAAGTAAATCCAAACCATCCCGAGACCCGCTCACATACAAAAATTTGCATCAAAAATTGCATTGAAATCGAATTAGCCGTTAAGGAGAAACTCAGTGACATACATAAGTACAGAGGAATTTTTTAAATATCGCACAACGTGATCTAAACCTAGTAAACTCAAAAAAGGCATGTTTTCAGGAGACGAAAAAACTTGATACTGCATATTTGGTTAGGGAAGTTATGAAACTCAACGTTAGTCTAGATTATAAAAAAGTTGTTAAATTTCACTGTACGTTTATAAACTGGGGCTATGAACCAATCCTTTTTTTGATTCCGGAGCATTGGAAAGCAAGGACAATCCAAAATTCAAAATTTCTGAATTGTCTCTGCTTAGATCTATGTTGGTGTGCTATATACACTACGGATCTCAAAACTGTCAGAAGTTATTTTATTATTAATTCCATGCACAACTAAACAAAGTTTCAGAATATCAAGAGTATGAATCTGTAAATCTCGGTTTGCTGCAAAAAAGTTTTGTAAAGAGAGTCGGAAAATTCAGCAATAAAATCGGTGTGAAGTGAATATCTGCTGAGGAAATAAAATAGATGAATTGTGACCAAAATTTTGGTAAAAGTTTTTTTGTTAGTCCAACTGAGAAAGCAAAAATAGGCGTTATTGCAAAGGGTATCGCAAAGAAAGTATGGGTCCAAGTGCAACTTCTGTTGACAATCATTTAAAAGATTTTGGTTCCTATAGAAAAGGGAAGGACGTATAGTGATTTCATCAGCTGGTGCGCTTTCAATTCCAGCCATTCCATTTCAAAAACCAAATTTGAAACTGAAGTATATGCCAGCAAGTCGACTGTTCTTGGTGCTTAAAGCCTGAAGCGATGAAAGTTGACGGGAACCCCTGTTTTCGAAAGTTTTCGAAAAATCACATGCCTTGGCCTATAGGTCTAACTAGTCAATTTAAAATGACTGGCGAATGGTTGTCTTCACGGATGAAATAAAAAAATTGATTTAGATGCACCGGATGAGTTTAACTTAAAGTTTCATGATTTGCGGAGAGAAATTCTCTACTCTTCTAAAAGGACGTCCGCTTTGAGTTCTTAACTTAGCGGCATAGAGCTTCTAATAGTGTTATCTGTCTCAAGCCAGCCGTGAGACTGCGAATAGCGTCTTCGACATTAATTTTATTAAACTTCGACAAATAAATATAAAATTTATTTTCCAAAATTCGCTTTCTGCGCAGCAGACTTATAGAGGACTCTGATCAATTTACTCGCAATCGTCCATCTTGTACGCAAAACTATTGATCGATTATGTCGACATATGCACTTATGGATGGTATTCTTCTAAATCGTCGTTCGATAAATGGGGTTAAAACTAACTGAAAGTTTTGTTTTTATTGAATTCCTTTTTAAAAAATAAACTCCTTTGCTTACCATTATAGCAACACTTCAATCAGCAACATTGAAATTTCTGTGGCTGACATTTTATGTTTTCAAAAGGTCCTTAAGCCCTTTAAACTCGCCGGTTATGATGAAAATGGTTGCCTTTTATTGGGTTACTTCATAGACGAGTGGAAATCTGCCAAAGAGATGCCAATTCAAAATTAGGAAAAATGGGCCAATGGGCTCTCTCAGCTCAAGCTAACGAAATATTGCCTCCCGAACAATTTGCCTTAAGATCCTTTCACAACACAGTTAATCAAAAACACCGGATCACCGATCGTTCTAAGCCTCTATTTATATAAGAGGACAGGTAATAGGACAACCGGTTGAAAATGTTTTTTTTCACATACAAAATCGGCGTTCGACGTCTCGTGGCTTCAATTTCTACGGCACCCAATGTCCTACCTTTCGGATCATTCCCATTGCTTTCAAACGATCGGAAATGTTTTGGTGAGCGACGCCTTGTTCTTCTTGTGTTTGTGACGGATCTTGATCGAGCAATGCCTCCAGTTCATGGTCTTCAAACTTTTTTACCTGGCCGGGGCGTTCTTTGTCTTCGGTGTCGAAATCACCATCTTTGAACTGTTTTAACAACCGCTGACACATTCTAACGTCTATAGTATAGCCCGGGTAAGCTTCGTTAAGCAATTGATGCGCTTCGGTTGCTTTTTTCTTTAAATGAAAGAAGTATATTAAAACTTCTCGCAAATGTTGTTTTGATGGCACGAATGTAGACATTTTACGGCTTTACAAAAACTTGTGTGTTTACACTTATGACCAATAACCTAGACTGAAATAATTATACAATGACATGAAGTTTCTGATGTGACAGCTGTGATGATCAAAATTCACCTCAGAGTAATAGATATGAAGTTGTCCACAATAACGACATTTTCAACCGGCAGTCCGGTATTATTATCTTCTTGGACGTGGAAAAAGCCTTCGACATCAGAAGCAGGAACTGCTTATTCGTAACTGAACAATGTACCTCATGAGAAAAATTAAATCGTTTCTCAAAAGAAGAAGCTTTAAAGTTTTTATTAAAAGTTGGTATTCGAACACTTTTTTTTGACGGTGATGCTTAGGGTCAAGCCAATCTTGTCTATCTATGACAAATTGTATCTTCTCATCGGATGCTGTTAATCCCAACAAAGAAACTTATTTGCAATCTGCTTTAAGTACAGTAATTTCGTATTTCAACAATTGGAAGATAAAATAAACGCTTCAAAGTCTCAGGCTGTTTTTTTGACACGCAAAAGAAAAGCTTGTTTCTTACCAGTAGAGAAATACAGGCGGCGAACAAGTGGTTAATATATATGTAGGTGTTCATAAATATCATTCGTATAGTCTTCACCTGCAGGGAATAATCATGTTTAATAATTCCCCAATTTGGGGACCCTTAAGAGTTCAAAATAAGGTATGTAAAATTACTCTGTACTAACCGAGATACTTGTCAACAGATGAATTGCATTCTTTTCGTAATATTGTAAAAAATACGTGTAAGAGTAGTTTAATTGTCTGACTGCAAATACAAATAAAATATACAAAATGAAGCATATCAGATAACGTTTTAGTCTCTTAACTAGCAGCAGCAGTTGCAACAAAAACATATTTTATTATTTATTGAACAATCTGTTTATTTGTGTAACCTGATTTTTTTTAAATTTATTTATCTATTAATTTATTGATTGATTGATTAATTTATTTTTATATTTCATTTATTTATTTGTTCGGTTATTTATTTATCTATTTATGTGTTTACTTAGTTAATTATTTATCCATTTAATTATTTGCAAATAGGTAATCATATTCCCGAACTAAATGCTTTGATAATTATTTTGAACACATATTTAAAACACGAACTGTCGAAAGTGTTCGAAACTGCAAGTCATGTCGGACCAATGTATCCAAAGAAGTTTGACAGAATCAGGTCTTCTTATGAACACAAAAAACGTATTGAGATTGTCTCCTATACTTCAATATACCTTTTTTTTCCGCCTATGAAAAAAAAAAACAACCAAAACTACCTTGAGTTGATTTCTTAATGAACTAATTGGCTGCAGCTCCTGACAATGTTGAGTAATCCACTTGAAGAGGTTACGCCTGAAAAACTCAGTTTAAGTTCTAAAAACATCCTTGATATTGTGTTTGAAAACTGAAAGGATCTGCAAGCAAGCATCGGGCCCCATCATTGTTTGCACAAAAGCAAACGATAACAATCTTATATCTCTTGGAGCGTGATAAAACAAGTCGTACTTGCAAACAGCTACAAATGGCTGCAATTTTATAAACTGTGTCGAGTGTTTCCCTCAAGCAAACATTGACACTTGAGAAAATTGAGATATTTGTCAAAAAAAAAATTGAACCCAACAGAAAAGGAAAAATCGAAAGAGGTCTACCTTTATTTATCGAAATATGAGCCTACCTGCGCAGAAAACAGAATGATGTGACATATTTCAAAGACAACAACTTGAACGATCCTTATTCAGTTCTGTAAACCCTCTCAGCACTCATTTGAAAACAGAACAACTCGACTCTTATTTCAAAAAGGTAAACACACATTCAGCACCTTATTTGATGGTCTCTTCCAATTATAATAGAAAAGACTGAATATAATTCAAATTTTGCTTCAACCTGATGTCCTATTTATCGGTGCGTGGACGGACGTGTATAGGAATCCGCCCAACTTGTCATAATTGTCACAGGCATTCTGTTCTCCACCAAACAAAGCCAACCAGGAATAGCACATCCATCTGTGATCACACAATAGCAGCCATCGTTTTGTAGTATATTTTTTTAAAATTCATTTTTTACGGGCTTTTGTATTGTTTCGTTTGATCCAACGCCAGGACAATGGGGGAAAATCTTGCTTTATTTCGCATACCGCATTCCATATACCGAAATGGATTTTCATTCAGATTCAAATGGGTGGAAATTTATCATTCACTGTGAGAGATCCTTGCTCGCATTTGGAAAGTGGGTCTGGGTCCTTTGATTCACAGCGCCATAAACAGCAAAGAGGATTCATCAGTAGGTTCGCCTGCAAGTGACAACGTTGACAGGGATGGCAATCGTTTGTTCATTGTTCCGAATCATAGCGCATAATCCGATTTTGAATTATTTAATTATTTTTATTCATATCGTAGATTGAAATCCTTTTGAAGATGTTACGCCCAAGTTGGACCACAATCTTGTCCTACATACATATACACACGCACATTTGATCTACATTCACGGATTTTCTCTAATTTTTATTTTCGTATTGCTTTTCAGATGTGGGAACATGGGGGTTGCTTGCGGTAGTTAGTGTCATTTGGGAACCTCGCGCCGAGGCTTGTGCCACGAACATAAAAGTGCAATAAAATTACTCGGTAGGTTTTTGCATAACGGAAGTGTGAGGATGAAATTTGGCATGTCGCAATTAGGGCATGTTCCCACAATCAAAACTGTCAAAACAAATCAAAACAAAGTGCTTCCAGCGCAAGTGAGGTTCACTTTGCGGTGCGCACTAACATCCCCTAATTGTTTGGGCGTTGCTCCTTTGGTATGATTGAATCATTGCTTCGGGCAATAAAATATAATTGATTGGTTCCACTGGCAGGCAGATTTCTTAGTGCATTTAGAGATTCAATTATAGTTGCTGGGAATTTTGTTGGCTTGTTTTTCGAAAGGGATGATAATGGAAGGGAAGCTTAATTTCGTGTTGTCCTTTAAATGCGTTAATTCAATTATTTATAAAAGGAAATGCATAATTTCTAGCATATTTCTGATGCATATTTTTTGCTGCAACGTTTATGTTGTAAAAAATGTGCAGATTTTTTTGAAATTTTGTTTATTAGAAAATTAATTTAAAAGTTGTTCATTTCCACAATAACTTAACCTAATGAAACTTTACTTTAACTAAGACTGAACTCAGGTGACCAAACGGGACACCCATGCAAAAACTTCCAAGTGTTTTCCAGGCTGAACTACAAGCCATCGAATCTTGAGCCACAGTTAACCTTGAAAAAGGCCATAAAGTATTCAGAATTCTAATATAGTATGTTGAGACAGCCAAGCAGCGCTCAAGGCACTGTCATCCAATCTGATGGAATCAAAATGTGTCAAAAGCTGATACGACACATTAAAATCGCTAGTCCGACGTAATAAAGTAAGGTTAGGATGGGTTCCAGGTCAACATGGAATCGAAGGCTATAAAATTGCGGACCAACTAGCCAGGGCTGGTTCTAAAACCGCGTTCACTGGTCCGGAACCTTTTTGTGGTATAAGCTGGTCTACGGCCAATAAGTTGGAAAACAAGCTACGAATTGCCCACTGGAGAAATCTTCCTGGACTCAGACAATCTAAACTACTAATAAATCCTTTTTCTTATAGAGAAATCCTTAAACCCACCAAGGAGAATATAAAAAAGCTAGTGAGCTTCCACTCAGGCCATTGCCGCTTGAGATCGTATCCAACCAAACTACCGAATGCCGACTCTGTTTGGGAGATGACGAAACGGCTGTACACATTCTTTGTGAATGTGCAGCTCTAATTTTGTTAGCCTGAACAAACTCTCCAAGATACAAAAGGTCTACTCTTTCAGACGGCAGTGTCCGTAACTTGGGCAGGGGCGTAAATTAAAAAAAAAAGCATGCTGCGAGGTTTCAGTCTTCTGGTTTATTTATTTTTAATTACATACAAAAAAACGACTTAAAACTTAAAATCCACGAACATACCCCATTATTTGTGAAATCGTTGCACTTAGAATTATTTGGTAACACAAAAGGCTAAGGCTGTTAAATTTTAGTCGAATTCTTTAAATTATTTTTTGAATTAATTAAGCAATTTTGAAATGAATTCATTAATAAGTGTTTATATTTTTAAAAATTGATGAAATATGCCATGACTAAATTGAGATTGATTATATAAGGTCACCGCTCAAAAGAGCTTTTATTACATTTAATAAATAAATCTTAATTAAGCAAATACTTAAACGCTTTTCGCAATCACGCGAATTTCTGATTAACTTTTTTTTCGCTTATTGATTAATGTTATAAGTATTAAATTCAAAGAATGTAAGAGTCCTACTATGTTTTAATGATGAATAAATAAAAAAAACATAGTTCATGCTCTTCTGTCCGTAAACCTACTTTAAAGGAGAAACATTAGAACAAGCAGATAAAGTGGTAAATAGCATCGTTTTAACTCGCGGAAAAGTCGGAGAATTTGCAGTATTCATAGAATGGAGGTTTAATTTCACGACTCGCATATTTAAACATAGAATGGAATCAATCTAACGTTCATGTTTTTAGTAAAGCTAAAAATGTTTGAGATAAAAAGTTGCACCTTAGCCACGCTAGAATGAGAAGTGTCAACACCTGCTAAGGAAACTTAATCCTTTGTAGGATATTTGGTCGACGACTTTGAGAAACAAAACGTCCATTAACAAATATCCTTCACAAATTTCTGTAATCTCATAAAATTTGACAGCTCCAACAAAATCCCAAATTTCATTCTGAAGAAGCCGCCGGAAGATGTGCTGAATTTTTTTGAAATTAATTTTCACATTTGAAATTTTCTACAAAATGTAAGGAAGCTTAAAACCTTAAAGGAGAAGGAGGGGAGCAGCATGACTGGGCCGATCTCACTTCTTTCCAGCGCAGCAAATAGTCCGCGGAAAGATAAGAGAACATGGAAAATTCGATTTTGATTCCAGAAAAAAAAAAAATTCAACGCTACATTCGCGGTTACTTTTCTCACATTGGTCGTGACCAGAATATTGAGTAAGTCGCAGGTCAAAGGGACCCTTGTGGATATCTAGAAATCGCTCGAGACCGTCTTATTCCAAATGCTAGTCGACAAATTTACTAAGTTATTTCTACTATATTTTATCCTTTCTTTCAAGAAATTTTACTTGCAAAAGCAAAAAGAGAAAGCCTGATTAAAAATTATGGAATTGACGTCGCGAAAAGATCAGAGGTTGACTTAAACTTTGCAACGAACGATGTCACTGCACGTCCCCACACGGAGAATACGGATAAAGATTTCGATATGCTGTCAACTTCCGCAGAGTAGTGGTTGGACTCGCAGACGGTACTGAGAGAAGAACGCCTAGGAGTGCTTCTCGAGCTAGACTATAGTAGAGTGCAAACGTCAATTTCTTTCTTTTGAAGGCTAATAACGCGTTTCATGCGTTGCCAACTAGCCAAGTTAAGAAAATTGCCCACGAAAGGTTTCGACATATTGTTCATCACCATAGCTTCAATTATGGATGAAGAAGCTGGAAAAAAGAAAACCCTTACACTAATTAACGGACTTTAATTATATAGAGAACCAATAATTTTACTGGTACTAATAACTCCACAAACATGCAAGAGTTTATCACTCAGTAAATTTATACTAATTCTAAAGAGAAATATTCCTGTCAGCTATCTTCATATCAGGAAATTCACATGACGTAAATTCATAACTTATTTGCCCAATTCCATTGTGCTCCATGAGCAATCCAGGTGCTTGTCTTCACATCATTATTTCTGATCCTATTATTTAGGTTAAAGTCTTATAACCAAATTGTCGATTGGAACTAAATTTGAGTTCTGCTACCGAAATTAGAAATTGTTTTTTAAAGTTTTATAGTTAAGAACAAAGAAAAAATTATTGGCTGGAGAACAACTTTTACTAAGTTGATCTTCGACGGATCGATCTTGTTTCCTCGTTTCCTCGAAGGCTCCCCAAACTCCAAACTGTTAAGTAAATCGAGTGTTTTCGAGCTTTTTACGCCGTAACTGGATCAGTTTTAATGTGATTCCGAAGTTGACCATCGTTTTGCATAGTTCAGTGCTAGGAATGCTGTCAAATGCAGCTTGAAGTCGATGAATAAGTGATGGATGTGGGCTTGAAATTTGATAGTTGTCGCAATATTTAGATCACAGGAAAGGAATCTCGCTGAAAAAAATTCCAGTCATCCGATATGCTTTCGTCCTCCAAAGCCTGAAGATGATCTGGTGCCTCTGCTCCAACAGAACAACTCCACGGTAATACGTTTAGCATGTAATCTATTTGAACCCACAGCGTTGTGTTTTTTTAGTCTTTTTTTAAACTTGAAGAAGAACTTTACTGACGGTGGTGGTTCTTTCATACTCTCTCCATCTTTCTTTGTCAATTTGGTTTCCGAGCTAGCTTTGCTCTCAAAAAACGAGAAATGATTTACCTAGTAGGATACACAACGCAAGGATCTTGACCCTGCTTCCGCCTGGTTTTAAGCTATCAGCACATTACCCTTTCTTAACCGCCCGAAGGTGACCCGATTGCCGGGAGTAGATTTGCGTTTTGAATGGTTAGATCAAAGAGAAAGGTTCCGTTTACATAGATCTTGAGTTGGAATACGAAAACCGTACTCTTAACGAAATCAAAAAATTAATTCTAGTATTGTTAGAATAAATATAAAATCCGGTTTAAAGATATTTGTTATTTTGACGCTCGCATTCTTTTCCCGTCAAATCGTAAAGATATATCTCCTTATCGGTGCGAGCTAATTAATTACAATCATTTGATGTACAGGCAGAGGGCATTGCCAATAGACAGCCGGGGCCAAAAAGTTGACATCTTCAGAGGTATTCCTTCGAATTAACTCATTAGTGATGCAATCATTAAACTCCCGCACTAAGGTTTATAAATTTATGGATGTATCTACATCGTTGTATTCAGGTTCTTTTCTATACATAAGCTCTCGCTCTCTTGCAATTTATTACGTCCCACAAAAGATCAACGGATACTGTAGAGAAAATCAATCTTGGACCGGTTACAGTAGCTGGATACTGTCTGCACGCACACGTCACACTGGCTGGGAATGAAAATTGATGTCGAGTGTCAAGGCAATGGACCACCTACAGAATTTCGAAGACGTCCTGCAAAGTCATTTGTTAAAATCTCTGCTCGCTGTGTTTGTTTTATTGTTTCGCTTGATTGATAAGGAGACTGTTTTTTTTTTTTATTGTTCTACGAGTACGACATCCGTATACTTCTGTTGAGATTGTGGGGCTTTATTCCAAAGATAAGGAACTGCACCTAAGATGGCATTGGAAAGGTATATGTAACTTTATGATGATCTTTATGAAGTAAGTGACTTCATGATGCAGTGGACAAACGATCGCATTCGTACAAACTAAAAATTTGCACAAAAATCACGAGTCACTTGCTTAATTCGATAGCGCCACGGTCTGTCGCCTCAACAATGTGTTTTTCTTCAGCTAGCTCAATTTTAAGATCAAAGTCTTTTCATTAAGGCTTTTCTATCAAATGCTTTGTTACTCAAGGGCCTTCTTAGCCCAAAGAAGCAGCGATCGGCCTTCGTTAAATTTTAGCGCTCGTGAGGTCCTTAACCATCAGCTGGCTGCAGCCCCTTCTTCGGTGACAGTCGGTATATAGTATACTTTACTTTTTTTTTTCCTTGGGTATGCAAGGTTAAGCCCTTGCTTCCAAACTGTACCAGCTGCTCGATGTGCTTTTCCAATTACGATCATATCAGCATAGTTTGCATGGGCTAATCACTTAGCAGAGTTTGTAACGATCTTAACTCCGTTGTTGGAGCTTGTGTTTTAAATGGTTTGTTACAGACTGTTGTTTCATTCAATCGACAACAATGAGAAAGTCCAATGGTCCTACATTATAAGCTCCACTGGCACTCTTTGGTTACGGAAGGACTCCGCTGTCTGTCTATCTGTCCATCCGGCACAGGGCTGTATCATAGGGACCATAAAAGATAAACACTTGCAGTTTTCAGAGAATGTGTACTTCTATGGCCGCTATATAAATAAAGAGTAAAAATAATATGAAAAATAATTGGGCGCCACGAGTTGTTTTTTTTTAATCGAACCTCAATTTACACCAAGAAGTAGACTATGAAATTTTAATTTGATTAAAAAAGCAGCCGGTGTGCAATAATGGCCCCGGTGTGATTACAGTATTGAACCTTGAGCTTGCGTGAAGGTTACCTTCCGGTTAATATTTAATGGATACGCTCTCTGATGTATAGATTACCGATTATGCAACACTTAACTTGCTTTCACTCTTCCAAAAATGCCTTTTTACGTCTATCGGGCCTATGCCCGCCAGTTTGAGATCGGTGAAAATCCACAATTGTTTTGACCGCCATGTTAAATGCGAAGGGATTCAGCTTAAATCAACCTTACATTCTCTATTTGGTCGTTTTTAAAACAATTAGTTATACGGAAAAAAATTTCTTGTCGAATATGCTACCTTGTTTGTGCGGTTGGCGAATGTAGGAGAATCTTTACCTGGATGTGAATATAATCCAAGATGTGAAAACATATCAACTAGACTGACTTGGCATCATCTAGCGTGTGGACAATTATGTTCGCGGATACAAGGAAGAACTGAAAGCAGCGGCCCGGGATCGAAGCGAATGAAAGGCTGCGGTGCCTCAGACAAGAATTCTTCATGGGTCGGGAGCCCGTATTGGAAGTATTTGATAGGCATTGTTTTTCAAGAAAATTTGAAAAAAAAAAATCACTTATAATTCTTTAAGCTCTTCAATTGGAATTATGCACCTGGAATTTCCAGACTGACCCTGACGTTTGGAGGTCTCCTACTCATAAGTCGCAAATTGTGGGATCTTTTAGCCTCGTCAAACAAAACACGGGCAATAAGAGCGGATCTGTCAGGAGCGCAGTGAGCAGATATCAAGTTGAAGATTTTTTTTCGTAAAGAACGCGACGGCGAAGCGGCAAAAATATCTGATGAGGTGGAGTATGAAAAAAAGACGTATGAAAAAAAAGTATCTATCAAAACAACTCTGAACTAAACTGATAATTTTTATGTTGAGTCCCTGATAATCCATTGATAAATCAGTTGAATAATTCTTCACTTGAGCTGCACACATAATTCTTCATGTTTATTTCACGTTTGTCACAATTTTTCAATACAAACCGAGTGTTTATTGATAAACTTCACTAAATGTTTATTCATGTGGAAATTTATATTTATTTCGGTTATCTATTTATTTATATTTATTTATTTACTAACATATTTATTTATTTACTTAAATATTTTTGTTTTTATTTATTTATTTATCAACTTATTAATTAATGTTTATATTTATTTATTTATCTTTTTTGATAAATTATTTATTTTATTTTTAAATTTGTTGCAACAGCTTGTTCAATGTCAAGCTCTCTTTCGATTGGTTCAGAAGCCAACGTGATCGATAGGACATGTGGCAGAAAATTATACAAACAACAATCAGCTTTGGCGATCATTTCGGCTTCATCAACTTCCAGTTCTATAAGTCTTAGATATATTTTCCCCTTTTCAGCTTAAATTCAGAAAACATTTGCTTCAACACGCTACCTTTACAAAATAGATTTTTGAAATTTGTTTTTGATGTATCCGCGAAGGCTGCTGGTTTGGGAAAAGACCGCATTCAAAGGGTGTCCAATTTAACGACCTCATTACCTATATATGTGTCCCTGGTGGTGGTTTTGGAGGAAGAATAATTTTACCTTCTAATAATTCAGCACTGCCACTGTATCTGTCTTGACTCGCAGTATCAACAATCACAAGTTCATATTCACGATCAACTTATTGCGAGCAAACGTTACTTATTTCTGTTGCCGATTGATCGAACTGACTTTAATAACTGCAACGCTGAAGCCTGTCAGTTTTTTGTTTGATATCACTAACCACGGAGGGAAATAGCGCTTTCTGCAGTTCCCGAGCTGAACTAAGACTAATTCGAATTGTATTTGTCAAACTATGTTGTCGCGTTGTATCAGTATAATGCTTATTCTTGTTAAATATTTAGCTGCACTGATTTCTAAACACTTTAGTAAGGTAAATTCACAAAGTATCCTCAATTTAAATTAAAAGTTTTACTTGCGTCAGTTCAGGTAAGCCATAATCTTCTTTTTGCCTGTTTAACAGGCGACAGAGTTGTAAGAGAATTAAATATTTGGAGAAGAAAATTCTATTGAATTCACATAGAATGATTTGAACCCAGTTTATTAAATGTTAAAAACGTTTCTCCACAGTCTTTTGAAGCCAGCAATTGTTGCAATCGAAACCAAATGAAATTTTTAATAACGTTGCTGAATTTACTTGAAGTTAGCTGAAGTTCACAGTGACTGTGAAATCGATAAAAATAACAATTGTTTTGAATAGTGGCGGATGCATTTTTTGTGCCAATTGAGTTTGATTTGGTTCGAAATACGTTTTTGGCGGCGTGTTTCGAATTAAACTTTTTTTAAGTAGAAGTGCGAAGAAGTGGAACCATTGCAATTTATTTGAGTTTGAGAAAAATAATCGTCACGAGTGATCTCGCTTACAATCTTAATATCTTCAAAGTAAGTCATTGATCCCATCAGGCGGGGCTAGTAGAAATACAGCAGATCGTGATGATTGTGTTCCCTCTTGTCTCAGTCACGGTCATCTCGCCGATTAAATGAGAAAGAAGATATTGATTGCAAAACAACGTAATGTTTGTTAAAATTAGTCTGCGTGCTTAAAATGAATGCAAACTATTTTATTTGAATTCAATCACTTCAACCTATTCAAAGTGATTTGAACTATTTCAATTAATAAAGACAATTGAAATTTTAATTCAAATGCACCAGTTATTGTCAATAATGGCGATTTAAGTCCGTGTCGATCAAAAGTTTGAATTGTTTGTTATAAAGAATATATTCTACTGTATCGTCATCTTCCAAACAGAGTCAGCATTCGGTGGTTGTATTGAGCCCTAGTTTGGTTAAATGTGATCTCAAACGGCAGTGGCCCGAGAGGAAGCTCACTTGCTTTCTAATATTCTCCTTGGTGAATTTAAGGATTTCTCTGTAAGAGAAACGATTTATTAGTAGTTTAGATTGTCTTAGTCCAGGAAGATTTCTCCAGTGGGCAATTCGCGGTTTGTTTTCCCACTTATTGGTCAGACCTGTGGCCGTAGTCTAGTTTAAGCCACAGAATGGTACTGGACCAGTGAACGTGGTTTTAGAACCAGCCCTGGCTAGTTGGTCCGCAATTTTATTGCCTTCGAATCCATGATGACCTGGAACCCATACGAACCTTACTTTGTTACTTCGGGATAGTAATTAGATTCCATTAGATTCGTTGTCAATGCCTTGAGCGCTGCTAGGCTGTCTGAATTTATTACAATTCTGAATACTTTATGGCCTTTTGCAAGGTTTACTGTAGCTCAGGATTCGATGGCTTGTAGTTCAGCCTGGAAAGCACTTGGATGTTTTTCCATGGGTATGGAGATTTTAATGTTGGATCCATGGCATCTTCTCCATTTGCCAGTCGGAGGCAGATGAGTTATGAGACTATTGATCACGGTGAGAAATGTCTATCTCAAAGAGACGCCCAAGGCAGTATGTTGCCTTCATCCAATCTGTGATCGAGCAGAACATGTCTTTGTCCGTGATGAAATTGATTATTTTCAAGTGTCCCGTTTGGTCGCCTTGTTTGTATTTCATTGCCAGTTCCACCTCAAGGGCATTTCTAGCGGCTGTTTTCATTATGAAAATGTTAAGAGGAGACAGCCCAATGACAGCTTCCAGTGCTGCCGCAGGGCAGGTACTCATAGCACCAGTGATTCCCTTACAAGCTATACGCTGGACTTTTTCCAGCTTTTTACAAGTTGTTACTTCTAAAGTTTTGGGCCACCAAATTATGGCTGCGTAGTTAATAATAGGTCTAACCATCATGATGTACAACCAGTAAAGCATCTTAGGTTTGAGACCCCAAGTTCTACCTTAGAACCGCTTGGCCTTGGCTGCGCGTTCTGTGATGGACTTGATATATTAAGACTAGTTCAGTTTCTTATCCAAGAAAACACCGGGATACTTGACTTCACTGGAGTATACCAGAGAGGTTCCCTCAATAACTCACTTGTTCACTTGTCACTTGTCTCCTCATTGTGAAGGGGGCCAGAACGGTTTTGCTAGGATTCACAGAGAGTCCTTCACATTTTCACCATTCTGAGACATGCACTAGTGGTGAATGCATAACGCTAGGGATTGTAGTATCATATTTGCCTCTTATGACTAGACCCAGATCATCAGCATATCCTATTGTGACATAGCCATTGAGGTTCAACTGGAGGTTGTCTATGAATAATGACCAGAGTAGAGGCGTCAGAATACCTCCCTGGAGACAGCCTTTCGTTGCAGTGACTAACTTTGACACGCTTCCAAGCGAGAAAGTTATGACTCGATTTTCTAGCATGGATCTTATCCATCTATTAGTCGAGTCTTCAATACCTTTTTTCCGAATTGCGTTTGTAATGGAGTTGTAACTGGTATTGTCAAAAGCACCCTCAGTATCCACGAAGGCGCAGAGAGCAATTTCTTTTAAATGTCTTTAAAACGGGATAACCATAGGGTATAGAATAAATACCGCAGGATGTATGGTGCCTTATTCAAGTATCCCACCGGAGTTTTCTGGTAAGATACATCTGGTTTTCAAAAATTCGGAAATGGAGACAATCATTCATCTCGTAAAAAGAAAAGTGTCCATAGATAGATAAAACTCAACCTCAAAAATTTTGTGAATACAACAATCTTAATTCTGCATTTTCTCCCTCCATAGCTATACAACATGTTTCCAGATGTGGCAGGCTTAAGTGTTATCGCATAGTACTCCGTTTCAATGCTTCAGAACAGACTTCATGAGGGTCAGCAATTTAGGGGAGAAACCACTACTCTCATTCCAATTGTTGTGCAATGACACTTGTCGTATTAACTTTATTGTTCCAATTACTCTTCAGATGCATTGTTTGCACCACATTGCCGCGATTTATATCCTTTTGCTCATTGAGCTCAATTTTAAATACATTTCCTTCCTAAATGGGCAATTAAGCAAGGAATGAATTCCAAATTACACCACAATAGTGACATAAAACCACATGTTCACAACTCAATTCGCCATCACCACTAACCCCTCTCATGTACTCTGGTTCTTGGAATATTTTTCGCATATGTTAACAATACCAACAAGGAAGGTCATATTCAAAGTTTGAATCCACCCATTCAGCAGTGATGTTTTCCAAGAAAATTCTTGGACGGATTAAGGATTCATTCGATTTATCTTGCTCCTTATCTGACGAAACTTTGATCAAAATCTGGCATATTCTGTTTCATCCGTTCCGATGTGCAGATTCTTCGAAAATTTCACCTTTCTACGGGTTGTGCCAAAACTAGAGCAAACGATAATGTTTCACTCGGCCTTAATGCCTAAACACCGACAATCCTTAAAGTGACCTTTGTTCTGCGCCACTAATCTACAAATCCGAGTCCTAATACGACTCATGAATTGAGACAAAAGCACCGAGAGTACTTGAGAAATGACAATATCAATTTGTATGCACAATGTCTAATCTGATAATCAGTGCAAACATGTCCTTTGTAGGCATTGTATCTAGAACAATGCCAGCAAAATAGTTTGCGCCAGGATTAGCCTAGAGTTGACCGTAGGCGAGCCAACTTCGTGCACCACAGGTAGGACCAAAAGGTACACCGAAATTAGATCAGGTTTCCTTTTTTTTGTGTGTCTGTTTGATATCGTGTACCTATGCAAGAACATGAATCCGGTACGAAGGATCATTTTTTTTTCCTGCACAGACAGAAAAAAAACTAGTCAACCCCATCTAAATACACATGTGTCCTGGCTGTGATGTAGAACTGTGGAAGGCAATAAAAATTATAATTTATTAGGAAATAAATTATAGAAGGTCCTGTCACAACACCAAATGAAAGAGGGCGCAAGTTACCGTATCACACGCAGAATAATGCATTCAAACAACTGCACACGAAAAAAACAAAAATGTGTACTTTCGAAAGGGATGCGGATGATGCTTCTCCTGCTGTGTGTCGTAGTCGCAGTCGCAGTCGTAGACGAAATCGGTATATTGTTCGATTTGTATGATGGTTTTGCTAAATATTTATTGGTACCTGTTAGGGGTTAGTTCAGGGCAGGTATTAGGGTCAATGGATTGCAGTTGAGCGGGACATTTGGTGACGCATATTTCATATTGTATAAAGGACAAGACGCCTCGAAGGAGTGGATATAGTATTGTCTAATGCTGGCGCCAGACAGGACTAAAGCCTGAGACACTAACGACTTCCTCGAACAATGCTACTTATTCAAAAGCAACTGACTGTGGTTCATTTATTCCTTTTCGTTTCCTTGACGTAATCCAGCTGATCCCGGGAAGGTATTGTTGGAAACGAGAGCGGATTGTTGCATTTCACTATGCGCCAGCTTTTATGGCGAGCTACTTTTTTCAATATTTATGGGCGTTTTACAGTTGCTCGTTTGTAAATAGGACAATTCCTGAGCAAACATCATAAAATCAAAGAGAATGCTTCAAAGGCGTGTTGCGGACAACTACCGCAATGTTCTTTTTGCTTGTTGGAGATTTATAGCGGCAATCAGGATTTATCAACGTTGTTTATGAAGTTGGTCACATGCGTTCATAGATATGTACCTGTAAATCCAAGCTGTGTTTAGAGTAGTTGGACAAGAAACTGTAAGAAAACAAATACCATCAGAAGAAGGTTCTGAAGGCTTAAAATGACGCAATGCGTTCAAAATTTATCAACAGTCTCAATAATATAAAATCTCGTTCACGCCCGTCAAAGTATTGTGCCGGTGAAATTGATATCCTTCCCGTAAATAAGCCATTTGGTGTCAGAAATATCATAGAATAATTCAGAACTCCACGTGGGGAAACAGAAAAATGGCATTAATTTTTGCTTGTATTAATGTTGGAGCTAAACGAGGACACTGGCTCTTTTACAGATGCTTTAAGGCAAATCAATCATCGAAAAGAGTGATGTAAAGAAAATGTGGCTGCCATAAGAAAACGTGTAGAAGATTCAAATCTTTCGATTTTAAAAGCACGCATCATTTGGAACAGTCCGAAACCGAAATTTCAAAAATTCGCAGCCACTACCAAGTTGTAGAATTTCACTTATTTAAGTTTTTGTTTGTTTCTCGCGGAATTTCAGACTTTCGGTTTTTTTGGGCTTTCTCGCTTACTATGAAAAATGTTGATTGAATTTCAGCGTTGGTATGAAATGAAACCAATTCACAAAAAATTGGTTTGGTTGCGAGTAGGTCTGCTCATAACATGAACTTCCCATCTCAAGATAAAACAAAAATGTAGGTGCTATTTTATTTGCCGCCACCAGCAAGATCCATTTGGGTTTTGAAAATATCATTCATTCCCTAGACAAATGCATTGCAATCAAAAAAATAAAAAACATAGTTTTTTCAGCTTTGAATCATTAAAAAAAAAAGATTTGCTAATGTAATATAAACTTTTCACACTTAACGATAAAACAACATCAAGCTACATAAGAGCAGACTTTGAAAAACTGGCGGCTCGAAAATGTTCTTAGGATATTTTCATTTGTCAGTGTTGTAGACGTCATTCTGAATTATGAAAAATGGAAAAGACTTACAGGATTCCCATTTCTGAAACAATTTTCAAACCACAAACGTGTCGATCAAGAAATAGAGAAAGGGCACATCAAAAAATGAAATGGCCTCAACTTAATACTATTTCAGTCTTTTTGTATACTATAAAGACAGTTTTATTAATTTTGAACTTTTTTTATTGGAAAACTAAATTGTTTTTAACTGAAAGAGTGAAATTGTCCCCTTTTTTGACAGTTTTTTCGTCATAAAATTGAAAACACTCTGTGGAATTTAACCAAAAGCTTTTCAGGTGATCTTTATGCACATGCGCTTTGAACGAAACTAAGTTGGATTGGATAGCTTGATTTGTTCTTGAGTTATGGTTGAAGAAAAAATCCGCACAAACGAAAGAACACACAACCGCAAAAATCTTTCGAAAAACAATGGATTCTGACTACTGGGACCTCAAAAGGTAATAAATATGTAAAAAATTTTAATTTCGAAAATCGGACCGATTACAAGAACTTCCTGATGGGAAGTTAGATATTTTTGCAAATATCAAAGTGAAAATTCATATGCAATTACTGAAAAAACATGGCAATTCGGTGTACAGTTAAGATGATCATTTGTCCATACTTCTTCGAAAATGAAGAAACAGTCACCGTTTATTTCCATTTCCATTTCGAGTCAGATCATATAGATGGACGTGGATGACACATGGTTTCAAAAAGACCATGATTCCTGATGTAGACTGACCCCCTAGATCGTGTGAATTGTAGCTGTTGGATTTCTTTTTATCGCGCTATGTAAAGGCTCGTTTTCATACACACTATCCACAAATCCTTGATGCTTTGAAAAGGAATTTACGTAAAATGATAGCCGACTTATTGCCCGACATGTTTCGTTAAGTCGAGGAAAATTATTTTGTCAAAGTCGAGTCATGCAAAAACTCCCGCAAATAGCATTCGCATGATTTTATATTTCATTCTGATATTTTTTTTTGCATTAATCGTTAGTCTTATGGTGCCAAATCGCACGAGGTCTCCAGCCACTTGAAGTCTTTATTTCGAACCATCAAATGCCTGTGAAACTTGTCACGCAAAAGAGTAATTTTTCAAAAAACTATTTTCAGTCGTGCTGAAAAAAGTGGTTGTCTATGTCAAAAGCATCAGTTTAAGGCAAAAGTATAGATTTTTCATCTACTTCCAGTACCCAATAAGCGATAGTAGCGAAATCTACTTGCTTCTCATGAGCATGGAAGCCATTCTTGTGATTGTCTCGAGATCGACAGATCCGGCTTTTTAGTCACAGTCTCAGCTACGAGTTCGCTTTTTTCAGCTAAACATTCTGGACGCAGGCGAATTCGGCTCTTAACATCAGGTTAGTAGTGAGAAGTTTTGTTTTTGCCTAATATGCTCAAGTTTATCAATAAGACTGACTTTGGTTATTCCAAATTATACTGTTATTATACTATTATTATTTACTTAAATTGTACATTACTAATTGCATACGAATAGAAATTTATTTTCAAAGATTTAGTGAACGTTTTTGAATTATAACTATTGAAAAACATTTATTATAAATCAAAAATTAATTATTGAAAGGATAATACTGTTCTTAGTTGGTACAACAGCGTGAGAGAAAAATTATGTGGCATAATTCTAAAAAATCGTTGTGGAACATTGAACTTGAGATGAGACAAAAGATATAGTACAAGGATACTCAAGGCTATCTTAATCAATAAGTTTTAGTCTATTTGAGTAAGTTCTACAGCTGTCTTGCCATCCTAATATCCTCAAAACAAGTCTTAGAAAATCTTCTCTAAAATATATTGTTCAATTAGATCAAAATGACATGTGTCAGGGGCGCCCATACTTGGCAAGCATATTCAATTTTTTGCCTACCAAATATTGTTAATAATTGCTCAACGGCATAAGAGTCGTTAAATTACTTCTTTTAATTCGACGTTGTTAAAGTTAGACGAAAACTCACAATTTATATTATAACCATAATATTACATTTCTTGTAAAATGTATAATTTAATTTTTGTTTATGTTTACTGGCACACTATATGAATATCACATTTAAACCGCCCTGTCAGTCGTAATTATCACTGATATTCGAAGCTGTCTTAAATATTGTAAAGCCATCAGCATAAATTAGACAATGCAGGTCCTTTAAGATAGACGATTAGTTGTTTTTTAAGCAACAAGAATAAAATTGGACCTAGTTGGTTGCCTTGAGGAATACTTAAATAAACTTTAAAATTACTGGAAGAACAGCCATTTTAAACAACTGATTAATATCTATGCATTTAATAGATATGACTTAAGCTAGAGCTTATTAAATGTAAGCATGCAATTTTTTTGCTCATTTAATTTACATGAGTCAGTACATGATTGGGTTAATTCAAGCAAATTGTAGGTTGTTGACCGACCCGTACAAAATCCATGCTTATTAAATGAAATTTTAACGACTGGCACAGTATAGCCCCAAATAATTTTAGAATTGTCGGTGACCTTTAAAAACAATTATTGTCTTAATTAACCTGAAACTTAAAACTAACATTTAAGACCGAGTTTATTTTTTTATTATTAAAGCCAAGAACAAGCCAAGAAAATGTTTTATAAAATATAATTTATTAAAATTTGAAAAATACGTTTTTAATTAATTTTTGAGTCGTATATTCTTTCTTATATAATTTATGCAGCGTGGCAGGGAATGCTGAGTCGCTTAGCATAAATGGAAAAGAAACGTTCTGATGTTTTACAAGACGAAGATACGCAAAACTTACATCTATTTAAAAGACTAGGGAGTTGACGCGTAAGTTTAATTTTGTGCAGCGTTGTATTTGAACGGTATTTCGAAAGGTTGTCAAAAGTCAAAAGTGAGTGAGTGAGCAGATCTGCTGGAGAAATGAGAAACGCGATCATATATTTCCAAACGCTGCATTGTTGACGTATGTGAGCATAGGCGTAATGAGGGTCATGACTTATTGGATTTCTATTCTTAGGGTAGTGAAGTATTCGGACGCATGGATTCTTAATACGCATACTGCGTATTATGATAGATTCAAATACAGGATGCTAATTGCAGAATAAGAAAAAATATATTTCCTCGATAACCAAACGCATAATTTCACAAGTAGACAGAGAATTATAAAACAGAAAGCGGAAAAGGCGGGTTATCGACACATTTCTTAACGTTGATATGGTGACGGTGCTTACATCAAAATAAATATCAGTCAAGTTCAAAATGCTTCAAATTACCAAAGAAATCTTTTCCCGGAGACAATCGATTTTGATGTTAGAGATCGAGAAGTCCTTGAACTTCTCGAAAAAAGGTAAGAGCATGCCTTAGATGCCTCTCTCTAGAATCCGGAGAGTCGACGTCCAAAAAAGAGAATTAGAAAAATTCTTCACGTGACACCCGCGATAAGAATCGTTCGTCGTTACAATACTCATTTGATTTTTTTTTTCGCAGTTTCGAAACTTATCTTATTTTAGTGATGTTGCAGACAAAATTTTGCAGTAGGTTTCAATGTTTATTATTCTGGTTACAAACCCGAATGAAGAACTGGCGAGAGCTACGCTGCGGTAGATATGTAAATCAGGTTTGTTATCATATCTACGAGGATAGCGTACATTTAAAGTCACGCTGCCAACAGCCGAGAACTATAGCTTTTCTATCATTCGTAAGTACACGTATTATGGCCTCTAGGCTCGTTGTATCAATTAATCGTATCGGTTAATTTCTCGTATCGTTTCCCGACAGTTAATGAACCGTCTCCTTAGAGAGAATTTAGCAGTACGACCAATCCAACTTGAGCTGCCTGAATATTGTTTTAAAGCGGTTATAATTGGTCGCAATGATTCCTCGGTAACGAATTGGAATAAAAAAAAAAGATTATTAGGCTTAGAGACATGAGCCATTGAACTCTTAAAAACAACATACCTGAGAAAATCCTAAAGAGTATAATTAAGTAAATAATGATGTAAATGCTGTTATTCGTCGTGGAAAACTTTTCTCCAAAAACAGATCAAGGCAAAATTGTTACCTTGACAGAGCTCAGTGTTTGAAATTCACAAGTCTGCGGGGTGAAGATGGTAATCCTTCGGTAGAGGTGTACTTCCTCGGTGAACTTCTCAACCTCAAAGTAGAATTTGTCCAGCATGTCCCTAAATAAAGAGAAGTTAAATAATCTTCTCCCTCTACTTCAGGGTTGCCGTCCAAGCTCCTCTCCAGCAACCAGTTACAAAACTCTTTTCCAAATCATCGAGAAGCAGCTCTTGCATTGGCATATGGTGGTATCGATGAAGGCTTTCTCCATGCAGTACATTGGAAACTCTTTGTCTGAACACATTAAATCACAGAGCTAAATATCTAAAGCTAGTTGATGGATTATAGCTTACAGTTTCCGATATTCTTCTTACTTGTGGAGATCTTGCGCGATAACGTCCACTTGAAACTGATCAAGTAACTTTAAGATCTAAAATTAACTGCCGTAAAATTGAGTTTCGATTTTATGAAACACGTTTAAGCTTTATATTATTTTTATTGTAGTCATAGTAGTTCACATTCTGTTTCATTGGTATCAGTTTAATATGAAACCATAACAAAAGGATCAACATATACACATTCAGTACGTTCGGCGTTTTCAAGAATTTTTCCAAGAGAAGAACGAGTTTATTTAGAAACTTGTGAGGCCTTAATCGTCACGTAAATAAGCAAAACTGTAGAATATCGGGCACCTTAAATACCAAAGTAAACATCAAATGCACCTTAGAAGGAGATATTGGACCAATGTTTTTCGAAAATGGTTTAGAGATTAGCCACCGTGTTCGACTGATTTATCGGCACCGGACTTTTTTATTTCGGACTACGTAAAGAGCCAGTATTCGAAAAGGAGCGAGGGCGCTAAGACCTGAATTCTAAAAAAAATTATGAAAAATATTTCGGAAAGAGCACTATATGTCGCGGCTTATAAAAGGTACTATTTGGCAAATGTTATATTGAAAACGCTGAGGTAACTAAAAATTAGAAAGAAAAAAAGTATTACTGTAATACTACTCTGCATTACTTTGGAGATTGTGCTCCAATGCAGACATCAGCAAGTCATCTGTTTTTCAAAATAGAATTAGTATGGCAATTGCAATTAAAATCTTTAATTGTTACACAAGGAAATTAGGTATGGATCGTCGTAAATGTCGTATCTGACAGTACTTTTTTAATGACCACTACCTTATTTCCGGTAGCATTTCTGATATAAATCAGAGCTTCATTTCGATTCGTCCACTTTCAAAACCCATTCTTGAATGTGTTGAATTAGAACTCAACTCGAAGTACACTTTCCAATATGCATTACATTAACGATTTCCGCTTTCTTTAACAGGGGTATGCCATAAAATACGACTAATCGCATTAATGAAGTTCTCGATCAGAGATAATCTAGAGATACCCAAGCCAACTCAATTAAATATTTACATTCGTGCATCTTTGGATTGGTTTATCTTTTTTATCTCTCGCGTCTCTAAGGCCGAAATATGATGCTTATCACAAATGACTACCTTTTATGGTTGGTTCTGTTAATTTCGTTGACAGATTAAAGCGCCTGCTATAAATTTAACTGAACTGACTTCTGTTCGTTACCCGACCAGGAGTGTTATATGCTTTTCTATTGTCATGAAGGTTAAGCATTTCGCTATCCTGCGAAAACTGAAGGAAAAAGCCGTAAGATTGTAAAAATTGGAGCTATTTCTATTTGAATGAGGAATAAAATGTTTCCTTAACGTAGGACTAAAGTTTTCGAAGAAATGTTATTTTTAACTAAACTAATTTCGAATCACTAAAAATTTGTTTTCATCGACCTGAAATATGATACACAAAAAAAAAAAACACTTCATTTATTCAATAACGTGTGCTTGGGTTCAAAATAATGTATAAAGTGCGGCGCGTTGAAGGTTTTCCACATAACCATAGAAATTGCACAACTGGTGCGTGGTTTTCGCAACTTGTGTGGCACTCTTGAGGCACGCCACTTAAAATCTGGCACTGAAGTAGTTTAGCGCGTGCCTACAATCTGTTTCCGAATTCCGATGAATGCGAGTGCAAGGCACTTGATAATGTTTTGGTTCTATACAAAGAGTCCACATGCAAGGGTGGAAGGAACTTGGAACGTATGCTTGATGGAAATGAAAGAAGTGCCTGCGCAGAGTGGTGTACTGCACGCGGGTGTTCCCGGATAGAATTGTACGCGCAGGTTAATTGCAATGTTGTGTGCAATTGAAGTGGGTATTCTTCTAAAGAAACAAAGACGCAAACAATGAATGTAAGTTAGTTGCGGTGAGTATTTTGAACAACCCCGGCACGTAAGAATAATGTTTTTGTCGACCCCTGCTTAGGTTAATGGATCGGGAACTTGATACTTGAAATCAGTAAGCTGATACAGAATCATATGTTAACAATACGCGGTTCAAAATACATAAAAAATGGAAAAAAATAAGAAAAAATCGTCTGAAACGATTTTTTTTTAATTTATCAATGTGATTTGCGTTTGATTTTCCTTATCCCACCTGACAGGAACTCCTATGGTTTGTATGGAATTTATGATCTAGAGGAACTCGGCTACCGCACCCTACTTAAAAAAATATTGATATTGTTGAACAATTAATCAGGAAAAATGAAAAGCTCGGTCAACTTGTCAAAGAATGCGAACTCCTGAGAATAAATAGATTCTTCATCGCACACAAGGAGGTTCCTTAAAACTGTTAGGAACGATTCAGTTAGCAGGTACTTGATTGATCAATCATTCTTTAAGGATACAAAATACTTATTCCCTTTGGAAAGCAGCCAAATCCGTCAGAAAAAAAAAACAGCTTGCCAAGCACCGTCCATCAAATTATAAGACGGATACTGGGCAAGAACTAAGTCTAAACTCGTTGCAGATCACCATCAGCAAGCCAGTTAGTAGGTTTACCGGTTGAAAATGTCGTTATTGCAGACAACTTCATATCTATTACTCTGAGGTGAATTTTGACCATAACAGCTGTCACATCAGAAACTTCATGTCATTGTCTAATTATTTCAGTATAGGTTATTAGTCATTAGTGAAAACACACAAGTTTTTGTAAAGCCGTAAAATGTCTACATTCGCACCATCAAAACAACATTTGCGGGAAGTTTTAATATGCTTCTTTCATTTAAAGAAAAAAGCAACCGAAGCGCATCAATTGCTTACCGAAGCTTACCCGGTCTATACTATAGATGTTAGAATGTGTCAGCGGTGGTTTAAGCGGCTCAAAGATGGTGATTTCGACACCGAAGTTAAAGAACGCTCCGGCCAGGTGACAAAGTTTGAAGACCATGAATTGGAGGCATTGCTCGATCAAGATCCGTCACAAACGCAAGAAGAACTTACAAGATCACTTGGCGTCGCTCAGTAAACCATTTGCGATCGTTTGAAAGCAATGGGAATGATCCGAAAATTATGAATTGAAGCCTCGAGACGTCGAACGCCGATTTTGCATGTCCGAAATGCTGCTAGAACGCCACAAAAAAAAGTCTTTTTTGCATCGAATCGTCACTGGTGATGAAAAATGGGTCCATTACGATAATCCAAAACGTCGGGCAACGTATGGATACCCCGGACATGCCTCAACATCGACGGCCGTTCAGAATATTCATGGCCTGAAGGTTATGCTGTGCATTTGGTTGGACCAGAAGGGTGTGGTGTATTATGAGCTGCTAAAACCGAATAAAAAAATCACAGGCGAGGTCTACCGACGACAATTGATTGCGTTTGAGCCGAGCACCGAACACGATAAAGTTATTTTGCAACATGACAATGCTCGGCCACATGTTGCAAATGTCGTCAAAACTTACCTTGAAACGCTCAAATGGGATGTCCTACCCCACCCGCCGTATAGTCCAGACCTTGCGCCATCCGATTACTATCTCTTCCGATCGATGCAACATGGCCTGGCTGACCAGCACTTCCGTCATTTCGATGATGTCAAAAAAGAGATCGATTCGTGGATTGCGGCCAAACCGGTCGAATTTTTCAGAACGGGTATCCATGAATTGCCAGAAAAATGGGAAAAATGTGTGGCCAGAGATGTGCAATACTTTGAATATTGAATTTATATCTATTTTTCATTTTCAACCGATAGTCCTATTATGATTTGATATTAGGAAAATTACTTAAGGAGCTCCCGAAGTTCTCAGGCTTAAGCCTGTAAAGACTTTTAGAAAAGTCTCAAGCCAATGATAGAGGAAGGAAATCTTTGACATTTTCACCAATTAGGATTTAGATGAGAAAATTCTACTGTTTCATGGTACACATATTGAGGAGTGCAATAGAAAAGCACTTGAGAACAAAAAAGTCTGCTATTATAGAAATCTGATATCTGGTACTGGAATTAACAAAGAGATCTCCCCGAAGAGCTTTAATTGATTCTTAAAATTTTCATCATTGCTTAAGAAGAAGGAATTCCACAAGGAGATAGCTTGGGACCAAGTCTTTTCTCTTTTCAAGTTAGTATTGATAAAAAAGAAATTCCGTGCGCAAAAACTGCTAAACATTAGACTTAGTTTAGATTGAATGCTGTTTTTATTTACTTAGTGCAACTGCTGATAACAAATTTCAACCAAAGAACGTTTTTTTTTTTCAACTGATTCCTAAGCTTAGTCTAGAAAGGCTTAAAAATATTATAAAAAAAGGGCCGTCTTTGCCCCATAAGGTGACTTGACTTTGAAGGGTATCGACGACAAAGTTCCCTACAATTGTCGGTGATGCTTCTGCGCATCTGCCATATCGTGGGTTGATACCGCCCTGCCGAAGCGGAGACAATTTTCGGAGCTGTGGATGATGTCTCGACTGTAGTCGACTCGCCTGTCTACACCTGAACGAGCGATGTGGATGATTAGCGGCAGAGCCATCCTATTCTGTATCAAACCTTTAGATTCGACGTAGAGGAAAGCCTCCGGAGGGACAAAGCCATTAAGGCGTAAATATTAGACTCAATGGGAACCAGGTGCCAACTTCCAATTGCAAATAAATGGCTATCATACATGTAAGTTCTGAGACCTCTGCGAGGTTTGAAGCAGGGGATACTACATGAGGATTGTACAAAAAAGAATAATACAAATTTTCAAAACCAAAGTAGGTTCTAAGAAACACAGCTTAAGCTCCTTGCAGCTAAGATAAGAAAGGACAATCTACAAGAACTTACTAGTAAAGAACGTTAGAGAAATTTGTCAAATTTGCTAAAAATGCATTATTGACTATTGGGCGGCTTTAAAATCACGCTCGCCTAACTCAATCACTGTGAAAAAACATACGAAAAACTTTGAAAAGACATTAGAGGGGAGTAATTGAATGACAATTCCTTTGAGTTGGTATAGTAGAAGGTGTTTTATGGCGAAATGCGGCTGAAAAACTAGCGAAAGACATTATGCCTTTGATTATCTTGTTGAAATTTGTTGGGTATTATTTGTCAATCATTATAAATAAAATTTTTAATCGGTTGTGTAGTTTTTGTTTGAAGTCTGTTGAACAATGGAAAATCAAAACGAACATGAAAGATGAAAAACGCTCTGGTCGGCCAGTTCAAGTTGATGACGATCAAATCAAAGCAATAATCGATTCGGATCATCACAGTACAACACGTGAAACTGCATGTATCACATACGTGCATTGAAAATCGCTTAAAACAACTTTGCTATGTACGAAAACACAATATTTGGGTTCCTCATGAACTGAAAGAACATCATTTAACAAAACATTAACATCTGCGATTTGTTAAAGAAACATAATTAAAATGATCCATTTTTAAAACGATTGATAACTGGTGATGAAAAATGGGTTGTTTACAACAATTGCAATCGGAAAAGATCGTGGAGCAAGCCAGGTGAACCAGTTCTAACAGCATCAAAAGCTGATATTCATCAAAAGAAAGTTATGTTATCAGTTTGGTGGGATTAAAAAGGAATGTTCTACTTTGAATTTTAACCATCCAATCGAACTATCAATTCAGATGTCTACATTGAACAACTAACAAAATTGAACAATACAGTTGATGAAAAGAGGCTCGAATTGATAAATCGAAAAGGTGTTGTATTCCATCATAAGAATGCAATGCCACACACATCTTTGGTCTCTCAGCAAAAATTATTGGAGCTTGGTTAGGATGTTTTACCAAATCCACCATATAGTCCTGACCTTGCACCATCTGATTACTTTTTTTTCGATCTTTGCAAAACTCCTTGAATGATAAAAATTTCAATATTAACGCTGATGTCAAATCGTACCTGGTTCAGTTTTTCGCTGATTAAAACCAGAAGCTTAAAGAACGTTGAATTATGATGCTGCCTGAAAAAAGTTCATTGCTCAAAATGGGCAATACATTACAGAATAAAGTTATTTCATTCCATGGAAAAATTTTCGCTTATTTTCTAAACAAAACCGCAATTACTTAGTTGCCAACCCATACTTCAAACTTCTCTGTTGTGTACAATTTAAACTGATGAAATACTAAGATATTTATTCCAAACTATGGTTCTACTGTTTTAATTCTAAACCCAATCATCTGCTATTTTACACACAGTTTTGTTTTCTATTTTATTTAATTTTCTGAAATTATATTCACCATCGAATTTCCTGCAGGATTCCTTATTCTTACGTTTAAATCAATCCCAACTTATGTTTACTTTTGCTTCGCCAATGATTTTGGAAGTCTTAAGAATCTTTTTCTACCACTCTTTTCCAGTAATTTATGAGAAAACAAAAACATTATTATTAAGCCAATGACTGAACTACTTTTTTCCTGAAAAAGCAACATTGGGCAACAATGGTAGGGAAATTCGAAGAACCCCAATTATTTGGTTGATGAGAGCAGCCAAAAGTGAACTTAACTTTTTGAGGAGAGCGTCAAATTTCCATTGCTTCATGTGAGGAACGACTCTAACATTCTTACTTTACATAAATATTAAAGCTTTGCAGACTCTTGTTCTTTAGGCTGCAATAGGCATTTTCCCAATTTATTTATTCATCAACAGCCTCCTTGGTATTTGCTATCGTAACATCTTGAGCTTCTTAAGTATATATAACAATTCTTGTTAAAAACACACTTCAAGTTGTCAAGTTACTGCGCTAAATTAAAGTCCATGGTACAAACAAACAATGCTCAAAGGGTTTCATGATTTAATGACCGACAATTAAACTGATTCCATTTGTTTTATGAAGGACCTCCGTCAGATAAAATAAATTATTTCTTTTTTTTTTAGGCTTTTGAGATAATAACTGATTTGGTAATTTCATTCCAAGTTATACGTTTTCATTGTTCTATGTTCCGTGAACCCATAAAATCTCCATGGCATCACTTCATACATCCTTGCTCCATGGCAATATCATGGAACAACCTTTCCCTCGTGCATGAGACATTAGATTGTAAATGTTGGTCCACTGCTATAAAAAAAATTCTCACAAAAACAGTTTATTTACGTTTTTTTTTATGTTTTGTCCACCCCCAGATGTATGAGAGAGTCAAGGATTAATAGCTGCACAGGAAAGTGAGTGGCACCTTTGGAGTAGCATCGTTCCCTAGTTACAAAAATAAAAACAAATCCGTTTTAATATATTCTTTTTTTTTTCTACTAGAGTCTTTTCTCCTGAGTGCGATGGAGCTGCTAAATTTTATTGCTTTTGCGGTCTTCATACCTGTACGCTATAGGCCATGGGATATGTAATTAAGGTCCTTTGTCCAAATTGCTTTTTCGGTAAAAGAAATTCCCTTATGATGGTGGAACAATACAAAAGCAAGCAGTGCAAGAAGAAAAAACGAAATCATGAAATAAATGTATAGCAATGCACAATGGAGCTCTGGGTGGGGCATCTGGTTAAGCGACTTCCTTTCGATGGGATTAATTGATATATTCCACGTTTGAATCCTGAAATAAGTCTTGAAGTTTAATTTATCTTGTAACGAAAGTGGCAAGTAGTCTGACTTAATTAGTGCACGTGCTATAGTCATAACCTTATTAGCTACTCTTATCTCGTTATGGCTTAACAAAAATGGCAAATAAAAAATACTGCGAATTGAACGAATGGAAATAAGTCGAGATTCACATTCACAGTGAACAGCCCATGATACAATAGTTTCGCAGGAAAACGGCGTCTGCACAAAATGGTTTTAAACTTCTGAAAGTTGGTCTACAACATCGCTTTTGCGTTTGCTTCATCTTTGAGCAAGAGGCGTTTCGATCTTCCCTTTCTTCGTGACCCTGGTGATTGGATTTCGAAGGTTCTTTATGCTGAAGCATTAAGAACCGGCATGTATGCAATCAAGCCCCGCTCTGAAACCGAATCCGGAATAATATTTTTGTCCTCAACCCACTCGGCCACGGCTCTATTGATTACTTTTTCAAATACCTTACTGATGTTTGAAAGGAGACTTATCGACCGGAGATTTGCCGGATTGGATGTGTCTTTGTTCCCATTAAGGAATTGGTTGCACTACTGCTGTCTTCCAATGAGCTGGATAATGTGCATTATTCAATAAATTATTAAACAGGATAGTGTAAATGTTAAGCGCTTCTGGAGGAAGGTGTTGAAGATTTCCTACTTCTCAGTGAACCGAAAATAACCAGATCTTCCTAAGATATGTATAGTATGGGGGATGTGACCCTTCGTCGGCGATGACATCATTTGCCAAATTATCGTCATTGAACATGGTAAAGCCAATGTGCTCCGATCGCCAGTGCTCAGTATCATTTTGAAGGTCGGAGTTGTGTGCCAGGACGCGATTTTCCAAGACGTGGTTCAGGCGAGTGCTAACATTCATCTTGTACACATCTTGAAACTTCGCACCTATTAGTTCAACTTTCTCCTGAGGATCTTCGATCACAAAGAAGTTGCCTTCTTCGATCGGTTCTAATCAATCTATGCCTGCTGTCACTAGTATTTGTTCATTGTCTGTAGTTCGGGGGAGCTTACTGCACGGAAGCTCGTTCTGATTTTTACTTCGCAAGAATTTATTTATTTTTGCGAACATACTATCATTGCTGGCTTTAACAGCCCGAATTATGGTATTCTTTGACTAAGACTGTTAAATTAAGTGTCCTTACCTCCGAGTTTTGTGCGTCAGTAAAACGTCTGTAAGGGAGTTTGAGTCTCGTTATTAGCCTACACTTTTGTCGGTGTATAGCGTCGATTGTTGCATTGCGGTATACTATATATTGATGTTGTCAGTCAGTTCGTACTTCGGAATCGTTCTGTCCATAGTTTGTTTTATGGTGTCGTCCATCCGTTTGAGGTAAGTGTCGATCTCCTCCTAAAACTATCACTATTTTCGTTAAAGGATGGTCAGTGGAGAATGCTAAAAGTCTTGTGCAATTACTCTTAACAACTGCTTCAATTAAATGTGTTGTCCGACTTGCCTGTTATGTTACCTGTGACTATTAACTCCCACTATTGACTCCAAACTTTACTTATGTTCCATATAGTTCTGTTGGTAATCCGTCTGTTCTTGACTTTTTGTAACAATTGATTCACGTTTAATTTCTCAACCAGTCTCCCTAGCTGAACTCAATTCCGACCATAATCAGGTACTTGCAAAAATAAGGTTTTCTTGTATAAAAAAAAAAAACAATTTTTCTTTGATCTTGAATATGCTAAATGGGTTAATTATCGCAGGGACTTTACAAGACAACTTCGAGAGACTTCATTGAACTTGAACGACATTAGGACTCAAGAAAACGTTGACTGCGCTGTGCTGATTTTTTCGGACAATGTTGTTACAGCTGTTAGCAACAATATTCCTAAAATTCGAAAGAAAAATGTATGGCTTAGACTCCTTTTCATGTTCAGGAACTATTGAGGATCAGGAATATGTATAGGAGCAACTGGCAAAGATATCGCTAATAAGACTATCGCCTAAGTATTGCACAGCTTAGCAGAAGAATCAAGTACAAAATACAGTGAGTGGAATACAAAACTTAGTCAAAGCCTTTCTGCAGCCTATTTAAAATAATAAAAAACAAACACAAAGAGATACCATGTCAAAAAAGCGGAATGAATACTTACTTTACAGATAAAGACAAAGCAAATGCGTCAGCTGAAAAATTTGCAAAAAATCGTCTTGTTTCTCAGCAATTAGGAGATGTTTATACGAATTCAATCGTAGAGAACACCCTGCAAACTTTATATCGCTCTTGTTGTGAAACCCCACGTAACGAATTTATTACAGACGAGGATACACATTTTTTCCTGAACAGCTTACCTATCCGTAAGACTGGGGGCATTGATAATATTAAAAATATTAATCTCAAGAACTTACCGAAAAAAGGAATAATTTTTTTAACGTTTTTAAAAAACGCATGCCTTAAAGTGCTGTATTTTCCAAAGGCATGGAAATTGCCAAAAGTAGTAGCCATACCCAAAGCTGGTAAGCTTGCCGATAAACTCGAAGGCTATAGGCCGGTAAGTCTTTTAAGTTCCCTAAGTAAAATTCATGAAACGGTTATAAAAGAAAAGCTTGTAGAATTTATTGATGAGCATAAGGTCTACCCAAATGAACAGTTTGGTTTTAGGCGCTACCCTGGTACTTCGCATCAATTTCTCGCATCTCGGCAATACACTGCCAAATATTAAGTTATATTTCTCGACAAAAAGCTAACGTTTAAGGAACACAACTCGAAGGTTCCCCAGAAAGTGAGCCTTGCTACAAAAATGTTATACCCTTTTATTAACGCAGTTCTAACTTTCCACTAAAAATAAAATAATTATATATAAAGTGGTATTTCAAGCACTTTTCTTATACTGGTGCCATGCTTGGGGAAAATGTGGGAAATGTTATATAAGAAAGCTTCAAATTGCACAGAACAAGATACGCAAGTTGATGCTTAATCTTCCTTGGCATCACTCTACCTTTGACTTGCATCATAAGGCAAATGTTGATTTGATCTGCAACAGAATTCAAAAACTTTCTGAATCTTTCAAAGTCAGATGTGACATCCCGGAAAATCCTCTAATTAATGAACTAAACTCTCAATAACCTACGTTAATGGTACATGTTTGCCTAGGCATTACATATTTGTAAATCTTATATCAGTATATATGTACTTATTTATATTCACTCTTGTACTTATCCTATATATTAAATTTATTTAATTTGTTAAGATTACTTCATTTATTTAATTTATTAAATTCTTTTCGATTTATGTAATTTATCTTATTTATTAAATTTTTGTATTAATTTATTTATTTTTAAATTATTTAATTCCTTATAACGTAATGTTATTTTTTTATTTTTTTTATATATATTTATTTTATTTATTTATTTTAATTATTATATTTGTTATTTTATTTATTTATAATTTTTTATTTTTATTGTTATGTTGTGTTTATTTTTCGTATTTTACCCAAAACTAAATATATGTTAAAATTAAGTATCCATCAATTCTGTTAAAAATTGTTTTTCAGTAAAAAGATAATATACTAAATCATATCTCTGTGTAAAAATAAATGTAAATTGTGCGGCAACAGCATGTCATTTGAAACGAAATAAAGCAACAAAATTTCAATTTCATACTGTATTAATTGTGTGTTATCGACCGTAACAGGGTGTGAAGGAATTTTGTTCATCAAATTCCTACAGAGATCATTAAACGATTAATTATCTGTCCGAAAACTTATGCAAGGCAGTGTATTACATTATATACCAAAAAGAAGAATTGTAAATATCTCGCTAATCCGATTGATAGCGATTTGCAATGGCATATGTATTTCTGTTTCTGTTAATTGGAATTAAACTTTATGCAACTAAAATCACAAATATTATTACTATGACTAGTTATTACTTAAATAAACCATTTAAGCAAGTGAGTTCGTCCACATCGGAATACAATACCGGTTCAATGTTTCCCTCTCAATTGACCCACTATAACGCATGTTTAAGCAAATTACTAAACACAAAGCCATATGCAACAATTCGCACGGTTTCCTTCCGTTTTTCCACAAAAAAAAACCCTCAACGCTTAGAATTAATCGCTTGCCGGCTTTTGTAAGTCAGTTAACAACATATGCACATTCACGTAGACAAGTTCGTATAAAAAAAAAATCTCACCACCGATTTTCGTCGAAAAATCGACCGTAATGACTTGCACATTAGCCCGCCACGTAATTAAGCAATTACATTCGATTTCACTCCACCTTTAGCTAGAATCCAAATATGCTGCGCTTTAAGCGGTGTGAAATACCTCCAAATAGCACCCAACACTTTGAGGACATCAATTATGCATTTGAAACGAAAAAACAAGGGTCATAGCTCTAAAAAAAAAACCAAAATTTCTATGCGTCCCGTCGGACCCTGTTATTACCATCCACAACACTACCATGGAAAATTTGTAAACATCCACAGATTCCAGCACAGGCTGCGCCAGTTGCTCGTACAAAAATCTTAAACACTCTGTAATCGCTTGATCTTGTTTGTGGCGCTTATCAAATGTATCTACAAAATAAACATGACCGTAACGCGGTGCAACTCCTTCCCTCAATAAAGATGATGATTTTATTATTTTATCTAGATCGGTAGTTTTGTATCCATAGCACTTGTCTTGGGCCTCCGTTCGAGACCAAGTATGTGTACCCGTGAACTCGAAGCAATTGACAGTTTATCTAGATCTAGATGGTGAGTTTCAAATCAAAATGCTCGTCTATCCAAGTTCCAAGATTTCTTGTCCAAAATACCCATACGATGGTCATTTGTCTAGGTTTGGATTGATTGTCTCTCGAGACGTTTAATCAATTATCCGCCAAGTGGAAATTATGAGGAAAGAAAAAAAAAAAACCCAAAGATAAAAATTTAGCTTTTGGAAATCTTATCAAAGGAGGCGTGAAGTGTTTCAATCAAACCCCGCTCGAATCAATCGATTGTGGGGTTCATTAAATAAATTGCTTTGCCTTGCCATGCCCTAACGGATCAATTAATATATTAATGATGACGAAAAAAATTAAACACTATTTTGTGATTTTATAAATCACATTGATAAGCATAATAACAGTTTCACGGAAGAGATCATCGATGATGTTATCGCATTTTAGTAGTAAAAATATATTTTTCAGATAGTGTGCTGCGTTTCTTTAATTTCAATTATTTTTGGTCAGTTTCAGATGGTTTGATGGATAAATAATTTTAAATTGGAAAATAATTTCAAAACAAATAACGTATCTGTTGTGAATATTTTCTGATTATATTTTAGAGCTGTTTTTGAATTTTCCCCCCGAGAGTTTTGATGACCAATGCGGTTTAGCAGTTTAGGGTTGGTTGATTAGTTTGGTTTGTCTTATGGCTCATTTATACCAAAGCTTGGATACATTCTACATCTGCAGGTAAAAGAAAACAGAATTCTTGACATATCATAGCTTCGATCTAAATACGAATCTCAGACCAAACTGTCTTAGTCTCCTGCCTAATATTGGGAAGGTTTTTGAGGTAGTTGTCACCAAATCAATATTGTTCGCGTGCGAAACAGAGGAGATTATACCGCGAAATCAATTTGTATTGAAAAGAAATCACTCAGCAGTGCACGCTGTTACAAAACTAGTATCTGATATAAACTGGAACCTTAATGGCAAAAATGTACAGGGGCTTGTCTAGTGGCTATCGACAACCCTTTGACACGGTTTGGTTTGACGGGCTTATTTACAAACTAATCAGATATGATCATCAAATATCATCTTACAGTGATAATCGTATCTATGATACGCGAGCAGAAATTTGTTGTAACAGATAGAAAGAACGACTGAAAAAATGTTTGATGCCATTAATGGTCATTCTGTATGCTTATGGTTCAAAAATTTGCGAAATTAAAAAAGAACTCCAACTGAAGTTTGATACCCTCGAAAAATTCTGTGAGGATTGGAAACTAAAAGTAAACAATTCCAAATGCGAAATCATACTGTTCCGCACCGCAGTAGGACAGGGCAATTCAGACTTGCGACGCAATTGGAGAAATTTTATTGTTACATCTTCAAATGGCCTTCGAATCGAATCAAAAACTGTTGTGAGGTATTTAGGAGTTTACTTAGATAAATTCCTGTATTATAATGATCATGTAAATATCCAATTAAAAAAAAACAAGGGCAGCATTTATGTCGCGAAAGAAACTTTTTTATTCCAACCATTTGAGATCAGATGTGAAGGTCATTTGCTAGAAAGATTTTGTGCGTCCAATTTTGACTTATGCGAGTCCAGTATGGTGGAACATAAGCCCATCTTATATGGAGAAGTACAGAATTTTTGAGAGAAAATGCCTATGAGCATGCACGGGAATGTACAGAAGCGCTCATTTCGACTTTCGGCATTACGACTCCAAAAAAAGACCATTGGATTCTTCCGGCGTGTCTAGAATTGACAATGTCATTCTAGACCTTGCGAGGAATCATTTGCGCGATCGAGTAATGTTATTGACAATTGAAAATTATAAAATATTACAAAACAAAATATGTTCTAGTAATTTAGTCTAACTAATTATTATAACATAATATGTAATGAGAGCCAGTTTTTAGCTGGCCATTTACAAAAATGTAAATTTATCGATTTATCGTTAAAAAAGTCGTTAAAATTATGGTGGAAATAAACAATTTTGAAAAAAAAATTAATTACGAATCTCAAGAATTGACTCTTACCTAAAACACTTATTCTTTTTAATACTAACGCAGTAAATTCGCATAGCATTCGAATTCTTGGCAAGGTGGCAAGGGTAATCTTGTGGTGAGCTTGACTCAATCACATATCAGACCTGACTTTTGTATCTATTTATGTACATATATCGATCAATACTTCAACAAAGCAGAAGCAAAGCTTTCAAACTCTCCAGCCACTTTGCTTGTTTGACAAAATCCGTTCATCATCCAGAACTTCTGATCTCGTTCCAATCTGTTACAATTTTTAGGGCTCCGTAACTCAAAAGGAAAAAAATGGAATTCACAAAGGATCACTTCGTTGTCCGTCTGTCTGTCTGTCGCGACCCTTTTGCTCAGGAACGCTTGCAGGTATCAAGTTGAGATTATTACCAGATACTTATAGCTGCGGTCCCTTACATTTGGGAGAAAACTAAGATTCTAAATCGACACAGTCAATAGATACGAGTGTTAATGCTACATATTTTGATACTCGAAAAGAGAAATCAAAGCCTATGGAGTACTACCCGTTGACTTCGAATCATCAAATTTTGAAAGAAGCGATGTCTTGAAGCACATGAAAAGGGGAGATATCTGAATTCCGAAAAAAATAAGGTTACTATAAACAAAAGCGGAAACCGCAATGGTTGAGTTATATCGATGGAACCTTCCTTGCGCGAGTCCGACTCGCACTTAGCCAGTTTATTTTTAATGGGTATAAAATCTTTAGAATTTTCTTCTTTTATCTGTTTAATGGATCAGCTCTAGAATTGTGGTTACGACGTAACTGTGACAATAATTTGAAAGACTTAAATGAAGACGACGATGATGTAGTTATATTTTGCTACTAAGACATAGTTAAAAACATTTTTGAACATTACTTAAACGATTTTATTCCTATTCTTCATTTGAAGCTTGCATTGATTAAAAGATATTTTATCATATTATGTAAGATACATCTGTATCTTATTTGTAAGATATTGAATCGAATTTTCGGTCCTGGTACTCATCTTATGGTCACAGTATTCACTTCTGGTATAATCTTTCTTTTTTATAGTTACGTACATAGCCAAACGGTGACAACAGAACCCTATTGTTAAACCCCCGCTGTCACAGAATGTGACAGAATGTATACTACATTGACCGCTTTAAAAAATAATATTATGAAAAATAATGGGGCTCCCATTAAAAAAAAAAAACAAGTTTTACAATGGTCGCTAAGAATTACAGAATGAGATAAAAGTTGAAACGTACTGTACGGTTAAAAAAACATCTCAAGAGTCGAACTAAGCAGCTTTTTTATATGCACATCTTGTTTAGTTCCATATCAATAAAAATGTAATGGTATTCAAATGAATATTGTCTCCAGTTAACATTTTCGCAGCTTGCAGGATCGCTGTAATCTTGAAATGGAAGTCATTGCTTTCTTCACAGGAGAAAGTTTTTATTGAAACCCGAAACTGGAATGATCTACTCTGTTTCCTTCGCTCTTCTTGAGGCATTCCTTCGCGAAGGTATAGACGATTTCCTCGATTCATAAACCCTCTAAGCAGCCGAAATCTTTATGAGGCAAGCAAGATATGCCAAGTTTCTTTTCAAGTCCCTTCTTAGAAACTGTGCAGCCGTATCGATCGAGAATTCTTGTCCTCAAACTCTGGCGTTATAAGAACGTAGGGAGGAGACCACCAGTAGCCATACTTAGTAAGACAACTTTCAAATGGAAAATTGTGGTCATCATAAAATACATGAGGAAGCATGAACTGCCATTGAAAAACAGAAATGTATTCAGCTACCTTGATCTTTATTTTGGTAAATAAGTAGACGTTGCTTCAGGTATGACAGAGAGGCATGTTGATACCAAGATCTTTTGCTACAGGATCCATGTCAAAACTATGGAAACTTTTGGTTATTCCGTGTGGTTCATCGTTACAGCAAGTTCAGTGGAAACAATTGAGGTTTTTGTTAGACGATGTCTCAAGCCTGGTCTGTGCTTATAACTATTGAGCTCCAGAGCCCCCATGCAAACAGCATTATCCTTCACAGAATTGGGGCGCTTGGTAAGAGGGTATAGTTTCTCCATAAAGCTTGTCTGATGACATTTGACAACCGACCAACGACTTGATCTCTTAATGGCTTGTCGTTCAAGAGACGATCATCTATATATAACTATTTGATCCGAAGATCGAAGGTGCTCTTTATCGTTCGCTTTGTTAGTTCAAGAGTCACTCTCACCTGCAATTTTGGTGACTTGCAGAAAAACTAGTAGGAAACCGACTCGACTATTATTTTTAACATTGTTCTTGTTTATCTTATAAGGAGTAAGCCATTGCTCAATATTTTTAAACGATTGTTGCTGTTTGAAAAGATTGCTTCCTTAGATAAATTCTGGAATATTATTTCATTCAAATGACTTCCCCGGTTGGCTTAAAAGTAGGGCATCCGGTCAACCAAATCTTTCAATATATTTTCGATGGTTTCGTTGGCAATTTAATGATTAGCATCACCAATGTTTTGGTTAAATGTCTTTATCACTGGATTTTTAAAAAAGGCGCTTTTTATTTTCTCGTAACATATTAATTTGTTCGTCAATATCTTCTTGTTCGTCAATATCTTGTTGTCTTCTTTAAATTATCTAGTTACCGTAAGATATTATAAACTTGTTCCATCCCCCGAAATACTTTGGTATGGCCAGCTATGTGGTAAAGCGCCCTCTTTTCAGTTTTGGATCAGGAAAAACCACTGGCCCCCTGTACTGTAAATAGGTTTTCTTGATATTGGTTCACGGAAGAGCATACAAATATTTTTTTTGCACATATTAGTATTGCAAAATACCGCAGTCATAATTTGAAGTAATTTAGAGCACTTTATTTTCTTTTTCACCAAATATTTAATACAGATTATTTAAGCCATTTTTTTCGATAGCTAAAAAACGCAAATCAAAATACGTCTACTCGGCTGATCGTGTCAGCAAATTTTGGAAAACGAAATATCTTAGCCTGCGAAGTTTGAGTAGTTCCTTTTTTTTCTAACCAACGAATTTTAACACAACAAAAATGCATCAAATTGTAGCTCCGCGGCGGTCAAGCAACATCTTCATTGATACTGATAACGCGGTTTTTGAACTTCGTGTGCAATTAATTTAGTGTTGAATGACTCAGTTGGTACGTAGTCCCATCTCACTAGAAACATACTTTGCGCAAATCAAAATCTTCAATTTCTAATTACAAAAAAAAAAAATGATTAGTAATATGGCGGTAGTCCTTCCCAATCATTGTCATTGTCTTTTTGCTGTGTTGCTAAGGAATTCAGAATGATTTGAAGTATTTTTACCAAGAATGACTGGGATTTACAAAAACTAAAGTCACCATTCTTTTTGAATTTGGTAATTAGCGCTTTAAATTTTAACCATTGCAATTTTTCTAATGTAAGCTGAAGTCCGCGTTGCCAATGAAATCAGCTGAAGTCACTGAATTTCAACTTTTTTGAGCAGTAGGGGAATATGTTAGACAATTATTTTTAGTGTACTTTTTGGAAAGGTGACTCCAGTTGAATTTCAATTCTATAATTGCCAAAATTGAATGCTCCAGTCATGAACTTCAAAATATTGGTTTGTTTATTTCATAGTCTTTTTTAGGGTTCCGTAACTCGAAAAGAAAAAACGGAACCTTTATAGGATCACTTTGTTGTCCGTCTGTCTGTCAACATCTTTTATCTCAAGAACGCGTGGAGGTATCAAGCTGAAATTTATAAAATTTATATCAAATACTCAGGTCTACTGTCCCTTAGAGCTCTGAAAAAATCAAACATTTAAGCCAACGCAATCGAAAAATACACCATTTATGCGACAAGTTTATGCAAATTTTTAGCATTCGCAAGGGAATCAAAGCTTACAGGGTACTTCGCGTGAACTTGTTGTGAATCTTGTTTTCGTAAATTTTTAGTTTCATCATATAATAAAATAATTTTTATTCATTTTAAACGTACAACCTCTTACCCCATGAATGCGTAGAGGTCTTAAATTGAAATTCTTACCAAGTACACAAGTTGAAAACAGCCTTAAGCCGTGACAAAATCGAACTTCTATGTTCACGCAACCAAAAGAAACAGCAATTTAAGCCGCATACTCGCAACTACTCGGCGGGGGAAATAAAACCTACAAGGTTCTTCCAGTCGACCTATCTTCTTATTTGGCATGGAGCAATATTTTGTTTTTTGTAGATTGTCGTGATGGGTAAACTTTAACTTATATACCTACAGGTTTGTACGGAACCCTCGGTGCGCTAGTCCGACTCGCACTTGGACGGTTTTTTTTTCAATTTAATCTTCATCAACTTCAAGTTTGAATTATTTGGTTTAAATTCAGTGAACGCATTCTACTTTGACAACTCGCTCGTCTTGGAAGGAGAATGAGTAAATAAAACTAAACGGTCACATAAAAGAAGTGTGGCTTTTAATAAAAAAATCCGAGAAAAAAAATGTGTTGATGGAATTCGACACAGCATTCAATTAATTTCAAGCGTTTCGTTGTCAGCTGCATCGAACACATGCCAATAGTAGATTTCAACAAAGACACAACAATTAACTTATTCTCACTTCCGACTTCCGATGTGAATCCAGATATACTCGTACCTACATAAATTGTTATTTACAGCACCAAAAGGAATTTCAAAACCTCAGTAACAATTATAATCACATCGGGTTTCACAGCACTCTCCGTTCGTCTGATTTCATCAAAGATTGAAAGACATTTGTTTACGTGGAACAGAAGACCGTACAAAACGTTGACCGCCAATAAACCACAATAGCTACACCCAAGCCTCATTCTACAGCGACGAGGACAATGATGAGTTCTGGAGTCCCGATTGATCTTGATAGTATTTTGTCCCAACATTTTGGCATTGCTTCATCTACCTTTTAGCCCAAGGGCTGAGGGAGCACCCCGATACCTTGTTTAGAGGTGTTAATGCGTCCGCCTGATGTGAAATCAGGATCTGTGTTGTTGTTTATCTCTGATCAAATGTTTCATTTAAATCTGGCACACATTCTTTTTTGCTTCGCCAAAAAATAAAAGCAAAAGCAAACGAAACAAAAAAAAAATGTATCTTTCCATTTTGGAGGAGAAAGCGAATCACAATGCGAAGCGCAAAGACATTAGCAGGGACTAAAGAGGCTCTGCGCTTCGTAGAGAAGTGAGATTTAGATTTTAATCGACGGGTCACCTTTCGTCCAAGAAGGTTCGGTATTACTTAGAAGAGGTATGGCTGCTGTGCTGCACTCTGCACTCGGCAACGACATGTTCGGGTGTTTCTACATTGTTCTCCGACTGTATCTTGATTGAGATTTTCTACTTATGGATTTGATGGTAGATATGATTCGTGAGGATTTATTGTTACCTATGGCTTGTGGGGTGTACCCTTGTCATTTTGATGTATACATGCTCTTGCTGGAATGGTTGGAAAGCGTGGACGTCTGCCTTGTTCGAAATTGTTCATATACAACTGTGTGTTTTCAATGACATAATTCTAAGAATTTCGGCAATGAAACATGTTGACTGGAAATATGCTTAGACAACGTAGATACATTGCACTTATGTAGATATGAATGCATTGAGATCTTCCAAAATTTGCAAAAGATGTTACAAATGTTAAGAATTAAAGCAGCTATCTTAATATTGAAATATTGTATACAAAAAGGTGCAGACATGTTTCCGACACCGGTGTTTAATTTTTTTTTCAAGGTTCCGTACCTCAAAAAGAGCATGGAACCCTTATAGGATCACTTTGTTGTCCGCACGTCTGACACAGAAACGCGTTGAGGTATTTATTGAAATTAAAACCAAATTCTTATGATTGTGGTCTCTTAATGCTGTGTAGATGTTTATTTCGCATATTTTGACACTCGCAAAGGAATCAAAACCTATAGGGAACTATAGACTCGATTCCCGTGATAGAAGAACTATAAACATACCCACAAGTTTGTACGGAATTTTATTGCGCGAGTCCGACTCTTGTCCGGTTCTCTTTTAAGCAGGAGCAAAACAATCTTTAAATAAATCTTTCTTTCAATCCTGATTTTGAAGGTTCTAAATTGAATACAAAATAAACTTTCTTTCAACTATTTCAAGAGTGTTCATGACTTGCGCATTAGCAAACTACTTGCAGCTTGAAAAGATCTGTTTGGTAAGATGACGAGTACTTGCAGAAGCAAGAGGCAAAAGAATAGGCACATGAAAGGATGCTACCAAGGAAATTCCGCACAGAAAAAAAGTGTTTAGAGCTGGACAACAGCATATCCGCCAACTGGAATGTCTTTAAACAGCTATAAACGCATACCCCTGAACAGTCTTGCTTTCTATATCCTATCCAGGGCGTTTTTACAGACAAAACAATTTTTCTAGGTTTCGACTCGGCAGAGAGAGCAAATTCGCTTGCTGTGTCAAATCCCGAAAAATAGCAACTTAAAAGCAGAGTCATGTGAAAACTGTTCTGGTGAAAAAAATTACGCCTCAAAACTGTTGAGTTTTAAGCTTAAAACGTTGAATTGGCTTGGGAAAGAAGCAATATGAGTAAGGCTTTTGGATTCGTCATATAGTTCCCTTTGATAAGTTTACTTATTCGTTTTTGAACTCTGTTGAGCTGGCACATGATTGGTTTGGCCTAGAAGTCAATTAGACAAGACAAAAAAAAATCGCTTCGAAACTCGGACACTTCACAGTAACGTGGTCATTCTAGCTAAAGTTCTGATTGATACACAACGTTTCTTTAGTGGCATCGAATTTCACTTTGTTTTTCGGTCCCCAATAAAATTTCTTTAAGTTGAATAATTCAAGAAAGAAAAAGAAACGGATCCTTTCACCATGACTAATATGGTAAAAGACGTACTAAAGACGTATTTTCGACCAAAGGGCCTGATGCCAGACTCTGTCAAATGACGAGTGCAATAATATTGCTTTCGCTTGCAAACTGTAGAATGTGGTTCCACTTTTCAGAAAGATATGCCATTTGATAGGTGAAAAAGATTACGCAAGGTTTTGCTTGAGAGAAAGAACTGTCATCCTGGCCAACAGACTCGTTATTATCTTGCTTTTGTTCAAATTAGAAGGTCTTTTGGTCCTAAAAAATCTTGCTACTCTTGAAAACTATTTGCTACTTGTTAGTTAAGAAATTTCGAGCGACGAAAAAATCCATTGCAATAATTTTTCACTTGCATTGTAATCATCTTTTCCATTTGCTCTGACAACAGTAATTTAACTATTCGAACAGATAGTCAGGCTGAGTGGGCTTGAGCCTAGGGCGGCAGATTTTTGGGGCAGTAAATTTTGAGACCGAATTTTTATATATTTTTTTGCTACGTTATAAATATGAAAATGATTTTTGCATGACGGTTTTCTGAAATCTCACTGATAGGAGTCTGCACAAAATTTTGCTGATGACTTTCCCTTGTCACTTGTCATTGCACATTCCGAGAGTTGCAATCTTCCATATTCTGTAAACAGCTAGTTCGCCGCCCGGGCCCGTTTATCCAATCAGTGATAGGCCTCTGTTCCTTCTGCCTACACTTTGTATGAGTAAAAAGAGCGAAATTGTATAAAATGTTTTTTATGTTTTTCCCTCTTCCCAATATCAACCCATATATCATCAATGATTAAGAGCCGGAGTTAGTTAAAGAATATATACATTTTCGAAGCCACAAATTTTTGCAAAGCTTTTGGTTAAACCTGCTTGTTCATCATTAGAGTGTTTATCTTCGTTTCTGCGTAAACAGAATCTGCAGAACGATTATCGGAACTTGGACATATCCCATCGAATGGCCATCGAGGGCTCATAGAGGCGGAATTAATGAACACAATCACTTACGACGATATCATGGATGATTTTGCCAACAAAAAATCGCGCAAAAAGGTATTGGAACGAAGAAACAAACTTTTATAACTGAATTGTTTGTCACGTTTACCAAATGTATATTATTGCGTAAGTAGCACACATTACCCCACTTGTACAGGACTGAGATTTGGTAAGCTCAAAAAAATTCCCAAAAATTATTTTACTTGTAAATTTTTGGATTGTTAAAATAATGTAGGAGTTGACAATTGTAGAGGCAAGGGCGGCAAAAACTGCATAGTCTATACTGAGCATCATAATTGGTTCGGTTTTGAGGCGAGGATCGTGAGTTCAAATGTGTACTCGGACGAGGGAAGAAATAAATGCTCCATTTCACTCAATCCGCCTCTATTCTTTATCAAAGTAGTACAGCAGCGAGCACTACAGTGTGTAGACAACTCATGCCTGCTCACTGAAAAGTAATTTTGGGTCTTGGGTCGTTTCTTTTATTCGTTGTTCAACTGACATGATCACTAAAGATGTAAACTCACAGAGCACTGAATACAAAATGACATAATTTTTGCTAAAATTGTAATTGTAAAACTAAAAAAACTTACGGGATCAGTATGTCAGTCATCGCACGATGATTAAAATCCGATTAAAACAGGGAAAGTTATGGTTGAATTTGAAAGTCTTTCTCGTGAAAAATAAATACTAAGTTTTGCAAAATGCCAAAGAAACTGTTCTGCGTTTAAAGATGTGCACTTAAACACTTTGCCTTTAACGGGTAGTATTACCTACTTACGTCATGTGCATCTCTGGTACGTTGAACAGTTTTGAATTTATGTCAGGTTTCGTTAGTTAAGTTTTTGACTGAAGTTTATTTCGAGACATGCGGTGGCTTATTTTCATCATTTCAATCTAGTCCTTAGATCGCAACAATACTTCTAGTTGGACAGATAAATCCGAAAGAAAAGAAATTCTGATTTGTTAAAGTAAAACAGTGGTATTGTAATTCAATTAACTATTATGCTGCTATCGAAAACTACCCGATTAGCATATACTTACGGCTGTCCGGATTATATAGAAGGGTCGGATAGGACAGTATTATGGCTAACTGTTTTAAGGCGTTTTGAGCTAGATCCGGCATATGTGTGGATTGCCATATTACGATTTTAATTTTCTTGTCCGGATTTTCATTGACTTTGACAGCCCGTTTTACGATTTCTCTTCTTTTTACAAAAATATCCCTAATTTTATTAACCAGATTTAAGGCATAATACAGTAAACAATAGTTTTCTGATCCAGGCCTGATATTGTTTTTATTTTAACTATATTCAATGTTTTTAGATCTTAAGTATCCATTTATATATTTATATAATAAATTTCTGTATTTAATCAACAAAAATTGTTGAAGAAGTAATAATAATTTTCTATATATTTATTTTTAAGAATTATTACCATTTTAACTGGTTAAAATATTTTTATATACGTAAAAAAATACATGTTCTTAATATAATATTATGCAAAAAATATTACGCGTTACAAAGTATATAAATAAATAAGGCGTTCAAATATCCCCGTACAGTATACAGTAAATGAGAGGATCACATATTGTTTCCTAGTAAAAGCTTCGTGTAAATAATTGAATCAAGATTTATAATTTCCCAACCGAACAACCGAGCAGTTCATCTTCGGATAAAGAACAATTATTTACTTATTTAAACAAGTACTGAAAATGTCTCTATTGGAATAATTATTAATGGAATAATTTTCTTAGTTATGATACTTACGATAAGCGATTTATTTGTCCTTTATTAATTAGAAGCTGCACAAGTCTGATTTTAAAATTCCAATAACCTTATGTAATTAGTTTTAGTAAATGAATGAATGTCTTATTTTAGAAATTCGCACTGATTCGAAGAATATTGAAATTTAAACTGTAAGTGTAGTTAATAGTTTTGTGCAAAAGTTTATTGAAATATATTTTAAAAATAACTTAAGATTCTTGCAATAATCTTAACTTATAATAATAGAATTAATACAATTATTTGAGATGTTTCCTTGTAAGTTAGAAATTTATTGGAAAATATATCATATAGTCTGATATAATTGATGAAGAACTCTTGATATTTAGCAATTTATTCTGCTTTTTTGTAATATATAATATAAGTGGAATAAAAGATATTTCTTTTTTTTATTTCAAACATAATAATGAATTAACTACAAGTGTTACAAATGTTTGTTTATATGCGACTAGTTATATAACTAAAAAGCAGTGTGTTTTTCATAATGAAAAGGGGTAAGTAACAGTCTACTTTATTTCAGAAAATTCAAATAATTATGATTTTGAAATGATAATAACGCTCGGTGCTGTCGTTGTTGATCCTACAACTTCCGAGTACTAAGAAAGGTTTGAGAGTCTTGTACGTTGCAGTCGTCTTACGTCATATATATTGAGAAAACTTGTTGCTTCCTCGTTGACATGCTCCTGAAGTCTTTTCTTGTGTGCTTTGACCCTAGAGTTGATCTCCTCAAGAACAGTAGGTACCTTTAGTTCCCGGTGGAGGTCGCTGTTTCTGATGTACCACGGAGCATTCATAATGGTTGCTTCTGAGGACTTTATTCTGGAAACATTGGATAATTGCGGTGTTGGTTTGCCTAGCACATCCCCAGAATTGAGCGCCGTAGTTCTAAACTGGTTTTAGGATCTGGTTTTATAAAATAATGTGCTCTTTCAAACGAAGCTTGACATCTAGGGTCATACCTAGATACTTCGCTATATTAGAGTATGGTATAGTCGTTCCTGATATCATTAAGGGGTGAGAGATTTGTCAATATGGACGGATTTGCTCGAGTTAAGTTTTATTCTCCATCTTTGAGTCCATCTTACTATTAGATATGTGGCAGCTTGTAGTTTTTGCGTCGAACCTAGCGTTGTGTTTCCCACCGCTATTATTGCCGTGTCGTCGGCAATGGCTTATTTCTTAGTGGATGATGTTGTTGGTAGATCTTTAGTGTAGAAGAGATCTAAAAGTGGCCCGAGGATACTTCTTTGTGGAACTCCGGCTGTGATCTGCACTAGGTTAGAGTAACAGTTTTCCAGGGAGTAAAGCGATGTTAAATAAGACTCCAAAAGTTGGAAAAACTGTTCTGGGAGGTACACCTTTAGTTTATTTAGCAGGTCTTCATGTCATACACTGGCAAAAGCTTGTGCTACGTCTAAGAAAATTGCAGAATATACTTTTTTTTTTCTAATGCTCTTTCGATTTCTGTTGTTATTCTGTGAATTTGTTCTAATCTGGAGTGTTTACTTCGAAATCCAAACTGATGACTTGGGATTAGGTTCCGTGTTTCTACAATTGGTTTGAGACGCTTAAAAATCAATCTTTCAAACAATTTTGAGATCAAGGGAAGTAGAGATATAGGCTTATATGAGGATATTTCATGAGGGTCCTTACAGGGTTTAACGATCATTATCACATCAGCTAATTTCCAAACGCTTTGCACATATTCAAGGCTAATTGTTTTATTCCTTAACCTTAAGAGTTTGACTTAACCTTTGTTTGGAAGTTGCTTGAGAACTTCCGTAATAATCAAGTCAAAGCTTTTTTGTCTTTTAGGCGCCTTATCTCATACTTCAGCTCGCGCATCGTGACTGGAGGAATCACTGAACTGTCACTTTCATTGGTATTTAGCAACTCATCACAAACACCATCTTTAAGCTATAAGGTGTTCGCTAGGTCGTCTGCTAAAGCAGCAGCTTTTACCTCATTACTTTTAGCCCATTGTCCGTTACCGCATCTTAGTGGTGGAATATGATTTTTTGGTCGCTTAAGATATTCTGTACTTCTCCAAAGTAAGTTCTCGGAGCTCTTATCAGCAGATAGTTCTGAGAGATATTTTTTCATTGTCTCATTTCGGATAAGATTTATCTCGAGTTTAAGATTTTGTGTTGCCTTGTTTAGTTTCGCTTTATGGGATGGAGACCGTGTTTGTTGCCACCTTCGTCGGAGCCTTCTATTATTGCTTATGAGATCCTTTATTTCCTTTGGATAATTGCTACCCATAGTTTTTCTCTTTGATGGAGCAGTACAGCTCCAGGCCGCTGTTTATATGATTATTATCATATTTTTCACTGATGAGCAAAAGCTGGACTGGATCTACCGTCTTATTTATTATTTATTATTATTATTATTATTTTGTTTCATGGGCCTTAATTTAATTATGTGTATAGACCTGATTACGATTTCTATTCCGGGCCGGAGAATATGCTAAAGCGTTACATTTTTATGGTAGTACTTCAAAGTCCGGAGTACAAATTTTGGCCATATTTCACCCATACTCTAAATACTAATTGCGTAATCATGTATCTTTTTTTAAAGCATTTTGTTATTTTGTATAATTTGTCACTTAACCAATCCGCCATCATATATTGTTCCGGATTAACCAAAAAAAAAAACACCGGAAATATTTCCGCAATCGGAAAGGTCGCCGACGAAGGTTGCCTTTTGTGAAAGCTGTTCGATTCTTATCGCATTTTGTATGCACATATCCGTGCAAAAAATTATGCTGGTCTCATAGCTTGACGCAATGCAAATGCATTATGTATTTCCTAAGGATATGAGGCTTTGCTAGATATACTCCTATATAGAAATACTTTCGATTAAGATAAGCGGAAAAGGGAATCAAATAATATCGAGATCGACAGATGTTCTATATTTTTTTGTGCGTTTGCCCGGGCATCAAGGGTAAAAATCTCTTCAATGTCACACATAGCCCTCCGCGAGCCTCCTTGTCTTTTCTACCTAAAAAGGTACCACAATGTGTGTATATGACGATGATGATGGCCTTCTATTTATGCGTCCCAATGAGTTATAGCACACAGTTCGACTATAGGAAGCTTCACACGATTAACAAACAACAACCGCTCAAACAACAAAACAAAACACACATGCACATCACAACCGTTCCGTTCAAAATCCCGAATACAATCCAGGAGCGCTGAAGGAACGTAAAAAATTACACAAGCAATGTTTAAATCATTGCGTGCTATCAAACAGATGAATCTACCAGATTGCTGATAACATTCAGCACAAGTAAAACTGAAAGGATCAAACAATGGAACTCGGTGAGCATAAGTGGGCACTACCATGGTTAGGTTTAGGGCTACATAACATTATAATCATCACATGATGATGAATTCGTTTGTTTTCCACCAACTGAAAGAAAGAATTTGAAGTGCATGAGACAGGCCAACAAAATGAAAGCGGCTACTATGCGCCGCTGCCTTTCAGTCGAGTCGGGAGGTCGCGTCGAGTTGTTGGTAAGTTGAGTACTATACTTTGAATGACAAGCCACCATGGTGGATACATAACGAACAATTTTGTTTATCCATTTCAATTGTACACCCCATTGACCCATGTAGTTTTGAACCATTGGTTTCGAACGAAATGCAAATGTTATACCTTTTAAATATAGTTGAAAAAACCAATAGCTTTTTAAGGGTTTTGCTAAGAGACTTGCCAACTGATTCGGTCCCTCCTTATTATGTTTTTCAAACCAGTAATCTGACTTCTGCTGGTATTTAACTTCTGCCAAACTGTTCGTTATCTATTCATCGAAATTTGACTAAAAAGTGATATTCATATTTTTGGGCTTGAAGTTGAGCTTTTGTTTTGATACTTCAGCAGACGACAAACCTCGGAAAGAGCTGAGGTATCTTTTATTTTATTTAAAGTCCTACAAAGTATGATAACAATTATTTGTCCTTGTTAAACTCAAAATGCTACAATAATAAAATGTCTTAATTAAAACGTGATTATGAAAATGAGACTCAAAAAGTTGAAAAGTCTGAGTACGTTACAAGTGAAATTTGTTTCACTCATAATTTTTCATTCTCGTTGGTTCAGCGATTTCCATCCAAATATAATCGGAGGAAACAAAGAGTTTAGATGCCTTTGGTATTCGGTGAAAGGAATTCACGAAAATACACTAAAGATGTAAATAGCAATTTGCGATCACAGTCGCGGCTACGCTGCTTGATTGGTGAAACCAAACTACTAGCATCCGGGATTTGTTGATCCTTTAAGCGTAGATTCGAGCCAATTCAAATATTCAGTGATTCAGAGAACATCCGCAAAACATTCAATACTTTACGTGCAAATTGTTGATCAAACAAAGGAACAATATGAGAACGATGGCTTATCCCTGGGGAACACCTAAATTTACTTCAAATTCAATACGTTTCTTTTATCTTAAAAACGGCTCAAACAAACTAAATCCATGGAAGGCAACACGATATAATTTGTTCAGAAATACACGCTTTTAGACGCGAGATATTTTTTTACATCTAAGCTTTTGTTGATTGTTTAACTATTGGGTTGGAAACTAAGTAATTGCGGATCTCACTCATAGAAGACTTAAGTTACATTTTTAGGTTTGCTGACGTAATCGAAATACATTTTGTTATTTGATAGTTGGTTCTTCAACTGTCAATCAGTAAAAGAAAAAATGTTTGATCGGTTGTGTAGATTTTGTGTGGCGTCTGTTGATAAATGGAAAATCAAAACGAATATTTTCGTCATATTTTGCTTTTTTATTTTCGGAAAAGAAAAAACGCATCGCATTCTTCACTCAACGCTTCTTCTTCACTGAAAAACGCTCTGGTCGTCCAGTTGGAGGTTTATGATGACCAAAATCAAAGTTATAATCGATTCGGATCATCACAGTACAACACGTGAGATTGCAGAGAGGCTTCATGTATCACATTCATGCATTAAAACAACTTTGCTATGTACGAAAAGTCGATATATGGGCTCCTCATGAACTGAAAGAAAATCATTTAACACAAGGCATTAACATCTGCGATTTGCTAAGGAAACGTAATGAAAATGATCCATTTTTAAAACGATTGATAACTGGTGTTGAAAAATGGGTTGTATTCAACATTCGTGGAGCAAGCTAGATGAACCAGCTCAAACAACATCAAAAGCTGATATTCATCAAATGAGTGTTATGTTATCAGGAATTGTTTACTTTGAACTTTTACCATCCAACCGAACGATCAATTCAGATGTCTACATTGAACAACTAAAAAAATTTAACAATGCAGAGGCTCGAATTGACAAATCGTAAAAGGGTGTTTTATTCCATCATGACAATGCAAGGCCACAAACATCTTTGGTCACTCGACAAAAAATATTGAAGCTTGGTTGGGATGTTTTGCCACATCCACCATAAAGTCCTGACCTTGCACCACCTGACTACTTTTTATTTATTTGGAATTATGATGCTGCCTGAAAGACGGCAAAAGGTCATTCCTCAAAATGGGCAAAACATTCCAGAATAAAGTTATTTCGTTCCATGAAAAAATTGTCTTTTATTTTCTAAAAAAAATCCACAATTACTTAGTTGCTTACCTTATAGATTCTAGGAAAGCGTCTTTTGTAAAAAATCCTTCTCTGAACGCAAATTGCTTATCACTTTAAAGGTTTATGCTCTTAATGTATGTAAGTATTCTTCTTTCATTGGAAAATTGGAAATTTGATTTTCCATGGAAAAATCAACTGGAAATGCTTTTGTATTTTATAAAAAAAAATGCTTCAGAATGGTGACTACATATTGGGCAATTTTTTTTCGTTCGAGTCACGCGTACGGCTTACAATAGTCTTGTTTGAGGGCTGTCCATCTGATGCTAAAAAATAAATATTATAAAAAATGTCAATTGGATAACGAAAGGGGCCTGTTTAAGTTAAATCCCCAGACATTTAACTCTGGACTTCCAATCAGTCATAGCTTTTTTACTTCAGTTTATTGCTTTGTGAGAAACGGGTCCTTCTTTTCGGGAACATGCGAGAACACAGCAGCACCAACTGTATGGCAGATACTTTTTTGTACGGTCTGAATTTTGTCGAGTTTTGTTGCTATAGGCATTCCCCATAAACAGCGTTGCATGGTGCAAGATCCAGTGACCAAGGTGCCCGGGTACTTGCATGCCTCTGTACATGCTGTTTCATTTGTTCGGAAAATATTAACTCTAGCTGTGTGCAAAGTGGTCAAATAATTCCCAAGTTGAACTAATAGTGAGACTTTGGTATAAAAATATATTTAGTCCTCGTTTTCATCGAAACTTACAAAGTGTATCTCTTTATATTGGACCCATTTTTCGATTTTTTCTATAAAGTTCGTCCCAAAACAGTTCTATTGAGTAAAGGTCATTTCTTACTTCGAGCTGCCCCTTTCTAAATTTCTTGATCCACGTTTTTACGGTAAATCATGATAAAATATTACGGCAACGTGAGTCCTTATTGTATACAATATTTCAAGTTCCTGATTTTACGCCACACATCTAGACGCCGAATATAAACTCTCTTTTGTTACGACACCGTGGAGGTCGGCTTTAGTTTTTTTTTTAGATAGTTGGTGTTACCGCACATTTTTCAATTAAGAGATATTTTATAAATTGTATATTGCTACCGAAATATTATATTAATGTTATAAAAAATATTAATACTAATATTATTTCATGTTAAGAAGGAAAATTCTTGAAAAACCTTTACAAATACAAAATGAAAAAAAAGAATGACTAGATAAGATGTGAGAATATTGACATGGGTACATATATAGAGCTAAATATTAAATATGTTTAGAAATAAATAACAAAAAAGTATAAAAACAAATAAAAATGTAAATGTATGAATATTTAAATACATTAATATATAAATGTTTGTATTGTCTTACTTAAGTAATTAAGTAATTAAATAAAGCCCTGCTTTAGCTAAACGCTTTTTTATCGATTAACTATATAAGCAACATGAAACTCATGGGGCAACTTACTTAAGCCAATTGATCTCGTTAACAAAGCATTGAGACAAAGAAAAATGGCATATTTAAAACACATGAATAAAATGGCATTACTAGTACACTTAAGAAATCTTGGTAAGCAACACCCGAAGATTAATTTATTTTACCATTGCTGTGGTTTCTTATCATGAACCAAATCTTAAAGGTCTTTATAAAAAAAACACATAGAGATAGTCGCACACGCTGACCAAGATATTCCGATCGCTAGTTAATTTCTTCCAAAGATAAGCAAGCTAACAAAGTCGGCCTGGGAGGAACTATCAAATGACTCGATGAATACCTTTGTGCCAGGTAATGACGTCAAATCACATATAAAATTAATCGTTGGCATTGTGGGAAAATGACGAAATGCCATACCAATATGAGTGATGATGAAGTCAAAATAGTTTCATTATTAAGACGTGGGAATATACTACAATAGATAAAGTAGCAAAAACTTTTCAGCCGCAAATTTCAAATTAGATCAAAGCAAAAACTGTATTAAATTTAAATAACGAACATCCTTTGGTCGTTGTCTGTGCGCTTTGCCATTTGAACTATGCCCCGCAAACTGCCGCCATTTACTTACAACGATATTTTCAGAAGTTGCGCTAATGATAATGAGGATGAGACTATTCATCATTTCGTTACGTTGTAGAGTTAAGCCATTAGACCTCACATTCTTCGAGTAGAAATGATATGTGTACTTATTACCCACCCTTTTATAAGGCTCCTTTCCTCAAAAGGAAAAACGGAACCATTATATGATTGCTGTCCGTCTGTCGAGCGCGTGGAGGTATCGAGAAATAAACACAAAATACTTTTGTCTGCAGTCCCCTAAAGCTGTAAAAAAAGCAAACTTCTAAATGGACACGGTCAAAAGATATGGCTGCCTATTTCGATACTCGCAGGAGAATCAAAACCTATGGAGTTCTTCCCGTTGACCTGGAATCAGGAAATTTCACTAGCAGCAAGTAAAAGGAAAAAATCCTTAAACTTCATATTTGAACTTTAATCAAAAAATTTTTGCTTGTTTTGAATCGTAACTAATTTTTACGATAAGAAGGAGGCTATGCATTTGAAATTATAATTTAGAAAAATATATAAAGGGTGATATTTTAGCCATTATCTTTTTGGCAACACTGGTTTAAACAGCTGACGCACGTTTTGTGTTTTGTTTCACTGTCAAACATCTTCAGTTCGGTCTATAATTTAACCATGAACAACGCTTGCAAATTATTGAATTTTATTATCAAAATGCGTGCTCTGTTAAGAAAGTTCATCGCGCGCTTCTTCCATTTTATGGTCAGTTTAATCGACCCACTGAAGCGGGTATTCGGGCTATTGTGACTAAATTTCGCACCAAATTTACATTGTTGGTCATTAAACCATCAACACGCTTACGTAGACTGCGAACTGAAGAAAATATCGCAGCTGTATCGGCCAGTGTTAATGATGACCATCAATTATCGATTCGTCGCCGTTCGCAGCAATTGGGCCTCTGTTACTCAACAACGTGGAAAATTTTGCGGAAGGATTTAGGTGTGATGCCTTTCAAAATACAGCTGGTGCAAGAATTGAAGCCGAACGACCTACCGCAACGTAAAATTTTTGGTGAATGGGCTCTTGGGAAGTTGGCCGAAGATCCACTTTTTTAACCGAAAAATTGTGTTCAGCGACGAAGCTCATTTTTGACTCAATGGGTACGTAAATAAGCAGAATTGTCAATTTTGGAATGAATATCAGCCAGATGCATTGCAAGAGCTACCAATGCATCCAGAAAAAGTCACAGTTTGGTGCGGTTTATGGGCTGGTGGCATCATTGGACCGTACTTCTTCAAAGATGATGCGAATCGTAACGTAACTGTGAATGGTGAGCACTACCGTGAGATGGTTTTCACATTTTTTTTGCCCAAAATGCAAGAGCTTGACTTGCATGACATGTGGTTTCAACAAGACGGTGCCACATGCCACACAGCATGCGCAACAATGGACTTATTGAGAGGCGAGTTCGGTGAACATTTTATTTAACGTTCGGGACCGGTCAATTGGCCGCCTAGATCGTGCGATTTAACGCCTTTAGACTATTTTTTGTTGGGCAATATTAAAGCTCATGTCTATACAGAAAATCCCGCTTCGCCCGGAAGACAACATTAAAGCATTTATTCGTGAGATACCGGCCGAAATGTTGGAAAGAGTATGCAAAAATTTGACTAAGCAGATGGACCATTTGAGGCGCAGTCAAGGTCAATATTTGCATGAAATAATCAAACATTCAAACATTAAATTACGTGGACCGTACTATTGATTCAAATAAAGATTTCATGCATTTTCTGAATTTTATGTGTTTCTTTTCTGAAAAACTTTCCTACAGCTTTTAAAAAATCACCCTTTAGTATGACTCATATTTTGATACTCGCAAGGGAATCATACTCACAAACGGAAGCAGGAAAACTCTTCGAAACTCGATTACTGTAATGGCCGCCTGTTTAAATACATACTAATGTGTCCAAAAAATAAGGTGACATATGAATTTAAACTGCGCGCGTCGAAGGATTTGGAAATTTTTCTTTCTTTTTAGGTTGGTAGTACTGTCAGTGACATCTATGTGAAATTTCATGTCAAAATATATTCATAGTGTTTGAGATACGCGTCGTTTGTGAGTTTTTCGTTTTTTGCCATGTCGAAATTTATTGAGCAAAGAATTTGCATTAAATTTTGGTTGCGGAATCAATTTTCTGCTGCGGATACGTTGAGGATGGTGCAGAAAGCCTTTGATGATGAGGATATGTCTAAAAAAAATGTTTACAAGTGGTATAGTGATTTCCAAGCCGGCCGTGAACGTGTCGAAGACGAAGAGCGTTCTGGACGACCATCAACCTCAACCGATGAAGCTCACGTCCAACAAATCAAAGAGTTGGTGTTGAAAAATCATCGATTAATGATTAGAGATCTTGCTGAAGAAGTTGGCTTATCGAAAGGCTCAGTCAATACTATTTGGAAGGATGCTTTGGGCCTCAAGCGCGTCAAATCTCGACTGGTACCGAAAACATTGCATTTTTTGTAAAAAAGGCGTCGCGTTGAAGTGTGTGAAACAATGCTTTCCGACTACCAGGATGTCATGAAACGCATTATAACTGGCGATGAGACTTGGATCTATGCTTACGATCCCAAAACAACCGATCAATCGAGCGAATATCGTACCAAAGGAGAGCCGAGATAAAAAAAAATCGCGCCAAAGTCGCTCAAAAATCAAGGTCATGTTGACTGTTTTCTTCGATTATCGTGATGTTGTGCTTTATGAATTCCTTCCAACCGGCCAAACAGTCAACAAGGAATATTATTTGAACGTTATGCGTCGTTTGCGTAACGCTATCCGCCTAAAAAGGCCGGAATTGTGGAAAGACAATTCTTGGTTTTTACACCACGATAATGCACCATCCCATGCCGCATTCGTAATTCGTGATCATTTCGCCAAAAACTCAACCCATATCGTTCCGCAACCACCGTATTCACCTGATCTGGCGCCGTTCGACTTCTGGCTGTTCAACAAGCTCAAAAGATTCAAGGTGATTCAAGCCGCAGCGAAGACGGAACTGAAGGCCATCCCGGAAAGTGACTACAACCAGTGTTTCAAAGATTGGAAAATCCGTTGGCATAAGTGCATTGCATCGGGAGGGGATTACTTTGAAGGGGATGAAATTGATTTGGAAGAATAAATAAAGAATTTTCAAAATAAATACAATGTCACCTTATTTTTTGGACACAGTAGTACCTACAAATTTGTACGGAACCTTCGCTGCGCGAGTCCGACTCCAACTTTGCCCTTTTTAGTTTTTTACATTTTCTTACCGGAACGGCAATAATTTTTCTTACAATCAAATTTTACGTTCATGGTGTGGGCAAGGCAAATCGCACACAAACTAATTCGTTTATTACTATTGGCTGTCACTCAGGGGATTGTGAATACCCTTAAAGTACAGAGCGAGCAAAAGATAAACTTATAGTTTTATAACGTTGAAAAAAAAATCACTGGTTTCTTTTTGACACAGGATATTATCTCATGATCTCATGAAAGGTTGATGCCATGACGCCTTACAAGATTTACAAGCACAACGAGTCTAGTAACTTGCAATAAGACTTTGTTTGATTTTATTTCATAATAATGATAGACAGTGTTTTCTTTTCTACTCCTTATGGAATAAGTCGTCGTTGGCATCTTGTGGCATAAAATAAGCATACACCAAGATACAAGTCGACATGGACTTTTAAATTACATTTGTTGGCATTTGAACATCTCAATTAAAAAATAATTGCCCCTTGTACGAGTATGTTGAGCTCGGGCTAAGGAATAAAATGTTTTTTTTTTTTTTTTGGGTTAGAAAAGGACTGGATGCTTTTCTAGACGAAGTACAAAATACACATAATATGTGTGCATGAATATCAGAAAAAATGTCGTACATCTTAACAAACACCTAACATGGGTTGGTGTTTGTTTGCTTTTTTTTTTTTTTTTGGTTTTCGTTTTGGGTTGAGTTCGCTTGTGGGTAAATCTGATCTTGGCTTATCTTCAGTCGAATTCCGAATGCGTTTGCATCTTCTCATTTTTGTCCTTCGCGCTCGTGCCTCGAGTTTCGTTAGTGGAGGAACCTGTAACCCAACCAGACACCTTTTGCCAGTCTCTCTAATTAAACAATTCGTAGAATTTCATGTTAATTGAAAAGGAGAAGCCCACGAGATTCCACCAAAACTGGTAGATGTGCTCTCTAAAGTCTAAACGACATCCATTGGGCTGGCGTTGTGGACTTGTGGTACATTTACGTGGTTGACATTAATTTCTTTGTTTTGTTTTGTTTTTGGCCTTATTCGTTTTAATTATTCTGCAGTCAAAGTGGGGGCGAGTCTTTCAGCAGAATTCGAAGCAACCGGCACTGGAGTGTTCTCCGGAACGTGAGTATCTTCCAGCTGTATATGCTGGTGGAGTAGTATGCTCGTGCAAGTCAACAACGGTTTTCTCGGTAACTACGTGGATATCAGATGCAATGAAATGCTACCAAGTTACTGGTTGAAAATATGTGTTTCCGATAAATAAATAAAAGTTCAGTATTAATTGTCGTTAAATATCGTTTGCTGTGATAAGAGTGCGATGATAGAGTAGAAATTTGGAGACCATTCAGTTACATGGGTTAACGTATAAATTCAACACAATATTTTAATATTACAAATCAGAGTTCCTTATAAAAAAACAACTTCAGAGACCGGAATTCTGAATATTTACATATTCAACGTTAATATCCCCCGAGTTGGATTCTACGATTTGCGTAAATATGTATATGGGATTCCCGATTCCAACTTGTTTTTATCGTCTCCAGTTTCACATATCATTGCAAGAACGTATTGATAAGAGTCAAACATATTATTACTTCGCTTGTTCGAAACAGGACAACAGGACAGTTTCACTCAATTGTCTAGGAAACAGTGCCAACAGCTTGAAAGATTCATTCTTTGTTATGTTGTTATGAATTCACTGCGGATCCTTACTTACTCACATTTACTTTGCCCTCAATTTGTCCCATTTTTGCCGCTTCGAATGAACCATTAACTGGTCATTGTGTTCTTCCAATTCTATCAATATCGTCTTAGGTTGATGGCCCGCTTCTGGAAGCTTATGCGTCCGATGTTTCTGTGTAACTTTCGAAACTAATCTTAAAAAATTACAATGTTAAATAATTACTATTATTTTAAGGGTTCCGTACCTCGAAAGGAAAAAACGGAACCTTTATAGGATCACTTTGCTGCCCGTCCGTCTCGCTGTCAAGACCCTTTTTTCAGGAACGCTTCGAGGTATCAAGCTGGAATTTATTCCAAATTCTCAGGTTCATTGTCCCTTGAAGCTGTGTTAAACTCAGGCCAACGCAATCAAAAGAAACAGCAATTTAAGCCGCATATTTGCCAACTCGCAACTCAACCCAGAATTTTGAAATTTGGAATCAAGCAATGTTATTTGTGTTTTTTTTTTATTGATTGTGAACTTTCACTTATATACCTTCAGGATTTTATGGAAGCCTCGGTGTGCGAGTCCGACTTGCAATTGTCCGGTTTTTATTATTTAGTGTTAAAAAACTCGCATGAGACAATGCGCGTCTTGTCTAAGGCTAATTTGACGAGCACTCTCAACCCTCTTTCTGCACAATCGGACTAGTTTGGCGGGAAGGACAACACAGTAAACTTAACAGTTGTCACACACTCTCGAAAGCCACGTTAACCACTCGGTTTTCTGATGTTAGCTCTTAGGAATTTAAGGGGTATTCTAGTCTTCTAGTCTAGAAATTTTAAAAAATTATTTTTTTTTTATATTTTGAAAGTTGAACTATTCAAGAATATATCTAGAATAGGATTTTTTTAAATTCATATTATTTTCGGAGATATCGGTATTTTACTGGTTCGGCCGGAACTAATCGAACAAAAGACATTAGGGATTCTCCATCCACATGAATCCATATTTCTCAGTAAAACTTTTTGTCCTTTGTATATATTGAAATACAAGAACCCAAGGTGACTTGTATCTTTTATATTTAGTGTTCACTTACGTCCAGCTGCTAACAGTTGAATCCTAACCTTCAAACCACGTTGACGTACATATTGGCTGTGAGTGAACTAAAAATATTGTGAAATATTTTTTTTTATTAAAATGGATAAAATATCCTCAGCGCAAAGGATTACGCGTCCAGATCGACAAAGAAAAAGGCGATTTCACCGCAATAGATTCACGGCACAGTAAAACACCAGTTTTACGAGTGCATCAAATGAGGCCAGAACTTCTTGATATGAAGAGAGAAAAGCGGAAAATAGTTTTTTCGAAGTCGATGAAGATCCGATGTGTCAAGCAGGAATGGTAGATTGAATAAATGAAAGTCTACAATAACATTTCATAACTTAGACTGCGAAAAACTTTATGCGAAACTTTAAACGCGTTTTTCTCGAAACTGTCTGTTTCAGAACAATACCCGCGATTTCTCAGGTTCTACTGGACCGATTTAACTGAAATTTTTAGAGAGTCTTCTTTATAGACTTGTCTATGTCTGGAACTATCCTCATCCCCAAATTTTTATTACTTTTTTTGTTTTTAATTTGAAACAGTAAAAAAAAACAGTGGTACATAAATTGTTTTTTTTTTTTCAGGCAGTCGCCATTTTGTGAAAAAAAATCAAAAAAAAGACACTGCGACATTATTCAAGATTAATAAACTTTTTTTTTTTTTTTGGTATCAGATTGCTAGGAGGAATGAAATCGTGGGTATAGTTACGTGCCAATTTTTTAAGACCCCCACTTCATCAACTGCTAATTTTTGAAATTTTCAAGTTTTTTTTTGATTTTTTTTCTGTATTCTTGTTATGTAAATAAATAACTAATAAAAAAATGGATACTAAAAATATTACTTGGCCTTTTTTATGACACTTCAAAAATTACATGAAATTCATGCCTCTAGACTTGAATACCCTTAAGGGAGGCGGTTTAAATTACTTATAGCTCTATAGTGGACGCATTTAATGATGAGGTGTATGTTACGCGCCACATCATATTCAGCTGCTTTGAAGTTTCAGCTGGAAGCCTGTCGGCTGTCGCTTTATTATACCTTCTGCTTGGAATGTTGAATTTTTCAAGTGGTGGCCATCGCCGTTAGCAGAAGTGTTTTTTATTCATTTGATTTATTTATTAAATAATTTATTTTTCTTCTTTTTTATTTATTTAATATTTTATTCATTTATTATTTTATTTAATTTATTTATATTTTTTTTCTATACATATACATCATATTTTTTTATTAAATTTCTGTAATAATTGGTCTTGAAATCAAGCGCTGCCTCTCTCCTCTCGAGTAATTATTTGTATAAAGGTTTTTCAAGTAGATTTTCTGTCTATATATCGATAATTCAATGCGTGACACATGCATCATTTATGGGATAATTTTGGATAAGGTAACATAATTCTTGCCTAAAGGTTCTCATGTGACGAATTCGAATGGATGTAACAGCTGGAATACTTATTTCAATATCTCAATTTCCTGTTCAATCACATATTCAGGAGTATCGGTAGCATTAAGTTAAAGCTGCGAACCACTTTTTGACATACATATCTAAAAATCTTTATACCATATAAAAAGTATAATGAGTTCCACTGCGTCTCAGGGTCAAGACTTAATTTTATAATCAGAGTGGCTTCTTAAATGAACGAAAGCTTTTAAAGCATATTTTGCAACTTGCAATTTGATAATCCGTTTTTGTGAAATATTGCCACACACTAGAACTTTGAGGTACCATTTTAACTCAGGCAATACACTTATTACTTATGTTTGGAAAGCTGAACAATTAACGAAAAAGGACAGGATTATGCACGAGATTCATTCTCGTCACCAATGACGAAAAAACAAATATAGCGACCATCATACAGACTTTGTTCTTCGTGGCACAGCAGGCAGTCCTGCCAACTACACAAAAATTAGACTAGCACGTTATATTGCTGTACGAGCCTTACCGAGAATAGTTTTGAAGCGGGTATTTCAATCAAGCGGCAGATTTTATATCGATAAGAAGTAACCGATACCAAAGTGATTAATGGTATTGATGAAGACGCTACTTTGGCTCGATACATTCACAATTTTATTTCACAGTCTTACAAACTGTCTTACACAGCATAAACAGAAAAAGACGTTAAATTCTCGAATTCGTAAGATTTTATTAAATCTTAACGATCTATATTCGCAAAACTTATTAAAAAATAAAAAAAAAGTTTGGATGTACGAAGAAATATTCAAAACTTATCTGCTCTTAAAAATTCTAACGTTAGTATTAGTATGGACATTTAGTGCTGGCTTTCTTACAATTAATTTCAATCTTTAATTTTGCTTATTATCTAGGAAATTTTATGTAGTTATAAATTAAACAACATTATTTGTAAAAGTAGTATGCTTTGGTGTACGAGGGTTGCGAATATCCTTTTTTAGTTCCTAAGGTGACAAATGAATTTAAACTGCGCGCGTCGAAGGATTTGGAAATTTTTCTTTCTTTTTAGGTTGGTAGTACTGTCAGAGACATCTATGTGAAATTTCATGTCAAAATATATTCATAGTATAGAGATACGCGTCGTTTTGTGAGCTGCTAAAAGTGAGTTTTTCGTTTTTTGCGATGTCGAAATTTATTGAGCAAAGAATTTGCATTAAATTTTGTTTGCGGAATCAATTTTCTGCTGCGGATACGTTGAGGATGGTGCAGAAAGCCTTTGATGATGAGGCTATGTCTAAAAAAAAAGTTTACAAGTGGTATAGTGATTTCCAAGCCGGCCGTGAACGTGACGAAGGCGAAGAGCGTTCTGGGTGACCATCAACCTCAACCGATGAAGCTCACGTCCAATAAATCAAAGATTTGGTGTTGAAAAACCATCGATTAACGATTAGAGACCTTGCTGATGAAGTTGGCTTATCGAAAGGCTCAGTCAATACCATTTTGAAGGATGCTTTGGGCCTCAAGCGCGTCAAATCTCGACTGGTACCGAAAACATTGAATTTTTTGGAAAAAAGGCGTCGCGTTGAATTGTGTGAAACAATGCTTTCCGACTACCAGGATGTCATGAAACGCATTATAACTGGCGATGAGACTTGGATCTATGCTTGCGACCCCGAAACAACCGATCAATCGAGCGAATATCGTGCCAAAGGAGAGCCGAGACCAAAAAAACCGCGCCAAAGTCGCTCAAAAATCAAAGTCATGTTGACTGTTTTCTTCGATTATCGTGGTGTTGTGCTTTATGAATTCCTTCCAACCGGCCAAACAGTCAACAAGGAATATTATTTGAACGTTATGCGTCGTTTGCGTAACGCTTTCCGCCTAAAAAGGCCGGAATTGTGGAAAGACAATTCTTGGTTTTTACACCACGATAATGCACCATCCCATACCGCACTCGTAATTCGTGATCATTTCGCCAAAAACTCAACCCATATCGTTCCGCAACCACCGTATTCACCTGATCTGGCGCCGTGCGACTTCTGGCTGTTCAACAAGCTCAAAAGACCGCTCCGGGGACACCGTTTTGATACGATAGAGGAGATTCAAGCCGCATCGAAGACGGAACTGAAGGCCATCCCGGAAAGTGACTACAACCAGTGTTTCAAAGATTGGAAAATCCGTTGGCATAAGTGCATTGCATCGGGAGGGGATTACTTTGAAAGGGATGAAATTGATTTGGAAGAATAAATAAAGAATTTTCAAAATAAATACAATGTCACCTTATTTTTTGGACACAGTAGTATGCGGATGAAGTTGCAGGCGAGGGCTTAAAACTGAGCAGTTTCCGCTTCCAACTGCAGGGACAATTAACCTTACATTGTTCAAATCGAATATTGTTTTATATAAGTTGCGTACTTGAGAAATTCGAGAGACTCATGTTATAATTTAAACAGTGCACTTATTAGAACATTTTAACCAGAAAGATGGCAAAAAAGAGAATAACTGAATAAGGGAAACTAGACGATCATTCAATTAAACACATCCTGTCAAAAGCAGTCTTATTGGAATTGTATTCCTTCACAAACATTAGTCAAATGCCTCCATTAATGTTTCAGTCAGCTCCAAGGAGACATGTCGGCAAGGTACGAATTTTCTTTTACAAAATTTCCATAGAAATTTGCCCTTTTTATGCTTTCTTTTCAACTCCCATCGTTTCTGGTTCTCATAAATACTCATAATGTGGTCACGGAGTCCTTTATAACCTCACCCAATAGCAACGGATAGGGCAAACGAAGTAGAAGGAATAAAAAACGTTTTCCCAGATCTTGGAGATAATCGATGTAATTGAAATAATTATGCTCTCAATTTAGCTTGGTATGGTGGACCCAAACAAGATGACATCTCTCCAGCTTTGTGATCAAAGATGAAAAAGACAACCCTTGCGGTTTAGATGATTGCCGGCATTGCTGCGTGCTGATAGACAATCTATATTTATGAATTTGTTTAAAATTTGTGTTGATGTAAATCCGACCACAAACAATACCGTTCGAGTAGAGTGCGTTGCTGCTTTAATAATTCAATCGCAGATAAAGCATTTATTTCGCATCAGTAATTGCCGGGACATAAACGGCCACTGAAAGTGACATTGGATGTCGTGCTTTTTCACTAAGATGTCTTTGGATTGCCACTTGAGATGGTAATCATTAAATTCGCATCGCTAGATATAAATAAAGTTGATTTATAAATCGTACGTTTTCAATTGCTTAATAATTGCTGGGCTTAAAATACGAGGAGTACTTAAATTTCAATTTGCTTGGGTATGGTTCTACTTGCATACGGCATGTTGTTCCTTTTTTTATCGTGAGCGAAACAATACACCTTGTTTTCAAGGCTTTGTTTTTAAAGTCTACAGATAATGTCTTTCGAACTGAGACATCAGTATTAAAAAGGACGATGTCATCCAAATAGCAAAAATATGAGTATGATTTGCTTTGCAAGTGCAGTCAGCAAACAACATTTACAGCAAAACTCCCGATATCAGTGGATCAAAAAAATTGGAAAAATCAACCCAGAAATTAATAATCATTTTTGGGTACACTGCCATACTTACTTATCAATTCTACTATTCATGTCGTATCTGAGCTTGTGAAACAGCTACTTTCCATCAGTGGTGTTAAAGAATGCATTCTTTTGCGAACGCATTCACGGAACTCATGTCAAAGATTTCAAACTTTTGATTGATACAAAAAGACTTATATAAAAGTTAATGACTTTCATTTTCGGAAATCAATTGAATTCACTTAAAGATAAGTTGAAACAGCAGTAAACTCATATATTTCTTTTGTAATTCACTTTTGGTCGTTTGAAGTCAGTAAATTCAAATAAAATTGATTGATTTCATTTGAAGTGTTTTATCTTTTATCTACTTTGGGCCATAGCTCGAAAGTTTCGTATTATATTTTGTACGTATTAAGCCCGTGCAGTTTAATCAATTGTGTGGAAAGGGTCATCAAACTATAACACACCTACATCTGATTGAAGTACACACATTTTCGAAGTCAGCTATTTCGAAACATGTACATTTTCGTTACAAAGTCGAATTCGAAAACTTTTTTCCAAATCTGGAAATTCATCTCGGGTAGGCCGAGCTGCAATCATTTGGCTTGCACATAGCTACTCTCATTACGTTGAAGATATCTTCAGCCCACTAAAGAAATTGCCTTACAATATTTTTCTTACTATTCAAAAGAGTTCTTAAAGTTTTATTTGAATTCAGTGGTTTCAGTTGATTAAATGTGAACTCACTGTGGACTTCAACTAATATCAAATGAATTTATTTATAGATGTTTGAATGTATATTTATTTCGTACAATTATTACAAATTTATAGGTCTGCTACCGCATAGTTTATAATACAGAGATACGATAATATAGCATATCTTTCAACTGAAAAAATTTAAGACAATAAGTAATAAAAACAATAGGTGTATGAGTCATATGCTAGAGGAAAAGTACTAGTAAGCCACTCAATTTAGAGAAAAAAATATCACAACATCATTATACTAAGTATCACAGATAAGAAATAAAAAAAATATAAATAAATAATAAATAATTAAATAAATAAATAAATAAATAAAAAGAAAAATAAATAAACAAATAAATAAAAAGAAAAATAAATAAATAAGTGAGTAAAAACAATTAAATCAATAAATAAAGAGATATATAAATAAATAAATAAATTAACAAATAAAGATATGTGAATGCACATAGATAAAAATATAACAGAATATATGTACGTCTGTGTTACACGGTACTTTTAACAAAAAAAAAAAAAAAAACATATTAAGTTATACTATATTGCGTCAATAGTTAACTGCATTAAGTTGGTTAATAAGGGGGTTTTCGGAAAAGTCACATCTTATAAGTAACGTTTCGTTGAGGAAGATTTAGCATCATTTTTAGTAACTTGTTATGCGTTACTTGTAACTTCTTCATATAATATTTCGCACAATTACAACATACTGAACAACCATACAAAAGAATTGCTTGAAATATTACCTTAAGGATTATCAATTTATTTTCAGCTGATAATTGCGATTTTCTGTTATTAAAAGGGTACATTAATTTGACAGCAACATTACAATTTTCGGATCCAGGTGGAAACCCAAATATTTAACGGAAGATTCCCATTTTACTAGATTTCCATGCAATCTAAGTAGATTTTGCGGAAGAAAGCAAGTTTTTCTTTTCCGAGTTAAAAAGGTAGCTTGGGTTTTTTTCACATTTAATTTTATCTTCCATTTTTTGAAATAGTTTTCAACGAACGAATTTATTCGAGGAAAATATCGCAGTGTCGTCAGCGTACATTGCTGATTCGCAATCTGTCAAATTTGGGAAGTCAGACGTAAGCAAATTATATAAATCAGGAGGTAAAACTGCACCTTGGGGTAGACCATTAGCAAATTGAGGCACTATTATTGACATGTACTTTGAAACAACGATTGGACATAAAACTTTGGACAATTTTACATGAAAATGAAGGAGAGTTATAAGATAACATTTTGAATATAAGGCCATCATGCCAAACTGAATCAAAAGCCTTTTCGATGTGAAGTAATATCATAACCGTGGAAAATCCTAAGGTGAGATTACTTTTGATTCTTTCGCAAATTCTTAAAACTTGGTGGGATGTGCTGTGATAGCGCCTAAAGCCAAATTGCTCGTCAGGATTTATTTTTCGCTCATCTATAACTTTTAATAGTTTTCTTTCACAATTCGTTCAAGAATTTTGCTTATGCTACTTAGCAGGCTTATTGGTCTATAGCTGTCAGGGCTATTAGGAGGTCTCCCGCCTTGAGAAGTGGTATGATCTTAGCTTCTCTCCATACAGTGGGGAAATATTGCAAAATTTAAGCAAGTATTCATAATAAAAAAATATATTTAGTTTCCGCCTTGGGTAATTTTTTTAAAATAAATATTCAATATTTTATCAGGACCACTTGCTTTATTTAAATGGAAGTTTTTAATAAGCCGTTTTATATCAGTTTCAGTTACAAACTCGTTGGATGGCGTTACAGCACGTGTAGCACTGAAAAATTCAATTATGTTATTGAAAAACGCAATCGTTTGACTTAATTCAATGACTGATTAAAATTGAATGCATCAATCGCCGGATTATAAAAGATTGGTGACTAAGGTGTTTTAAATCCCAATCTATTTCAGAAAAATGACGACAAATCATTCTGGATGAATTTAATAAATAATATTTCGCTTAAAGATTTGATTCTATCATAACTGTGCTTCCCATGTCTCACATTCGCAGACACATTGCTTCTAGTTGGTTTGTCCAAGCTTCGTGGCATCCGCGATGGCATAATCTTTGAACCGGATGTTCAATCTTCCCTCTTTATTGGGAACCTAGTGGCTGTGATTCGAAGACACTCTTAGATGGAAAATTACTGCTTTTATCAATTATTTTTCAATTGAAAGTATTTTTATTTCATTCAATTCATTTTCCTTACATGCAAGCCAAAAACCCTTAAATTTAGCTTAAACAATTTTCACTATGTATACAATAGCTCTCTTCGAGTGCTCTTAGCCTTAGATAAGAATAAAAAATAATGTCCTTCGACTTAATTCTATTTTTATAGTCAAATAATAATAATTATTTTGAAAAGCTAAGAAAAAATTATTTTTCAAATAAAAAATTCTGCAAAAGTATAATCTTTAATTAGGTCTATAAACTAAACTAAAATTTATCTTAAATTTAAAACTTAAAAAACTGAACCTACTTACAAATCTTCTTAAATGTTAAACAAACATTCTTATGTCTTAGGAACACCTAAGATTTATTAACGGAATGAACTCATTCCCCTGCTGAACCTTAAAATCTCCGTTGAGCTACGTGCGACTTCTTGGTCGTAGTTGACACACCTATCAACAGCTTTTAAATACATTTTCTATCAAGTTAAAGGAACGCTTCAGGGGAAATAAGGCCGTTAAAGCACACTGTCTCCTGGTGATTGATGGTTGGGTAATAAGCCCCCAGATCAAGTTGTTGATGGAAGTCATTGCTCTTGCAATGTGACTTCGAATAATTTTTATCAGAAAGTTGTCCATTCTTATCAGGTTTGCCACGTTGGAGAGGACTTAATTTTTGTAGAATTGTCTGTTCTCAGACTGGAGTTCAATATAAGTCGAGACAAGCCCTAAGAAATCGTCTCTCGAAAACCGGAAGCTTTTCCATTGAGCTTGTTCCCACGTTGAACTACACAGGCCAAATGAGGGCCGTGAAACAGATCACTTTTACCTTTACCACTTAATCAAGGCGAAGGCCGCCTCGGTTCTGGCCAGAGCTATATCTATATGCTTGTTCGAATAAAAATACTGATCTAGCCTGAATACATGGTATCTGACAGCACTTCAATTTAACAGTGGCTGGCTTCTTTATAGTCCTGAGTCCGGAGTCCTGAACAGAATAGTCCCTCACTTTTGGAAACTGATCTTCAACTTCCAATCGTGGCTATATCCCTGAATCATAAGGAAGTCACGTTGCAAAATACTTAGGATGACCTGTACGCGATCAAGTAATCTGCGTAGGCTATGGAGTGGCGGAGAGAGCCTGCAAGATCGCTCGCCAAGATCATAAATGAAATCGACGAATTAACTACACCCTGTTATAGACCGTTGTTGATTTCAAAAGTGTCAGCAGACTGCTGGTGAGCAAAGCAGCGTTTTGCTTATACTGAACTGGTCTTTTTTCGAAAAAGAGCCCCGTGGAAAATGATTGCACATTCGCTCGATGTGGATGCGTTTTTGCTCACCAGACTTAATCGTTTTGAAGACCATGATTTTTCGGTGAATAATGTATTTTTATGGTACTTCGCGCGGCAAACAGAATAAGCATTCAAGGTGTCATTTGTGAAGGCGATATAAGTCCTCCACTGCCTCAATTTTGATTATTCTGTTTTTGACATTTTTATTCCTTGCCCTAACGGTATGTATTTTTGTCTTATCTTTATTTATACCATATGCAAGCCAATTCTTTCGGCCTCTGCTTTTACTGCCGGGAAAGTTGCGAAGCCGACACTTGGGGGCGAGATATCACATATATTAATACGATCTGAGCTTCCCAGTGGCAGGAAGGTCTTGAAAAAGATTTTGCCTTCCATGTTGACACCTCGCAATATCTGTTCATGTATTTTCTTTCTGCAGTATTCTAAGGAAGTTAATAGTCCAATAGCTTCGCATATTTCCGAGCGTTGTGAAATAAATATGTTAACCCCATCGTTTTCCATAGTTCAGTGTCATGTATGCTCTAAATTGTGGCTTCGATGTCGAATAATATTTGGAAAGTATCGACCCAAATTCGTTCGTATTTGGTGTTGTGTGCCGATTTACATGTCCGCAACCTTTTTACTAGCGCAACCTTTTTTTTTAAAGTGCACGTGTTCATGGGATTGTGTATACCCTTATATTTAGTATGTTCATACAGCACGAGCAGAAGGAAAATTAGAAGGGCGAGAAAAAAGAATATCTTTAGGTTGTAGTGCAGAGGAAAAGGAGTATTTTTGATCTCTTATTTTATTTCTTCTGGTTTTCGAATCGGATTCGAAGAAAGAAGTCAATCGGTCTGCACCAGTCGGTTTGAAAAATTATCCTTTATTAATTTCTCTTATTAGAATGGCATGTAAACCGATGTCGAGCTCTACTTTGTGCCGGATAGGTTTCCGAAAATCATTGCCACGCTCCGTATTGACTGATGACATTACGACAACTTCCCCATGAAACGGCCTTCAATTGAGTTGTGATTTAAGGCAATCGTTTTGTTTTTTGTGTGGGGTACTCCCTCTTTATTTTGAACTTTAATTAAATGAAAAATAATAAATACAATAGAGGACATAGAAGAACCCATTCTGTTAAAATTGCAAAATTGTACCTTTTATGGTTCAGAAGATACAGACTGTGAACGACGGGTGGACGGATGGACAGCAGAGGTTAAATAAAATGGGTTCCGTTGTCACTCTTAACGTACGGAACCTTCAAAATTCAATGAGTTTTTTTTTTTTTTAAAACAGAAGAAGTATCGGGCGTTTGTTTCCCTTATTTGACTTACGTTCTTCAATTTTGTATACAATTTTGCTATAAATATCATGTTAAGCAATCTCATCACGAGCCTAAACTTATTGTGTATCAAGGCACACAATTAAAATTTAGTTGACGTTAGTCCAGATTTATTATTATGTAAAATGCTTGTCATATTGAGCATTGCTTGCATATATGCATACTTGCATCCGTTGATTACTTTTATTTAATTCAAAACAAAGCTGTTCGTTAAAGGCTTAAACACGATCGATATCATCCATCGTTAACGTATGCAAATGCAATCAGTTTAAGGATAAATCTTTGTGAACGAAATTTCAGAGTATTTCCTTGAAATCTGATTGAACGTACAAGCAGTATTTCATTCCATTTACTTGGCTAAATGTCAAATCTTCGAAATGTATCTGCAAGTTGAACACTACCTGTACAAGCACCTTCTTTTGCATAACATTAAAGCGTGCATATAGATTTACGTACACACACATGGTTTTATCGCCATTAGGTTGATCAGTCTAATATTCATCTTCATGTACGCCTTACATAAATAAGTTTGTGTTAACTCAAATGCAAATAAAGAATACTACCATTCGTCGCAGCAATTTGGCACTTGCTTCCACAACTAAACTGTAATCTAGTGTCCACAAAGTTTTAAGCTATGCATCGGATAACATAGTGCTCATCCCTTAATCCTACTTCTATTCCTTGGTAGTAGCATGAGAGTGGTTTTACATTTTTGATTCAATCTAATTTGTTCCTTGAATTGGCTCACCCAATGTTCATTCTTAATTGTAATATTGGCCAACATTTGGTTGTCGATAATGTTTGTCATATTTTAAAAATCGGTTTATCTGTTTTTGAAAAGAAACTTGTCCTAAGTCATTTAATTGTCTGAGCGTAAAATACAACCTTTGCTCTGTCGATCATCTTATTTAACGCTCTGTGATGCAGTTGGTCGAGTGCATAGGAATTTGGCACAGGCACCAGTGGTAGCAGTTTGATTAAGTTGGTGTCATTGTAGCCGTGATCACGCTTTCGCCTGGTCATGCTGGAATTTCAAGCCGTTACTCGGTTTGGTAGAAAAGATCATGACGACGACGTTAGGACGTGTAATCGTCCTTTCCAGTTGCTTTGAAGAGTCCCGGTCAGGACCATAACTTCAGCTTAACTCCGTTATCGTGGGTGTTATTATAAAGGCTGTTTTGCGCATTAAACTACCAACCAAGATCGTGATTGATTGTTCTGTGGTAGCGTCATCCTTTTCTTCCGATGGAGCTTGTGGACAAAAAAGGTTTGATGTTGGCCAGTGTAGCCATACTGCGTTTAGCATTCTACGTACAACATGCCAGTTTCCCGTCATTTAAGCGATTTTTAGACCAGATATGGCGTAGCGATTTCGGTGTGACCTTGATCTGAGGATTACTTGCTAATAATTTGATGCTGAAAATTTTGAAACCCTCTTCCTTCACTGGCGGCTGAATTTCGATGAATCTCTGATCGAAAACATTAATATACGATGGCTTCACTCATTGGCTTGGAATAAAATGCAAAATTTAATTAAATTTTAATATGTTTTAAGTGTATCAATATTTATTTAGTTAATTAACATGAACACGCACATTGATACCGTCATATTCTGGCTAGCCTACACCTTCTGCTTCTCAAAGATGTGCAAGCGGCGAAATATGAGATTGACTCTGACACGAAGGGTTCCGCACTACCCTACAGTATGCATCCTTAATTTCAAATTTCTTATATAGATCGTTTCAAATGAGTAAGCAGTAAGTTGATGATATGCTGATCTTATCAAGTCGTCTATTTCACGCTGCGGATCCGTCTTGTTTCGTTTTACTATATCATATATTTCAACTTTAGGCATTGAGAAGCTGTGTGCAATATTATTTTCTACCAGGCAATTAGTTAGCTCAAATTTTGTTGCTGGTGAAGTTGGCGCATAGTTTTTTTTAATTTTTTGTGATATGAAGCATTGTCCATTACAATAACCGACTGTTCATTCAGCTGCTGCAGGGCCTGTTCTCTTAACCATTTGGAGAAATTTTCAAAGTTCATCTCATTATGGTAGTCACCAGACTTCAATCCAGATTGCAATAGCATGTGCAATAAGCCGTGAGCGTTTTCTTTCCGTACTTCTATAAGTCCTAATAATTCCTCTTGTGTGGGAGCTATGTATTTATATAAGACTCATCTATATAAATACCTTGGTACCCACTATCACGGAAATTCCTGATTTGCCGGATATATCTTATCCTTTGATTTTTTATGTCCGTCCTTTCACAGAGGATTCTCCTATTGTCTTTCGTCTTGCGAAAGCGCAATCCTTTGCTTTTCAGAACTCTCCAAAGTGATGTCTTGCTTATGTTTAATTCAAGTTCATCATAGTTTTTTTTGCTTAGGGTAAAAAAAAAAATTGGTAAAAGGAGTTAATTATCCTTCTTATGGCCTCTAAGTCGAAATAGTCCAAATCAGTCATCCAGTGCCGGTGAGGAATTTTCTTCTTGGGTGATTGTAGTTTTCCAGTTTGGTGTTCTTTCATTTTTTTGTAGAGATGCTTTTGCGAAATTCCGACAAATTCTGATGTTTTGTTCACAGCTGGTCCTATAGGTGCGCTATTTGGTTGATTGATGGTAAAATCCAAATTTTGGTTGCTAATTTCCAGCATAAGCAGATTTGCTTGGCGTATTAAAGGCTTTCCTCGCTTGAAGCAGTCCATTATATATTTCTTTATATTTATTTTTGCTTGAGCTCCTTGCAAGGTTTTCCAATTGAATAGTGATTTGAAACGATCTATAGTATCGCTCATATGTACGAGTACATCAATGCCAAACAAATTTGCAGTCGGCCTGAAATGTATTTCTCGCATGAAATTGAAAAAAAGGTAGGAATTATAGATTCGCATATTTCTACATTTCTACATCAAGTCTGCATTAATAAACCTTTTAGTTGTAGTATGATTGTTTGAAAAATGCCTTTTATTTATTTCGCGCATTGGAATTGCATGTATACCGATTTCGAGCTCTACTTTGAATCGGATATGTTTCAGAAAATCACTACCAGGGGTCGCGTCGTATAATAACATTATGAAACCGTCAACGAATCCATAAAGCGGCATAATTGCCTACTTCAAGGCGTAAAATAAAGTGATTTAAAGAAAAAAGTTTTTTAAGTGGGAACCCCCCTTAATTTTTAACTTTTGATTATTTGTATTATTCGTTGTTAAAGTGACGGTCGGACGGCGGAGGTCTTGTAAAAGGGTTCCCTTGATATGGCATCGGCTACTTTTAATAGATATTAAATCTTAAGGCTTAAGTGCTTTGCCTGCTTTTTTAACAGTTATAATGACATTGCCAACATATTATTTGCTACATCCCTTTGATATTGCTATGTTCAGAAACCCGCAATATAACAACGACATGTAAAGTCACTGTGTTAAAACATTTCGAGATTACTCTTGTTTTTCAATTGCATAGGTTTCCGCCTAAAAAGTACTTTAAGTGTCTGATATTCCGAATAACTCAGACCTCCATTTTTCTCGAAGGTCCGTTTGATTTTTTTGGATCTTTTAAGGACTTCTCTTCTAAATAGTATGTGGTAGAAGCAATGTTATAATTACATTCATTTTGCTTTTGTGGCCTCAGTCGAGAAGTTACTCTTCATGATGCCGGGATAAAGTAGGGTGCAGTTCGCGATGTGTCCGGCCTTTGAGGAAATTACTTCACAGTTCGTTTTCGCTTGCAGATTTTGATAGTTCCCGCCGGTAAGATTCCGAAAGACTTCTTCTTTTATTTGAACTTTTTGAACTTTTATTTGAACTTTATTGAACTTTCTGAAGTAATTTATATTTACGGGTTTAGTTCTTTTAAGTCGAGTCAATTTTCGAAGCTATTTCGATGGCAACAGTTCGCTGGCGTAGCTCAATTCACCAACTCGACTTCCTTTTACTGCAGAACATACTCATACTTTTTAAATAATCTTAAGTAATGTGCTACTAGATTGCGTTGTAGCTTTTCAGATGAGATCCCCTCAGCATATGTCATTTGACCTTTTGATTAAGAAAATTAGAAATTTTGAGACATGAGTTTCGTTTTCATTGATCTGGTGTATAGAGTATGGTGTCCGCAGGTCCTCACCATCGAATAGCGGAATGAAATTTAATACGACCTTAAAACGAAGTCAAGCCAATTGGATAAATAAGATCTAGTATTGGATATAAATCGACAGGCCGAAAGCATTATATTATAATATAAATGTGTATATTGTTATTAATTGACGGGTAAATTTTTAACGTTTTGCGGCAAAAAAAATATTTTACGCTCGGCGGCCTACTGAAGAATAGATGCACCCTAGTTTTTATGTCTTAGCATAATCAAGAATGCACAAAGTTCAATTTATTTTGATGGTTAAAATCAAAAGTTATAAAGTTTAATATTGTTACGAAATTCGCCTTGCAAAGTGGTTTTCGATGACGTGCGGAGGAGGAGAAACCAAAAAAATCTTCGACTAGGCAATAAAACAACAAATAAAGTTATTTGAAAATTGACTGCTCTATTTCTCAGCCAGATTCTTAAAGATCAGAACAGACCCCTATATTAATGCAGCGGCTCCTTTTATAGCCCTCGGTCGATTTCCAGGAGGGTTCCAGTCTTCGCTGTCAGGCTGGAACCAAGGTGGGTTTCGCGCGACGGAAGGCGGTGCTGCATTTTCAGCCGACTGGCGGTATTGTGGTCAGCGTATTTGGTTTGTATCCCCTTTATTCGGTGTCGTCTAATTTTTTTTTATTTCAGAGCCGATGAAGACTCCGCTGGTCTCAGGGTTGCAGCCTATGGTGGTGGGGCAGGGATAAAGTTTTATTTTGATTTGTGAAATGTGTTAAAGCTAATAATTTAATGGAAAGATATATGTGCTTGCGTGTTTCTGGCCTTGTGTTTCCAATTTTTTTTTTCAGGTGGTTTTCCTTGTTCATAATAATATGAATTTTTTAACGCTTTTCTAAAATGCCCCACTTTCTTGCAACAATGACAACTATACTTGTTTGAGGGAGCTTTATGTTCTGCGTACAGTGCGGTGTCAGGAGTTTTGTTATCAAACATTATTAACATCTTGCAATAACAAATCATTCTCCACTGTTAACTTTGTTTTTGAATTTTTAACTCCTAACGCTAAAGTTCGAAACTCACCTGGTAGTCCAGCTAGCATCAGTTAGACGCTGTCAATTCGTCATCATGATGTGAGAACCATTGCGTTAGTATTCTTCTCCATTGATACGCAGTCGATTAGCTTTAGTTGTAGTAGTTGCTTTAGCAATTCTACTTTTCTCGTTAATCCACTGTAATCATGCGCTATAACCAGAGTTTTCCAGTGTAATTTTCGCTTTTGTAGACTTTGCAATGTGTGCGAAGTTTCTTGGCTCAATCATTAACGTTATTTCAGCTAATGCATGCTCGTTTGCATCCTTAATTTAATCCTGATTCGACTATTTTCCAAGAGTTCATTATAACGAGATATGACTTTGCATGTCGCTTCCAAATGTCGAAATTTTCCCGGCCACGCAGTTTCTCAAAAGGAAATGAAATATTTTGCGAAGACATTTCGTACCAAATTGTTATAAATTAAATCGAAAGAAAAAAAAACAAGGAATCGCGTACTCTTATTTTTCCAAAACTATGCAAAAATGGTCTTATTCCGTGAATGTACATTTATTTAATTTAAAGGTTATTTTAAATTAAATAATTTCGTGACTCTGTTGAAAATGAAGAATAAAAGATGAATAAATTTGTTTTATGAATATTTAGACAGTTTTTCATTCACAACTAGTATTCTATCCGGAAACTTATGAACGGCAGTGTATTTGTTTATAAAAATTTGATTATATTTTAAAAAATACTTGAAAACTAATATAGAACTAATTTGATTTTAATAGAACCGATGTAATAGTCTATTTATTGACTGTTTGTAAGGTTCCGTACCTCAAAAGGTAAAACCGAACCATGATAGGTTCGATTGGTTGTCCCTTCGTCCGTCTGTCAAAACCTCTTCTTCAGAAATATGTGTATGTATCAAGTTGAAATTAATATCAAATACTTATGATAACCGTCTCATAAAGCTGAAGAATCAAGCTTATTTGACGCAGTCAAAAGATCGGAAGGGAATCAAAACTTAAAGGGGACTTCCTTTATTATGAAACTTGGGCAAGAGGCAATGTCTTTTATAACGTATAATTATAAGAACGTATAACATATAACTTTTCTTTATTAAATCACGAGGTAATTGTACGTCAAGAAGAAGGCTTTGAAAAATTTTATAATATTAAACATGTTTAGAACATTGTACGGTAGCGCGGAACTTTTCGTGTGCGTGTCCGACTCACAAATGTATTTTTTTTTTGTTATTCAGTTTAAGCCATGAAAACAAATTTAATGCAGACATGTTAAAAAGAATATACGCGTCGACTGAAAACAATTTTTGCGCAAGAGATGAAAACATTCTGAGAATCGAAATTCTTTTCCGATTCATTGAAAGGTTCCTCTTAAACGCAGCCGAACATAAACAACTAGCGTGTCGAAAGTCTGTTGCAGCCTGCCAGTCCTGCGTATCATTTTGGCTAACTCTTCTATATAGAAAAATAAAAATCAAGTAAATAAATTAACAAAAACATTTTTAAATACAATCCATATATTTATAGTACATATCTCAAAGTTCATCACAATATGCTCTCTAGGAAGCAGTTGTGTGTGTTCACAGTGGTTCAGACTCTTCCTCGTCAAGTCGAGTGGGTCGAATGGTCCTACTGAGTCTTTGGTGAAACAGACCCGTCATGTTCTCATCCCTCAATACGCGAAACAGTTGCAAGATCAAAATTAACAAAACCAAGCACAACGTTACAACGATCAATACATCCCGCTTAGTAGCACTCGATGCTGCCCTAGATCCATGATCTATTGTCTTCCCACGAACGGCGTGATGGACCTGCGCAGCTGTTTGAGTTGAGTGAGCTACTTCAGCCCCATCACCAGAACTGGTCACCAATTTCACTGCATTCACCTTCAGAACTTCGGACATTTGTTTCAAGTTAAGCTGCGACCAATTGTTTTTGGAAATCCCCATTTCCTTGAGATTCCCATGATTCCGTATGAAAATTTCATAGTCAAACGCTTCCAGGTGATTCCCTTCAATGATGAACTTCTCCAAGTTCACAAGTGGTTCAAAAATATTGGCGTCAAGCTGTGAAAAGCTATTGTAGGCTATATCGAGGTGAGTTAGTTTGCCTAGCAATAGAAAGTTTTCCTCGGTCAAATTCTGCAGGCGGCTGTAAGCAACATTGAGGAACTGTAAACTGGGCAAGTGCAAAAGCAGCGATGTATTGGAGCCGTTTAAATCTTCTATGGGATTCTTCGATGCATCCAGTTTCTGCAAATTCACCATTCCATCGAAATCTGATAGCGATTTGAACTGATTATTGTGCACATCGATTTCCTTCACTGAGCTCCGATTGGTGATAGTGATGCTCTCCAGCTGATTATGGCTGGCTCGGATTCTGTAAACGTTGCCATTGATAACGCAAGTTCGCAATTGCGCACTCGATGCTCGAAGCATGTCAACAGATCGTAGCGAAATTGAGTTGATATTGTTGTACGAGATGTCGAGGACACTCAAATGTGGCAGGTGAGCCAGACTGTTGCTATCGAAGGTAGCCAGATTATTGTTGCATAGAATTATGGTCTTGAGATGTGAATTTGACTTGAAAAGTTTGCTGTCGATTGTGTCAATGTCATTGAAGCTCAAGTCAATGTATTCAAGGCTGGTGAGGTTGACAAGACTCACTGATGACAGTTCGTGAAGTTTATTGTTGTTCAGCTCAAGGAACCGCAGTTTCGTTAGGCCTTTGAATGCCTTCGGATGAATAATAGAGATGCGATTATTCGCAAGACTAATCTCCTCAACGTACATGAGATTTGCGAATGTATTTTCTGGTAATTCTGTTAGCTGATTATTCGGAAGATACAGGGAACGTAAATTATCTGCCGCAAATTGGTTTATTTGTTGAAGGTTTTTGAGAGAACACTTATACAAAAGAAACCGTTCCAAGTTTGGCACTATGGGAAAAAGCGCGGCGGGAAAGTTTGGTATGGAACAATATTTAAATATGACCTCGCGGATGCCATAGATGGTTTCGGAATTGTTGAAGACAAGCTTCTCATCCTCGCAGTACGAAATCGTGCAACTGGAACTATTCGATACGCAAACGTCTTTTAAATTAATGTTTATAGCAGCCACGTAGCCGACGAGAAAAATCAAACGCGTAGTAGACACGAGAGGAATCATCTTATTGAGTACGTTTTCATAGTTTCTTTTAGCAAACAACCGATTAGCTTGGCTTTCCCGAACTCACTGTGCCGCGGTTAGAAGCTTCTGAGATAAGCAAAATTGTTGTTCAAACTGACAGCTGCTGTGCTTTGCATTATGTGTGTGTCTTTCGAGCTGTTAACACTTGGGCAATGCATTGATAGGCTCTGCGAGGAGAGTGTATAAATATCGGAGGGTATGACTGATACTAGAAGTCAATGTCATGGTCACAAAGGAAATATAGAAACCAACCTTATCAGGAAAGCCAGCGATTGCGTGAATTTTGCTACTATAATTATAAAAAAAACTTGTTGCTAAAGTTACAATTTAATAGTAGCAGCATGATTCATTAAATCGATTGTATACAATGAGAAAAGCATTCTGGTGAGTAAAACTCTGAGATGCTTGATGGGAATATACATATCATGAGAAGGCTTCACTCAAACTACGGGTATGTCCCGAATATAAACAATTTTTTGAGCTTTTTCCTGAGGAGAAACCTGAAGAAGAATATCTTTCTCGAGCAGCTACAGTTAACAAAATCGATAATTTTAATAGACAGAGTCGATCGAAAATATTATCGCTTTAGCGGAGATGATCACAACACAGAAATTGTTTTTACAGAAAGATCTTGGCCTACATTCTTTAGAGGACCAGTTGGGAAGATATATGAATCAAGAGGACTAAGCGGCAGAGGGTTCTAAAAATTAATGAATTCCGCTGAGGACGTAAACAAACAAAACTTTAACCGAAGGACAGATAGTCGGAACACAGTCGGTTTTTGGGCTGTCGAAGTCATTGGGCCGTATGTATTCCTTTAATTGATGCTGTTGCCACCGTTTTAATGAATAGATTGCGTTATATAACATCTCGATAAAAAATCGATCCGTGGAACACTATCTTGGACAAAGCATCACAATGGCCAGCCTTAACATTGAAGTAGTATAGGATCTGGAGATCCAACAGAGATGTAAGGCTTTCGATGCTTCCAGGGAACTCAAGAATCAAAAGTCCTTATTCGAGGTCAAAAGTCATACTCCCTTGACCAATGTTGAACGGTGAGTAAGAGAGGACGCAGAGCAGATTTGATGAAGCGAAAAATTCTCCATCGGACATGCAGTCCAGCCTGCGGGGGCAAGTGGAGGAGAGTTTGCAACCGGAGCTGCAGAAAGCTGTGATATAGCACGAAAAGCCAAAAACACGACGACAACATTTACTCACCATGGAGCAGCATAGAGAACAATGTTCCAGAAAGGGGATTTCGAATCAGAGGCGGTAAATTTAAGACGATGAGAGACCGGATCTCCGATTTGAGAGTGGAAGCAGAGTGACCAAGATCGTTTTCGTTTTAGGAGCATAGGAAGATTATTTTTTAAGAAGGGAACGACGTCGGGTAAAGCGTTTGTCTTTCAATTGGATAGAGTAGGTAATTCTTGAACTTTTACCGTTGGAATGGCCGACCAGCGATACTTGTCTGACTGAGTGAGTTGTCGTGGTGTATAGGTTACTCATCGGCTTACCATTCAAACTCACTTTGCCAAAATAACGGTAGGTGAAGTATGATTGCATCACACTGATAAAGGTGTGATGAGGTAATCCTCCAAAAACAAAACATATTTTCCAAAAAAAAAAAAAAACAACAATAATAAATGTAAATGGCGAAAAATGCTGCCATTTAAGCGAATGCAATTTAGTCGATATTAAATTCTCCATCTCTATTCTAATACCCATGGATTAATCGAAAGTGAAACACGTCTGAGTTTCAAACCGCTGCAAAAATCTTACATTTTTCCTCCCGGTCGTTCTGCTCGCCGTGTGCATATGCATTATAAGGGTAGTCATAATCCCTTGAGAGCAAGCAAATTATAAAAAATACATTATACTCTCACACGAAGGGTTCCGCGCCTCTCTAGAGTATGCAACACTATACATGTAGACAAAGTAAAAGCTCGACATCGGTTAACAAGAACTCCAAGATGGAAATTAAAAAGTTTAAAAAATAAGGACATTACACCATCACAAGATTAAAAGATTATTCGATGCACACTTGTTGTAGAAATGTGTAAATCTATGATTTTGTCATATTTTTTGGTGAATTCTTGCAAGAAATTCATCTCAAACCGAGTGCAAATTCGTTCGGAGTTCGTTGATGAATGTTCAAATTTCCCATCGTAACGCGTTTCACATCCGTGTACGTGTTTTGCTATCGCAACTAAAGATATTGAATATCATGGAAATTTGTTGAAAATAATAATTCAAGACAAGTGTATTGTGTGACTCTGGACCGTGTTTTAGTTATAGTTGTGAATGTAGAAAGTTCTATAAAGAAGGGATTGGAATATATTTAAAAAGAAAATGCTTTAATTGTGTGATCAACATGCACGACGTCATTTAATGTTTAAATTTTTCTGCATTTTCTAACCTTCTTTTTCAAGTGATTTATTGAAATGTTGGGACGATCATAACTCGAACACATCAAAATCACATGAATACTGTTATTAATTTTAACTGAGTAAAATGTCGACTCGAAACATTTTCAATACAATAATTTACCAACGACTGAGCGTTTGCAATATGTCTTTTAGGTGTTAAGTTAAGTTGCAGTTTTAAGAAAGCACGTTCTTTGTATGGTGACCCCTATTTATTTTTCATCTAACATAATTTCTAATATTTGTTGTTGGAGTGACAAAAGTAGCACACCTTCTGTAAAATTGCAAGTTTCTTCCTATAGCGGTTTAGGAGATATAGCTCTGAGACAGGAGCATGGGAATATAAGACCCTCTCGAAAGATGCTATTACTTTAGCAAATGGCAGAAATTGTAAGCTTCACTTCGTGATTCTTTTAATGAAAGCAGATGCAGATTAGGCATATGAAAATTAATAAGCTAATGAGCTCCTCATAATTTTTTTTTATGTAATGATTCGATAGTGATTTTGGCACAACGCGGGTTTCGGAGGCGGTTTTCCGACTGTTCTACATCAAAAACTCAGGCTCACCCCTTAGATGCTGTCAGTCCACGCGACATAAGAAGCCTCCAATGGTGAATTGGCCGTAATATATTCGTCTATGCTTAGCATTTAAGTAAAAGTGACGAAACTATTACTTGACTGTAGACCAGCGTCAAACAAGTCAAAAAAATTAAAATGACAAAAATAAAATAAAATAAAAAAACGTATTAATCGACAACATAAATGTTAGATTATGTTTGTTGTATTAATTTTAAGCCAATTCAATGTTAGATCTTATGCTCGGTTACGTTATAAAGGTGATGAGACCCAGGGATCCTTCACAGTCTTAACTTAATCGTAGATTACACAATTTGTTTAAGAGTATGCACACGATTTTGCTTCACGCATCGATCCAGCAATTTATTGTGATACACTTACAAACACGAACGGTTGAGCGTTAATATAATAATAGATAAATGTACACTCATATAGCAATTATAAATAAACAATCTAAGAATTAAGGTAATAAAAAACAAAACGAAAATTCTGACATTTTGTTACTGTGGCACTTGATAACACGCTCGAATAAGGTGTTTCGTTCGATTTAAGGCGTGTTTTTCTGGTGTTTTTTTTGCTTTTTACTTATTTCGCTGTTTACCGACGGGATTGATACTTCGTCGCATGTTTTCTCAATTATGTTTGGATAGCTGCCTACAACCATACTGCCAACTGAATAGAAATGTCCCATTGAAGGCGATGATTCGGGTGATTGTTGTACTGAAGATCCTAAGGCACCAGTTGCTAGAGCCTTTTTAGACAACGGCTTTTAATTGTGATATTGATTTCCATCGTCGCTGTCCAGCTCAACATAACAAGTGCTGTCACACCAGGCAGATCGGTCGTTATTCGAAAGTGTTCGCAATAAATTAGAGTGCTGATTGGCAGGATGCTGTTGACTACGTTGGTCGCAATTAATCGTAAGCGATACCTAAATGAATGAAATTCTTAGGAACTCACATATCATTCATGAAGAGCCGTTAATTATACTCTAATTCACTGATGGTGTGCTATTTCTGTCACCGGGCTTCATTTTCCCGAGGCTGCAGCGGGTAAGACGTTTATTTCGATACAGAAAAGTTTAATTTCCAAAATTTCGAAGGACATTTGGTTGCAACTTCACGATGCGATCACACACATACTTCGCGCGACAATGATCACTTTGAAGGACAAGTATCCGGGTCGCCAAATATCTTCTTTTTGCCATTTGCATTGGCCGCGCAACATCCCTGGTTTAAACTGGTTCATAATTTTTTTGTGTATCACCCTGCCTTCGCAAAGTACAAAGTAAGAAAACACTTAAAGGATAAAGGAAAAGTTTTAACATAGAATTATGAAATCATAATAATCTGTACTAACAGTTTAGAAGTCACACAAGGATTTAGGTACAATGAAAGGGTTAACGTAAGTTTTTGAGAACTTGCGAGAATGTGTGGTGTCAATTGTGGATGCTCAGCCTTGAATAATATGGTCAACTTCACACTGAAACGTTTGAAAAGAAGAAAAACGCTCAACAAGGACGCCTCCATATCTTAAAACGAAAGGAGAATTTTTGACAAGGTTGTCATAAAGAGACTTTCAGAAACGCAAAACAATAAATGGTCATTTATAATTTCGACACCAAATTTATTTGTGTTCTGCCAAATAATTCTTATCAATTTTATTTGTGTTTTATTTAGCGAAATTATTTTTATTTAAAGACTATAATCTTAGGCCAAAAATGTTTATAACAAACGACGTAGGCAGTTTTAATCAGAACAGTGCGTTGTTTGATAACAAAAGTTTAGCCGCATCCATCGAGGTAAATGTTTTTGTTTTGGAACTTGTGTTGCTACTTTTCTGACTTGATATAATTTTATTTATTTATTTAAACAATGGCCTGAGATCCACCCATTCAAACATCTCCGGTCATACAGTTTCTATATTTTCATTTCAAAACACGGCCATTATACCATTTTTTTTTTTATATATTTGTAAATACACTTGTATGTATATAAGGAGTTTTTCGGATGGAAATTTAAATTTAGATACAACATGAAGATACACAGATGAATTTGTCTACGTGTTTGGATTTATATCCTCTCCTCGCTTGTGTGTAAAACATACTAAAGACTTTTTATTGCATTTAAATGTATAAACTGGAAGGAGCTAAATCCAAAGATACGAGACCCTTAAAGACAAAAGCTATGCACAGTGGCTTAAAGAAATTCTCTTTGAATTTCAAAATAACAAAAAAAAAAAAAGAAACCGTCTAATCGAGACCGCATCCTCTATCTCAAACTCAAGAAGTGAAAAAGGAGAATAAATAAAAAGAAGAGTTAAAGAAGGACATAAAAAATGTAGTCAAGATAAGGAACTCATCTTGGGGATGGACATCACAAAACCTTACAATCGGCCATCCTTATTTCACCGTATTGTGTGTCGAACCCCGAAGCTTGAAGGATGTAAAGCATCCAGCTAAGCGAAGTGTGCTGTTGTGGTGGGCGAACGGTTTCGAGAAAATTTTTCCGGCTGTTTCGGGTGCTGTGGGTGGTTACTTGTATCCCGTTTGCTTGCTACACATTTAACGATTCTATGCCCTTTTTTCTCCCGATTTTATTTCCCTTGGAAAAGGATCCCAAAGGAGGATTTAAGATTTATGACTTCTTTTACTATTTAAATGTTTATTAGGATATCTGTTGTATGTACGTCCCACAAGGGTAGCACGAGTCGGTTGCGGCAATGTATGTGTGCTTATACAAAGATTTGCAGGCTCATCCTCAATCTATTGTGGGGTATAGGGGAATGTATTTAGGAAAGAAAAACCAACCCTGGGTACTTAGTAAATGTATCACATGACGGAGAGATAACAGCTGAGGAATTTATATACGCACTCACCTTTTTTGACGGTCAACTTTATCGCTTATAGTATTGAAAGGACATCACCAAAGTCAATGCTCTGGGAGTAATGAGAGCCCCTTCGATATTGGGGAGTGATTTTATATTTATTTCTAAGGATGACCAATGGAAAAAGAGTGATCCAGTTATTGAAACGTCTCTAATGCAATCAAAAAAAGGACAATCGTAAACTTAAGGGCTGATCTTCTTCAGAAAAGTACTTTTCGTAAATTTATCCACGCTTGTACTCATCTGTTGTGCATTGTGATAAGTCCAACAATCAAAGACGCAAATAAATCCAAACCCTTTTCGAGATTCCTTCGAATAAAATTCAAGAAACTTTGTCAGTTTGGGTTTTCTGGAATTGAGAAAAGGCTTTATGACGGATCTACAAAGTTGTAAAACTTATTTAACAAGGTCTTGCATCAAAGAGGCTATTTGTGTTGTTTTATTAAATTTCCGAGATGCCAGGCACGAAGACCAACATTTCTAGCATTGACACTTCCTGATTTTTGAAACAGAAGTTCAGTGTTCGTTTTTCCCGAGCCTGGTGGCTGAGATTCGAAGACACTGTTAGTATGCTTTTTGTTTTATCCTGATTTGTTTGAAGACCTGAGGACTGACCGACTGCCTACAGTGATCCAGAGCTATCAAAAAATCATAAAAAAATCATAAATTTAAAAAAGACCTGCAAACTAAAAAAAACGTGCACAAGGCATCAAGTGACTACGTCAATGAACGCGGTATATTTAAAAATATATTTTTCATTGGCATTGGGTTTAGGTGTGGCTTACTTACATACATAGCACTTAATTATATAAGGACTAAGCAAAGGTTGTTTTTATCGACGATTGTCTGTTAGTGGTTATATTACAGATCTGCGAGGCGACACCTATTAGTGATTTTCTGAAGCTGTTCGCCGTAAAGTAAAAGCTCGATTGACACTTCCTTCGGTTTACATGCAATTTCAAAAAAAGAAATTTTAAAATGGCAATTTTTTTCGAAGAAGTCAAAACTTATGAATAAGAGGGATCGTAATTAAAAGGCTATTGGATGCAGGCTTATTGTAGAACTGAGTAGTAGAATCTTTAATTCCATTTTTTGACAAATACATCTCAAAGCGAGTTGAAATTCATTCGGAATTTGTTTATAAATGTGAAATGGCTTTACATAAGGTAAACACAAAATCCGACCTCGCATTGGAATTCGACTTTGCGTAAGATAGGTTTCAAATTTACTACTAGATGTCGCGTCGCATCACCAATCGTCAGCTGATCCATGAAACGGGATTTATTGCCTATTTATAGGTGTTTAGTTGAGTTGCGATTTAATAAACACGTTCTCTGGTTGGGGATCCCCCTTAATTATAAACATTTTCAACTTTTTTGTTGTTATAGTGGCAATAGTAGTTCACATTCTGCGAAAATTGCAAGTGTCTAACTATAACGGCTTAGGAAATACAACCTACAAGATTGACTGACGGACGGATGGACTGCGGCTTAGTAAAAGGGTTTTGTTTGCACCCGGAAGGTACGGAACCCCTTAAAAGCAGCCAGAGGTAAAAATCACGGGGTCGAGAAGACCGCATTGGCAAACCATATGGAACGACTCGGGAAACTCTACACCGAACTTTGCAGAGACGAAGAGGAAATAGACCCCATCCATAATTTTTAGTACCAACAAAGAACCTCAATTTTTTTCAAATATTAATAAAATACAGCTATAAATACCATCAAATTTTATTATAGAAAATTAAAGATTACAATAATTACGTTTATAGGTAGACAGAAAGGTTTCAGATTGTTTTTGACTGACATAAAAATAATGAAAGAAATGCGAAAAACCTTTTTTGTACTAATGAACATGAACATTATTTAATGAATAGTATCCCCGGAGCATGGATTTGCAAAACTTTCTTCAACACCAATAACTGGATAAGCATCGTGCAAGTCAGCTGTTTTGAAAATCAACATCGGTTTTATTAAGCCACTCGCCGTCATCATTTTCGCATTTTCGCACCATGCAACCGTCGCGTAAGGATGCGGGAAGGACGAACATTGTGTATCTCTACACTATTATTGCTCGGATTCAGTTGCTTGTGACAAGGCTAGGGCAATATAGATCATAAATCAAATTGCCGAAGCCTTCATATTTGGAGTAATTTAATAATTTAGTAAAATATTTGCGTTTGCCGAAAAAATAAATACAGGTGATATATTACTAGACCGCCCCCCTCCCCTCTTGTGATATTTCGTGATTTTTTAAGGACCCCTCATCCCCTTTCGAGCCTAACGTGATAAATGGACCCTATGTAAGCCGCAACTATTTTATAAGAGTCGTCGACGAAAATAACTCAAAAATTTAAAAACGCGAATAAACTAGTCAATAATCAAGCAGCTGACTAATTTTATCGAGGACAGAGGACTTCAACACTTGGAAAAAAAATAAAGAGAAAGTCACCACGAGCTTAGCTTGGCTGACCTGAAGAGAGCGTTTGAAATATCGGAAAAGAGTGCACAAACTTTATTAAATTGTAATTCAGAGATTTTATTGGTTCAAAAGCTTTCTCAGGAACAGATTTCTAGGGGTCAGAATAAATGAAACTTCAATAAGTTCACAGGAAATATTATTTGGGAGTGCTCCAAGACTCAGTTTCAGGAGAAATTCTTCTTTACTTTATATAAATGATCGGTGTCTTGCCAATTTACAAGCTTTGATGCAAAATGAAATAAAAGCAATGTGCAATGGGCTGTGTTGAAAGAAATTTAAACTCAATATACCAAACACTTAATAGTGATGACTTATGTGTGAATATTACCAAAAATGGTATTCCAATTGAGTGTGTTCAACAAATAAAATATTTATGTATATTTATTGAAGATAATCTTACTTAAATTTGACTAAAATGTGATCAAATTATGTTCAAAAATATCGAAGAATGTCAGACCTCTCAGAGGAATCCGGCAACGTGTTTTAATGAGATGTACTTTAACCATTTATAATTCAACTATACTTCCACATTTCTCCAATCCTGATCGTCTCAAGTATATGCTACTCGCGTCCTGCAACTTCCTCTGCGTAGATGTCGTGTCCGTAGAAAAAAGGCTAACCGCCCGTTGCCACCAAAACGAACTGATTGCCCAAAAAAAGTTGCAAAATTTCTTGCCAGATTGATTATAATTTTAAATAAATTTAATAGTCCTATTTTTATAATTTTTGTAGTAACCTTAACAAATAAAGGTATGTCATCGCGGACCTTTATTATAGAGGCTTTTCAGTTCTAAAAATTTTCTCTAGAAAGCAAATAAATATCTCCTACCGTAACGATAGCGTTTGCAAAAAACTACAGCTTTTTTCATCTCTACCAAAATACGTGGTCGCCATGAAAAACCCTATAATTTATCTCCTATTTAAATGGAATAATTCATAGGCGGTGTTCATTTCGAAGGTCCATTTTAAGTTTTGGTGGACGAATTTTTAAAATCGGGTGGGTCGACACAAACTAACGAACTTACAAAGTTTTTCTCTTTAGAAAATTGTACCATAACCTAAACATATGGAGAGGTGTCGTCGTGTACTTTTAAGTAGAACTTTTTTTTATATTTAAAACTTTTCTTTAAAAAACTATATTATATTATTATTATGTTAACTTTATTTCATTGAAAATCTTTAAATACATTTTTTAATTAAACCAGTTTCAAAACAAACTTAAATTCAAAGTTTTAAAACGAAATAGTTAGGACATTCAGTTGTCATACGGACAAGAGGCGAATGAATCATTAAACTTAAAAAAATCATAACAATGCGTTGATGGGGGTTATGTAGTAAAAAATAATACAAGAGTATAAAAATAAAAGAAAATAAAAATATAATATAAAAATGTGTATGCAAGTGCATTTGTAGATAAAAGAAAAGTTAAATTCAAATATTTTGCTACATGACATTTAATTAAACAAAATTTCAATTTCATTGTGGTTGAATGAGAAAATCCAAATTTTAATATTTCTTAAAAAGGTTGATTCATTTCTTTCGCATCTTATACATTCGAGTAAATAATTAAAGAATCGGGTTGCAGTGACATTAAAAAAACGTGAGAAAAGTGTTTTATTTATTTTAGGTATAGTTACGAAATTTTTGGTATTTACGCGTAAGCTATAGTTACCATATAATCTGGCAGCGTTATAACCGCATCTTAGAAAAAATGATTTCAAAACTTTATACACAAAAAGGTGTCTCATAGGTAAAGTTCTTAAGTTCTGAAACAGATCAAAACTTGGGGTTCTACGATTCTTCTTAAAAATTATGCGAAAAGCATGTTTTTTCTTGATAAGCAATGGGCCTACCTTGTTAAAATATGTACCACCCCAGCATGTCACTCCATATTCAAGCTTAGATTTGAGTAGACCATTATATACTTATTTCAGGATTGATGAAGGACAGTAAAGGCTTAGATGATAGAGTTGCCTTACTATTGTATGAAGATACTGCTTTAAATAGGAAGTATGGTCATCCCAAGTTAGCTAAGCATCCATTATAACACCTAGGTATTTAAATGTGTCTACATGTTCCACTAAAAAACAATCGGCGGTACAGCTAATGTTAGAATTGTATGTAGGCATATTCTGATCATGGGGACAGGCATTATTTAAACGGAGTTTTAAACAACTAGGAGAGTGATATTGGAGATTTATATCTATTACCGCTAAGGCAGCGTTCACAAAAAACGCATTCGCTCGGCCGTTTTTTAAGTTACATAATTGGTCCACAAAAGACCCTCTAATATAAAATTAAAATAATGCTTTCATGCTGATTTTAAAAATCTAAAAGTTATTTATATTATAACAATATTTACAAGATAATGTGGAGTACATAATAAGATTAAGGTACGAACTAGGAAACTCTAACGATTTTCGGTTGCCACTCTACAAATTTTAAATTTTCTAGCAAATGATATAAAAATAAATAAAACTTTATTGTAGTTATTTAAATCAAGATTGAGATTCTATACCCTGTAAGTTAACATAAAATTATAATTTGACTTTAGAGTTTATAATACTAATAAAGTTTCAAAAAAAAAGAAAACAAGAGATGACCTCTTAAATGGGCTTACCCAGGCATATTTTGAGATTCAACCTTTTATTTAAATACGAGTTGATAATCCAATCTATATATGGACACAATGAACACGAACTGCGATCTATGTGGGCGAATTTTTCTACACACTTGGTTGAATAAACTACATGCTTAACTCTTACTGAACAACAAATAATATATTTTTGAGATTCATCAAATTCAAAAATTTAACGATGAACTAAACAATCCCCCCAAATTTTTGTCTAAACCTACTTCGACGGCTTGAATAAGAATCATATCAACATTTTGCAAACTTACAGCCCCAATCCATTTGAAAAGAGCAATAATAGAGTAGGCCCAGGAATAAATTTCTAAATCATAAACTCTATTTAGTCACCAGAATCCATCTGCAAGGCACAAGACAAAACAAACTATTTTGTTTTCCAGACAATATCGACACTTCTTGGAAATGCCACGCCACACAAAATTCCTGCTCATTGGAGTAATAACCGAAGTCAGTTATAAATGTATCTAGTTCCAGAACAAAATAGTTGACTTAATAAAATTACTTCCACCCCAGTTGCGACATTCGCCACCGCGCCAGCAAACAATAAAACCGAATCTTTTCTTCCCATTAGTCACATGGCCCGATAGTATCCACAGAGCCCGTAACAATCGAAAGGATTCAATTTAAAAGGCTCGAAAAATGATGAAGAAAACATTAAAAATTCAACGTGACCCTTTTTGAAACTAGACCAGGACACCTTTTCATTGATTAGGCAACAGGAATATTCCGTGAAACGGTGCAGAGGTGTAAGCCAACTCTAGTCCCAGCATACTTAAGATGATTTATGGATGCGGCGTTGCGCTACTATGTTACATCCCCATCCTTTGTGCTAATCACATTATTTACACCGTCGTGGATTAAGTGGATGACTTAGTGACTCGGGATGCGAATAGTTTTCCACCATCCCTCAAGTATTCAATAGATGAGCGCACCCCTGGTGTGATGACCGAGCATGAGGCACTCCCACGGGGATATCAATGACATATGTAAAATGTAAAACTTCGAGCGGGTGCTAAGACCTTAAATAACTGTCGACGCGTGTACGCGCTTCCGTTACATGTTGGACAGTGTACTTCACACCCCTCATTCCCTTTGTCGTTGTGAGTGTGCCACGTCGCGTCGGTCGGTCGTGCCCATGCAACCCTGTGCAATGACTTCTGTTGCGGTGACGGTGATGCTCCTTTGAAAATGCTCAATACGCTTTGAATAGCTAATCGTTTATGTTTGGTTTCAGTTGAATGGGTTCAACCTGCTGCCACTGGGCGAGGGGTTGCACGTTCTTCTCGATGGCAATATGAGAACTTGACAGAGAGGCAGGCAATCATAAATGATTGACTTGCTGGGTTTTATGTGTGGCTCCGTGTCCAGGGTTGTTTGAATTTGTTTGTGATTTTTCTTAAATAGGATTAGAAAAACATCCATTCGGTTTGGTGACCGGATTTGCACTTTTTTTTGGTGGAATGCTATAAAACTGTATTTAAGCTGAAGTCATCCATTACACTTAGGATGTTGGATATTCTGATTAATGAAGATTGATGCCTTATTTGCAAGCCACGTGTCTTGTATTAAGAATTGAATGTGTGTCTCTAGCTCGCAGTAGAAATGCACTAAATTCGCGTTGCAAAGCAAATTGAGGGATTTACACTTTCTGAAATCTGAATGCGTTTTGGCGTGTGTTTTATCATTCTAATTTCCAAAAAATTACAGAAGTTTTCCCGGCAACTTTTTTTATTCATTTTCATCATACTTATTGATGGTTGAACTCCATCTAACACAACTTTGTTCCACCAAACTTCGCCGCTTATTACCTGGGACAAAATTTTCCTATCGTTCTTAGTGCATTAATATTGAACAGTTAACCGAACTTATAACAGAATCAGCATTTCACATTCACAATGCGTCTTGACGCTTTGATCCAATTATTATATTATATAAAGTGTAGATATAGATATTTAGATATCTATTCGGTGAGTTGACAACCATTTTGAGCTGTCAAGTGCTGAATAAGACGGCATCACTTTTCCGAGTATCAGTTACCGCGATAAAAATTTAATCCAAAACTACACACACAACAAACACTCATAAAATTTCATCGAACTGCAAAAATAATATCGTCAACAAAGTTCATCGAATTGCATAGAGAATGCAGCAAATGGCGGTGCACCGTGAGAACCTTGCGACGTAAATAAGACCAGTTTTGGTCTTAGAAGCTTAGATTTAAGTATGTTTGCATTGTTAAGTTTATTCGGAAAAATAAAGGCGACCGATCTGGTTGAAGAATAAATATTTTCTTAATATCTTGTAATTTAGAAGTAATTTTTTGGCGCCCGAGGAGGGACCGATGAAATTATTAAATTAGTGCCCGAAATAAAATTGTGTGTCCGTGAAGTCAAGAAGCCGTTGCACCACATAGTTAGAGCCATACCCATACAAAGCCCTACGACCTCAGTTGAAATAATTGTGTAAGATATGTAATTTAATGCAGTAAATAAATAAAGCGTATTTTGTGTGTTTGCATAAATAAAAAATCCCTCAATTGACTACCCTTTCAAATACTCTTCTAATATTAGGAAGGAGACTTATCGACCGGCGAGTTGATTGATTGGGTTTGTTTGTTATTATTTTTAAGGAAAATGTTGCATCACCGCTGTTTTTTAATGTGCCGTAACATGCACGTTATTCAAGTTATTGTAAGATAGGGTCGCATAAATCTCTACCGCATCTAGAAGAAGGTGTCTTCGAAAAATGTTTAATATTCCATTGATTTCTACAGATTTCTTACTTCGAAGTGCACCGAAATTACCAGGGTGAAGTTGTTTTTTATATTAACGGATATTTTTTTCTTTAATCGGCGAAGACATCATTAACTTAAAATATTCAGTTCTCAACTCATATAGAGCAAGCAGTTTATAAAGGTAACTCGATGATTGGATTCATTAAACGGTTGAGTAAACGCCTTTCAATATACAATTGTGAACACGAAATCAGCAGTAGGTAAAAAATAAAAGAAATAATGAAAACTTAAATTTATTTACATAAAAAAAAAATCTACAGAGTGGAATTTAAAAAAATGAAAAGACTAATATTTCAGTAAATTTAACACCAGTGCTTTTCCAGAACTTTGAAAATAAAACTAAGTATTCACAGGAAACCTTCAATTAAATCAATTTACTTATATCACTTTGGACGTGTTATTGAACAAAAGAAGTAATTAAAACTTGATTCTTTGCATAAGTAACTTGGTGTTTTCTCCCGATTATCAATGATAACCTAAAATTACCGAAGCATAGAGTTCTCCAAACGCTGGCAACGTTCCGGTGGTGAAGTGTACCAAGTACTTTGTGCTGCTTCCGTAAGATTATTTTTATTGGCTGGTTTGGCATTATGAATTTCTATTTAAGCGTGTCTCCAAATTTTTCTTTCGGATTCATCGTCAAGGTACTAGGGCGGCTAGTCCATAAGTTGAACCCCATTGACCCGAAAACACTCTTTTGCCTTACGACTAGACATATTTTTGACATGGTATGGTAACACAACAGTTTTCGACATAAACATTTTGGTCACAAATCCTATCGATGTTGTGCTATTCTATTTGTAAATAGAAACTCACTTGTTTTTATTTTATTTCGGAAGGATTTTCCAATTAAACCGCCAAATAAGTATCAAATAAGTTCTTCAATAAGAAACATTTTTTTTTCTTAAAGCTTGAATTGCTTAAAATAGATTTCTCTATTTTTCCATCGCCGAGTACAGAATAAAAAATGTTCATGCATTTTTTTATGTACATTACAATGCTGCTATTTTCGTGTTCAAAGCTACACATAAGCACCTATCTTCAGCAATACGTTGAGTACACATCGAATGTATGGTCATCCAGTTATTTGATGCATATAGACCGCGCAATAATCCTCTTTGCCTTCCATTCCATAAGGATCGTCTTATTTTGTGATATTGCGTTTTTACACCAGTTTTTTCCATGATCAATTGACTAATCATTTATAATTAAGTTCACTTCAATTTATAATACTTTAATCAATTTAATCATTCACAATGACCTAGCAATCCTAGTTCAATGAAAACATCTAAAAATAAAAGGGAAAATCATGCAGGACATTCTCAACACTGTTACAACATGGTCGATTGAAATCGGACTAAATGTTAACCCTAGCAAAACGATTTTGGTCCTCTTTACAAAAAAAGACCAAAATAAGTGACTTCCACATCCCTGAGATTGGAGGCATTAAACTTAAAATCAAAGACAGCGTGAAGTACTTAGGGTTGATAATCGATAAGAAACTCAACTGGAGGAAAAACCTGGAGGAACGTACTCCTAAAGCCAAGAGGGCATATGAGATATGCAGAAGGGCATTTCGGAAGTCCTGGGGACTGAAAACAAAACAAGTCCACTGGATACACAATATACAACTGTATAATGAAGGCAATCATTGAAATATGGTGGAATACGATAGATTAAAAATATGTAGTCGACAGGCTCACTAAAGTGCAACGTTTGGCATGCCTGGGAATAACTGGTGCTCAGAACTCTACGCCGACCGCTGCCATCGCAGCCATTCTAAATATAACACCAGTACTCCTGGATGTGAAAAGACAAACGGGACTCTCGATCACAAGACTGCTGGCAATGGGTCACTTTGATGATAGGAGAAACACCGGGCATAGGAAAATTGTGAACATTTTAAGGGCAATGACATCACTACAAGATCAACAAAGCGACATAGAGGAGAAAAGTCTCACCTTCAAACACAATTTCAAGACAATTTTACCAACCAGAACTTCCTTGAAACACGACAACAGACCACAGAGTTATCACAATTTATACGGACGGTGCTAACATATCGTCTGAATCAGGGCAGGAATCCACTGTTCGAACCCGCCGATAGAAATTTCAAAACATCTTGAACCATTCGTCACGGTGTTTCAAGCAGAAGTTCTCGCAATACTTACTGGAGTTGAAAGGCTCATCGACCTCAGCAATCAAAGCTCTTGCAAACCCTTTATCAGTATCGATACTGGTAAGGAAGTGTTAACACAAACTGAATAAACCAGCAACACTAAACGACGTCAGTCTAACATGGTTAGTGGGATACAATGTTGTAACGGGCAACAAAAAAGGTGATGAACTTGCTGAGAAAGGAGCAGGAAATAGCCATCAGAACAGCAAAATTGATAATAGGAAAACCGACTTACAATGTAGCGAAACGAGCTCTGAACTCCAGCAAACGGAATCTAAGGCATATGGTGGGACTGGTAACAGGGAACATTAAACTTAACATCGACTTACATAGACTTGGACAAGCAGAAACCTCAACATGCCAAAGCTGTGAGGAGGAAGAGGAAGATCTGGAGCACTTTTGCGATACAACATACAGGGTTCGGCACTGATACCGGATTTTGCGCACCTCAAAGAAATTGGGATCGGTGAGATCATGAAGATAGAAAAACGAACAAAAGGATTTCCCGACAATACAAATGTAGACAATCCATGGTTATCCCTCTGACATCACCCAATCTTTTTCCACTACAACTCCCCCACTTTAACCAAAATCTTCTCCACACAGGAAATAGGGGAACGCAACGAGCCCAACCAGAGGCCAAAGTGATGAGCTAACATAGTTTACCCTTACTAACCAACTAACCAACTATTCATTCACATTATTCTTTGATGATAAATGATTCAAACTGTTCAAGCTCGGAACCATACGTACCTTTCGTACTGTGGTGATTTTGTGCTTTGCTGGCATATTTTTTTTTGTAGCGACGTTTGACTGCCACTTGGATTTCAAACGCAGCCTAGTCAACACCGACTGGTATGTCTAAGGATGTTAATAATATGTATCATCAACTTACTGGTATTTAATTTTTTTCTTTTCACTATTCGCGTACGGATCTTATTATGCAGATGTCAATAGAAGTTAATCCGAAACTTTCCATTTTGTGATGCGACAAGGCAGAAAACTAAACAATGCACCTGCTTGTTTTTTGGTCACTTGCAGACTTGTCATCATCCAGCGGAATTGGAAGATAGTTTCTCATCTCTTCGAAAAGATCTGCCGATTCCCGTTTCCAACCAAATTCTGTCAAATGCTTTTGAAATATCAAGCGAAAAATTCGGAGAGAAGTTCGGTATTATTTTATCAAAATATAAAAATTGGTCCAGGAGATTTGTAATCTTTAAAGACCCTCAACTTCATCTGTAGGTTTGAGGCAATTTCGGACGTTACCAGATTTGCTTTTTTCGGGTAGTTGGTTGCTGGGAATATTATAAGCGGAAGTTAGAATGGAACAGGAAAAAATTCCCAAAAATTCTTTCTACCCTTAATTTAGCTTTCCTATGAAGAGGTGCAACTCTTCAATTCAATCTTATTGAGGCAATATACAAAATACAATTTTTAACTTCCCATCAGGAAGTTCTTGTAATCGGTCCGATTTTCGAAATTCAAAATTTTTACATTTCTCCACGTTTGTCGGTCCTAGTAGTCGGATTCCATGATTTTTAGAAATATGTCTGTGTGTGTGTGTGTACGTACGTACGTACGTACGTTTGTGCGGCATTCTTTCGTACAGCCTAACTCGAGAACAAATCAAGCTATCAAAACCAAATTGGTTTCATTCGAAGCGTGTGTGCATAAAGATCACCTGAAAAGCTTTTGGTTAAATTTCACAGGGTGGTTTGAATTTTATGACGAAAAAACTGTCAAAAAAAGGGACAATTTGACTTCTTCAATTAAAACCAATTTAGTTTTCCAATAAAAAAAGTTCAAAATTAATTAAATTTACCTTATCAGATAAAAAATATGCATAAATATATACACTGCCGTTTATAAGTTTCCGGACAAATTCATATACATTTTTGTTGTTCAATTTTAATGCCAAAAGTTTCATCAATATTATGTTTTTTTAGCCAATTGACTAAACTAAGTAAGTTACTAACCATAGAGACGACCAAAAAGACTTAAACAGTATTTAGTTGAGGCCATTTCATACATTGATGTGCCCCTTTCTCTATTTCCTGATCCAAATTTCCACGGAAGTTCTTTGAAAATTGTCTCAGAATTTGTTATTGTGAATCCTGTAAGTCTTTCCCATTTTTCAAGACTCAGAGTGACGTCTGCAACACTGACACATGAAAACATCCTTAGAAAATTATGGAGCCACCAGTTTTTTTGTTCAAAACCTGCTCGGCTGTAGCTTGACGCTTTTTTATCGTTATAATATATTAGCAAAAAGAAGCTCATGGCGCAACTTACATGAGGCAATTGATTTCAAAGCAAAAGCATCGAGAGAAAGCTAATTAACAAAGTGAAAACACATGGCTTAAACTGTATTACTCGTATATTGCAAGGAGGATCATAACATCCGATTTAGTTTGTGCACCACTGCTTTGGTTTCTTATCATGAACGCAATCCTAGAAGTCTTTCCAGAAAATGACACATGGATGAAAAATCTCTCGAAACCGGCCTGGAAACAACCATAAAAATCTGCAAAGAAAACCTGACCGAATGTGATCCTGTTAAAGCCATATATTAACCAGACAGAAAAAGATCCTTTGCAGAGCAGTTACCACCTCGAAAGGAAGAGGCGGTGGAAATCTCTGGATTGAAACTATGTACTTTTGAACCCTTTCAAAAAGGATATAAAGTTAGTCCTTAATATTCCGAGCAGTGGTTAATATCTTCCAAAGAAAATCAATCAAACAAATTTGATTGATTAAAAATAATTCCAAAAATACATGAAGTTAAGATAAGCAGTTTTTCCTCAAACTTTTAAAATACGAATCCTTACAACCAGAGTTCTTACAAAATGTAATACTTTTGAAACTAAGCTATATAATATTTGATAATTCTGGCTGTATGATTTATAGCACTTTATTGAAGAAGTTGAAAAACAACTGCCAAAAGCAAATACAAATTCAACTTCCAATGTTAAAGTTGTTGTTATGAAATCGATTTTCGCAACTCTAAATTTAAAATATCTTATCTTCACGTTGAGTTGGATACTCTAAGAGGGATGACTGGCTAAGATTTCGGGTCGTTGGTCCTTTATTACAATCGAAAATGCTTCCATTGAGTCGTTTTTTTTTCCAATTTTTATGCATTTTTATTAAGTAAATTCATGACCTTACGTGCTAGACAAAATATGCTTAAAACTAGCTTAATTAACTTAACTATGTCTTAAATAACTTACTGGCCCTATGCGGGCGCTCTAAGATAAACTTAACAAATTGAAAATGTGTCTTTCGACTTAATTTCCATTGAGTCGTTTAATGCAAGCCATGGACAGCCAGCCAGCAAAAACAATTATCTCAAGGTTACACACCCCAAACCGAAGCCTGCAAAATTCGAAATGGAAAAATATCATAGTAAAATTGCAGTCAATGCTGAGGACATAGAAGAACCAACAATGCCGTCTACCTGACCTAGACGAAGTACAGATAGCAAGATAGAACTTCTAAAAGCGGCGGCGATGATTTAGTTGGGAGTATGCACCAAATCATCTGCAATACATGGTCAGAAGAAAGCATGCGAGATGAATGAATTCTCAGTATTGGTTGCCCAATCCTGAAGGAAGCAAGCCAATTATAGAGGTATCAATCTCCTCAAAATTGCCTTTAACATCTTTTCCGCCGTATGATGTGAACGTCCGAAGCAGTTCGGCCCGTATTAATGTGGTTTTCGACCAGAAATGTCCACCATAAACCAAATATTAACACAACGGTAGATCTTGGAAAAAATCCAGGAGCGCCAAGTCAGTACGCCCCACCTTTTCATCAATTTCAAGGTTGGTTTTGATGTCTGTTTCGTCTACAGAGACTAGATTTATGTAGTCATGTCTAGGTTTGGCATCCCTGCCAAGCTCGTACCTTTGTGCAGGATGGCGATGGAGAAATCAAGCTGCTCCATTGAGGTCGGCAAAGACGTTATCGACCCACTTGATGTCAAACAAAATTTTAGACAAGGTGATGCACTGTCATGCGATTTCTTCAACATCATTTTTGGGATAATAGTGCAAAAGAACCTTGTCAACGCCAGAAGGCAAAATGAGTCATATGCTGTCGTAAAGAAAGACCAAATCCTGATCAGAACGTTACCATAAACAGCTATAACTTTGAGCTACTTGGGGTTATGTCTATCTTGGCTCCGCTATAAATACAGATAATAACATCAGCGCTGAGATCAAACGAAGAATACCTCTGGCTATTAAAGCTAAGCCCTCTTTCGAAGAACTGAAGTGTCGCTCTAAGAGACCAATACCATCCCCGTCCTAATATATGGTGTAGAAGCATGGATATTTGCAAAAGCGGATGAAGGCCCCGTTGGTTTGAGAGAAAAGTGTGATGTTTTGTCCCATCTGCATTGACGGTGAGTGGAGGAGAAGATTCAACAACCAATTGACTTAGCCAAAAGGATACAATACCAATCCTGCTTGGACCGTAACGCCACTTCAAGTTAATAATTAAATGATAAATGACAAAAAAAGTCCAACCAGCTAACATGTTTAAAAAAACGGTAAAAATTAAATTATTTCTGCAGTCAAAATAAAAATCTATTTCCTTTAATATTATAGAAAGGTAACTCAATCAGAAAAAAAGCATTTCCAAATTGAAAAAATGCTAAAAAAATGAGTATCTTAAAGTTGATGTTGGGAGCAAATTAAATAGAACCTTAATGTTTTTTTTATCATGAGAGGGGAAGTTCATGGTATGGGCAGGTCTACTCGCACCCAAACCAATTTTCAAATTTGTGCTTAGTAGGAGATGCTAATGACAATCAGTATCATAGAAATCGTCATATGCGAATTCGGGAAAAAAGTTCATTTTGAAACCATGGGCTATAGTCCAGCAGAATTAAGCAAAAAAGCCTCGGATTTCATATCTCGGTATTTTTGTAAATAAAAGGTTCTCAGGGCTATATTTTCAAATTTGTGCTTAGTAGGAGATGCTAATGACAATCAGTATCATAGAAATCGTCATATGCGAATTCGGGAAAAAGTGCATTTTGAAACCATGGGCTATAGTCCAGCAGAATTAAGCAAAAAAGCCTCGGATTTCATATCTCGGTGTTTTTGTAAATAAAAGGTTCTCAGAGCTATATTTTCAAATTTGTGCTTAGTAATAAATGCAAATGACAATCAGTATCATAGAAATCGTCATATGCGAATTCGGGAAAAAGTGCATTTTGAAACCATGGGCTATAGTCCAGCAGAATTAAGCAAAAAAGCCTCGGATTTCATATCTCGGTGTTTTTGTAAATAAAAGGTTCTCAGAGCTATATTTTCAAATTTGTGCTTAGTAATAGATGCAAATGACAATCAGTATCATAGAAATCGTCATATGCGAATTCGGGAAAAAGTGCATTTTGAAACCATGGGCTATAGTCCAGCAGAATTAAGCAAAAAAGCCTCGGATTTCATATCTCGGTATTTTTGTAAATAAAAGGTTCTCAGAGTTATATTTTCAAATTTGTGCTTAGTAGGAGATGCTAATGACAATCAGAATCATAGAAATCGTCATATGCGAATTCGGGAAAAAAGTGCATTTTGAAACCATGGGCTATAGTCCACCAGAATTAAGCAAAAAAGCCTCGGATTTCATATCTCGGTATTTTTGTAAATAAAAGGTTCTCAGAGTTATATTTTCAAATTTGTGCTTAGTAGGAGATGCTAATGACAATCAGAATCATAGAAATCGTCATATGCGAATTCGGGAAAAAAGTGCATTTTGAAACCATGGGCTATAGTCCAGCAGAATTGAGCAAAAAAGCCTCGGATTTCAAATCTCGGTATTTGTGGTTAGCAGGAGATGCTAATGACAATCAGTATCATAGAAATCGTCATATGCGAATTCGGGAAAAAGTGCATTTTGAAACCATGGGCTATAGTCCAGCAGAATTAAGCAAAAAAGCCTCGGATTTCATATCTCGGTATTTTTGTAAATAAAAGGTTCTCAGAGTTATATTTTCAAATTTGTGCTTAGTAGGAGATGCTAATGACAATCAGAATCATAGAAATCGTCATATGCGAATTCGGGAAAAAAGTGCATTTTGAAACCATGGGCTATAGTCCACCAGAATTAAGCAAAAAAGCCTCGGATTTCATATCTCGGTATTTTTGTAAATAAAAGGTTCTCAGAGTTATATTTTCAAATTTGTGCTTAGTAGGAGATGCTAATGACAATCAGAATCATAGAAATCGTCATATGCGAATTCGGGAAAAAAGTGCATTTTGAAACCATGGGCTATAGTCCAGCAGAATTGAGCAAAAAAGCCTCGGATTTCAAATCTCGGTATTTGTGGTTAGCAGGAGATGCTAATGACAATCAGTATCATAGAAATCGTCATATGCGAATTCGGGAAAAAGTGCATTTTGAAACCATGGGCTATAGTCCAGCAGAATTAAGCAAAAAAGCCTCGGATTTCATATCTCGGTATTTTTGTAAATAAAAGGTTCTCAGAGCTATATTATCAAATTTGTGGTTAGTAGGAGATGCTAATGACAATCAGTATCATAGAAATCGTCATATGCGAATTCGGGAAAAAGTGCATTTTGAAACCATGGGCTATAGTCCACCAGAATTAAGCAAAAAAGCCTCGGATTTCATATCTCGGTATTTTTGTAAATAAAAGGTTCTCAGAGCTATATTATCAAATTTGTGGTAAGTAGGAGATGGTAATGACAATCAGTATCATAGAAATCGTCATATGCGAATTCGGGAAAAAGTGCATTTTGAAACCATGGGCTATAGTCCACCAGAATTAAGCAAAAAAGCCTCGGATTTCATATCTCGGTATTTTTGTAAATAAAAGGTTCTCAGAGCTATATTATCAAATTTGTGGTTAGTAGGAGATGCTAATGACAATCAGTATCATAGAAATCGTCATATGCGAATTCGGGAAAAAGTGCATTTTGAAACCATGGGCTATAGTCCACCAGAATTAAGCAAAAAAGCCTCGGATTTCATATCTCGGTATTTTTGTAAATAAAAGGTTCTCAGAGCTATATTATCAAATTTGTGGTTAGTAGGAGATGCTAATGACAATCAGTATCATAGAAATCGTCATATGCGAATTCGGGAAAAAGTGCATTTTGAAACCATGGGCTATAGTCCAGCAGAATTAAGCAAAAAAGCCTCGGATTTCATATCTCGGTATTTTTGTAAATAAAAGGTTCTCAGAGCTATATTATTAAATTTGTGGTTAGTAGGAGATGCTAATGACAATCAGTATCATAGAAATCGTCATATGCGAATTCGGGAAAAAGTGCATTTTGAAACCATGGGCTATAGTCCAGCAGAATTAAGCAAAAAAGCCTCGGATTTCATATCTCGGTATTTTTGTAAATAAAAGGTTCTCAGAGCTATATTATCAAATTTGTGGTTAGTAGGAGATGCTAATGACAATCAGTATCATAGAAATCGTCATATGCGAATTCGGGAAAAAGTGCATTTTGAAACCATGGGCTATAGTCCAGCAGAATTAAGCAAAAAAGCCTCGGATTTCATATCTCGGTATTTTTGTAAATAAAAGGTTCTCAGAGCTATATTATCAAATTTGTGGTTAGTAGGAGATGCTAATGACAATCAGTATCATAGAAATCGTCATATGCGAATTCGGGAAAAAGTGCATTTTGAAACCATGGGCTATAGTCCACCAGAATTAAGCAAAAAAGCCTCGGATTTCATATCTCGGTATTTTTGTAAATAAAAGGTTCTCAGAGCTATATTATCAAATTTGTGGTTAGTAGGAGATGCTAATGACAATCAGTATCATAGAAATCGTCATATGCGAATTCGGGAAAAAGTGCATTTCGAAACCATGGGCTATAGTCCAGCAGAATTAAGCAAAAAAGCCTCGGATTTCATATCTCGGTGTTTTTGTAAATAAAAGGTTCTCAGAGCTATATTTTCAAATTTGTGCTTAGTAATAAATGCAAATGACAATCAGTATCATAGAAATCGTCATATGCGAATTCGGGAAAAAGTGCATTTTGAAACCATGGGCTATAGTCCAGCAGAATTAAGCAAAAAAGCCTCGGATTTCATATCTCGGTATTTTTGTAAATAAAAGGTTCTCAGGGCTATATTTTCAAATTTGTGCTTAGTAGGAGATGCTAATGACAATCAGTATCATAGAAATCGTCACATGCGAATTCGGGAAAAAAGTGCATTTTGAAACCACGGGCTATGGTCCAGCAGAATTAAGCAAAAAAGCCTCGGATTTCATATCTCGGTGTTTTTGTAAATAAAAGGTTCTCTGAGCTATATTTTCAAATTTGTGCTTAGTAATAAATGCAAATGACAATCAGTATCATAGAAATCGTCATATGCGAATTCGGGAAAAAGTGCATTTTGAAACCATGGGCTATAGTCCAGCAGAATTAAGCAAAAAAGCCTCGGATTTCATATCTCGGTATTTTTGTAAATAAAAGGTTCTCAGGGCTATATTTTCAAATTTGTGCTTAGTAGGAGATGCTAATGACAATCAGTATCATAGAAATCGTCATATGCGAATTCGGGAAAAAAGTGCATTTTGAAACCATGGGCTATAGTCCAGCAGAAGTAAGCAAAAAAGCCTCGGATTTCATATCTCGTTATTTTTGTAAATAAAAGGTTCTCAGGGCTATATTTTCAAATTCGTGCTTAGTAGGAGATGCTAGTGACAATCAGTATCATAGAAATCGTCATATGCGAATTCGGAAAAAAGTGCATTTTGAAACCATGGGCTATAGTCCAGCAGAATTAAGCAAAAAGCCTCGGATTTCATATCTCGGTATTTTTGTAAATAAAAGGTTCTCAGAGCTATATTATCAAATTTGTGGTTAGTAGGAGATGCTAATGACAATCAGTATCATAGAAATCGTCATATGCGAATTCGGGAAAAAGTGCATTTTGAAACCATGGGCTATAGTCCAGCAGAATTAAGCAAAAAAGCCTCGGATTTCATATCTCGGTATTTTTGTAAATAAAAGGTTCTCAGAGCTATATTATCAAATTTGTGGTTAGTAGGAGATGCTAATGACAATCAGTATCATAGAAATCGTCATATGCGAATTCGGGAAAAAGTGCATTTTGAAACCATGGGCTATAGTCCACCAGAATTAAGCAAAAAAGCCTCGAATTTCATATCTCGGTATTTTTGTAAATAAAAGGTTCTCAGAGCTATATTATAAAATTTGTGGTTAGCAGGAGATGCTAATGACAATCAGTATCATAGAAATCGTCATATGCGAATACGGGAAAAAGTGCATTTTGAAACCATGGGCTATAGTCCAGCAGAATTAAGCAAAAAAGCCTCGGATTTCATATCTCGGTATTTTTGTAAATAAAAGGTGTTCAGAGCTATATTATCAAATTTGTGGTTAGTAGGAGATGCTAATGACAATCAGTATCATAGAAATCGTCATATGCGAATTCGGGAAAAAGTGCATTTTGAAACCATGGGCTATAGTCCAGCAGAATTAAGCAAAAAAGCCTCGGATTTCAAATCTCGGTATTTTTGTAAATAAAAGGTTCTCAGAGCTATATTTTCAAATTTGTACTTAGTAGGAGAAACAAATGACAATCAGTATCATAGAAGTCATCATATGCGAATTCGGCAAAAAGTGCATTTTGAAACCATGGGCCATAGTCCAGCAGAATTAAGCAAAAAAGCCTCGGATTTCAAATCTCGGTATTTTTGTAAGTAAAAGGTTCTCAGAGCTTAATTTTCATAATTGTGTTCAGTTAGGGATGCTCGTGACAATCAGTATCATAGAAATCGTCATATGCGAATTCGGGAAAAAAGTGCACTTTGAAACCATGGGCTTTAGTCCAGCAGAATTAAGCAAAAAAGGCTCGGATTTCATATCTCGGTATTTTTATAAATAAAAGGTTCTCAGAGCTATATTTTCAAATTTGTACTTAGTAGGAGAAACAAATGACAATCAGTATCATAGAAATCATCATTAGTTAATTCGGGAAAAAAGTGAATTTTGAAACCATGGGCTATAGTCCAGCAGAATTAAGCAAAAAAGCCTCGGATTTCAAATCTCGGTATTTTTGTAAATAAAAGGTTCTCAGAGCTATATTTTCAAATTTGTGGTTAGGAGGAGATGCTTATGACAATCAGTATCATAGAAATCATCATTAGTTAATTCGGGAAAAAAGTGCATTTTGAAACCATGGGCTATAGTCCAGCAGAATTAAGCAAAAAAGCCTCGGATTTCAAATCTCGGTATTTTTGTAAATTAAAGGTTCTCAGAGCTATATTTTCAAATATGTACTTAGTAGGAGAAACAAATGACAATCAGTATCATAGAAATCATCATTAGTTAATTCGGGAAAAAAGTGCATTTTGAAACCATGGGCTATAGTCCAGCAGAATTAAGCAAAAAAGCCTCGGATTTCAAATCTCGGTATTTTTGTAAATTAAAGGTTCTCAGAGCTATATTTTCAAATATGTACTTAGTAGGAGAAACAAATGACAATCAGTATCATAGAAATCATCATTAGTTAATTCGGGAAAAAAGTGAATTTTGAAACCATGGGCTATAGTCCAGCAGAATTAAGCAAAAAAGCCTCGGATTTCAAATCTCGGTATTTTTGTAAATAAAAGGTTCTCAGAGCTATATTTTCAAATTTGTGGTTAGGAGGAGATGCTTATGACAATCAGTATCATAGAAATCATCATTAGTTAATTCGGGAAAAAAGTGCATTTTGAAACCTTGGGCTATAGTCCAGCAGAATTAAGCAAAAAAGCCTCGGATTTCAAATCTCGGTATTTTTGTAAATAAAAGGTTCTCAGAGCTATATTTTCAAATTTGTACTTAGTAGGAGAAACAAATGACAATCAGTATCATAGAAATCATCATTAGTTAATTCGGGAAAAAGTGCATTTTGAAACCATGGGCTATAGTCCAGCAGAATTAAGCAAAAAAGCCTCGGATTTCAAATCTCGGTATTTTTGTAAATAAAAGGTTCTCAGAGCTATATTTTCAAATATGTACTTAGTAGGAGAAACAAATGACAATCAGTATCATAGAAATCATCATTAGTTAATTCGGGAAAAAAGTGAATTTTGAAACCATGGGCTATAGTCCAGCAGAATTAAGCAAAAAAGCCTCGGATTTCAAATCTCGGTATTTTTGTAAATAAAAGGTTCTCAGAGCTATATTTTCAAATTTGTGGTTAGGAGGAGATGCTTATGACAATCAGTATCATAGAAATCATCATTAGTTAATTCGGGAAAAAAGTGCATTTTGAAACCTTGGGCTATAGTCCAGCAGAATTAAGCAAAAAAGCCTCGGATTTCAAATCTCGGTATTTTTGTAAATAAAAGGTTCTCAGAGCTATATTTTCAAATTTGTACTTAGTAGGAGAAACAAATGACAATCAGTATCATAGAAATCGTCATATGCGAATTCCGGAAAAAAATGCATTTTGAAACCATGGGCTATAGTCCAGCAGAATTAAGCAAAAAAGCCTCGGATTTCAAATCTCGGTATTTTTGTAAATAAAAGGTTCTCAGAGCTATATTTTCAAATTTGTACTTAGTAGGAGAAACAAATGACAATCAGTATCATAGAAATCGTCATATGCGAATTCCGGAAAAAAATGCATTTTGAAACCATGGGCTATAGTCCAGCAGAATTAAGCAAAAAAGCCTCGGATTTCAAATCTCGGTATTTTTGTAAATAAAAGGTTCTCAGAGCTATATTTTCAAATTTGTACTTAGTAGGAGAAACAAATGACAATCAGTATCATAGAAATCGTCATATGCGAATTCCGGAAAAAAATGCATTTTGAAACCATGGGCTATAGTCCAGCAGAATTAAGCAAAAAAGCCTCGGATTTCAAATCTCGGTATTTTTGTAAATAAAAGGTTCTCAGAGCTATATTTTCAAATTTGTACTTAGTAGGAGAAACAAATGACAATCAGTATCATAGAAATCGTCATATGCGAATTCCGGAAAAAAATGCATTTTGAAACCATGGGCTATAGTCCAGCAGAATTAAGCAAAAAAGCCTCGGATTTCATATCTCGGTATTTTTGTAAATAAAAGGTTCTCTGAGCTATATTATCAAATTTGTGGTTAGGAGGAGATGCTTATGACAATCAGTATCATAGAAATCATCATTAGTTAATTCGGGAAAAAATTGCATTTTGAAACCATGGGCTATAGTCCAGCAGAATTAAGCAAAAAAGCCTCGGATTTCAAATCTCGGTATTTTTGTAAATAAAAGGTTCTCAGAGCTATATTTTCAAATTTGTACTTAGTAGGAGAAACAAATGACAATCAGTATCATAGAAATCGTCATATGCGAATTCCGGAAAAAAATGCATTTTGAAACCATGGGCTATAGTCCAGCAGAATTAAGCAAAAAAGCCTCGGATTTCAAATCTCGGTATTTTTGTAAATAAAAGGTTCTCAGAGCTATATTTTAAATTTGTACTTAGTAGGAGAAACAAATGACAATTAGTATCATAGAAATCGTCATATGCGAATTCCGGAAAAAAGTGCATTTTGAAACCATGGGCTATAGTCCAGCAGAATTAAGCAAAAAAGCCTCGGATTTCCAATCTCGGTATTTTTGTAAATAAAAGGTTCTCAGAGCTATATTTTAAATTTGTACTTAGTAGGAGAAACAAATGACAATTAATATCATAGAAATCGTCATATGCGAATTCCGGAAAAAAGTGCATTTTGAAACCATGGGCTATAGTCCAGCAGAATTAAGCAAAAAAGCCTCGGATTTCATATCTCGGTATTTTTGTAAATAAAAGGTTCTCTGAGCTATATTATCAAATTTGTGGTTAGGAGGAGATGCTTATGACAATCAGTATCATAGAAATCATCATTAGTTAATTCGGGAAAAAATTGCATTTTGAAACCATGGGCTATAGTCCAGCAGAATTAAGCAAAAAAGCCTCGGATTTCAAATCTCGGTATTTTTGTAAATAAAAGGTTCTCTGAGCTATATTATCAAATTTGTGGTTAGGAGGAGATGCTTATGACAATCAGTATCATAGAAATCATCATTAGTTAATTCGGGAAAAAATTGCATTTTGAAACCATGGGCTATAGTCCAGCAGAATTAAGCAAAAAAGCCTCGGATTTCAAATCTCGGTATTTTTGTAAATAAAAGGTTCTCAGAGCTATATTTTCAAATTTGTACTTAGTAGGAGAAACAAATGACAATCAGTATCATAGAAATCGTCATATGCGAATTCCGGAAAAAAATGCATTTTGAAACCATGGGCTATAGTCCAGCAGAATTAAGCAAAAAAGCCTCGGATTTCAAATCTCGGTATTTTTGTAAATAAAAGGTTCTCAGAGCTATATTTTAAATTTGTACTTAGTAGGAGAAACAAATGACAATTAGTATCATAGAAATCGTCATATGCGAATTCCGGAAAAAAGTGCATTTTGAAACCATGGGCTATAGTCCAGCAGAATTAAGCAAAAAAGCCTCGGATTTCATATCTCGGTATTTTTGTAAATAAAAGGTTCTCAGAGCTATATTTTCAAATTTGTAATTAGTAGGAGAAACAAATGACAATCAGTATCATAGAAGTCGTCATATGCGAATTCGGCAAAAAGTGTATTTTGAAACCATGGGCTATAGTCCAGCAGAATTAAGCAAAAAAGCCTCGGATTTCAAATCTCGGTATTTTTGTAAATAAAAGGTTCTCAGAGCTATATTTTCAAATTTGTACTTAGTAGGAGAAACAAATGACAATCAGTATCATAGAAATCATCATTAGTTAATTCGGGAAAAAAGTGCATTTTGAAACCATGGGCTATAGTCCAGCAGAATTAAGCAAAAAAGCCTCGGATTTCAAATCTCGGTATTTTTGTAAATAAAAGGTTCTCAGAGCTATATTTTCAAATTTGTGCTTAGTAGAAGAAGCTAATGACAATCAGTATCATAGAAATCGTCATATGCGAATTCCGGAAAAAAGTGCATTTTGAAACCATGGGCTATAGTCCAGCAGAATTAAGCAAAAAAGCCTCGGATTTCAAATCTCGGTATTTTTGTAAATAAAAGGTTCTCAGAGCTATATTTTCAAATTTGTACTTAGTATCAGTATCATAGAAATCATCATTAGTTAATTCGGGAAAAAAGTGCATTTTGAAACCATGGGCTATAGTCCAGCAGAATTAAGCAAAAAAGCCTCGGATTTCAAATCTCGGTATTTTTGTAAATAAAAGGTTCTCAGAGCTATATTTTCAAATTTGTACTTAGTAGGAGAAACAAATGACAATCAGTATCATAGAAATCATCATTAGTTAATTCGGGAAAAAAGTGCATTTTGAAACCATGGGCTATAGTCCAGCAGAATTAAGCAAAAAAGCCTCGGATTTCAAATCTCGGTATTTTTGTAAATAAAAGGTTCTCAGAGCTATATTTTCAAATTTGTGCTTAGTAGAAGAAGCTAATGACAATCAGTATCATAGAAATCGTCATATGCGAATTCCGGAAAAAAGTGAATTTTGAAACCATGGGCTATAGTCCAGCAGAATTAAGCAAAAAAGCCTCGGATTTCAAATCTCGGTATTTTTGTAAATAAAAGGTTCTCAGAGCTATATTTTCAAATTTGTACTTAGTAGGAGAAACAAATGACAATCAGTATCATAGAAATCATCATTAGTTAATTCGGGAAAAAAGTGCATTTTGAAACCATGGGCTATAGTCCAGCAGAATTAAGCAAAAAAGCCTCGGATTTCAAATCTCGGTATTTTTGTAAATAAAAGGTTCTCAGAGCTATATTTTCAAATTTGTACTTAGTAGGAGAAACAAATGACAATCAGTATCATAGAAATCATCATTAGTTAATTCGGGAAAAAAGTGCATTTTGAAACCATGGGCTATAGTCCAGCAGAATTAAGCAAAAAAGCCTCGGATTTCAAATCTCGGTATTTTTGTAAATAAAAGGTTCTCAGAGCTATATTTTCAAATTTGTACTTAGTAGGAGAAACAAATGACAATCAGTATCATAGAAATCGTCATATGCGAATTCCGGAAAAAAGTGCATTTTGAACCCATGGGCAATAGTCCAGCAGAATCATGCAAAAAAGCCTCGGATTTCAAATCTCGGTATTTTTATAAGTAAAAGATTCTCAGAGCTATATTTTCAAATTTGTACTTAGTAGGAGAAACAAATGACAATCAGTATCATAGAAATCGTCATATGCGAATTCCGGAAAAAGTGCATTTTGAACCCATGGGCAATAGTCCAGCAGAATTAAGCAAAAAAGCCTCGGATTCCAAATCTCGGTATTTTTGTAAATAAAAGGTTCTCAGAGCTATATTTTCAAATTTGTACTTAGTAGGAGAAACAAATGACAATCAGTATCATAGAAATCATCATTAGTTAATTCGGAAAAAAAGTGCATTTTGAAACCATGGGCTATAGTCCAGCAGAATTAAGCAAAAAAGCCTCGGATTTCAAATCTCGGTATTTTTGTAAATAAAAGGTTCTCAGAGCTATATTTTCAAATTTGTACTTAGTAGGAGAAACAAATGACAATCAGTATCATAGAAATCGTCATATGCGAATTCCGGAAAAAAGTGCATTTTGAACCCATGGGCAATAGTCCAGCAGAATTATGCAAAAAAGCCTCGGATTTCAAATCTCGGTATTTTTATAAGTAAAAGATTCTCAGAGCTATATTTTCAAATTTGTACTTAGTAGGAGAAACAAATGACAATCAGTATCATAGAAATCGTCATATGCGAATTCCGGAAAAAGTGCATTTTGAACCCATGGGCAATAGTCCAGCAGAATTAAGCAAAAAAGCCTCGGATTTCAAATCTCGGTATTTTTGTAAATAAAAGGTTCTCAGAGCTTAATTTTCATAATTGTGTTCAGTTAGGGATGCTCGTGACAATCAGTATCATAGAAATCGTCATATGCGAATTCGGGAAAAAAGTGCATTTTGAAACCATGGACTATAGTCCAGCAGAATTAAGCAAAAAAGCCTCGGATTTCAAATCTCGGTATTTTTGTAAATAAAAGGTTCTCAGAGCTATATTTTCAAATTTGTACTTAGTAGGAGAAACAAATGACAATCAGTATCATAGAAATCGTCATATGCGAATTCCGGAAAAAAGTGCATTTTGAACCCATGGGCAATAGTCCAGCAGAATTATGCAAAAAAGCCTCGGATTTCAAATCTCGGTATTTTTATAAGTAAAAGATTCTCAGAGCTATATTTTCAAATTTGTACTTAGTAGGAGAAACAAATGACAATCAGTATCATAGAAATCGTCATATGCGAATTCCGGAAAAAGTGCATTTTGAACCCATGGGCAATAGTCCAGCAGAATTATGCAAAAAAGCCTCGGATTTCAAATCTCGGTATTTTTTTAAGTAAAAGGTTCTCAGAGCTATATTTTCAAATTTGTGCTTAGTAGGAGATGCTAATGACAATCAGTATCATAGAAATCATCATTAGTTAGTTCGGGAAAAAAGTGCATTTTGAAACCATGGGCTATAGTCCAGCAGAATTAAGCAAAAAAGCCTCGGATTTCAAATCTCGGTATTTTTATAAGTAAAAGATTCTCAGAGCTATATTTTCAAATTTGTACTTAGTAGGAGAAACAAATGACAATCAGTATCATAGAAATCGTCATATGCGAATTCCGGAAAAAGTGCATTTTGAACCCATGGGCAATAGTCCAGCAGAATTATGCAAAAAAGCCTCGGATTTCAAATCTCGGTATTTTTTTAAGTAATAGGTTCTCAGAGCTATATTTTCAAATTTGTGCTTAGTAGGAGATGCTAATGACAATGAGTATCATAGAAATCATCATTAGTTAATTCGGGAAAAAAGTGCATTTTGAAACCATGGGCTATAGTCCAGCAGAATTAAGCAAAAAAGCCTCGGATTTCAAATCTCTGTATTTTTTTAAGTAAAAGGTTCTCAGAGCTTAATTTTCATAATTGTGTTCAGTTAGGGATGCTCGTGACAATCAGTATCATAGAAATCGTCATATGCGAATTCGGGAAAAAAGTGCATTTTGAAACCATGGGCAATAGTCCAGCAGAATTAAGCAAAAAAGCCTCGGATTTCAAATCTCGGTATTTTTGTAAATAAAAGGTTCTCAGAGCTATATTTTCAAATTTGTGCTTAGTAGGAGATGCTAATGACAATCAGTATCATAGATATCGTCATATGCGAATTCGGGAAAAAAGTGCATTTTGAAACCATGGGCTATAGTCCAGCAGAATTAAGCAAAAAATCCTCGGATTTCAAATTTCGGTATTTTTGTAAATAAAAGGTTCTCAGAGCTATATTTTCAAATTTGTACTTAGTAGAAGATACTAATGACAATGAGTATCATAGAAATCATCATTAGTTAATTCGGGAAAAAAGTGCATTTTGAAACCATGGGCTATAGTGCAGCAGAATTAAGCAAAAAAGCCTCGGATTTCAAATCTCGGTATTTTTGTAAATAAAAGGTTCTCAGAGCTATATTATCAAATTTGTGGTAAGTAGGAGATGCTAATGACAATCAGTATCATAGAAATCGTCATATGCGAATTCGGGAAAAAGTGCATTTTGAAACCATGGGCAATAGTCCAGCAGAATTAAGCAAAAAATCCTCGGATTTCAAATTTCGGTATTTTTGTAAATAAAAGGTTCTCAGAGCTATATTTTCAAATTTGTGCTTAGTAGGAGATGCTAATGACAATCAGTATCATAGATATCGTCATATGCGAATTCGGGAAAAAAGTGCATTTTGAAACCATGGGCTATAGTCCAGCAGAATTAAGCAAAAAATCCTCGGATTTCAAATTTCGGTATTTTTGTAAATAAAAGGTTCTCAGAGCTATATTTTCAAATTTGTACTTAGAAGAAGATACTAATGACAATGAGTATCATAGAAATCATCATTAGTTAATTCGGGAAAAAAGTGCATTTTGAAACCATGGGCTATAGTGCAGCAGAATTAAGCAAAAAAGCCTCGGATTTCAAATCTCGGTATTTTTGTAAATAAAAGGTTCTCAGAGCTATATTTTCAAATTTGTACTTAGTAGAAGATACTAATGACAATCAGTATCATAGAAATCGTCATATGCGAATTCCGGAAAAAAGTGCGTTTTGAAACCATGGGCTATAGTCCAGCAGAATTAAGCAAAAAAGCCTCGGATTTCAAATCTCTGTTTTTTTTAAGTAAAAGGTTCTCAGAGATTAATTTTCATAATTGTGTTCAGTTAGGGATGCTCGTGACAATCAGTATCATAGAAATCGTCATATGCGAATTCGGGAAAAAAGTGCATTTTGAAACCATGGGCAATAGTCCAGCAGAATTAAGCAAAAAAGCCTCGGATTTCAAATCTCGGTATTTTTGTAAATAAAAGGTTCTCAGAGCTATATTTTCAAATTTGTGCTTAGTAGGAGATGCTAATGACAATCAGTATCATAGATATCGTCATATGCGAATTCGGGAAAAAAGTGCATTTTGAAACCATGGGCTATAGTCCAGCAGAATTAAGCAAAAAATCCTCGGATTTCAAATTTCGGTATTTTTGTAAATAAAAGGTTCTCAGAGCTATATTTTCAAATTTGTACTTAGTAGAAGATACTAATGACAATGAGTATCATAGAAATCATCATTAGTTAATTCGGGAAAAAAGTGCATTTTGAAACCATGGGCTATAGTGCAGCAGAATTAAGCAAAAAAGCCTCGGATTTCAAATCTCGGTATTTTTGTAAATAAAAGGTTCTCAGAGCTATATTTTCAAATTTGTGCTTAGTAGGAGATGCTAATGACAATCAGTATCATAGATATCGTCATATGCGAATTCGGGAAAAAAGTGCATTTTGAAACCATGGGCTATAGTCCAGCAGAATTAAGCAAAAAATCCTCGGATTTCAAATTTCGGTATTTTTGTAAATAAAAGGTTCTCAGAGCTATATTTTCAAATTTGTACTTAGTAGAAGATACTAATGACAATGAGTATCATAGAAATCATCATTAGTTAATTCGGGAAAAAAGTGCATTTTGAAACCATGGGCTATAGTGCAGCAGAATTAAGCAAAAAAGCCTCGGATTTCAAATCTCGGTATTTTTGTAAATAAAAGATTCTCAGAACTATATTTTCAAATATATACTTAGTAGAAGATACTAATGACAATGAGTATCATAGAAATCATCATTAGTTAATTCGGAAAAAAAGTGCATTTTGAAACCATGGGCTATAGTCCAGCAGAATTAAGCAAAAAAGCCTCGGATTTCAAATCTCGGTATTTTTGTAAATAAAAGGTTCTCAGAGCTATATTTTCAAATTTGTACTTAGTAGGAGAAACAAATGACAATCAGTATCATAGAAATCGTCATATGCGAATTCGGGAAAAAGTGCATTTTGAACCCATGGGCTATAGTCCAGCAGAATTAAGCAAAAAATCCTCGGATTTCAAATCTCGGTATTTTTGTAAATAAAAGGTTCTCAGAGCTATATTTTCAAATTTGTGCTTAGTAGAAGATACTAATGACAATCAGTATCATAGAAATCGTCATATGCGAATTCCGGAAAAAAGTGCATTTTGAACCCATGGGCAATAGTCCAGCAGAATTAAGCAAAAAAGCCTCGGATTTCAAATCTCGGTATTTTTGTAAGTAAAAGGTTCTCAGATTTATATTTTCAAATTTGTGCTTAGTAGGAGATGCTAATGACAATCAGTATCATAGAAATCGTCACATGCGAATTCGGGAAAAAAGTGCATTTTGAACCCATGGGCAATAGTCCAGCAGAATTAAGCAAAAAAGCCTCGGATTTCAAATCTCTGTACTTTTGTAAGTAAAAGGTTCTCAGAGCTTAATTTTCATAATTGTGTTCAGTTAGGGATGCTCGTGACAATCAGTATCATAGAAATCGTCATATGCGAATCCGGGAAAAAAGTGCATTTTGAACCCATGGGCAATAGTCCAGCAGAATTAAGCAAAAAAGCCTCGGATTTCAAATCTCGGTATTTTTGTAAATAAAAGGTTCTCAGAGCTATATTTTCAAATGTGTGCTTAGTAGAAGATACTAATGACAATCAGTATCATAGAAATCGTCATATGCGAATTCCGGAAAAAAGTGCGTTTTGAAACCATGGGCTATAGTCCAGCAGAATTAAGCAAAAAAGCCTCGGATTTCAAATCTCGGTATTTTTGTAAATAATAGGTTCTCAGAGCTATATTTTCAAATTTGTACTTAGTAGGAGAAATAAATGACAATCAGTATCATAGAAATCATCACTAGTTAATTCGGGAAAAAAGTGCATTTTGAAACCATGGGCAATAGTCCAGCAGAATTAAGCAAAAAAGCCTCGGATTTCAAATCTCGGTATTTTTGTAAATAAAAGGTTCTCAGAGCTATATTTTCAAATTTGTACTTAGTAGGAGAAATAAATGACAATCAGTATCATAGAAATCATCACTAGTTAATTCGGGAAAAAAGTGCATTTTGAAACCATGGGCTATAGTCCAGCAGAATTAAGCAAAAAAGCCTCGGATTTCAAATCTCGGTATTTTTGTAAGTAAAAGGTTCTCAGATTTATATTTTCAAATTTGTGCTTAGTAGGAGATGCTAATGACAATCAGTATCATAGAAATCGTCATATGCGAATTCGGAAAAAGTGCATTTTGAACCCATGGGCTATAGTCCAGCAGAATTAAGCAAAAAATCCTCGGATTTCAAATCTCGGTATTTTTGTAAGTTAAAGGTTCTCAGATATATATTTTCAAATTTGTGCTTAGTAGGAGATGCTAATGACAATCAGTATCATAGAAATCGTCATATGCTAATTCGGGAAAAAGTGCATTTTGAACCCATGGGCTATAGTCCAGCAGAATTAAGCAAAAAATCCTCGGATTTCAAATCTCGGTATTTTTGTAAGTTAAAGGTTCTCAGATATATATTTTCAAATTTGTGCTTAGTAGGAGATGCTAATGACAATCAGTATCATAGAAATCGTCATATGCGAATTCGGGAAAAAAGTGCATTTTGAACCCATGGGCAATAATCCAGCAGAATTAAGCAAAAAAGCCTCGGATTTCAAATCTCGGTATTTTTGTAAATAAAAGGTTCTCAGAGCTATATTTTCAAATTTGTGCTTAGTAGAAGATACTAATGACAATCAGTATCATAGAAATCGTCATATGCGAATTCCGGAAAAAAGTGCATTTTGAAACCATGGGCTATAGTCCAGCAGAATTAAGCAAAAAAGCCTCGGATTTCAATTCTCGGTATTTTTGTAAGTAAAAGGTTCTCAGATTTATATTTTCAAATTTGTGCTTAGTAGGAGATGCTAATGACAATCAGTATCATAGAAATCGTCATATGCGAATTCGGGAAAAAAGTGCATTTTGAACCCATGGGCAATAGTCCAGCAGAATTAAGCAAAAAAGCCTCGGATTTCAAATCTCTGTATTTTTGTAAGTAAAAGGTTCTCAGAGCTTAATTTTCATAATTGTATTCAGTTAGATATGCTCGTGACAATCAGTATCATAGAAATCGTCATATGCGAATTCGGGAAAAAAGTGCATTTTGAACCCATGGGCTATAGTCCAGCAGAATTAAGCAAAAAAGCCTCGGATTTCAAATCTCGGTATTTTTGTAAATAAAAGGTTCTCAGAGCTATATTTTCAAATGTGTGCTTAGTAGAAGATTCTAATGACAATCAGTATCATAGAAATCGTCATATGCGAATTCCGGAAAAAAGTGCGTTTTGAAACCATGGGCTATAGTCCAGCAGAATTAAGCAAAAAAGCCTCGGATTTCAAATCTCGGTATTTTTGTAAGTAAAAGGTTCTCAGAGCTTAATTTTCATAATTGTGTTCAGTTAGGGATGCTCGTGACAATCAGTATCATAGAAATCGTCATATGCGAATTCGGGAAAAAAGTGCATTTTGAAACCATGGGCTATAGTCCAGCAGAATTAAGCAAAAAAGCCTCAGGTTCTCAGAGCTATATTTTCAAATTTGTACTTAGTAGAAGATACTAATGACAATCAGTATCATAGAAATCATCATTAGTTAATTCGGGAAAAAAGTGCATTTTGAAACCATGGGCTATAGTCCAGCAGAATTAAGCAAAAAAGCCTCGGATTTCAAATCTCGGTATTTTTATAAGTAAAAGATTCTCAGAGCTATATTTTCAAATTTGTACTTAGTAGGAGAAACAAATGACAATCAGTATCATAGAAATCGTCATATGCGAATTCCGGAAAAAGTGCATTTTGAACCCATGGGCAATAGTCCAGCAGAATTAAGCAAAAAAGCCTCGGATTTCAAATCTCGGTATTTTTGTAAATAAAAGGTTCTCAGAGCTATATTTTCAAATGTGTGCTTAGTAGAAGATACTAATGACAATCAGTATCATAGAAATCGTCATATGCGAATTCCGGAAAAAAGTGCGTTTTGAAACCATGGGCTATAGTCCAGCAGAATTAAGCAAAAAAGCCTCGGATTTCAAATCTCGGTATTTTTGTAAATAATAGGTTCTCAGAGCTATATTTTCAAATTTGTACTTAGTAGGAGAAATAAATGACAATCAGTATCATAGAAATCATCACTAGTTAATTCGGGAAAAAAGTGCATTTTGAAACCATGGGCTATAGTCCAGCAGAATTAAGCAAAAAAGCCTCGGATTTCAATTCTCGGTATTTTTGTAAGTAAAAGGTTCTCAGATTTATATTTTCAAATTTGTGCTTAGTAGGAGATGCTAATGACAATCAGTATCATAGAAATCGTCATATGCGAATTCGGGAAAAAAGTGCATTTTGAACCCATGGGCAATAGTCCAGCAGAATTAAGCAAAAAAGCCTCGGATTTCAAATCTCGGTATTTTTGTAAATAAAAGGTTCTCAGAGCTATATTTTCAAATTTGTACTTAGTAGGAGAAATAAATGACAATCAGTATCATAGAAATCATCACTAGTTAATTCGGGAAAAAAGTGCATTTTGAAACCATGGGCTATAGTCCAGCAGAATTAAGCAAAAAAGCCTCGGATTTCAATTCTCGGTATTTTTGTAAGTAAAAGGTTCTCAGATTTATATTTTCAAATTTGTGCTTAGTAGGAGATGCTAATGACAATCAGTATCATAGAAATCGTCATATGCGAATTCGGGAAAAAAGTGCATTTTGAACCCATGGGCAATAGTCCAGCAGAATTAAGCAAAAAAGCCTCGGATTTCAAATCTCGGTATTTTTGTAAATAAAAGGTTCTCAGAGCTATATTTTCAAATGTGTGCTTAGTAGAAGATTCTAATGACAATCAGTATCATAGAAATCGTCATATGCGAATTCCGGAAAAAAGTGCGTTTTGAAACCATGGGCTATAGTCCAGCAGAATTAAGCAAAAAAGCCTCGGATTTCAAATCTCGGTATTTTTGTAAGTAAAAGGTTCTCAGAGCTTAATTTTCATAATTGTGTTCAGTTAGGGATGCTCGTGACAATCAGTATCATAGAAATCGTCATATGCGAATTCCGGAAAAAGTGCATTTTGAACCCATGGGCAATAGTCCAGCAGAATTATGCAAAAAAGCCTCGGATTTCAAATCTCGGTATTTTTTTAAGTAAAAGGTTCTCAGAGCTATATTTTCAAATTTGTACTTAGTAGGAGAAACAAATGACAATCAGTATCATAGAAATCATCATTAGTTAATTCGGGAAAAAAGTGCATTTTGAAACCATGGGCTATAGTCCAGCAGAATTAAGCAAAAAAGCCTCAGGTTCTCAGAGCTATATTTTCAAATTTGTACTTAGTAGAAGATACTAATGACAATCAGTATCATAGAAATCATCATTAGTTAATTCGGGAAAAAAGTGCATTTTGAAACCATGGGCTATAGTCCAGCAGAATTAAGCAAAAAAGCCTCGGATTTCAAATCTCGGTATTTTTGTAAATAAAAGGTTCTCAGAGCTATATTTTCAAATTTGTGTTCAGTTAGGGATGCTCGTGACAATCAGTATCATAGAAATCGTCATATGCGAATTCCGGAAAAAGTGCATTTTGAACCCATGGGCAATAGTCCAGCAGAATTATGCAAAAAAGCCTCGGATTTCAAATCTCGGTATTTTTTTAAGTAAAAGGTTCTCAGAGCTATATTTTCAAATTTGTGCTTAGTAGGAGATGCTAATGACAATCAGTATCATAGAAATCATCATCAGTTAGTTCGGGAAAAAAGTGCATTTTGAAACCATGGGCTATAGTCCAGCAGAATTAAGCAAAAAAGCCTCGGATTTCAAATCTCGGTATTTTTATAAGTAAAAGATTCTCAGAGCTATATTTTCAAATTTGTACTTAGTAGGAGAAACAAATGACAATCAGTATCATAGAAATCGTCATATGCGAATTCCGGAAAAAAGTGCATTTTGAACCCATGGGCAATAGTCCAGCAGAATTAAGCAAAAAAGCCTCGGATTTCAAATCTCGGTATTTTTGTAAATAAAAGGTTCTCAGAGCTTAATTTTCATAATTGTGTTCAGTTAGGGATGCTCGTGACAATCAGTGTCATAGAAATCGTCATATGCGAATTCGGGAAAAAAGTGCATTTTGAAACCATGGGCTATAGTCCAGCAGAATTAAGCAAAAAAGCCTCGGATTTCAAATCTCGGTATTTTTGTAAATAAAAGGTTCTCAGAGCTATATTTTCAAATTTGTACTTAGTAGGAGAAACAAATGACAATCAGTATCATAGAAATCGTCATATGCGAATTCCGGAAAAAAGCGCATTTTGAACCCATGGGCAATAGTCCAGCAGAATTAAGCAAAAAAGCCTCGGATTTCAAATCTCGGTATTTTTGTAAATAAAAGGTTCTCAGAGCTATATTTTCAAATTTGTGCTTAGTAGGAGATGCTAATGACAATCAGTATCATAGAAATCATCATTAGTTAGTTCGGGAAAAAAGTGCATTTTGAAACCATGGGCTATAGTCCAGCAGAATTAAGCAAAAAAGCCTCGGATTTCAAATCTCGGTATTTTTATAAGTAAAAGATTCTCAGAGCTATATTTTCAAATTTGTACTTAGTAGGAGAAACAAATGACAATCAGTATCATAGAAATCGTCATATGCGAATTCCGGAAAAAGTGCATTTTGAACCCATGGGCAATAGTCCAGCAGAATTATGCAAAAAAGCCTCGGATTTCAAATCTCGGTATTTTTTTAAGTAAAAGGTTCTCAGAGCTTAATTTTCATAATTGTGTTCAGTTAGGGATGCTCGTGACAATCAGTATCATAGAAATCATCATAAGTTAATTCGGGAAAAAAGTGCATTTTGAAACCATGGGCTATAGTCCAGCAGAATTAAGCAAAAAAGCCTCGGATTTCAAATCTCGGTATTTTTGTAAATAAAAGGTTCTCAGAGCTATATTTTCAAATTTGTGCTTAGTAGGAGATGCTAATGACAATCAGTATCATAGAAATCGTCATATGCGAATTCGGGAAAAAAGTGCATTTTGAAACCATGGGCAATAGTCCAGCAGAATAAAGCAAAAAAGCCTCGGATTTCAAATCTCGGTATTTTTGTAAATAAAAGGTTCTCAGAGCTATATTTTCAAATTTGTGCTTAGTAGGAGATGCTAATGACAATCAGTATCATAGATATCGTCATATGCGAATTCGGGAAAAAAGTGCATTTTGAAACCATGGGCAATAGTCCAGCAGAATTAAGCAAAAAAGCCTCGGATTTCAAATCTCGGTATTTTTGTAAATAAAAGGTTCTCAGAGCTATATTTTCAAATTTGTGCTTAGTAGGAGATGCTAATGACAATCAGTATCATAGATATCGTCATATGCGAATTCGGGAAAAAAGTGCATTTTGAAACCATGGGCTATAGTCCAGCAGAATTAAGCAAAAAAGCCTCGGATTTCAAATCTCGGTATTTTTGTAAATAAAAGGTTCTCAGAGCTTAATTTTCATAATTGTGTTCAGTTAGGGATGCTCGTGACAATCAGTATCATAGAAATCGTCATATGCGAATTCGGGAAAAAAGTGCATTTTGAAACCATGGGCAATAGTCCAGCAGAATTATGCAAAAAAGCCTCGGATTTCAAATCTCGGTATTTTTTTAAGTAAAAGGTTCTCAGAGCTATATTTTCAAATTTGTGCTTAGTAGGAGATGCTAATGACAATCAGTATCATAGAAATCGTCATATGCGAATTCGGGAAAAAAGTGCATTTTGAACCCATGGGCAATAGTCCAGCAGAATTAAGCAAAAAAGCCTCGGATTTCAAATCTCGGTATTTTTGTAAATAAAAGGTTCTCAGAGCTATATTTTCAAATGTGTGCTTAGTAGAAGATTCTAATGACAATCAGTATCATAGAAATCGTCATATGCGAATTCCGGAAAAAAGTGCGTTTTGAAACCATGGGCTATAGTCCAGCAGAATTAAGCAAAAAAGCCTCGGATTTCAAATCTCGGTATTTTTGTAAGTAAAAGGTTCTCAGAGCTTAATTTTCATAATTGTGTTCAGTTAGGGATGCTCGTGACAATCAGTATCATAGAAATCGTCATATGCGAATTCCGGAAAAAGTGCATTTTGAACCCATGGGCAATAGTCCAGCAGAATTATGCAAAAAAGCCTCGGATTTCAAATCTCGGTATTTTTTTAAGTAAAAGGTTCTCAGAGCTATATTTTCAAATTTGTACTTAGTAGGAGAAACAAATGACAATCAGTATCATAGAAATCATCATTAGTTAATTCGGGAAAAAAGTGCATTTTGAAACCATGGGCTATAGTCCAGCAGAATTAAGCAAAAAAGCCTCAGGTTCTCAGAGCTATATTTTCAAATTTGTACTTAGTAGAAGATACTAATGACAATCAGTATCATAGAAATCATCATTAGTTAATTCGGGAAAAAAGTGCATTTTGAAACCATGGGCTATAGTCCAGCAGAATTAAGCAAAAAAGCCTCGGATTTCAAATCTCGGTATTTTTGTAAATAAAAGGTTCTCAGAGCTATATTTTCAAATGTGTGCTTAGTAGAAGATTCTAATGACAATCAGTATCATAGAAATCGTCATATGCGAATTCCGGAAAAAAGTGCGTTTTGAAACCATGGGCTATAGTCCAGCAGAATTAAGCAAAAAAGCCTCGGATTTCAAATCTCGGTATTTTTGTAAGTAAAAGGTTCTCAGAGCTTAATTTTCATAATTGTGTTCAGTTAGGGATGCTCGTGACAATCAGTATCATAGAAATCGTCATATGCGAATTCCGGAAAAAGTGCATTTTGAACCCATGGGCAATAGTCCAGCAGAATTATGCAAAAAAGCCTCGGATTTCAAATCTCGGTATTTTTTTAAGTAAAAGGTTCTCAGAGCTATATTTTCAAATTTGTACTTAGTAGGAGAAACAAATGACAATCAGTATCATAGAAATCATCATTAGTTAATTCGGGAAAAAAGTGCATTTTGAAACCATGGGCTATAGTCCAGCAGAATTAAGCAAAAAAGCCTCAGGTTCTCAGAGCTATATTTTCAAATTTGTACTTAGTAGAAGATACTAATGACAATCAGTATCATAGAAATCATCATTAGTTAATTCGGGAAAAAAGTGCATTTTGAAACCATGGGCTATAGTCCAGCAGAATTAAGCAAAAAAGCCTCGGATTTCAAATCTCGGTATTTTTGTAAATAAAAGGTTCTCAGAGCTATATTTTCAAATTTGTGTTCAGTTAGGGATGCTCGTGACAATCAGTATCATAGAAATCGTCATATGCGAATTCCGGAAAAAGTGCATTTTGAACCCATGGGCAATAGTCCAGCAGAATTATGCAAAAAAGCCTCGGATTTCAAATCTCGGTATTTTTTTAAGTAAAAGGTTCTCAGAGCTATATTTTCAAATTTGTGCTTAGTAGGAGATGCTAATGACAATCAGTATCATAGAAATCATCATCAGTTAGTTCGGGAAAAAAGTGCATTTTGAAACCATGGGCTATAGTCCAGCAGAATTAAGCAAAAAAGCCTCGGATTTCAAATCTCGGTATTTTTATAAGTAAAAGATTCTCAGAGCTATATTTTTAAATTTGTACTTAGTAGGAGAAACAAATGACAATCAGTATCATAGAAATCGTCATATGCGAATTCCGGAAAAAAGTGCATTTTGAACCCATGGGCAATAGTCCAGCAGAATTAAGCAAAAAAGCCTCGGATTTCAAATCTCGGTATTTTTGTAAATAAAAGGTTCTCAGAGCTTAATTTTCATAATTGTGTTCAGTTAGGGATGCTCGTGACAATCAGTATCATAGAAATCGTCATATGCGAATTCGGGAAAAAAGTGCATTTTGAAACCATGGGCTATAGTCCAGCAGAATTAAGCAAAAAAGCCTCGGATTTCAAATCTCGGTATTTTTGTAAATAAAAGGTTCTCAGAGCTATATTTTCAAATTTGTACTTAGTAGGAGAAACAAATGACAATCAGTATCATAGAAATCGTCATATGCGAATTCCGGAAAAAAGCGCATTTTGAACCCATGGGCAATAGTCCAGCAGAATTAAGCAAAAAAGCCTCGGATTTCAAATCTCGGTATTTTTGTAAATAAAAGGTTCTCAGAGCTATATTTTCAAATTTGTGCTTAGTAGGAGATGCTAATGACAATCAGTATCATAGAAATCATCATTAGTTAGTTCGGGAAAAAAGTGCATTTTGAAACCATGGGCTATAGTCCAGCAGAATTAAGCAAAAAAGCCTCGGATTTCAAATCTCGGTATTTTTATAAGTAAAAGATTCTCAGAGCTATATTTTCAAATTTGTACTTAGTAGGAGAAACAAATGACAATCAGTATCATAGAAATCGTCATATGCGAATTCCGGAAAAAGTGCATTTTGAACCCATGGGCAATAGTCCAGCAGAATTATGCAAAAAAGCCTCGGATTTCAAATCTCGGTATTTTTTTAAGTAAAAGGTTCTCAGAGCTTAATTTTCATAATTGTGTTCAGTTAGGGATGCTCGTGACAATCAGTATCATAGAAATCATCATAAGTTAATTCGGGAAAAAAGTGCATTTTGAAACCATGGGCTATAGTCCAGCAGAATTAAGCAAAAAAGCCTCGGATTTCAAATCTCGGTATTTTTGTAAATAAAAGGTTCTCAGAGCTATATTTTCAAATTTGTGCTTAGTAGGAGATGCTAATGACAATCAGTATCATAGAAATCGTCATATGCGAATTCGGGAAAAAAGTGCATTTTGAAACCATGGGCAATAGTCCAGCAGAATAAAGCAAAAAAGCCTCGGATTTCAAATCTCGGTATTTTTGTAAATAAAAGGTTCTCAGAGCTATATTTTCAAATTTGTGCTTAGTAGGAGATGCTAATGACAATCAGTATCATAGATATCGTCATATGCGAATTCGGGAAAAAAGTGCATTTTGAAACCATGGGCAATAGTCCAGCAGAATTAAGCAAAAAAGCCTCGGATTTCAAATCTCGGTATTTTTGTAAATAAAAGGTTCTCAGAGCTATATTTTCAAATTTGTGCTTAGTAGGAGATGCTAATGACAATCAGTATCATAGATATCGTCATATGCGAATTCGGGAAAAAAGTGCATTTTGAAACCATGGGCTATAGTCCAGCAGAATTAAGCAAAAAAGCCTCGGATTTCAAATCTCGGTATTTTTGTAAATAAAAGGTTCTCAGAGCTTAATTTTCATAATTGTGTTCAGTTAGGGATGCTCGTGACAATCAGTATCATAGAAATCGTCATATGCGAATTCGGGAAAAAAGTGCATTTTGAAACCATGGGCTATAGTCCAGCAGAATTATGCAAAAAAGCCTCGGATTTCAAATCTCGGTATTTTTTTAAGTAAAAGGTTCTCAGAGCTATATTTTCAAATTTGTGCTTAGTAGGAGATGCTAATGACAATCAGTATCATAGAAATCATCATTAGTTAGTTCGGGAAAAAAGTGCATTTTGAAACCATGGGCTATAGTCCAGCAGAATTAAGCAAAAAAGCCTCGGATTTCAAATCTCGGTATTTTTGTAAATAAAAGGTTCTCAGAGCTTAATTTTCATAATTGTGTTCAGTTAGGGATGCTCGTGACAATCAGTATCATAGAAATCGTCATATGCGAATTCGGGAAAAAAGTGCATTTTGAAACCATGGGCTATAGTCCAGCAGAATTATGCAAAAAAGCCTCGGATTTCAAATCTCGGTATTTTTTTAAGTAAAAGGTTCTCAGAGCTATATTTTCAAATTTGTACTTAGTAGGAGAAACAAATGACAATCAGTATCATAGAAGTCGTCATATGCGAATTCGGGAAAAAGTGCATTTTGAAACCATGGGCTATAGTCCAGCAGAATTGAGCAAAAATGCCTCGGATTTCAAATCTCGGTATTTTTGTAAATAAAAGGTTCTCAGAGCTATATTATCAAATTTGTGGTAAGTAGGAGATGCTAATGACAATCAGTATCATAGAAATCGTCATATGCGAATTCGGGAAAAAGTGCATTTTGAAACCATGGGCAATAGTCCAGCAGAATTAAGCAAAAAATCCTCGGATTTCAAATTTCGGTATTTTTGTAAATAAAAGGTTCTCAGAGCTATATTTTCAAATTTGTGCTTAGTAGGAGATGCTAATGACAATCAGTATCATAGATATCGTCATATGCGAATTCGGGAAAAAAGTGCATTTTGAAACCATGGGCTATAGTGCAGCAGAATTAAGCAAAAAAGCCTCGGATTTCAAATCTCGGTATTTTTGTAAATAAAAGAGCTATATTATCAAATTTGTGGTAAGTAGGAGATGCTAATGACAATCAGTATCATAGAAATCGTCATATGCGAATTCGGGAAAAAGTGCATTTTGAAACCATGGGCAATAGTCCAGCAGAATTAAGCAAAAAATCCTCGGATTTCAAATTTCGGTATTTTTGTAAATAAAAGGTTCTCAGAGCTATATTTTCAAATTTGTGCTTAGTAGGAGATGCTAATGACAATCAGTATCATAGATATCGTCATATGCGAATTCGGGAAAAAAGTGCATTTTGAAACCATGGGCTATAGTCCAGCAGAATTAAGCAAAAAATCCTCGGATTTCAAATTTCGGTATTTTTGTAAATAAAAGGTTCTCAGAGCTATATTTTCAAATTTGTACTTAGTAGAAGATACTAATGACAATGAGTATCATAGAAATCATCATTAGTTAATTCGGGAAAAAAGTGCATTTTGAAACCATGGGCTATAGTGCAGCAGAATTAAGCAAAAAAGCCTCGGATTTCAAATCTCGGTATTTTTGTAAATAAAAGGTTCTCAGAGCTATATTTTCAAATTTGTACTTAGTAGAAGATACTAATGACAATCAGTATCATAGAAATCGTCATATGCGAATTCCGGAAAAAAGTGCGTTTTGAAACCATGGGCTATAGTCCAGCAGAATTAAGCAAAAAAGCCTCGGATTTCAAATCTCTGTTTTTTTTAAGTAAAAGGTTCTCAGAGCTTAATTTTCATAATTGTGTTCAGTTAGGGATGCTCGTGACAATCAGTATCATAGAAATCGTCATATGCGAATTCGGGAAAAAAGTGCGTTTTGAACCCATGGGCTATAGTCCAGCAGAATTAAGCAAAAAATCCTCGGATTTCAAATTTCGGTATTTTTGTAAATAAAAGGTTCTCAGAGCTATATTTTCAAATTTGTACTTAGTAGAAGATACTAATGACAATGAGTATCATAGAAATCATCATTAGTTAATTCGGGAAAAAAGTGCATTTTGAAACCATGGGCTATAGTGCAGCAGAATTAAGCAAAAAAGCCTCGGATTTCAAATCTCGGTATTTTTGTAAATAAAAGATTCTCAGAACTATATTTTCAAATATATACTTAGTAGAAGATACTAATGACAATGAGTATCATAGAAATCATCATTAGTTAATTCGGAAAAAAAGTGCATTTTGAAACCATGGGCTATAGTCCAGCAGAATTAAGCAAAAAAGCCTCGGATTTCAAATCTCGGTATTTTTGTAAATAAAAGGTTCTCAGAGCTATATTTTCAAATTTGTACTTAGTAGGAGAAACAAATGACAATCAGTATCATAGAAATCGTCATATGCGAATTCGGGAAAAAGTGCATTTTGAACCCATGGGCTATAGTCCAGCAGAATTAAGCAAAAAATCCTCGGATTTCAAATCTCGGTATTTTTGTAAATAAAAGGTTCTCAGAGCTATATTTTCAAATTTGTGCTTAGTAGAAGATACTAATGACAATCAGTATCATAGAAATCGTCATATGCGAATTCCGGAAAAAAGTGCATTTTGAACCCATGGGCAATAGTCCAGCAGAATTAAGCAAAAAAGCCTCGGATTTCAAATCTCGGTATTTTTGTAAATAAAAGGTTCTCAGAGCTAAATTTTCGAATTTGTGCTTAGTAGGAGATGCTAATGACAATCAGTATCATAGATATCGTCATATGCGAATTCGGGAAAAAAGTGCATTTTGAAACCATGGGCTATAGTCCAGCAGAATTAAGCAAAAAATCCTCGGATTTCAAATTTCGGTATTTTTGTAAATAAAAGGTTCTCAGAGCTATATTTTCAAATTTGTACTTAGTAGAAGATACTAATGACAATGAGTATCATAGAAATCATCATTAGTTAATTCGGGAAAAAAGTGCATTTTGAAACCATGGGCTATAGTGCAGCAGAATTAAGCAAAAAAGCCTCGGATTTCAAATCTCGGTATTTTTGTAAATAAAAGATTCTCAGAACTATATTTTCAAATATATACTTAGTAGAAGATACTAATGACAATGAGTATCATAGAAATCATCATTAGTTAATTCGGGAAAAAAGTGCATTTTGAAACCATGGGCTATAGTCCAGCAGAATTAAGCAAAAAAGCCTCGTATTTCAAATCTCGGTATTTTTGTAAATAAAAGGTTCTCAGAGCTATATTTTCAAATTTGTACTTAGTAGGAGAAACAAATGACAATCAGTATCATAGAAATCGTCATATGCGAATTCGGGAAAAAGTGCATTTTGAACCCATGGGCTATAGTCCAGCAGAATTAAGCAAAAAATCCTCGGATTTCAAATCTCGGTATTTTTGTAAATAAAAGGTTCTCAGAGCTATATTTTCAAATTTGTGCTTAGTAGAAGATACTAATGACAATCAGTATCATAGAAATCGTCATATGCGAATTCCGGAAAAAAGTGCGTTTTGAAACCATGGGCTATAGTCCAGCAGAATTAAGCAAAAAAGCCTCGGATTTCAAATCTCGGTATTTTTGTAAGTAAAAGGTTCTCAGAGCTTAATTTTCATAATTGTGTTCAGTTAGGGATGCTCGTGACAATCAGTGTCATAGAAATCGTCATATGCGAATTCGGGAAAAAAGTGCATTTTGAAACCATGGGCTATAGTCCAGCAGAATTAAGCAAAAAAGCCTCAGGTTCTCAGAGCTATATTTTCAAATTTGTACTTAGTAGAAGATACTAATGACAATCAGTATCATAGAAATCATCATTAGTCAATTCGGGAAAAAAGTGCATTTTGAAACCATGGGCTATAGTCCAGCAGAATTAAGCAAAAAAGCCTCGGATTTCAAATCTCGGTATTTTTGTAAATAAAAGGTTCTCAGAGCTATATTTTCAAATTTGTACTTAGTAGGAGAAACAAATGACAATCAGTATCATAGAAATCGTCATATGCGAATTCGGGAAAAAGTGCATTTTGAACCCATGGGCTATAGTCCAGCAGAATTAAGCAAAAAATCCTCGGATTTCAAATCTCGGTATTTTTGTAAATAAAAGGTTCTCAGAGCTATATTTTCAAATTTGTGCTTAGTAGAAGATACTAATGACAATCAGTATCATAGAAATCGTCATATGCGAATTCCGGAAAAAAGTGCATTTTGAACCCATGGGCAATAGTCCAGCAGAATTAAGCAAAAAAGCCTCGGATTTCAAATCTCGGTATTTTTGTAAATAAAAGGTTCTCAGAGCTATATTTTCAAATTTGTGCTTAGTAGGAGATGCTAATGACAATCAGTATCATAGATATCGTCATATGCGAATTCGGGAAAAAAGTGCATTTTGAAACCATGGGCTATAGTCCAGCAGAATTAAGCAAAAAATCCTCGGATTTCAAATTTCGGTATTTTTGTAAATAAAAGGTTCTCAGAGCTATATTTTCAAATTTGTACTTAGTAGAAGATACTAATGACAATGAGTATCATAGAAATCATCATTAGTTAATTCGGGAAAAAAGTGCATTTTGAAACCATGGGCTATAGTGCAGCAGAATTAAGCAAAAAAGCCTCGGATTTCAAATCTCGGTATTTTTGTAAATAAAAGGTTCTCAGAGCTATATTTTCAAATTTGTGCTTAGTAGGAGATGCTAATGACAATCAGTATCATAGATATCGTCATATGCGAATTCGGGAAAAAAGTGCATTTTGAAACCATGGGCTATAGTCCAGCAGAATTAAGCAAAAAATCCTCGGATTTCAAATTTCGGTATTTTTGTAAATAAAAGGTTCTCAGAGCTATATTTTCAAATTTGTACTTAGTAGAAGATACTAATGACAATGAGTATCATAGAAATCATCATTAGTTAATTCGGGAAAAAAGTGCATTTTGAAACCATGGGCTATAGTGCAGCAGAATTAAGCAAAAAAGCCTCGGATTTCAAATCTCGGTATTTTTGTAAATAAAAGGTTCTCAGAGCTATATTTTCAAATTTGTGCTTAGTAGAAGATACTAATGACAATCAGTATCATAGAAATCGTCATATGCGAATTCCGGAAAAAAGTGCATTTTGAACCCATGGGCAATAGTCCAGCAGAATTAAGCAAAAAAGCCTCGGATTTCAAATCTCGGTATTTTTGTAAATAAAAGGTTCTCAGAGCTATATTTTCAAATTTGTGCTTAGTAGGAGATGCTAATGACAATCAGTATCATAGATATCGTCATATGCGAATTCGGGAAAAAAGTGCATTTTGAAACCATGGGCTATAGTCCAGCAGAATTAAGCAAAAAATCCTCGGATTTCAAATTTCGGTATTTTTGTAAATAAAAGGTTCTCAGAGCTATATTTTCAAATTTGTACTTAGTAGAAGATACTAATGACAATGAGTATCATAGAAATCGTCATATGCGAATTCGGGAAAAAAGTGCATTTTGAAACCATGGGCTATAGTCCAGCAGAATTAAGCAAAAAATCCTCGGATTTCAAATTTCGGTATTTTTGTAAATAAAAGGTTCTCAGAGCTATATTTTCAAATTTGTACTTAGTAGAAGATACTAATGACAATGAGTATCATAGAAATCGTCATATGCGAATTCCGGAAAAAAGTGCATTTTGAACCCATGGGCAATAGTCCAGCAGAATTAAGCAAAAAAGCCTCGGATTTCAAATCTCGGTATTTTTGTAAATAAAAGGTTCTCAGAGCTATATTTTCAAATTTGTGCTTAGTAGGAGATGCTAATGACAATCAGTATCATAGATATCGTCATATGCGAATTCCGGAAAAAAGTGCATTTTGAACCCATGGGCAATAGTCCAGCAGAATTAAGCAAAAAAGCCTCGGATTTCAAATCTCGGTATTTTTGTAAATAAAAGGTTCTCAGAGCTATATTTTCAAATTTGTACTTAGTAGAAGATACTAATGACAATGAGTATCATAGAAATCATCATTAGTTAATTCGGGAAAAAAGTGCATTTTGAAACCATGGGCTATAGTGCAGCAGAATTAAGCAAAAAAGCCTCGGATTTCAAATCTCGGTATTTTTGTAAATAAAAGGTTCTCAGAGCTATATTTTCAAATTTGTGCTTAGTAGAAGATACTAATGACAATCAGTATCATAGAAATCGTCATATGCGAATTCCGGAAAAAAGTGCATTTTGAACCCATGGGCAATAGTCCAGCAGAATTAAGCAAAAAAGCCTCGGATTTCAAATCTCGGTATTTTTGTAAATAAAAGGTTCTCAGAGCTATATTTTCAAATTTGTACTTAGTAGAAGATACTAATGACAATGAGTATCATAGAAATCATCATTAGTTAATTCGGGAAAAAAGTGCATTTTGAAACCATGGGCTATAGTGCAGCAGAATTAAGCAAAAAAGCCTCGGATTTCAAATCTCGGTATTTTTGTAAATAAAAGGTTCTCAGAGCTATATTTTCAAATTTGTGCTTAGTAGGAGATGCTAATGACAATCAGTATCATAGATATCGTCATATGCGAATTCGGGAAAAAAGTGCATTTTGAAACCATGGGCTATAGTCCAGCAGAATTAAGCAAAAAATCCTCGGATTTCAAATCTCGGTATTTTTGTAAATAAAAGGTTCTCAGAGCTATATTTTCAAATTTGTGCTTAGTAGAAGATACTAATGACAATCAGTATCATAGAAATCGTCATATGCGAATTCCGGAAAAAAGTGCATTTTGAACCCATGGGCAATAGTCCAGCAGAATTAAGCAAAAAAGCCTCGGATTTCAAATCTCGGTATTTTTGTAAATAAAAGGTTCTCAGAGCTATATTTTCAAATTTGTGCTTAGTAGGAGATGCTAATGACAATCAGTATCATAGATATCGTCATATGCGAATTCGGGAAAAAAGTGCATTTTGAAACCATGGGCTATAGTCCAGCAGAATTAAGCAAAAAATCCTCGGATTTCAAATTTCGGTATTTTTGTAAATAAAAGGTTCTCAGAGCTATATTTTCAAATTTGTACTTAGTAGAAGATACTAATGACAATGAGTATCATAGAAATCATCATTAGTTAATTCGGGAAAAAAGTGCATTTTGAAACCATGGGCTATAGTGCAGCAGAATTAAGCAAAAAAGCCTCGGATTTCAAATCTCGGTATTTTTGTAAATAAAAGATTCTCAGAACTATATTTTCAAATATATACTTAGTAGAAGATACTAATGACAATGAGTATCATAGAAATCATCATTAGTTAATTCGGAAAAAAAGTGCATTTTGAAACCATGGGCTATAGTCCAGCAGAATTAAGCAAAAAAGCCTCGGATTTCAAATCTCGGTATTTTTGTAAATAAAAGGTTCTCAGAGCTATATTTTCAAATTTGTACTTAGTAGGAGAAACAAATGACAATCAGTATCATAGAAATCGTCATATGCGAATTCGGGAAAAAGTGCATTTTGAACCCATGGGCTATAGTCCAGCAGAATTAAGCAAAAAATCCTCGGATTTCAAATCTCGGTATTTTTGTAAATAAAAGGTTCTCAGAGCTATATTTTCAAATTTGTGCTTAGTAGAAGATACTAATGACAATCAGTATCATAGAAATCGTCACATGCGAATTCGGGAAAAAAGTGCATTTTGAACCCATGGGCAATAGTCCAGCAGAATTAAGCAAAAAAGCCTCGGATTTCAAATCTCTGTACTTTTGTAAGTAAAAGGTTCTCAGAGCTTAATTTTCATAATTGTGTTCAGTTAGGGATGCTCGTGACAATCAGTATCATATAAATCGTCATATGCGAATCCGGGAAAAAAGTGCATTTTGAACCCATGGGCAATAGTCCAGCAGAATTAAGCAAAAAAGCCTCGGATTTCAAATCTCGGTATTTTTGTAAATAAAAGGTTCTCAGAGCTATATTTTCAAATGTGTGCTTAGTAGAAGATACTAATGACAATCAGTATCATAGAAATCGTCATATGCGAATTCCGGAAAAAAGTGCGTTTTGAAACCATGGGCTATAGTCCAGCAGAATTAAGCAAAAAAGCCTCGGATTTCAAATCTCGGTATTTTTGTAAATAATAGGTTCTCAGAGCTATATTTTCAAATTTGTACTTAGTAGGAGAAATAAATGACAATCAGTATCATAGAAATCATCACTAGTTAATTCGGGAAAAAAGTGCATTTTGAAACCATGGGCAATAGTCCAGCAGAATTAAGCAAAAAAGCCTCGGATTTCAAATCTCGGTATTTTTGTAAATAAAAGGTTCTCAGAGCTATATTTTCAAATTTGTACTTAGTAGGAGAAATAAATGACAATCAGTATCATAGAAATCATCACTAGTTAATTCGGGAAAAAAGTGCATTTTGAAACCATGGGCTATAGTCCAGCAGAATTAAGCAAAAAAGCCTCGGATTTCAAATCTCGGTATTTTTGTAAGTAAAAGGTTCTCAGATTTATATTTTCAAATTTGTGCTTAGTAGGAGATGCTAATGACAATCAGTATCATAGAAATCGTCATATGCTAATTCGGGAAAAAGTGCATTTTGAACCCATGGGCTATAGTCCAGCAGAATTAAGCAAAAAATCCTCGGATTTCAAATCTCGGTATTTTTGTAAGTTAAAGGTTCTCAGATATATATTTTCAAATTTGTGCTTAGTAGGAGATGCTAATGACAATCAGTATCATAGAAATCGTCATATGCGAATTCGGGAAAAAAGTGCATTTTGAACCCATGGGCAATAATCCAGCAGAATTAAGCAAAAAAGCCTCGGATTTCAAATCTCGGTATTTTTGTAAATAAAAGGTTCTCAGATTTATATTTTCAAATTTGTGCTTAGTAGGAGATGCTAATGACAATCAGTATCATAGAAATCGTCATATGCGAATTCGGGAAAAAAGTGCATTTTGAACCCATGGGCAATAATCCAGCAGAATTAAGCAAAAAAGCCTCGGATTTCAAATCTCGGTATTTTTGTAAGTAAAAGGTTCTCAGATTTATATTTTCAAATTTGTGCTTAGTAGGAGATGCTAATGACAATCAGTATCATAGAAATCGTCATATGCGAATTCGGGAAAAAAGTGCATTTTGAACCCATGGGCAATAGTCCAGCAGAATTAAGCAAAAAAGCCTCGGATTTCAAATCTCTGTATTTTTGTAAGTAAAAGGTTCTCAGAGCTTAATTTTCATAATTGTATTCAGTTAGATATGCTCGTGACAATCAGTATCATAGAAATCGTCATATGCGAATTCGGGAAAAAAGTGCATTTTGAACCCATGGGCTATAGTCCAGCAGAATTAAGCAAAAAAGCCTCGGATTTCAAATCTCGGTATTTTTGTAAATAAAAGGTTCTCAGAGCTATATTTTCAAATGTGTGCTTAGTAGAAGATTCTAATGACAATCAGTATCATAGAAATCGTCATATGCGAATTCCGGAAAAAAGTGCGTTTTGAAACCATGGGCTATAGTCCAGCAGAATTAAGCAAAAAAGCCTCGGATTTCAAATCTCGGTATTTTTGTAAGTAAAAGGTTCTCAGAGCTTAATTTTCATAATTGTGTTCAGTTAGGGATGCTCGTGACAATCAGTGTCATAGAAATCGTCATATGCGAATTCGGGAAAAAAGTGCATTTTGAAACCATGGGCTATAGTCCAGCAGAATTAAGCAAAAAAGCCTCAGGTTCTCAGAGCTATATTTTCAAATTTGTACTTAGTAGAAGATACTAATGACAATCAGTATCATAGAAATCATCATTAGTCAATTCGGGAAAAAAGTGCATTTTGAAACCATGGGCTATAGTCCAGCAGAATTAAGCAAAAAAGCCTCGGATTTCAAATCTCGGTATTTTTGTAAATAAAAGGTTCTCAGAGCTATATTTTCAAATTTGTACTTAGTAGAAGATACTAATGACAATCAGTATCATAGAAATCATCATTAGTTAATTCGGAAAAAAAGTGCATTTTGAAACCATGGGCTATTGTCCAGCAGAATTAAGCAAAAAAGCCTCGGATTTCATATCTCGGTATTTTTGTAAATAAAAGGTTCTCAGAGCTTAATTTTCATAATTGTGTTCAGTTCGGGATGCTCGTGACAATCAGTATCATAGAAATCGTCATATGCGAATTCGGGAAAAAAGTGCATTTTGAAACCATGGGCTATAGTCCAGCAGAATTAAGCAAAAAAGCCTCGGATTTCAAATCTCGGTATTTTTGTAAATAAAAGGTTCTCAGAGCTATATTTTCAAATTTGTACTTAGTAGAAGATACTAATGACAATCAGTATCATAGAAATCATCATAAGTTAATTCGGGAAAAAAGTGCATTTTGAAACCATGGGCTATAGTCCAGCAGAATTAAGCAAAAAAGCCTCGGATTTCAAATCTCGGTATTTTTGTAAATAAAAGGTTCTCAGGGCTATATTTTCAAATTTGTACCTAGTAGAAGATACTAATGACAATCAGTATCATAGAAATCATCATTAGTTAATTCGGGAAAAAAGTGCATTTTGAAACCATGGGTCCAGCAGAATTAAGCAAAAAAGCCTCGGATTTCAAATCTCGGTATTTTTGTAAATAAAAGGTTCTCAGAGCTATATTTTCAAATGTGTGCTTAGTAGAAGATTCTAATGACAATCAGTATCATAGAAATCGTCATATGCGAATTCCGGAAAAAAGTGCGTTTTGAAACCATGGGCTATAGTCCAGCAGAATTAAGCAAAAAAGCCTCGGATTTCAAATCTCGGTATTTTTGTAAATAAAAGGTTCTCAGGGCTATATTTTCAAATTTGTACCTAGTAGAAGATACTAATGACAATCAGTATCATAGAAATCATCATTAGTTAATTCGGGAAAAAAGTGCATTTTGAAACCATGGGTCCAGCAGAATTAAGCAAAAAAGCCTCGGATTTCATATCTCGGTATTTTTGTAAATAAAAGGTTCTCAGAGCTATATTTTCAAATTTGTACTTAGTAGAAGATACTTATGACAATCAGTATCATAGAAATCGTCATATTGGAATTCCGGAAAAAAGTGCGTTTTGAAACCATGGGCTATAGTCCAGCAGAATTAAGCAAAAAAGCCTCGGATTTCAAATCTCGGTATTTTTGTAAATAAAAGGTTCTCAGAGCTATATTTTCAAATTTGTACTTAGTAGAAGATACTAATGACAATCAGTATCATAGAAATCATCATTAGTTAATTCGGGAAAAAAGTGCGTTTTGAAACCATGGGCTATAGTCCAGCAGAATTAAGCAAAAAAGCCTCGGATTTCAAATCTCGGTATTTTTGTAAATAAAAGGTTCTCAGAGCTATATTTTCAAATTTGTACTTAGTAGAAGATACTAATGACAATCAGTATCATAGAAATCGTCATATTGGAATTCCGGAAAAAAGTGCGTTTTGAAACCATGGGCTATAGTCCAGCAGAATTAAGCAAAAAAGCCTCGGATTTCAAATCTCGGTATTTTTGTAAATAAAAGGTTCTCAGAGCTATATTTTCAAATTTGTACTTAGTAGAAGATACTAATGACAATCAGTATCATAGAAATCATCATTAGTTAATTCGGGAAAAAAGTGCGTTTTGAAACCATGGGCTATAGTCCAGCAGAATTAAGCAAAAAAGCCTCGGATTTCAAATCTCGGTATTTTTGTAAATAAAAGGTTCTCAGAGCTATATTTTCAAATTTGTACTTAGTAGAAGATACAAATGACAATCAGTATCATAGAAATCATCATTAGTTAATTCGGGAAAAAAGTGCATTTTGAAACCATGGGCTATAGTCCAGCAGAATTAAGCAAAAAAGCCTCGGATTTCATATCTCGGTATTTTTGTAAATAAAAGGTTCTCAGAGCTATATTTTCAAATTTGTACTTAGTAGAAGATACTAATGACAATCAGTATCATAGAAATCGTCATATGCGAATCCCGGAAAAAAGTGCGTTTTGAAACAATGGGCTATAGTCCAGCAGAATTAAGCAAAAAAGCCTCGGATTTCAAATCTCGGTATTTTTGTAAATATAAGGTTCTCAGAGCTATATTTTCAAATTTGTACTTAGTAGAAGATACAAATGACAGTCAGTATCATAGAAATCATCATTAGTTAATTCGGGAAAAAAGTGCATTTTGAAACCATGGGCTATAGTCCAGCAGAATTAAGCAAAAAAGCCTCGGATTTCAAATCTCGGTATTTTTGTAAATAAAAGGTTCTCAGAGCTATATTTTCAAATTTTTACTTAGTAGAAGATACTAATGACAATCAGTATCATAGAAATCATCATTAGTTAATTCGGGAAAAAAGTGCATTTTGAAACCATGGGCTATAGTCCAGCAGAATTAAGCAAAAAAGCCTCGGATTTCAAATCTATGTATTTTTGTAAATAAAAGGTTCTCAGAGCTATATTTTCAAATTTGTACTAAGTAGAAGATACTAATGACAATCAGTATCATAGAAATCATCATTAGTTAATTCGGGAAAAAAGTGCACTTTGAAACCATGGGCTATAGTCCAGCAGAATTAAGCAAAAAAGCCTCGGATTTCATATCTCGGTATTTTTGTAAATAAAAGGTTCTCAGAGCTTAATTTTCATAATTGTGTTCAGTTAGGGATGCTCATGACAATCAGTATCATAGAAATCGTCATATGCGAATTCGGGAAAAAAGTGCATTTGAAACCATGGGCTATAGTCCAGCAGAATTAAGCAAAAAAGCCTCGGATTTCAAATCTCGGTATTTTTGTAAATAAAAGGTGCTCAGAGCTATATTTTCAAATTTATACTTAATAGAAGATACTAATGACAATCAGTATCATAGAAATCGTCATATGCGAATTCCGGAAAAAAGTGCGTTTTGAAACCATGGGCTATAGTCCAGCAGAATTAAGCAAAAAAGCCTCGGATTTCAAATCTCGGTATTTTTGTAAATAAAAGGTTCTCAGAGCTATATTTTCAAATTTGTACTTAGTAGAAGATACTAATGACAATCAGTATCATAGAAATCATCATTAGTTAATTCGGGAAAAAAGTGCATTTTGAAACCATGGGTCCAGCAGAATTAAGCAAAAAAGCCTCGGATTTCAAATCTCGGTATTTTTGTAAATAAAAGGTTCTCAGAGCTATATTTTCAAATTTGTACTTAATAGAAGATACTAATGACAATCAGTATCATAGAAATCATCATTAGTTAATTCGGGAAAAAAGTGCATTTTGAAACCATGGGATATAGTCCAGCAGAATTAAGCAAAAAAGCCTCGGATTTCAAATCTCGGTATTTTTGTAAATAAAAGGTTCTCAGAGCTATATTTTCAAATTTGTGCTTAGTAGAAGATACTAATGACAATCAGTATCATAGAAATCGTCATATGCGAATTCCGGAAAAAAGTGCGTTTTGAAACCATGGGCTATAGTCCAGCAGAATTAAGCAAAAAAGCCTCGGATTTCAAATCTCGGTATTTCTGTAAATAAAAGGTTCTCAGAGCTATATTTTCAAATTTGTACTTAGTAGAAGATACTAATGACAATCAGTATCATAGAAATCATCATTAGTTTATTCGGGAAAAAAGTGCATTTTGAAACCATGGGCTATAGTCCAGCAGAATTAAGCAAAAAAGCCTCGGATTTCATATCTCGGTATTTTTGTAAATAAAAGGTTCTCAGAGCTATATTTTCAAATTTGTACTTAGTAGAAGATACTAATGACAATCAGTATCATAGAAATCATCATAAGTTAATTCGGGAAAAAAGTGCATTTTGAAACCATGGGCTATAGTCCAGCAGAATTAAGCAAAAAAGCCTCGGATTTCATATCTCGGTATTTTTGTAAATAAAAGGTTCTCAGAGCTATATTTTCAAATTTGTACTTAGTAGAAGATACTAATGACAATCAGTATCATAGAAATCGTCATATGCGAATTCCGGAAAAAAGTGCGTTTTGAAACCATGGGCTATAGTCCAGCAGAATTAAGCAAAAAAGCCTCGGATTTCAAATCTCGGTATTTTTGTAAATAAAAGGTTCTCAGAGCTATATTTTCAAATTTGTACTTAGTAGAAGATACTAATGACAATCAGTATCATAGAAATCATCATTAGTTAATTAGGGAAAAAAGTGCATTTTGAAACCATGGGCTATAGTCCAGCAGAATTAAGCAAAAAAGCCTCGGATTTCATATCTCGGTATTTTTGTAAATAAAAGGTTCTCAGAGCTATATTTTCAAATTTGTACTTAGTAGAAGATACTAATGACAATCAGTATCATAGAAATCGTCATATGCGAATTCCGGAAAAAAGTGCGTTTTGAAACCATGGGCTATAGTCCAGCAGAATTAAGCAAAAAAGCCTCGGATTTCAAATCTCGGTATTTTTGTAAATAAAAGGTCCTCAGAGCTATATTTTCAAATTTGTACTTAGTAGGAGAAACAAATAACAATCAGTATCATAGAAATCGTCATATGCGAATTCCGGAAAAAAGTGCGTTTTGAAACCATGGGCTATAGTCCAGCAGAATTAAGCAAAAAAGCCTCGGATTTCAAATCTCGGTATTTTTGTAAATAAAAGGTTCTCAGAGCTATATTTTCAAATTTGTACTTAGTAGGAGAAACAAATGACAATCAGTATCATAGAAATCGTCATATGCGAATTCCGGAAAAAAGTGCGTTTTGAAACCATGGGCTATAGTCCAGCAGAATTAAGCAAAAAAGCCTCGGATTTCAAATCTCGGTATTTTTGTAAATAAAAGGTTCTCAGAGCTATATTTTCAAATTTGTACTTAGTAGGAGAAACAAATGACAATCAGTATCATAGAAATCATCATTAGTTAATTCGGGAAAAAAGTGCATTTTGAAACCATGGGCTATAGTCCAGCAGAATTAAGCAAAAAAGCCTCGGATTTCATATCTCGGTATTTTTGTAAATAAAAGGTTCTCAGAGCTATATTTTCAAATTCGTACTTAGTAGAAGATACTAATGACAATCAGGATCATAGAAATCGTCATATGCGAATTCCGGAAAAAAGTGCGTTTTGAAACCATGGGCTATAGTCCAGCAGAATTAAGCAAAAAAGCCTCGGATTTCAAATCTCGGTATTTTTGTAAATAAAAGGTTCTCAGAGCTATATTTTCAAATTCGTACTTAGTAGAAGATACTAATGACAATCAGTATCATAGAAATCGTCATATGCGAATTCCGGAAAAAAGTGCGTTTTGAAACCATGGGCTATAGTCCAGCAGAATTAAGCAAAAAAGCCTCGGATTTCAAATCTCGGTATTTTTGTAAATAAAAGGTTCTCAGAGCTATATTTTCAAATTTGTACTTAGTAGGAGAAACAAATAACAATCAGTATCATAGAAATCGTCATATGCGAATTCCGGAAAAAAGTGCGTTTTGAAACCATGGGCTATAGTCCAGCAGAATTAAGCAAAAAAGCCTCGGATTTCAAATCTCGGTATTTTTGTAAATAAAAGGTTCTCAGAGCTATATTTTCAAATTTGTACTTAGTAGGAGAAACAAATGACAATCAGTATCATAGAAATCGTCATATGCGAATTCCGGAAAAAAGTGCGTTTTGAAACCATGGGCTATAGTCCAGCAGAATTAAGCAAAAAAGCCTCGGATTTCAAATCTCGGTATTTTTGTAAATAAAAGGTTCTCAGAGCTATATTTTCAAATTTGTACTTAGTAGGAGAAACAAATGACAATCAGTATCCTAGAAATCATCATTAGTTAATTCGGGAAAAAAGTGCATTTTGAAACCATGGGCTATAGTCCAGCAGAATTAAGCAAAAAAGCCTCGGATTTCATATCTCGGTATTTTTGTAAATAAAAGGTTCTCAGAGCTATATTTTCAAATTCGTACTTAGTAGAAGATACTAATGACAATCAGTATCATAGAAATCGTCATATGCGAATTCCGGAAAAAAGTGCGTTTTGAAACCATGGGCTATAGTCCAGCAGAATTAAGCAAAAAAGCCTCGGATTTCAAATCTCGGTATTTTTGTAAATAAAAGGTTCTCAGAGCTATATTTTCAAATTCGTACTTAGTAGAAGATACTAATGACAATCAGTATCATAGAAATCGTCATATGCGAATTCCGGAAAAAAGTGCGTTTTGAAACCATGGGCTATAGTCCAGCAGAATTAAGCAAAAAAGCCTCGGATTTCAAATCTCGGTATTTTTGTAAATAAAAGGTTCTCAGAGCTATATTTTCAAATTTGTACTTAGTAGAAGATACTAATGACAATCAGTATCATAGAAATCATCATTAGTTTATTCGGGAAAAAAGTGCATTTTGAAACCATGGGCTATAGTCCAGCAGAATTAAGCAAAAAAGCCTCGGATTTCATATCTCGGTATTTTTGTAAATAAAAGGTTCTCAGAGCTATATTTTCAAATTTGTACTTAGTAGAAGATACTAATGACAATCAGTATCATAGAAATCATCATTAGTTTATTCGGGAAAAAAGTGCATTTTGAAACCATGGGCTATAGTCCAGCAGAATTAAGCAAAAAAGCCTCGGATTTCATATCTCGGTATTTTTGTAAATAAAAGGTTCTCAGAGCTATATTTTCAAATTTGTGCTTAGTAGAAGATACTAATGACAATCAGTATCATAGAAATCATCATAAGTTAATTCGGGAAAAAAGTGCATTTTGAAACCATGGGCTATAGTCCAGCAGAATTAAGCAAAAAAGCCTCGGATTTCATATCTCGGTATTTTTGTAAATAAAAGGTTCTCAGAGCTATATTTTCAAATTCGTACTTAGTAGAAGATACTAATGACAATCAGTATCATAGAAATCGTCATATGCGAATTCCGGAAAAAAGTGCGTTTTGAAACCATGGGCTATAGTCCAGCAGAATTAAGCAAAAAAGCCTCGGATTTCAAATCTCGGTATTTTTGTAAATAAAAGGTTCTCAGAGCTATATTTTCAAATTTGTACTTAGTAGAAGATACTAATGACAATCAGTATCATAGAAATCATCATTAGTTTATTCGGGAAAAAAGTGCATTTTGAAACCATGGGCTATAGTCCAGCAGAATTAAGCAAAAAAGCCTCGGATTTCATATCTCGGTATTTTTGTAAATAAAAGGTTCTCAGAGCTATATTTTCAAATTTGTACTTAGTAGAAGATACTAATGACAATCAGTATCATAGAAATCATCATAAGTTAATTCGGGAAAAAAGTGCATTTTGAAACCATGGGCTATAGTCCAGCAGAATTAAGCAAAAAAGCCTCGGATTTCATATCTCGGTATTTTTGTAAATAAAAGGTTCTCAGAGCTATATTTTCAAATTCGTACTTAGTAGAAGATACTAATGACAATCAGTATCATAGAAATCGTCTTATGCGAATTCCGGAAAAAAGTGCGTTTTGAAACCATGGGCTATAGTCCAGCAGAATTAAGCAAAAAAGCCTCGGATTTCAAATCTCGGTATTTTTGTAAATAAAAGGTTCTCAGAGCTATATTTTCAAATTTGTACTAAGTAGAAGATACTAATGACAATCAGTATCATAGAAATCATCATTAGTTAATTCGGGAAAAAAGTGCATTTTGAAACCATGGGCTATAGTCCAGCAGAATTAAGCAAAAAAGCCTCGGATTTCATATCTCGGTATTTTTGTAAATAAAAGGTTCTCAGAGCTATATTTTCAAATTTGTACTTAGTAGAAGATACTAATGACAATCAGTATCATAGAAATCGTCATATGCGAATTCCGGAAAAAAAGCGTTTTGAAACCATGGGCTATAGTCCAGCAGAATTAAGCAAAAAAGCCTCGGATTTCAAATCTCGGTATTTTTGTAAATAAAAGGTTCTCAGAGCTATATTTTCAAATTTGTACTTAGTAGAAGATACTAATGACAATCAGTATCATAGAAATCGTCATATGCGAATTCCGGAAAAAAGTGCGTTTTGAAACCATGGGCTATAGTCCAGCAGAATTAAGCAAAAAAGCCTCGGATTTCAAATCTCGGTATTTTTGTAAATAAAAGGTTCTCAGAGCTATATTTTCAAATTTGTACTTAGTAGAAGATACTAATGACAATCAGTATCATAGAAATCGTCATATGCGAATTCCGGAAAAAAGTGCGTTTTGAAACCATGGGCTATAGTCCAGCAGAATTAAGCAAAAAAGCCTCGGATTTCAAATCTCGGTATTTTTGTAAATAAAAGGTTCTCAGAGCTATATTTTCAAATTTGTACTTAGTAGAAGATACTAATGACAATCAGTATCATAGAAATCGTCATATGCGAATTCCGGAAAAAAGTGCGTTTTGAAACCATGGGCTATAGTCCAGCAGAATTAAGCAAAAAAGCCTCGGATTTCAAATCTCGGTATTTTTGTAAATAAAAGGTTCTCAGAGCTATATTTTCAAATTTGTACTTAGTAGAAGATACTAATGACAATCAGTATCATAGAAATCGTCATATGCGAATTCCGGAAAAAAGTGCGTTTTGAAACCATGGGCTATAGTCCAGCAGAATTAAGCAAAAAAGCCTCGGATTTCAAATCTCGGTATTTTTGTAAATAAAAGGTTCTCAGAGCTATATTTTCAAATTTGTACTTAGTAGAAGATACTAATGACAATCAGTATCATAGAAATCGTCATATGCGAATTCCGGAAAAAAGTGCGTTTTGAAACCATGGGCTATAGTCCAGCAGAATTAAGCAAAAAAGCCTCGGATTTCAAATCTCGGTATTTTTGTAAATAAAAGGTTCTCAGAGCTATATTTTCAAATTTGTACTTAGTAGAAGATACTAATGACAATCAGTATCATAGAAATCGTCATATGCGAATTCCGGAAAAAAGTGCGTTTTGAAACCGTGGGCTATAGTCCAGCAGAATTAAGCAAAAAAGCCTCGGATTTCAAATCTCGGTATTTTTGTAAATAAAAGGTTCTCAGAGCTATATTTTCAAATTCGTACTTAGTAGAAGATACTAATGACAATCAGTATCATAGAAATCGTCATATGCGAATTCCGGAAAAAAGTGCGTTTTGAAACCATGGGCTATAGTCCAGCAGAATTAAGCAAAAAAGCCTCGGATTTCAAATCTCGGTATTTTTGTAAATAAAAGGTTCTCAGAGCTATATTTTCAAATTCGTACTTAGTAGAAGATACTAATGACAATCAGTATCATAGAAATCGTCATATGCGAATTCCGGAAAAAAGTGCGTTTTGAAACCATGGGCTATAGTCCAGCAGAATTAAGCAAAAAAGCCTCGGATCTCAAATCTCGGTATTTTTGTAAATAAAAGGTTCTCAGAGCTATATTTTCAAATTCGTACTTAGTAGAAGATACTAATGACAATCAGTATCATAGAAATCGTCATATGCGAATTCCGGAAAAAAGTGCGTTTTGAAACCATGGGCTATAGTCCAGCAGAATTAAGCAAAAAAGCCTCGGATTTCAAATCTCGGTATTTTTGTAAATAAAAGGTTCTCAGAGCTATATTTTCAAATTCGTACTTAGTAGAAGATACTAATGACAATCAGTATCATAGAAATCGTCATATGCGAATTCCGGAAAAAACTGCGTTTTGAAACCATGGGCTATAGTCCAGCAGAATTAAGCAAAAAAGCCTCGGATTTCAAATCTCGGTATTTTTGTAAATAAAAGGTTCTCAGAGCTATATTTTCAAATTCGTACTTAGTAGAAGATACTAATGACAATCAGTATCATAGAAATCATCATTAGTTAATTCGGGAAAAAAGTGCATTTTGAAACCATGGGCTATAGTCCAGCAGAATTAAGCAAAAAAGCCTCGGATTTCAAATCTCGGTATTTTTGTAAATAAAAGGTTCTCAGAGCTATATTTTCAAATTCGTACTTAGTAGAAGATACTAATGACAATCAGTATCATAGAAATCGTCATATGCGAATTCCGGAAAAAAGTGCGTTTTGAAACCATGGGCTATAGTCCAGCAGAATTAAGCAAAAAAGCCTCGGATCTCAAATCTCGGTATTTTTGTAAATAAAAGGTTCTCAGAGCTATATTTTCAAATTCGTACTTAGTAGAAGATACTAATGACAATCAGTATCATAGAAATCGTCATATGCGAATTCCGGAAAAAAGTGCGTTTTGAAACCATGGGCTATAGTCCAGCAGAATTAAGCAAAAAAGCCTCGGATTTCAAATCTCGGTATTTTTGTAAATAAAAGGTTCTCAGAGCTATATTTTCAAATTCGTACTTAGTAGAAGATACTAATGACAATCAGTATCATAGAAATCGTCATATGCGAATTCCGGAAAAAACTGCGTTTTGAAACCATGGGCTATAGTCCAGCAGAATTAAGCAAAAAAGCCTCGGATTTCAAATCTCGGTATTTTTGTAAATAAAAGGTTCTCAGAGCTATATTTTCAAATTCGTACTTAGTAGAAGATACTAATGACAATCAGTATCATAGAAATCGTCATATGCGAATTCCGGAAAAAAGTGCGTTTTGAAACCATGGGCTATAGTCCAGCAGAATTAAGCAAAAAAGCCTCGGATTTCAAATCTCGGTATTTTTGTAAATAAAAGGTTCTCAGAGCTATATTTTCAAATTCGTACTTAGTAGAAGATACTAATGACAATCAGTATCATAGAAATCGTCATATGCGAATTCCGGAAAAAAGTGCGTTTTGAAACCATGGGCTATAGTCCAGCAGAATTAAGCAAAAAAGCCTCGGATTTCAAATCTCGGTATTTTTGTAAATAAAAGGTTCTCAGAGCTATATTTTCAAATTTGTACTTAGTAGAAGATACTAATGACAATCAGTATCATAGAAATCGTAATATGCGAATTCCGGAAAAAAGTGCGTTTTGAAACCATGGGCTATAGTCCAGCAGAATTAAGCAAAAAAGCCTCGGATTTCAAATCTCGGTATTTTTGTAAATAAAAGGTTCTCAGAGCTATATTTTCAAATTTGTACTTAGTAGAAGATACTAATGACAATCAGTATCATAGAAATCGTCATATGCGAATTCCGGAAAAAAGTGCGTTTTGAAACCATGGGCTATAGTCCAGCAGAATTAAGCAAAAAAGCCTCGGATTTCAAATCTCGGTATTTTTGTAAATAAAAGGTTCTCAGAGCTATATTTTCAAATTCGTACTTAGTAGAAGATACTAATGACAATCAGTATCATAGAAATCGTCATATGCGAATTCCGGAAAAAAGTGCGTTTTGAAACCATGGGCTATAGTCCAGCAGAATTAAGCAAAAAAGCCTCGGATTTCAAATCTCGGTATTTTTGTAAATAAAAGGTTCTCAGAGCTATATTTTCAAATTTGTACTTAGTAGAAGATACTAATGACAATCAGTATCATAGAAATCATCATTAGTTAATTCGGGAAAAAAGTGCATTTTGAAACCATGGGCTATAGTCCAGCAGAATTAAGCAAAAAAGCCTCGGATTTCATATCTCGGTATTTTTGTAAATAAAAGGTTCTCAGAGCTATATTTTCAAATTTGTACTTAGTAGAAGATACTAATGACAATCAGTATCATAGAAATCGTCATATGCGAATTCCGGAAAAAAGTGCGTTTTGAAACCATGGGCTATAGTCCAGCAGAATTAAGCAAAAAAGCCTCGGATTTCAAATCTCGGTATTTTTGTAAATAAAAGGTTCTCAGAGCTATATTTTCAAATTTGTACTTAGTAGAAGATACTAATGACAATCAGTATCATAGAAATCATCATTAGCTAATTCGGGAAAAAAGTGCATTTTGAAACCATGGGTCCAGCAGAATTAAGCAAAAAAGCCTCGGATTTCATATCTCGGTATTTTTGTAAATAAAAGGTTCTCAGAGCTATATTTTCAAATTTGTACTTAGTAGAAGATACTAATGACAATCAGTATCATAGAAATCATCATTAGTTAATTCGGGAAAAAAGTGCATTTTGAAACCATGGGTCCAGCAGAATTATGCAAAAAAGCCTCGGATTTCATATCTCGGTATTTTTGTAAATAAAAGGTTCTCAGAGCTATATTTTCAAATTTGTACTTAGTAGAAGATACTAATGACAATCAGTATCATAGAAATCGTCATATGCGAATTCCGGAAAAAAGTGCGTTTTGAAACCATGGGCTATAGTCCAGCAGAATTAAGCAAAAAAGCCTCGGATTTCAAATCTCGGTATTTTTGTAAATAAAAGGTTCTCAGAGCTATATTTTCAAATTTGTACTTAGTAGAAGATACTAATGACAATCAGTATCATAGAAATCATCATTAGTTAATTCGGGAAAAAAGTGCATTTTGAAACCATGGGATATAGTCCAGCAGAATTAAGCAAAAAAGCCTCGGATTTCATATCTCGGTATTTTTGTAAATAAAAGTTTCTCAGAGCTATATTTTCAAATTTGTGTTTAGTAGAAGATACTAATGACAATCAGTATCATAGAAATCATCATTAGTTAATTCGGGAAAAAAGTGCATTTTGAAACCATGGGTCCAGCAGAATTAAGCAAAAAAGCCTCGGATTTCAAATCTCGGTATTTTTGTAAATAAAAGGTTCTCAGAGCTATATTTTCAAATTTGTACTTAGTAGAAGATACTAATGACAATCAGTATCATAGAAATCATCATTAGTTAATTCGGGAAAAAAACTGTATTTTGAAACCATGGGTCCAGCAGAATTAAGCAAAAAAGCTTCGGATTTCATATCTCGGTATTTTTGTAAATAAAAGTTTCTCAGAGCTATATTTTCAAATTTGTGTTTAGTAGAAGATGCTAATGACAATCAGTATCATAGAAATCATCATTAGTTAATTCGGGAAAAAAGTGCATTTTGAAACCATGGGATATAGTCCAGCAGAATTAAGCAAAAAAGCCTCGGATTTCATATCTCGGTATTTTTGTAAATAAAAGGTTCTCAGAGCTATATTTTCAAATTTGTACTTAGTAGAAGATACTAATGACAATCAGTATCATAGAAATCGTCATATGCGAATTCCGGAAAAAAGTGCGTTTTGAAACCATGGGCTATAGTCCAGCAGAATTAAGCAAAAAAGCCTCGGATTTCAAATCTCGGTATTTTTGTAAATAAAAGGTTCTCAGAGCTATATTTTCAAATTTGTACTTAGTAGAAGATACTAATGACAATCAGTATCATAGAAATCATCATTAGTTAATTCGGGAAAAAAGTGCATTTTGAAACCATGGGATATAGTTCAGCAGAATTAAGCAAAAAAGCCTCGGATTTCATATCTCGGTATTTTTGTAAATAAAAGTTTCTCAGAGCTATATTTTCAAATTTGTGTTTAGTAGAAGATGCTAATGACAATCAGTATCATAGAAAACGTCATATGCGAATTCGGGAAAAAAGTGCACTTTGAAACCATGGGCTATAGTCCAGCAGAATTAAGCAAAAAAGCCTCGGATTTCAAATCTCGGTATTTTTGTAAATAAAAGGTTCTCAGAGCTATATTTTCAAATTTGTACTTAGTAGAAGATACTAATGACAATTAGTATCATAGAAATCATCATTAGTTAATTCGGGAAAAAAGTGCATTTTGAAACCATGGGTCCAGCAGAATTAAGCAAAAAAGCCTCGGGTTTCAAATCTCGGTATTTTTGTAAATAAAAGGTTCTCAGAGCTATATTTTCAAATTTGTACTTAGTAGAAGATACTAATGACAATCAGTATCATAGAAATCATCATTAGTTAATTCGGGAAAAAAGTGCATTTTGAAACCATGGGCTATAGTCCAGCAGAATTAAGCAAAAAAGCCTCGGATTTCAAATCTCGGTATTTTTGTAAATAAAAGGTTCTCAGAGCTATATTTTCAAATTTGTACTTAGTAGAAGATACTAATGACAATCAGTATCATAGAAATCATCATTAGTTAATTCGGGAAAAAAGTGCATTTTGAAACCATGGGCTATAGTCCAGCAGAATTAAGCAAAAAAGCCTCGGATTTCATATCTCGGTATTTTTGTAAATAAAAGTTTCTCAGAGCTATATTTTCAAATTTGTGTTTAGTAGGACATGCTAATGACAATCAGTATCATAGAAAACGTCATATGCGAATTCGGGAAAAAAGTGCACTTTGAAACCATGGGCTATAGTCCAGCAGAATTAAGCAAAAAAGCCTCGGATTTCAAATCTCGGTATTTTTGTAAATAAAAGGTTCTCAGAGCTATATTTTCAAATTTGTACTTAGTAGAAGATACTAATGACAATCAGTATCATAGAAATCATCATTAGTTAATTCGGGAAAAAAGTGCATTTTGAAACCATGGGTCCAGCAGAATTAAGCAAAAAAGCCTCGGATTTCAAATCTCGGTATTTTTGTAAATAAAAGGTTCTCAGAGCTATATTTTCAAATTTGTACTTAGTAGAAGATACTAATGACAATCAGTATCATAGAAATCATCATTAGTTAATTCGGGAAAAAAACTGTATTTTGAAACCATGGGTCCAGCAGAATTAAGCAAAAAAGCTTCGGATTTCATATCTCGGTATTTTTGTAAATAAAAGTTTCTCAGAGCTATATTTTCAAATTTGTGTTTAGTAGAAGATGCTAATGACAATCAGTATCATAGAAATCATCATTAGTTATTTCGGGAAAAAAGTGCATTTTGAAACCATGGGTCCAGCAGAATTAAGCAAAAAAGCCTCGGATTTCATATCTCGGTATTTTTGTAAATAAAAGGTTCTCAGAGCTATATTTTCATAGAAATCATCATAAGTTAATTCGGGAAAAAAGTGCATTTTGAAACCATGGGCTATAGTCCAGCAGAATTAAGCAAAAAAGCCTCGGATTTCATATCTCGGTATTTTTGTAAATAAAAGTTTCTCAGAGCTATATTTTCAAATTTGTGTTTAGTAGGAGATGCTAATGACAATCAGTATCATAGAAAACGTCATATGCGAATTCGGGAAAAAAGTGCACTTTGAAACCATGGGCTATAGTCCAGCAGAATTAAGCAAAAAAGCCTCGGATTTCATATCTCGGTATTTTTGTAAATAAAAGTTTCTCAGAGCTATATTTTCAAATTTGTGTTTAGTAGGAGATGCTAATGACAATCAGTATCATAGAAAACGTCATATGCGAATTCGGGAAAAAAGTGCACTTTGAAACCATGGGCTATAGTCCAGCAGAATTAAGCAAAAAAGCCTCGGATTTCAAATCTCGGTATTTTTGTAAATAAAAGGTTCTCAGAGCTATATTTTCAAATTTGTACTTAGTAGAAGATACTTATGACAATCAGTATCATAGAAATCATCATTAGTTAATTCGGGAAAAAAGTGCATTTTGAAACCATGGGCTATAGTCCAGCAGAATTAAGCAAAAAAGCCTCGGATTTCAAATCTCGGTATTTTTGTAAATAAAAGGTTCTCAGAGCTATATTTTCAAATTTGTACTTAGTAGAAGATACTTATGACAATCAGTATCATAGAAATCATCGTTAGTTAATTCGGGAAAAAACTGCATTTTGAAACCATGGGTCCAGCAGAATTAAGCAAAAAAGCCTCGGATTTCATATCTCGGTATTTTTGTAAATAAAAGTTTCTCAGAGCTATATTTTCAAATTTGTGTTTAGTAGGAGATGCTAATGACAATCAGTATCATAGAAAACGTCATATGCGAATTCGGGAAAAAAGTGCATTTTGAAACCATGGGCTATAGTCCAGCAGAATTAAGCAAAAAAGCCTCGGATTTCAAATCTCGGTATTTTTGTAAATAAAAGGTTCTCAGAGCTATATTTTCAAATTTGTACTTAGTAGAAGATACTAATGACAATCAGTATCATAGAAATCATCATTAGTTAATTCGGGAAAAAAGTGCATTTTGAAACCATGGGTCCAGCAGAATTAAGCAAAAAAGCCTCGGATTTCAAATCTCGGTATTTTTGTAAATAAAAGGTTCTCACAGCTATATTTTCAAATTTGTACTTAGTAGAAGATACTAATGACAATCAGTATCATAGAAATCATCATTAGTTAATTCGGGAAAAAAGTGCATTTTGAAACCATGGGCTATAGTCCAGCAGAATTAAGCAAAAGAGCCTCGGATTTCAAATCTCGGTATTTTTGTAAATAAAAGGTTCTCAGAGCTATATTTTCAAATTTGTACTTAGAAGAAGATACTAATGACAATCAGTATCATAGAAACCATCATTAGTTAATTCGGGAAAAATGTGCATTTTGAAACCATGGGCTATAGTCCAGCAGAATTAAGCAAAAAAGCCTCGGATTTCATATCTCGGTATTTTTATAAATAAAAGGTTCTCAGAGCTATATTTTCAAACTTGTGCTAAGTAGGAGATGCTAATGACAATCAGTATCATAGAAATCGTCATATGCGAATTGGGGAAAAAAGTGCATTTTGAAATCATGGGCCAGCAGAATTAAGCAAAAAAACCTCGGATTTCATATCTCGGTATTTTTGTAAATAAAAGGTTCTCAGAGCTACATTTTCAAATTTGTGCTTAGTAGGAGATGCTAATGACAATCAGTATCATAGAAATCGTCATTAGTGAATTCGGGAAAAAAGTGCATTTTGAAACCATGGGCTATATTCAAGCAGAATTAAGCAAAAAAGCCTGGGATGTCATATCTCGGTATTTTTGTAAATAAAAGGTTCTCAGAGCTATATTTTCAAATTTGTGCTAAGAAGGAGATGCTAATGACAATCAGTATCATAGAAATCCTCATATGCGAATTGGGGAAAAAAGTGCATTTTGAAATCATGGGCCAGCAGAATTAAGCAAAAAAACCTCGGATTTCATATCTCGGTATTTTTGTAAATAAAAGGTTCTCAGAGCTACATTTTCAAATTTGTGCTTAGTAGGAGATGCTAATGACAATCAGTATCATAGAAATCATCATTAGTTAATTCGGGAAAAAGTGCATTTTGAAACCATGGGCTATAGTCCAGCAGAATTAAGCAAAAAAGCCTCGGATTTCATATCTCGGTATTTTTGTAAATAAAAGGTTCTCAGAGCTATATTTTCAAATTTGTGCTAAGTAGGAGATGCTTATGACAATCAGTATCATAGAAACCGTCATATGCGAATTCGGGAAAAAAGTGCATTTTGAAACCATGGGCTATAGTCCAGCAGAATTAAGCAAAACAGCCTGGGATGTCATATCTCGGTATTTTTGTAAATAAAAGGTTCTCAGAGCTATATTTTCAAATTTGTGCTACGTAGGAGATGCTAATGACAATCAGTATCATAGAAATCGTCATATGCGGATTGGGGAAAAAAGTGCATTTTGAAATCATGGGCCAGCAGAATTAAGCAAAAAAACCTCGGATTTCATATCTCGGTATTTTTGTAAATAAAAGGTTCTCAGAGCTATATTTTCAAATTTGTGCTTAGTAGGAGATGCTAATGACAATCAGTATCATAGAAATCGTCATTAGTGAATTCGGGAAAAAAGTGCATTTTGAAACCATGGGCTATAGTCCAGCAGAATTAAGCAAAAAAGCCTCGGATTTCATATCTCGGTATTTTTGTAAATAAAAGGTTCTCAGAGCTATATTTTCAAATTTGTGCTAAGTAGGAGATGCTTATGACAATCAGTATCATAGAAACCGTCATATGCGAATTCGGGAAAAAAGTGCATTTTGAAACCATGGGCTATAGTCCAGCAGAATTAAGCAAAACAGCCTGGGATGTCATATCTCGGTATTTTTGTAAATAAAAGGTTCTCAGAGCTATATTTTCAAATTTGTGCTACGTAGGAGATGCTAATGACAATCAGTATCATAGAAATCGTCATATGCGGATTGGGGAAAAAAGTGCATTTTGAAATCATGGGCCAGCAGAATTAAGCAAAAAAACCTCGGATTTCATATCTCGGTATTTTTGTAAATAAAAGGTTCTCAGAGCTATATTTTCAAATTTGTGCTTAGTAGGAGATGCTAATGACAATCAGTATCATAGAAATCGTCATTAGTGAATTCGGGAAAAAAGTGCATTTTGAAACCATGGGCTATAGTCCAGCAGAATTAAGCAAAAAAGCCTCGGATTTCATATCTCGGTATTTTTGTAAATAAAAGGTTCTCAGAGCTATATTTTCAAATTTGTGCTAAGTAGGAGATGCTTATGACAATCAGTATCATAGAAACCGTCATATGCGAATTCGGGAAAAAAGTGCATTTTGAAACCATGGGCTATAGTCCAGTCGAAATTAAGCAAAAAAGCCTCGGATTTCAAATCTCGGTATTTTTGTAAATAAAAGGTTCTCAGAGCTATATTTTCAAATTTGTGCTTAGTAGGAGATGCTAATGACAATCAGTATCATAGAAATCATCATTAGTTAATTCGGGAAAAAAGTGCATTTTGAAACCATGGGCTATAGTCCAGGCGAAATTAAGCAAAAAAGCCTCGGATATCATATCTCGGTATTTTTGTAAATAAAAGGTTCTCAGAGCTATATTTTCAAATTTGTGCTTAGTAGGAGATGCTTATGACAATCAGTATCATAGAAACCGTCATATGCGAATTCGGGAAAAAAGTGCATTTTGAAACCATGGGCTATAGTCCAGCAGAATTAAGCAAAAAAGCCTCGGATTTCACATCTCGGTATTTTTGTAAATAAAAGGTTCTCAGAGCTATATTTTCAAATTTGTGCTAAGTAGGAGATGCTTATGACAATCAGTATCATAGAAATCGTCATATGCGAATTGGGGAAAAAAGTGCATTTTGAAATCATAGTCCAGCAAAATTTAGCAAAAAAGCCTCGGATTTCACATCTCGGTATTTTTGTAAATAAAAGGTTCTCAGAGCTATATTTTCAAATTTGTGCTTAGTAGGAGATGCTAATGACAATCAGTATCATAGAAATCATCATTAGTTAATTCGGGAAAAAAGTGCATTTTGAAACCATGGGCTATAGTCCAGGCGAAATTAAGCAAAAAAGCCTCGGATCTCAAATCTCGGTATTTTTGTAAATAAAAGGTTCTCAGAGCTATATTTTCAAATTTGTGCTAAGTAGGAGATGCTTATGACAATCAGTATCATAGAAATCGTCATATGCGAATTGGGGAAAAAAGTGCATTTTGAAATCATAGTCCAGCAGAATTTAGCAAAAAAGCCTCGGATTTCACATCTCGGTATTTTTGTAAATAAAAGGTTCTCAGAGCTATATTTTCAAATTTGTGCTTAGTAGGAGATGCTAATGACAATCAGTATCATAGAAATCATCATTAGTTAATTCGGGAAAAAAGTGCATTTTGAAACCATGGGCTATAGTCCAGGCGAAATTAAGCAAAAAAGCCTCGGATATCATATCTCGGTATTTTTGTAAATAAAAGGTTCTCAGAGCTATATTTTCAAATTTGTGCTTAGTAGGAGATGCTTATGACAATCAGTATCATAGAAACCGTCATATGCGAATTCGGGAAAAAAGTGCATTTTGAAACCATGGGCTATAGTCCAGCAGAATTAAGCAAAAAAGCCTCGGATTTCATGTCTCGGTATTTTTGTAAATAAAAGGTTCTCAGAGCTATATTTTCAAATTTGTACTTAATAGGAGATGCTAATGACAATCAGTATCATAGAAATCGTCATTAGTGAATTCGGGAAAAAAGTGCGTTTTGAAACCATGGGCTATAGTCCAGCAGAATTAAGCAAAAAAGCCTGGGATGTCATATCTCGGTATTTTTGTAAATAAAAGGTTCTCAGAGCTATATTTTCAAATTTGTGCTTAGTAGGAGATGCTAATGACAATCAGTATCATAGAAATCGTCATATGCGAATTGGGTTAAAAAGTGCATTTTGAAACCATGGGCTATAGTCCAGCAGAATTAAGCAAAAAAGCCTCGGATTTCATAACTCGGTATTTTTGTAAATAAAAGGTTCTCAGAGCTATATTTTCAAATTTGTGCTTAGTAGGAGATGCTAATGACAATCAGTATCATAGAAATCGTCATATGCAAATTCGGGAAAAAAGTGCATTTTGAAATCATGGGCTATAGTCCAGCAGAAATAAGCAAAAAAGCCTCGGATTTCATATCTCGGTATTTTTGTAAATAAAAGGTTCTCAGAGCTATATTTTCAAATTTGTGCTTAGTAGGAGATGCTAATGACAATCAGTATCATAGAAATCGTCATATGCGAATTGGGTTAAAAAGTGCATTTTGAAACCATGGGCTATAGTCCAGCAGAATTAAGCAAAAAAGCCTCGGATTTCATAACTCGGTATTTTTGTAAATAAAAGGTTCTCAGAGCTATATTTTCAAATTTGTGCTTAGTAGGAGATGCTAATGACAATCAGTATCATAGAAATCGTCATATGCAAATTCGGGAAAAAAGTGCATTTTGAAATCATGGGCTATAGTCCAGCAGAAATAAGCAAAAAAGCCTCGGATTTCATATCTCGGTATTTTTGTAAATAAAAGGTTCTCAGAGCTATATTTTCAAATTTGTGCTTAGTAGGAGATGCTAATGACAATCAGTATCATAGATATCGTCATATGCGAATTTGGGGAGAAAGTGCGTTTTGAAACCATGGGCTATAGTCCAGCAGAAATAAGCAAAAAAGCCTCGGATTTCATATCTCGGTATTTTTGTAAATAAAAGGTTCTCAGAGCTATATTTTCAAATTTGTGCTTAGTAGGAGATGCTAATGACAATCAGTATCATAGATATCGTCATATGCGAATTTGGGGAGAAAGTGCGTTTTGAAACCATGGGCTATAGTCCAGCAGAAATAAGCAAAAAAGCCTCGGATTTCATATCTCGGTATTTTTGTAAATAAAAGGTTCTCAGAGCTATATTTTCAAATTTGTGCTTAGTAGGAGATGCTAATGACAATCAGTATCATAGATATCGTCATATGCGAATTTGGGGAGAAAGTGCGTTTTGAAACCATGGGCTATAGTCCAGCAGAATTAAGCAAAAAAGCCTCGGATTTCAAATCTTGGTATTTTACTAAATAAAAGGCTCTCAGAGCTATATTTTCAAATTTGTGCTTAGTAGGAGATGCTAATGACAATCAGTATCATATTTATCGTCATATGCGAATTTGGGGAGAAAGTGCGTTTTGAAACCATGGGCTATAGTCCAGCAGAATTAAGCAAAAAAGCCTCGGATTTCAAATCTTGGTATTTTTGTAAATAAAAGGTTCTCAGAGCTATTTTTTCAAATTTGTGCTTAGTAGGAGATGCTAATGACAATCAGTATCATAGAAATCGTCATATGCGAATTGGTTTAAAAAGTGCATTTTGAAACCATGGGCTATAGTCCAGCAGAATTAAGCAAAAAAGCCTCGGATTTCATAACTCGGTATTTTTGTAAATAAAAGGTTCTCAGAGCTATATTTTCAAATTTGTGCTTAGTAGGAGATGCTAATGACAATCAGTATCATAGAAATCATCATTAGTTAATTCGGGAAAAAAGTGCATTTTGAAACCATGGGCTATAGTCCAGGCGAAATTAAGCAAAAAAGCCTCGGATATCATATCTCGGTATTTTTGTAAATAAAAGGTTCTCAGAGCTATATTTTCAAATTTGTGCTTAGTAGGAGATGCTTATGACAATCAGTATCATAGAAACCGTCATATGCGAATTCGGGAAAAAAGTGCATTTTGAAACCATGGGCTATAGTCCAGCAGAATTAAGCAAAAAAGCCTCGGATTTCAAATCTTGGTATTTTACTAAATAAAAGGCTCTCAGAGCTATATTTTCAAATTTGTGCTTAGTAGGAGATGCTAATGACAATCAGTATCATAGAAATCGTCATATGCAAATTCGGGAAAAAAGTGCATTTTGAAATCATGGGCTATAGTCCAGCAGAAATAAGCAAAAAAGCCTCGGATTTCATAACTCGGTATTTTTGTAAATAAAAGGTTCTCAGAGCTATATTTTCAAATTTGTGCTTAGTAGGAGATGCTAATGACAATCAGTATCATATTTATCGTCATATGCGAATTTGGGGAGAAAGTGCGTTTTGAAACCATGGGCTATAGTCCAGCAGAATTAAGCAAAAAAGCCTCGGATTTCAAATCTTGGTATTTTTGTAAATAAAAGGTTCTCAGAGCTATTTTTTCAAATTTGTGCTTAGTAGGAGATGCTAATGACAATCAGTATCATAGAAATCGTCATATGCGAATTGGTTTAAAAAGTGCATTTTGAAACCATGGGCTATAGTCCAGCAGAATTAAGCAAAAAAGCCTCGGATTTCATAACTCGGTATTTTTGTAAATAAAAGGTTCTCAGAGCTATATTTTCAAATTTGTGCTTAGTAGGAGATGCTAATGATAATCAGTATCATAGAAATCGTCATATGCAAATTCGGGAAAAAAGTGCATTTTGAAATCATGGGCTATAGTCCAGCAGAAATAAGCAAAAAAGCCTCGGATTTCATATCTCGGTATTTTTGTAAATAAAAGGTTCTCAGAGCTATATTTGCAAATTTGTGCTTAGTAGGAGATGCTAATGACAATCAGTATCATAGAAATCGTCATATGCGAATTGGGCTAAACAGTGCATTTTGAAACCATGGGCTATAGTCCAGCAGAATTAAGCAAAAAAGCCTCGGATTTCATAACTCGGTATTTTTGTAAATAAAAGGTTCTCAGAGCTATATTTTCAAATTTGTGCTTAGTAGGAGATGCTAATGACAATCAGTATCATAGAAATCGTCATATGCAAATTCGGGAAAAAAGTGCATTTTGAAATCATGGGCTATAGTCCAGCAGAAATAAGCAAAAAAGCCTCGGATTTCATATCTCGGTATTTTTGTAAATAAAAGGTTCTCAGAGCTATATTTTCAAATTTGTGCTTAGTAGGAGATGCTAATGACAATCAGTATCATAGAAATCGTCATATGCGAATTGGGTTAAAAAGTTCATTTGGAAACCATGGGCTATGGTCCAGCAGAATTAAGCAAAAAAGCCTCGGATTTCAAATCTTGGTATTTTTGTAAATAAAAGGTTCTCAGAGCTATATTTTCAAATTTGTGCTTAGTAGGAGATGCTAATGACAATCAGTATCATAGATATCGTCATATGCGAATTTGGGGAGAAAGTGCGTTTTGAAACCATGGGCTATAGTCCAGCAGAAATAAGCAAAAAAGCCTCGGATTTCATATCTCGGTATTTTTGTAAACAAAAGGTTCTCAGAGCTATATTTTCAAATTTGTGCTTAGTAGGAGATGCTAATGACAATCAGTATCATAGATATCGTCATATGCGAATTTGGGGAGAAAGTGCGTTTTGAAACCATGGGCTATAGTCCAGCAGAATTAAGCGAAAAAGCCTCGGATTTCAAATCTCGGTATTTTTGTAAATAAAAGGTTCCAGGTTCCAGGTTCCAGCAGAATTAAGCGAAAAAGCCTCGGATTTCAAATCTCGGTATTTTTGTAAATAAAAGGTTCTCAGAGCTATATTTTCAAATTTGTGCTTAGTAGAAGATACTAATGACAATGAGTATCATAGAAATCATCATTAGTTAATTCGGGAAAAAAGTGCATTTTGAAACCATGGGCTATAGTCCAGCAGAATTAAGCAAAAAAGCCTCGGATTTCAAATCTTGGTATTTTACTAAATAAAAGGCTCTCAGAGCTATATTTTCAAATTTGTGCTTAGTAGGAGATGCTAATGACAATCAGTATCATAGATATCGTCATATGCGAATTTGGGGAGAAAGTGCGTTTTGAAACCATGGGCTATAGTCCAGCAGAATTAAGCAAAAAAGCCTCGGATTTCAAATCTTGGTATTTTTGTAAATAAAAGGTTCTCAGAGCTATTTTTTCAAATTTTTGCTTAGTAGGAGATGCTAATGACAATCAGTATCATAGATATCGTCATATGCGAATTTGGGGAGAAAGTGCGTTTTGAAACCATGGGCTATAGTCCAGCAGAATTAAGCAAAAAAGCCTCGGATTTCAAATCTTGGTATTTTTGTAAATAAAAGGTTCTCAGAGCTATATTTTCAAATTTGTGCTTAGTAGAAGATACTAATGACAATCAATATCATAGAAATCATCATATGCGAATTGGGTTAAAAAGTGCATTTTGAAACCATGGGCTATAGTCCAGCAGAATTAAGCAAAAAAGCCTCGGATTTCATAACTCGGTATTTTTGTAAATAAAAGGTTCTCAGAGCTATATTTTCAAATTTGTGCTTAGTAGGAGATGCTAATGACAATCAGTATCATAGAAATCGTCATATGCGAATTGGGTTAAAAAGTGCATTTTGAAACCATGGGCTATAGTCCAGCAGAATTAAGCAAAAAAGCCTCGGATTTCATAACTCGGTATTTTTGTAAATAAAAGGTTCTCAGAGCTATATTTTCAAATTTGTGCTTAGTAGGAGATGCTAATGACAATCAGTATCATAGAAATCGTCATATGCAAATTCGGGAAAAAGTGCATTTTGAAATCATGGGCTATAGTCCAGCAGAAATAAGCAAAAAAGCCTCGGATTTCATATCTCGGTATTTTTGTAAATAAAAGGTTTTCAGAGCTATATTTTCAAATTTGTGCTTAGTAGGAGATGCTAATGACAATCAGTATCATAGAAATCGTCATATGCGAATTGGGTTAAAAAGTTCATTTGGAAACCATGGGCTATGGTCCAGCAGAATTAAGCAAAAAAGCCTCGGATTTCAAATCTTGGTATTTTTGTAAATAAAAGGTTCTCAGAGCTATATTTTCAAATTTGTGCTTAGTAGGAGATGCTAATGACAATCAGTATCATAGAAATCATCATTAGTTAATTCGGGAAAAAAGTGCATTTTGAAACCATGGGCTATAGTCCAGCAGAATTAAGCAAAAAAGCCTCGGATTTCAAATCTTGGTATTTTTGTAAATAAAAGGTTCTCAGAGCTATATTTTCAAATTTGTGCTTAGTAGGAGATGCTAATGACAATCAATATCATAGAAATCATCATATGCGAATTGGGTTAAAAAGTGCATTTTGAAACCATGGGCTATAGTCCAGCAGAATTAAGCAAAAAAGCCTCGGATTTCATAACTCGGTATTTTTGTAAATAAAAGGTTCTCAGAGCTATATTTTCAAATTTGTGCTTAGTAGGAGATGCTAATGACAATCAGTATCATAGAAATCGTCATATGCGAATTGGGTTAAAAAGTGCATTTTGAAACCATGGGCTATAGTCCAGCAGAATTAAGCAAAAAAGCCTCGGATTTCATAACTCGGTATTTTTGTAAATAAAAGGTTCTCAGAGCTATATTTTCAAATTTGTGCTTAGTAGGAGATGCTAATGACAATCAGTATCATAGAAATCGTCATATGCAAATTCGGGAAAAAGTGCATTTTGAAATCATGGGCTATAGTCCAGCAGAAATAAGCAAAAAAGCCTCGGATTTCATATCTCGGTATTTTTGTAAATAAAAGGTTTTCAGAGCTATATTTTCAAATTTGTGCTTAGTAGGAGATGCTAATGACAATCAGTATCATAGAAATCGTCATATGCGAATTGGGTTAAAAAGTTCATTTGGAAACCATGGGCTATGGTCCAGCAGAATTAAGCAAAAAAGCCTCGGATTTCAAATCTTGGTATTTTTGTAAATAAAAGGTTCTCAGAGCTATATTTTCAAATTTGTGCTTAGTAGGAGATGCTAATGACAATCAGTATCATAGAAATCATCATTAGTTAATTCGGGAAAAAAGTGCATTTTGAAACCATGGGCTATAGTCCAGCAGAATTAAGCAAAAAAGCCTCGGATTTCAAATCTTGGTATTTTTGTAAATAAAAGGTTATCAGAGCTATATTTTCAAATTTGTGCTTAGTAGGAGATGCTAATGACAATCAGTATCATAGATATCGTCATTTGCGAATTTGGGGAGAAAGTGCGTTTTGAAACCATGGGCTATAGTCCAGCAGAATTAAGCAAAAACGCCTCGGATTTCAAATCTCGGTATTTTTGTAAATAAAAGGTTCTCAGAGCTATATTTTCAAATCTGTGCTTAGTAGAAGATACTAATGACAATGAGTATCATAGAAATCATCATTAGTTAATTCGGGAAAAAAGTGCATTTTGAAACCATGGGCTATAGTCCAGCAGAATTAAGCAAAAAAGCCTCGGATTTCAAATCTTGGTATTTTTGTAAATAAAAGGTTCTCAGAGCTATTTTTTCAAATTTGTGCTTAGTAGGAGATGCTAATGACAATCAGTATAATATTTATCGTCATATGCGAATTTGGGGAGAAAGTGCGTTTTGAAACCATGGGCTATAGTCCAGCAGAATTAAGCAAAAAAGCCTCGGATTTCAAATCTTGGTATTTTTGTAAATAAAAGGTTCTCAGAGCTATTTTTTCAAATTTGTGCTTAGTAGGAGATGCTAATGACAATCGGTATCATAGATATCGTCATATGCGAATTTGGGGAGAAAGTGCGTTTTGAAACCATGGGCTATAGTCCAGCAGAATTAAGCAAAAAAGCCTCGGATTTCAAATCTTGGTATTTTTGTAAATAAAAGGTTCTCAGAGCTATATTTTCAAATTTGTGCTTAGTAGAAGATACTAATGACAATCAATATCATAGAAATCATCATCAGTTAATTCGGGAAAAAAGTGCATTTTGAAACCATGGGCTATAGTCCAGCAGAATTAAGCAAAAAAGCCTCGGATTTCAAATCTTGGTATTTTTGTAAATAAAAGGTTCTCAGAGCTATTTTTTCAAATTTGTGCTTAGTAGGAGATGCTAATGACAATCAGTATCATAGAAATCGTCATATGCGAATTGGGTTAAAAAGTGCATTTTGAAACCATGGGCTATAGTCCAGCAGAATTAAGCAAAAAAGCCTCGGATTTCATAACTCGGTATTTTTGTAAATAAAAGGTTCTCAGAGCTATATTTACAAATTTGTGCTTAGTAGGAGATGCTAATGACAATCAGTACCATAGATATCGTCAAATGCGAATTCGGGAAAAAAGTGCATTTTGAAACCATGGGCTATAGTCCAGCAGAATTAAGCAAAAAAGCCTCGGATTTCAAATCTCGGTATTTTTGTAAGTAAAAGGTTCTCAGAGCTTAATTTTCATAATTGTGTTCAGTTAGGGATGCTCGTGACAATCAGTATCATAGAAATCGTCATATGCGAATTCGGGAAAAAAGTGTATTTCGAAACCATGGGCTATAGTCCAGCAGAATTAAGCAAAAAAGCCTCGGATTTCAAATCTCGGTATTTTTGTAAATAAAAGGTTCTCAGAGCTTTATTTTCAAATTTGTGCTTAGTAGGAGATGCTTATGACAATCAGTATCATAGATATCGTCAAATGCGAATTCGGGAAAAAAGTGTATTTTGAAACCATGGGCTATAGTCCAGCAGAATTAAGCAAAAAAGCCTCGGATTTCAAATCTCGTAATTTTTGTAAGTAAAAGGTTCTCAGAGCTTAATTTTCATAATTGTGTTCAGTTAGGGATGCTCGTGACAATCAGTATCATAGAAATCGTCATATGCGAATTCGGGAAAAAAGTGTATTTTGAAACCATGGGCTATAGTCCAGCAGAATTAAGCAAAAAAGCCTCGGATTTCAAATCTCGTAATTTTTGTAAGTAAAAGGTTCTCAGAGCTTAATTTTCATAATTGTGTTCAGTTAGGGATGCTCGTGACAATCAGTATCATAGAAATCGTCATATGCGAATTCGGGAAAAAAGTGTATTTCGAAACCATGGGCTATAGTCCAGCAGAATTAAGCAAAAAAGCCTCGGATTTCAAATCTCGGTATTTTTGTAAATAAAAGGTTCTCAGAGCTTTATTTTCAAATTTGTGCTTAGTAGGAGATGCTTATGACAATCAGTATCATAGATATCGTCAAATGCGAATTCGGGAAAAAAGTGTATTTTGAAACCATGGGCTATAGTCCAGCAGAATTAAGCAAAAAAGCCTCGGATTTCATATCTCGGTATTTTTGTAAATAAAAGGTTCTCAGAGCTATATTTTCAAATTTGTGCTTAGTAGAAGATACTAATGACAATCAGTATCATAGAAATCGTCATATGCGAATGCCGGAAAAAAGTGCGTTTTGAAACCATGGGCTATAGTCCAGCAGAATTAAGCAAAAAAGCCTCGGATTTCAAATCTCGGTATTTTTGTAAGTAAAAGGTTCTCAGAGCTTCATTTTCATAATTGTGTTCAGTTAGGGATGCTCGTGACAATCAGTATCATAGATATCGTCAAATGCGAATTCGGGAAAAAAGTGTATTTTGAAACCATGGGCTATAGTCCAGCAGAATTAAGCAAAAAAGCCTCGGATTTCATATCTCGGTATTTTTGTAAATAAAAGGTTCTCAGAGCTATATTTTCAAATTTGTACTTAGTAGGAGAAACAAATGACAATCAGTATCATAGAAATCATCATTAGTTTATTCGGGAAAAAAGTGCATTTTGAAACCATGGGCTATAGTCCAGCAGAATTAAGCAAAAAAGCCTCGGATGTCATATCTCGGTATTTTCGTAAATAAAAGGTTCTCAGAGCTATATTTTCAAATTTGTGCTTAGTAGGAGAAGCTAATGACAATCAGTATCATAGAAATCATCATAAGTTAATTCGGGAAAAAAGTGCATTTTGAAACCATGGGCTATAGTCCAGCAGAATTAAGCAAAAAAGCCTCGGATGTCATATCTCGGTATTTTTGTAAATAAAAGGTTCTCAGAGCTATATTTTCAAATTTGTACTTAGTAGGAGAAACAAATGACAATCAGTATCATAGAAATCATCATTAGTTAATTCGGGAAAAAAGTGCATTTTGAAACCATGGGCTATAGTCCAGCAGAATTTAGCAAAAAAGCCTCGGATTTCAAATCTCCGTATTTTTGTAAGTAAAAGGTTCTCAGAGCTCAATTTTCATAATTGTGTTCAGTTAGGGATGCTCGTGACAATCAGTATCATAGAAATCGTCATATGCGAATTCGGGAAAAAAGTGTATTTTGAAACCATGGGCTATAGTCCAGCAGAATTAAGCAAAAAAGCCTCGGATTTCAAATCTCGGTATTTTTGTAAATAAAAGGTTCTCAGAGCTATATTTTCAAATTTGTGCTTAGTAGGAGATGCTTATGACAATCAGTATCATAGATATCGTCAAATGCGAATTCGGGAAAAAAGTGTATTTTGAAACCATGGGCTATAGTCCAGCAGAATTAAGCAAAAAAGCCTCGGATTTCAAATCTCGGTATTTTTGTAAGTAAAAGGTTCTCAGAGCTTAATTTTCATAATCGTGTTCAGTTAGGGATGCTCGTGACAATCAGTATCATAGAAATCGTCATATGCGAATTCGGGAAAAAGATGTATTTTGAAACCATGGGCTATAGTCCAGCAGAATTAAGCAAAAAAGCCTCGGATTTCAAATCTCAGTATTTTTGTAAATAAAAGGTTCTCAGAGCTATATTTTCAAATTTGTGCTTAGTAGGAGATGCTTATGACAATCAGTATCATAGATATCGTCATATGCGAATTCGGGAAAAAAGTGCATTTTGAAACCATGGGCTATAGTCCAGCAGAATTAAGCAAAAAAGCCTCGGATGTCATATCTCGGTATTTTTGTAAATAAAAGGTTCTCAGAGCTATATTTTCAAATTTGTGTTTAGTAGGAGATGCTAATGACAATCAGTATCATAGAAATCATCATAAGTTAATTCGGGAAAAAAGTGCATTTTGAAACCATGGGCTATAGTCCAGCAGAATTAAGCAAAAAAGCCTCGGATTTCAAATCTCGGTATTTTTGTAAGTAAAAGGTTCTCAGAGCTTAATTTTCATAATCGTGTTCAGTTAGGGATGCTCGTGACAATCAGTATCATAGAAATCGTCATATGCGAATTCGGGAAAAAAGTGTATTTTGAAACCATGGGCTATAGTCCAGCAGAATTAAGCAAAAAAGCCTCGGATTTCAAATCTCGGTATTTTTGTAAATAAAAGGTTCTCAGAGCTATATTTTCAAATTTGTGCTTAGTAGGAGACGCTAATGACAATCAGTATCATAGATATCGTCAAATGCGAATTCGGGAAAAAAGTGCATTTTGAAACCATGGGCTATAGTCCAGCAGAATTAAGCAAAAAAGCCTCGGATGTCATATCTCGGTATTTTCGTAAATAAAAGGTTCTCAGAGCTATATTTTCAAATTTGTGCTTAGTAGGAGATGCTAATGACAATCAGTATCATAGAAATCATCATAAGTTAATTCGGGAAAAAAGTGCATTTTGAAACCATGGGTTATAGTCCAGCAGAATTAAGCAAAAAAGCCTCGGATTTCAAATCTCGGTATTTTTGTAAATAAAAGGTTCTCAGAGCTATATTTTCAAATTTGTGCTTAGTAGGAGACGCTAATGACAATCAGTATCATAGATATCGTCAAATGCGAATTCGGGAAAAAAGTGCATTTTGAAACCATGGGCTATAGTCCAGCAGAATTAAGCAAAAAAGCCTCGGATTTCAAATCTCGTAATTTTTGTAAGTAAAAGGTTCTCAGAGCTTAATTTTCATAATTGCGTTCAGTTAGGGATGCTCGTGACAATCAGTATCATAGAAATCGTCATATGCGAATTCGGGAAAAAAGTGTATTTTGAAACCATGGGCTATAGTCCAGCAGAATTAAGCAAATAAGCCTCGGATTTCAAATCTCGGTATTTTTGTAAGTAAAAGGTTCTCAGAGCTTAATTTTCTTAATTATGTTCAGTTAGGGATGCTCGTGACAATCAGTATCATAGAAATCGTCATATGCGAATTCGGGAAAAAGTGCATTTTGAAACCATGGGCTATAGTCCAGCAGAATTAAGCAAAAAAGCCTCGGATTTCAAATCTCGGTATTTTTGTAAATAAAAGGTTCTCAGGGCTATATTTTCAAATTTGTGCTTAGTAGGATATGCTAATGACAATCAGTATCATAGATATCGTCAAATGCGAATTCGGGAAAAAAGTGAATTTTGAAACCATGGGCTATAGTCCAGCAGAATTAAGCAAAAAAGCCTCGGATTTCAAATCTCGGTATTTTTGTAAATAAAAGGTTCTCAGAGCTATATTTTCAAATTTGTGCTTAGCAGAAGATACCAATGACAATCAGTATCATAGAAATCGTCAAATGCGAATTCGGGAAAAAAGTGCATTTTGAAACCATGGGCTATAGTCCAGCAGAATTAAGCAAAAAAGCCTCGGATTTCAAATCTCGGTATTTTTGTAAATAAAAGGTTCTCAGAGCTATATTTTCAAATTTGTGCTTAGCAGAAGATACCAATGACAATCAGTATCATAGAAATCGTCAAATGCGAATTCGGGAAAAAAGTGCATTTTGAAACCATGGGCTATAGTCCAGCAGAATTAAGCAAAAAAGCCTCGGATTTCAAATCTCGGTATTTTTGTAAGTAAAAGGTTCTCAGAGCTTAATTTTCATAATTGTGTTCAGTTAGGGATGCTCGTGACAATCAGTATCATAGAAATCGTCATATGCGAATTCGGGAAAAAAGTGTATTTTGAAACCATGGGCTATAGTCCAGCAGAATTAAGCAAAAAAGCCTCGGATTTCAAATCTCGGTATTTTTGTAAATAAAAGGTTCTCAGGGCTATATTTTCAAATTTGTGCTTAGCAGAAGATACCAATGACAATCAGTATCATAGATATCGTCAAATGCGAATTCGGGAAAAAAGTGCATTTTGAAACCATGGGCTATAGTCCAGCAGAATTAAGCAAAAAAGCCTCGGATTTCAAATCTCGGTATTTTTGTAAGTAAAAGGTTCTCAGAACTTAATTTTCATAATTGTGTTCAGTTAGGGATGCTCGTGACAATCAGTATCATAGAAATCGTCATATGCGAATTCGGGAAAAAAGTGTATTTTGAAACCATGGGCTATAGTCCAGCAGAATTAAGCAGAAAAGCCTCGGATTTCAAATCTCGGTATTTTTGTAAATAAAAGGTTCTCAGAGCTATATTTTCAAATTTGTGCTTAGTAGGAGATGCTAATGACAATCAGTATCATAGATATCGTCAAATGCGAATTCGGGAAAAAAGTGCATTTTGAAACCATGGGCTATAGTCCAGCAGAATTAAGCAAAAAAGCCTCGGATTTCAAATCTCGGTATTTTTGTAAGTAAAAGGTTCTCAGAGCTTAATTTTCATAATTGTGTTCAGTTAGGGATGCTCGTGACAATCAGTATCATAGAAATCATCATAAGTTAATTCGGGAAAAAAGTGCATTTTGAAACCATGGGCTATAGTCCAGCAGAATTAAGCAAAAAAGCCTCGGATTTCAAATCTCGTAATTTTTGTAAGTAAAAGGTTATCATTCATAATTGTTTTCAGTTAGGGATGCTCGTGACAATCAGTATCATAGAAATCGTCATATGCGAATTCGGGAAAAAAGTGTATTTTGAAACCATGGGCTATAGTCCAGCAGAATTAAGCAAAAAAGCCTCGGATTTCAAATCTCGGTATTTTTGTAAATAAAAGGTTCTCAGAGCTATATTTTCAAATTTGTGCTTAGCAGAAGATACCAATGACAATCAGTATCATAGAAATCGTCAAATGCGAATTCGGGAAAAAAGTGAATTTTGAAACCATGGGCTATAGTCCAGCAGAATTAAGCAAAAAAGCCTCGGGTTTCAAATCTCGGTATTTTTGTAAATAAAAGGTTCTCAGGGCTATATTTTCAAATTTGTGCTTAGTAGGAGATGCTAATGACAATCAGTATCATAGATATCGTCAAATGCGAATTCGGGAAAAAAGTGCATTTTGAAACCATGGGCAATAGTCCAGCAGAATTAAGCAAAAAAGCCTCGGATTTCAAATCTCGGTATTTTTGTAAATAAAAGGTTCTCAGAGCTATATTTTCATAATTGTGTTCAGTTAGGGATGCGCGTGACAATCAGTATCATAGAAATCGTCATATGCGAATTCGGGAAAAAGGTGCATTTTGAACCCATGGGCTATAGTCCAGCAGAATTAAGCAAAAAAGCCTCGGGTTTCAAATCTCGGTATTTTTGTAAATAAAAGGTTCTCAGGGCTATATTTTCAAATTTGTGCTTAGTAGGAGACGCTAATGACAATCAGTATCATAGATATCGTCAAATGCGAATTCGGGAAAAAAGTGCATTTTGAAACCATGGGCTATAGTCCAGCAGAATTAAGCAAAAAAGCCTCGGATTTCAAATCTCGTAATTTTTGTAAGTAAAAGGTTCTCAGAGCTTAATTTTCATAATTGCGTTCAGTTAGGGATGCTCGTGACAATCAGTATCATAGAAATCGTCATATGCGAATTCGGGAAAAAAGTGTATTTTGAAACCATGGGCTATAGTCCAGCAGAATTAAGCAAATAAGCCTCGGATTTCAAATCTCGGTATTTTTGTAAGTAAAAGGTTCTCAGAGCTTAATTTTCTTAATTATGTTCAGTTAGGGATGCTCGTGACAATCAGTATCATAGAAATCGTCATATGCGAATTCGGGAAAAAGTGCATTTTGAAACCATGGGCTATAGTCCAGCAGAATTAAGCAAAAAAGCCTCGGATTTCAAATCTCGGTATTTTTGTAAATAAAAGGTTCTCAGGGCTATATTTTCAAATTTGTGCTTAGTAGGATATGCTAATGACAATCAGTATCATAGATATCGTCAAATGCGAATTCGGGAAAAAAGTGAATTTTGAAACCATGGGCTATAGTCCAGCAGAATTAAGCAAAAAAGCCTCGGATTTCAAATCTCGGTATTTTTGTAAATAAAAGGTTCTCAGAGCTATATTTTCAAATTTGTGCTTAGCAGAAGATACCAATGACAATCAGTATCATAGAAATCGTCAAATGCGAATTCGGGAAAAAAGTGCATTTTGAAACCATGGGCTATAGTCCAGCAGAATTAAGCAAAAAAGCCTCGGATTTCAAATCTCGGTATTTTTGTAAATAAAAGGTTCTCAGAGCTATATTTTCAAATTTGTGCTTAGCAGAAGATACCAATGACAATCAGTATCATAGAAATCGTCAAATGCGAATTCGGGAAAAAAGTGCATTTTGAAACCATGGGCTATAGTCCAGCAGAATTAAGCAAAAAAGCCTCGGATTTCAAATCTCGGTATTTTTGTAAGTAAAAGGTTCTCAGAGCTTAATTTTCATAATTGTGTTCAGTTAGGGATGCTCGTGACAATCAGTATCATAGAAATCGTCATATGCGAATTCGGGAAAAAAGTGTATTTTGAAACCATGGGCTATAGTCCAGCAGAATTAAGCAAAAAAGCCTCGGATTTCAAATCTCGGTATTTTTGTAAATAAAAGGTTCTCAGGGCTATATTTTCAAATTTGTGCTTAGCAGAAGATACCAATGACAATCAGTATCATAGATATCGTCAAATGCGAATTCGGGAAAAAAGTGCATTTTGAAACCATGGGCTATAGTCCAGCAGAATTAAGCAAAAAAGCCTCGGATTTCAAATCTCGGTATTTTTGTAAGTAAAAGGTTCTCAGAACTTAATTTTCATAATTGTGTTCAGTTAGGGATGCTCGTGACAATCAGTATCATAGAAATCGTCATATGCGAATTCGGGAAAAAAGTGTATTTTGAAACCATGGGCTATAGTCCAGCAGAATTAAGCAGAAAAGCCTCGGATTTCAAATCTCGGTATTTTTGTAAATAAAAGGTTCTCAGAGCTATATTTTCAAATTTGTGCTTAGTAGGAGATGCTAATGACAATCAGTATCATAGATATCGTCAAATGCGAATTCGGGAAAAAAGTGCATTTTGAAACCATGGGCTATAGTCCAGCAGAATTAAGCAAAAAAGCCTCGGATTTCAAATCTCGGTATTTTTGTAAGTAAAAGGTTCTCAGAGCTTAATTTTCATAATTGTGTTCAGTTAGGGATGCTCGTGACAATCAGTATCATAGAAATCATCATAAGTTAATTCGGGAAAAAAGTGCATTTTGAAACCATGGGCTATAGTCCAGCAGAATTAAGCAAAAAAGCCTCGGATTTCAAATCTCGTAATTTTTGTAAGTAAAAGGTTATCATTCATAATTGTTTTCAGTTAGGGATGCTCGTGACAATCAGTATCATAGAAATCGTCATATGCGAATTCGGGAAAAAAGTGTATTTTGAAACCATGGGCTATAGTCCAGCAGAATTAAGCAAAAAAGCCTCGGATTTCAAATCTCGGTATTTTTGTAAATAAAAGGTTCTCAGAGCTATATTTTCAAATTTGTGCTTAGCAGAAGATACCAATGACAATCAGTATCATAGAAATCGTCAAATGCGAATTCGGGAAAAAAGTGAATTTTGAAACCATGGGCTATAGTCCAGCAGAATTAAGCAAAAAAGCCTCGGGTTTCAAATCTCGGTATTTTTGTAAATAAAAGGTTCTCAGGGCTATATTTTCAAATTTGTGCTTAGTAGGAGATGCTAATGACAATCAGTATCATAGATATCGTCAAATGCGAATTCGGGAAAAAAGTGCATTTTGAAACCATGGGCAATAGTCCAGCAGAATTAAGCAAAAAAGCCTCGGATTTCAAATCTCGGTATTTTTGTAAATAAAAGGTTCTCAGAGCTATATTTTCATAATTGTGTTCAGTTAGGGATGCGCGTGACAATCAGTATCATAGAAATCGTCATATGCGAATTCGGGAAAAAGGTGCATTTTGAACCCATGGGCTATAGTCCAGCAGAATTAAGCAAAAAAGCCTCGGGTTTCAAATCTCGGTATTTTTGTAAATAAAAGGTTCTCAGGGCTATATTTTCAAATTTGTGCTTAGTAGGAGATGCTAATGACAATCAGTATCATAGATATCGTCAAATGCGAATTCGGGAAAAAAGTGTATTTTGAAACCATGGGCTATAGTCCAGCAGAATTAAGCAAAAAAGCCTCGGATTTCAAATCTCGGTATTTTTGTAAGTAAAAGGTTCTCAGAGCTTAATTTTCATAATTGTGTTCAGTTAGGGATGCTCGTGACAATCAGTGTCATAGAAATCGTCATATGCGAATTCGGGAAAAAAGTGTATTTCGAAACCATGGGCTATAGTCCAGCAGAATTAAGCAAAAAAGCCTTTGATTTCAAATCTCGGTATTTTTGTAAATAAAAGGTTCTCAGAGCTTAATTTTCATAATTGTGTTCAGTTAGGGATGCTCGTGACAATCAGTATCATAGAAATCGTCATATGCGAATTCGGGAAAAAAGTGTATTTCGAAACCATGGGCTATAGTCCAGCAGAATTAAGCAAAAAAGCCTCGGATTTCATATCTCGGTATTTTTGTAAATAAAAGGTTCTCAGAGCTATATTTTCAAATTTGTACTTAGTAGGAGAAACAAATGACAATCAGTATCATAGAAATCATCATTAGTTAATTCGGGAAAAAAGTGCATTTTGAAACCATGGGCTATAGTCCAGCAGAATTAAGCAAAAAAGCCTCGGATTTCATATCTCGGTATTTTTGTAAATAAAAGGTTCTCAGAGCTATATTTTCAAATTTGTACTTAGTAGGAGAAACAAATGACAATCAGTATCATAGAAATCATCATAAGTTAATTCGGGAAAAAAGTGCATTTGAAACCATGAGCTATAGTCCAGCAGAATTGAGCAAAAAAGCCTCGGATTTCAAATCTCGGTATTTTTGTAAGTAAAAGGTTCTTAGAGCTTAATTTTCATAATTGTGTTCTGTTAGGGATGCTCGTGACAATCAGTATCATAGAAATCATCATAAGTTAATTCGGGAAAAAAGTGCATTTTGAAACCATGAGCTATAGTCCAGCAGAATTAAGCAAAAAAGCCTCGGATTTCAAATCTCGGTATTTTTGTAAATAAAAGGTTCTCAGAGCTATATTTTCAAATTTGTGCTTAGCAGAAGATACCAATGACAATCAGTATCATAGAAATCGTCAAATGCGAATTCGGGAAAAAAGTGCATTTTGAAACCATGGGCTATAGTCCAGCAGAATTAAGCAAAAAAGCCTCGGATTTCATATCTCGGTATTTTTGTAAATAAAAGGTTCTCAGAAATATATTTTCAAATTTGTGCTTAGCAGAAGATACCAATGACAATCAGTATCATAGAAATCATCATTAGTTAATTCGGGAAAAAAGTGCATTTTGAAACCATGGGCTATAGTCCAGCAGAATTAAGCAAAAAAGCCTCGGATTTCATATCTCGGTATTTTTGTAAATAAAAGGTTCTCAGAGCTATATTTTCAAATTTGTACTTAGTAGGAGAAACAAATGACAATCAGTATCATAGAAATCATCATAAGTTAATTCGGGAAAAAAGTGCATTTTGAAACCATGAGCTATAGTCCAGCAGAATTGAGCAAAAAAGCCTCGGATTTCAAATCTCGGTATTTTTGTAAGTAAAAGGTTCTTAGAGCTTAATTTTCATAATTGTGTTCTGTTAGGGATGCTCGTGACAATCAGTATCATAGAAATCATCATAAGTTAATTCGGGAAAAAAGTGCATTTTGAAACCATGAGCTATAGTCCAGCAGAATTAAGCAAAAAAGCCTCGGATTTCAAATCTCGGTATTTTTGTAAATAAAAGGTTCTCAGAGCTATATTTTCAAATTTGTGCTTAGCAGAAGATACCAATGACAATCAGTATCATAGAAATCGTCAAATGCGAATTCGGGAAAAAAGTGCATTTTGAAACCATGGGCTATAGTCCAGCAGAATTAAGCAAAAAAGCCTCGGATTTCAAATCTCGGTATTTTTGTAAGTAAAAGGTTCTCAGAGCTTAATTTTCATAATTGTGTTCAGTTAGGGATGCTCGTGACAATCAGTGTCATAGAAATCGTCATATGCGAATTCGGGAAAAAAGTGTATTTCGAAACCATGGGCTATAGTCCAGCAGAATTAAGCAAAAAAGCCTTTGATTTCAAATCTCGGTATTTTTGTAAATAAAAGGTTCTCAGAGCTTAATTTTCATAATTGTGTTCAGTTAGGGATGCTCGTGACAATCAGTATCATAGAAATCGTCATATGCGAATTCGGGAAAAAAGTGTATTTCGAAACCATGGGCTATAGTCCAGCAGAATTAAGCAAAAAAGCCTCGGATTTCATATCTCGGTATTTTTGTAAATAAAAGGTTCTCAGAGCTATATTTTCAAATTTGTACTTAGTAGGAGAAACAAATGACAATCAGTATCATAGAAATCATCATTAGTTAATTCGGGAAAAAAGTGCATTTTGAAACCATGGGCTATAGTCCAGCAGAATTAAGCAAAAAAGCCTCGGATTTCATATCTCGGTATTTTTGTAAATAAAAGGTTCTCAGAGCTATATTTTCAAATTTGTACTTAGTAGGAGAAACAAATGACAATCAGTATCATAGAAATCATCATTAGTTAATTCGGGAAAAAAGTGCATTTTGAAACCATGGGCTATAGTCCAGCAGAATTAAGAAAAAAAGCCTCGGATGTCATATCTCGGTATTTTTGTAAATAAAAGGTTCTCAGAGCTATATTTTCAAATTTGTGTTTAGTAGGAGATGCTAATGACAATCAGTATCATAGAAATCATCATAAGTTAATTCGGGAAAAAAGTGCATTTTGAAACCATGAGCTATAGTCCAGCAGAATTAAGCAAAAAAGCCTCGGATTTCAAATCTCGGTATTTTTGTAAGTAAAAGGTTCTCAGAGCTTAATTTTCATAATTGTGTTCAGTTAGGGATGCTCGTGACAATCAGTATCATAGAAATCGTCATATGCGAATTCGGGAAAAAAGTGTATTTTGAAACCATGGGCTATAGTCCAGCAGAATTAAGCAAAAAAGCCTCGGATTTCATATCTCGGTATTTTTGTAAATAAAAGGTTCTCAGAGCTATATTTTCAAATTTGTACTTAGTAGGAGAAACAAATGACAATCAGTATCATAGAAATCATCATTAGTTAATTCGGGAAAAAAGTGCATTTTGAAACCATGGGCTATAGTCCAGCAGAATTAAGAAAAAAAGCCTCGGATGTCATATCTCGGTATTTTTGTAAATAAAAGGTTCTCAGAGCTATATTTTCAAATTTGTGTTTAGTAGGAGATGCTAATGACAATCAGTATCATAGAAATCATCATAAGTTAATTCGGGAAAAAAGTGCATTTTGAAACCATGGGCTATAGTCCAGCAGAATTAAGCAAAAAAGCCTCGGATTTCAAATCTCGGTATTTTTGTAAGTAAAAGGTTCTCAGAGCTTAATTTTCATAATTGTGTTCAGTTAGGGATGCTCGTGACAATCAGTATCATAGAAATCGTCATATGCGAATTCGGGAAAAAAGTGTATTTTGAAACCATGGGCTATAGTCCAGCAGAATTAAGCAAAAAAGCCTCGGATGTCATATCTCGGTATTTTTGTAAATAAAAGGTTCTCAGAGCTATATTTTCAAATTTGTGCTTAGTAGGAGATGCTAATGACAATCAGTATTATAGAAATCATCATAAGTTAATTCGGGAAAAAAGTGCATTTTGAAACCATGGGCTATAGTCCAGCAGAATTAAGCAAAAAAGCCTCGGATTTCAAATCTCGGTATTTTGGTAAATAAAAGGTTCTCAGAGCTATATTTTCAAATTTGTGCTTAGTAGGAGATGCTTATGACAATCAGTATCATAGATATCGTCAAATGCGAATTCGGGAAAAAAGTGCATTTTGAAACCATGGGCTATAGTCCAGCAGAATTAAGCAAAAAAGCCTGGGATTTCAAATCTCCGTATTTTTGTAAGTAAAAGGTTCTCAGAGCTCAATTTTCATAATTGTGTTCAGTTAGGGATGCTCGTGACAATCAGTATCATAGAAATCGTCATATGCGAATTCGGGAAAAAAGTGTATTTTGAAACCATGGGCTATAGTCCAGCAGAATTAAGCAAAAAAGCCTCGGATTTCAAATCTCGGTATTTTTGTAAATAAAAGGTTCTCAGAGCTTAATTTTCATAATTGTGTTCAGTTAGGGATGCTCGTGACAATCAGTATCAAAGAAATCGTCATATGCGAATTCGGGAAAAAAGTGTATTTTGAAACCATGGGCTATAGTCCAGCAGAATTAAGCAAAAAAGCCTCGGATTTCAAATCTCGGTATTTTTGTAAATAAAAGGTTCTCAGAGCTTAATTTTCATAATTGTGTTCAGTTAGGGATGCTCGTGACAATCAGTATCATAGAAATCGTCATATGCTAATTCGGGAAAAAAGTGCATTTTGAAACCATGGGCTATAGTCCAGCAGAATTAAGCAAAAAAGCCTCGGATTTCAAATCTCCGTATTTTTGTAAGTAAAAGGTTCTCAGAGCTCAATTTTCATAATTGTGTTCAGTTAGGGATGCTCGTGACAATCAGTATCATAGAAATCGTCATATGCTAATTCGGGAAAAAAGTGCATTTTGAAACCATGGGCTATAGTCCAGCAGAATTAAGCAAAAAAGCCTCGGATTTCAAATCTCCGTATTTTTGTAAGTAAAAGGTTCTCAGAGCTCAATTTTCATAATTGTGTTCAGTTAGGGATGCTCGTGACAATCAGTATCATAGAAATCATCATAAGTTAATTCGGGAAAAAAGTGCATTTTGAAACCATGGGCTATAGTCCAGCAGAATTAAGCAAAAAAGCCTCGGATTTCAAATCTCGGTATTTTGGTAAATAAAAGGTTCTCAGAGCTATATTTTCAAATTTGTGCTTAGTAGGAGATGCTTATGACAATCAGTATCATAGATATCGTCAAATGCGAATTCGGGAAAAAAGTGCATTTTGAAACCATGGGCTATAGTCCAGCAGAATTAAGCAAAAAAGCCTCGGATTTCAAATCTCCGTATTTTTGTAAGTAAAAGGTTCTCAGAGCTCAATTTTCATAATTGTGTTCAGTTAGGGATGCTCTTGACAATCAGTATCATAGAAATCGTCATATGCGAATTCGGGAAAAAAGTGTATTTTGAAACCATGGGCTATAGTCCAGCAGAATTAAGCAAAAAAGCCTCGGATTTCAAATCTCGGTATTTTTGTAAATAAAAGGTTCTCAGAGCTTAATTTTCATAATTGTGTTCAGTTAGGGATGCTCGTGACAATCAGTATCATAGAAATCGTCATATGCTAATTCGGGAAAAAAGTGCATTTTGAAACCATGGGCTATAGTCCAGCAGAATTAAGCAAAAAAGCCTCGGATTTCAAATCTCCGTATTTTTGTAAGTAAAAGGTTCTCAGAGCTCAATTTTCATAATTGTGTTCAGTTAGGGATGCTCGTGACAATCAGTATCATAGAAATCGTCATATGCTAATTCGGGAAAAAAGTGCATTTTGAAACCATGGGCTATAGTCCAGCAGAATTAAGCAAAAAAGCCTCGGATTTCAAATCTCCGTATTTTTGTAAGTAAAAGGTTCTCAGAGCTCAATTTTCATAATTGTGTTCAGTTAGGGATGCTCGTGACAATCAGTATCATAGAAATCATCATAAGTTAATTCGGGAAAAAAGTGCATTTTGAAACCATGGGCTATAGTCCAGCAGAATTAAGCAAAAAAGCCTCGGATTTCAAATCTCGGTATTTTTGTAAATAAAAGGTTCTCAGAGCTACATTTTCAAATTTGTACTTAGTAGGAAAAACAAATGACAATCAGTATCATAGAAATCATCATTAGTTAATTCGGGAAAAAAGTGCATTTTGAAACCATGGGCTATAGTCCAGCAGAATTAAGTAAAAAAGCCTCGGATGTCATATCTCGGTATTTTTGTAAGTAAAAGGTTCTCAGAGCTTAATTTTCATAATTGTGTTCAGTTAGGGATGCTCGTAACAATCAGTATCATAGAAATCGTCATATGCGAATTCCGGAAAAAAGTGCATTTTGAAACCATGGGCTATAGTCCAACAGAATTAAGCAAAAAAGCCTCGGATTTCAGATCTCGGTATTTTTGTAAATAAAAGGTTCTCAGAGCTTAATTTTCAAATTTGTACTTGGTAGAAGATACTAATGACAATCAGTATCATAGAAATCATCATTAGTTAATTCGGGAAAAAAGTGCATTTTGAAACCATGGGCTATAGTCCAGCAGAATTAAGCAAAAAAGCTTCGGATTTCAAATCTCGGTATTTTTGTAAATAAAAGGTTCTCAGAGCTATATTTTCAAATTTGTACTTGGTAGAAGATACTAATGACAATCAGTATCATAGAAATCATCATTAGTTAATTCGGGAAAAAAGTGCATTTTGAAACCATGGGCTATAGTCCAGCAGAATTAAGCAAAAAAACCTCGGATGTCATATCTCGGTATTTTAGTAAATAAAAGGTTCTCAGAGCTATATTTTCAAATTTGTACTTAGTAGAAGATACTAATGACAATCAGTATCATAGAAATCATCATTATTTAATTCGGGAAAAAAGTGCATTTTGAAACCATGGGCAGTCCAGCAGAATTAAGCAAAAAAGCCTCGGATTTCAAATCTCGGTATTTTTGTAAGTAAAAGGTTCTCAGAGCTTAATTTTCAAATTTGTACTTAGTAGGAGAAACAAATCACAATCAGTATCATAGAAATCATCATTAATTAATTCGGGAAAAAAGTGCATTTTGAAACCATGGGCTATAGTCCAGCAGAATTAAGCAAAAAAGCCTCGGATTTCAAATCTCGGTATTTTTGTAAGTAAAAGGTTCTCAGAGCTTAATTTTCATAATTGTGTTCAGTTAGGGATGCCCGTGACAATCAGTATCATAGAAATCGTCATATGCGAATTCGGGAAAAAAGTGCATTTTGAAACCATGGGCTATAGTCCAGCAGAATTAAGCAAAAAAGCCTCGGATTTCAAATCTCGGTATTTTTGTAAGTAAAAGGTTCTCAGAGCTTAATTTTCATAATTGTGTTCAGTTAGGGATGCCCGTGACAATCAGTATCATAGAAATCGTCATATGCGAATTCGGGAAAAAAGTGCATTTTGAAACCATGGGCTATAGTCCAGCAGAATTAAGCAAAAAAGCCTCGGATTTCAAATCTCGGTATTTTTGTAAGTAAAAGGTTCTCAGAGCTTAATTTTCATAATTGTGTTCAGTTAGGGATGCCCGTGACAATCAGTATCATAGAAATCGTCATATGCGAATTCGGGAAAAAAGTGCATTTTGAAACCATGGGCTATAGTCCAGCAGAATTAAGCAAAAAAGCCTCGGATTTCAAATCTCGGTATTTTTGTAAATAAAAGGTTCTCAGAGCTATATTTTCAAATTTGTACTAAGTAGGAGAAACAAATGACAATCAGTATCATAGAAATCATCATAAGTTAATTCGGGAAACAAGTGCATTTTGAAACCATGGGCTATAGTCCAGCAGAATTAAGCAAAAAAGCCTCGGATTTCAAATCTCGGTATTTTTGTAAATAAAAGGTTCTCAGAGCTATATTTTCAAATTTGTACTTAGTAGGAGAAACAAATCACAATCAGTATCATAGAAATCGTCATATGCGAATTCCGGAAAAAAGTGCATTTTGAAACCATGGGCTATAGTCCAGCAGAATTAAGCAAAAAAGCCTCGGATTTCAAATCTCGGTATTTTTGTAAATAAAAGGTTCTCAGAGCTATATTTTCAAATTTGTACTAAGTAGGAGAAACAAATGACAATCAGTATCATAGAAATCATCATAAGTTAATTCGGGAAACAAGTGCATTTTGAAACCATGGGCTATAGTCCAGCAGAATTAAGCAAAAAAGCCTCGGATTTCAAATCTCGGTATTTTTGTAAATAAAAGGTTCTCAGAGCTATATTTTCAAATTTGTACTTAGTAGGAGAAACAAATCACAATCAGTATCATAGAAATCGTCATATGCGAATTCCGGAAAAAAGTGCATTTTGAAACCATGGGCTATAGTCCAGCAGAATTAAGCAAAAAAGCCTCGGATTTCAAATCTCGGTATTTTTGTAAGTAAAAGGTTCTCAGAGCTTAATTTTCATAATTGTGTTCAGTTAGGGATGCCCGTGACAATCAGTATCATAGAAATCGTCATATGCGAATTCGGGAAAAAAGTGCATTTTGAAACCATGGGCTATAGTCCAGCAGAATTAAGCAAAAAAGCCTCGGATTTCAAATCTCGGTATTTTTGTAAGTAAAAGGTTCTCAGAGCTTAATTTTCATAATTGTGTTCAGTTAGGGATGCCCGTGACAATCAGTATCATAGAAATCGTCATATGCGAATTCGGGAAAAAAGTGCATTTTGAAACCATGGGCTATAGTCCAGCAGAATTAAGCAAAAAAGCCTCGGATTTCAAATCTCGGTATTTTTGTAAATAAAAGGTTCTCAGAGCTATATTTTCAAATTTGTACTAAGTAGGAGAAACAAATGACAATCAGTATCATAGAAATCATCATAAGTTAATTCGGGAAACAAGTGCATTTTGAAACCATGGGCTATAGTCCAGCAGAATTAAGCAAAAAAGCCTCGGATTTCAAATCTCGGTATTTTTGTAAATAAAAGGTTCTCAGAGCTATATTTTCACATTTGTACTTAGTAGGAGAAACAAATCACAATCAGTATCATAGAAATCGTCATATGCGAATTCCGGAAAAAAGTGCATTTTGAAGCCATGGGCTATAGTCCAGCAGAATTAAGCAAAAAAGCCTCGGATTTCAAATCTCGGTATTTTTGTAAATAAAAGGTTCTCAGAGCTATATTTTCAAATTTGTACTTAGTAGGAGAAACAAATCACAATCAGTATCATAGAAATCGTCATATGCGAATTCCGGAAAAAATTGCATTTTGAAACCATGGGCTATAGTCCAGCAGAATTAAGCAAAAAAGCCTCGGATTTCAAATCTCGGTATTTTTGTAAATAAAAGGTTCTCAGAGCTATATTTTCAAATTTGTACTTAGTAGGAGAAACAAATCACAATCAGTATCATAGAAATCATCATTAGTTAATTCGGGAAAAAAGTGCATTTTGAAACCATGGGCTATAGTCCAGCAGAATTAAGCAAAAAAGCCTCGGATTTCAAATCTCGGTATTTTTGTAAGTAAAAGGTTCTCAGAGCTTAATTTTCATAATTGTGTTCAGTTAGGGATGCCCGTGACAATCAGTATCATAGAAATCGTCATATGCGAATTCGGGAAAAAAGTGCATTTTGAAACCATGGGCTATAGTCCAGCAGAATTAAGCAAAAAAGCCTCGGATTTCAAATCTCGGTATTTTTGTAAATAAAAGGTTCTCAGAGCTATATTTTCAAATTTGTACTAAGTAGGAGAAACAAATGACAATCAGTATCATAGAAATCATCATAAGTTAATTCGGGAAACAAGTGCATTTTGAAACCATGGGCTATAGTCCAGCAGAATTAAGCAAAAAAGCCTCGGATTTCAAATCTCGGTATTTTTGTAAATAAAAGGTTCTCAGAGCTTAATTTTCATAATTGTGTTCAGTTAGGGATGCCCGTGACAATCAGTATCATAGAAATCGTCATATGCGAATTCCGGAAAAAAGTGCATTTTGAAACCATGGGCTATAGTCCAAAAGAATTAAGCACAAAAACCTCGGATTTCAAATCTCGGTATTTTTGTAAGTAAAAGGTTCTCAGAGCTTAATTTTCATAATTGTGTTCAGTTAGGGATGCCCGTGACAATCAGTATCATAGAAATCGTCATATGCGAATTCGGGAAAAAAGTGCATTTTGAAACCATGGGCTATAGTCCAGCAGAATTAAGCAAAAAAGCCTCGGATTTCAAATCTCGGTATTTTTGTAAATAAAAGGTTCTCAGAGCTATATTTTCAAATTTGTACTTAGTAGGAGAAACAAATCACAATCAGTATCATAGAAATCGTCATATGCGAATTCCGGAAAAAAGTGCATTTTGAAACCATGGGCTATAGTCCAACAGAATTAAGCAAAAAAGCCTCGGATTTCAAATCTCGGTATTTTTGTAAATAAAAGGTTCTCAGAGCTATATTTTCAAATTTGTACTTAGTAGAATATACTAATGACAATCAGTATCATAGAAATCATCATTAGTTAATTCGGGAAAAAAGTGCATTTTGAAACCATGGGCTATAGTCCAGCAGAATTAAGCAAAAAAGCCTCGGATTTCAAATCTCGGTATTTTTGTAAATAAAAGGTTCTCAGAGCTATATTTTCAAATTTGTACTTAGTAGGAGAAACAAATGACAATCAGTATCATAGAAATCATCATTAGTTAATTCGGGAAAAAAGTGCATTTTGAAACCATGGGCTATAGTCCAGCAGAATTAAGCAAAAAAGCCTCGGATCTCAAATCTTGGTATTTTTGTAAATAAAAGGTTCTCAGAGCTATATTTTCAAATTTGTACTTAGTAGGAGAAACAAATGACAATCAGTATCATAGAAATCATCATTAGTTAATTCGGGAAAAAAGTGCATTTTGAAACCATGGGCTATAGTCCAGCAGAATTAAGCAAAAAAGCCTCGGATTTCAAATCTCGGTATTTTTGTAAATAAAAGGTTCTCAGAGCTATATTTTCGAATTTGTACTTAATAGGAGAAACAAATCACAATCAGTATCATAGAAATCGTCATATGCGAATTCCGGAAAAAAGTGCATTTTGAAACCATGCGCTATAGTCCAACAGAATTAAGCAAAAAAGCCTCGGATTTCAAATCTCGGTATTTTTGTAAGTAAAAGGTTCTCAGAGCTTAATTTTCATAATTGTGTTCAGTTAGGGATGCCCGTGACAATCAGTATCATAGAAATCGTCATATGCGAATTCGGGAAAAAAGTGCATTTTGAAACCATGGGCTATAGTCCAGCAGAATTAAGCAAAAAAGCCTCGGATCTCAAATCTCGGTATTTTTGTAAATAAAAGGTTCTCAGAGCTATATTTTCAAATTTGTACTTAGTAGGAGAAACAAATCACAATCAGTATCATAGAAATCGTCATATGCGAATTCCGGAAAAAAGTGCATTTTGAAACCATGGGCTATAGTCCAACAGAATTAAGCAAAAAAGCCTCGGATTTCAAATCTCGGTATTTTTGTAAATAAAAGGTTCTCAGAGCTATATTTTCAAATTTGTACTTAGTAGAATATACTAATGACAATCAGTATCATAGAAATCATCATTAGTTAATTCGGGAAAAAAGTGCATTTTGAAACCATGGGCTATAGTCCAGCAGAATTAAGCAAAAAAGCCTCGGATCTCAAATCTCGGTATTTTTGTAAATAAAAGGTTCTCAGAGCTATATTTTCAAATTTGTACTTAGTAGGAGAAACAAATGACAATCAGTATCATAGAAATCATCATTAGTTAATTCGGGAAAAAAGGGCATTTTGAAACCATGGGCTATAGTCCAGCAGAATTAAGCAAAAAAGCCTCGGATCTCAAATCTCGGTATTTTTGTAAATAAAAGGTTCTCAGAGCTATATTTTCAAATTTGTACTTAGTAGGAGAAACAAATGACAATCAGTATCATAGAAATCATCATTAGTTAATTCGGGAAAAAAGGGCATTTTGAAACCATGGGCTATAGTCCAGCAGAATTAAGCAAAAAAGCCTCGGATCTCAAATCTCGGTATTTTTGTAAATAAAAGGTTCTCAGAGCTATATTTTCAAATTTGTACTTAGTAGGAGAAACAAATGACAATCAGTATCATAGAAATCATCATTAGTTAATTCGGGAAAAAAGTGCATTTTGAAACCATGGGCTATAGTCCAGCAGAATTAAGCAAAAAAGCCTCGGATTTCAAATCTCGGTATTTTTGTAAATAAAAGGTTCTCAGAGCTATATTTTCAAATTTGTACTTAATAGGAGAAACAAATCACAATCAGTATCATAGAAATCGTCATATGCGAATTCCGGAAAAAAGTGCATTTTGAAACCATGCGCTATAGTCCAACAGAATTAAGCAAAAAAGCCTCGGATTTCAAATCTCGGTATTTTTGTAAATAAAAGGTTCTCAGAGCTATATTTTCAAATTTGTACTTAATAGGAGAAACAAATCACAATCAGTATCATAGAAATCGTCATATGCGAATTCCGGAAAAAAGTGCATTTTGAAACCATGCGCTATAGTCCAACAGAATTAAGCAAAAAAGCCTCGGATTTCAAATCTCGGTATTTTTGTAAGTAAAAGGTTCTCAGAGCTTAATTTTCATAATTGTGTTCAGTTAGGGATGCCCGTGACAATCAGTATCATAGAAATCGTCATATGCGAATTCGGGAAAAAAGTGCATTTTGAAACCATGGGCTATAGTCCAGCAGAATTAAGCAAAAAAGCCTCGGATTTCAAATCTCGGTATTTTTGTAAATAAAAGGTTCTCAGAGCTATATTTTCAAATTTGTACTTAGTAGGAGAAACAAATGACAATCAGTATCATAGAAATCATCATTAGTTAATTCGGGAAAAAAGTGCATTTTGAAACCATGCGCTATAGTCCAACAGAATTAAGCAAAAAAGCCTCGGATTTCAAATCTCGGTATTTTTGTAAGTAAAAGGTTCTCAGAGCTTAATTTTCATAATTGTGTTCAGTTAGGGATGCCCGTGACAATCAGTATCATAGAAATCGTCATATGCGAATTCGGGAAAAAAGTGCATTTTGAAACCATGGGCTATAGTCCAGCAGAATTAAGCAAAAAAGCCTCGGATTTCAAATCTCGGTATTTTTGTAAATAAAAGGTTCTCAGAGCTATATTTTCAAATTTGTACTAAGTAGGAGAAACAAATGACAATCAGTATCATAGAAATCATCATAAGTTAATTCGGGAAAAAAGTGCATTTTGAAACCATGGGCTATAGTCCAGCAGAATTAAGCAAAAAAGCCTCGGATGTCATATCTCGGAATTTTTGTAAATAAAAGGTTCTCAGAGCTTAATTTTCATAATTGTGTTCAGTTAGGGATGCTCGTGACAATCAGTATCATAGAAATTGTCATATGCGAATTCGGGAAAAAAGTGTATTTTGAAACCATGGGCTATAGTCCAGCAGAATTAAGCAAAAAAGCCTCGGATTTCAAATCTCGGTATTTTTGTAAGTAAAAGGTTCTCAGAGCTTAATTTTCATAATTGTGTTCAGTTAGGGATGCCCGTGACAATCAGTATCATAGAAATCGTCATATGCGAATTCGGGAAAAAAGTGCATTTTGAAACCATGGGCTATAGTCCAGCAGAATTAAGCAAAAAAGCCTCGGATTTCAAATCTCGGTAATTTTGTAAATAAAAGGTTCTCAGAGCTATATTTTCAAATTTGTACTAAGTAGGAGAAACAAATGACAATCAGTATCATAGATATCGTCATATGCGAATTCCGGAAAAAAAGTGCATTTTGAAACCATGCGCTATAGTCCAACAGAATTAAGCAAAAAAGCCTCGGATTTCAAATCTCGGTATTTTTGTAAATAAAAGGTTCTCAGAGCTATATTTTCAAATTTGTACTTAATAGGAGAAACAAATCACAATCAGTATCATAGAAATCGTCATATGCGAATTCCGGAAAAAAAGTGCATTTTGAAACCATGCGCTATAGTCCAACAGAATTAAGCAAAAAAGCCTCGGATTTCAAATCTCGGTATTTTTGTAAGTAAAAGGTTCTCAGAGCTATATTTTCAAATTTGTACTTAATAGGAGAAACAAATCACAATCAGTATCATAGAAATCGTCATATGCGAATTCCGGAAAAAAAGTGCATTTTGAAACCATGCGCTATAGTCCAACAGAATTAAGCAAAAAAGCCTCGGATTTCAAATCTCGGTATTTTTGTAAGTAAAAGGTTCTCAGAGCTTAATATTCATAATTGTGTTCAGTTAGGGATGCCCGTGACAATCAGAATCATAGAAATCGTCATATGCGAATTCGGGAAAAAAGTGCATTTTGAAACCATGGGCTATAGTCCAGCAGAATTAAGCAAAAAAGCCTCGGATTTCAAATCTCGGTATTTTTGTAAGTAAAAGGTTCTCAGAGCTTAATTTTCATAATTGTGTTCAGTTAGGGATGCCCGTAACAATCAGTATCATAGAAAACGTCATATGCGAATTCGGGAAAAAAGTGCATTTTGAAACCATGGGCTATAGTCCAGCAGAATTAAGCAAAAAAGCCTCGGATTTCAAATCTCGGTATTTTTGTAAATAAAAGGTTCTCAGAGCTATATTTTCAAATTTGTACTTAGTAGGAGAAACAAATGACAATCAGTATCATAGAAATCATCATTAGTTAATTCGGGAAAAAAGTGCATTTTGAAACCATGGGCTATAGTCCAGCAGAATTAAGCAAAAAAGCCTCGGATTTCAAATCTCGGTATTTTTGTAAGTAAAAGGTTCTCAGAGCTTAATTTTCATAATTGTGTTCAGTTAGGGATGCCCGTGACAATCAGTATCATAGAAATCGTCATATGCGAATTCGGGAAAAAAGTGCATTTTGAAACCATGGGCTATAGTCCAGCAGAATTAAGCAAAAAAGCCTCGGATTTCAAATCTCGGTATTTTTGTAAATAAAAGGTTCTCAGAGCTATATTTTCAAATTTGTACTTAATAGGAGAAACAAATCACAATCAGTATCATAGAAATCGTCATATGCGAATTCCGAAAAAAAGTGCATTTTGAAACCATGCGCTATAGTCCAACAGAATTAAGCAAAAAAGCCTCGGATTTCAAATCTCGGTATTTTTGTAAATAAAAGGTTCTCAGAGCTATATTTTCAAATTTGTACTTAATAGGAGAAACAAATCACAATCAGTATCATAGAAATCGTCATATGCGAATTCCGGAAAAAAGTGCATTTTGAAACCATGCGCTATAGTCCAACAGAATTAAGCAAAAAAGCCTCGGATTTCAAATCTCGGTATTTTTGTAAGTAAAAGGTTCTCAGAGCTTAATTTTCATAATTGTGTTCAGTTAGGGATGCCCGTGACAATCAGTATCATAGAAATCGTCATATGCGAATTCGGGAAAAAAGTGCATTTTGAAACCATGGGCCAGCAGAATTAAGCAAAAAAGCCTCGGATTTCAAATCTCGGTATTTTTGTAAATAAAAGGTTCTCAGAGCTATATTTTCAAATTTGTACTTAGTAGGAGAAACGAATGACAATCAGTATCATAGAAATCATCATTAGTTAATTCGGGAAAAAAGTGCATTTTGAAACCATGGGCTATAGTCCAGCAGAATTAAGCAAAAAAGCCTCGGATTTCAAATCTCGGTATTTTTGTAAGTAAAAGGTTCTCAGAGCTTAATTTTCATAATTGTGTTCAGTTAGGGATGCCCGTGACAATCAGTATCATAGAAATCGTCATATGCGAATTCGGGAAAAAAGTGCATTTTGAAACCATGGGCTATAGTCCAGCAGAATTAAGCAAAAAAGCCTCGGATTTCAAATCTCGGTATTTTTGTAAGTAAAAGGTTCTCAGAGCTTAATTTTCATAATTGTGTTCAGTTAGGGATGCCCGTGACAATCAGTATCATAGAAATCGTCATATGCGAATTCGGGAAAAAAGTGCATTTTGAAACCATGGGCTATAGTCCAGCAGAATTAAGCAAAAAAGCCTCGGATTTCAAATCTCGGTATTTTTGTAAGTAAAAGGTTCTCAGAGCTTAATTTTCATAATTGTGTTCAGTTAGGGATGCCCGTGACAATCAGTATCATAGAAATCGTCATATGCGAATTCGGGAAAAAAGTGCATTTTGAAACCATGCGCTATAGTCCAACAGAATTAAGCAAAAAAGCCTCGGATTTCAAATCTCGGTATTTTTGTAAGTAAAAGGTTCTCAGAGCTTAATTTTCATAATTGTGTTCAGTTAGGGATGCCCGTGACAATCAGTATCATAGAAATCGTCATATGCGAATTCCGGAAAAAAGTGCATTTTGAAACCATGCGCTATAGTCCAACAGAATTAAGCAAAAAAGCCTCGGATTTCAAATCTCGGTATTTTTGTAAGTAAAAGGTTCTCAGAGCTTAATTTTCATAATTGTGTTCAGTTAGGGATGCCCGTGACAATCAGTATCATAGAAATCGTCATATGCGAATTCGGGAAAAAAGTGCATTTTGAAACCATGGGCTATAGTCCAGCAGAATTAAGCAAAAAAGCCTCGGATTTCAAATCTCGGTATTTTTGTAAGTAAAAGGTTCTCAGAGCTTAATTTTCATAATTGTGTTCAGTTAGGGATGCCCGTGACAATCAGTATCATAGAAATCGTCATATGCGAATTCGGGAAAAAAGTGCATTTTGAAACCATGCGCTATAGTCCAACAGAATTAAGCAAAAAAGCCTCGGATTTCAAATCTCGGTATTTTTGTAAGTAAAAGGTTCTCAGAGCTTAATTTTCATAATTGTGTTCAGTTAGGGATGCCCGTGACAATCAGTATCATAGAAATCGTCATATGCGAATTCGGGAAAAAAGTGCATTTTGAAACCATGGGCTATAGTCCAGCAGAATTAAGCAAAAAAGCCTCGGATTTCAAATCTCGGTATTTTTGTAAATAAAAGGTTCTCAGAGCTATATTTTCAAATTTGTACTTAGTAGGAGAAACGAATGACAATCAGTATCATAGAAATCATCATTAGTTAATTCGGGAAAAAAGTGCATTTTGAAACCATGGGCTATAGTCCAGCAGAATTAAGCAAAAAAGCCTCGGATTTCAAATCTCGGTATTTTTGTAAGTAAAAGGTTCTCAGAGCTTAATTTTCATAATTGTGTTCAGTTAGGGATGCCCGTGACAATCAGTATCATAGAAATCGTCATATGCGAATTCGGGAAAAAAGTGCATTTTGAAACCATGGGCTATAGTCCAGCAGAATTAAGCAAAAAAGCCTCGGATTTCAAATCTCGGTATTTTTGTAAATAAAAGGTTCTCAGAGCTATATTTTCAAATTTGTACTTAGTAGGAGAAACGAATGACAATCAGTATCATAGAAATCATCATTAGTTAATTCGGGAAAAAAGTGCATTTTGAAACCATGGGTTTATAGTCCAGCAGAATTAAGCAAAAAAGCCTCGGATTTCAAATCTCGGTATTTTTGTAAATAAAAGGTTCTCAGAGCTATATTTTCAAATTTGTACTAAGTAGGAGAAACAAATGACAATCAGTATCATAGAAATCATCATAAGTTAATTCGGGAAAAAAGTGCATTTTGAAACCATGGGCTATAGTCCAGCAGAATTAAGCAAAAAAAGCCTCGGATTTCAAATCTCGGTATTTTTGTAAGTAAAAGGTTCTCAGAGCTTAATTTTCATAATTGTGTTCAGTCAGGGATGCCCGTGACAATCAGTATCATAGAAATCATCATTAGTTAATTCGGGAAAAAAGTGCATTTTGAAACCATGGGCTATAGTCCAGCAGAATTAAGCAAAAAAGCCTCGGATTTCAAATCTCGGTATTTTTGTAAATAAAAGGTTCTCAGAGCTATATTTTCAAATTTGTACTTAGTAGGAGAAACAAATGACAATCAGTATCATAGAAATCATCATTTGTTAATTCGGGAAAAAAGTGCATTTTGAACCCATGGGCTATAGTCCAGCAGAATTAAGCAAAAAAGCCTCGGATTTCAAATCTCGGTATTTTTGTAAATAAAAGGTTCTCAGAGCTATATTTTCAAATTTGTACTTAGTAGGAGAAACAAATGACAATCAGTATCATAGAAATCATCATTAGTTAATTCGGGAAAAAAAGTGCATTTTGAAACCATGGGCTATAGTCCAGCAGAATTAAGCAAAAAAGCCTCGGATTTCAAATCTCGGTATTTTTGTAAGTAAAAGGTTCTCAGAGCTATATTTTCAAATTTGTACTTAGTAGGAGAAACAAATGACAATCAGTATCATAGAAATCGTCATATGCGAATTCGGGAAAAAAGTGCATTTTGAAACCATGGGCTATAGTCCAGCAGAATTAAGCAAAAAAGCCTCGGATTTCAAATCTCGGTATTTTTGTAAGTAAAAGGTTCTCAGAGCTATATTTTCAAATTTGTACTTAATAGGAGAAACAAATCACAATCAGTATCATAG